>JAROYE020000010.1:17680255-20080255 GCA_029619315.2 Dynastes maya | reverse complement strand
GTAAGAAAATACAAGCCTCTACGTCCCTCCATATTCAACCACGAAGCCTCAGCAAGTTTTTATGAAATATGCTGTGTATACCATATATAAATCTGAGACACATGTTCTGAACTACCTGAATACGCTTGCTATCAACAGCCAAAATGCATGGGCCATAAATTACATCCCAAAAATTGAAATGTGATAGCACTAGAGCATCACACAATAACGTTTTAGCTTTTATATTGAAAATATGACGGTTAGGGTATAAATTCTTAAGGTTATAAAAAGCTTTCTGAATTCCTGAAACGTAAATCCACATCAATGATGACTAGAGTTGCTCACTAGCGCCAACGGGCAGTGGCAGAGGTTCGAAACAACCCTCAGTATAATTGCGAGTCTCAACCAGATCTGTTGTGTATACATCTACGCTGCCGTAAATACTATTTTGTAGTTCTACGTTTGTTTTAAAAATGTTGCCTTCGTCGCGAAAACGAACAATGTTGGACAAAGCTACAGAATTTATAGCAGAAATACCTGACCTAAATTATGATGGCGCTAAAATTCAATGTATAGTTTGTAATATCCCTTTAATGTGTTGGTCCAAAAGCGATTGTCTACGTCAAGTAAATAGTAGATAGCATTCTTCAAAAAAAAATTGCACACGACACTATGACAAATTTTAATTTAATTTATGTGTTACCTTTATTGCATGTAATCTACCGTTTAGTTTATTAGACAAGGAAGCATGTGTCTTCTTTTAGAATAAATATTCGGACTGCAAATTACCAAGTCGGGCATCGTTACAAAGAATTGTACCATCTGCTCGTGAACATGTTGAAAAAAGAATTAAATCGGAGTTGAAAGATAAAAACTGTGGTTATTGTGGACGAAACAACAGATCGCAAAAAACATTCTGTGGTTAATGTAATGGTACGTACAATGGAACCACATCAATCGTCACCTTCAATTCTACTAGCTTCCAGACGACTACAACAATGTACTGCCGAAGTAATTTCAATGTTGGTGTTAAATACATTGGAAAAGTTTGAATTTTCAACAAATCAACTGTTCATGTTTATGAGTGATAGTGCCGCAAACATGCTTTCTGTAGGCCGCTCACTTAAGAAACATTGTACTAAATTGTTACATATTACGTGTAAAATTCATGCTTTCAATCATGTGACAGATAGTACTAGAAAATGTTATCCTGAGGTAGACGCTTTAATAGCACATACAAAAGCAGTGTTTGTCAAATCCCCAAAACATATTCGCAAATTTCACAGACTGTGCCACCGTATGCCTGAGCCATCAGAACCTATTCTTACACGTTGGGGAACATGGTTACAGGCCGCGTTTTATTATCATAAATATTTTGAGAATATTAACAACGTGGTTTTACAATTCGATCCAAAGGAAGCTGCGGCTATCAAGGAAAGCCACTCGAAATTTCAAGATAGTCAGGTTAAAACGGATTTAAAAACTATTCAGAACAATTACTTCGGACTAGTGGAGGCAATAGAAAAATTACAAAATCCTTCGGTGTCGTTAGTGGAATCTCTGTAAATAGTGCAACATGTTCACGCGCAGCTATGCGCGGTAGAAGACGCAAAAAATGTTTGTGTTCTAGAAAGGTTTGAAAGTGTTTTAGAGAAAGATTCTGATTTTGCCAGATTAAGACAAATTTGTCAAGGTGCGTTAACAGAACCGTTAAGTTGTTCCAAAGATTATTTTAATTACGCAAATATAACGTCACTAGATGTAGAACGTTCGTTTTCTGCATATAAATACACTTTTTTCTCACGCCGCACTCGGTTTGCCGAAACAACTGTGGAAACATATCTACCGTTGCAGATATTTAATATACATTATTCACTTTGTGATTTCACGGAAGACTCTTAAGACGGTAAGTGTTTGAGCACGTATTATATTTTATTTCTGACCATTTATTTTGTGTAAACTTTTATGCGCCCGCCACTGGCTGTGTACGTTTTTTTCAAATGTACTTAATTACCTTGAATGGGTCAGTACGTTTGGGACGATCTTTTTCTTACATATTTAAATTAACGTTATTTGTGATAATATTTTATTCCAGCATCAATTTTATTAATTTTATTTTATCGCTTTTGCCTAATTCCATCTCTACCTTACCGCATGGCCTTTTTGTCGAGCTTCGTGCATGTGTTGCAATGGCTTCCCATCTTAAATATTAAAGTAATAGAAATTTATTGTAAGTTGCAATATTACTTCATTTGCGATTTTGGATTATCGATCTGCTTTAAAACCTTATATCTATTCTAAAATTTTGCGAATTACTGAGGTTTGTTTGCATTGAATAGTAAATTACCAGCCAAATATTTTTTCTTTTCTTTTCTCTAGTTTGATCATCATTTTTTTTCGAGATTCATTGAATACACGTAATTTCTCTCTCTCTCTCTCTCTCTCTCTCTCTCTCTCTCTCTCTCTCTACTATTCAATTCAATTTTGCCTGCTTTAACTTCCATTTTGCTGTTTCTTTTGTACTTCTAGGTACATAAAAAAACCTCAGTTGTTTACGCTGAGTGTTGTGGCAAAGCCTTACCGAACTATTACGACCCGAGAGCGGATGACGCGATCCAGTGTGGGAGCGTTCACTCCACCTACCAAGGATGACGCCTCCAGGATCCAAGGCTGCCCAGGACTCAGGTTTTCCCAAAAAAAAACCATCTGTAGTATAATTTCTTTTTTTTAACATACTAAACTAAATAACTAAATTTAATTTTATTTAAAGTTCCTTATTTATGTAATAAAATTATTACTAAAATTTCGAAATGCACGTGTTATATTTCCACATATCAAGCGAAGGTACAACAAAGTGTTTGGCAGCTTTTCTTAAGAAAGCTTCTGGCGTCCTTATTTGCGAATATCACTACACCTCTGAACTTTGATGAACTGGGACCTTCTCTTCGGAGAACCTCTGCCATACTCCGCCCTAATCCTTGTTCAAGCTTGAAGGCAGGCGTAACATTCTGTTATAATACATGTACACCAATATCGTCCACCATATCAATCAAATATCTTAACATCTTTGACATTTACAGTGATATCCCCAATTGCTGTGCATTCCAACAAAAATACATATCTATCTGATTCAATTTTAACGAATGTACTTATGATTTATTCAAATCGTTCCTATGAACACAGGAAGCACGGTAAGACATCTTAATATTAGAATTTTTGACTGTAAATTTTATATGTATAGGGGCATTGCCATTGTAGCTCCTTACCAACGCCCTGTATAATCATCCTTGTCACATACTCGATGTTCACCTTTGCACCATCTTTTCTACAACATCAAGATAAATGACGTTCCAAATTCAACAATTTTTGAAGAGCCAAATTTCTTTATTTGGCAAAGGATTAAGGCAATTTTCACATGTCTGCCTATCAAATGATAATAAGGCAACCAAAAATATTATCCGGAAGTCATTACGCTAAAAAGAAAACAGAAACGATACACTGAATTTATTGAGTTCTTTTCATTAGCAAC
The DNA here is from genome assembly GCA_029619315.2 of Dynastes maya. Lineage (NCBI taxonomy): Eukaryota > Metazoa > Arthropoda > Insecta > Coleoptera > Scarabaeidae > Dynastes > Dynastes maya. The sequence goes on along the minus strand of JAROYE020000010.1, from coordinate 20,076,747 downwards.
GAATTGTATCAGGAGGTAAGAATGGTTCCTTATCAAAAAATGTAATATATTTGTGCGGGAAAAACTTTTGCGAAAAGATCCATCTACTGTATTCACGAAAGTATGTTATTACACGAATAAAGGTGCTCGTTTGATTTAATAAAAAAAATTATTACATTAATGTACCTTTTTTATATTTTTAATAAACTAGCTTATAGATATTAATAAAGGTGTTCATTATTTGAATAAATTTGTTTGTTATATTCACAGTACGCGTTCATTAACGTAATAAACATCCTTTTATTAATATAATAAACTTCCTAAAACAATTTACTTCATCAATGTAACTTTTATAGTTACGTACTTCTTCCGTTCAATGTACTCAAAAGAAATATAATTCCCCTGAGGCTTAATAGTATTAAAAAGTTGAAACGCCCAATTAATTTATGCATTATATTCATCATTTACATTCTTGATTTGTTGTTTGTTGTTACACAGTGTATTTGCCAAAATTCGCAAGATATAGATATGTATCGCACCGGGCAATATATCAAACTTGATATAACAATACCATCGCATAACTAAATTCGTATCAGCCAGACGTGGAGAGTTCGCTATACGCGAGCTTTGTACATTTATACAATGTCCGTTATGCCCTTGGAAAAAGGTTTTTATCAGACGGCGAACAACAATAACATCGGCAACAACAGCAATGACATTACATCCGGTGTAATGACAACGAAATATCGCTCATCAAACAGTACGGGAGCAGCGGTGGAAAAAAGAGCACCCATACCAATTAGAGTGAGGTCCATTCCACGTTTACTAATTTAGACTGGTCAATTGCAGGTTTCAATTAAACGACGGCGGTTAGCTCTGTGGAATAAATTATTCGCAATAACAAATTGATGTAATAGGATGATTTTGACGATGGCACTTGTTATTTATTAATGGGAACGTAGTGTATCCAGTTACGAAGACGTGCAAAAAAGTAATATCCCTTAACTCTGAGATAAAAAACGGTGATGTACATTTTCTAAGTAGTCAGTTATGCTTCAAATTAAAGCAAGAAAATGTATTGTAGCATATAATCTACATCAAAATAGCGATGCCATATTTGTCGAAAATAATCTGATAGTTATGGCAAGTGTGCCGTGAAAATAAGTTTATTTATCTAAAGGGGGTAAGTGATCCCCCCATTCTCCTGAATAACTATAATTTACAGCTGTTTAATTACAAGCTTCTTTAATTAAAATATGAAATATCACTTTATACTTTTAGTTATGATATAGTCTCTTGGATGTAGCAAATACACTACAGAGAGATCAGTTGTAGAACTTACAAGGTGTCCAATCAGCACCTTCAAAATTTGATGAAATTTTGGTGGTTTGTAGACCTTATAGGACTATGTAAAATACCGGTTCAGGTTTAGGGGCATACGATTCGAAATGGACCTTCGCTTTTTTGGCTTAACGCCTTCATTCATACCATCATCACTAAACCGTTAAATCCATTGAATTATAGCTCACGCTCGTGCGTTTAAAATCCATTTATTTATCCTTGTTCTTGTACATTCATTTTAATTTTTTATTAGTCCTGGCTGCATTCGTTATCTTTCTCCATTTTTCTATTTCGACATTTCGATTTCCAATCGATTATTCCTAAAGTTCCTGCACCTTCTTGTATTTGGTTTTGTCAAGTATTTCTCGGTTTGCCTCTACCTCTTGTCCATAACGGTATCCACTGAGTTATTCTTGTCACCATTTCTGTCGACTTTCTTCTCGTTATGTGTCCCACCCAGTTTAATATTTTTGTCTTTATGCCGCATTGTAGTTACTCCTCCCAGTTCTTCTTCTATTTCTTTTTTTTTTGTTCTTCTTTCTCCTTCGCTTGTGATATTCAGGCCTAGTATTGTCCTCAAATCGTGAAAAATAGAAGAATTGCGATGTATAAATTGAAAATAATGAAGGACTCAAGGTTGATACCTATGGAACACCTTATTCTAAAAAGGCTATATCAGATATGGCACCACCCAGAACCTCTCGCTAAGACCTGCGACTTAAATAAGCTTTGAAAAATCTAAAGCAATGTAACTTAAAATAGCCAACAGAATTTCGTGGTCAAGGGCGTCGAAGGCCTTGGAGTAATCGACTTTGCATTTTTGATAATACCTCAGTGTCCGTCATTATTTCTACAACCTTGTCTAGCTTGCCTACCTTCTTCTTCTATTTCTTTATTTTTTTTTGTCTTCTTTCTCCTTCTCCTGTGATATTCAGTCCTATTATTGTTCTCATTATTTTTCTCCCTATCCTTAGATTTTCTCTTCCATTCTATTTATACCTATAGTCTCTAAAGCATATGCGATGTCTTATAAGGGTTTTATACATTTTAATTTTGTTTCTTCTGTCTTTATTTCTGCTTGTTAACAGCTTTCTATTTCTTTCAAATGTTCGGTAACCTTTTTGTATTCTCTCTTGTATTCTTTTTTTCGTTGTTTGTCCTATTATTACTCCGGATAGTTAAATGAGGAGACAGCTTCAATATGTATATCCCTGTGTTTCTAAATAGTTTGTTCTTTCGCTTTCTGTTCCTACCTTTATATATTTTGTTTTACCTTCATTAATCCAATCCAATCTAAATTCTTTTGCCATGATTTCCAGTCTATTGATTGCTTTCATTAAGTCGTCTTTGTTATTTTCTATTATCGTTGCGTCGCCTGCATCTGATTGGTTATGATGTTCTTATTGTCTAGTTTTACATTTCTCATTACTCTTTCTAAGACAACATTAAACAGAGTTGGAGGGATTGAATCGCCTTGTTTGACGCCCTTATTTATGTTTAATTTTTCCGTTGAAGTTCCTTGAAATGGTACTCTGGCTTTTGCATTTTGTAGTATTGTTTCTATTAATTTCCTTAACTTTTTTGGTGCTCTGAATGTTCCTAACTCGTTTTTTGTCGGTTTATTGAATCAAATGCGCTCATAAAATCAACAAAGAGTATGCATATCTCTCTATTGTATTCCCATGTTTTTTGAGTTATTTGGTCTATTGTGTGAATTGCATTAATTGTTTTCTGTATATGACTTTAATTTTCTATTTATTAGGTTGGCCACTATTTTATATGTAATGTTGAGAAGTGTTATGGCCCTATAGCTTTTGCAATTTTCTGTGTCTCCCTTTTTATGTATTGGTGTTATTATACCAATGCTCCAGTTTTCTGGTATCTTATTTTGTTTCAAAATTTGCTTGATTATCTGGAAGATTTCTTTTTCCCTTTGTTCTTCCCCATATTTTAATAACTCGGCCTCTATTCTATTATCTGCAGGTGCTTTTCCATTCCGCGATTCTCTTATCTCCTCCTCGACTTCATTTTCCGTTGGATATTCTGCTTCATCCTCTTCTTATTTTATTATTTCACCATCTTCGTGTGTTCGTAAACCACCACAGCCGATTCTTAAATGTTGGAGAACATGGTTGCAGACAGCTCTATATTATGCTGAATATTTCAAACAAGTGAGAACTGCTATTCTACAATTCAATCTTGCAGAAGCTGCAGCTATCAAGGAGAGCCAAACAAAAATTTCAAGATATTTCCGTTGAATCAGAGTTACAAACTATTCGTAACAACTATAAAGGATTACATGATGCAATAGAACAATTACAAAATAGAACGTTGTCGTTAGTGGAGTCACTGCAAATAGTGGACGAAGTAGATACACAGCTACGCGCTAGACACGACGCAAAATATAATCGCATTTTAGAAAAGTTCGAGAGTGTGTTAAAGAAAGATTCCGATTTTATCACATTAAAACAAATTTGTGATGGTGCATCGACTAATCCATTAACTGAAAAGAGTGTTTTAACATGCATGTATTACATCGGTAGATGCCAAACGATCTTTTTCAAAATATAAACACATTTTTTCACCACGGGGAACATCGTTCAACAAGACAACTATGGAAACATATCTAATGCTGTAAACTTTTTAGGGCTCTTATCGAGTGGGTGATAAACTGCCAATGGTGGTTCTACTTTTAATGTTCGGTAATTCCCATGCAGCCCGCCAACCTACTTGATAACGCTGCTTAAAAGAGTGAGTGTTTCACAACTTATCAGGTATTATAATTCTTGGTCGGTTTTGTTGTTATTATTCGATTTATTACTATTATTTTTTGGGATTGTACTTATTGAAGGAAGCGCGCGCCTATGCCGCGCAGAGACATTACCTTGCTTTAGTCATCAGTTTCCCAACAAATAGCTGTATATCGGCGCTTTTGCAATCATTCTTAATGCAGTTTAATTCGTTGAACTGCCACTCTAAAACAATTTTCCTTCAACAAAATTATCTTAACTCAGCATAGTAGATTTAAAATTACGGTCCCCCTGCGATTACACGTGACCTCAATTAAGCGCAAATACGAATATTAGCAACTTGGCTTCACGCAGACACCTTTTTTCGCTGTCTTTTTCAAGTTCCTTTCTACTCAAAGGCTATAAAAATAGACGTCGTCATTCAATGCAATGTTCACGTGATTGATACGTGTGCGTAGTCTATAAATAGAACTTCAATCACGATTTGTAGTGCAGGATGTGCATTAAAATAAACGAAAAAGAAAAAAAGAATGGGAAAAAGAAAATTTTCGACGGAATCGGGTTCATATGCAGATGAGATGGATAAGAGGTAGTTCAGCAACATAAAGTAACCAATATGTGGAGTGTAATTGATTTGATTGTAGGCTAATTTAAGATTAGCTTTGATGGAAGCGCGATTTAAAGGTATAAAAAGGGTAAATTAGATGTAATGACGGTGTGTATTTCTTTGATGTGCTCATTTCGTGCAATGAAAACGCATTAACATACAATTTAAGGCATGTTATTTATTCCAATCTCATATCCATTATTTTTAAATGTTTAATAGAACAATTGTGCAGATGAGTGCATGGAAAAATGCGGACCATCTAGGTGGTCGAAATGGCTAATAGTGTTGCAGTTCTTTCAAAACATATACAGAAAAAAATTGAGACTGCTTCGTTTTCAGAGTATTTAAGTTACGACCAGCAAAAGTCCGTGTGAACGTATAAGTTGCCGCTTTCTTTTAAATTTAATAAAACTTAAATTCTTCTTACGTTTGCAAAATAATCCATTCTTACTTCTTAACATTGTTTTCTTTTGTCTTTCAACGCATTTCAATGACACATAGCTTGATGATCACCGTATTTGGATCAAATCGAGCTAGTAAAAAGAAAATAAATCCTCGTATTGCAATACAGTCTGTATTTTTTTTAATTTATACTAAGTTACACTACCAAAATTACAATAGTAAACATATTTCCGCTTGCCCAATAATAGTATTCGTCATTATTTTGAATTATTTTCCTTTTCGTAGAAAATAAACAACAGATGCAGACAAGACAAATTAGCGAAAAGTAGAAAACGAATGCTATAATGAAGCAATTAACCTTATCGAAAGGGATTAGGGCGCCTTGTAATAATTTAATAAACCATTTTCTTTCCCCTGACATCATTATTAACGGACGTAAACTCCAATAACCAATCTTAACATGCAGGAAGTGGAAAAAAGGGGAGAAGGCAGCGGTAACAGCATAACGATCTAGTTTGATACAATCCACCGTTAGGTGATGAAAGTTTGGAACAAATAGTCAACCCGAATTTATCTCTTCGAGAGAATACAAGGTCCTTCGGTATTGGTGCATGCTTTTATAATTTTGTTAATGTGAATGATGTTGAATGAACTCAACATATATTTTTTGTTCTTGATATCCAAAACGTAATTAATTTTTGCTTCACATGAAACAAGCCCTTTTGCCTTTTGGAATAATTTATTTCAGATTGAAAAGATCGTCAAACAATGTTGATTAAGCAAATGTTTTCTTATAAAACTAAATGTTTCCAAACATACGAAAAATCTTAAAAAATAGAATAAATTCAATGGATTCTTTGGTCAGCACTTGATGAAACATAGTAAATAGAAAAATAATATACAAGAAAACGGTATTCTATGTGGATTAAGGATTTGGGACTTTTCTTTGAACAGATTCTATCATTCTCTGATCGCATCAGGCAAATATTCGATCACTTGCACAAATTCTATAGCTTTGTATAGCGTAACTCTCGAGGTTCTCATAGTCTGCTAGCAAGCAAGGATCTCGACCCCTTCCTAGAGCCAGACTTTTCGTCTTTAGGCTTCTTTATCACTCATGCGCAACTAGACCTCACTGTTTGTCATTTTGTTCTTCTAGTTGATGAGTTTTTTGTTGCAAGTGGATCTTTTATGGCGGATTCTCCTCAACCTCCAAGTCAAGTGCATGCCTCGTTCTCTTGATTCTGGTTCTTGGTGGTGGACGGTCTTGCGGCTTAATGACAGCTCTGACTAGTGGACTTTCCGCCTTCTTCGCCCATTACCATGTGTTTTTAGATACTTCCTTCATGTGCTCCATGAAACTCGAAACGCCAAGATCTTTCCTTATCTGCTTGTTGCGGACAAACCACGGAGCATTAACAATCATCCTCAACGTTGTGCTTTGCAGGACCTCAATCAGCTGGAGATGAGAGTTTGCGGCTGTACTTCATGTTAATGCTCCGTATGTTAAAATTAGTCGGAGGCACTGTATAAATTAGCAGCTTTGTCTCTATTTCTAGTGGACCGATTCTATAGATCAGTGGAAGTAGACTGTTTCCGGTTTTTATGTATCTACCCCTAAGGACTACGACATGACTTCTCCAAGTAAGTTTCTGGTCAAATAATATGGCAAGGTATTTGATCGTGAAGGACCACGAAAGGCGACTGTTGCAGACAGCACCCGACGCCGGTGAAACGGATAGCCACAGACTTGTGCTCACTTATTTTTTGCTAGAGCTAACCATAATACCCTTTTTCTTGTCTGGAATATGCTACATCGATCCAATAATTGCGAATATATCCAAAAAATAGCCTTTGAATCTTAAGATGCCTACTCACCATGTGGACAAAACTTTTAAAAACGTTTGGAAATATTTTTTTGATGGATACAGCAATTTTGGACGAGTAGCACATTAGACTGAATTCACGATAAATGCCGGCAAAACCTTCAATTGTTCGAAAATGTTTTTTTAGCATACATTTGCAAGCATTGGCAAACATTTGCTGGCAATGACCATAATGTATTTTTTTCTAATTTTACTGTAATAAACATAAATAATTCGGAAAGTGTACCAGTATTTCCGTTTTACTAAAAATATCACGTTCTGAAACTCTAAGATTTTTTATTATGCGATAATTTAGCTACATTTGCAAATTTTCTTTTACATATACGTTAATAAAAATATCTCAAAAATTGCAGCTGTTTGTTGTCTTTACAAATAATAGGTTAACACACTGTCCTATTTACGATACTCCCACATGATATTTTATTTATTTTTTCTATTCCAAGAAATTTTTCTACTTCCTATTAGTTCTAGAAATTATGATTATAGTCTTTTTATTTAACAGGATCAATTTTCGTATGCTCTGCACTCCTACAAATATTTTTGTTTCTTTCAATTGGATTAAGTTTCCTTATTCCTATAGCAATAAAATACTGTTTAATTAAGATTATGACATAGAAAAAATAAACTTGGTAAAATATAACAATTCTATACCCTTTTAATTTTTTTTCCTTCAAAATGTTGTATTACAACTTTCTAGGACAAGATTCATCGAATCACCACCGTTCCATCCATTAATTTTTAGATAGAGGATCATAATACAGAGCCGTTGCTTCATCTCCTGTAACAATCAACTCCAATATCGGTTTCGCGTTGTCTCCACACATGTTTAAAAACGAGCGCTCACATTCGACCCGACGTTCACGTTAGACACCACTGCTAATTCCTTCACTTTCAAACGGCGATCTGTTAATACCATTTCTTCAATAATTGAGATGTTTTGAGGCGTTATCAGTTCAACTGGCCGACCGGGGCGCTCATCATCTTCAAGGGATTCTTGCCCCAAACGCAAACATTATGCCCACTTTTTTACAGTGGAATATGAAGGAGATAAATCACCATAAACGCCGTCTAAACGTTATGTAATTAGGCGTTGTTGTCTGGCTGGCTACTAAAAACTACTACCCTTCGAGCCGTAATATACATAGTGTAGGTCTCGCACATATACAACTATGACGCAACGGAGTTTGAACACACTCAAACCTGTATAAGCCTGTCAGGCCAAGAATTTATAGCGCCTACCTCGTATGATAATTATAATAATAATTTATTGCCCAGCATACAGGGCGATTTATAATAGTCGTAAAAAAACTTTCACATCTTGTTAGGGAAGTCATTTAAAACAAAACTGTTTTTATTTTTCTAGCTAATTTCGTTGCGATGCCTCTAGTGCTCAGAGTGGTGTTGTCCATCATCAACTACATTCTCTTCGTTGTTTACATTATTTTCTATTCAGCTGCACTAAACTCATTCATTTTGAAAACTGTCACATTATTTTTTTCTTTCTAAACATAGACTACTACATCACCAAATCTAAATTAAAAACTGCACTAAACTCATTCATTTTTAGAACTGTCAATTCCATTTTTTCAAATTACATTGTTCAGCTTTTAAACATAGACTGCTAGATGACCTAATCTGTATTCATGCAATAATAGTATTAATCATTTCTAAATCAATAAAATTTGGGATTGTACAAGACTTGGTTAAAATAGATGGAATTTTAAGAAAAGAGCGCTACCGGGAAATTTTGGAAACAAATGCAATACCATCTAGAATGAGAATAATCGGTGACAATTTTATATTTCAACATGATAATGATCCGAAACACACGTCTAAACTATGCCACGAATATTTAGAATCGGTGGAACGCGAAAGAAATATCAAAATAATGAAGTGGCCTCCTCAAAGCCCAAATGCTAATCCCATATAGCTTTTGTGGGAAGAACTCGATAGGCAGGTGAAAATAAATCGTGCAACTTCCAATGAATCGTTGTGGAAACAACTACAAGAAGTCTAGCTTAAATAGAACCCGCTACTCTGATGAAATTGATAGAGATGATTTAATTTTTTTTTTTTGTGTCGAATAAATTTTATAATTGAATAAAGACTATCAATTTTTTTGTTTTAAGAGTATTTTATTAAATGTAAAACTACAATTCCTTTTTCTATTAGCACTTGCTTTATTTATGCGTATTTCTTTGGGTGGGCGAATAATGATGGCCGGTAGTGTATGTAAAAAAAAAGAGTCCAGTAAACAATTTTTAATGCGAGAAACAAAATTCATTAACGGAAAGTTAAATTATATTTCTTCAACTCAAAATTCTTTAATTGCATTGCATATCGGTGATTGTAATGCTACTCACACGCAGCAATTAAAATACAATGGTAAGCCTGGTAACCAATGCGACTTACCGTACTTCAAAATTTAGACATAGAACATCTCCATGCAGGCGGAAGACATTTTTGGTGGATTATTTGATTTTATTCATATAGTAAACTTTGGATCTGGATTAGAAAACAAAAATAGATAGGATAGACAAGCTTGAACAAAAACAGAACCTTTCAAAATATTTATTAGTGATTAAATATTTATTAGTGAAGGATAATTGTGTTACATTTCGGGTACTTTTATGGCCCTACCTAGACCCCGAATTATCGGATTAAGATTCAATGTATAACTAAGTATCAGAGGAGCCTTTTAAGGAATTATTTAATGTGATATTTTTCTTTTACTTGTAGGTAAATAATTATACCCCGTAAATAACAATAAATAAATAATTTTCTAAAATCGTAAGTGGACAAATAATTATGGCCGATAGTGTACGTCGAGGTACGACTTCCGCAGAGAGACATCGAGCTACGGCTTTCAGATGAAAAATGATACAACGAGTAGTTACAAAATTCATTATTTGGCTATATAAATTCAATTAAATTTGAAAAACTCTGTGAAATTTCAAATAAACAAATAAGTTCCAAAATACAAAAACATTTAATTAAATACATTCATAAAAACAGCAGTCGGATAAGGATTGTTTTAGAAATCTGTTAAATTTACAAAATTTGTTAAAAAGAAATATAATTTTTTTAGATTCAATAAATACAGTCCCTGGCCATATTACTTGAAACATGTCATAAATCAACCCTTTTACCTGGAAATTCCCATCCTATTATAGTCATATTCTTTTGCTTTGAATCCGATCGTTTATAGGGGGACTAGATTATTGTATCAAAATACAAAAATCAAAATAAATAATTTAGAAATAAAGAGTCATACAAATTTCAGTTTCAACTTACATTTACAGAAGTTTAAGAAGCAATATATTTTTTAAAATAATTCAACCGATGGAGCTCAAGTTGTGGATATAGTTAAAGTCTTTTACTGATATCATCTTTTTAAGTAAATCATTGTTAATTCTAATATCTCTTACTTAATAAAAATCTACATTCATAGTTGGAAGAATTTGTAAAAAATATAGAATATATTAGGGTTTTTTTTGTAGAAAATGTTTTCCCTAATAATAGTGAAAAAATTGAATGGTTTTTAAAATGCCAAGATGAACAACAAAAGCCGCTATACAAGCTCTCCTGTAATCAAACAAACATTCACAACGAGAAATTGCAAAATTACAGAAAGTATCTCCTTCTTCTGTATCGCGTTTAGCTAGAAACTTCAACGAAGGAGTTAGCACATCGACACAAAGACGGGCAAAATGCGGTCGGAAAAGAAAAACTTCGATGAGATCTGACCGTGAAATTGTTCATCAGGCTTTGAGCAATAGATTTGATACAATTAAAATTATTCAAAAAAATTTACAAGAGAGAGGAATAGAGATTTCGAGTAGAACTGTCAGGCGCCGATTGCGCGAAAATCGCCTAATGGGCCGAAGACCTGTAAAAAAGCCGCGTTTAACAGAAAAAATTAAATCTGCTCGTCTCAACTTTTCAAGAGAATATCGACATTTCACAGACGAGAATTGGGAAAAGGTGAAAAACTTAACAACATGATTTTTACTGAATTAATGTTTTGCATTATTTAATAGGTTTTCTTTAGTGACGAGTGCTCGCTCTGTGTGTTAGTGCAGCGAGTACAATTTGTCCGTAGACGACCTGACGAACGTCTCACAGAGTCCACGATTCTTCGAACTATAAAACACTCTCCGCAGGTAAATATTTGGGGAGTGATTAGTGGAGACCGACTCGACTCTTTGTATTTTGTACAGAAGGTACAATGCGTCAAGAGCAGTACATAAATGTGTTAAAAAACACGTTATTACCGTATTTTAAGCCAGGACGTCGCATACCGACAGGGCGTATATTTATGCAAGATAATGTTCCTTGCCATGTGGCAAAAAAGGTTAAGAAATTCTTTGAAGACAATCACATACCTATTTTACGTTGGCCCGGAAATTCATCGGACCTCAATCCCATCGAGAACGTATGGAATCGACTAAAAAGTAAGGTATATGAAAGAGAAAACCCTACAAAGGAAATATTAATGAAGAATATAAAAGATGTATGGGAGAACGGTGAAGATATAAAAGAGACAATCATATCTTGCATTGAAAGTATGCCCCGAAGAATTAAGGGTGTTATTAAAAATCATGGGTTATGGACTAAATATTAATTACTTATTTAATATTTACATATGTTACATATTTTTACAATATATTTTATAAAAAAAAAATAATACATGTATAGTTTATATTTTATTATGAAGGAACTACAAAATTTTGTGTTTCAAGTAATTTGACCAGGGACTGTACTATAAACTCTTAGGCATTAAAAATTGTGTAATTTTCATTTAATTGTATTACCAAAATCAAGTAAGATCCCACAAACACATAAACTATGGAAACTTCTTGATCTCAGGTCATCTTTGATAATGCGCAAAGATTTCATACTTTACCATTGTTTTAATGAAGAAACAAATGTAAATATGTTTTTCAATTTTTAAGTGGCTGATAAATAACATTTTGCACTAATATTTTTAATAAATCTTTTCTTATGATATGAGAAATCTTTCATTTCTTAGAAGAATGAATCTTGAAAATGACAATATTAAATTAAATAGAACTCCCTTGATATTAACTTTGAAATCCCAAAGCTTCTCCTGTTTCTCATGAAACAAACATATCGAATTAGCTGAACCTGTCCAACCGTTTTCTTCTAATGAACTTCATTCCAAACTTCTGCTGTTCTTTGTATCATTATATAGCGGAGTCTCGTCCCAACGTCTTTCTCGAAGATTGTTGTTATTAAGGGGACTGGGACACGAGAGAAGGTGCACAAAGGAGTCTTCCGCGGATCTACGGTCCGGTGGTTCCGGACAGAGTCCGGGGAGCGCCCGTTCGACTCCAACACCGTGCGAGAAAGATAGAATCAGTACTTTTGTCAAGGGAAAAAGAGAGTAAAAGCCATAGTGATAAGCCAGCACCGACGAACAGATACATAGAACAGTGCCTTCGGTAACTAAGTAGAAGCGAATATAAGGGCCTTTTTTGTGTCTACGTGCGTGTATTTGTGTGTTATTCTATATGACCTTTTGACATTAACGAGTCACGGTCGAGTGAAATGGGCGCAGACGGGCAGACGTTGAAAACACGAAAGTGGATAGACATATACCTGTGGACGCGAAGTGAAACAATAAAATATATGTTTAAAAGTATAACAATGGATCGTAAACCATTTTCAAAGGAATTTTTAATGTTTCTTTATACTTATTCCACTGGTCGTTTTCGAGTGAAAACAGTCAAAGCCCATTAACTAGGAAATTAATTAGAATCGCCTTATGTACATACATACATACAAGACTTGTTCGGAACGCAGACGAAGAACATTTCGATGTAATAACAACAACAACGCCTCCGACATGAAATAATGCTTCGAAAATAAAAGCCAAGCTTGCCACAAACCTAAAAATACGTCAAGAGTACCGCACATTTTGATGTGAAAATATAATGCTAAATATGTGTTTACATTACGTCGTATGTCTGCGGTACAACTGAATCACAACAAACAATTAATTCAATTTTATTTCAAAAATCAAATAAAATTGTAAGATAACTAAACCAAGAAAAACGGCCCATTAACTTTTAGGAATCTTTTGAATTCTCATAAAAATGCAGCGATTGTCGAAACTATATTTTAGTATGTATAAAAAGTGTATATCTATTTACAATAATTATACTTATTTTTATCAACATACCATAATATTACCTGTGGCCTTTTTAGGACCCTTTATATCCATATAAGACCCACAACCAACCCCAAATAAGGCCCATAGTTTAAGACTAGAATATAATTCCGAAACAGTTCCATTGACACCTTATTACAATAAAAAATGATTAATTAATAAAGACAATAATTAAATGATTAATAATAAAGACAATTTTATTCGGTGCAAGACCAGGTACATATGTCAAACTAAAACGAAAACAAAATCAAAATTATTGTTTCTAAAGTTTTTAACTGCTATTATTCTGACTCAGGCATGGGAGGACAATCAAAAGACCTCGTTCTGGGAAAATGTTCCAGGAGAAAAACAGGCGAAAGAACTCATATCAGGCTCGCCAGAGACAGCAAAAATAGCGCTATCGCTCAGCAAAAGGGATCTTAGATTACTAGCAGGATTTCTGACAGACCATGTAGCCCTAAAATATCACTTATTTAAACTAGGAAAAGCTGAAGATCAAATCTGTCGTCTACGCCAAGAAGATCTGGAGACGGCAGAACACATCCTATGTAAATGTGTTGCCATTAGTCGCTCACGACACCAACATTTCAGTAGACCATTGCTTGCACTTACTGAACTAAAGGAAGGAGATCCTAGAGCAGTACTAAGGTTAATTAAAAGCCTCCAACTATTCTAACACATATAAAGGCATTTTGTTACAATAGATCTATTAGGGTCGCAGTGATTAAAGGCATCTGTGCCATGACCCGACTATAATAATAATAATAATAATAATAATAATAAATAATTATTATTCTGACTCCTCACAATGTACCTACTTCTTTTGATCTTCACAACAAATATGGCAATACCAGCCTTTTTCTTTGTCCTTTTCTGCCTTTTTTTCCGTTTCTACTACAATTAATAACTACGTCGATATCAATAAAATCAACACGCCCTATCCGCTATCCAATGCTAAACTGAACTGACAATCAGTGATGATGATTTGTCGGGTCGTATCACAATCGACCAGCCCTCTCCGCCCACCTAAACACAGTCACACCGCCGCTGCGATTGCTCTCCAGTTACCGGGCTCTAGTAATTAGTTGTAAACGTACATCCGGCTTCAACGAAAAATAGAATTGTTTTTATACAAAGCAAGTCAAATAGCGTAAAAACAAATGATAATCAATGATCAAATACCCATTATTAATAAAATAACTAAGTTTCATTCATAATTCATAAAACTCACATCTTTTGCAACAAATTATACCATGATTTAGTATTCCGGCAATTATATGAACCTTGGTATTTGTACACCCAGTTTTAAAATAACAAAAAATCGTACAATTAGTAAAGATGTGACTTCCAGAAAACATTTGGCTTAAGAGCTTTTGACAGAGGCTCTTTGATCCTAATGCACATAATATAAATGGAAGAATAAATGGGATATGCGATGTTCGCAATCATCTGTTTGACTATTTTCACCTCATTTCATTCAAAACGCGTTTTTTTATTATTAAATAATACGGATATTTATAAGAGAAGTGTAAACAAAAGCAATTTTTACAAGCTGATAATTACTGTTATCATTGTAAAAAAACTTAATGCTTGAACATTTGTGTATATTCTGCGAGGAGTGGTTTATTATTCAACGTTTTATGTGTTAGCAGTTACGTACGTTCGGGAATTTGATATTCGACAGCTTAAGATATGTGCGAAGATGTTACGTCAATATTAATATCGATAATTTCGCATTCCGCGGATGTTTTAAACAATTGCACGCCTGTGGCGCGTATAAAAAAAACATATAAATTCGATTATCTGGCGATTCAATAATTTACAAAACGAATTCCCGCGCTTTTTGTTTCCTGAAGCGTGTCCGGTCGCAGGTGGCTATGAAAACTGTGGGAAAGCATTACAGGTGTGCCACCCACCACACGTAGCGTACGTTTATTTATATGTATACGTACTTACGTACGTATGGTATATCTTTATAACGACGCATCTCGTTCGATGGTCTTGGACGAGTGCCTTATGTGAATTAGGAGAATAATATGGACAAGAGTAGTAATTTACTCGTCCGTAAATTATTGTGATCGCAATATTTTGTGTGCGAGTGATTTGCATACGCCGAGAAATTGTCAAATCATTAAGTCGAGCATGAGTAAATGTGTATATTTACTGGTCTAAATGGACAAGCCTAAGCAATTTCGATCAGTCTTACTTTCAACGGATTTCCTGCTTCTTTAGCAGCCGTTCTTTTAGCGTTTTAACTACATAAATTGACCGATAATCCATCCGCTAATTAATGAACTGTATTGCTGGAATATGTTTAACGTCATAGTAAGATATAAGGTTTCTAAACACCGATAGAAAATAATTTTAAACTCATTCAATTCCTCTTTTGAGTACATTTCTGTAATAGAAAGTAGTAAGTGCTTTTTTCGAAAAAACAGCATATTTAATTCGACGTTTTCAACATATTTCATTAAATCAAAAAAACTAACAAGGGAACACCGACAAATTTAGATTTCGATGAAAGTCTAGAGCAGCGGTCATCAAATGCCGGACAGTCGCCCTATTTTGTGAAGTCCCTAATGAAACAGTAAAAAATTATTTATTATTAACAATATAACCTCACTTATTATTCTCAATAAAGCTGTAACTTGTTGGCGCGACAGAATCGAATCCTAAGCACGTATGTATATCGATTTAATAGACCCAATTACTGGTGAAACTTCTTTGCGCATATCTTGCATTCTTCCTAAGCATATGAAACCATTCACAGATGCAGACCTAGTTAAAGAATGCATGGTTGCCGCAGAAAATGTTTTGTTGGAAAACAAAAAAGATCTTATTAAGACTATTCGGCGTATTTCAATAATCAGTATTACGATCTCCTGGTTTGAAGAACAATCCCGCTAGTTGATGACAAAGGGACGACCAATTGCTTATGTTTAAATGTACAGTCCCTGGCCATCAAATTAGGATTTCGGTGTAAAATTAAAAAAAAAAAGACAGTTGGTAATGATGGCAATATTATTATTTAATTACTAGAGTTGCTCAATTTGCGCCAACAGCCAGTGGCGGGCGCATAAAAGTTTACACAAAATAAATGGTCAAAAGTAAAATATAATACGTACTCAAACACTTACCGTCTTAAAAGCCTTCCGTGAAATCCAAAGTGAATAATGTCTGTTAAGTATCTGCAACATTAGATATGTTTTCACAGTTGTTTCGGCAAACCGAGTGCGGCGTGATGAGAAAGTGTGTTTATATGCAGAAAACGAACGTTCTACATCTAGTGACATTATATTTGCGTAATTAAAATAATCTTTGGAACAACTTAACGATTCTGTTGACGCACCTTCACAAATTTCTCTTAATGTGCCAAAATCAGAATCTTTCGCTAAAACACTTTCAAACCTTTCTGCGTCTTCTACCGCGCATCCGTGAACATGTTGCACTATTTGCAAAGATTCCACTAACGACATCGAAGGATTTTGTAATTTTTCTATTGCCTCCACTAGTCCGAAGTAATTGTTCTGAATAGTTTTTAAATTCGTTTTAACCTGACTATCTTGAAATTTCGACTGGCTTTCCTTGATAGCCGCAGCTCCCTTCGGATCGAATTGTAAAACCACGTTCTTAATATTGTCAAAATATTTATGATAAAACGCGGCCTGTAACCATGTTCCCCAATGTGTAAGAATAGGTTCTGGTGGCTCAGGCATACGGGGGCACAGTCTGTGAAATTTGCGAATACGTTTTGGGGATTTGACAAACAGTGCTATTGTATGCGCTATTGAAGCGTTTACCTCAGGATAACATTTTCTAATACTATCTGCCACATGACTAAAAGCATGAATTTTACACGTAATGTGTAACAAATTAGCACAATGTTTTTTAAGAGGCCGGCCTACAGAAAGCATGTTTGCAGCACCATAACTCATAAACATCAACAGTTGGTTTGTTGAAAGTTCAAACTTTTCCAATGTATTTAACCCTAACTTTGAAATTACTTCGGCAGTACATTGTAGTACTCGTCTGGAAGCTAATAGAATTGAAGGTGACGATTGATGTGGTTCCATTGTACGTACCATTACAATAACCACAGAATGTTTTTTACGATCTGGTGTTTGGGCCACACATAACCACAGTTTTTTATCTTTCAACTCCGATTTAATTCTTTTTTCAACATGTTCACGAGCAGATGGCACAATTCTTTGTAACGATGCCCGACTTGGTAATTTGCAGTCCGAATACTTATTCCAAAAGAAGACATATGCTTCCTTGTCTAGTAAATTAAACGGTAGATGACATGCAATAAAGGTAACACATAAATTAAATTTAAATTTGTTATAGTGTCGAGTGCAATTTTTTTTTTTGGAGAACGCTGTTTAGTATTTACGTGACGTAGACAATCCCTTTTGGACCAACACATTAAAAGGATATTACAAACTACACATTGAATTTTAACGCCATCATAATTTAGGTCAGGCACTTCTGCTATAAATTCTGTAACTTTGTCCAACATTGGTCGTTTTCGCGACGTATGCAACATTTTTAAAACAAACGTAGAACTACGAAATAGTATTTACGGCAGCGTACCACCACCACCTCAGCCTGTAATAACGCGATGGGGAACATGGCTCCAGGCAGCATCTTACTATCAGAAATATTTTTCACAAGTGAAAAATGTCATCTTGAAACTTGATTCAAATGATTCTACAGCAGTTCGAGATAGTCAGCAACTTTTTTCAAATTCGGACGTTCAACAACAAATAGATTAAATTTTCACGAACTATTCTGAAGTTGCACAAGCTATTGTGCAATTAGAAAGCAGTCACTTATCTGCACGAGACGCATTAAATTGCATACACAATTTACAAGCCGCTCTAGAAAACTTGACGAACACTATAGGAGTCGATGTTGCCTAAAAATTTGGTACAATTTTAACGAAAAATCCCGATTTACAAAAGGTTCGGTTTATAACTGAAAATCAAGAGTGCCCAGATGAGGAAAAGGAATATCTGACATTTGCAAATCTTACTTCACTGGATGTCGAACGATCATTTTCGAAGTATCTGACAACGTATTCACAACACCGTCGACGGCTGAATGAATCGACAGTGGAAGCGTTGCTGATGTTGCATTTCTACGCAGCTTACCAGGGCGGTTGCCAATTGCCATAGTGGACATTAAGACGACAGGAAAAGGTAACAATATTATTTTTCACTAATATTGTATATTACGTACTTACTTTTATGCGGTGCGCCACTGCCGATACCACCTTTTTAACAAACTCTACACTAATCATATGAATAAAGGATGTACGTTTTTTCTGCTACAAAAAACAAATTAATCGGACAATTGAAAGTACGTACAATGTGTTTCCATAAAAAACAACGTAAAAAAAATAAGCAAATGTGTATATCAAAAATAACTACCAAATTAAATAAACAGAATAAGTTTACTAAGGTCTCAGACACTGTGACATCATGCATAATTAATTGAAATTGTAAAATAGTAAAATTTGTAATGGTATGTAGGTTACTTATCCCTCTTTATTATTTTCAGAAAAGTGTATGAAGATTAGAAGAAGCCCAGAAGTTTCCTTTTTGTTTTCTCTCTCTCTTAAACATTATTTGTTGTACAATTACCTACAATAAAAGAAATTTCACAATATGTTTCTTTTATTTATCGGGTTGTAGTGTACTCTTAGATGCAATATGAAACCATCTAAATAGCTAATGTGTAAACATGGCAAACCAATTTGCTGAATTTTGAAACGTATGGCGCTAAAAATAGTTTTCGCGTTCGATAAAATTTTGGAATCGACATTTGATTTTGATTTTGCTAAAATGTCCCCCAAACCGCACAACTAGAATCTAAACTTGTTCAAGATTTATTTGTTGCGAAAACGTAGCACCAGATTTACATACGAGAGTGAAACTAAAACTGCGGTACCAAATAATTACAAACATCAAACCAGCAATTAAACGGATGAAACTTAAGTGTTAGTTTCACCATTGCACATAAATTTAAAGCTAGTTTTCGTTGTAATAAGCAGTAATTATTATGCAGGTAAGTAAAACTACAGAGGAATTTTCAATTTTCATATTTTTACGTCAAAAAAATATAAGGTAGAATTGCCCTACTGTTTCAAAATTTTCTCATTGAAATCTACTTTTTCGTCGGAAATTTCATATTGAGACGAACATTAAGGTGGGGATAATCCGGCAGGTTATCCGTACCGGAATTTCTTTTTTCAGTGTAGGTACACTTTACGCACATAATATTTCAAATTTGTTTCTTCTTTGCAAAACAAAAGATAACTCCTGCAAAATGTCAACAAATTTATGCTTAGGCTATACCTGGTAGGTAAGCGGGTTATGGGTTCAATTTAGCCGCCATCTTCTATGCTTTTGTTTGGAATTATCGTATGTCATTAAATTTTATGCGCATGAAGCGTTCTGCTTCCACCACTCCTATCTTTGGAACAAACCATAGGACAATTAGCTTTACTTTTGTGCAGCTATATTTAATTGAAAAAACTAAACAAGTGCTACTATAAACGTCAAGTACGCGCTTTATATATTTTATGCATGCAGTTGCAAAAGGCGAACTTAACGTTAAATGATCATAATGGCAAAATTGCCTTATAAATATTCAGACAGCTCTTTCGTAACCGCCAGTGATTCATTGTGTTTTTATTCTGTCTTCTGTTGGTACCGACAAATGTTTTAAAAGCGCAAATCAGAGGCTTGCTAGCTGATAATTATTAATAGTTTCCATATTTTATCTTCATTTGCATATATGTAAGAGTTTGTATCAGTATACATTAATTTATACAGAAAAATTATATTGCCAGCTCGTTTAAAATTGCAGAGTTCGCATATTGCTAGTCATCCCAGTTATACTTATTTGTTCTCCAATATGTAATCTATTTCGCAAAAATAAAGATTATTTTCTTTATCAATCAAGTAGATTAAACCCTAATTCAATTTAAAACACTATTTAGACAAAGCGGCCATTACAAATCAGACTACTCTGCATGATCCAATGAAACAATGCGTTACTCATGGTCCGATTATCGCATCAACACCTAATCGCTCCAATTCCGAAAGTGATTCGATCTCGAAACAATGCGACACCCAAAATCGAAATCCATTAGAGTGGGAACGAATAAAGTAACTTAAACGGGTATCGTCTTAAGCTGCGAACAATAGCTCTGATTGGACAAGAATTACACGCCTAGCGTTGACCTTTGAACCGCGGCCGTGCTCTCGAGTGGATCCCGCGTTGCTGAGGCTGACTCATGGTCGACCATTGTGAGGAAGATCACGAGGAGGTCGTGCGTATGTTGCTGGCGAAATGTCGTCTGGTGAATGGATATAGAATGGGGCGTGTAATTTGCACGGATTGATAATGGAGGAGGATGATAAAATTAAAAGTAATTAAATATGGAATGTAAGTACAAAAAAAGAATATAGAATGGAACGAGATATCTTTTAATGATGCTATGAAAATAATTTGCGAATTACTTGCAAAATAGATTATAAAATAAGCTTTAGACATTTAAACCACACTGCCTGTTTAATCCTTAATAAGAACCAGTACAAAATCATGTAGGTATATGATCCTTCAAGATAAGATACAAAGATGCGTAAGTAGATTCCATCTTTAAACCGTGTTTCTCAAACAATTACATAGATCTTTCTTTTCTTTAATGAAGCTTTCCAGGCAAATATGATTTTCCACGTGTACATGACATCTAGTTTAAATTATACTTTCAAGCTTCGGTTTTCATTTAACTAATGGAAAAATTTAAGTACGAGGACAGTTTGACATTAATCTAGCTTAAGTAAGAAAACGCACGATTTTTGTTCTTTTTCTCATTTATTTTTCAACATATCCTCCTTTTATCTCAATACACTTAATAAGACGGTTTTCCAACTTTTTTATACCTTCCGAAAAGTAATTTTGCTCGAGCTCCTCAAAATAGTGTGAAGTTTCGGTCATGACCTCATCGTTCGTTGCAAAACGGCGTTCTCCGAGCCATTTGTTTAGGTTTGGAAACAGGAAAAAGTCGCAGGGGGCTAGATCTGGCGAATGCGGTGAGTGGTCGATCAATTCATAGCCCAATTGGTGCTATTTTGCTTGTGCAACGGCCGTCCTGTGAGCGGGTGCGTTGCCCTGGTGGAAGAGAACTTTTTTGCGAGCCAAACCAGGGCGCTCTTTCCTCAAATCGGCGTCGAAACAGTCCAATAAATCTGTGTAGTACACGCCAGTTATTGTTTTGCCCTTTTCCAAGTAATCAATGTGAATAATGCCTTTTGCATCCCAAAAAACAGTCGCCATCACCTTTCCGGTCGATCTGGTGGTTTTGACCTTCTTCGGTGGGCCTTCGCCGCTTTTTCTCCACTGCTTCGACTGTTCCTTCGTCTCCGGCGTGTAGTAATGGACCCACGTTTCATCAACAGTGACGTATTGGTGAAAAAAATCCTTCGGATGGTGTTTTATCATTGCCAAAAGCCTATTCGAATCCGTCGCACGTGTGCGTTTTTAGTCGACAGTGAGCAAACGCGGCAGTCATCGCGCTGATAGCTTTTTCATATTCAAATATTCGTGTATGATGTTATGTACACGCTCAGTTGACATGTTTAAAGCCTCTGCTATCTCGCGCACTTTGGTTCGACGGTCTGCCATGATCATATCATGGACTTTGTTGATGGTTTCTGGTGTAGTGACGGTTTTTGGGGCACCTGGACGTTCATCATCAAACACACTCTTACGACCACGAACAAATTCAACTTTCCAAAATTTCACTATTGCTAACGACGGTGCAGACTCACCATAAACAACATCCAGTTCGGCTTTGATTTCTGCATTGTTTTTCCCTTTCAAATGAAGGTACTTAATCGCTGAACGATATTCGACTTTTTCCATTTTCAAAAAACACAAAAGTTGCTTACTTTCGACGACTGTTAAAACCAAACAAATTGTGTTTTTTGCTTGAAATTTTGACAGACGTCATGTGATGGATGGCAGATGTCAAAACCGAGAGCAATTCGTTCTCACGTAACGCCATCTATCGAAGGCTAGATTAATGTCAAACTACCCTCGTAAAAACCTATATTCACTTTTTATAACACTATTTGAACTGTTCCATTACCGTTCTAAGAAAGCACGTTGCATCTGCGCTTTTGGGGAAAATTAAGTTGTCAAGCAACTTTTAACTTGGTTTTATTCTTGTATTACCAATCTAAGTGCGCTAAATATGCTTATGAAATTTGTCGTATCTACACTTATAGGCTATATTGTCAAGTACAGAAACGTAAATATCACAAAAGTGTAGTGAATCGTTGTCTAACGCTACAAAACTAAGATCCAAGAAAGAATGTGTGCACACTAAAGGATTTTAAGTACACGATAGAATAAGTAACACAAGATTGCATTTACTGCAACTACATAATAATAGCAACACTTCTTTTGTAGAAATTTCTATGAGCAATTTCGAGAAATAATTAAAAAAAAGAAGAAGTTCTGATTACTTAAATTTGTTCTAGTTAGAGACGCAGAGAAATGTCTCCTTGTATCAAGACTATCCGCCTCAACTCAAGACAATTACTTGATTCAAGAAAGTCTTGCAGAAAATTTGAAGAAGGCGATTCTTAGAATAAGTAAATGGCCCTAAGTAACACAAAACAATATTTTCTTAAGGATAGCAAATAGTTTTCTTAATTCCAGAAAGCGTTTAGGTATTGTTCATAAATCAATGGTTTCATTTTCTTAAAATAAAGCATTAAAATTCTTGAAATGCATATTATTTATATCCACATTACCAACTGCACTTACCAGTACGACATATCCGTAACATTCCAGGTGTATACCTATGAAATGCGGATTTCTTTAAAGGAAAAACACATGTTAATTTTAAGTGAATGGTTAAAGCTATTTATTTGAAGTATGCACCATTTGATGCTACAACTTTTTCCCATCTTTCTGGCAAAAGATGGATTCCACGACGATAGAAACTTTCATATTTCGAAGTAAACCATGAATCGATCCATTTCCTCACTTCTTCCAAATAAGCGAAGTGCTGCTCAGCCTATTCGTGCACCGTCGACCGGAATAAGTGATAGTCCGAAGGAGCAATGTCCAGTGAGACAGCACGTCCTAATTTAATTCTGTTAAAGGTGTGTGGTATGGGCCGGCGCATTGTTATGTAGCAAAATCACTTTTCCATGTCTTTGGGTCCATTCTGGGCGTTTTGTGATCAATACATGGTTCAAGTTGATTATTTGTTGTCGGTACCGTTTCAAAAGATTTGAGAAGTTCATCATAAACAACACCCACCAAACACAAAGTATTGATGAAATCACTCCCGGCAAAAACAATGTGAGAAAAGAAAAGCACTAATGCTTTCTGCTCTTGTCGATGTTGTTGTTTATTTCTCAGTTTATGCAACTAATCTTCAAAAACACTCACTGAAATATTTCCTGGCGCCACCTATTTTCAAGAAATTTACCATTTACCACGTGTACTAATTTAACTATAGTTTTTTAAATATATAATAAATAATAATAATAAAAAAAGCATAAATAAACTTAAATATCAACTCATTAATTATTAAACCACATAAAAATAATCCATATTTAATTACATTATTAAAGAAATAATTATTTTAATTATTAACTTTAGGTTTTTCTTTTACATGGCATGATTAGTCAAGGTGTTCATCTATTTAGTTTCCAAGTAATTTTATATGTTATTAAAGCTCTACTACTTGGCCGTCTAGTTGCATATTAGTAGGTTTCTCGATGCTACGCTATTTTGTTGTAAACAATATGCAATTTGTTTTATCATTGTTTGTTAGTAGTTTGTTTCGTTTAAACCAATTATTTGTTTCAGTGAACACGGTCCGGCTATTTTCACGTACCTGGTCAACGGTTCTTGCTCCAATTATTAAATTTGTGTCATCAGCATAACAACAGATGTTTACTGGTACTTCTGTATCAGCAATCACATCGTTGATAAAAATAATAAAAAGGAGTGGACCCAAAATACTTCCTTGTGCTAGGCTTATACTTTTGGTGGAAAAATGAAACATGTAAGTAATTTGGTTCTTTGTAATGCTAACTTTTTGCCGTCTATTAGCTAAGCACAATCGATATACCATATGGAAATCGACGATTCGATAGGGTACGCACGATATTTATATGGGCATTTGCTTTGTAGTTAATCCGTCGCACTCGAAAGAACAAAAAAAAAAACCAACGTTAGCGCTTATAAACGACGATTTCCAGTTTCAATGAACAAGCAGCAACTCTATTCATTCGAAATAAGCAACTTTATAAATACAAAAACTAACAATGCCTTTTAGAACGAAGGAAAGAAAAACTCTATCTAATTCAATGAATCATTAGTTTGAATAATCCTTCTTTTTGATGACTCTCTCACATTTAGATAAGAAAAATGCTGCGTGTCGCAGTTTCGCAGTGCGGCATTAAACTATAGCATTCGGGCGTTACCTCCAATATATAACAAGGCCTAAGCGCTTTGACGTCTGCAGGCTGCGACGTATATTGTCTTAGGTAAACGACGAGCCATAAACATGTTTACACATTCAGACCATCTCTGCGTTTTGAATTGGTTTATCTAAATTATATTGGTTTTATTTTCAAAAATACTGTGTAGTGATATTTCCGTGCTTTGTTACTGTTGGTGATACCTGTAATGTTTTTCTAGTGTTGTATAAGCGATTAAACCGTTTTGAAACGATAAAAACGGGGTTACCTAAAAGCGTGACTCGGTTGGTCTATTTAAATTGGCGTCGGTTGTTTTGTATGTTTTGTTTGTGAGTTACACTTTGTAAAAGAAGATATTATTTATTTCTCAACAGCTACAGATTCAAGGGCCGGTGAAACTATAATTATAAGTTAAAGAAATCCTAGGCTTAAAAAAGATGCTATTCCAATTAAATTTCCTAACTGTCCGTTGTATTTTAGAAAGAAAAACGTGAAAATTTGATTGTTCAAATAGTTTTATATTCTTACGTTATATTTAACAAAATTATTTTTGAACACGAAGAGATTTTTTTAATGTGTATAGTAAACGTTCTGTTTTAATACAATATATTTTAAATCATATCACCGAACGTAGCCATTTGGATACTAATATATGTAAATGTCATATTGACAGCAGTGAACGTATTGCAACAAATATAATAACTTCTTCTACAAATATCCTACTCAAAAATAATTGTAGGAAAAGTAATCATAGATTAGGTAAAACACCACATAATAGGAAATTAAAGACCGTGGTTAAATAGCATGTCTGTAAATTTTCTCGTGAAGTTGAACAAAATTTCGAATAAAATTGCAACTTTAGTTTCGTCCAAATACATGTACAATTACAAGCAATAATAATTAGTCGATTAAATATCAACCACAAATACATTTTTCACGAAAACGGTCTTCAGTTACATGTTTGGTTTTTGCTTTGAAACTTTTCTCCAAAATAAAATCGAATGGGATGCGAAGAAGGGCTCAGTTGACGACTGGCATCCTCTTTAAATCGGAAGCCCTTCAAAACTTAAAAAAGAAATGCAAAAAAACGATTCCTTTACCGCTCAGGCTAACGGCGATACATCACCTACAGAGCGTGACGTAATTGAAGAGCGCTGAGACCTTGTTATATCGGCGGTAATGGTTCGGGTCGTCTCCGACCGGCCGGTAGTTGTCAAGCTCGTTCTTTTATCCCGTGTAATTGCAGTTGTTTTTTAAGAAGCAATTCTAGATTATTGCAGTCGTATTGCCTTGCTCAAATCAAAATACAGACCCATTGCAAGTTTGCCATTCAAACAACCGTGCTGATGTCTATTAAAGAGATTGCAACATTTGAAGAAGTTAACGAAACGGTTAACGAAAGCCAACTTATTCTGTTAGTATTCTTGTTTCAAAAAAATGTTCTCGAGATTTTTCTCTTTCATACAGTTCTGTTTCTCTAGCCAAAGTCCAGCTGCTTATGGATTTGACTATTGGCCTTGGTTAGATGGTTTTATAATTTTTTATTTTGGCTTTCCCCCCTTTGATTGTGCTAATCTCATCAGAAATCTCCTAGCGTAAATATCTTTATTTTCTTATTAATCTCTTTGTTGCTACCGTTTTGTTGGATTTTGGAACATTGATATTTACATTATCTCATTTCTAAGGCCTTCAAATTCCCACCTAGATCCATTTTTTATGTTTCTTTTCCTCTTCTGATCTGACATTTTCCCATCTCCTTTCCTATTTACTGTTTTCTTCGTTTATTTGTAATCCTACCAAATTCGCTTCTACTTAGAAATTTATTTTTGAGTCTCTTATATCCTTCTCAGTTTATGCCACAATTATGACATCATCCGTGCATGCAAGGTACTATTGACTTTTAGTATAAATAACTCTATTTGTTTGCACGTACCTATTCCTAAACAAAATTAAATAGACTTATCAAAATTGGGCTTCCTTGTTTCTTGAAATTTATCTTCGACAATTTTGAAAAGAATATTATCCTATGTGTTTAATAGAATTCCGTTCTTCCTTATTGAGAAATTCTAACCATTACACTTGCTAGGAACACCTGCGTAACTCCTCTATGCAAATAATTATAAGACAAAAACCAAGAATTAGATTGTACGCTACTTAATTAGAATATACGGCCGCGTTCGCACAGGCATAATTATAATAACGACGACATGGACGATAGCTAAAATAACACGTCGGCCATCAGTACATTAGACCATGACAGTTTTATAATTGCCTTATTTTACGTTTACGCATCATTACCGTGATCATTCGCAGGCATATTCATATGGTCCAACCGTAGGTACGAAACGAAGAGACACGTGTATGTAGTGAGGTAGAGGACCAAGTGTAGAGTGAACGGTGTACGTATAAACCTTGTATACAACACTGTGTGACCGTTGATTACGTGTAAGCACGCTACCGAACGAGCCAAGCGCACCATCTCCGCACGTATGTACATATATATTTTTGGTTTATTATTAAGTGCATTAAATAAGTGTATTGTAGACCGTGAGAATCTAGTTAACGATGCCCAAATTATAAATCGATAATTAATGTGAAACAAGAGTGCGATTGGAATTGCAGGGAGCCAACGAAAATAGAATGTCATACTTTGTATCATCTCTTACAAACTTTGAAAGAAGATCTAGTCAATACAGATTAGTTTCCGATTTGCCATTTATTTTCGCTTAGAAAATGATATCGAATAGCATACACACGAGCAATCACATGAGCTTTATTAACCACCTAATGTAACGCTTTCATCAGAAGATTATAAAATATGGTTTTATTTTTCAAATTCCTCCAAAGTGTGAAAGGAAAAAGTTGCTTGTTTTTAATTTTATATCAATTACTAAATATTGTCTTAGATTGACATTTTTTACGTAAATAAAAAATACTCTAATGAAACTGCATTAACTTGCAAAATGTATTTAATAAAATTATAATAGTTTCTATTGCACGAAAAAAAATTGTTATAGAGAATCAAATAATTGTAGAACAACTTACTGCAATTTGTTTGAGAATATACGACTGGTTATAATTTGCGGAAATCGCTACTACTCGATTGTAGCTAACGGATTGTATTTCTATTAAATGCATTTTTGTTGTCAATGATCTGTTACAAAGCTTGCTACAATAATGTACAAGTTTTAGTTGCACACGTTGTAAAAAATGCAACAATATTGTTCTAAAGATTGTATTGCATAATACAATATGTATGCAGCGTTCTTATAATTATAATGGTTGAAAGAACAATAAAACGCAATAACAATAACTTTTCTTAATGTTTTCGTAATTTTTCAAAGTATTCCCCAGTCAATGCATTCTTGCATCCGTGAAAACCGAACCTCAAAACATTTTCTCCAATCTTCCCACCACCACTTCACACCGGTGAAAACATGTCCCGTAATTTCAAAAAATATGGCGACCATCTTTTTGTTTTAGCTTTTTTCACAAACAGCTTTTGTTGGAATTGATCCGTTCCCAAAGACCCAAACTGCCGACTGTTGCTTTCTTTCGGGATCAAAGCAGTGTATCCACCTGTAATGATGTCGTACATCAAATGAGACGATCCAATGTCAAAGCGATCCAGCGTTCCAGGGTTTTCTTTTTGAACAGGAGTCAAAATGTAGGGAATCTAACGGGCACAAAACTTACGTACCATCAAATGTTTGTGCAAAATGGTGTCAATTGCTTTCACCAATCTTTCAAATTGCTTGGATACTCCTGGCAATAATATGCCGGACCTCTTCAATCATGTTTCGTACAAGACCAATGTTCTTTTCGGTAACTGCAGTTTTTGTCTTAGGAGAAGCAATGTTGTCATTTAAGGAAAACCGACCATGTTAAAATTCATTGTGCTACCATTTTACGACTTAAGTTACGCTTAAAATGAAAAGATCACAGCTCATTAATGCTCTTTAATCAATTCAGTGATTTCTTGCGGAAGGACTACTTGAAAGTTATGTATTTGTTATGTTTTTATTGCACGAAAAAAAATTGTTATAAAGAATCAAATAATTGTAGAACAACTTACTGCAATTTGTCTGAGAATATACGACTGGCTACAATTTGCGAAAATCGCTACTACTCGATTGTAGCTAACGGATTGTATTTCTATTAAATGCATTTTTGTTGTCAATGATCTGTTACAAAGCTTACTACAATAGTGCATAAGTTTTAGTTACTCACGTTTTAAAAAAATGCAACAATATTGTTCTAAAGATTGCATTGCATAATACTATATATATATATACTAATAACTATTCTTAATGTTTTCGTATCTCCAACAGCTTTCCAATTTACAGGTAGCATTGGTCAGCCGCGGGAATGGTACCAACGCCTGTGCTGCTTCGCAGGTATTGTGATACTATCCCTCCAAACATTCAACAAATTTGGAATAAAAGGATTTTATTCCGAAACAATTGTGAACCCGATGAAAATGATTTATATAAAACAAAGTGATTTATTAGAAATAAAATAAGTTTTCGTTGCGACATCTATTGGTGAATAACCAATACTATCTGGGTATAATCGTCTGTACAGATTTGTTTATAAACTCACTCATTTTCTATTATTTATTTTGAAAAAAATAGGAAGTTTGTATGTCAAAAATTGCCACAATCTTGTCTTGCACGTCTCGACGCAAAGATTGTTGAAAAAATGATGCATTTAAGTGAAACAATACAATAGAAAAACCAAAAATTAATACCAATATAGCTCATGGTATTGGTGGAATCATTCCCGGCAACAACAATGTAGCAGAGAAAATAGCACTAACACATGAACATGTTTTTGCTTACCCGGCGTCATCAGCATGGTTCTGAGCACAATCTTCTGCTGCTATAATTGGTAAGCCTGAGGAATCATTTGCACGTATAGATGTCGCTGTGCCTAGGCACAACGCCCCCTTGTGTTTGGCAGCCCAGGAGCTGCCCGATAGGTGGTGGACATCTACACTCCGGTTTGTCTTGCTACTCTCTGGGACGGCGTGACTGTGTCTCTTGGCGATAGGTGTCGCCGAAAGACATACTCAGTGCTCTTTTGGAGATTAGCAGCATAAACTGAGAGGCAAACGCAGTTATAGCAGCAGAAGATTGTGCTCAGAACCATGCTGACGACGCCGGGTAGGCGGAAACATGTTCATGTGTTAGCGCTATTTTCTCTGCTACATTGTTTTTGCCGGGAATGATTCCACCAATACCATGAGCTATATTAGCATTAATTTTTGGTTATTGTTATTAGGCATTTTTTCCACGTGTAATACAATAGAAACTTGACCATAAATTTGAAATATTATCTGCAACAACATGTAATAATTAACAAATATCTGCGGTCCGGTTATTTAATTGCGTTAATGATTGCTGCAATATTTTTCTTACAATATTGTAATGCATTCTATCAAGTGATTTTTCCCTGTACCCAACGGTTTCCAGCTGCAGGGTAAGAATATAAAATAATGAGGGATAACATAACAAATTTATTCGAGGTGTGGGAAGAGAAAAAATAGGAGGAGGACGTGAAGAAATGTCAAAAACTAGGAAATTTAAGGAAGAAAGTAAATTAGGACATCAACAACATCATGCGCCAACCTCCACATAAAACGTGCACCCTATCGCTCCCGATAAGAAGCCACGGGGTAGATTCCACCACGTTTGAACGGCAAGAATACGTTGAATCTTTTCAATCTGCAGCTGCAAGTAGATGTAGCGCGAAGACCAAATAGGTGAAGCATATTTAAGTTTGCTTACAGCAAAGATATAGAAGTTCAAAAGTTTTAAAGTAATTTAACACATAAATGGAATTGTAAAGATGTATTAACAACAAATAAATTATAATTGCAAAAAAACCTGTTTAAAAAAATGAAAACAATTAACTTATAGTAGCATTTAAAATTGGCAAATGAAAAACAAGCAAAATGCGAAAAATAAAGCTGTATTTTGTAATTTTCTTAAAATGTGAAATTTGGTCGTTAAAGAAATCAGGTGATTACCCGTGTGCATGTAGTTTCACATCGTCTCTTACGCAGTTGCATTGATTAATAAAAATTGTTCCCCATATGATGCGGACTTTATAGATTGTACAGGATCCTACCGTAAGGTCGCGACCCTGTCACTTTCGCGATTAATTTGAAAACACTTCTAGTCCTGGTAGCAAGCTCAATTATGCATGAAACGACAGAACACACTTTTGTCTATTACCGCTGCTGGAAAAAACTGAGTGGTCGCGTTTGGTGAAATAATAAAACACAGAGGAGAAGCAAGCAAATATTAGTAAATATATGTTCAAATTATACTTATATGTAATTAAATATTAACTGTTTTTTTTTTAATTTTACCCCAAAATCATAATATTTTTAAATGGTCCTAATTGGATGGCCAGGGATTGTATATCTTCAGATGCTGTAGAGGTACCACAAACAAATTTATACCAATTAAATACAAGAAGATGGATGTGATATCATTTCTCATTTATTACGTGGAAGACGCAAGTATGTTATCAATAGAGAATATCCAAACGCTTGTATTCAGTTGAAAAGCAGTCCCTTGCTCACAAGTTCATTTAGAAAAGTAAATAGATTCTTTTTTGTATGGTCCTACCTTAAGGATAACATTCATCAAGGACTCTGATAGAAAATTTCCTCCCTGATATCTTTTCGACACAACAATACACCAAAACGCACATTATCTATGACGACACAACGACACAAGATGGCGCCTACCGAATCCCCCAAACGCAATCAGCGGAGAAACGCCAAACTTTTACTGGTGCCACTACAACAAGAACGAATTCACAGATCACTACGATATCGGCCGTCCAAAAAAATAGAAGCACGTCGGACGCGCAAAATGTCACATCTTTTCCTTATTTCCAATCGACGTACGATGGAAATTTCTCGTTATTGCGGTAAACGTGAGGTGTAGCCGTAGAACAGATCGAAGAATAACGCACCGTATTTTTTTTGATTGACGTAAATCGTAACGCGCCAACGATGGAACTCGACGCATGGGCCGGAAATTAGAAATAAGTGACCATTGGCTGGTATACAAGATTTGTTATCGAGACTCGCTTTATCGTGAAACTGTACTGAAAGGAAAAGGATGTGGTTAGTACTGATATTCCCGTATATAATGCATTCGAACAAAATACAGACGTACACATTAAGAACGAACATTATAAATATTTTTAAGCGTATGTTTTACCAGTTAAAATAATAACAAATTATTGATAAGGAGGCCTATTTTCATGCAATCCCTACGTTAATCAGAAAAAAATAAAAATAGATGAAGATACAAAGAGCTAAATTTATTTAAAATATACAATGAGGCAATATGATAATTGGTAGACAGAGTACACATGCACTCTAGCAAAATTTGCCATTACAATTCTTCGCTACCGACCTCTACTTTCCACCTACTAAGTGACTAGAAGATAATCACCAACAGTCTATAGCGAAACACTAGAGATGTAAATCTAAATAAAAGATGACATAATCTAAAAGTTTGTAAAGTAAATATCTTGCAGTACTCCTGTAACCATATATTTTGCCGAGCACTACTATTTAATTGATCCCATAGAAATGCTGGAGTGTAGTAATGATAAACACCATGCAGAGTTTAGATAATTCAATCAAATCTTTTTTTCGAATGTGTTCCAAATACGGAATTGATGTTAAATTCTTCATACAAATTTTGATTGATATCCAAGTCCAATCCATGGGTTATCTGATATCAGAAATGTTTATATAGCTTGGATGCGATGATTTTTTTTAGAAAAATCTTAAGACTACGAATTAGCAACTTTTTAGTAGGTATGGGCACCTTGGCAAATTACCAAACTGTATTCTAGTTTTCAAGACGGAAGGAATTGTCAGTTATTATTCAATCAAAAAAGATGTTTAATAATGATATCAAGGACTGCGAGGTAGCATGGTAAACAATAATAAGTTTCGGCACACTCCGCACCACACAATTTATTAATTAACTAGGAACAGCCGTTTCGACCTTCAGCCGCGTGACCGAATGATGTGAGAAAATATTTTAATTCCGACAAATCCGCTCTATCCCTACTCTCAAGAAAAATATATACAGGTACCTACTTTTGCCGGTTAAAACTGAACCATGCGAAAATAAGGAGAAGCAGATAAAAAGGTCTTATTACCACGAAGAGCATGTAGCTTTCCCACCCTAATAAAAATAGAGTGAGACACCGGTTATGTTAATTCTATCCGTAAAATTTGTGTTGCTTCTGCCTATACACCCTAAGGCTAAAAACTAAAAACATGCGGAATATACCAAAAGATGGAAGGGTCTCTTGTTATTGTAGCACGTACCATAAACCAAATGACCGCCTTACCGTAATAAATCGAAAAGACAGGAGTAATGTGATGGCCCGTTCTTTCTATTGATTGAATTCGTGTTCCTTTTAATGTAAACAGCTTCGTAAACGTCTAATTCCGGCGGGGAAGTTACGTTCTAAATCAATTTCAGGTTTCCTAATTTAATATTATGCCCGGTTTCGTTTATGTGTTGTGCTACACTTGACGCTTCTATGTTCCTGTACCTGTAGCACCTGATCTGTTCATTGAATCTAGTACCTGTCGCTCGTTTCGTTTGACCAATATAGGCTTTATCACAATCATTACTAGAGCGACGCAAACTACGCTGAAAGCCAGTGGCTGACGCATAAAAGTTTACACAAAATAAACACGGCCGGGACAATTCGGTATAAGCGTCAGTATAACTGCGACTCGAAAGCCGATCTGCTGTGTATGCATCTACGCTGTTGTATACTATATCGTAGTTCTACGTTTATTTTGAAAATGTTTCCTACGTCGCGAAAACGACCAAAGTTGGACACAATAAGAGAATTTATTGCAGAAATGCCTGATTTAAAGTGTGATGGAGCTAAAATTCAATGTGTAGTGTGTAAAATAGGTTTAATGTGTTGGTCGAAAAGTAATTGTCTGCGGCACGTAAATAGTGCAGGGCATGTTTCAAAAAAAAATTCCACACGAGATTATGACAAATTTAAATTTAATTTATGTGTTTATTGCATGTAATTTACCATTTCATTTACTAAGGAAGAAAGCATACGTCTCGTTTTGGAATGAATATTCGGACTTTAAGTTACCAAGTGAGAGAACATTACAGAGTTGTGCCGTCTGCTCGTGAGCATGTCGAGAAAAGAATTAAATCGGAGTTGCAAGATAAAAAACGGTGGTTATGTGTGGGCGAAACAACAGATCGTAAAAAACATTCTGTGGTTAATGTAATGGTACGCACAATGGAACCGACCGTCACCCTCAATTTTACTAGCTTCCAGACGAATACAACAATGCACTGCCGAAGTAATTTCAATGTTGGTGTTAAATACATTGGAAAAGTTTGAACTTTCAACAAATCAACTGTTGATGTTTATGAGTGATGGTGTCGCAAACATGCTTGCTGTAGGTCGATCTCTTAAAAAACATTGTGCTAACTTGTTGCATATTACATATAAAATTCATACTCTCAGTCTCGTAGCAGATAGTATCAGAAAATGTTATCCCGAGGTAGACGCTCTAATAGCACATACAAAAGCTGTGTTTGTAAAATCCCCAAAACGTATTCGGGAATTTCATAGAATATGCCCCGGTATTCCTGAACCACCACAACCTATTCTTACTCGTTGGGGAACATGGTTAGAGGCTGCATTTTATTATCTTAAATATTTTGAGAATATAAAGAACGTGATTTTAGAATTCGACCCAAAGGAAGCTGCGGCTGTCAAGGTAAGCCGCTTGAAATTTCAGGATAGTCAAGTTAAAACAGATCTGGAAATTATTCGGAACAATTACGTGGGACTAGCAGATGCGATAGAAAAACTAAAAAATTCTTCGGTGTCGTTAGTGGAATCTTTGCAATTAGTGCAACATGTTCACGCACAGCTATGCGCGATAGAAGACGCAAGAAATGTTTGTGTTTTAGAAAGGTTTGAAAGTGTTTTAGATAAAGACTCTGATTTTGGCACATTAAGACAAATTTGTGAAGGTACGTCAACAGAACCGTTAAGTTATTTGAAAGATTATTTTACTTACGCAAATATAACGTCACTAGATGTAGAACGTTCGTTTTCGGCATACAAAAACACTTTTTCTTCACGCCGCACTCACTTTGCCGAAACAACTTTGGAAACATATCTAATGTTACAAATATTAAATAGACATTATCCACTTTGTGATTTCACGGAGGACTCTTAAAACGGTAAGTGTTTGAGCACGTATCACATTTAATTTATTTTGTGTAAACTTTTATGCGTCCGCCACTGGCTTTCAGCGCAGTTGCGTTGCTCTAATCATTACATGCAATTTTATAAATTCCCGAGTTTTCTTTCATGATAGAGCAGGTTTGTTAGAATGAAAATACTTTCTCACATTATTCGTTCACGCGGTTGAAGATGAGGACCCACGAGTTCTTGAAACAGCTGTTCCGAGTTAATTAATAATTTATGTGGGGCGGAGTATGCCCAGACTTATTGTTATTTGCCAGAGGATGTTTAATTTAGTATCTTCAGTATCATCATTTTGAAAGATAGACCTTTAGGTGGATCCATCACCTGACCAAACTCTCTGAATTTGCTTTCAATCTTATTTACAGTAGATTGGTTAACTGGCGGAGAATCAGGATAAGTCTCGTTTTATAAATTAACAACTTCTGCTGCTGCTGAGTATGCAATCGATCTCCGAGGCCAATCATTATAACAACCCCTTTTCTTTCTTTTTCAGTTAAACGCATTTTGAATTTAATTAGATGTGCAAATTAATTAATAAACATTTGTAAACGTTTAATACAGTTTTGACATAGCGTTAGTATGATTTTATAAATTGTTGAGTTTCTGTGCCGTCTTCGTCAAATTATTGTTTACGTTCATTTAATTTTTAGAATATCTGAAAACTATTGACAATAAACCCGTATATGGGAGTTTTAATGAAAAACTTCTTTAATCGTCTATCTAAATCTGTAAAAATACACAGGGTGTTGTCTCTTAAATAATAATGTTACCTTTACTCTGAAACTGACATTGGTGGTATAAGTAAAAAAAAACACAAATCAAAAATACAAATACACATGTTCCAGCATTTTTGTCAGAAAAAGGTTGCTGAAATTTTATCAAATATATTCCTTTTATCGCTCTCTAAAAAAAAAACTCTAAAAGTGAAAAACCACTATGCGCCATTTATTAAATTATTCCCACACTACAACCCTAAAATTTTAATTAATTCCTTGCCATTCCTCAATATTTTCCCATAATAGCTAAAGTATATGTTCCAATACAAGCTGGATCCGCATCTACCGAGTGTAACTAAACTCAGGTCACCTATTACGCTCCATAAAACTCGATCGTTAATTGGCAATAAACATATACCGACCGATTAATACCATGAACATTGAAATATATCGTTTGCGGCTGCTTCTGATGATGATGCTATTGAGATTTTAGCGAACTTTGCGATAAAACCAACCAAGCTAATTATTTTTACGAGATCGTTAAATTACATATCCTTTGTCGCAAAGTAAAAAATGGTACGCGACGAATTTGGTCTGGGAGAATTACAGAAGATATCACTTAATTGAACCACATGCTTGAGAAATTTAAACAAAAGATAAAAGGATTTCATCGAAAGTAAACAGGAATTAGTAAATTTAAAAAAGGGACAATCGAAATGGAAGTCAACGCTGACCTTTCTGTATTTGGTATAGATTTTCAAGTCCATAGAGGAAGCTATCAATTATCGTGCGGTGTCAGAGGTGCTAGAAACTTTATTGCCCCATTTGAATAAGCAAATACTCGTGTGTAAAAAAATAATCTATGGAAGTGAGTCATATTTAAGTATATTTACATATAACCGTACATAATAAATGAAAAGTTATTTTCAGAGACACAAAGTATACGAAAAATCTCGAGATGATGAAATTGCATACAGGATTTCCTTTAGACGTTATAATTAACATTCAATAAAACTCATCTTAATGGTGTTTATTTATTCGAACCTTAATATTTATAACCATGACATAGTAAATTATAATAATGCCCGGCTACCAAATTAAAGCGTGATAAATGTGTATACATATTTGATGTAAGTTGTTTTTATGTTAGATATTAGAAACAAATTTTAGAATTATAAATCAAACCAATAGGAGTGATAAAAAAAACTTCACTTTTCCATAAAAGATTCGTAAAAATTTGGTACGGCAACGTTATACAACGTGCTATAGTCCGGGAGGCGGCGACAGAAATTTTACACCCATTTCTATAAAGCTAATACAGTGAAGTTCGTATATAACGAGCTGGGGACATAATGAGCGCCTGGTTGTAACGAGCAAATTAAAAAGTCCCCGTCGGAATCCCATATAAACACATGTATTGCTGTTCTGTTATAATGAGGTCTGATAAAACGAGGGCTCGCATGTAACAAGGGTAATTTTTGGACCCGGGCAACTTTTCGGTCGGCTATAACGAGGCGGCGATGAAGCGACGAAGCGACAAGGATGCGTGCGCCGTTCACTTGCACATCGCACATAACCTCCTCACAAGTCGTGACACGCGCCTGAGCCAGGGATTACCTCGGAGTTAAAACGGCACTATTTGTGCAGTGTATGTGGCGGAAAAAATGTCGAATTCAACGAAAAATACACGAAGATCAATTACGTTATCAGTTAAAGTGGAAATAATACGAAAGTTACAAAGTGGATGTTCAAATATGCCATAAGTATGGCTTAAGTACTTCGACAGTATCTAGCATTTGGACAAAACGAGAAAAACTGTTGGAAGCGCAGACGTGTACAAATCCGACAACAAAAAAACTTCGTCTGCCCGAAAGAAGAGATGTGGATCAGGCTTTACTGAAGTGGTTTACATTAAAAAGGAGTGAAAATGTACCAATTTCCGGCCCAGTTTTTCAGCAAAAAGCAAGCTATTTTGCACAATTATCGGCAAATGAAGAAGCCTCAGAAGATGCTGGAGCTTTTTCTTGCACGAAATCATGGATTGACCGCTTCAAAAGGAGGCACGACATACGCAGCGGTAAAATTCACGGAAAGTCTGCTGTAGTATCACCACAAATAACAGAAGAATGGTTAACAACCACTTGGCCAAGTAGGTGTCTAATATCCGTACTTCTGATTAGTTATTGTTTTCGAAATTTCAGGTTTGCGACGGCGATATGCTAATAAAGATATTTTTAACGGAGACGAAACAGGAATTTTTTATAAAATGACGCCCGACAGAACCCTACACTTTAAAGGGAAGAAATGTTCTGGGAGTAAGCTCTCAAAAGATAGGATCACTGCTGGGACCTGCGCGAACATGGATAGCTCCGAAAAAAAAAGGCCTGGATGACAGGTGATATCTTCACTAAATTAATACAAAACTGGGATGCGGAATTAGCCAGAAAGAAAAGAAAAAATTTATTGTTGATTGATAATTGTCCAGCACATCCCACGATCATGAATTTGCAGTGAATTGAGATGATTTTTCTTCCACCCAATACGAAGGCAACGTTGCAACCAATGGATCAAGGCATGGAATAATAATTTTAAGCAGCATTTTGATTGTATTCAACGTAATTAGGGGTGATTAAGTGTTTAAAAACACATTATCGAAGGCAGCTGTTATTTAAATCGGTCAACGCACACGACAACAACACTGAATTTAAAATTTCGTTGTTGGATGCGATTGCAATGTTAAATATAGCTTGGAGAAATGATTCCTCAAAAACTGTTTCCAATTGTTTTCGACATGGCGGCCTTAATGTAGATTCTGATTTCACGGAAGACGACATAATTCCTGTCGCCCAATGGCTCTTGATACATAAGGATGAAGAATGGAACGTCGATGATCTGTCCAAATGGGCACAAAGCAACAACATTTCGGAATTTGATTATATTGATCTACGAAAATACGACAGGATAGATGAAAACCTTGAAGTATTCGAAGTTCCTGACGATATTCAAAGAAGAAGATATCGCAACTGCAGAAGACGGGGATGAGGAAACAGAAATCCCTACGACACAAAAAGCTATGGATGCTTTGAACACCATAATGTCGTATGTGCAGTTTGTTCTCCCTGAAGAAGAACAGTTTTTGAATGCCGCAGATAAATTGGAAGGAGTTTTAACTAAAAAAATTCAAACTGCCCGAAACACACAGAAAAAAATAACTGATTATCTTGCATAAGATCCAAAGTTTAGCTTTCATGTACATATGTATTAGTATCTTTTTGTTTTTACAGAATAAACTTTTCAGTTGGCATGTGTACTTAGTGTTTAATTACATATTCTTAAAAGCGCGCAATTTAACGTATAATATGTACACGAAAATGAAAAGATCTTTTGTAGCGAGCGGCCGTATATAACGAGCAATTTTTTTGGTCCCTTGGACCCTCCTTATAGCCGAACTTCACTGTATTTGTTTTGCTTAATGTTTATACAGTGCAAATCAGAAAAGTGAAAGTCTACCAAGCTTTTAGCGTTGCGTTCATTAATAACAATTTTTAAAACCTGTAAATAAACATTGTGTTAATGTCTTATACCAACAAGACTGAAACTTTGTAGGTGACCAGGGATACCTAAAATTAAAGGATAATTGGAGTGTTGCAATCAAGGATCTACCACCCACGTAATGTGTTTCAAAAATAAACTTGATCGACTTATTCCTACAAGGCTCAAAATTTTTTCTCAAATAGTCTAGCTTATAAAACAACAAAAAAAAAGCAACCTATCGCTTATCTAATGTTGTTAAAACCTTGGTAGACGCAATGGAATCTACGATCTCCCGAGCGCAGCCACTGCGCCGATATTCTATAAGTCGCTCTGAATTCTTGTACATACCAGCATTAAATTAAAATCTACACAGCTGCTTTTTTTCTACAAGTAGTTTCAGTTAATTATTGATAAATAAACGGATATAAGGTGGCTAAGTCATCGGTAGACGTGACTAAAGCCGTAGCGCGCGAAAATGATCGCAGTATTGCAACTTTCAAAGCTTTGCAATATTAAATTTTAAGTACGTATGATATTTATCATAAGCAGCTACAACATATAATTATTTTATGTTATATGATTTTATTGATAAAATTTTTGTTGCATAATCTTTTGAAGATTAAAATTGTAGCGCGGCAACTTCACTGGGGCAATTGGTCGCCAGTGGACCATTGAAAACAATATTTTTGGTTTTCATCGACTTTCCAGCCACAATAGAGAGGAGATAAAGTCGTAGGCTCCTTTAAGTGAGCATTGCTTCTAATCTGTGAAATATATGCTGTTCGGCGAATGTGTTCTTGTAGCTCTGATTGACAAAGTAGCAAAGCAGATGCATCAAAACTTTTGACTTTTTGACGAAAGATTTCATCGATGATAGTTTTATACGCCTTCAAAAACATGACTGATCTGATTTCATTGATCTTGCTTATTTTTTTATAGCCATACATTTGACATATAAATTCTTCCACCGTTTCTAATACGGCATCATCACAATCAGGATACTTGTTTAAATTTGTTAAAGCATCCACATATTTTTCCGATTTTCTTAACAAAGTAAAAGGACGGTTTTTCCCATTTCGAAAGAAAGCTGGATTGAAGTCACAGCCAATCAATGCATGGAAAGCAGGTAGAGAAGAACTTGTGCTCCTAATGATTCGTATAATTTGCTTAAATTAACAGTTCTTTGCGATTTGCCAACACTTACTTCCATTTAAACATGCACTTCTCGTTGTACAAACTTCATATTGCCTAACTTTGTGACTAATATATCTGATCTAATTAGAACATTATAAGGTGGTCGCGACTATTCAACGTTACAAAGGTGATAAATTATTTTACTATCAGCTTCTTCATGTTTTGAACATGATCAACTGTGCTCCATGGTTTTAACAACATCATCATTAATAACTTGGTATCTATAACATTATTTATAATTAATGTAAACTATCTTATTACCAAAAAAGGTGTCACTTCTTTGCGTTTCCAACTAATTAAAAGATACTCAACTAAGTCCTCTTTAAAAGTGGAAGCTGGAAAATCAGAACTATACATTGACGGTCCTCGAATTTCAATTTTGCGATCTCCCTTGGTTCCTATCAAATCGTGCTCCTGATTCTTAATCGAAGGAGACATGTCTCAAATACAATAATAGGGAACTGTGCGTCATTCTTCAAAAACATTTGCAGTAATTTCGCAGATATGTTATCATATGTAGCTGGTACTTCTTTCATTAAATGTAAAAAGAAAAATCCATCATAAATTTGCATGTTTGCTTTTAGTGGTGAGTCGCTATCGATTTCCCTTTCTAGTAATTTAAGTAAAGCACTTTTTCAGTTTTGCAAATACTTCCATCGAGACGACACAGAGAAAATGGAACACGAGTCAATGGATAAGTTAAAACTTTCTCAATATTTAATTGTTTATCAAGAGCAATAACTAGAAGTTGTCCAAATAAGTCTCACTGCAAACGTACTTCAACTAATTTTCCAGAAACTTTTACCTTTTTCTTGCTCTGTAACAACGTAAAATTATCAGTAAAGCTGGCCACGAGCGGTTCCGCGCAGTAGCGTAGAGTCGACCAGGCCTCGCGTTCCACTAGTTATTCTGCTAATACAAATGTTTGCTGCCGCAAATAATTTCGCTCATCTTTTAAATAAAAATTAAATAACACGTGCTCAAACACTTACCATTTTAAGAGTCCTCCGTGAAATCACAAAGTGAATAATGTCTGTTAAATATCTGCAACATTAGATATGTTTCAACTGTTGTTTCGGCAAAACGAGTACGGCATGAGGAAAAAATGCGTTTATATGC
The DNA here is from genome assembly GCA_029619315.2 of Dynastes maya. Lineage (NCBI taxonomy): Eukaryota > Metazoa > Arthropoda > Insecta > Coleoptera > Scarabaeidae > Dynastes > Dynastes maya. The sequence goes on along the minus strand of JAROYE020000010.1, from coordinate 20,035,199 downwards.
AGAGAACGAACGTTCTACATCTAGTGACGTAATATTTGCGTAAGTAAAATAATCTTTCAAATAACTTAACGATTCTGTTGACGCACCTTCACAAATGTGTCTTAATGTGCCAAAATCAGAATTTTTTTCAAAAACACTTTCAAATTTTTCTAGAACAGAAACATTTTTTGCGTCTTCAATCGCGCATAGCTGTGCGTGAACATGTTGCACTGTTTGTAGAGATTCTTCTAATGGCACCGCAGGATTTTGTAATGTTTCTATTGCATCTGCTAGCCCGAAGTAATTGTCGTGAATGAATTTTAAATCCATTTTAATCTGACTATCTTGAAATTTCGACTGGCTTTTCTGGATAGCGGCAAAATATTTATGATAATAAAACGCGGCCTGTAACCATGTTCCCCAACGAGTTAGAATAGGTTCTGGTGGCTCTGGTATACGGGGGCACAGTCTGTGAAATTCGCGAATACGTTTCGGTGATTTGACAAATACTGCTTTGGTATGCGCTATTAAAGCGTCTACCTCAGGATAACATTTTCTGATACTATCCGCCACAAGATTGAGAGCATGAATTTTACACGTAATGTGTAACAAATTAGCAGAATGCTTTTTAAGAGACCGGCCTACAGAAAGCATGTTTGCAGCACCATCACTCACTAACATCAAGAGTTGGTTTGTTGAAAGTTCAAACTTGTCCAATGTATTTAACACTAACTTTGAAATAACTTCGACAGTACACTGTTGTATTCGTTTGGAGACTAATAGAATTGAGGTGCCGATTGATGAGGTTCCAATTTGCGTGCCATTACATTAAGAACAGAATGTTTCTTCCGATCTGTTGTTTCGTCAACAGATAACCACAATTTTTGATCTTTCAACTCCGATTTTATTTTTTGTTCAATATGTTCACGCGCAGATGGCACAATTCTTCGTAACGATGTTCGACTTGGTAATTTGCACTCCGAATAATTATTCCAAAAGCAGATAAATGGTTCCTTGTCTAGTAAATTAAACGGTATATTACATAAACGTAACGCATAAATTAAATATAAATTTTTCATTGTCTCGTACGCAATTTCTTTTTGAGACATGCTTTTCACTATTTACGTGTCGTAGACAATGTTGTCTGGACCAACACATTAACGGGATTTTACAGATTACACATTTAATTTTAGCACCTTCATATATTAAGTCTGGAATTTCTGCAATAAATTTTCGAAGTTTGTCCGACCGCGGTCGTTTTGCTGACGAAATCATAATTTTTCTAGGACAGATAAACAATTGCGTAAATGACCGGCAGCGAAAATGTCCGTACTGCTCCGCAGACGAAGTGATACTACCGTTCCTCTCGGTCCGAACTGATTCTACGCCGATGCGCGGTACCGTTCGTGGCCAGCGTTAATTATCAGTTTTATTCAATTTTAAGCTTCGATCAAATCTATCTTTATCTAGAGAACATTAATTACTGCCTCATCAGTAGGAATGGGGATCATTGGTCTCCACGATCGCGAGACCTGATTATTTTTTATGGGAATATCTCAAGTCGAAAGTTTTCGAGGCTTTCCAACCAACAATACAGATAAAGGTGCGGACTAATGAAGAAGTGCGATAACACCGGTGGTACTACGACGAGTCAGTGAAAATTTCCGTAAGAGTCATTTGCCTGGAGGGTTATTCAAAAAGTTAAACATTTTTTGATTGTCTGCTAATTTCCACATGTACTCTTAACATTTCTTGCAATAAATGAAGAAACAAAAGTATTCATACGTCCTTTTAATACCTATAAATAGTGCGATTTGACTGCCTCGCCCTGTAGTTTACATTCGATTGTAAGCTTAGTTGCCCAAGGATTAAGAAGAGAAAAATATTATCAATAAGTGTTTGAAAGATTTCAGCATAAAAATATATTGTCTTGAGCAAAAAGCGAATTCATGCTTCCTTAGTCATTATTTCATTAACATGGACTTTAAATCTACATTAACCGCAAATCAATCAATCCCTACTTTCATTTGTTTGTTTACATAACAGCACATAACCTGCAGGTGTAATAAGACAACATTTTATACTATACTTAGCTGTTTTTTCTCATCTAACTTCTATACATCTAGGTGTATGCACGCAAACATGCATACCTGGCATGATTCATACCAGATAAATTATTCAGTATTGTCAAGTAATTGACCAACAGCTCTCCCGGCATTCGCCGGTGCCGTTTTGCACTTGGGAGAGACTGCGGAGACTGCGTAATTGTATAATAGAAAAGCGTAGACTGTACGGTGTAGCTTTCAGTTATTTCCGGTGGGTAATATGAAAAAGCGCTGTTGTTGTATAATAATTATGCACGTTCGATTGTTTATATGCTGCGCTATGATTATTTAATTTAAGGACATTCCTGCGACGTCTAAAAATAGCACGGGGTGACTCAATGAATATTGTATAGCATGTTTTATTCTTGTTAGTTAATAGTAACCGAAGGTCTGATGCAAATCTATAGAAAAGAAGAAAGCAGACAGCATACATACGGCGCTATTACTTAACAATATGTGCGCCTATCTCCTTTTCTATCAATGCAATCAGATTCTGATTAATCTAGTGATGTAAGCTTTAATTGCAAATTAACGCTACTGTAGATGTCATACTTTCAGTGACAAAATCACTAAACACATAATAATGACTATGTCCAATTGAAATTCATTTTGTTACAAATTTAGAGGTTAATTAGTGCTAAAGATTCACCTACATACGTGCTAGCTGTGGAAATATTCAACAAGAAACAGAATGGAACTAAGAAGCCTCGAGTAGTATTACATGTACGGTGTAATATTCACCGTTGCAAATGCCAACAAAATCTCAGAGCTTATGCAAAGAGCTGCAAAGTGGTAGAAGTATGGTACAAGAAACAGAATCTTGGAATAAATCTTGCCAAAGTAGCACTTGTTCACCAAAGGAAGAAACTTAGACGGCCCAAGACGTCGAACCTAAGATCCAAGTTCCGTCAGGCAGCACTGAAGGCATCTTATCACAAAGCCTCTGTGCTTGTATAGGAATACCTGCAAAACCTAAGAGCGCTATCCAAATCGGTGTGTCCCTTTGCCACCCGTTCCATTGCTGCTCATGAAAATATTTTACCAGAAATAGATAGATGTATACGAGATGTGGCAATTAAATAACCGAACTTGTGCTAAAAAACATTTTATTGATCACCAATTACATTATAAAGTTTATCCCCTTCAATGTACTCTCCTTGCCGATCCCTACAACGCTCCATACGAATTTTCCACCGTCGAAAGTCCGTTTCTGTTGCTTGTTGAGAACCTCCGTCGCTTTCGCTTTCACCGCTTCCGCACTGCCAAATCTTGTCCCCTTAAGCTCCGATTTTACCCTAGGAAATAAAGGGAGCCAGGTCGGGCGAGTACGGTGAGTGGTCCAACACGGTGATGCCGGATTTCGCAAAGAACGCCTTCACAGACAAGGCGGAATGGGCTGGTGCATTGTCTTGGTGGAGCATTCGGAATTTGCTCTTCCACAAATCGGGTCTTCTCACTCGTCCGCGAAGGGTAGTTAGAACCTCGTGTTTCACAAGAAACTTGAGGTTAATTCGTTGCTCGATCTGAACACTCACATTTTTCCGACGCGACGCTAGCGCAAGGACTTAAACGGACGGTTGCTACAGCGAGACTGAGCGACGTACAACCGTGCCCATCGAGCTCAAGCTGTGGGAAGCATCTACAAGCACAGACATGTTCAAACCTGCCGTGGCGTGCTCGCTGTTTGCCAACAGTCGCACCGGTCCGGTTATTTAATTGTCACACCTCATAGATCTGTATTCAATAATCATTGAATGTGTCATAAAAGCTACATGAATGTTAGAAATTGTTTACGGCGTAGTAACCTTTGCTTGGAAAATGTTTCTTTAGATCTTTTTTTCAAAAGGGTACACAGGTAATTGTCTGTTATTAGATATATGATTACACACTTTTAACATTTGTATAACATGCTTTGAATATGCTGAATAGTCTCGTTTGTGGAATTTTGAGATTTGCACTTTGCGCCGCACGTGTGTCCTGTCCATGACCTAGATAAATTATTAATTTGAAAATTCTAAGCTCATCAACGCCGAAAATGGAATATTACGTATCAGTGTACGATTATTTCAGAGAACATGGATCCCAAAGTTCCTACGATCTCTGATATAAATCCACAAAATAATTTTTACGGTGAATTAGATTGTTAGTGCTATTTTATAAGAAGACATTTGAATAACTCGAAAAAAGGTTTTCAAGAAAAAAACTAATTCTTGTAGTGTTTTCCCTACTATCTTCCAATCTATAATTTCTACAAGACATAGATTTGTGCATGTTTTGTAGTAATTGACATTTCTGTTTTGATGGACCGCAAAAGCCGTTCTTTTGCAATATTTAACAAGCTCATTGTTCTCCGGTGTAATTACAGTAGAATAGGATTGTAGTCATAAAAGGCAAATGAAACACATTCTTTGATGTTGCCTTGATTATTGGTGAGCATTTCATACAAAATCCATAAGTATCTGGATCTGGATCTGGATCACAATCTGGAAAATAAGAAGTCCAGTAAAAGGCAACGAAGTGCTTTCACTTTTATGTATAAGAGGAAAATTGAGCTGTTTTCCAAATATTTACGAGGTATATTTTTTTAACCGAAATAAATCATATCTTTGGTTTACTTTACATTTCTTATTTCTTTGCCCCTTTTATTAAATTATATAAAGTATACAGCTGCGAACTAAATTATTTTCTATTTTTCATTTTCGTAATTATTTTAATTGAAAAAAAGATATTTTAAGTTTTTTAAAGCACTGGTAAAGGGCAATCGATCTTTCGATTATACACAGTTTATGTTATTTTATAATGTATAAGCCGGGCACAATCGGTCTTCGCAACAGAATCGGATCAGGCGCATGGGCTCACAGCCGACAGAAGTGATATCTTGAAATCAACGTCGCGTCCCAGTGTACAAAACAAAAGTTGACGCAACAAAAATGTTTGGTAAATAAAGCGAATATATGCGCACGTTGAAGTGATTTTATTCCCATTAGTTTTTTTTTTTTGTTTGAAAACGGCATTTGTTCTGTATGTAATGCAATAACCGTAAAAAGTAAACAAAGTAGTTCCTTCAAAAATCTGTTGTACTTAATACCGGAACAATTAATAATAAAACAGTAAACAAACGTAACTTCTCAACAGTATGGATAGGATTGTTGAAAAACTTGCACCATCAGGTATGTTTCCACATTTGTCTCGGTGAAGGTTGTTCGCTGTGATGAAAAAAATATGTGTGTATTTCGAGAAAGACCGTTCAACATCTACAGAAGTAACACAGGTACAATTAACATAATCCTTAGAGTCAGTTAATGAATCTGCAGATGCACCACCATCCATTTGTCTTAATCTCGTATAATCGGAATTTTTTCTAAACCACTCTCGAACTTTCCTATAACTTCGACCGTTTTTTGCGTCGTTTGTACCGTGTAGCAATGTATTAACTTGGTCCATGATTTGCACTGATTCTACTAACGACACCCCAGTATTTTGCAATTTTTCTATTGCGTCTACTAATCGTTTATAATTGTTGCTAATACTTTTTAAATCTGTTTCAACAAAAGTATCTAGAAATCCTTTCTGGCTTTCCTTAATAGCTGTAGCTTTGTCAGGGTCGAATTGTAAAATTACAGATTTTACTTCTTGGAAATGTTCAGAATAATAAAAAGCCGCTTGCAGCCATGATCCTCAACGAGTAAGAATCGGCTGTGGTAGTTCGCGAAACCGCCACACCACCGGGACGAAGCCTGTGAAATGCTCGAATCCGTCTGGCGAATTTGAGAAAAACTTTTTTTGTATTTGCTATTAATGCATCTATCTCCGGCTAACATTCTCGAATAGTTTGTGCCGCAAGATGTAAAGCAAGAACTAAGAAACTAAGAGAACGGCCTACACTACACATTGTCGCTGCTCCATCGCTCATAAACATCAACAGTTGACTAGTAGAAAGTAAATCCAAGTTAAATTGGGTTTGAGGTGGCACGCCATTTTTCTCATTTTTGTGCTGTACACTGTCTTTAACAGTCGCCTTTGTTCAGGCACATTAAAGGTATTTTGCAAACTCTACACAATACTTTAGTTCCATTATAGTTCAAATCCGGAAATTCACTGATAAATTTGGTGACTTTATTAGCTTACGGTCGTTTATTTTCCCTGTGTACGTTAGATGTACTTACATACAAATATTTCTCTATGATTACAACTAACGCTGCGAAGGGTTGATGAGAAACTGTTACAATAAATTAATAATTTAATTCGCTGAGGTAGCCCGTACCGATTCATCTATATACATACGTCGCGTCGTAGGCGTGGCAACCTCACTTCTTACCTGGCGCGAATAAAGACTAGTACAAATTTTTTATCATAATAAATAAAAAAAAAACTTGAAAATAATAAGTAATTATGTAACTTAGAGTATGTATGTACATACATGGAATGAGTAGGATTTTCCGTTTATAAATGGTATTACAACGCCGAAAAATGTATGGATTTAATATTACAAGGTTGAGATTTTTGGCAAGAAAGGAAATACACAGTTTGTAGATTCTCGATACTTTACGATAAAGTATTTGAAGGGTTGTGCAAAGAATTTTAGAAATTACGAGCTTTAACAATAAACCTTAAGGACGTTGTTTCAGTTGTCTCAATGTTTCTTTTTCCACTAGTGATCATATTTTGGCTACCATTCCACTACTACTATTATTGTCAATATGTAATCTATCGAAATTTATTACATTACTTTTTTGGCGCTGGCTTAGCAATAAATGTACATGAAATAAAACTCTAAACTAATAAGATGTTTTTGTAAGCAAAATTCTTAATTGCGGATGTAAATCGCCAGCTTATATAGAACGCTAGATATAGAACGCTCCTGAAATACGTTCAAACCAAAACCTTAAATAAACATCGCCTAGCAGGTAAATACGACGGTAGCGTCTTATGTTTTTACAAACCACCACTAGATGGCGCTATAGAGATTTGACGTTTGTTGAAATGGTTGAAGCAGTGACAGCACGGAAATAGGCCGAGTAGTTTGCTTAAAATGAGCGCGATTTTGTGGGAAAACAATCGACAACGTCGTATCATCCTACATCATGATAATGCCAGCTCTCACACACCACGTCAAACAATTGACTTTATTAAGGAGAAGAACATCGAATTAATATCTCATTGCCAGTATTCACCTGATTTATCGCCTAACGGTTTCTTTTGGTTTACGAATGTCAAACATAACATGCGTGGACAGCGATTTTTATCACCTCAAGAAGCCGTTAAAACCTTCAAAGACCATGTTTCGAGAATTGGTTCAAACACATGTAAAAGCATATAAATCTTAATGATGAATATTTTGAGAAAGAATAAAACGATTGGTACCAAAAGTGTTCTCTTCTTCCATTGTTTTTATAAAAACTTAAAAGGTGTCCCTCGTAAAACCCTATTTAATTTTATTGCTCAAAGGGATGTGATTTCAGTTTCGGCTGGATTTATTGACATCAAAACCCAGAAGATTGGAATTCCAGATTATATACAACAACATTTCCTTTCTTATTAACTCCGCTACATCAATTTCGGAGACTTCATCATGACCTTTTACTTCCGCTCTTAGAACTATTCCCAAAACTCACACTTTTCTTTTGTAACTTCATCGTTCCACTCAGAATTAATAAAACTCTCATCTCTTCGCCGCACGAACGTACACAGTCTTCTATAACGTAAGAACTTGTTTCATTTTAATTGAAGTTCTCCTCTTAAATTGGAGTGGCAATATTCCACGAGTTAATTGCGTGTTCTAAGCCGACTGTATGGTTGAAATGGGAGCCCTTCCAATCCCGAGACGTGGACGAGATCACCAGAGATGTTTCCATTTTAATTGCAGCCGATTAAAATCGAGATTATATATACAAATACCCAATTATAATTATTATTTATTATTGATACGTTAGAGCATATAACGAGATACTGACGGTTCCGCGGAATTTAACTTGGCCATCAATGTTTAGGGGACCGTGAAACTGTTAAACGAAGAATTTTCGTTTAATGAGGAAAATAGAGCACATATAGAACAGAAAAAGGAATTGCGGCTGTTCTCTGCATGGTAATTTACGATCTGTGTAGATGTCTGAGATCATTAATAAAGATTATGTTATTTGAGCACTTGTAAGTCTTGTAACTCGTAAAACTATATTAGGAAAATTGCGTTATCTACGTGTAATAGTGTTATTGGTAATAAATTTTAAATAATTTATTTAAGCAGCAATGATACTTAATTATTTTAAGTAAAAAGTTACATAAAGTTCTTAATACTATGGGAATGCACCAGATAATGGAAAAAATATCTGTGGGTATCTGCACATGCGTGGCAACTATCCCCTCCATTGTTGATAAACGGGTGACAGTAACATTATTCAGTCGAATGTTATAATTAACCTGGGCAAATACGCGGTAACAGCCAGAGGCGTGATGAGCGCATAAAAGTTTACACATAAAATAGAAGGTAAGAAATAAATTATAAAACGTGCTGAAACACTTACCGTTTTAAAAGTCTTCCGTGAAATCACAAACTAGGTAACTTCTGTTAAATATTTGAATCATTAGATATGTTTCCACAGCTGTTTCAGCCAAGTGAGTACGACGTGCGGAATAAATGTTTTTTAATGCCGTTCGGCATCTAGCGAGGTTATATTTAAAATAATCTTTGAAACAACTTAACGCATCTTCACACGCACCTTCACAAATTTGTCTTAATATAAGAAAATCGGAGTCTTTCTCTAAAACACTTTCAAATTTTCGTATTACACGCCAATTTGCTTCGCCTTCTACAGCGCATAACTATGCGTGAACATCATACACAATTTGAACAGAATCTACTAGCGACACTGATACATTTTGTAATTTTTCTATTCCCTCCGCTAGTCCGAAGTAATTGTTGTGAATAATTTGTAAATCTCTTTTAACTTGACTATCTTGAAATATTTCATGGCTTTTCTTGACTGCTGCAGCTTCTGTCGGATTGAATTTTAAAACTACTTGATCAAAATATTTGTTGTAGTAAAACGCAGCCTGCAATCATGTTCCCCAACGTGTAACAATCGGCTGTGGTGGTTCAGGTAAATCAGGACACAGTTTGTACTAGCAATCAATGTATTTACTAGTGAAAAACGTGTAGGAATCGTTAGTGCCGCAAGATTTAGAGTATGGATATTACACGTTACATGTAAGAAGTTACCACTGTGTTCTTTAAGAGATCGGCCCAAAGAACACATGTTTGCGGCACTGTCACTCATAAACATTAAAAGTTGCTTAGTTGAAACTTCAAATTTGTTCAATGAGTTCAACACCACCTTTAAAATCTCATCGGCAGTACAATTTATAACTCTTTTGGAAGCAAGTAAGAAGGAGGATGACGGTCGATGTGGTTCCATTGTACGTACCGTTACATTAACTATATAATGTTTTTGACGATCTGTTGTTTCGTCCACACACAACCATAGTTTTTTATCTTTCAATTCCGTTTTCATTCTTTTTTCTATATGTTCACGAGCAAATGGCACTACATTTCGTATCGATGTCCGACTAGGTAATTTACAGTCCGCATATTTATTCCAGAAGGAGACAAATGCTTCTTTGTCTAGTAAACGAAACGATAGATTACATAAAATAAGAGTAACACATAAATCAAATGTAAATTTTTCTTGGTCTCGTATGCCACTTTTTGCAGAAGAATGCTGTTTGCTTTCGATGTGACGTTGACAATGGCCTTTGGACCAACACATTAAAGGGATTTTACAAACTAGACATTGAATTTTAGCGCCATCAAAAATTAAGTCCGGCATGTCCACTATAAAGTTTTTAACTGTGTCTGCCATCGGTCGTTTTCGCGACGTACCTAACTGCGACATTTTTAAAGCAAACATAAGCGTACAATTACGAAATAAGTTACGACAGCCTACATATACACAGAACTACTTGCATACAGCATCGATTTAGTACTGACGCTGTGAACGCGTGAAATAAATAATCGCCGACTCCGCAGCACATATCTACTACACTGACTGTTACCGCTGTTTGCCCAGACTAGTTATAACTGCCTAGGTGTAAATGTGTTCGATGCGTTCGGCGGAATGCCGCAAATTGAATACAGGTGTAACCAGTGGCGGACCTACAGCCATCGAGGCCCGGGGCGGAAATTTCCCTGGGGTCACCCTTATTGGAATGATCACTATACAAAATATCAACACAAATGCATAATTTTATTTAAAATTAGATAGTTAAAATGATTTGGAAAACAAAAAGCCTTGAGATGAAAGAGAAAACAACTTATTAATCTACCACTGTTAATGTTTTATAAAAATGTTTTTAACTTTTTTGTGAATGAAGAAGCTAAAACTGGTTTTTCCGAGTCTTGACTTCTGAAACCTTCACCAAAATTAATGTTTTGAGCTACTGCATTTTCATAGAAATCCCATATCTCCAACTGACCGTAAAAAGCCATTACGGCATCACTAGTATCCCGAAGGCTGCTCGGTAAGTACTGAGGTCTTAAGCTTCAAATGGTCTAGTTATGTACATACATCAATAATCAGACCCATGATCACCTACGCCTCTTTGGTCTGGTAGCCAACAACAACTCAGAAGACCGTGCAACAGCAGCTTCAACAAATTCAGAGACTTGCATGTCACAACATTACAGGTGAGATGCGCTGGAAGTTCTGCTGGGAACAACGCCGCTTCGAATGCTCCCACTCTCAGTCAAATGAATGGATTAAAGCCTAAGAGGCCTAAAGGACATCTCAGAATCCTTGAAGATACCAATATAAACTATCTGATGCACATTGCAAAGGACACGATGCCTATGCAATACAATTTTGAACAAGTGATTATTGAAAGCCGTACCAAGTGGGAATCCGGTGAGTCTCAATGCAAAGGAGGTACCTTGGCATGGTACACGGATGGCGTAAGAATAAAAGGAGTCGGAGCAAGTATAGGCACTGGTGGTTCTAACTACCACCTAAAAATGCCTACAGGACTCCACACTAACTTTAAATCTGTGCGCCATAAAAACCTCGAGAAAGGAATACGAGGCACAACTATAAATATATTCAGCGACAGTCAGGCAGTTCTAAAGGCTATTAAGGCCTACACATACGAATCTGGTCTGATACACGAATGTGTACACAATCTAAGACAAGTGGTACGCACGTTACTTTGCGGTGGGTGCCAACCACCAAGGTATCGAAGGAAATGAAAAGGCAGATAAGCTTTCCAAAAGAGCAGCGAGCATGCCTTTCATTTGCCCTAACCCCTTTTGTGGTCTCCAAAAGAGCCACATAAAACAAGCAATTAAAACATGGGAGGGTAATCAAAAGATCTTGTGTTGGGAAAGTGTTCCAAGACAAAAACAGGCGAATGACAATAAAAATAGCGCTATCGTTCAGCAAAGGAGACCTTAGACTACTGGCACGATTTTTGACAGGTCATGTACCACTAAAATATTACTTATTTAAACTAGCAAAAGCTGAAGATCAAATCTGTCGTGCAAATGTGTTGCCATTAGTCGCACACGACACCAACATTTCAGTAGACCATTTCTTGCAACTACTGAACTGAAAAAAGAAGATCCTAGAGTAGTACTAAAGTTTATTAAAAGCCTCCAACCATTCTAACACACACAGGGGCATTTTGTTACAATAGATCTATTAAGGCAGTAATAATAATAAATAATAATACTGGATTTTCAATGGAAACGATTGTCAAACCGCTAAGTCTTACTTGGCTCATTGTTTATCGAATATAGCATTTAATTAACTTCAACTTTGCAAAGCTTCTCTCGCAGGAAGCAACTGAAACATACACTGACAAAAAAGTCTTTAGTGCCAAATGTAAGTTAGAGACTGATTTTTGGAAGTCCATTTCCACAATAAATTTCCGCATTTTCAATGCGGACCACTTTTTAACTTCGTCCTTTTCAATTTTTGCTGCTTGAAGATGACGTCTTAACCGTTTAATTTTTGGTAAAATTTCATTTTCTCCTAACTCATCAAAAGTTTCCGTGAGATTTGGAATCAAATCCGGAAGTTCTCCAATTTCTGTTTCAATAGTGCAATGACTGAACGGCCGCAAATTTTTTTATATATTTTTGCACCGATTCTGTCCTAGTTGTAAGTTCTTATCGATAGAGTTAAACGTGTCTCTACTTAAGTGCTGTTGGAGCAAGTGTGTTTGTGCAGACGGGAAGTACTTTTAAGGTGATTAGAGTCGCAATAGGAAAACATCATTTGTAAGTGAACTTTGAATGAATTAGAGGAACTTTCTGATACTACCTCGTTCTAAGCCGTTAACACTTCCGTAAGTTAAAAATTCTTAATAATACTTTTTATTTCAAATCCAAATAATGAATTCTGAATAAACTTGCATTAGTGTGAGAATCAATGAAGTACTCTTAATGGAATCCCGAAACACATGCGCTATTAGAAAGAAACCTGAGTACTTGGCTGTTATAAAGATATCTGTTTACATCTGTCAATCATCTGGCAATTACCAGGCAGCAATAAAGTAATTTTACCCCTGAGAAAATTTCCAATCTGATCGCTCAATCCATTTGTTAGATGCTAATCTATCACTGTTCCCTACTCTGTACTATTAGCAGTACATTACCCTTAATTGAGTTAGTTAACCTAATACACCTAGTCGAAGCTGTCAGCCCCGCGTTTTCTTTCCCAATGACAAAATGGTTATATTCACGCAATACGAGCAAAATAAACCCACTAATCTAGGCTCATATATTGACTTTATGTTGGTAATATCTTCTCGACCGCATATATAGATTACCCTCATAAATTTCGATCCTTAAATCCTGCAATAACAACATCAATAAATCGATAAAGAAATATGATCGTTTAAAGTTGCGGCAATCAGCCATATTTTCTTGATCGTATAATAAACTAATCCAGCGTCCTGTAGGTACCGCTTGATTATTTTCTTTCTAATCGTATAAAACTGCGTCATTAATTATATAATTTACTAGTTCTTGCATCGATTGAAGTTGCTCTATATACACTGCCATTTATAAGTATTTTGCGTCTTTTAGTTCTTCTTTATTTTAAATCGGGATAAATGCAACAAAATGTCTGTAGCAGTTACTTTCGATAAAATTAACTTATCGATTTACAAATTGAAACAGATTAGAGACTAGAGATTGAGGACTTACTCACTCAGATAAATCAATTTAAACATAGACAGCTGAGTTTGGATAACGCCTGACGTTCTACAGGGTTCGTATTTAGGACCACCTTTATGTACATTATTTATTAGCTATATAAGCGAATAACCTTAAACTTTATTCGAAAATTTGTTGTGTTGGGAACACCCAGATGAAGCAGTCTTTTTAAAATGATATCCTTATTTTGCTTAACATACGAAAATATACGAGGGATGATCGTAAAATTAGGTTCCCAAATTTTTTAAAAATAGACAGCATTCTTCATTTCCTTAACATTACACATCGTTTTAAAAGTAAAAACTTAAGCTATTTTTCGACATAATCGCCATTTCTATCCAAGCATTTTTGCAGACGGTGCTCCAACTTCTATATCCTCATGTCGTAAAATTCTGCCGCCAGTCAAAATCATTTCAATTGTGGTGTTGGAAATCTCAGGAATTCGAAGAGCGAGTTGACGAATGGTGACCCTCCGATCTTCAAGCAGTATGCTCTCGACCTTTTCAACGATTTCCTCTGAAACTGGCGGTCTTCCACTCCGCTCTTCATCGTGAATTTCTGTCCGACCTCCAGTGAATTCCCTACACCATTTGCGGACGTGTTGAACAACTATACACTTTTCTCCATAAACTTCGGTTAATTGACGATGAATGTCTATAGGTGAAACCCCTTTCGCGTTTAAGAAACGTATCACAGCACGAATTTCGCACCTGGCACACCTTTCGTAGCGGCGATCGGGAGTTCCATCTCGGACAGCTGCTTAGCCAACACTGAGTGGCGCAGCGAGACGGGAGTGGTACGTATATAGAGCGGGAGAGCTGCTGCACACGCCAATGTTGTCGGATTTCGCCTAGCACGTCTTATTGCTGCTGTAGGGCTTTGGGAACCTTATTTTACGATCATCCCTCGTAGATTAGTTAGGTTCAGTAAAATTGCAATTGTATTCTAGATAATCATCCACTTATTAAAATATCCCAAATTAAAAATTTGGGTATAATTTTTCGCTCAAAATTATCATTTCAACCTGACCTATGCAGTAACTAAAAATGCTTTTATAGTATTATAGAACGGTGGTCCGAAAAGTTTCAAGCCTCAACATGAAGATAGCGTTACTCGTCAAAAATATTGTGGTAATATAAACGCGGATGCGTTGAAAGATGCTTTTGAAAATTTCAGCCATGTTAGTTGTTGTTTAACAGGCATTTGTATCAGTGGATGTTAGTGTTTCTGTAAAAATGGAAAGAGTCAAATATCGAGCCGTCATTAAATTCTTCTCTTAAAGCCGAGATGGACGGTGTTTACGGGGACTCTGCACAATCATTTTTTAAACATGGTCGTACCAGCTTGGTTGACGATGAACGTTCGGGACGGCCAAAAACCGGAACCACTACCGGAAAAGTTCACCCAATGATGCTAGACGATCAGCATAAAATTAAGATTAGAGAGATAATAGCGACTGTAGGCATGCCAAAGAATGTGTTATATACTGACCGAAGATTTGGGCATGAAAAAGCTAACCGCGTGTTGGGTGCCGTATTCGCTCACTCAGGATCAAAAACACTTGGATACACGAGTACACTCCTGAAGCCATGTCACAGTCGAAACAATGGAAGGCAGACTGTTCCATGGGTCGGGAAAGTGATGACGACTGCTGTGTGGGATTAGTCATGGAGTTGTGGTAATCAACTATCAGTGGTCGTCATGGCAAAAAAAAAAGGAAAAACAATACCGGGGGCATACTGCAGACGAAGCGATTCCTGTGCGGAATCCTGTGACAAATAACCGATTATCGAAGTTAGGAATATTATTCATAGAAAAAGAATTATTAAGCGAGATATCTAATGATAACACTTTTAAAGCAACGTTTTTGATAAGATGAAAGAAAGACGAATCGAAGTTCATTCATAAACAAATACAAGTTTTATCTTACATTGCAAACTTTAGTCTCTCCAACATAAATTACACGCTTCGCTACTGTAGACCACCCACCCTATTCACCAGATCTAACTCCCATTGACCTTTTTCTGTTTCCAAGGCTCAAAGTTTCGCTCGGAGAACAGATTTTCATCGAATTAGGAGGTCATCACATCTGTAGACGCCTATTTTACAGAACAAGATGCCAACTACTATTTGGACGGATTAAAGAGATGGGAGCATTGTTGGGAAAATGTATAGACTTACAAAGAGAATACGTTGATAACTAAAACTGAATTTCACTTTCAGACTACCATCGTAGTGGAGATTGTGCACAATTTTTAACTGCCTGGACAAATCGTAGTGTTATTCTAGTGTTTAATAATGTTAAAACTTATTTACTAAACATTAATACTACTAAAACTTTTAGACGTGATTAAATAATACCTCTTAAATATTTTTTCTAAATATTTTTCATAAAATGGACCGATAATTCACTTTAAATTCTTCGTTGGTGTTGTTTCCTTGTTTCGTCGTAAAGGAATCGATGTTGATTCCTGTTCTGACGAACATTTTTCTTTGACGTGGTATCACGACCGGTTTCAAATGTTCGTCAAAACAGATACCAACACATCGATTATAATTCGCTTTGGATTACGTAACTCGAAATATGAATGAACGTTGATAAAACTATTTTCTATATTACTACCAAGAGATGTATAGTACTTATGAACGGTAGTGTAGATGATGCGATGTTCATTTTATTAAAATGTCCCGCGCACGCAGATCGCTTGTACAATTAAAGCTACTCGTCGCAATTAATGCGGCCTCGCTTTTAAACTAGACGTTATTACCTGGCCGCGGCATTCACGAAGATGGGCAGCGAAAGATTCCGCACATGTAGAACGATGCGCGATAACCATCAACGTTACTTACAAGCATACGTACCGCCTCGGTCGGTCTACACCCTTAATGAAGCAGCAGAAAAAGACGCCGACCGGTGTGGCACATATACACGCAATAACGTATAATATTAATTTTAATGCGAAAACGAACAAAACGCGCAAAAGAAGAAACAACCGACTGACCATCCGATACGGAGAATTCAATAAGTTTCGTGTTCTAATGGACCTACGCGATCGCTAATGAAGCAATTCCGAATGGAAAAAAGAATTATGGCTGGCTGAAACGTACCAGGCTAGTACGCATACGTAGAGACCTTAGAAATTAATTGCCAGTTAATTTCGCTTTTTAATGCGTACAGGGGATAATTTCCATCTGGGTAACTGCGCTTAATTATTGAGATGAAAATATGGATAAATGTATGATTCGATTATTTTATCAAGATTGTCCTCTGGAAAGTAATATCCTGGTTGTCTTCTGAGAAATAGATGGAAATTATGTTAGCATTTAACTTTTAATATAACTACGTATCGTAAACAGACAGAATAAATGGAACCGGTTTTCATAGTAGTTCTTGGGAATTTATCACAATACGTACGATATGCTACTGATATTATTAATCTATTGAAAACATATATATTGCAACCAATCATTAGGTTCTCTCCTAGAATAGCTAATAAATATAAATGATAATGGTTTTAGAAAAGTAAGAATCATAGATAATGAAATAATTTTCCAGTTTATAGCATGATTGCATTGTATTATTTTAGATTAACTTAGTTTCTTAATTTAAAGTTGATCAATTTCGCTGGGCAACAAATTTTGAAATGTTAATGTATAATTTCTATTAATTATACTTAAATTGACGATACTAAATCTAAATACAATAAAATAAATTGTGAGTTGGTTATACTTTTTGTGTGACAAAGATTTGACTATTTAACGTTTTGATAACTACACAAGATTACATACAAAATGTTTTTTAGTCACTAACCTTCCTTTTTTTTGTTTTTTCGCGTGTGCGTGATGTCTAAAGCGAGATAATGTCACTGAGCACAGGCGTGCACTTCCTTCAGTAAGTACAATAACAAAAAATAAATAATAAACCCAATGATAATAACAGAACCAATCAAGAATTATAATATCTGAAAAGTTATGAAACACTCATCCCCTTAAGCAGCATTATCAAGTAAGTTGGCGGGCTGCATCGAAATTACCGAACATTAAAAGTAGAAGCACCATTATCACTATTATCACCCACTGGATAAGAGTCGTAAAAAGTTGACAGCATTAGATATGTTTCCACAGTTGTCTCGTTGAACAATGTTCGCCGTGGTGAAAAAATGTGTTTACATTTTGAAAAAGATCGTTCGACATCTACGAATGTAATACATGTATGATTAAAACACTCTATGAAATCAGTAGTCTGGGCAAACAGCGGTAACAGTCAGTGTAGTAGATACGTGGTGCGGAGTCGGCGATTATTTATTTCACGCGTTCACAGCGTCAGTACTAAATCGATGCTGTATGCGAGTAGTTCTGTGTATATGTAGGCTGTCGTAACTTACTTCGTAATTGTACGCTTATGTTTGCTTTAAAAATGTCGCAGTTAGGTACGTCGCGAAAACGACCAATGGCAGACACAGTTAAAAACTTTATCGTGGACATGCCGGAATTAATTTTTGATGGCGCTAAAATCCAATGCCTAGTTTGTAAAATCCCTTTAATGTGTTGGTCCAGAAGCCATTGTCAACGTCACATCGAAAGCAAACAGCATTCTTCTGCAAAAAGTGGCATACGAGACCAAGAAAAATGTACATTTGATTTATGTGTTACTCTTATTTTATGTAATCTATCGTTTCGTTTACTATACAAAGAAGCATTTGTTTTTTTTGAATGAAAAGCATCGCCCTCTTACCGAATTACAAAATAGCGAATGGCTGTGGAAGTTAGCATTCTATGTCGATTTGACAAAACATATGAACGAACTGAATTTGAGATTGCAAGGAGAAAACCAGCTTCTCCCTGATTTATATACTAAAATCAAATCGTTCAGGCAGAAAATAATACTGCTTCAATCACAATTACGTAAAAAATGTTTCACACATTTTAAAACATGTGAAATATTCAACCACACTACTGAGTCTGAGTTTCCCGTCGATTTTGCAATCGAAGCTTTAAGTGCTTTGGAGATAAATTTTGATACTCGTTTCTCAGACTTTGATGTCATTGCGAATGAAATTAAGATTTTTCAAAATTCTTTTGATACTGACATTGAAACCCTAGCCCCGGAACTTCAAATGGAAATTATTGATTTACAGTGCAGTGATATAATTAAGAACAAATATCAAAACTCATCTTTGTTGGAATTTTATAAGAGTCTTCCACTGCAACAATTTGCTAACTTGCATAAATTTACTCGTGGGCTGTTTTCTGTTTTTGGTACTACTTACTTGTGTGAGAAAACATTCTCCAAGATGAAGTACACAAAGAATGGTTACAGATCTCAGTTAACCGATGAGCATCTTAAATCTCTTTTAATAATTGGTACAAATAAAATTGGTCCACAACTACAAACTATTCTCAGTGGAAAATCACAATTACATAAATCTCTTTAGTATTTTTTACAAGTGGACATTATAAACTGTTAATGGGATCCATTTCAATTATTTGTTAGTTATTATGCTTAAGTTAAACTTTCTGCGTATTATACTTGTCATTAAGCTATACCTAGCAAGTAAATAAAACCGAGTTATTATCATTCTGTGTTTTTTTATCCAACTTATCACAGGAACAATAACAACAGTCAGCCGTTAGCTGTCGCGGGCCGTAGTTTGGAGACCACTGGTCTAGGGTATTCTTTCTTCAATTCAGTAACCTTTGAGACTGGCCCACTGAGGTGGTGATGTAATTAGTGACACAGCAGCACATATGCATACAGTGCCTTCTGCCGCTTCTACATCTTCTTCACATGCGCGACAGGGTTGATCTTCAATTTTTGCTAGCTTGTATAAGTAATATTGATCTGTCAATAAACCTACCAGTACTCTGAGATTTTCTTTTTAGAAGGATTGCTTTTATTGTCTTTGGCGAGCCTAATATGAATGATTTGACTTGATTTTGACCTGACACATTTTACGAGCACGAGGTTTTCCGATTTTTAGGTGGATTTTCTGTTGACTAGAGAAACGGTCTGGATCAATGAAAAACATATATGTTGCCTTTTCGTCAGCATATCGGCCCATTCATTTCGCTCAATCACTTGGTAGCTTAGGACCCACCACCTAAAGTAGATTTTACGTCACAGCTACCTTAGATTCTGCTTGGCTGTAAGAATGTCTATGGTTGCATCTCAAATCCTTTTCTCTACGTTCCTTTTTAAGGCACAAATTTAAAGCAAAAATTCCCATTTGAAATATGTTAATTTTAAGTTCCACATGCACTTTTAGGTGGTGGTTTCGACTCTTCTATTCTCGAATCGTCTACTTGCATTACGGGTTTTAATGACTACCTTATAAGACCAATAAAAGTTATCCTCAGATTATTCTAAGCTTGTAGTTGTCTTGAGACGATGAACTTCCATGTTTATATTAATTCTTTTGTTGAACATCTATGCCTTTACTTATGTATCGTTCTCAACTAAGTAATTCGAATTTTAAGTATTTTGAGTTTTTACGCTGTTTAATACAACAACTAGTTAAGTTCCATTATAGTTCCAAAATACGACTATTGAAAACCTCAACATTTATTTCTCAGGCAGCATTAATTTCGAATTACTGTCAGTACTGCCGAAACGTCGGATTATACCAATCGAACAAACGATGGAAATAGCCCAAACGGCAACTCAAATAGTAATCCATCATCAAGAATATTACGTCATGACTTAAAATTACCTAGTTGGATTAAAGGGACGATAAGTATTCGATAATTTCCTTGATTAAAAACTTTAAAACATTCAAGTTCCTAGCGTAAAACAGCTAGACAACTTCATTAACGCAAGTAAGTCAAGGCAAGAAAATAATACATTCAAAATAAACAAAATAACAGAATATGTACTGAAGAATTAAAGAATATCCAATTAACAAGAAGCAGAACCGGTAGCTGGTTTTAATTTCTGCAACAAATGAATAGATAATGAGGTAAACAATCTTCCAGTCACGAAAGAAATAAGGCGAAAGAATTCTGTTCTGTGAATCTGGTCTATTTCTTCAAAAAGAGTTCAGTTATTCCTTGAAATTATAAAGAATATTTTACTGGAATTCTCACTTAAAAATATCTTTTCGGAGTAAAACATTTCTGGAAACTTATAACTTTTTAAAACGACAAAGTATTATTTCAAGATACACGCAAGGCATGTGTTCAATTATAACACAAATTGCACATCTCCTCCCTTACACGTAGGCAACCATCATACATCGCATGCGTTCGCAGCATACTTCAAAATAAAGGAACAAATAGCCGGTAAACTGTAACAATAATTACACGCTAGAAACAATTACTGTTTAACGTACCGTACAGCGACGATTAAACACGAAACACAAGAGGGAAAAATAGCGTTCCTTATTGAGATTATCGAATGTGGAGCATCTGTTTTACATCAATAAGATGGTTTATCTTGCGTGGAAGCTGTAACTAGTTGTTTACGGTAAACAGGTTCATGCAAAATGATAAATATATGCTGCATATGTAAGATGCTGATGCATAACGTCTAAACGAACTGTTACTTATACAGACAAATGCAATACTAAAGCGAAGAACAGAAATACCCGCAATTAGTATACGTAGAGGGCAACGAAATCGAAACAGTGTGGGAAATTGACGCTTTAGAGCGTTTATAGTATGAAAATGTCAAGATCACAGTCAATAAAGTGGCAAGTAGATAGATATTTCATTAGATCTAAATAACATTGGAATTGATTGAAGAAGAAATGTCTGTTTAATATCTCTCACCTTGGTATCTTAAAAGCTATTTTTCCAAAACTTTAAGAATACTTTTTCAAAAGAGAAGGCCTTTTATAAGTGAATAAGAGATAACGATAAAACGTTATAAATTAACGTAATGTGCCTTAGAGACCAAAACACTGATTGATCTTCAGTCGATGTTGTCAGAATGACATTTCCAGAGCTTTAGTGCACAAGTGTGTAGTTTCGGTCAGCGAGATGCCCCATCTAAGTGTCATAAATTGTGTTACATTGTTTGTTTCACCAATGAAGGGTACAGACAAGAAGATATTGCACGGAGATTAAATTGGTGGATATTTAATTGACTGTCTCTCGTATAGTAAGACGACACAATGAAACTGGAGAATACAAAAGGCGGCATGGTCAAGGTCGTAAAAAATGTACAACGCGAAGAAATGACCAATATTTGAGACTTCAATCTTTACGAAATCACGCACTTACAGCACCGCAGCTTATAAATGAAATATTGAATACAAGACAAGTCAATGTATCTGCCAAAACAGTAATAAGGAGACGTAACGAGGTCGGCTTAAATCCAAAACGTCCTGCCAGAGTTCCTCGGCTTCTCCCACGTCACAAAATTCGACGCCTAGAATTTGCAAGAGCTCATGCTAACTGGAATGAACATCAATGGGGAAAGATTCTTTTTACAGACGAAACAAGAATACAATTATGGAAGCCTGATGGACGTAGTCGTGTATACAGAAGGTCAGGAGAACGTTTCGCAGAATGTAATCTTGCATAAAATCTTAGCTTTGGTGGTGGTTCCATTATGTTATGGGGCGGCATTAGTTGGAAGAGTCGCACGGGACTCATTGAGGTAAATTTCAAAATAAATGCTGACTGGTACATACACAACATCCTTGAAGAACATGTTTTACCTTATGCCAGCTTTGTTGGCTGCGATAATTTTATGCTAATGCATGATAATGCCCGAGCCCATGCCGCAAGGACAGTGATCTAGTACCTTGAGGATGTCGGAGGTGCGGCCTTTGAGTGGCTAGCAAACAGTCCTGACGCAAATCCCATAGAACAATTATGGAACATTCTAAAAAAATATATACGGGCACGAAATCCAGCTCCTAACTCAATTGCAGAATTAAGAATTACTGCACAGGAAGAATGGAATCGAATTCCGCAAGAAATCATCAAACATCTTTTGCACAGCATGCCTAGGAGAATGCAAGATATCGTTAGAGCGAGAGGATGAAGTACTAAGTATTAAAGTGTTATTATGCAGCGTTGTTATTAAGTTTATGGGTAATTAATGTTCCCTTTTTCAATTAAACGTTTTAGCCAAAAACAAGTTGTTTTAATAATTCCTCCACGAATTTGCTATAAATCCTCCATATGTAATTTACTTGATAATCAATAACGTAAAACACTCCAGTGTACAAGATTTAGCAAGAAAAATCACAAAGGTTTTAAAGAGAAAAATATTAATGGTCGAAAATAAAATATGCAATATTTTTGACTGTGAGTGTATATTACGAAAGTCCACTACTTTTTTTGTACTCACAAAAAATATTAAGAATACTAATTTTCTTTGGACCACATGCGCAATATAAGAATACTTCTAAATCGGCCAGAAATTTAATTTAAACTAGTTAAAATTGGAGAAATACTTATTAGCAGCAACCATTATCTTAAACAGTAAGATCACTTTAGGGCATATTAAAGCCAACTAGTTGGCCCCCCGAATTTTGAAAATTCGGGAGATAGATTAGCGCAGTTTACCAACCCCAAAGCGGTTTATCTTAAACAGTAAGATCACTTTAGAACATATTAAAGCCAAAATTAGAATCCCAGTAGTTGAACAATTTTCTTCCAGATAAAAGTCAAGACTAGTATTTGTCAATTAATAATAGTCACACAAAAAAGATATTTGAAATAAATCTCAAGAAGAAAAAAGAATAACTAAAGTGATCAAGCAAAAACAACAAAATACAAGGTGTGGCAATTAAATAACCGGACTGGTGCTACTATCGGCAAACAGCGAGCACGCCACGGCAGATTTGAACATGTCTGTGCTTGTGGATGCTTCCCCCATCCTGAGCTCGATGGGCACGGTTGTACGTCGCTCAGTCTCGCTGTAGCAATCGTCCTTACGCTAGCGTCGCGTCGGATAAATGCAGAGTGTTCAGATCGAGCAACGAGTTAACTTCAAGTTTCTTGTGAAACACGAGGTTCTAACTACCCTTCGTGAACAAGTGAGAAGACGAAGACCCGATTTGTGGAAGAGCAAATCCTGGATGCTCCATCAAAACAATGCGCCAACCCATTCCGCCTTGTCTGTGAAGGCGTTCTTTGCGAAATCCGGCATCACCGTGTTGAACCACCCGCCATACTCGCCCAACCTTCAACATCTTTGGATACTCTAAAAATACTGGCAAAGCGAATGACTGGAGATATGCCTTAAAACGTGGCTTACACAACTAAGGAAAAGACTAAAGATCAACTATGACGTTAATTCCAAAAAAATCTAGAGCTTCTATATGAACGTACTGCCATTAATAGAAAGCGATATCAATTCTTCAGCAAAACATCAATTGGGACCAAGAACAAAGACGCTAGACGAGTTTTAAGGTTCCTAAAAGGTCTACAGTTATACTCTAGCAAATAGTAAGAGGGTAAGTCAAATATTATCTACACTTTCGCCATAACAAGCTTTGAAGGTTATCATAGTGGCGCCCGCTTGCGCATGCGTTGAGTTGGCGCCTCTGTGTTCATGTGTGCGGAATTTAATCACGATCGCGTCATTTGTCTGCTAGCTACAACAGCATATGCATGTCAGCTCCGCTATTAGTTTGCACCAAAGAGGAACAACGAGCAGTGATCCAATTTTTGTGGTCGTAGGGTGTGAAAGGTGCTGAAATTCATCGGAGACTTTTGTCACAATACGGGGACAGTGCTTTACCTCGTAAAAGCGTTTTTTTGTGGATCGAAATGTTTCAAAGTGGCCGCACGAGCGTAACACAAAAAGGGGGAGCTAGACGGCCGTCAACCTCGACCACCGACAACAACATTCAGCAAGCTCGAGAGATGGTTACAGCAAATAGGCGAGTTATCATAGGTGAGGTTGCATCTTCTTTAAACATCAATCACTATTCTGCTTAAAAATGCGTCGCCTTCCACGTTGAAGCGATCCAGTAAGCGTTGGCAGATGTCGAAACGTTTGGTTTTTTCTGCGGTAAGCATTTCTGGTACCCATCGCGCACATACTTTACGAAATTTGAGTTCATCGTGGATAATTTGATAAACAGAACCGTGACTGATGTTTAAAGAAGATGCAACCTCACCTATGGTAACTCGCCTATTTGCTGTAACCATCTCTCGAGCTTGTTGAATGTTGTCGTCGGTGGACGAGGTTGACGGCCGTCTAGCTCCCTCTTTTCGTGTTACGCTCGTGCAGCCACTTTGAAACATTTCGATCAACAAAAGACGCTTTTACGAGATAAAGCACTGTCCCCGCATTGTGACAAAAGTCTCCGGTGAATTTCAGCACCTTCCACACCTTCTGACCACAAAAATCCGATCACTGCCCGTTGTTCCTCTTTGGTGCTGTTGTAGCTAGCAGACAAATGACGCGATCGTGATTAAATTCCGCACACATGACCACAGAGGCGCCAACTCAATGCATGCGCAAGCGAGCGCCACTACGATAACCCTCAAAGCTTATTATGGCGAAAGTGTAGATAATATTTGACTTACCCCTGACTATAATCATTATACCATCACAGAAACAATAATGATAATAACAAGCTTTTTGGAGTGATAGATTAAAAGTAGAGCAAAGAAGTAAGACCCTTACACAATTTAATTGTACTGAAGAATCTTAAATTTTACCAAAGTTCATGCAACATACTTCCAGTCGCTAAACTTTTGTAGATCAGGTACACGTAAGCAACACGTAAAATGTAAACCATACGGTGAAAAAATTAAACCAAAAAGCATCTTGTTAAACCAATTTTTGCCAAAAGAACCAATCCACAATTTGCTAATTTCTTATTACTTCCAACAATATTGAAGAGACGTCAGTTGCAACTGTGTATCTCGCGGACATCCATCGATCATCAATGGCGCCGCTAATCAAATGGAAAAGAACACAATCCAATCAAAAAAAAATTAAAAAAAAGGACGAACATGTATACCTAACTGTATCTGCCGTTCAAGTTTCATATCTTACGGGCGATCAATTGATACGTCATAATGTAAACGACGTGTGAACCGAAATTCGACATCCGAGTCCGGCCTTTCGTAAAACGAGAAGCGACTCCGCACCGAGCCAGCGCTTGGCAAATCAGACAAATCCCTTCACTTTGTAACACAACGGATAAAAGCGCCCGGCTATGGTTATCTCTGGATTGGAGCGAGATGGTGGAACGCCGGACGGATTCGCGTATTAAGGAATGGTTCCATCTCGTTCCCACGATGTTATGAATGAATTACCTATACCTGTGGTGACGTTGCTGCTGTTGGTGCTGCTGGCAGAGGTCAGTATACTTACTAGGTTGTGTGTGTACATACATCGTCGGAGAAACGAGCTAGCCGTAGGCTATTCGAATTAGTGGCAGCGCCGCAACGGCAACGGACAGGATATCTTCGATTCCTCTTTGTTATTGTTTGCTGATGCAGGTCGTTAGCGTTGTTACTGTATAATCTAGTGAACTATGCATGATGCAGGGAATAATTGAGTTATAAGAGAAATACGTAGTAGGCGCCATAAATTCTCGGCCTGATATAGAAGAAATAAACTTGGTAAAATATAACAATTTTTATTTTTTATAAATATAATCTCCGCTAAATTCAACACATTTATTACAACGATCATTTGATAATTCTATACCCTTCTAAAGTAATCTAAAGTTTTTCCCTCAAAATGTTGTATTACAGCTTTTTGGGACGAGGTTCATCGGGTCGCCGCCACTCCACCGATTCCTTCTACGATAGAGGATCATAATACAGAACCATTGCTTCATCTCCTGTGATAATGGACTCCAAAATCGGTTTCGGGTCGTCTCCACACATCTTTAAAGACGAGCGCGCACATTCGACCCGACGTTCACGTTGGAGAGTAGGGCGAATACTTGTTTTAGAAATGTTAGACGTCACTGCTAATTCCTTCACTTTCAAACGGCGATCTGCTAATACAATAATTGAAATATTTTGAGGCGTTATCAATTCAATTGATAACGCCGGGGCTCTCTTCAAAGGATTCTTGCCCCAAACGGAAACGTTTTGTCGAGTTTTTTACAGTGGAATATGAAGGAGATAAATCACCATAAACGTCATCCAAACGTTGTTTAATGTAGGAGGGGTATGCCCTTTTTTGTTAAAAATTTAATGACTGCGCGGTACTCAATTCCCTTTGCGTGAGGCATTTTCATGCACTAATTACGATGTTTGGCTGACCACTAAAAACTACTACTCTTCACGCCGTAATATATACACTGTGTTCATTTGAAAACTTCCCGGGCGGCGTACATCCGAAACTAATAAAATTATTAAAAAATGCAAAGGCAGGACACATTTTTGTTTCATTTTGATTAATATATCATGATACTAAATTTACCCCTTTAAGCCCACTCGCCCCCAACATAAAAATCTTAAATAGGATGATACCATTTGTGACACATCGTTAGAGAGGTATTTTCATTACGAATTCAGTAGTATATCTTATTTTGACATTTGGTGAAGTTCTGGGGATTATAACAGAAGAAATATCATGCTAAACAAGAATTGTAAAATACAAACTTTTTTTTTAAATATTCAAATTAGTTAATTAAATGTTCAAATTGTGCACCATTTTGTTGAAGGCAATAATATAGCCTATTTTATAATTCTCGTCTGACCCTTTCAAATGTTTCTGATGATATACGCCTGTATTCTTCAGTAATTTTAAGCCTAAGTTCACCAATATTCTGTGATTGTGTTTGGTACATAACTGTTTTCAGGTGATCCCACAAGAAAAATTCAAGTGGAAAATTATTATCCAACCAATTTCTAACCGACGCGATATAATGCGAGGGCGTGCCATCTTGTTGGAAGAAAAGCTCATTTTCATTAATTCATAAATTCCCAATTTGATCTTGCTGGTTTTCCAAATTTTGTATTATCAAGAGATTAATTGTATTTTGTAATAGTTCGAGGTATAGTTCGCCGGTAAGATTTTGATCAATGAAAACAGGACCGATTCCCTCATTTCCAAGTATACCAGCCCAAACGTTATTTTTTTCAGGTTTTTGGGTGTGAACCTCTTTGAATAAGTGAGGATTTTCATTGTCCCAGTATCTACAGTTATGGCGGTTTACAAAACCACTTAGATAGAATGTTCATTCGACACTAAAACAAATATCGAATAATCTTATCTCATTATTATTAATTTTCTCTGTCATCGTTTCACAAAACTCCATTCTCTTATCAAACTCATCCTCATTGAGCTGCTGAACAATATGCATCTTATAAGGATGGAATTTGGGTAATTTCAGAATTTTGTGCAAGGGACCTATGGCGAGTTGCGTTTCGGAAGCTATTTTCCTAATGGATGCACGAGGATTTACGCCAAAATGACCCAAAACTTCTATTTGTCTACCTTCATCAACCACTTTATTCCCGATGCGTTTCTTGTCAAGTACAGAACCAATTTCTAGTTTTAACGAGGTCTAATACGTATCTGTGACTTACGTTTCCATCAGGATATGTTTGACCAAATTCAGCAGCCGTTTGCCTTGCATAATTATCATTTTTGCCATACAAAAGAACTAGTTCCGTTCGCATTTCAAGAGTGTAAACCATATTGCCAAAAAGAATAAATATCGCACATCGACATAAACGACTGTTAAACAACAACAGGGCGTCATTGTATGGGTAAATATGGCATCTGCATTTCGGTTTCTACTGTTACTACCTAGGACGGCATGACTACATCCCTTGAAAGTAGATGGCGCCAGGATATATTTCTGTGCTGTTTTTGAAGATTAGTGGCATAAATTGAAAGATGAACAGTAATGGGGGCAGGAGCAAAAAGCGTTAGTGCTTTTCTCTTCTCAGATTATTTTGCCGGTAGTGATTCCATCAATACCATGAGCTAATTTATTAGCATTACCTTGGTTATTGTTTCTAGGCGCCTTTTTCATGTGTACTTCCACACTATTATTCTGTAGATAATTTCCACTTTAGCCTTTTTAAAATCACAAGCAATGAAAATAATTTACTGCATTATGTACGGATATGTCGTGCTGTTTTAAACAAGGTAAGTGCAATTAATAATGTGGATATAAATAATATGCATTTCAAGAATTCTAAGTAATCAAATGCTTTATTTTAAGAAAACGAAATTATTGATTTATGAACAACACCTAAACGACCTAAACGCTTTCTTAAATTAAGAAAACTATTTAATAACCTCGAGCAAATATTATTTTGTGTTATACCGTCCATTTGCTTATACTAAGAATCCCTTTCTTCAAGTTGTCTGCAAGATTTTCTTTAATCAAGTTAATAAATATCTTAAGTACAATACTTTTCTTAAGCGGAGAAAAAGCGCAAAGAAAACATTTCTTTTGATTTAAAGCAGTAATTCCAATGTTGATAATTAAAACGAATATTGTCTTGAAATGAGGCGGACAGTCTTGATACAAGTAAAAGTTTTTCTCCGTATAGAGGATCGCCTCATTACAGGGCACGAAGCATCCATCGATAAACAGTTGAAACCCGGAAAGTGTTTGAAACCGTTGATTGAATTGTGTACGATACGTTTGTCATTTGCAGCACTTTGACGGAATTAAGCCCGCAGTAAGCAACATTCATCTCGTTCTGCAGGCGATTTACATAACAAAAGTTACAAAATTCAAAGCGTAATTTGCATAATAAACGAGGTAATAAATAAATTCGCAGCGTTTCTAACAATAATTAAGCCGCGCAATTGCCGGCCTTTTATTCGGTAGTAAGCCCAAGTATCGGGAGACTGGGCGAGCGGACCGTTTCGTCCGAAGCCCGAGTACGCACGGAGGAAATGATAAATCAAAAGGCAGCGGCGAACCACCGATCGCCCTCCGATCGTAGCGGAATAAACGGCGAATTTCTAAATCTCGCTTCCGTCCGACTTGAGCGGAGCGCGCGTTGCCGTTGCTGCTGCAAGTCTCACCTATATTAAAATCGTAAATATATAAAGCAAACATCCTGTAGAAAAGCGATTCGCTCGCGTCGATTTCCTGAATGTGAGACGTAACATAACGGTGGTTTCCGCGATCCATCCTCTCTCCGCCAGCGTGATCACGGTCGTCAATTAATGGATAGTTTGCAGCTTGTTGGGTCGTATTAGGTACGCCTACGTAATGGATAAAGGAGTGTAAGATTATACCCTGCCGATTGATAGCATTTCCGTTGGGATTTTTTTAATATGTAATAATATTACCATATAGCACCCGAATGTGTAATTATCACCGCAAAATAATAAGTTAATCATCATGCAAACGACGTTCTTGGCATTCCTATGCAACTACCTGCTACAGTTAATTTCGAACGTACATAGATTAAAATTCAAAGTAATAGCACTTGTTGGTATTCAAAAATAATGCTTACAGCATCCATTTACTGTAACGCTATACCAATAAAAATAAATATCTCAATGAATAAAATATAGATATTAACTGTAATAAATTGATGTTAATTATGAATAAAAGTCAAGGCACGTCACTCCTTCACTCTCCTCCCGGGTACATTTCAATCAAAGGTGGGTTAAGTACTTTACGTGGGTAGTTTGAAAGGTTTTCAGCCTAACACAGAAGCAAGTATATTTTTTTGTCAAATTCAGTTTTTTTTCTCAGCATAGTCTTCTTATAAGTCCATACGTTTCCCCAGCGATGCTCCCATCTTTTTAATCCGTCCAAGTAGTAGTTGGCATCGTGTTCTGCAAAATAGGTCTCCAAGGTTGATCTAAAGAAACTCGCTCGGAAGCTGAGGGAATTAAACGATACTATTAGTAAAAGCAATTCTCCGCTTGAGTATGCCATGGCACTCAATGATTTCAACAAGACTAGAATTTCGCCAAATTACACTCTCAATATTCGAGGATATAACATCGAGGAAAAAAAGAGGCCGCAATGGGCATTGTGGTGTAGCTATTGCAGTGAGAGAGGATGTATCCTATAGAATAATAAACCAGCAACATCCGGCACTTAGAAACATGGAAACGGTGGCAGTACAACTGGCAGGTAACACCGTCGTAGTCACCTACTGCAACAGTCCCAGTAAAAAGCTACAACAACAACAAATTGGTGCACTCCTCAAATTATCCAGGAAGGTTGTGCTCGCTGGCGACTTTAATGCCACCCACGCTGCGTGGGGCTGCTACCGCAACAATGCCAATGGGAACACGCTCAATAGCTACATCAATAACAGTAACGTTCTGCTTCTCCATCCGAATGAGGCGACACACATACCGGCCAACGGAAGAACTACGGTAGTGGACCTGATAGTAACATCAAACATAAGCAATATTAGCGACATTGAAACGGAAACTACATCGTCGGATCACCTGGCTCTTATCTCCCAACTAAGAGGAGTCAAATGCAGTACTTTCCGACACAGGACGCTGGACTACTCCGGGGCAAACTGGCGTCTTTATCGGGAGATACTAAATTCCTAAAGTATCAAAACCGTCATTGAAGACACTGCCGAGATCGAGAGCATTGCCATGGTCGTGCAGGAGGCCATAACGAAGGCAGCCAAACAATCTATTCCCGTGAAAATCGTCGATCCATACAAATCCAGTGAATTACCATCAATAATACAGCAGCACAGCAGAGAGAAACAGGGTCAGAAGAAAATATCAAAATTTACGAGACCCTACACGCCTGGCAACGATGAAAGAACTCAACTACATAATCAAGCAAAGAGTCAGGCAACATAAAAACGAGATATATAACAACCGGCTTTTGAAAATAAATGTGAGGGATGGTTTGATTTGGCGGCTGAACAAACACCTCAGGAAGAAATTTCACAAAATTGGCTCAATGGAATGCCAGGACGGGACCTCCACAATGAGCAGCCTAGAGATCGTGGAGAAGATAGCCGACACCTTCAGGCAATACCACGAAACACCAGAAACCAGTGCTGAAACGGAAGACATGGTGGAGAGGTCGATTTCCACGTTCTTCCTACCGAATCCAATACATCCCCATCACGCCGAATCGGTTCTCGCTACTCCCCGCACTATCAAACAGATTATAAACAAAACACCGTCCACGAAAGCGCCTGGTCCAGATTCCATTCAAAATATCCTACTAAAAAATTTTCGCAAAAAAACACATAGCACAGCTCATCATCCTAATCAATGCCATCCTTAAGCACCAACACTATCCCAGTCACTGGACAAAGGCAACGGTCGTACCAATTCTCAAACAAGGAAAAGGTCCACGCAAACCAGACAGCTATAGGCCAATCTCTTTGCTCTCCACCATGTCAAAGATAGCGAAACGGGTAATCCTCCAGGCATTGCAGGATCACATCTTGGACAATGACATCATCCAAAAAGAACAATTTGGGTTTCGATCAGCCCACTCGACTGAACATCAAATAGCCAGGGTGGTGGTGGACGCAGTCAACGCCTTCAACAGAAGACAACACACAGCTCCCATGATGGTAGATCTGGAGAAGGCGTTTGACCGAGTTTGGATCGACGGACTTCTTCATAAGCTGGTTAAGTCTCGGTTTTCCACACCCTAGATCAGACTGGTACTCTATCTGAACCCGCAGCAGTCAAAGCGGGAGAACCCCAGGAATCAGTGCTGGTACCCATTTTGTTCAACATCTATACTGCGAACATCCCGTCCTTCCCCAACAACAAAATTGCTCGGTATGCCGATGATACAATTTTCTTCAGCCATTCTTTCTCCCAGATAGCCGCTCTGAATAAACTTCAAAACGAGATCCCCCAATACGAAACGTGTCTCTCTCGCTGGAAACTGACAGCAAAATCTGCGGTAACTATTTTCTCCAAAAGAACCAATCCTGTACACATACCACGATTTCCTAAATTGTTCAACGTCACGATCCCATACGCATCGCCCATAAAATATCTCGGCGCAACTCTTGATAAACGTTCAAAAAACAATGGTAGCCCTAAAGTTATTTCGTTATCCTTTTCTACACAACGAATTGTCCAGAAAAAACAAAATCCTTCTTTTTAAAACCATATTGAAGCCAACCCTTTTATACGGTTATCCCATTTGGGGCAATGCAGCGAAATATCAATTGAGGAAGGTACAAGTAATGCAAAATAAGTATCTACGAAATATAGTAAAGCACCAAGTATTAGCAATAGAAATATCAAGTACAAAGTACTCATTGTAGACCATTTGAACCCATTAAAGTACTATGAACGCTATTAAAAGTGCTCCAAGCACCTTGCAAAGTGGTTCAAGCAAAAGTAATACTAAAAGTAGGACTTATTTTACAAGTACTTCAGTTACTTTAAAAGTGCTTCAATTACTTAAAAGTGGGTTAAAAACCTCAAGTACTTCAAGTATTTTAATACCTACAAGTATTTCAAATATCAAGTGCCCTAGCTTCTTTTAAAAGTTAATCAAGTGGCACTGGAACACTAAAACTGAAGTGTTCAGTTTTACTGCTGATGGTGATAGCTTGGCTATCGAAACGTGCATCCAGTACAAGTGAAGTATTGTAGTAAGAGTTTTAATGAAGTGTTTCTTTTAAAAGTACCTACCACCTTTGAAAACCCAATAGAACAGTGCCCGTTAAAATACATATGCACTGTTGCAAAATTTACCTTCTACAAAAGTGCGTAGTCATAAAGTTGGGGAGTTGGAGGATGCATAAATTGGAATTAGTTTATTTATTTCACTCATTATCTTTGTTTTTCTTATTTTTGAATTTTCTTTGGTTCCCTTATCATTTTTAATGTTTTGTAGTTATAAAGTAGTTTCCACTTGAGACTAATAGGTTCAATTGATTTTTTACACACACAAATACCATTTATTTTTATGTGAAGTCCCTATAATTCGCTTATAGAAAGCACCTTTTTTAGTTTTGGAATTGAATTTACGAACCTACGAGCCCAGTTTGCCGGACGGGCGCGCTACCATCTACATTCACAGAGTCTCTGTAGGAACGAATCCTTTTAATACATAGATCTTCGATGATGCAGATATATTACATTATCTCGACAGATATTCCGTTGTGTGCCAAGTACACACTAATTAATATATTGGCTTCCATTGGAAAAATCGGATTTTACAGACGCAACTAAATTTAATTAATCAAAGATCTAGGTATTAAATAGATTCGTTCGTACAGAGACTCTGTGGATGTAGATGGTAGCGCGCCCATTCGGCAAACGAGAGTCGTATGTTCGACACGTATAGGTGTCTTGAAATTTTATTTCATTATTTAATTACGTCGGTAAAATCAAGGAAAAACCGATTTTTCAGTATTCGCCAATGAATAAATGTAATTTCATTTATTTTGGGATAACAAGCATCCCCCCTACCACCATTTTCGGAATTCATCCATTTATCTATTTTATGGGGATATATTCGATTACTTTCCTCATCTGACTAACACAGTGAAGATGTTTTCTTCAACTAAAACACTCCTTTTTTATTTGGAAATAATCAATGATACAACTACCTTAGCTGTTTTGCCACGTATTTAATGCAATTGAAAATACAGCGCGCTCCTAAAGTGTGTCTCCCCATGCTAATTTTTGAACAACACAAGATAGCGCTTTTAGAAAAAATAGGTCGATTTCTATTTTTTGTAAACTAACTTTTGCCGTTATCGGCATTTCAATTGCATTTCCGGTTTCACCGGAAGTGAAGTCAACTTTCTTTTTTTAAATAGAACAGCCTGTATATTTTTACGTTTTTGGAAAGGCAATCGAAAAGCAAATCCAACGATACCACATATGTTATACTTTAACTTAAGAAATATGACGATATGCAGCAATAAAAGTTTTGGTAATCCGTTTTTGTTGTTACGCAAAGTTGGCTAGGAAAGAGCGCCAAATTGTTTCTTGTGACGCCAGACTGATCTAAAGAGCTCGTTGCTAAACAAAGTAATCATAACAATTGCCAAACTCTCAAATCTCAATTCCAAAACCGTAAATTATTCTTGCCTTTTGCCTTTCGATTACCTTTACAAAAACGTAAAAATATACAGGGGGTTCTACTTTAAAAAAGAAAGTTGACTTCCTCCCTCACTTCCGGTGAAACCGGAAGTGCAATTGAAATGCCGATGACGGCAAATATTAGTTCATGAAAAATAGAAATCGACCTATTTTTTTCTAAAAACGCTGGCTTGTGTCGTTCAAAAGTTAGCATGGGAGGGGGACACTTTAGGACCGCACTGTATATAAAACATTCCCTTCTATAATAAAAGCAAAATATGGGCCACTGTACTTCTATTAGGACCCTCAATAATAACAGTTAAAATTTCGATTTACCAGTTAAATTTCATATTTCCTTTTGTAATTTTTACTTCTATTCCAAAAATGTTTGCACTACCATTATTTTATATATATTTATATAATTATTGCATTTTGTTTTTGAGGTATCCCTTTCATGTATAACTACACTTTTTACAAAACGTTAAAGACGGGACATTGTAGTGTAAAGTGAATAATTCTTGTAGAATACCAATACCACGGCTATTATCATTATTATTGCTTAATTACTTCTACTTTGGTCGATTTATTTACTTAATAAATTTCAATAGTCCACGTTTAATAATCGGGCATTGTGTCAAGGTATCCCGCACCCGTAAATCGAACGCAAACTGAATCGAATTGCACAATTTCTTTCAATCAATTCACCACACAATCTGGTCGCCGAGATATTAAAGAAAAGAACTTGCCTACCGCGTTCATTCAGCTGCGATTCGCAAACAGGTGACAACGCAATTCTATTATATTCCATTCTTATGGCAATTTGAATATTTGGAGGCACAAAACCTAAACAAAATCGATTTGTTTCACTTGAACACCTCTATGTTACATATTTTTCGTTTTGGGTTTAAGGAAGACTTTACAAAGCATAAGAAACAACTCAGAGTTTATGTTTAATTAATTTAATTCGGCATAAAATTGCTTCTTACGGCCTAGAGAAGGGGTTTAGGTTATACGTTATTTCTTGATACCTCAAGGGTATATACTAGACGTGTTCAAGATTGAATTTATAAACAAAAGCAAACATTGCAAGAAATTCGTAGTAAAGATGATAAAGATAATTCAGCTTTGTGTTTAATATTCACCATTGATAAATAAGATAGATAACGTATTTCCTTATAAAAACCATAAATCTGTTGTTATACAAATAGAGAAGTATTCCAGTTCTATAAATAAAATTAAACTAGATTGCTGTAATAATGACAGCAAGGACTGTGGTATAGTATGACAAATAACACAAATTATTAATTAATTCGAAACAGCCGTTTCAAAGACTCGTGGGTCCTCATCGTCAGCCGCATGACCGAATAATTCGGAATGTGACGATACTGTGTTGTTAAGAGCCTGTAAGTTTCAATTCACAATTGGATTATAAAACACTTTGCTAACAACACACAAACTTGCAGCTTTCTAGTTCAAAAATACCCTGTTTACTGATAAAGCTGTTTTGCAGTTTTGCAAAACTCTTAAGTTTCAAGACGTAATACTTATCAGCAGATGCAATACTGGTAATAGATGCTCCGTCAACTTTGAATGCTTGTTTTTAAAATTCCATTTGCGAAACACTTCATTCGAGAATGCATTGGTTTCCAAACAAATTGTTTCTCACTAAGCCAGTTGACTTGAAATGTGAAGCTGTCTAAGACGTTCTTAATTTGGAAAACTTAAAAATTTACTGGTGCTAAATCAAAAGTAACATAAGAAATATAAGCTATACAAACCTGCGCGTGGGAGAGTCTGCGTCGGCGACCGCAGGGTGAGACGATTTGCATTCTCTCTGACAGTCAGGCAGCCTTAAAGGCACTAGCATCTTATCGCATAACCTCCAAACTAGTATGGGAGTGCCTGCAAACCCTAATGGCTTTGTCCAAACACAACAAGGTCACACTGGTGTGGGTGCCAGGGCACAGGGGCATAGCGGGCAATGAAATTGCAGACCAGCTAGCGAGGGAAGCTTCAAAAATGAATTATATAGGCCATGAACCGGGTCTAGGTATTACCAAGAGTGCAGTGCGTGGTGCAATTAATGAGTGGATTGTAACACAACACCAATTAAATTGAAAACATGCAGCTGAACAAAAGCACAGCAAACGGAGGATGGGAAGACCGTCTCAACATCTGACTGCTGACCTGCTTGAATTAAGCAAGATACAGCTTAGGGCAGCAACATGTCTATTAACAGGATATGGCTGTTTGAGAGGCCACTTGCATAAGATGGGGATCTACAAAGATGAGCCCTTATGTAGACTTTGCAATGAGGAGGAGGAAACAGCCCCTCATAGTATTTTCGAATGTGCAGCGTTAGCTCAACGCAGATTCGCTATGCGAAGCACAATTGAACTACCAATGGAGAAAGATTTATTACATAGGCTCTTCAACCTGATTGCGGGAACTAACCTGTTCAAGTAAAACAAAACCGAAGCAGGAATAATACAATAAGCTACTAAGCTTCAGTGTTAGGGATGTAAAGACCAGCCCTGCTCTGGTAGAAAAATCAATCAATCAATCAATCATCATATGTAAGGGTTATTGTAATGGTTATGAGAAGGTCATATGTTGAGGTGATAATTTCGTTTGGTTCTGAAAGAGTTGCCTCCCATAACGCAAGACAGAGAGCCCAGAATATGATCTCAAAGTATGGATGCTCCATATTACCAATTGGTCTTGGTTTTTAGCTAAACCCGAGGCAACAATAAACTTACATCCTTCAGACTTGCCTAATCTAACAGTAATCCAACAAATAACATGTTTTGAAATCTACAAGGTGATGACAAAACTGAAAATCAAACACTTGATGGAAGTAAAATACATAACATCTTTACAAGACATAAGGAAATTACAGAGTAACGGAAGCAGGTAGTCGTTATCTACTAAAAGCTACGATTATGAAGAACAGAAACAGATTTGAAGAAAAATTACCAGGAATGTAGTCAAAATAGCAAATAATATCTGAAAGAAAGCAACAGAAATATTCTATCAAAAAAGAATGAACTCACCAGTGAAAAAATGGTATGATGAAATGTATAAAGAGGTAACAAAACAAAGAAATGATGCAAAAAAGAAAATAGACCACAAATCTGCAGAAAATAACAGCAGATTTGAGGAAAATTGTGCAGAAAGTACTTGTAGAAAGAAAAAAGGAGCCTATTTACAAAAATATGTAGAAAGGATTGAAAAAGTTTGTTAATAAACATACAAGAAACATTTACCAGGTAATGAGAAAAGAAAGTAAGAATAGAAAAATCTCCACAAAAGAAGAGTAGAAAGAAATAAATCTACAAAAATAATAAAAGTGGAGGACAACATTGGATTATTAATGAATCGATAAAGTTGGGAAGCCAAACATAGAAAAACTAATACACAATTGCATCGGAAGAAGAAACTATACGCACTGGTTGATCTGAGGCAGAACTGGTGGCGATTCTAGAAAAGAGGGATGTTAATGTCTGTGAAAACAATATATAAAACAAATAATGGCAAGCTGTTGCTAACCGCGCGTTGGGAGCCGCGTCTGTTCACCCAGGATCAAACACAAAGCCTTGTTGAAGTAGTTTAAGTGAAATACGTTGGAGTTTTGGTGTCGATTAATAACTGTAGATGACATTTGGATACACCAATACACTGCCGAAGCCAAGGAATAGTCGAAATAGTGGGCTGCGAAGGGTGAATTGGCTCCCAAAAAGGCGAAAACTGTTCCAGCGGCCGGAAAAGTTATGGCGATTGTTTTTTGGGATAATCATGGAGTTGTGTTGATCGACGACAAAAAAGGAAAAACAATAACGGGCGCATACTGTGCATCACTGCATGACAAGCTGAAGGCAGAAATTGCAAAAAATCGGCCGCATTTGAACAAAATTAAAGTTTTGTTCCATCAAGACACACTTCAGTGGAGGCCATGGCAAAAATTCCGGAATTGGGGTCCCAATTGATAGATCATCCGCTCTATTTGCCAGGTCTGAGATTTTTTCTGTTTCTTAGGCTTAAAGTTTGGCTCGGAGGACAGAAATTTTCATTGAAAAGGATTCTATTTACTATTTGGACGAATTAAAGAGATATCATCACTAAATTCTACCGAAAAATACTTGTTTTTGTGTTAGTTTGGAAACTTCTCAGACTATCCTCGTATATATAATGATTTACATACAAAACGAATGTAGACAGCTTTACTACTCTGCTACACAATAGCGTATACCATTTAATTTATTTTATGTATATTTTATCATATCCCTGAAATTCAATTTCAAGTACAACTGTTATAATATACATATTTTAACCATAACAAAACAAATATTTTATTCCCATTCCATTTGAAACCGTATAATTTAATGTAAATGGTGATTAATGCGCCCAAATAAAAACAAAACTAACCAGCAACAAGTTATTCATTCCACCGACGATATCTCATGGTCGATTACTTTCCTACGTCTCTGTTTCAGTATCTATACCTCGGATTATTTTCCCACGATTTGCATTTTCCCAAAAACTTACTCCGGCATAAATTAGTCACTGTTTCTGTCGAACGGTCACCTGCGGGAGCGCTTATAACATATATTACGTACAGCGTACTGTGTGTACCCATTTCAACGCCCACCGGCTTTGAATATATAATTAAATTTCAGCAGTAGTTAGTCACACTCACTATGCCAAAGCAAAAATCCAGTCTATTGCAGTATGCTATTATTACTGCTAGATTATGCGAAGGAAATGGTCAAAGTCATGCTAGTGATTTATACTGTTTAAGGACAGATAAAATTAAAATGAAATTGAAATGCTTAAAGAAATAAAATAATAATCTTGCAACTAATTTGAAATTTCCTTTCCGATATATTTAGGTTAGTGAATGACTTTGACATTCGCAATGTTAAAATTGGCAAATGTTTAGTTATGTAGATAAAATTATTTCCTTTGGAATTCTTCAAGAATTACATCGAAATTATTTATTAGAGTTAAGTTAACCTTTTACACTACAATTTTTTTGTTATACGTAGTCTTCGGGAACGTATCTATCGTGTAAAACCAGAATTGGGTGTAATTGATTTTTAATAGGCATAAGATACTACAGTACCGTGCAATCGAATTAGGGCCACTATATAAATTTGAGTTTTAGCTTAATAAATAATACAAAGTATCAACGTTTGATAAAAACAATTTTTATTTATTTATATATATTTATATTAACACGTACATTAATATTTCGTCGAACAACCCCTTGCTTTTATGACAGCAGCAATTCTTTTTGGCATGCTTACTATACACGCTGCTGCAACTTCTTTAAGGTGAGCATTATTTTGCCAGCTATTTGTTATGTTTGTTTTCAAAACGTCAACTGTTGTATTGGGAGATGCATAAACTGTACGTTTTAAAGAATTCCAAACATTTTCGATTGGATTCAGGTCGGGGGAATTGCCTGGCCATGGCAATATATTCAGATTTCTTGCTGAAAACATTTTTAGAATTGTTTTTGCCCTGTGGCACGGTGCACCATCTTGCATAAATGTGTAAGAGTAATTTTCAGGGTCTAAAGATGTCATATACGGGATTCAGATTGATTCCATAACTTGTTTATATTGAATTTGATTCATGGTACCCGTTAGAAAATAGAGCGGACCAAGCCCTTCCCCTGATATACAGGACCAAATCATGACTGCCGGTGGATGTTTCACTGTTTTTACCACTGCGCTTTCATCATATCGTTTCGATGGTCTTCTTCTAACGAAACGAGCAACTTCAGTTACAGCCTCTAGCCGTGACTCGTCACTAAAAACAACCGTTAGAAACAGAAATTTTCATTACATTTTCGAATTTACTAAAAATGTTCCAAATTTTGAAAATATACATAAAATATTGATACATACTTTTTTCCAATCCTCAACAGTAAAATGCCGATGCTGTTGCACCCACTGCAATCATGCCTTTTTCATCCTTAAAGTAAGTTTCGGCTTTTTTGCAAGGCGTCTACTTCTGATATTGGCTTCATATAAGCGCGATTTTAATGTTCGATCTGATATTTTTATATTATCAGCCTGTAATATACGCTGAAGTTCTTTAATGTACAGTTGCCTGTTTTCTAATGCCCTTTTTATGATAATTCTGTCTTCCCGTGGCGAAGTTTTGCGAATACCACGACAATGAAAAGGACCACTTGAAGTCGCTGGTAAATTTTCTTTCTTTGACATCGCTACCCTGTCGACTGTTTGACGAGAAACTCGTTCTCTTCTGGCTATTTCCCGATGCGAATACAGCCCCGTCTCTAATAACACTTGAATTCTTGTTTTTTTTCTCATTTGAAATGTCTTTACGTTTGCCCATTTCACAAAATTTATCAATAAAAAAAGAAAACTAAACGTCACGAAATTTCAATTTAATTACACTAAAACAACATGTAAAACGAATATTATAGCACGAAAATATAATACTTACACTTTACACCATCAAAACTACACGTAAACTAACCTGAAGCAGGTAAAGCCAGTCACCGATTACCGACCCTAAACGTACCTTGGATAGAAAGGAATGTTTGGTGAGGGTTATAATAACGAGAATTTTATACCTACTTAAGAGGATTATCTCAAATACAATTAAAAACATTTTATTGGGGAAAATATTTAGAAATTTTGGTTATTATAATATTAATAGCAAATATTTGTATAAAATCAAAGTGGCCCTAATTCGATTGGACGGTACTGTAGATAAACAACAAAGTACACAAGAAGGGCTAACCTACTGAACAAAATTCTATGTTTCAAGCGATAATGGATCTATAAATCCACCTTCTATGTATAGTCTAGTAAATACCTTTCTATCTTTGCCGTTTCATTGTAAACACAATTGATTAGCAACATTGTATCGATCTTGCTTCATTACCCATGCGAGATAGGAGACCTAACCCATACTATAGGTAATTGCAGCTGCACATATACCATCTCCGCCATTTTTTTCTTTACAGTTGAAAAAACCAAAGAAGAAACTAACGAAGAGCCCTTTTAGATGATGTACGTTTGCCTCAAACGTTTATCTCATCTCGTATCTGCACAGTAGCTATTATTTTGCCTTTCGCATGGGCAATAACCCCGCATGTAATGGTATAATACCGAATCGATCCACGACTATCTACAATATACCGTCTAAGAGGATCGCGGGCCCTCCAATTACCTCGCGATAAAGATTCCGTAATTAGCGTTTATGGTTCAGTAAAAACGGATAGGCCTCGCATATCTTAATGACGTCGGAAAAATGGAAGAAAACAAGGATTAATGACAATAATAATATTAATAAAGACACGGTCGGATTCATGAGAGCTTTGTTGCTTTAGTCCACAAAGCCTTCATGAATACGATGGAATATCCAAGCATCGAATCGCTTCTGATGTGCAGTTTACATCTCCTCAAAAAATAAATAAAAGCAAATGAATATCAAACCTATTCGATTGTAGAATATTCCTTGAAGAGGAGTTAATGAGCTACAGTGAAATCCCTCTAAAGCGAACACTCTTCTTCGGCGAAAATATTTCTAGACACATATTAAATTATTATTTATAATAACCAGATATCTTTCTTGTCCGGAGAAAAGCTATATATGTATGTATAATTATAAACAACAAAGAAAAATTACCACTAGACTTAAGCCAAAACCAAGTTTAATAACAGTTTATGAACTCAATAGCAACAGTAACGTTTAATGTTGAACAAAGGTGTATTTTAACTCAAGGAGTTGAACACGCAGGGAAATGGTTTCTTGCATCAAGAGCACAGATTTTCTTGCAAAAATCAGTCTCTATTCAAGTAAATATTTTTATTTCAAGACTCAAAAAGTGTATAATATAATAAAATAACTTTCTTGAAATTTTATTTGGACTAAATAAACATTTTCTTAGGGTTAGAAAATCAAGAAAATCCAAGACAGAAAAATGTTTCTTCCGAGGTAGGAATGAAAAAATGGTCCAGATTTCACAAAGTTCTACTGAGAAATTAGGCGACCAGTTTCGAGTTCAAAAAAACACATCATCAGGCCAGTTACAAGGATATCCAATAAATGAAAAATTACAATAATGAAAAAAAAAATCGTCCAAGTTTTTTAATTAGCAATGTGTGATCTATAATATCAAAAGCTTTGGAGAAGTCTGTATATATTACGTCGACTTGCTGTCTCTTATCCAATGCTTCACTTAAAAATT
This sequence comes from Dynastes maya, assembly GCA_029619315.2. NCBI lineage: Eukaryota > Metazoa > Arthropoda > Insecta > Coleoptera > Scarabaeidae > Dynastes > Dynastes maya. The sequence goes on along the minus strand of JAROYE020000010.1, from coordinate 19,992,771 downwards.
GCGTAATCGTCGCTAAGTTAGTAATAGTGGATCTACCCGAAAGAAATCCATGTTGCAATGGTGATAAAAAGGGCTTGACGTATCTGGAGACTTCGGTGTATATCAATTTATCCCTTTTTATTATTATTATTTGTTATATATTAAAAAAAACTATAGTTAAATTAGTACACGTGGTAAATAGTAACAAAAAAAAAATATTATTACATTAACCGGTACCTCTTGAAAATGTTTATGAAAGGTTCTACATTAAAAGTTATAACATTGTATGGGTAAGTATGGTATCTGTACTCCAGTTCCATCGCTACTACCTAGGACGGCATGACTATATCTACTGGTATTAGGTGGCATCAGGAAACATTTCAGCTGCTCTTTTTGAAGATTAGTGGCATAAACTGAGAGATGTAAGACCAATGTGGGCAAGAGAAAAAAGCGTTAGTGCTTTTCTATTCTCACATTGTTTTTGCCGGTAGTAATTCCAACAATACAATGAGCTATTTATTAGCATTATCTTGATTATTGCTTCTATGCACTTTTTTCACGTGTACTTCTACATTAACTTCACTTTTGTTTGAACATTATTCTGTAGATCACCTACACTTTACCCTTTTTAATATTAACAAAGAAACGTACGTTATTACATGTCATTAAAGGCTATTAAGTTCGAAAGATTATGTTCCTGAAGTGATGACTAAAGCTGGCCACGAGCGGTACCGCGCAGTAGCGTAGAGTCGACCAGGCCTCGCGTTCCACTAGAGTTATTCTGCTAATAGAGATGTTTGCTGCCGCAAATAATTTCGCTCATCTTTTAAATAAAAATTAAATAACACGTGCTCAAACACTTACCATTTTAAGAGTCCTCCGTGAAATCACAAAATGAATAATGTCTGTTAAATATCTGCAACATTAGATATGTTTCAACTGTTGTTTCGGCAAAACTAGTACGGCATGAGGAAAAAATGCGTTTATATGCAGAGAACGAACGTTCTACATCTAGTGACGTAATATTTGCGTAAGTAAAATAATCTTTCAAATAACTTAACGATTCTGTTGACGCACCTTCACAAATGTGTCTTAATGTGCCAAAATCAGAATTTTTCTCAAAAACACTTTCAAATTTTTCTAGAACAGAAACATTTTTTGCGTCTTCAATCGCGCATAGCTGTGTGTGAACATGTTGCACTATTTGTAGAGATTCTTCTAACGGTACCGCAGGATTTTGTAATTTTTCTATTACATCTGCTAGCCCGAAGTAATTGTCGTGAATGATTTTTAAATCCATTTTAACCTGACTATCTTGAAATTTCGACTGGCTTTTCTGGATAGCGGCGGCTTCCTTTGTATCGAATTGTAAAACCACGTTCTTAATATTGTCAAAATATTTATGATAATAAAACGCGGCCTGCAACCATGTTCCCCAACGAGTTAGAATAGGTTCTGGTGGCTCTGGTATACGGGGGCACAGTCTGTGAAATTCGCGAATACGTTTCGGTGATTTGACAAATACTGCTTTGGTATGCGCTATTAAAGCCTCTACCTCAGGATAACATTTTCTGATACTATCCGCCACAAGATTGAAAGCATGAATTTTACACGTAATGTGTAACAAATTAGCAGAATGCTTTTTAAGAGACCGGCCTACAGAAAGCATGTTTGCAGCACCATCACTCGCTAACATCAAGAGTTGGTTTGTTGAAAGTTCAAACTTGTCCAATGTATTTAACACTAACTTTGAAATTACTTCGGCAGTACACTGTTGTATCCGTTTGGAGACTAATAGAATTGAAGGTGCCGATTGATGAGGTTCCAATTTGCGTGCCATTACATTAAGAACAGAATATTTCTACCGATCTGTTGTTTCGTCGACACATAACCACAATTTTTGATCTTTCAACTCCGATTTTATTTTTTGTTCAATATGTTCGCGCGCAGATGGCACAATTCTTCGTAACGATGTTCGACTTGGTAATTTGCACTCCGAATAGTTATTCCAAAAGCAGATAAATGGTTCCTTGTCTAGTAAATTAAACGGTATATTACATGCGATAAACGTAACGCATAAATTAAATATAAATTTTTCATTGTCTCGTACGCAATTTCTTTTTGAGACATGCTTTTCACTATTTACGTGTCGTAGACAATGTTGTCTGGACCAACACATTAACGGCATTTTACAGATTACACATTTAATTTTAGCACCTTCATATATTAAGTCTGAAATTTCTGCAATAAATTTTCGAAGTTTGTCCGACCGCGGTCGTTTTGCTGACAAAATCATAATTTTTCTAGGACAGATAAACAATTGCGCAAATGACCGGCAGCGAAAATGTTCGCACTGCTCCGCAGACGAAGTAATACTACCGTTCCTCTCGGTCCGAACTGATTCTACGCCGATGCGCGGTACCGCTCGTGGCCAGAGTTAATTATAAGATACAGAGTTGCCGGTGACATAATTTACTTGTTTTATTTTTTACATTTTGCATCTATTCATGTTATGTCATGGTATTTTTATTAATGACGAGTAACACTAAATCCTTTAAATGAAGCCTTTGGCACACATGCGAATGCAAGATTTCAACAAGAAGAAGGAAAACTAATTTCAGAGAAAGCGTTTTCCCTAAGAGAATCCTACTTTTATATCTGTTATCTTAGAAATTGCTTATAGCACATGTCTAAAAATCACACTTTTACTCACGTCGGGCATTAGTGGTTGCTTTGTTAAATATAGTAAAGCCGACAGTTATTCAACAACCGGCGAAACCGTTATCTTGGACTCGCACCGCCTGTAGTAATTATAAATAAACACCTGGCAGGTCGATCCCTCTACCGCTCGCCGTGTAGCCATGTATCATTCTCTTTCTCGGGCAATAATTACGCATTTTTCGCGTTGGCAAGAGCGTACTTTTCGAAACGAAATCCATTAAACCGAATCAAGCAGGTAATTATTATCCACTGCGAGTAAATGTGACTCGAGCAGCGTTCAATCAGTCGATTCATTCATCGAACTTCGTAGTGGTCTCTCTTGAATGTTGGCAATAACATTTGCATAATGACGATAAAAGAAAATAAGAGAGCGAACAAACATTAGAGCACATTTAAAGACATGATTTATCGTACAAGTGTTTTAGCTAAGGTATACTGATGCTCCATGCTGTTTTATCTACTTGTATATGTATGGAGATAAAGAGAAGGTTTGTCTGAAGAGAATATATTTTATAGAAATTAATTTCTTGTAGAATGTATGTAAAATGTTGGAAGACCGTATTGCTTTACAGTTGTTAGATTCTGTTAGGTAAGGTATTCACTATTATTCTGGTATTCTATTGGAGAGACTTCCTCTTCGGGATAGGAAGAAAACTTTTTTGCAACAGCTGTCTGCAGAAATTAGTGCAGAAGGTAGTCAAAAAATTTCAGCTAAAACGATTAGAATGCGCTTAAATAATGCAGGATTACATACGATGGTAAAGCCATAGCATGTAAAACTTTTCAGAGGAGCTTTTAGAAAACATTTTTTGTCAACAAGATATCGTTCCCTGCCACACATCTCAAAAGACTAAACAGTTGATACCCGAGAATGGATTCCACCTTTTGGATTGGCCTGTCCAATCTCCAGAACTCAATCCAATCGAGTATTTGTGGCACCTTGTGAAAACTGAACTAAGAGATCACAAACGCTCTCCAAAAACACTTGAAACCAAACTAAAAGAAATGTGTGCACACTGCGAAGAAATAGTAAACAATGCCTAAACGTATAAACGTCATTAAAACCCAAGGAGATCATACACGAAATTAATTTCCAAGTAGAATTTTATAATTTAATCACCATTGTAAATATATTTCAATAAAGTTTTAAGTTTTGCAAAGTTTAAGATGCTCCGTTTTATTGGCTAAGGCTGTATATGATAGTATTCGTCAAGGAGTCGAAATTTGCTCTCCCATGTAAGTAGTTTTATAATTGACTTATATTCTGCCTTAGTCTTACAATTTTCAGTTATTCATTACTTGCTCCATCTTCGTTCCTATTGTCCTAACGTGCATAGCCAGTGCTTTTGTTCTACCTGGTGACGAGGTCCTGTCTATGTCTTCGGACATGCTGTGTGCTACAAGGATTGTTGAAGTAGCAACTGCGACTCCTTCATTAAGGCTGATATTAGCCTTTATACCGATGGTTCCAGAGTGCACACAGAAGTCGATACAGAAATCTACTGTCGCAAACTCCCAACTAAACGAACATGTACTCTAGGCAGATATGCGACACTTTTGCAACCAGAAATATTTTCTGTCAATATGGGTGTCGAGATCCACTCAGATGTAGATGTGCCAGACACAAATCGATAAAAATTTTCTCCGATAGCCACGCTAGACTGCGATCTATGGACGGGAGAAAGACTTCCTTCCGACTCGTAGCTGACTGCAGAAACAATATTTATATTCTGGGTAGAAACAACAAGAAGACCCTGGACATCTGGACACCACGACACACTGGCATTGATGGCAATGAAGGGGCCCTTGCTAGGAAAGGAACCGAGTACACTTCGCTGGGTCCAGAACCTTTAATTGGCATACCTTTTAATACTACCAAAACTGAAGTTATCCACTGGGTTGAACAAGAAGTGTTCCGAACCTGGGGTAACTCCAGGTCCATCTCATGTTTGCTGCCCAGCCGAGACAGAGCAAGGAAGCGTATAGAACTTGACAGAACGTCTGTCAGAACTTTAACCGCAATCCTTGCCGGTCATACTCGATTAAGGAAATTCAAATAGTTGTGCATATTTTTCGCCACTGTCCTATCTGTGTAATCAATTTTGCTGTGTTTGGTAAGGGTTTTATAACGCCTAGGAGACTGAGAAAAATCTCGCTGGACTTCTGGAAATCTCCAGAAAGCCAAGTCTACTCGGCGGACTTTAGAATTACATTGCCGGCCTACAACAGACCTTGCTGGTTGATGTATGAGGGATGTTTCCAAAGTTTTAAGAATTTAGCTCTACTTTAACTGCATAAAACTTATGCCACACTATACGTCAGGGACAAGTCTTGACACGTTTACGCAGCTATCCCGTGCAAAATTATTCAGTTTGCTTTTGTTGTTTGACTGATACAGACGTATTCATTGAACGCTGTTTTTGCAAGCATGGGAGACGCGGCTAAATCTCAAAGAACAATCATTTTCTTTTTGTTTAAAGAGGGTGTAAAACCTTCAGAAATTGTTCAACGTCTGTACTTGGGGAGCATTGTCTGTTTCTGGCTCAATCGTTTTAAAGCTGGCAGAACATCACTAGAAGACGATCCGCGCAATGGATGTCCGAGTACTTCTGTAAATGAAACAAACGTCGTTGCCGTGGAGAATCTACTCAAACATGATCGGCGAATAACCATTCGTGAAATTAGTGTTAGTGTAGGAATAGGTACACGACAGGTTTATGAAATTTTACACGAACGTTTGGGTGTAAATAAAGTTTCAGCACGCTGGGTACCAAGGCTGTTGGGACCCGAACAGAAACTCAATAGGTCCGACACATGTCGCCAATTTCAAGAGCTTTTAGCCTGTTATGACGAGCAATTTTGGCAACGAATAATAACTACTGATGAAACATGGATACCTTACTTCCTGAGACCAAAAATCAATCCAAAGAATGGCGCAAACCCGAAGAACGACCTCCGCTTAAAGCACGTGCAGTTCCGTCGGTCGGAAAGCTAATGCTGACTGTATTCTGGGATTGCGAGGGGATAATTTTTATGGATTATCTACCAAAAGGGAAGACAATTAACGCAGAATATTACTCAAATCTTTTATCTGGCCCGTAACGGCAAGCACTTTCCAAAAAACGGCCTGAAAAGTTGCATAAGCATCCGTTATTGCAACAAGACAATGCAAGACCTCATACCGCACGAAGAACGAAGGAAGTTTTGAACGAACTGCGCTAGGAATTGCTTCCACATCTACCTTACTCACCAGATCTAGCTGCTAGTGATTTTCATCTGTTCCCAAACATGAAAAAACCACTATGAGGTGTTCGATTTGAGAACTTAAATGATGTTAAACTTGCTATAAATAGGTGGATTGCGGAGACTCCGAAAAAATTTGTTGAAGACGGTTTAAAAAAATTAGTTACGCGTTGGGATAAGTGTATTCAATTATATGGAGATTATATTGAAAAACCATCTTGTAATTTAGATGAAAATTAACAAAATAAAAAAATTACAGCCAAGTGCCTAGAACTATGGAAACATCCCTCGTTGATGGGTAGATCCACATATCCTGGATCCACTATTTTAATTGTAAGAATTGTAGAATGTAGAAAAGTTTCTATTCCAACTGCAACCATTCTGCATGGATTGGCCAAACAAATCAATTTTTTTCATATTTTCATAAAACTTATACTACAATCTAAAGATAAAGATTTAAATTAATCCAGGAAGTCCAGAGATATACATCGGACAGCTTGTTTACGTGAAATAAAAGCAAGAATATGCAAAATTTATTCAAATCAATAAGTAAAAAAAAACGAAACCAAATTTTCTCACAGAAATTGAAGACATCCGGCTTAAAAAGAAATAAATCCGAACGACAACACTTTCTATTTTTCTCTCTTACTAATTTTATTTACAATTTAAACACATAAAGATCATATCACAGTCTGTTATAACTAACTCTACCACTTTAAGAAAGCGGCTCAAGTACAAGAAAAAGGTCAGCAGTAAAATGTCAATCCGCGAATTAATACCGATTAGTTCTCACGAAACACGCAGAGCGATTATTTTTTTTACTTAGATTCGAAACTGTGTATTCGTCACACATACGGGCACGAATTATAGAGGTTACATTCACAAGTCTATATGCATATATAAGCCTATATGACCAAGAAATGAATGTATGTATATGGTGTTATTCGGATGGCTAGATATAGAATCGACATAAATTACAAACCGGTTAGGACGTAATCGAGACACACACACAGGAAATAGGCGCCAAAAAGTGCCTGCGGTGAGGTTACGGTTGTAGCTATGGAAAAAAGTGCAACCCAATTTTCACACGTGATTTTTATTCTATAATTTCGATAATTTTTCCTATGTTAATCTAATCGCACAGCCATATAATTTTATTAATTAAAAAAAAGTTGTTTCAATGTCGCAATAAGCTTAATTTGATATCTCCGTTTAAACACCAAAACAGATATGCAGCCAGGAAATCAAAGATTAGGAATCTGTTTAAATGTGGCAATTAATTCTGCTACTGTGTTAATGCATACATCACGTCCAAAATAATTTGCTTGCATTAGAATCTTAGTTACCAAGAGAGATACAAAGATTGCCAGATTTTAGAGACCCTATGAGATTTTTTTCTATGGATCAATATGGTAAAAAGAGAAAAGCAATTCAATATTTTATTTGCAAGATATTTTTTCTGAATTTTAATGATGGTAGGTAATATTAGTTTGATGCCAATGCTGTTAATGGACAAACTTCACAATTACCTGTTCCATCTCTCTCTGAGGAATTTTTTTGGATATATGGGTCTGTGAACGATATCGAATTCTGGTGAAGTTTGAAAATACGATTAGACGTATACGAGGGTATTCTGAAAAGTTTCCAGCCTTGCACAAAAACAAGAATTTTTTTGTCAAATTCAGTTTTATTTCTTAACATAGTCTCCTTGTAAGTCTACACACTTCCCAGCGATGCTCCCATCTTCTTAATCCATCCAAATAGTAGTTGGCATCTTGTTCTGCAAAATAGACGTTTCGGAATGTGGAGGCCTCCTCATTCGTTTTGACCTGTAATTTGCACCATTTTTTGTCGTCATTATCGTACATTGTAGATCTGCGGACAGCAACCATTGGATCGCGAGTTTTCAAAAATTAGTTCGTGAAAAAGTATCTTCCTTTGGACATTCATACAGTCATACTACTTCTTTTCTTATATATCCGTTTAAATTGGGACGATTAGCAAAAGGAGGGGCCAATGGGGAATAATTTTCCAGCACAGGGATTCCCAGTGGCCATATCATACTTGCCGTCTTTAAAAACCCAAAATTCGTTTACTTGTCGACCTAATGGATTGCAAGGTAAAAAAGGTTACGACCACTGTTGTAGATGACTCTGTTGACCGTCAAATTTATGCATTCTAAATCAGAAAACAAAAAAAAATAACCTCCTTAATCGGAAGGACATAGAAGTAGACTACAAATCAATGAATTCTACTTTCATTTTACGTGTGGTGACGGCCCTGTACGGGAGTATACAAGCTTTGAGCTTGTCACAACCTCAGAAGTTTTTTAGTGTGTAAATGGTATGTGTGCGACGGTAGTCTGAAAAGTTTCCAGCCTAACACAGAAAGAAGTAGTTTTTTGCCAAATTCTGTTTTTTTTTCTCAACATAGTTTCCTTATAAGCCTATACACCTTTCCCAGCGATGCCCCTATCTCATTAATCCGTCCAAATAGTAGTTGGCATCTTATTCCGCAAAATAAACGTTTACGAATGTTCGCCTTCTCGTTCGATGAAAAACTGTTCTCCGAGCAAAACAGAAAAAAAGTCGCTGGAGACCAGGTCTGGTGAATAGTGCCTATTCACCAGTCTACCAATTCGAACGCCAATTCGTTAGTTTTTGCCATAACGACCACTGAAACGTGAGAAGGTGCGTTGTCTTGGTGGAACAAAACATTCTTTTTCTTCAAATGCGGCCGTTTTTCCGCAATTTCTGCTTTCAGTTTGTCAAATAATGATGAATAGGATGCCCTCGTTATTGTTTTTCCTTTTTCTAGATAGTCGATTCACACCAGCCCATGACTATCTCAAAAAACAGTCAGCATCACTTTCTTTGCCTTTTTGAGAGTCGATTCACCCTTCGCAGTCCACCGTCTCGACTATACGTTAGATTCAGAAGTGCACTGGCTTATTCAAGTTTCATCTACAGTTGCTAATCGACGCCAAAACTCTAACTTATTTTGCTTGAACTGCTTCAACAGGGCTTTGGAAATGTTAATTCGAATGCGTTTTTAGTCCTCACCGAGCAAATATAGCACCCAACGCGCCCTTGGCTTTTTCATATATAAATCCTCGGTCAATATATGACAGACACGTTCTTTTGAGATTCCCACAGCCTCTGCTATCTCTTTAACCTTAATTTGGCGAACCATTTGGTGAACTTTTGCAATGTTATGAGTAGTGGTTGCAGTTTTTGGCCGTCCCGAACGTTCAACGTCAACCAAGGTTTAAATTTAAACCACGTTTAAATTCAGTTACCCAAAATATCGCTGTGACAAATGATTTGCAAACAACACAAAGTATCGGCACACTCCTCACCACACAAAATATTCATTAATTCGGAACGGCTGTTTCGAAGGCTCGCTGGGCCCGCAGTTTCAACCGAGTTACCGAATAATAATCTGAACGAAAAACTAAAAACTTTTTCTTAATTGTACCATGCTTGTCTACCCCTCCTCTCGAGGAAAAAGTGTATATGTACAGAAAGCTTGAAAATTATCCAGACAAGCATCAAATCACGGCGCATCTACCTTTCTCTGTCCGAATCCATCGCATATATCTTCCCGTGCCTGTACCTAATTTGAAACGGGCGACGGTCCCGCACGCTCGAGCAAACAATTCGGATCAGAGATGCATGCAATGACACCCTCCCTTACAACCTGCTTGTAAAAGAGGGCTATTTCTAACCGAGCGCTTACCAGACATTGCGGTATCTACGCACGTTACATACCTGCAGACAAGTATAAGGCGATTCTCGCATTTTGAAATGGAGCGAGTCATTAACTTTCAAAATACATATTCAGACCGATTCTTCCACATTAATAAACACAAAATGTACAGCCCATGTGTGTATCGTAAATCAGATTAGACCCAGATTCCACAAACCACACAAACCCATATAAAAATAATGCTTTCAACCAGAATTATAGCAAATCAGTAAAAATCCGCGGCATATGTGATAAAGATACAAAGAAGCTATGCAAATGAATCTAAACCAAAAGATTATTTCACGATGTTACAAAAAGTGACAAACGATTTTATAGACCGTATACTGCAATATGCGTTGGCTTAATATCGAACGAAATGTATTACAAGCAAGCCTCGGCAAAACGTACGGGATGAATCACACGCAGCTGGCAAATACGAATGAAACACGCCACCCTTGTCACTTCCACAGACATGCGATACAATGGGTTCCATCGGTCTGGGGTTACAATCTGTGGATATCTACTTACAACATTAATTAGAAAGATCTTTAAACAAAATCACTATCTATGATTACCCGGCGCTACATTTGCAAACATGGATGAACCACGCAAAACAGTATCAGCATTTCCGATTTATAGAGATATCTGGTAGGCCCTCGGTAAGAAATAGCCCTCTTTTGCAAGGGAGGCTCTCATTGCATGTATCTCCGATCCGAATTGTTTGTTCGAGCGTGCAGGACCTTCGCCCGCTTGAAACTAGGTACAGGCACGGGAAGAGGTATGCGATGGATTCGGACAGAGAAAGGTAGATGCGCCGTAATTTGATGCTTGTCCGAATAATTTTCAAGCTTTCTGTACATATATCCTAGAGATAGACAAGCATGGTAGAATTAAGAAAAAGTTTTTAGTTTTTCGCTCAGATTTATTCCGTAACTCGGTTGAAAATGAGGGCCCAGCGGGCCTTCGAAACAGCTGTTCCGAATTAATTAATATTTTGTGTGGTGAGGAGTGTGCCGATACTCTGTTGTTTGCCATACTACCCCACAGTCCTTGCTATCATTAACGATTTGCAATTTGCATAGGAGGATTACTCTTCAAATGCAAGAATTTAATGACTGCTCGATATTACGTTTTTTCCATTCTTACAGAAACACTAACACCGACTGACACAAACGACTGTTAAACAACAACATGGCTGAAATTTTCAAACGCATCTTTCAGCGCATGCGCAAATATATTAACAGAATATTTGTTACGAGTAACGCCATCTTCATGCTGAGGCTTGAAACTTTTCGAACCGCGTGTGCCTTTAGTGAATCGAGTTTGCGAAAAATAACATTGAATAATGCGAAAAAATTAAAAAACATACTTTGGAGCGGTAGATACAAGTCCAGTTTGTTGGTTTAGATTTTAGATACTAGGACTCATATTCGTCAACCAGAAATAAACAAATTGTCCCTTAGACACACAAAAAAGAAGTGCAAAATGTGGAAATGGCAATATTTAGTTGTGAGTGTACGTTTTTGAGCATAGTGTTGATCGTATTCATTGGTGATACCACAACTAAAGACATATTTTTTCTGTGTTATGTGTTGGTGACTTCAACAGGACAATGGTCCTAAGCATACTTCTAAATCTAGTAGACAATGATTGGAAGATAATTAGGAAGCGCTTTTAAGCTAACCTAAACTGTACCGAAAACCACTGAAAATATATGAAAGATGTGTGACAAAAGAAAAGTAGAATAAAGTATGGTGGTGTAGTAACAGATATGCAAGCATTCAATACCAAGATGGTGTAAAGCAGTAGTTCCATATAAAAGAAACACCACTAAATACTTAAATATACGAACGTCTGCTTTTTCTTTAATTAGAAATTATCTTCACACCTATCACGTTGTCCATGTGAAATCATATTGTTTCATTTTATTGATACCAAAACAATAAACGGCACACGAAATACCAACTTATTTAGTTATTCCAGAGAAGTAACAATTTTTGAGTTAATCTTCATAATACACCTATTTCCATCCACGTCTGTAAATCGCTTGAAATTAAAAATAAACGGAGTAAAATAACTACGTCATGTATTTTAATAGCGCAGGTGCACTGTTCTGTTCTGTGCTTTTACTGGGTATTTCGTGTTAATACTACATACCATCATAAGTATCTACAGTGTTTTCTGTCTAAATGGTTTCAGCATTTAAAAAAGCAAAGAAAGAAAACAGGAGAATAAGCGCAATCAGGTGTTAAAAACGCCCAATAAAAATTATAACCAACATATTTCACTGCTAATCTTGAATTAAGAGGATCTGAAAATTCTCCTCGTCTTTTTTTGGAGCCTAACCCGTATCGATCTGATCATTTTTTTTTTGTAATCCATATAGCGTATACGTGTATGATGTGACCCCCTGCAAAGTCAGGCGCCAGGACCGATACCTGTCGGCATCACGGCAGCCAAGGCCCCCCAGGTGATCTCGGCTTGCTGCTCTCTCTACGGATAATGCAAGAACAGAGCAGCGCAACATTACCAGCAGGTTATCGGATCGTGACGTAACGAACGGAGCCACGCGACTCTCATTCATAGCCGCGCCCCACCAAGTCAACCTTCCTTTGCACCGGATGAGAAGCCACCGTTCCAGATCTTACACGCTTTATCCATCTCTTTCCCTCCTGCTGGTCTTCCTCGGCTTCGACGAGATGCCCGCGGCGTTCCCTCGATTCTCTCCTCGGTCGCGAGGAAACGCGAGGTTGGAACAGCGTGCAGGCGAAACGTCGGCCGATAGAACATGACAAGAACGAGGAGTGCGCCGGTATCGGCGAGATTAACGCGTTTTATTTTAAGCTCTCGATCAGGTCTCTCATTTCCGGGTTAGTTCGAGAAGAGAATAAAGTAGATGCGTGCGTACGTATAATAACGTACACTGGTAGCAGATTCAAGGTCAAAGGGACAATGTAGTCGATGCACCTTGCTGGTATATCAGGATTTGTGTTAGATAAGGTATTAACATCACTGTCGTTTCTCTAGCTCATGGAAGAAGAATATATAATAAGCAATACACTTAATCTATTAATTTTTGTAGCAACAAAATTAAGCTTTTAAACTTAGAAGCCCAGCGCCACCTATAGAAACGTTATGTACTACCATTGTTTGTATTAGCAAAAAAAGCGCGACATAAAATTCATCGCTTTGCACATTACTCTACCCCGTTTTTTAATAAAATTTACCGCAAGAACCATCTTTTGTGTTGTATATTTTCTTTTCAATTGATTATCAAAAATAACACCTTTATTACTTCGCCACTGTACGCAGAGAAACGCATTTGCAAATTAAGAAAAGATATTGTCTTAACCGTACTTTTTTCGTATAAAAATGATAATATTTTGATGTGATATCTCCTGGACAAATTAATGCATCACCTTATTATTATTAAACTTAAGCAATTACATTAATGAAAATAAAACTAAACTAAATCATAATGAAACTTACAAATTGGGTTTATACAATCATCTGAGAAAGAAATCAGTGAAAGATGACCTTACTTTAAATCATTTTATTGAAAATAAGTGAGATATGAAAACGAACAGCAAAATGAAAAACATTTAAAATATTGAAAGCAATAGGGTTAATGGATCCAATGTGACGTTAGTACCTTATACGCCTTGGCATGCTAGCCACTAAATTTTCGATTGTATCTTGGGAAATATTCTCCTATTCTTCAATTACTGCATTCACCAGTTTATTGTGGTTGGCACCTGGCAACCACAATCAACTACGACCTCGTACCTTTTCTTTAAGGGCGCCGAAACATTACAGAGCCACCATCAAACGGGACCCTTGGAGAAATGTTGCAACTTGCAAATCTCTCTCCTTCCCTTCGCCAGACACCTTCACGTGTATCAGGAGATTTTAAGCTAACCGTCGTTTCGTCAAAGAATAAAACTTGTTTCACATCACTAACAGATCAATGTTGATGACTTCTGGCAAAACGTAATCTTTGAACTTTTTTGTCGGTCTGCTGCTCCTTATTCAGCTTCATTTAAACATCTTCTGATTGTTTGAGACGATATTACAACATTACGATTGCTCACCTTTTAACACATTAATAGTGATTCTCCTGTTTTTAAGAGCGGGTTGTCTTAGAAAACGGTCATCTCTTTGTCTGGTGCATCGTTTTCGCCCTTGCCCTGGCTTTGGAATATGAGATCCTGTTGCGTCGCATCGTCTAACCGTGCGACTTATGCTGGAGATTTCTTCCTAACATAACGTATCGAGTATCCCTCATCTAGCAGAGTTGATGCTCGCACTGGCTCCTCCACCAACAAATTTCTTTTGTGATTAATTTTTGTACTTTAAAACACTCGTAGATGAACTTTAAAACACAACCGATAACAAAAATTAGCTTAATAACTTGTTTCAATAAGAAGTTTCTGAACGGATTTTAAATCAGTTGTGGTTAATGACATTTGCAAATTTAAAATAAAACAGCATGTGTTTGAAATGTTAGAGGAGGTCCAAAGCTAACTTGTAAAACAGCTAGTGCATTAAAAGTTTTCATTTTCTCTCAATATTTTTAAAAAGTGTGTTAATTTTGTCCAGGAGCTCTTGCCAACATGTCATACGTGATTGAAATCAGAAAGAAAACTCTTTCTAGCGATGTAAAGATCCGATATGGCGCCGATAAGAATTAAGAAAATTGATGATGGCCGGAAAGAAACGAAACATCATATAATATTCCGAATACACCATTAGAGAGAAGATAGAAAGTGGCTTTGAGAGTGTGGTTTTCGTTTTTCTCTGCAAGACCAAATAAAGGTGCTAGCGGCAAAAGAAGAAAATTAGCATTTCTCGTTTTTTAAAAAAGTCTCGAACGTCATTCGTTACAAATCCACTTTCTCTTCGGGTTCATAATAAACCCAAAATTTGCCAACTTTACCAAATTTAAACCTGCCCTCCATCTCCAATAACAAGTGAGATCCTCATGGTGACGCTCGAAAATTAATCAACTTGTATAGTGTTCAAACGTGAACTATCTTAATTATTATAACAATAATAGATAAATAAGAAGAAGGTTCAAGAAACTCATTATAAACCGAAGCACAGCGTATTCAAGCTTTTTTCCAAAGCCTTTTGTTATACATGTTATTTATAATATTAGATGTACATATAAACATTACAAAACAACATGCAGCATATGGATACAAAGACAAGGTTACGCAATTCACCTCTTTCATATTTTTATCTCCTTCTCTACGTCGTTCTTGACTTCAATCAACGAACAAGAACAAGTTTTCCTGTGAATGGAACGGTTTTTTTCCTTCGCTGGCCGGTGATTTCTTATTAAATTATTCATTCATTTGTCCAAGCGATCGCCGTCGTTTGATAACTTGCTAGTCACTTGTTTCTTGTAGCCTAAGTTCTGCTGTTCTCTTTTTTTCTTAACCTAACTGCTAATAATTGTTCGGCTTTTAATTACCTTTTTAGAAGAGCGCCGGTTTTAATTTAGTTTTTTTTCCGTCTTCTCCTTTTTGACTTTCAGTTATATTGGTCTTGCACAATGTAGGAACACTCAATAAACTCGTTGCCCACTTTACACGGTAGATCATCTCCTTTATTATCGTTATAGACGTCTTGTTTTCTTAATATTGTGGAATAATTGGATTTTTACAACCTCTTTAAGCCGCGGCATCTTTCAATTATATAACTGAAGAGTTTAACTTATTCAAATTTATATTAAGGGCATTCCCTATCAGGTTGTGGTATGGAGAATTACATGTAAACCTGTGCCTTCCTAGGTGAAAATGGACCGAACGATTTTAATTTTTTATTCCAAAATACAATCTTTGAACCTTTATCTGCGACCGCACGGGTTATTTTTACAAAATTATTACAATTAAGCCTAAAAAATTAATTTGAAGACTTCAAGTCCTTTCAAACGTTAAAGAAAAAGCTATTGGTTTAAATTTTTTATGTAATTGGAAAGATGTAAAACATTAAACTGGTGCTATCGTAAGTTTTAAGATTATTCAATGTATTTTAATTGATCCAATGCGGCTCTGTGTGAGGAATACATCATGAAGTTAGAGGAAAAGAAAAGTCCTGTATCATTTTATTATCACTTTGACCGTTTTTAATATGTTGTGAACGTCCCAATTTACCCCAAGTTTTTTAATAACTTCATTTACTCTAATTATCCACCACACAAGTAGTCCAACAATTGTTGATATATAGAATGTGTAGTTTTTATTTTTATTTATTAATTTGACAATTTCCTTATTACTACTTTTAACTCGAGCCTAAAGATGGACGTTAGTCCCGAAACCGGTCGCTCTTTTCTTATTAAATTTTGAGTTATTGTGAGAAAGTGGACTTTTCTTTTCCTCCAACTTCATCAATATATTTTATTTCATTCAAATATATTGAAAAACAATTAAGATCTCTTGGCGCAGGTAATTAACACATTTTCAGAAGTTGAAACTTTATAGCGTGTTCAAGTTTAAACAACTAAACTTTTTATTTATTTAACGTTTCTTCTCAGATAAGGGACCTCTTTACCATGATTCTTTACAACAATGAATGTGACGAACGTTATTTTTGATTGTTAACATAATACCTACCTACAGATATAGCTACTTGATCTTAAATCCAATCTGATTAAAAATTCAAATAAAAAACAGATCAATTACAAGAATTAGTTAGATCAAAATCAATCTTGTAAAAGTTGTGTGTTGTGATATTTAATAATCAATAGAGCGGGCCAAGAGCGCCACGCGCCAGGTTCGCAATCAGGCTGCCGGGCGCATATATGTATGTAAACATAGGTAATTTAAATATGTAATTATTAGGACGAGGACCAAAACCACTGTCTGTTACGTCGTGAAGACGCGCAAATATACACCTGCAGTTTGGGTGTTCGTTGATAAATAGGGCGTTGTTCACAGTGGGCCACTACAAAAAAAAAGTTCATTCATCGACGGCTACGAACTAACAGCGCGCTTATTCATTTACGGATGACGCGCTCTATTCATCAACAAATGACGAGTCTGCAGATGTTACGTTTGCACCACTTCGTGGCATACTAGAAACAAGCGTCGGTGTGCTCGCTTTAGTGATTATGTCTAACGTAACTATTAAAAATAAACGGCCATTACCTACGAAAGTTAATAAATTTCTTAGAGAATTTGTGGATTTACACTACAATGGGAGTACAATTTTCTGTAAAGTTTCTAAAAAGAAACTACTGTGCTGGAGCAAACGTGATTGTGAAAGACATAAATAGCGCACACCACAGAAATAAAAGAAATGTTGTGTCACAACAACGTCAATTTCAATTAGAATTGCTTTTAACGTTTATGGTATGTGGTCTACCACTTCGTATACTTGATAAAAAAGCATTTCGAAAATTCTGGGGTACATACAATACCGAGTGGATACTACCATCTCGGACAGCGTTACGGAGAGATATTCCACGAATACGTGAGGACATTGAAAATCGAATTAAAGCCGAATTAAAAGATAAACAGCTGTGGCTATGTCTTGATGAGACGACAGATTGCAAAAAAAATTCTATTTTGAATATAATAGTGCGCGTATTAGATCCTATTAAACCAAATTTTGCAATTCTATTAGCCAGCAGAATATTAAACAGTGTACTAGTAAAGCAATTACGGCCGTAGTTCTCGAAACGTTACAAAAATTTCAAGTGTCAACCAGTCAACTGTTGTTGTTCATGAGCGATGGTGCAGCAACAATGTGTAGTGTAGGCCGTTCCCTTAAAGAAAAGTGTGAAGGACTTTTACATGTTACGTGTAAAGTCCATGCTTTACATCTTGTGGCACAAACTATTCGAGAGTGTTGCCCGGAGGTGGATGCATTAATAGCAAACACAAAAAAAGTGTTTCTCAAAAGTCCTAAGAGGACTAGGGCATTCCACAGGTTATGCCCTGGTATTCAGGGCACAGCCCATTCTTACGCGTTGGGAACGTGGTTAAAAGCCGCTTTTTATTATAATGCACATTTTCAAGAAGTCAAATCCGTTATTTTGCAATTCGTCCCTGCCGAAGCTAGAGCTATTAGGATGAGCCAGAAGGGATTTCTCGATATTTCTGTTGAAACACATCTAAAGAATATTAGCAACAATTACAAAGGGTTAGTAGACGCGATAGAAAATTTGCAAAATTCTGGATTGTCGTTGGTAGAATCAGTGCAAGTCGTGGACGAAGTTAGTACATTGTTACACAGTATAAACGATGCAACAAGTGGACGAGTTTTAGCTAAGTTCGATAGTGTTTTAAAAAAGAATCCGGACTACACGAGATTAAGACAAATGTGCGATGGGGCATCTGCAGATTCCTTGACTAAGTCTAAAGATTATTTTAATTACGCCTGTCTTACTTCGGTAGACGTGGAACGGTCGTTTTCGAAATATAAGAACATTTTTTCGTCTCGGCGAACATCCTTCACCGAGGCAAATGTAGAAACTTATCTGATGGTGCAACTTTTTAAACAAGCCTATCCGCATTATTAAGAAGGATAGAATTTATTTATTTTATCTTTATTTACAGTTACATTATTAAGTACAACAGAATAAAAAAAGCGTTCAGTTTCTCAGTTATTTCCTTATTACATCCCATTTACAACGCATACCGCTTTCAATCAAATAAAAAATCATAATGAAAATAAAAACACCTCAGCGTGTACATATATATATATATATATATATATATAATATTAACTAATTACTAAACATTATTATTGCGTCAGCTTTTATTTTTTTACTCTTGTGTATTAATTTCGAAATATCACATATCTGCTGTGACTCACATATACGCTATTTACAATAAGCGGCCGTTGCGCCTGATTCCGATTCTGTTGGATGGTGCAATTTGGCCTGCTCTAATAATCAATAATGTACAATAATATAATAATAATTTGCTAATTATTTAGCTAGTTTAGGAAATTGAATATATAGAAATGAAAAAAATGTAAAATCGAAATACTAATGCGATGTGTCGAATAAGTTTTAATATTTTTATTGTTTTTTAGGTAACTTCCAGTATTATTTTCTTGCGATAGGTATTTACGTTTCCTCGAAAACATATACAAACTACTCTCACTACTGCATGCGTTTTAATAATGTGTACACGTCAACTTTAATCGAAAAGAATCATACACCATGTACTAACTGTAAGCACAAGACCTGGGCTAGAGAAGAGCCTTAAAGCAACTAACAAATTACATTTTTTTTTACTCAAAATAGAAAACCTTTTTTCGAACTAAAGAAATTCCTTATTGACTGGAAATAGAAACTTCAAAGCCAAATACGACCATGCAGAGATGCTCTGCTGATAAATCAATCGCCAGGACGACTACCATATTTTGTGAGTTATGTTGAAAACTACAGAAGAAGGAATCAAAAGGGAACTAACAGCTGTTTAGTCTTAATATTGGCCACTTATTTCAACCGTAAATCAAGAAGAATAGAGAAGAAGTACCGGTTATTCGGTTTATATTAAGAGTTCAATTTCAGCGCTTGTGTTTGAAATACAAATGAGTTTATATAGAGTGCGGCAAACCGTTCAAACGAAAAGGTTTATTACTATGCACGTTCAGAGACGTATTAATTGAGATTCTGTAAGGTATACCTTGTTTTATGCAGTTCAATATTTAAGAGAAGTGTAAAAAAATAAGTAATAGTTTAAAATTAACAAAGTAGGAGATACTACTGTCAAATCAAGCAAGATTTCATGGAATCAAACATTACAAAACTGACTATTTGACTGTAGGGGAATATGGGGGCAGATTGCCACAGATTTTACATTTTCACGTATAAAAGTTATAACCTTAATTATAAGATAACTGCATTTTTTTAATATAGGGGGTAATGTAATTAAGTAACTTCTGTAAAAAAAAATTTTACCATAAAATGTTCTATATTACAACTGTATCCAGGTGCCTCAACGACTCGTAGTGGTCGAAATCGCGTATTTAGACGAAACTTGACACTTCAGATAAAAGATAAATTTTATTTCGATTGATAGAAAGAATGATAAAATACTACCTGCTAACAACAAAATATAATTAAGGATAGATAAATTATTGTTATTTATTTAGATAGCTTCAATATTTCCAACAAATAAAAACTAGAAATAGAATAATGGCTTTTTTTCCGCCTAGCGAGACACTGTTTAGCAATGCTATCATCTTTTTTACTTAAATTCTTGGTAATATTTCCTTTATGATCTTGGAAATGAGGTCTACTCAGTAAAAATGCATAAAGCCCTGCTTCTTTTCGCCATATTTCAAACAATTCTCTCCTGGTAACGAAACCCTCGCTTACTGAAATCAAATTTTCTTACTTTCGGCATTTTTCTGTTAAAAAATTTAAACTCTATTAAAGAACAAAGAAACTAAAATATTTTTCCACTCCTCTTGCCATTCGTATGTACATATGTATTTAGATTGAATTGTGTCGTTCATTAGTATCATTGCAAATACAAATAAAAACAGTATTTTTGCCGATTTTCCAAAGAAATTATATTTCAAAGAGTTTCAATTTTATTTGTGTATGTCTCTTTTCGCGGTCAATTACTATCATGATGGGAAAGAGAAGGATATAACCACAAAGCAAAAAGCACGAATTTCTGCTCTTCTAGAGGAGAGAGTTCTCTCAACGAGAAATTGCACAAAAAGAGGGTGTATCACATCAAACTGTTGCCGGCAAACGTAAAACAACTATAAGAAATGATCGTCGTATACCAGAAGTAGCTACAGAACATCGTTCTTTATCCACTAAAAGTGTTCATAATATTCTTAGTGAAAAAAGCATACAAATATCAGTCCGTAGACGTCTTCATGAAGCAGGCTTGAAATGCAAACGTCCGGCAAAGAAGCCAAGATTAACATCTAAAATGAAAGTGGCATGATTTCAATGAGCTAAAGAATATAGAAAATAAACAGCTGAAGATAGGGGAAAGGTAAGTTTCATTTATGATCTGTATTTTTGGTCAAATTCATCCTCATAGTTCGCTTAATGGTTCTCTACATTTTTTACTTTTTCCTAGATTATTTATAGCGACGAATCACGCATAGAAGTGCTAACGGAGAGAAGCCAATTTGTTCGTTAACGTCCTTTAGAGCGTTATAAAGAAGCATATACGATCAAATCTATTAAACGGCCCCCATCTCTAATGGTTTGGTCGTGTATTACGACAGAAGGACCGGGACCACTATATTTCGTTAACGGAACATTGGAACAAAAACAATATAAAAAAAGTTGTACAAGACTATTTAATACCTTATACCGGTTCATTAGATCCGACTAAAAGACCATATACTTTCATGGAAGACAACGCATCGTGTCATAAGGCAAAAGGTGTTTCTTAGCCGTTCTTGTTTACTAATTTAAAAATCTTTTTTTAATTATTTTTAATTATTGTTTAAGTTAATTAAAACTTAATATTTAACGTTTCGACAAATTTTATAGTCTTCTTCAGAATATACATGTCCAAAACTGTTTTGTCAACATTACCAACTCTTTTTTTTTAATTTTACCCCAAAATAATATTTGTAAGTGGTCCTAATTCGATGGCCAGGGACTGTACATTTCTCTAACGAAACGCACTGTATGTGAACTATGCTATCTATATCCCTGTGTAGAAGTCTTTAGTGTTCATTAAACCAAAAGTTTGTCAATCTATGTATCTATATCTTCCTAAGGCATATCCCATATTTATTACCAAGACGGTCCTGTATCTCATCGCATCAACGGAGACTCTCATCCAGTAGATCGCTTTGTAACGCTCGATCTTGCGCCGGCAAATTGGCACTCGTAAATCTCGGTCGCGCTGTCCCGGCGCGCGTTTGTTTGAAGAAGCGCACTTATTTTGTGTATAATTCCCCCTTTTAATATTATCAGAAACAGAAACCACCGCGCAATAACACTAATCGTAAAGCTTAATGGTCGCGGATCATTCGAATGCCGTATTTTTGTCGCTGCGCGGTGCCGCCACTATAAGCTGGCCGCGATTGCCTCACAGGCACCGAAAGCAGCCATCGGAAGCGGCCGGCAAACGTGTTAAAGAAGGCGATACGCGCAATAGTGCGCCAATAAATTCCTTTTTTTTTGCAATTTCGCGTTAATGTTGATCCATATATCATTTCGCTAGCTTGCATGTTGTAAGCTGTATTCTAACGCCGATTATCTGCTTCTCGATTTCTTCGTTTTCGAATGCCTTAGTAAGTAAGCGCGTATATTCATATACTAACGGAATGCTTGGAAAGATGAAGGCAGGATTTTAAAATTAAACAGATAAATGTTCATTACTGGTGGCACTTTTACTTGAGTAAATCAGTGTAAGGGATCTATAAATAGTATTATTATATGGACTAAAGTCATGAAAAACCTCAAGAACCTATTTATCGGATGGTGTTGAGTGACACGTGGTTAAAATTGAAGCCTTAAAATAAAAGCGAAATATTAGTGCAATTTAAAAAGCTATATATGTACATTTTTCTGAAACCTTGATCGTCATCTCGGCATCAGGGTCGTAAATGAGTTAGATGTGGCAGATAAACCAAGCTTGTGAACTTAGAGATTCAACTATGTACATCTTAGAAGCTATGACTGATAAATTCAGTCACAGCTCCTAAGCAAGCATTAGTCTACATTAAAATTAATAAAACACTACTTAAGAAGTTCAATAAACCAAACAAAACTTCCGTCATTGAGTTCTCAAGATTTAACGATGTCAATTTTAGGAGCAAGATAGACATCATTAAATACTATTGGATTAATAGAAATGTTTGGCCCAAACGTTCTTTACAATAAGATATGCAATAACTTATTAAAAAAAATTATCCTAACAAATACATAAATGCACTTCAAATGGTTTAGAAATAAAATGTTAATGAAATTCTGAAATAATAATGAAATCAACTGTCAACAACCACCATGTACGGACGCGCGTTTCGCTGCCTAACGGCTCATCAGCGTACCTATGCAGAAGTTGGTAGATGTATTTGAAATTGTCGTATACGTACGAAGATAGTGAATACTAATATGGATGGATGAGAGTATCTAATTGAAGATACTCTAATCACTGAAAATGTCGAAATTAACTCACTTCTGTAGAGGTCGATATAGCCATTAATTTCGACAATTTCAGTGATTAGAATATCTTTAATTAGATACTCTCATACATACTATATATTGTAATGTTTTAGAAGTGGTAAATTGTTGAAAAAAAAAAAAAAATTTCGAAAATTAATTGATTAATTACATGAACTGAGGGTTCGGAAGTGTTCTTCAACACTTTTTCGGCAATTTAAACCGATTTTAAGATCAATAAATGAGATTTTGAAGGAAATGAAAACTAAAAATTGAAATTAACCCGAATATTCGATATAAACTCTATGTTTATATTACATTTACTGAAAAACTACATATTCTTATCAACCAACCTTCACTTCTATCTTGAACTTATATTGCAATTCGAAATATTGCAGTGCAAAAGTTCGTACCCGATTTGTAAATAAAAGTCAAGCAGTTGTTACTGCAAAAGAACGCCTGTATTAATCAATTATGTATTCGCCACCGTTCTCGACAATCATTTTTCAACGCCCAGCCAATTTATGGATACCACATTTGAAAAAATCGCGTGGTTTAGCGTCAAAGAACGCGGTGATGTGATTTTTGACAGCCTCCAAAGAATTAAAATTCTTGCCACTTAAATTGTTTTGCAATGACCGAAACAAATGATAATCGGAGAGTGCAATATCCAGAAAATATGGCGTTGTCATGGTGGAAGCTTACGCCTTTACGATTGACCAAGCTCGGGCGTTTTTCTTTAATTGCGGCGCCCAATTTGGTTAGTTGTTGGCAGTACTTCTTTGAATCAATCGTTTGGCCAACCAGAAGCAGCTCCAAAAATATAACACCTTGGCAATCCCACCAAACGGACAGCAAGACCTTCTTTGGATGTAACCCGGCTTTGGCGACCGCACCTGTCATTTCATTTGCTTCTTTCCAAGTACGCCTGCGTTTGACGTTGGTATACAGGACCCAGTTTTCGTCGCCAGTCATTAAACGGTCCAAAAAATCCTCTTTTTCTAGACGTCCGAGCAAAGAAACGGCTGCGGAGATGCGGTCCAACTTGTTTTTTTCGGACAACGTACGCGGTACTCATGTGTCGAGCTTCAGAATGAGTCCCATCTTCTTTAAACGCCGAAACGCGGTTGATCGATCAATGTTCAGGGCATCAGCAACCTCTTCCGTTGAAATGTGTGCATTATTTGCTATTAATGCGCGCAGAACATCGTTATCGATGTCGGAAGGACGCCCAGAACGAGGTTCGTCTTTGAGGGTAAAATCACCACGGCGAAATTTAGTAAACCACTTCTTTACCGTTCGAAGGGCTGGTGCACGGTCCGAATAAACCTCTTGAATGTTTTTTGTCGCAGCGCCAACGGTTATTCCTTTCCGAAACCCGTAAAGCATCACATGTCGAAAATGCAACTTCTCCTTGTCCATGTTCAATGATTTTTTTCACGATTTAAATTCAACCAAACCAAACACTTCTAATGCTCATATGACAGTTATGACTGTTATCTTTCCAACGATATATAATATGTATACATAAACAACAACAGAGTCACCATGATACTTCACCAGCTCCATCTATATTTTAATTAGTTGTGTTTTTGAGTAGAGTAGGGTTAGGCAAAAGCAGTTCACATTTATTTATGTAACTGGGTCCCGCCCTAAGATTGTGCGTTTCTAATAGTTTATAGATTACTTTCTTTTTGTTGTTGTTATTTGTTTCAAGATTGGGAATGGCATAATAAAGGCATTTATTATTATTATTATTATTATATGAATCGGGCACGAACTTTTGCACTGATCCATTATTAACACTTGAAACTGGGAGCGCAGCCAAAATACGAGTTACCTCGATGCAAATTTGACTCAAAGTGGGAAAGAGCAATGGATGTCCCTCTTCTCCTTTATTTTAATCGCGATGGCGATTTTGTCCACAGCAAATTTTGATAATTCCTTTCCAAATACAAATTAACGATGAATTTTGGATGAATTAAGTTATTTTTAAAAGTAACACGATGAAATAACTGTAGTGATGCGACTGAACGACTGAGATTATACAGAAAATTACCGACAACCCAACAATAATAAAACTTGCTGACATTCTACATAAAAACTTTACAAAAGATATTATGAGATTATGCTCGAAATACCTCTGAATTTAGACTATTGCTTGTTGTAGGAAGATTGTTCATTAATTTTGAAGAGTTACGAAAATAGGAAAATGAAGTGAAGAGGAATAACTTAAACCAATCGAACACAGATGGCGTATTAAATCTGAATTAAATATTTATGCATTTTCGCTAAATAAAATTTCAACCGTTAAAGCACGTACGCACCCTTGCCCACTCGTAGTTACACCACTGTTTTTGTTTCAACAATCTAACTATAACCACCATTATAATCCTCAGAGATCCAATAACAATTTACCTGTCTCTGATCATGTCAAATGCAAAAAAAAAACATTCTTTATACGCGTACACTCTGTGCTAACTCAGATTCACACCCAGAGTATAGTATTCAAATTATCAAAGGAATTCAATGCAAAATGTCAAAAATGAATTATTATGGAGACGATATAATTATCGCAATTAATAAATGACAACCAATTACAGGAAATGGCGCAGAAACGCAAGCTTATTTTGAGATATCCATAGGTAATGACCCATCAATTATAACTTACGTAACCTCGCATATCTCCATGATTCACGATTTCGCGCAAATACCTCACAGATTTTTCTAACACCTTTTAACATTTTACAGATAATTCTGTGGAGGTTATGCAACAACCTCGTCTAATCGGCTTAACATTACGGCTATATCTTATTATTATGCACCTTGTAGCCAGCCAGTGGGATAAAGTAAATGTTAAGTGCATCAACCACATCTTTGATAATTTATTATTATTAAAAGCGACTACCAAATGGGAAACGGGTAATCATAATTTATTTAGACAAGTCAGATCGGAGAAAAGGAGCAAAAAAGAGAAAGAAGAGGTAGATTTCCTTTACCGTATTACGTGCGTTCTGAAAGTAATATAATAAGTAACATCGCGGACACTACAACGTGAACGAATTTAATACTAAACAAATGAATGGGCATTAAAAGTTTAATATAAGTTATTGACAGCAATACTAGAAAGTAATAAGTTATATAGAACAAAACTTCTAACCAATCTACCGTATGTCTCTCTCCTTCTCAAAGATAGTAATATATTTTTTGTTCAAATACATTTTGAAATCAATATTTAAATTCAAAGATTGAACGTTGCAAAAAAGTTTCAGTTATTTCTAACTTATTGCAATGTCATTAAATTCTCAGGGTTTTGTTTACATGCTGCAGGGGTTGGGGAAGTGAGCAATTATTACTTTTATAGTGAACTTCTTTGAAACCTTTCTAGTTTGTTAGAAATATTCTATTTACAATGGGAATTATGAAAATGTATAAAACTACGAGGTAGGCGCCATTAATTCTCGGCCTGACAGGCTTATACAAGTTCTAGCGTGTTCAATCTCCGTTGCGTCATAGTCGCACATGTGCGAGGCCTACACTATAGAGGCTCGAAGAGTAGTAGCTTTTAGTAGCCAGCCAGACAACGTGTCTAGTGCATGAAAATGTATCAGGTAACGAAAATTGAGTACCGCGCGGTCATTACATTTTTAACAAAAGAAGAGCATGCGCCTAATCACATTAAACAACGTTTGGACGGTGTTTATGGTGATTTATATCCTTCGTATTCCACTGTAAAAAAGTGGGCAAAATGTTTCCGTTTGGGGCAAGAATCCCTTGAAAATGATGAGCGTCCAGTCGGCCAATTGAACTGATAACGCCTCAAAACATTTCAATTATTGAAGAAATGGTATTACCAGATCGCCGTTTGAAAGTGAAGGAATTAGCAGTAGTGTCTAACATTTCTGAAACAAGTTTTCGCCGAATTCTCCATAACCGCTTGGGTATGAACAAGATTAGTGCAAGATGGGTACCGCATCTTCTGTTGGAGTCCATTGTCACAGGAGATGAAACAATTGTATTCTGTATTATGATCCTCTATCCAAAAAGGAATCGATGGACGTCGTTTTAAGGACGATAGTAAGTTGCAAGCATCTATAATACAACATTGTGAGGGAAAAACGACTATTTTTACAAGGGTATAGAATTATTAATTGACTATTGTAATAAATGTATTGAAGTTAGGAGAGATTATATTGAAAAATAAAAATTGTTATATTTTACCAAGTTTATTTTTTCTACATCTTTAATTTTTCTATTAGAATTTATGGCGCCTATCTGGCACTATTGTACTACATCAATACTGTGCACATAATTTTTTAGAGTAATGTTGCGTATTGCGAAACTGAGTATGTTGTTACTTAGATGTAATTCATGCTAGAGCCGGACTAAGACTATTGAGAAATTTTATAGTTTTTTCTGTCGTTAGCACTGGGACAGAGATCTCATACTTTGAATTCAGTTTAATAGAATTATAGCGTTGTATTTATTATGAAAAGTGTAATTCCAGTTCACCCGATGTATGATATTTTAACCATAATTAATAAATTACTTTTTATACAACAATAACTCCATGAGTTTAAACAACTCATAGCGTTGTTGTATGATATAAAAGAAAAATCAGCACTACAATTTATTTCAGGGCTCTAGGAAGGCTTCAGAGTTATTTCTAACAAAAAATGGAACGATGTTTTCGATAGGTGGTTAAAATGTGAAGTAAATAACATATGTAATCGAAGTGTTTGCTCCTGTTCTGACGAACATTTTTCTTTGATGTAGTGTCACGACCGGTTTCGGCGGTTGTCATTATCAAGTGACTGGTGGTACGGCGTGTGCTTGTGCTTTTATATGGTGTAGGTGGAGTAGTGGGTAGAATAATACGCCCTGTGTATTATTAATCTGCGTCTTCGTCAAGTTTCCTGTGTAGTTTGTGTATGTATATCTGCATGTTCTCCATTATGTTGAGTTTTTTGCTTTTTTGTTGTGTCACGATTGCTTCCATTGTTTCTTGTATTGAGCCTGGGCTGCGTCCGTTCGTATTGAGGTGTTCTGCGTAGTCGATTACTTTACGACGAAACAAGGCAACAACACCAACGAAGAAAATAACATTTGCCGTCAAATTACAAATTTTATAAAAACATTCTTATATTAGAATTCTATTAACACATCTTCACTGTACACTTTAAAGTCAACTTAAACAACTTTACAAATTCATCTTTCAATTGAAAAAAGTATTTTACACGTATAAAAAATATAATAATGTTCCTTGAGACTTCCTATTTGCTTGTTAATATCGCAATGTCCATGATGGTACGTATCGCTATGTGCAGCCGTACACGCTCGATGATGGTAAGTAGCGTT
Source organism: Dynastes maya (assembly GCA_029619315.2). Taxonomy (NCBI): domain Eukaryota; kingdom Metazoa; phylum Arthropoda; class Insecta; order Coleoptera; family Scarabaeidae; genus Dynastes; species Dynastes maya. The sequence goes on along the minus strand of JAROYE020000010.1, from coordinate 19,964,615 downwards.
CTGCTTTATATCATCGACAAGCAACGACCAGGTAGCCACCAACGGAGTACACCATCCGCCTTACAATGTTACGCGATGATCAGGTTGTTATGTAAATTGACAGCTTAAGAGTGGTAAGTGAGGCACCGCACATAAAAACCAACTTCCCGCGGATATTGGACTAGGCGCGATTTCCACGACCCAGTCTTTCTTCTCGGTTAATTTTCTAGTGGGCGGTGTGGTGTTGTCGTTTTGTTTAATTGATTTTCCGGTCGTTAAGAATATATATGTAAGTATGAATATGTGCGCTGCTTGCAGGCGAAAAAAAGGTTAATACCTAGCAATAAATTGCTGGACGCAATATTAAAATTCATAATTTAGAATAAATTTGATTTTTTTTTTTAATAATTGAAGTGAGCCCATTTTATGTTACGTAGGATATACTGCTGTCTCTTAAAACGTAAAAGATTAATAGACTCCGCATAAAACCGGTCCATTCAAGAAACCATTGGCGCATTAATGACTAAACAACTTCTAATTCATTATGTGCCAACCTGTTACAACCTCTATTGCAAGAGGTTATGTAACTGCGAAAAAGTTCATTCATTTTTTATGCATTTCCTCTCGATCGCCATAACAGAACTTTAAAAGTCATTCTAACATTTACCATTTACATAATTAAGAACGCCAAATTTGCCAATACTAAATGCGACAAAAAAATTGCAATTTAAAATCGTTAATTAACAAATAACTCATTGTCAAAACATTAAATCATAAAACCACATAGAAAGGTTAAAAAAAACATGAATAACAAAAAACAGTAGCTAATAGCCGTAATCCAATAGGTATATAATTAAGAGGATCTTGGAAATCTCAAGCTTGCTTAGATCAATTAATGAACCAATCAAGGTTAAATTTAGATATAAAATACAATAAAATACAACAGTAACAACAGAAATATTAACGCCCTAATGTTAAAATAAATTTGCATATTATAGGAGGGTAGTATCGTAGGTTTCTACAAGCGACCACTGCATGGCGCTATTGAGATTTGATTATTACTATTTTCCTTAAATTTGACATTTCTTATTGCTGAAGCAGTGACAACACAGAAATCGGTCGAGTAGGTTGTTTACAGTGACCGTTAAAAAGAAGCAGTTTTGTGAAAAAATCGAAATTCCACGTTCCAAGTTTTTCGTTTTTACGATTTTAGTAAAAGCCCAACATAACAACAGCGCCTCGAATCGCTTCGTTCAACTTTTATATCTTCATATCAAAGGCTGAATACATTTGATTCTGCATAAATATTTAGGTGTGAAAAAGAGCTGTTGCTGATGGATTCCGTGTAATTTGACGCAAGCTCTAAACAAGGCTCGTGTTAATGGGTGTAAGAAAATGCTCAAAGAATTCAACAGAGAAACTCCAAAATCCGTATACAACATCGTAACAGGGTAAGAAACTTGAATATATTCGTACGAGCAGGAAACTAAGCAACAATCAACTGTTTGGGTGTTCCCAGATGAACCGAATCCAACAAAAGCTGTTCGTTCACGGAGCATTTCCAAGAAAATGATTTAGAGGATCGAAGAACAGTTAATGCCGAATGGCATACAACAATTTGTTTGCCAAAAGTCATCGATGAAATCAGGAAAAACAACGTCGTTCTTCATCATGATAAATGCCGGCTCTCACACAGCACGTCAAACAATTGATTATTTGAAGGAGAGAAACATCGAATTAACGTCTTATTGTCCGTATTCACCTAATCTAATACTTAACGACTTCTTTCTGTACCTGAATGTCAAACAAAAGATATGTGTACAACGATTTTTATCACCTCAAGAATCTGTTGAAGCCTTCAAACACCATGTTTTGAAGGTATCACCTTCAGAGTGGAAACATTTTTGAAGAGTTGGTTCGAACGCATGTGAAAGTGCATAAATCATAATAGTGAATATTTTGAAAAACAATACTGCATATAATAACCAAACATTAATGCTAATATAGCTCATGCACTAATAGCACTAACTCACGGACATGTTTCTGTCTACCCGGAGTCATCACCGTGGTTTCTAGCACAATTTTCTGCTGCATACAATCGCGTTTGCCTCTCAGTTTATGTTGCTAATCTCCAAAAATGATTCCACCAATATCATGAGCTATATTAGTATTAATTTTTGGTTATTGTTACTAGGCATTTTTTTCATGTGTACTGCATATTATATTATGATATTCTAAATTTGTTCTAGTCACTTTTCGTTAGGTGCTGACTAAAGTACGTATATCTTTAATTGTAATACAAATATTATACCATGGATTAAAGGAGGAATTACACAGAAGAAGTCGTTAGTTAGAAAAAAATATATAATAATAGGTTCTTTAAAGAAGTACCGTTATCTAATTTTTAAGTCTGGTCATTATCAAATTAAAAATAAAACCTATTAGACAGCATTCAATTCTACAAATGTGTCAGTTGGCAATCGCGCATATGTTTTTGAATGGTTAGTATTTTCAAACACCCCGCTTTATACCTTTTCCACATTTGATTGCTAATTATACGTTTATAAGAACTAAAACAACAAAAGACGAGAACTGAGAACAAGATTGAAGTTTGTATGGAATAAAAACGAATTTAAATGGGAAACTTTTTTAGTTCTATTAGGATTGGCAATAACGTAAATCGTTGCTGCTGCCATTGCAATTATACTATTATCATAATTAACATTATTACGACTTGTCCGATTCTAACACTTCGCGGCATGTATGCATATCATTACGCTCCCGTATATACCGCGTAACACGTCTCAAGATCCCTCTGAGCGGTTTTCTTAATGAAATAACACAACCTTCTGTTAGTATCTTGGCCGGATGTGACGTCATGCCGCACTTTCCAGCTTTTACACACATACACAAGAAGCTTATGCGTACGTATAGATATATATAGATGTGAAGGAGAAATATGTGTATATGCCCCCTGTCACCCGTGCCCCCCCTTCAATCCAACGTCGTAGCCTCTACTCCCCCGCCTTCCCCCTCAATTTAAACTTTATAGTCTACTTCCGGCGCTCGGTGTGCCGAAGAATCATTGTCATTGGATTGGAGTCCTTCTTCTTCTTGTATATACGGTTGGGTTATTAAAAGAGCTAGTGATGAATGGCTTACCTGATGATGCTTTGACATCGTACACCAAGGAGAAGGGGGAACGAGAAGTTGAGGATGCGGGAAAGGAAGATTTTTCTCTCTAGGTAAATTAAGTGTATAATTAATAATCATTTCGTGTGTATGTTGGTGAATATAAATGGTTTAATTTAACATTTAATTTCTTAGGAATAACTGTAAATACCGTAATTTATTTTCAATATACAGCGTTGCCCAAAAAGTAACATAACAATACATAATGCAGGTGTTTTTTTTTCGTTATTCTAAACATTGACTAATTAGTATTTTCTTGAACCACATTAACATCTAAATAAACAAATAATAATAATGTTTATTTTTCCTATTGATAAAAAAGTATAGAATAAGTGACAAAAAAGGCTAAAAAACTATAATAAACGCGGCATTAAGAAAAATAAAGGAAAAAAACACAAAAATAACAAGAATTCAAAACAATATACTGCAAATCATATACAGTCCCTGGCCATATTACTTGAAACATATCATAAATCAACCCTTTTACCTGGAAATTCCCATCCTATTATAGTGATATTCTTTTGCTTTGAATCCGATCGTTTATAGGGGGATTAGATTATTGTATCAATAAATAAAAATACCAGAGAAATGATATTTAGAAGAGTAAAGTACGTATATATAAATATTTCAGTTATCAACTTACATTTAGCGAGTTCACAGTTTAGAGAATGCATCGATATTATTTAAAATACTTCGTCATAACCGTATAGAAGCTAAGTTGTGGAGTATCGTTAAGTGTTTTGTGTTGATATATCGTTATTGCAAAGGGAAAATTGTTATTCTATCTCTCGCTTAATAATTATTTGGAATTTGAAAAAAATTGAAACATTTGGGTTTTTTTGTAGAAAATGCCCGGGAAAGATTTAACAAATGAACAAAAAGCCGCTATACAAGCTCTTCTACAATCAAACAAACATTCACAACGAGAAATTGCAAAATTACAGAAAGTATCTCCTTCTTCTGTATCGCGTTTAGCTAGAATCTTAAACGAAGGAGCTAGCACATCGACACAAAGACGGACAAAGTGCGGTCGGAAAAGAAAAACTTCGAAGAGATCTGGCCGTGAAATTATTCATCAGGCTTTGAGCAATAGATTTGCTACAATTAAAATGAAATTTACAAGAGAGAGGAATGGAGATTTCGAGCAAAACTGTCAGGCGCCGATTGCGCGAAAATCGCCTAATGGGCCGAAATCTGCTCGTCTCAACTTTGCAAGAGAATATCGACATTTCACAGACGAGAATTGGAAAAAGGTGAATAATTTAACAACATTAGAAAATGTAAAACAAAAGTGATGGTTTAATAAGGAACAGATAATCGTAACATAAGATAAACAATATAAACTAAATTATTAACGTAATAACTAGTTGAAGGAGAAATTCAAAGAAAAAACTGAAACAAGATTAATAATTATTCTTAATAAAGATATAATCCTTTATATTACTAGTCAAACATAAATTCGTATATTTGTAGTAATAATTCTACACAAGATACTAGGCATTTTTTCATGTGTATGTTTTAAGATCTCGTTTAAAATGTTTTAATTACTTTTTTCATTGAGGAACCTTATTGTATAAATCTCAAGCCAAGAAAATCAATACTCAAATTAACAGGTTTTAGATTTAGTCTGTTGTGATGCAGATTATGTGCTTGGCTAGTCTCATAGCTATGAAAAGCATTGTTAGTAGGATATGCAGAAATGTTGTCGTGAAAGTAGCATCCTACATTCTGAATATACAAAGATGGTACAGTCAGTACCTTCAAGCTCTTAAAGTAATCCCTACAGGAATCTCTGATACGCGATGCCCGCTATTATTGCTATATGTTTCTGCGCAATTAGAGACCCGTAAAGCTGAAGTGGATGAACCCCAAAGTAAAATACCGTAGTTTAGACGCGATTGAATTTTTGCATGCTTCAGAGAAGTTTCGCTAATTGAATGCAGCTACTATTTGCTTTAGACTATTTCCAGCAATGTAAATGTTCAGCATATTTTCGACAACTTTTTGCGTTGGATGGAAAAGAATGTAATTAGTTTTAGTGTGATTCAATTGCAGCTTATTACCCGAAAACCATTTAGCGATGGATTCAAGAAGATATTGGCATTAGTTTCGGTTTCCTGAATGGAACATGAAGTAGTGATAAAAGTCGTATACATATATCAGGATATGTAAATCAGCAAGGCATGTGGAAATATCGTTTGTATATAGTATATAGCGTGAATAAGGTGGGAATGAGAACAGAACCTTGAGGAACTTCGTGAAGCACCGGTAGGCGGTGAGATTTTAAATGTTGAATATATTTTCCTGTATTATTATTATTATTGTAGTCGGGTTAATAGATCTATTGTAACAAAATGTCCTTAAGTATGTCAGAATAGTTGGAGGCTTTTAATAAACCTTAGTACTACTCTAGGATCTGCTTCCTTCAGTTCAGTAAATGCAAGAAATGGCCTACTGAAATGTTGGTGTCGTGTGCGACTAATGGCAATACATTTACATAGGATATGTTCTGCCGTCTCCAGATCTTCTTGACATAGACGACAGATTTGATCTTCAGCTTTTCCTAGTTTATATAAATGATATTTTAGGGCTACATGGCCTGTCAGAAATCCTACCAGTAATCTAAGATCCCTTTTGCTGAACGATAGCGCTATTTTTGCTGTCTTTAGCGAGCCTGATATGAGTGCTTTCGCCTGTTTTTCTCCTGGAACATTTTCCCAGTACGAGGCCTTTTGATTGTCCTCCCATGCCTTAATTGGAAATTTTATGTGGCTCTTTTGGAAACGACTGAAGGGGTTAGGACCAATGAAAGGCATGTTCGCTGCTTTTTTGCCCAACTTATCATTTCCTTCGATCCCTTGGTGGCTTGGAATCCACTGCAAAGTAACGTGGTTATTGCGTCCCAGTTGCCTTAGAGAGCAGATTCGTATGTGTAGGCCTTAATGGCCTTTAGAACTGACTGACTGTCGCTGTATATATTTATCGTTGCGCCTCGTATCCTTTTCTCGAGATGCTTTATGGCGCACAGGTTTAAAGCAGACATCTCTGCTTGAAATATGTTGCTATAGGGTCCTGTAGACAATTTTAGGTGGTAGTTAGGTCCACTAATGCCTATACCTGTTCCAACACCTTCTGTTCTCGAGCCTTCCGTGTACCATTCCAGGGTACCTCTTTTGCGTTGAGGCTCACCGGATGCCCACTCGTACGGCTTTATTTTCCTGTATAAATCTTATCTTAACGTATTGCATACGACCCATAAGGTAGGACATAATCTAGTCAGCCTCTCACTCCATAGTCATATATTTGTTCATTAATACAGTTTCATGTATACACAATCGAAAGCTTTACTTGGATCGCAAAGTACTGATAATATGCAGTATTTCAGCACCTTAGATAGATCGGATACTAAAGAAATGGATCTATAATTGCCGATATGCTGGTAGTTACCTTTTTTTTAAACATCGATACAACCGCTGATGCTTTTAAAACTTCGGGGAAAGTACCTGCGGTGAAAGAAGCATTAATAAGATACACTAACTGGATTAAAATGTAATGTTTGTGATTTTTTAATATAATAGCGGATAAATCATCAGGTCCAGATGAATGATTTTTAATAGCGTGAATCCTTGCGAAAGTTCCTGTACGGTGACAGGGTACATGAAAAACGTATAGTTGTTGGTAGGCTAATTTTGGTAAATTAAACAGCGCAACTTACTTAGGCAACTGAAATAACTTGGCTAAACTGAAAAGGACAATTTGGATAACCTGGCTCAAGTGGGACAACTTGGCTAACGTAGCTTAATGAACAGAGAGAACTAGCAGGCTTGATTACATCTTTGTAGAATTTAGGAAAACTAGTGTAAAGCCATTCATTATTGGAAAAATCAATTCTAAAGTCTTAGTAGGAGAAATGTTACTTGACAAGACGGATTTTAGAAACGAAACACAGTAGCATTGGAAAGAAAATCATTATTATTCGTTATGAAATACGAGGGTGTTTCAAAGAGTAATATAGAGCTCTGAGAGAAAACCTTTATTCACAAAATCAAAGATATACACAGCATAGTAAAGCAAGGGTACATATTACTTCTCCACATAGTCACCATGGTTGTCAAAGCATTTGTTTCATCGGTATACCAACGAATCAAAACCCGCATAGGCACTTGGTGCGAGTTCTGGACTTTTGAGGCGATCAGAATGTGCTACTGGTTGAATTCCTCACCCAGGAAGCACCCGTAAATGCTACTAGGTGCGGGTACATTGTAGGTGACAGAGGTGAACGAAATCCTGAGATTCGCCCATTTTATTTGTCGCTACATTTCGGAAACTTTTAGGTACCACCTCGTAGACAAAATACGAGGAGCGCACAGTATATTTGTGAATATGGCAACACTGACAGTAATTGTCAAAAAATTTGAGATTAGTTTGATGTAGTAAGTGTTTGTGAATAAGTCGCAGTTTATTTGAATTCGATATCTTTTTTCAAAAAGCTTACAGAATTTTTTGAAAAGTTGAAAGGTTAGTGTGAAATGGAAGTGACCCGAGAACATTTTCGTGCAATGATCTTGTGTGATTTTCGTTCAAGTTTAATCTTTAATGAATCATTTGCTCGTTTGCAAAATGCATTTCCTGGAGAAGCCCCAAGTTGGACGACCGTGTTTAACCGGTTCAAAGAATTCCAACGGGGAAGATCATCTTTTGAGGATGAAAATCGTGAAGGTCATCCTGTTTCAACAACAACTTCAAGTCACAATGATGCCGTTCGTCGCATAATTAAAGAAGATCGTCGGGTGACCTATAGTGAAATTCGGGCAACTCTTGGCATTGGAATGACTGCAATTCAGACAATTCTTCACACACATTTAAATGTGAAAAAAATGTGTTGTTGTTGGATATCACATCGTTTAACAGCTGATCAAAAAAAAAGCAAGGGTCGATTGGTGCCTAGAAAACCTTGAACGTTGTCATGAAGGTACGTCTAAGGCCATTTATAATATCGTTACAGGTGATGAAACATGGATTTACTGCTATGATCCATTAACAAAGCAGCAATCTACCCAATGGATGTTTCAAAATGAAATGCGAGCCACAAAAATAAAACAATCACGAAGTTGTGCTAAACAAATGATTGCCTCGTTACATTTGCTCTGTTCTTCTTGAGCAGTGTTACTCAAAGTGTCCCCAAGGCCTCTGCGAGGGCTCCACCAAAATAATATCAACCTAAAGAACAAAGCACATCAATTTTGACATTGAGGAAAAAAACTCTTATAAATATCATATCAATTTTGGTTTCATAAAAGTTATTTTTCTCTCAGTGCATAATCGCCGAAAATGAGGCAACAGGCAGCATAATAAATCAACAATAATGGTACGATCTCGTTCTCGTCACCACACACTCATGCAGCGGCGTGCTGACGCTTTCTCCCCCTCTCTCTCGCTGCGCGCTGTCTCATCTACACACGTCGCGAACATTCCAGTGCTCTCTTCATCTCTCTCTCATCCACAAAAACCTCGAACTGCCTCGAAGGGTCTCGTCGCTTCGCTATCTATGTTTCACCACCCGGGGCTATATAAACCAGCGGCGCGCAGCACAGAGTTCAGTTCCGCCCTGTGACGTGATTGCAACGCGCAGTCCACCGTTGATTTTAAAAGATAAAATGTAGGTTCGAAAGTTCAAAGGTGGTTCGCCCGGAAGATGCAGTATCAACCTCAAATATTTCCGATCAAGACAATGAGAATCAAGGAGGTGATATGACAACTTCAAGTTCCATGGTTTCAAGCAGTAAAATATCTAACGACTCACGAAAGGTGAAAAAAAGGAAGTAGGTATGACGAATCCTACATCAAACTCGGATTTGTTGATTCTAACGGCTCACCACTCTGCATGTTATGTAGCAAGCTACTTCCGAATAGTTCCATGGTACCTACTAAAATACGCCGACATTTACAAACTATACACCCCGATTGCAAAGACAAGAATGAAGAATTGTTTATACGTAAGAAAGAACAATTATTAAGAAGTCAAAACATTATGACTTATGCGACCCAAACTGTGAATGAAAAAGCCACGGAGGCATCGTATTTGGTCAGCTACCGCGTTGCATAAGCGGGCGAAGCGCACACTATCGCTGAGAATTTAATAATACCATGTGTGGCAGACATAACACAATGTATGCTCGATGAAAAATCTGCAAAGCATCTTTCTACAGTGCCGCTTTCGAACGACAAAGTTTCGCGTCGAATAAACGATCTTGCAGGCTACATCAAACAAGAACTTGTTGGTCGCCTTCAACACAACAAATTCGCCTTGCAAATGGATGAGTCGACTGATGCTGGACTGGCCATCTTGCTGATAATTATACGATATCCATATAAACATTCACTCGAAGAAGACTTGCTTATGCGCGTATCGCTGCCAACTAATACTACCGGAGTAAAAATTTTTAACACGATTAAAAATTTTTTTGAAATAAACCATATTGACTGGAACGATTGTATCGATATTTATACAGATGGCGCCAAGGCAATTGCTGGTAAAACAGCAGGAGCAGTATCACTAATAAAAAGTAAAGCGCCAAACTGTACTTCCAGCCATTGTATCGTGCATAGACAAGCACTCCGGATAAAGAAGATGCTGCCAAATCTAAAATTGGTTCTTGATGAAGCAGTAAAAATAATCAATTACGTCAAATCACGCCCTCTTCAGTCCCGATTGTTTTCAATAATGTGTGAAGATTATGAGAGCAGACATAAAACACTACTGCTCCACACTGAGGTTAGATGGTTATCTGGGGGTAAGACCTTAACAAGATCGTTTGAGCGATATAACTTGGTTGTTCAGACTAGCTTTTTTGGCAGATATGTACATTTGGAAAATTTAATAAATTAAATCTATCTTTACAAGGAAAACAGATAACAGTGTTCAATACTAATACTAAAATAACCGCCTTCAAAAACAAATTAGATTTTTGGATTGTTTGCGTTGGCAAAAGAGAACTAGAGAGCTTTTTAACACTGAATGAGTTCGTTGGTGAGATAGCAGAATTGCCAAATAAAATATTTCAAGAATTGGTCTAATGTCTCCATGAAATGCGCGCATCTTTTGAGACGTATTTTCCTGAACAGCAGAATACAAAACTAAAAATTCATTCATGGGTTCAGAATCCTTTTGTACCGAATTTGGAGAAACCAGAAAATATGTCAAACGAAACCTATGAATCCTTTTTAGAAATGACATCAGATTCAAGCATGGAATCATTGTTCAAAACAATGTTACTTGATGATTTTTGGTGCAGGGTTCGTAATGAATATCCACAACTTGCCACACAGGCTCTGACCGTTCTTCTCCCGTTCCCAGCAACGTACTTATGTGAAACGGGATTCTCATCATATGCAGCTACAAAGACAAAATACCGCAATAGACTGGATGCTGAACCTGACATGCGTCTTCAACTCTCATTTACCAAGCCTGACATTAAACTGTTGGTCAAAAATTAAAAAAACAACTTCATACCTCCCATTAGATGGAAACAATTTTATCAATTTAAGGTGTGGAATCAATACAGTGTTATTTTGTATATTGTATTATTGTGTATTGTTTTGTATATTGTAGTAGAAGTCAGTAGTGTATGTACCTATCTTTGTATGATTTTTAGTAGATTAAATGATTATAATTAAAGAAAGAACATAAAACCAGTTTTTGCTTATTTTAGGGCTCCGTAAAATATTTAGTATTTCAAAAGGTTTCCGTCGCCAAAAAAGTAAGAACCGCTGTTCTAGAGAATAAGAAAACAGTTAATACAGAATGGTATACCACTATTTGCTTGCCAACATTGTTGTCAAAAGTTCAGAAAAAACAAATTGTGTTACACCATGACAACGCTCTTGCACACTCAGCCAAGTTGACAACGGAGTTTCTTCGCTCTGCTGGGATAAAATTAATGCCTCATCCACCTTATAACCCGGATTTAGCTCCGTGTGATTTCTTCCTCTTTCCAACTATTAAGAAGAAATTACGTGGAATCCATTTTTTAACACAACAGGAAGCTGTTAATGCATTTGAAGAGCATGTTAGTGCAGTGTCCAAGGAAACCTGGGCTACCTGTTTTAGAGAATGGTTGCAGGGGATGTCGAAGTGCGTTAAATGTAAAGAAGGGTACTTTGAAAAAGAATAAATATTGTTCGTTTTTATATTTTTTGTTCTTATCCTGTATTCAGAAACATACAGTGTGCTCCTCGTATAGTGCTAAATTAATAAACATCTAAGTAAGAAACAGCAACAAATAACAATCAACAATAATTGCAAAATTAGAAATCTTTTTTCAATGTATCTTCCTTCCATCCAACTGTACAAGAATATTTTTAACGATCTATTAATTGCATGATAAATTGATAAATTATACGTGCACACAAGTCAACACTTCACAATCCAACCAATAATTAAAAAAGAAACAACAACAAACAAATAAAATATGCAAAGTGAAACGTGTATTATCTACGTTTTAATAAAACATTTAAATAAAACTATCAGCGTGTACAGGCGGTTTCAACAATACAATTAATATTTATCATAATTATCTTGGCACATACATACATCACCCCAAGGTGAATAGAAAGTGTTAATTTTAATAGAAAATCACGTCGACAGTAGCGTTTTAGTTCTTTGTCTGGATACCTAAAAGCAATCGAAGATTGTTTTTGTACGTTTTGGCGCAGCGAAGTGCCAATACCACAGCAGCTCTAACAGTACTTTTTCAAAGATATTACGTACAGATATGATATTTATAATTTATATCCAGTCCGGAGAAACACAGGCCCGTCTCTCGCGTGGTATTGCCGTATTCTTAAAAAATGGCACAATAATATCGGTCATTATGTAATTATGGGCAATCGAGATGTGGGTAACGATAGGACCATAATCTAACCGAGGAGAAATACGCTACTGGCATCTGGTAAAAGTTTATTATAAATTTCATTATTGTACGTATGTGGTCGTTAAAAAAATAAATTATAATACGTGCATATAACATAACATCTATTCCGATACACGTAATAATGATTAGTCTGGGCAAACAGCGGTAACAGTCAGTGTAGTAGATATGTGGTACGGAGTCGGCGATTATTTATTTCACGCGTTCACAGCGTCAGTACTAAATCGATGCTGTATGCGAGTAGTTCTGTGTATATGTAGGCTGTCGTAACTTATTTCGTAATTGTACGCTTATGTTTGCTTTAAAAATGTCGCAGTTAGGTACGTCGCGAAAACGACCAATGGCAGACACAGTTAAAAACTTTATAGTGGACATGCCGGACTTAATTTTTGTTGGAGCTAAAATTCAATGTCTAGTTTGTAAAATCCCTTTAATGTGTTGGTCCAGCAGCCATTGTTAACGTCACATCGAAAACAAACAACATTCTTCTGAAAAAAGTGGCATACGAGACCAAGAAGAATGTACATTTGATTTATGTGTTACTCTTATTTTATGTAAGCTATCGTTTCGTTTACTAGACAAAGAAGCATTTGTCTCCTTCTGGAATAAATATGCGAACTGTAAATTACCTAGTCGGACATCGATACGAAATGTAGTGCCATTTGCTCGTGAACATATAGAAAAAAGAATGAAAACAGAATTGAAAGATAAAAAACTGTGATTGTGTGTGGACGAAACAACAGATCGTCAAAAACATTCTGTGGTTAATGTAATGGTACGTACAATGGAACCACATCGACCGTCATCCTCCTTCATACTTGCTTCCAAAAGAGCTATAAATTGTACTGCCGATGAGATTTTAAAGGTGGCGTTGAACTCATTGAACAAATTTGAAGTTTCAACTAAGTAACTTTAGTGATGGTGCCGCAAACATGCGTTCTTTGGGGCGATCTCTTAAAGAACACAGTGGTAACTTCTTACATGTAACGTGTAAAATCCATACTCTAAATCTTGCGGCACAAACGATTCCTACGTTTTCCACTAGTAAATGCATTGATTGCTAGTACAATCACAGTGTTTCTAAAGTCCCCGAAACGTACCCAACTATTTCACAAACTGTGTCCTGGTTTACCTGAACCACCACAGCCGATTGTAACACGAAAATTCAATCCGACAAAAGCTGCAGCAATCAAGAAAAGCCAGGAAATATTTCAAGATAGTCAGGTTAAAAAAGATTTACAAACTATTCACAACAATTACTTCGGACTAGCGGAGGGAATAGAAAAATTACAAAATGTTTCGATGTCGCTAGTGGATTCTGTTCAAATTGTGAATGATGTTCACGCACACTTATGCGCTGTAGAAGGCGAAACAAATTGGTGTGTAATACGAAAATCTGAAAGTGTTTTAGAGAAAGACTCCGATTTTCTTATATTAAGACAAAGGTGCGTGTGAAGATGCATTAAGTTGTTTCAAAGATTATTTTAAAGATGCAAATATAACATCGCTAGATGTCGAATGGTCGTTTTTGGCATTAAAAAACATTTATTCCGCACGTCGTACTCACTTGACTGAAACAGCTGTGAAAACATATCTAATGTTGCAGATACTTAATAGACATTATTCACTTTGTGATTTCACGGAAGTCTCTTCAGACGGTAAGTGTTTGAGCACGTATTATATTTTATTTCTGACCATTTATTTTGTGTAAACTTTTATGCGCCCGCCACTGGCTGTTGGCGCAAATTGAGCAACTCTACTTATTACATTAGCTTCAGTTCTAACTACACGTGTGTTGGTAGGATTTCAATGAGGTTGAACTTACCCTGTTCCGCCCGTAATCATTTTGCCAAACGTTTGAATACTTCCCGACTGGAATGTTTTCTTTCTGGATACTTAACGACATATTCACGTTTAGCAATATACGCCTCTGCATTAGAAAACGACATATATTATTATTCAACGATTAAGCAGCAATCTTCAAAAGCCAGTGCGCAGTAAAATTCTATGTACTTGTCACAATTGTCAAATAAATAATTGTTTTAATAGCATGCTATTGTATCTAAATCATACTAAATTTTGTTACCTTCATTTGAAAAGTGATCAAGAACAAATAGTCATATTAAACTAACACAATTTTGTGTGTAAGAGAGTAAAAGTAAACATTCCTTTCTTTCATGGTCAACTAAGATAGGTTTCGATATTATTAAATAGGTATTTGTAACTGATAGGGTAATTATTACTGATAATGGGCTGTTTTCATTATTATCTGCAAAAAGTAAAAAGATATTACTGCGGAGTTTTCGCCACTATTCTAGTTTGTCAAAACTCATCAAACACAATATAATAAAAACGTATTGTTACATTTGAATTTTTAGAGATAATTGAGAAAAACTCGTACAGTTGGGAATAACGCCATCTGGTACATTTCCTGAACATTAACGGGTGGCACTAATTACGACGTATAAAACAGCGCTGAATGCACTTTCAAACAAGTCCGCATTTCTTTAATTCGCGTAAAAACTGCGGAAGTTATAGCAGGTTTGGTTTTACATGATTCGGCAACGCCTACTACACTTATTATTCACAATATGGGAAAACGTCTTCAACCAAGTGGGGCGTAATTAACTAAACTTTTTAATAAAGCATTTAAAATTATAGTTAATCCTGGAACTTTTTCTGGCTAATTTTAAATTTAGTGTTGACCCTAACAACCACGACCGCTAGCGGTCATGTTTGGAATTTAAAAATATTTTCATTAAACTTCCCTTTGCCACTTTAGATATATAAGAAAAATGCCCCGTCATTGTAGGTCTTGTAGTTTCCAAGATACCACCGGTCCCCAGTCTTAGTGGAACACGCTGTATATATTAAAAATGCGTGATATTCAAACGCACTTCCTGGTAAATGTTTAAGATTCATAGCACCTGATTATTATTGAGATATCAAATTCATGAAACCACTAAACTTGATAGTGATTCCAGACTTTTAGCATGCAGTGTTTACTAAAATATGCAATACACGTCTTTGCAGCAAAGCCATAAATATACTTTCCAGGCTATTAAAAAATTTAAAACAAAAGAAAATGTGCATAAATCTAGAATAATAAGTAACAAAACGAATTAACTGATTAAGCAAAAAAAATTAAATGGTCACCTCATTTTCACTATCTGCTCCTTTCAATTATAAAATAGATTTTACCGATATGAACTTGACTAAAACCAGAAACAACAAGAAATTAATGGTCACGGATTTTACAGTATTCGAGTTATCTGTGCGTGAGCTAAAAGAATTATCATCGGACAAAATTGCAACAAAAGCTACATAATTCCGAATATGCCACCGCGTACTTATTTTACTTTCAATAAGCCCAATACGTACGAAGACTTCTATGAATTGGCGAAACGGTTTTTCGAACAATAAAATATCGGAAGTTAAAATTATGACAAGATAAAATTAGCATAATAACCGTGGGGCATTAGCGAAAGGCCGTTGACCAACGATAAAAACTTTAGCCGTAGGCACAAACTCATCTACTACATTACTACTATCTTCAAATACAGGTTTTAATCCGGGAAATTACGAGTTCACATGCGCCTCTATGGTTCGTTTCGTCTTCAGCGGTCCCACTCCGTAGGGCATCAAACGAAGACGGCAACTGCGGATGTGAAGAAAATCGAAAACGATGACATGTGCAGGTGGTAAAGTCTTATGTTTATAATATGTTTAATTTATAATTCCTACTATGTTCCTTATAAATTTAGCCTGACACCGCATAGAACAGGAAAGCTATTATTAAAGCAATCCCTGAGAATGTACTAAAATCAAAACAACCTGTTTTTGCACATAACTAAGGATTAATAGAATAAAAAATGGTGTAGCTTGGGTAATTGGATATCAGCAATTGAAAATAGTGCGCGCAGATTAACAATTTAAATTCGCTTATTGAATAGAATGAATACGAATTAGTTGCTCTTATTACCGCTAGGTGACGATGGTATACAATATTACTTATTAGTCGTCGATTGTGCCGCTAGATGTCGGATACGCGCTTATTTTATTTACCCTTCGATGTGACTTTACATGCTTAAGATTTCAGTAGCCTTTTTTGCATTAGAAGCTTTTTATTAAAAATCATTAGTCAAAGACATCAAATACTTCTTTTTTGAATAAATCTTTTAGTAGAAGTAAATATAATTTTCAACTTACTTAAAAGGATTTAAGTCAAATATTTTGGCAAACAATTTAGATGAATAAATTTATTTCTTGATCCAGTTGTTTTACATTTTTGTGATTTAAGTTAGATACTAACAACATACTAACACATTACTACTCGGACATGGATTATAAGCTCTATTATATCTCATTTAGAGTTCTGACGCTTTTTGAGTATCGGAGATTTTGATAATCCTTTGCTTAAGTATTGAAAATTATAGTACCATAGAATAACATTTCTTCTAACTTATGATAAGCCCACATAATAGATTTTTCTACTTGATAGTGTACATATACGATGAGCAAGACATGTGGTCATTGGGATAATAAACTGAGTTCATACACCGTGACAAAGTTAAACAACAACGTTCCAGAGTTTTCCTTAGGTATATGGCAGATATTAGATTTAAAAAAAAAAAAATGATACCCTTAAATAAAATTAATTTACATAAGATTTATATTATACAGCATCCAATGTAAAGAAACAATCGAAATAAAAACCAACCTCTTGGCCGTTAGAATTATCAACAATTTTATTACTAATTTCTGCAAGCAATTTCATACCAAAACCTACCAAAAGAAACTTTTCTACTTAAAAGTCCGTTGCGTTTCAAATCTGTCTACTCGATTTGCTGGGAGTTATAAAGAGTTGTTTCCGAGTAATTTTATTTGACGTTCCCACATTGTTCTACTATACTGATACTTTTGGTAAACACCGAAAGTACAAATTCATATATTTTGCATTGTTTTTCTTGTAATACATGGTCTCTCATTTTCCCCCTTTTTTGGTTTTAAAAATTCCCTGTATGTGCTTTTTGTAGATTTTAAACAGGCATGTAACCGAATAAACAGAAAGCAAATGTACCAAGCAATGAGAGAATTGAAAGCACCCAATAAGTTGATCACCCTCGCAAAAATGACCTTAGAAAGAACAAAGAGCAAAATAGTCTGGCAAGGGCACAAATCCAGTGAATTTGAAGTACAGCAAGGCCTCAGACCCTGCTACCGACAATATTGTTTAGTTTGGTACTTGAGGTGATTATTAAAAAAAGTAAGGTTAAGACGACAGAAACAATATAGAAAAATGAGCATTTGCTGATGACAGCAATAATAGCAAAAAAGAAGAAAGAGCTAAAGGAGATTGTAAGGACAATAAGGGAAGAAGCGCAAATATTTGCCCTAAAAATAAATCAAGAAAAAACGTCATACATGATCATGGGAGACACACAGCAGGGAGATGATCAATACCTAACAGTACAAATGCAAGACGGACTGGAGTGCAGTCTTGAGAGGTTAACGAATTTACTTATTTAGGAGTTAAAATTGAAAAAAATAGAAAAGAAGATCAAGAGATAAAGACTAGAGTAGCAAAAGGAAGTCGAAAGTACGGAATGCTGGGACCACTAATGAGATCCAAATTCGTTTCAAGGAAAATTAAGGAAAGAACCTATAGGACAGTGATACGAGCCACAGTAACATATGTATGCAAGACGTGGATACTGAGAAAATCGGATGAAGAAAGAATGGAACGATGGGAGGGGAAAATATTAAGGGCAATATATGGAGGAGTTAATACGGAGAATAGATGGAGAAGAAAATTAAATAGGGAGCTGGAAGACCTATATAAGGAGCCAAGAATAACAGCATATATAAAGGCGTAAAGAATGAGATGGTTGGGGCAAGTGGAAAGATTAGAGCACAACAGAATAACGAAAATGGTGATGAACAGCCCATAGAGAAGAGAAGAAAAGGACGGTCACGAAAAAGAGGGATTGAAAGTGTGGAGGTGGACTTGCAGAAGATGAACCTAGATGACTAGAAAAACAGAGCAGCAGATAGAATTAAATGGAGAAGAATAGTTAGGGAAGCACAGGACATATTATGAATGAAGTGTATATATTGTAATGTTTTAATTCAGAAAAATTTTTCAAAAAATCAGAATTTTTGTAAATTGATTGAAGTTTTAAATGAACTGTGGGATTCGGGAGTATTCTTACACATTCTCTCGGCAAAGTCATATAAACTCTATGTGTATGTTCCTATGACATTCGCAGGAAACCTGCCTACTCTAACCTCCAACCTTCTCTTCTACCTTGAATTCACTTTATGATTTAAATATTAAACACTTTAAGCTGGGAACGCAAATACGAATTAACTCGATGAAAACTTGGCCAGAAGTCATGAATTTAATTAGTGTCCCTTTTCTCCTCTATCCACGGCAAATTTTGATGATTTCTATCCAAACGTAATATTGTGATGAATTTGGATGAATAAAGTTATTTTTAGAAGTAGCATTATCGAATAATTGTGGGGGCGCTACTTGATGACTCAAAATAAACGATTCTGTAATCCAAAACCTCAACGACAGCCCAAAATGCTAGAACTTCCTGACATAGATGACGATACCTTAACGAAACATATTTAATATACGAAATAGAAATTAGAAATACCTCCGAATTTATGCTGTTGTTTGTTTTAGGGAGAATTTTACATTAAATTTGAGGATTTACGAAATAAGGAGAATAAAAAGAAGAGGAGTTAATTCATCATTACCCTCCGTTTGTCGTTGGCTAGACATAAATTAACTTTGTAGTACCCCCACTCCAAGGTCAGTCGGCCTAGGGGGAAATTGTGGCTACCGAACAGAATTAATAGCCGCCAGAGGGAATTGGAACGAATGGCCATACCGAATACACTATATATACCGGATTCATAGCTGCATTTAACGATTTAAATTTTATCATAACAATATATATGCTCTAAATGTATTGTAATAAGGTTACGCCCTAGGCCGACAAGACCTGTAGAGCGTCTGAAATACATCATCTTGTCCCTGTTCGTCCAAACCTTCTGAAATGTATTGCGTATAACAGCTGAGGTTGGTCATAGTGGATATTTGACAAATCCATATTGTGCGGAGGCAATGAATTTTTAAAAAGGCTATAAATATTTGCGTATAATATCGATTGGAATACTTTAGAAAAGTTGCATAGAATAGAAATTGGTCTATAATTTAGTCTAAAATAGCTATAACTAAGTAATTTTCTCGACGTTAAGAATTCACCTTGTTAGCTTGTTTGTTGGATAAATAATATTGTTACTATACTTTTGCAAGACATTATATACCAAACCCAAAAGCAAAAAAAAAGGACAGAAAACCGACCGCTGAAGAGAATAAATTAAAGCAGCGCCATTATTAGAACCGCGAGGCGCAAATTTAAAAATCAACAGGATCGTTAATTCCCATGGACAATTAATGGCCGGTAATATTTACTTTGTAAAGTATGTATCCATTTTAGCTGTCAGAAATGGATTTTTGCGTTTTCAACTCTGTCGACGGTTACGCGCAGATATAAGTCGATAGTCTTGGCCGTTCGTTGTAGGTATATTAAAACGCATACCTCGACTTCGCCGAACACCTGTTCCTTCCAAGGTCGCTGGCAATTATTTCCAAAGCTATTCCTATATTTAGATCGCGCATTGTCGCTTTGATACTTCGCCGTTTTTACCTTTTTTTCTTACAATTTCCAAAGGGTAACTGCGTACATATTGCGTATAAAAGTATAAGCAAATATTGTTTGCCAAGTTTGCAGCTTGTTAACTGATGCGGACAGACTGGAAAAATAACAACTGCGGACGTAATAATAATGGTGAGATTAATGAATCTGGATGGTTCTGTCAACCGAAGGGTAATTATTATTGGGTGAATAAGTTTTATTTATAAATGAAACCCTAGTTAACTGTAATAACGAAAAGCGAGTAGCGTAAATTGCATATCACAATCATTACTTTGTACAAGATTCATTCTACAACGTGTAACGTTGCAAAAAATGTTTTTGTTTTATTTGGGTACTTATAATTGACCTTATAGATTAACTATATTCGAACATTGTATACAGGGTCCGTGAAAATGAAGATCTTTTCTTGGTACTCCTTCCAAAAATTATCTCACTCCGCAGGCAAATACTGATCATATAGGGCTCCTTACTTAAGTAAAAATTAATTATGACAAAAATATGTGCTGGGAGAAATAAAGAACCTTTACATTGTGATGTATAATATTTTACATCCCGATGAAATGGAGAATTTTCCTACTGCAACGGAAACATTTTAGCGCCAATTCTTATATCCAGATAGGTATACAGTGGTTTCTTGGTTTACGATAGTACCTTGTTACAAAATTTTCGGGTTACGAAAGAAAATTAGGATGAATTTTTGTTTACGAAACCGAAATGTGCTTCCGGATATGAAAAGCGAGTTATAGCATATACAAAGTAGGCAAAATTTTCGCGCAACTCGTGCACATGGTAGAAAGAGATAGTTATGTATGTATAGTGGCTAAATACCCCTTGTAGGGTTGCGCCTCCTCTTTAGAGGATTTCTACATCCATTTCACGGGGTGGATCAGTCACCATTGTCATTTATACTTCGCTGCATATCTTTCTCCATGCTATTCTGTTTTTCGCCTTCTCTTCCGCACTTCTTATTCCTGCCCTCTATAAGTCCTCTTTCACCTCCTCTATCCATTTTGATCGAAGTCTGCCTCTTCTTCTTCTTCCCGCCATCCCCCATTTCGTTATCACTTTGATCGGGTCTTCCTCTTTTGCTCTCCACACATGCCCTATCCATCTCATTCTTTGTTGCTTTATCTTTCTGACAATATCCTTCCCTTTCATCTCCTCTAGTAGTTCTTTGTTCGTACGTACTCTGTATTCATTCTCCGTTAACTTCATCGGTCCGAATATAGTTCTTAATATTTTCCGTTCTGCAATCCTTAGCTTTTCTTCATTTGCTTTGGTCATCGACATTACTTCCGCTCCATACAACATTACTGGTTTTATTATATTTTCGTGTATTTTCATTTTTGTTCCTCTTGTCAGTATATTGCTTTTCATTAATTTTGTATTTGCTTGGTATGCTCTATTCGTCGCCATTATCTTCTCTTTAATCTCCTCCTCCCTTCCTCCGTCATTGATTATCATCACACCTAAATATTTAAATTTATTTACTTCTTCGAAGGAGTGACATCCTAATTTAATTTCTCTTTTACCCGTTTCCACTCCTACCCTCATAATCTTCGTTTTGCTTTCGTTTACGTGCAATCCTATTTTACCTCCTTTTCGTATTATTTCTTCTAAAGTGTTTACCATTATGTCTCTTCTCTTAGTTATTATTACGACGTCGTCAGCATAACCGACTGCTTGCCTTCCTCCGGTTCTCAGTGTACCTTTGCTTACATTCCTCAGTACATACTCTAGTGCCATACTGAATAAATTCACTGATAAGGCGTCTCCCTGTCGTACCACTTTGTCTATCTCAATATCCATAGTTTCTCCTTTTTGTGTTATGTTATCCTTGTGTTTGCCATTGTCATCCTGATTAGCCTTCTTAATTTTGCTGAAACTCCCATTGTCCTCAGTGCCTCCATCAATTTATCTCTCCTTATTGAATCAAAAGCTTGCTAAAAATCTATGAATAGCATTTCAATCTGCATTTTGTACTCCATTGCCTTTTCTATGATTTGTTTTAGAGTGTATATTGCAACTGTTGTTGACCGTCCTTCTATAAAACCACATTGGCATTTATTTACTTATTTTATTCTCTGTTTCTTTCTTCATTCTTTTATGTATTAGCGTTGACAGGATCTTATATGCTGTATTTAGTAGCATTATACCTCTATAGTTGCGGCACTCTTGCTGGTTTCCTTTTTTGTGTATGGTTATTCGCCCTATTCTCCATTCTTCTGGCATTACCTCTTCTCTCCAGATAGGCTTTATTAATTCATATCTACTTTCGATCATTTTTTCTCCACTATATTTAAATAATTCTATATTTATATTATCCTTTCCCGGCGCTTTTGCATTCTTACTTTTAAATATTATTTCCTGTACTTCTCTCAATGTTGGCTCTCCTATTGTTTCTTCCTCTGTATCTATCTCTTCTATTGCTTCTTCTTCCTTCTCCCTCTCCGTTAGCAGCTCTCTAAAATATTCTGCTCATACTTCTTTATATTGCTCTTCCACTATCACAATTTTACCATCTCTATTCTTTATTCCACAAGTTTTGAGCTTATATGTCTTATTCTGTTTTCTTAACTTCTGATAGAATTTTCTTGTATTCCTGTTTGTATTTTCTTCTTAAATTTGTTGTAATTTCTCATTTATCCGGTCTCTCTTACTTTGTCCTATTATTTTGTTGCATTGCTTCCTCTTTTCCTAATATTTATTCCGCTGATCTTCTACATTATTGCTTAACCACTTCATTCTCTCCCTCGCTTTTTCCTTCACTGCTTTTACGCAATTCTCGTTGTACCATTGCTTTCTTTTCTTTTGTTTTCTCTTTCCTACTAAAAGAGATAGTTATATACAACGTAATTCGATCGTTTGTGTCGTTAGCCTCCCACTAATCCACCGCTTCGCAACTGACTTGAATTCAGAGTTAAATTTTATTCTTACTTTATCCGAAAATTCTTTTATCTTTGTGTAATACAGTAGAAGCTCGATTATACGGAGCTCGCTTAAACGGACGCCATGTTATCCGGCATGAACGTAATTTTTAAATGCTCCATTTTACCCGGAACTTATACGGTGCAGGCGCTCGCTTATTCGAAATGAAATTTCTGATATTTTTGCCAGTTGCAGCATGCTTGTCGCATTCTGCGATCTTTACGTAAATTAGGCAGTCACTGTTCGCTGATGAGATTGTTTAAGACGGATTACGTCAAAACGATGAACTGTAAAAGAAAACAAATTAAACGCAATAAAGCGCTTGGAACGCGGTGAACTTTTAAAAAGTGTTGCTAAGAACTTTGGAGTGGGCGTGAGCACTACAGGAGACTAAAAAAAATGGTGTAGTTTATGAACTTGTCCTTCATTTACGCGAAAAACTATGAAACCTCCTCAATATGACAAAATTGATAAACATTTGCACCTATGGAATACCCAGCAAAGAGAACATGGTGTTCCGTTATCCGGACCTATCAGGACTTTCCTTAGCTAAAGACCGATTACCGAATATCCAGATATCTTTACAGCTAATGATGGCTGGTTAGGGACGTGGAGAAAACGTCACGGGATCAGGCAGCTAACAATATGTGAAGAAAAACTGTCAGCAGACACAAACACTATTGGGGACTTCACGGGCCGTTTTAAAAAGTTAATAGACGAAGAAAGTTATTCCATAGACCAAATTTATAATTGCCATGAAACGGGTGTCAATTTTAAAATGATGCCGTCTAAAACATTAGCGTCGAAGACTGAATCTGTCGCGCCTGGGTATAAGAAGTGTAAGGAATGTAACCATCCTTGCTTGCAATAATGCATCTGGTAGACACATACTGCCATTGATGTGTGTTGAAAATCTGCTAAACTAAGGGCATTTAAACACATTGTTACGAAAACTATGCCAGTGTATTGCAAACGCCAAACAAATGCATGGATGAATAGAACCTAGACGAACATGTTGGTTCAGACATGACTTTTGAAAATTTGGAGGCGATGTGCGGTGAATGTTGAAAAAAGAAGTACGGTTTTTTGGTGATTGATAAAGATAGTGATGTAGGAAAAGGAAGATATAGAAAGCTCCTAGACTTTTATGTAACATCTAATTAAGTTGCATTCAAGCAGTTCGAAAACAACAGCAAACGAGTTCTAACCTACTCGCTGGCATCTAAAATGAAGGAAGAACGTTTAACTTCTGAAATAATTAAGGCGAGCAAAGCTATTCGCAAGAAACGTTTAGCTATGAAGATGGGACGCTCTGAAGAAGACAGTTTGTTATAAAAACATTTTAAACCGATTACGGAGCCGCTGTAGAAGATTCTCCAAACAAGTGCTGCGAAACAAGAAATAGAATCGCCCAAAATTGAAATGCAGCCCAAAGAAGAAGAAGCTTTATTTTCAACTGCTGAAAAAAGAAAGTCACCGGTTAAAATCACACCTCCTGCTCAATCTGTAACTCCGTCGAGAGGAAAAACTCCAAGTATCTATAAAAATACAAGATATACACGTTGGTCCAGATATGAATGGGGGATTGTCTTTGTGAATGGCAACTGCGCATTCGAATCTCACTCGTCGCAGTACATTATAAAGCGAGCGCCGGTACGCACACATACCTATTATAAACACGCATGCCCGCTCAATCACGTAATATTATAATTTAACGCCTTCCGACAAAATGTGTTAATACAGAATTACTGCGTAATTTTTCTGCATTTTCAGATTATGTTAGAAATTACAGTTTCTTATATTCATTTTGTTGCTGTTATGCGATGTAGGAGAACGAAAAAGTAATTCTAAATACAAACATAAACAACGATTCTTATAAAGTTAAACTAGAGAAAAGTAACTTCGATAATTATACAAAATAAATTGAAATTCGAACAATGTTACTTTATTAAGGGGAAAAATCTTCTGGCAATTGTACTTTGTAACTTTTGTATTTGTTGTTTCAAAACACGTTTCACAGTACTTCTACTAACACCGATTTCGTCTGCAATTTGCCGGCTAAAGCAAGGTTCACCCATTTCAACTAACGAATAAACCCTCACTTTCCGCTCGGGATGCATTAGTGGGATTTGAGGCTGTTCGTCTATTTGTTGCCATTTACGTCAATTCCCGACCACACAGCCAAGTTTCCCAAATGCTTTGACGATCGTTTCAATCATCGAATCCGAAGGAATAGAACGATCCACGTATTCTGCGGCAAATACAGCGGCCGTGCTTTGGTAGGAATTTCCGGTAAAATACCATTTAATGATCTGTATCTTCTCTGCGGTTGTAAAACTAACATAGTGTATTCGAAATCCACGGTCACTTGTTAGAACCTTACGAGCGCACAGACAAACAAATGGTGCGTCAGATAGGCCTCTCAGAGCTACGGCAGTTGCGCGCGGCTAGGCTGGCCGGCGCGGATAAATGCAAGGATGCCAGATCGCGCTACGTACAATGTATCTCGCACCCCGGTAAGGCCTGGGCCAGCGTGTATACGTACATATAACTGTGTACGTTTATTTAAATAATAAAGATGTAACATTCAATTGTCCACTATATTCCAGACAATCAAGCTTCTACTGTAGAACAAAGTTGAGTTCTACTGTAATTACTATCAAACAATTTTGTTGTTTGTCGCGCCGCTAATATTGTAATATAAATGAAAAGGCCCCCTCACCCTCACCATCTCCCATAGTTTTATTACGATGATATAAATTTTACTAGGATATAAAAAGCCAGTTCATCGATTATTTCTGGCTCACAAGTGGTTTTTGCAAATTAATTATGTATTTCCCACACCGACAACTATATAAATGACCAGAAAAATCGTCATAAATATCCACAATGTCGTAAAAATTTAATAGTTCTTTAAGGCATTAATGCGCCTAATTTGTTAACGTTAGAAATCTGCAAATCGAAATTGCTCTTATACTATCTATTATCTGCATTTCACGCAAGATATCCGTAGAGAATCTATTAAAATTCCACCTCATTAAAGCCGTAGATCTGCATTGGAAATTCCCTCTTTATTGCTTATACCTCTTTCTCGTACATAACATAATTTTTATTTTTCGCCTTTTGATGTTTATTTTACACTCGCCACGACGTCGGCGCATAGAAAACTAGCCAACTCGATGCGTACCTAACCGAACGAGCGAAATTATAAACTTGTTTTATGTACGCTAGCCTTAATATTGAGGCAGGTGTGCGACCACCTATTGACTGATGATTTTATAATCTTCTTCTGCTCCTTCTTCCTCTACTACTACTTCTCCTCGTTCGTGATGGTCGTTTTACTCATTTTCCTTTCCATCGCCGCTGAGGTGCTTAGCGCAAGAGAAGTTTTTGCATCTCGACTACTTGCGTTACAACGAAGCGAAGTGGAAGCAGTAATATGTAGAGCATTTCGCTAATTTTTTCGCCTATAAATCTGGTTTTATAAGTAAACTGCTAGTTTCCCACATATCGTTATTATTTTTTTTTTTACAGATAACTGGAGGGAGTTAGTTGACGTAGCACTTGTTTTTTTTAGGTATAGGGTGTAGTCTTTTGCATTCAAGCTAGGAGAAATGTTACCAGCACTAACTTAATGCTAATTGCACTTAATGTGCAGAAACCCGTTAAAGATGCCAACAAATTTGCTCTCAGAAAGCTCTAGAAGAAGAAACTCGCTTAGAAATTTTTAATCGCCGAGCTATATTCAAAGGAGACGTTCAACATCCTTGGCCCGATACTGAATAGTTATAATTTGGGTAATTAAATAAATCCAAAATATTTTTGGACTTAAGCAGAGCATTTGACAATGTGGATCACTCTATACTGCTTACCAAACTTGATATGTACGGCATTCGTGGGGTTGCGAGTGATCTCATGCATTCGTACCTTAACAACAGAATGCAATTGGTTGAACTTACAAAGAATGGCAAATCTTCACGATCACAAATTCTTCCTCTTAAAAAAGGCCCTATATTATTTAATCTGTATGCAAATGATATAAGTAATGTTGTGCAACGATCTGAACATATCATTGTAAACTATGCAGATGATACCAATTTACTGGTTCGAGGAAGTGACTATTCTGAATTGAACAGAGAATGTAATAGTTACTTTTGTGTACTTGATAACTGGTTTCTTAACAACAACTTAGCTTTGAATCTAACCAAAACATGTTGCATGGTTTTTCGAACTTCTGCAGCTATACCAAGGCCTTCTTGTATTGAACTGAGCGATAGGAAAATTGCTATAACCAATTCAACCAAATTCTTAGGTCTACATATTGACGAATTTTTGAAATGGTCAGAGCATACGGATAACATCAGCAGACAACTTAATTCGATAACCTTTGGATTTAAAACTTTAAAAAAGATACTTAATACTCCGGATCTGTTCGCCGTTTATTATGGTATATTTTACTCACGCATGAGTTATGGTATCATTTTCTGGGGTCAATCTCCAGAAGTATATAGAGTTTTTCTAGCTCAGAAGAAAGTTCTTAGAGTTATTTTCGGTTTATCAAGTAGAGACAGTCTAAAAACCGTTTTTAAGCAACATAATTTACTAACCTTTTATGGAGTATATATTTACAATTGCATAATTTTTTTGTTTCAAAATAAAATGAATAAAAATGATTCTAAATACAATCACGTACATAATACTCGTTTAAAAGATTACTTTTATCAGTACCCAATACATAGGTTAACATTAACAGAAAGGAATGTGTATTATTCTAGTCTACGTTTATATAACAAACTACCGTTGTTCATCAAAACTAGCAACAATTTAAGAATATTGAAAAGCAGATTGAATATTTAGTTAATTTAGAACCGTATTCGTTAAACAAATATTTGAATAATTAAAATTATGTAGTTTTGTTGACTTTTCTTGTATACCTTTGTATATTTCGAAATAAATATAAAAAAAAATAATAATAATAAATGTGAAATAATTGTTAAGATTGGAAATTATATAATTCGTTTGAAAAATCCTGAAATCCAAATTGAATACTGAAATATATTTTTATTACAGAATTTTGGCAATATAGGGAACAAAAGTTATAAAATTAATGGGGCGGTTAATGTCAACTACTACACATGGTTATCTGGGTCTTTTTATAAGTAAGGTTCGACAAACGAGTGCAACCTCAGAGGCGTATCGCGCAAAAGTAGGAACGTGAGATACAGTATTATTAAAAAAATATATTACCTTTTATTGACGTCCTGATGTCCACTGCGATAAACGCGGCTTACCGGGGTAGTAGTATTTTGTTGCAGCGGACATCAGGACGTCAATAAAGGGTAACATATTTTTTAATAATACTGTATCTCACGTACCTACTTTTGCGCGATACGCCTCTGACGTTGCACTCGTTTGTCGAACGTTACTTATAGATTCTAGTTCACTTTCGCTGATTTTGTGAGAAAAGTGTTAAGGAAAACTTATTCGTAAAGTAGAAGACTACGTATTTTTATACATCCCCAAGATATATCAATATTATTCGAATATTGAAAAATCAACAGCAGTTTATATTAAGATTTTAGAAGAATTCTACAGAATTATCAGGTTTAAACACACTTTATCACTATGATATATATATATATAAGTTCACTACATCGAAATAACATCAGCAAATTAGAGTCTTTAGCATGTAATTAATTTTAAGCTCCGTAAAGTGCAAGTCTATTCCTATATTCGTGGTACAAAGGTGAGTATATTGAGACTTTGAAACATTGGTGTTCCTACAATTTTCGCATGTTTTGTGACAATAATGAGCATAGATAAGACTGGATTATCCAATGCTCTTGATTTATTAAATATTTTTACTTTTTACGTTAAATATTCAGTGAGGTCCTACTTACAATATTTAATTTAATCAATTTTCATATATATATATCAAAAATAAGAGATAAATTATAATATCCTTCAGAATTTTTATATCAAATATTTACAAATTCGATTTATGGAAACATGTCGATTGTAATTTATACATAAATTAATACTATATCTATTTACAACATCTACAAAACATGCTCATCATAATTTTTATAATCAATCTAAGATAAAATTAGTACAGTTTGTATTTACTCTCTGGTATCCTTGTAGCTAGCCTGAGGATAAGCGATCACTCGAAACTGGTAGATAATAGATAAAGCGTGACAAACGGTTGCACCCGTAGAAACGCCTGTACGAGGGAGTGTATGTACGTATGTGGATGCAGAGTTCAGTAATGCGGTAGACATTGAGGAGTTCGGCCGTTCGGTTATTTATCGGATTCTCATTGTGTGTTTTCGAAAACATGGGACGTAAGCCTGGTGTACCTCTTGCATCGCATGTGAAGAAATATATTTGTCGTTTCCCTGGTTTGGAATTTACAGGTTCGCACATTCGTTGCAAATTTTGCGGTATAGGGTTGCCAGGTCGCACAACATTTGAATGTAGAAGTCATATTAAAAGTAAACGTCATGTATTGAATTTAAGAAACAATATTCCGTACTGGCAATTTTTGTATGACTTTATTTTCATGTTCAGCACGTGCAACATCCCACAACACCTAGTAGATAATGAAAACTTTCGTCTTTTGGGATAAATATGTTCCATCATGGAAGCTACCAACAAAAAGACAATTGCGGTACAATTTACAACATGTGCAAAGTACAGTAAAATACTGTAAAAAAGACGAGTTGAGAAATCAAAAAATTTGGCTCACTGTGGACGAAACTACTGATGCTCAAAAACACAGCGTGATTCATATTGTGGCGCGTCCTTTAAAACGTAATGGTCCAGCAGCAAATGAAATTAATTAGTCAACAGTGAAAAGAAGCCTCTGAAAGGTAAAGTCAGGAATCAAGCGCGTAGAACGAACCATTGAAAATGAGACTAGTTGAAGATTTTATAAAAGATGTCCGACTGAGTCATTTCCATGTTTTGCAATTGAGATAGCCCAGTACAATCACCAAACATTAATAAAGACAATGTACAATGCCAAACCTCGATGTAGAAACATAAAAGACAGGCTTAAGAATGCACAGATATAGTCTGAAGGAGAAAACTAGTAATGGAAAAAAAACTCTACAAATAAGGAACAAACCAAGAATTAAACTCAATTCGGCAATATTACACTATGAGGCATAAGGTAGAAAGATTTCTAATTAAATAAATAGGTGTAATCAGGTTCCGATAATTTCCTTAAATTGAAAAAACTAAAAGAACTACACACCTAATTTGGTTGGCGGTTCCTGTTTCTGTGTTCAAATTTAGCAAATTTGGAGTAAAAAAAATTGAAAAGAAAAGAAATGAAGACGTAAAGAACCGAAAACAAAACCAATAAAACAAATATTTGAAGAGAGAAAATTAGGATGGTTGGGCCAGTAGCGGCTGGTGGTAACGTAAATAAGAGTTCAATTACAATGCTTCGACTTCCTCGTGTATTTCCGTTGCACACTATAACGTACACGACGATGATCTACTGCTCTTGGCGGAGGTAGACCGAAGTCTTTAAGCTCCTTTGTCATCTTGTAGGCAGCTTCTCTTCACTGCTGGGATTGTTGAGCGATGATTAGCAATATAGGGGATTCAATTGGGTGTATCGTTCGTCTCGGGGTCTGAATCTTGTGACACCATATCGAGTACGTCTCCAATCCTTATGACTCTTATTCCCGGCGGTGAACGGTCCTGTGGCTCAACTACTGTCTTGATAAAAACGTTCTCAGACTCGCGTCTCCCGGAGATGTTCGGCCAAACTGGAGACGTACACGATATGTAACGGAAATACATGAGGGAATCGAAACTTTGTAATTGAACTTCCACTTACGTCACCACTAGCCGCTACTGAAAGCGACGCCAAAAGGAACAAACAAAAGAGGAAGACCGATACAGAAATGTCAAGTTATCTCAATTATCTCAAAAACTGATTGAGGGATGTATAGGAAATATAGAAAGTAACATGAATTGAATTGGAGGATGTATACTTGAATATAATTTTGTGTTGTATCTACAGAACGTATCTTAATATAATACTCCCTCCGTCCGAAAATATGGTATACATTTGAAATTTTTTTGAAAATTAATGAGACATCAGTAAAGAATTATAATTAAATAAACTTAGTTGGAAATTCTGATGCTAGGCAAACAACTAATACATAGTTGGCTGCTGTCCGATTTTGTTTGTGTCAAAAACGTCAATAGAGTTAAAACGTCATTTCATGAAAATTAATTTTACACACGCTCTGTTCATTAAATGGCAGATATTGTTATAAATAATGAAGTAAGCTTGTTGAAAAGGAATTCCAAGTTCAAGCAATTAACCGGTGAGCAACGTCATGGTATACTACAAAAATTGTTGCAGTTGAAAGAAGGCCAGAAGCTGTAGGATGGGAGTATAAATAAAGTTGCAGCTAAACTTGGGGTAACCCGTTTGTCCGTGTCTAGAATTTGGAAAGTGGCTCAAAAACAGTACAATAACGGTAAAATTTGTGCTGATGTTACTTCAAAAAAGAAAGGTAAATGTGGACGGAAACGTAAAGATTATTCTGAACAGTTAGCCAAGGTTAAGGACGTTTCTTTCAATCGTCAAGGGTCAATTCGTAGTCTGTCTTTTGCTGTCGATATTCCAAAGTCTACATTGCTCGACATTTGCAAACGAGGAAAGAAAATAAAGCGTATATCTTCTACTGTTAAACCTTTGTTAACAGATCAAAACAAGTTAGAGAGATTAAAGTTTTGCTTGTCGAAAGTGAGACCGGATGGACGTTTTGAAGATTATGTTCACATAGACGAAAAATGGTTTTATTTAACGCAAAACAAGCGCTCTTGTTACATTATGATAGACGAAGAAGAACCCTACCGAAGTAGCAGGAGCAAACGTTTTATAACCAAAGTGATGTTTATGGCTGCTCTCGCCCGACCACGTTACGATTCACATCGAAAACAATTTTTTAATGGAAAAATTGGTATATGGTCTTTGTTTATCAAGAACCGGCTAAGCGACACTCGAAAAATAGACCTAAAGGAACTTTGGTAAAAAAAATGTAGAGTCCGTCAATTCAGCAGAATGTAGAAAAATGATTCTTGAGAACACGTCATTCCGGCGATCAAGTTAAAGTTTCCCATAAGTCATAAGCAAAAACCGATATTTATACAACAGGATAATGCAAACCCTCATGTTTGTGACGACGATGAAGAACTTCTGGCTCATGGTTCTACAGATGGCTGCTCTATTCAGTTTAAATCACAACCACCAAACAGTCCCGATTTAAACGTTTTGGATCTTGGCTTTTTCAATTCCATACAATCTTTGCAACATAAAGCTTCGCCAAAAACAGTTGACGAATTGATCGAATGTGTTGAAAAAGCCTTTGACGATTTAGACAGAGAGACCCTTGACAATGTTTTTCTAACATTGCAGACCAGTATGGAATCAATTATGTTGGTTGAAGGAGGAAATTCGTATAAAATTCCCCACATCAATAAGGCCAAACTTCGGCGTGAAGGACGCTTACCATCTAGTTTAGTGTGTTCCCAAGAAGCCGTAAACAAAGCTAGATCCCTCATCAATTAAATTTTATTCATAATTATATTAAATAGTACACCAATTTAATAGGAGTATGTAATTGATTAAAATTGTAAATGTATACCATAAATTCGGACAAAAATAAATTCCAAATGTATACCATATTTTCGGACGGAGGGAGTAATTTTTATTTGAAAAGTTTTTCTCTAAATTACTCAGAGAAGGAATCATCTTCCACCCATGCACTAGATGGACACGCTGGGTATTGATCGCAAAGTTCAATTATGCAGTTAGTTCGAAATAAGAATCTGTTTTACTAAAAAAAAAGTTAGGAACTATGATGATTGGATTTCTTAGCTTTGCAGAAAAAAACTTGACGTAATACAAACCACGATTCACAAACTACTTGAACATTGCATTAATCATGTTTAAACAAATCTGTTCCAATACACTTCTACAAAGAATATGTAAAATGCGTGGAAACAAATATTTTTCAACCAATTTGAGAATTCCAAATAGCAAATCCAAGCTATCAACGAAAAAATTTAAAATGAACAAGAACAGATAAACTCTATCCTAAATAAAAAGTATTGAAAACTATAAATCCGCTAAAAAATAAATAAGAATAACAACTTTGCTGCCACTTCCTAATTTAAATCAGCCGCAATTAGGCATTGCAATGATTAAAAACACTAAAAAAAGCAATATAATCGACAAAAATCTTTAAACAATTACATTATTTAATTTAGTTAAAAAAAATTATCGAAAATATGAAAAGTTAAATATAACTAAATTAGCATTATTAGATTACTAAGGGTTTACAATGGTAACACATTCACTACACCAGGGATGGCGAACCTTTTTCATTGTTCGTGCCACAAATTTAGAAATAATCTTTATAAAATTACTAACGTGCCACACTAAAATTGTCTAACATAAATTATAATTCTTGCATTTTTCTCTTTTTCGCTTTTTTATTTTATATTTTTTCTTTTCCTTTCACTCTCGAGAAAAAAAAATTTATGATTCAATAAACAAAGAAAGAAAAATTTTTATTAATAATTATGGTTTACATACAAAAAACGAACAAATCATACCACAAAATAATATTATATAGTAGGTAGATACTCAGTACTATAAATTTAAATCATAAATTATTTTTAAAGTATGGATTGTTGAATTCTAATTCATTTTTATAATTTATAAAATAAAATTTCGTTATCATTAATATAAAAATCATACTTTTTGTGCGTGCCATCAAAATTTTCTTTCATGCCATCTATGGCACGCGTGCCATAGGTTCGCCATCCCTGCACTAGACGATCAACGATAACTAACAAATTAGTAGATAGGCAACCTATCCTGCAGACGTGGTTAATGGGACATCGCACGCTCTTTTCACTGGCGCTCGAAGAAGGTAAAATTTCATATATGCAGAAGTTTTCTAAATGTTTGCTAATTAAAAATGCACATTTGTAAAACTTTTGTAGGTCTTATCCCTTGAACTATTTAATGATTAAATTAAATCTTATTAGAGTGTGGAATCATTTGAAGTTTGCTATTAATGCACCATCCAGAAATTTTATTAAGCTGATTTTGTAAGTACAGTACAAACTCTTTAATCCGAACAAATAAAAACACTGGTTTAAACAGATAAGTTCGAATTGTCGATATTTTCGGATTACTGGATGGTGAATACATATTAGGTATTATGTGTTACTGAGAAGTAAAAAAAAAAAGCTAACAATAAAACAAAAAAGTTATCTTGAAAGATATTTATTAAAAATAAAAAAGAAAAATTAAAAAATACATAAATTAAAATGTACATTTCAATGATCAAAAAAGAAATCGGTGATACGTGTAGCAATTTCTTTTTTAATGCATTCCGACTGCAGTGTGGGGAGCACTTGTTGAGGGGCTAAATTATTTTCACAAGCCCATCTTAAACATGTGGCGAAACATTTCACAGCTTCTTCATGCACCACAAGCTTAACTGTTGACATTTCTTCATCGCTTTCTTGATTATCAACATTCTCTTCATTTTCTGAATCAGAAGGGACTTCATCAATTATTTCTTTTTCAGTGAGAAATGCTCCATCTTCATTTTCCCCTTGTACCCATTCCTGTACATCCTGGTCTGACACAGCTTCACCAATTTTCCCAAACAAGTCCTTGATTTCAGCTAGCTCATTAATTTGAATATTATTAGATGGAACAAATGTGCTTAAAGGTAAATCATCTTCATCATTATAGTCTTCTTCAATCTGGTCATCGTTCATAGCTAAATCGACATCTTTTTGTACAGTAGTTAAGTTAGGACAAATATTTTTCCAGAGTTTCTCAACAGCTCAGTTTTTACTCTTTGCCAGGCTTCGTCGAGCAAAAATACCACGTCATTTAAATTTATTGCCTTTAAGATTTGTGCAATGTCATCATTAGATTCAACAATTTGTGAGAGAAGTTTCTTGCGATAATTAAGTTTAATAGCCTGAATCACATGTTGATTCATGGGCTGCAGAATCGGAGTACAATTTGGTGGAAGGTACATGACGGAAATCTGTTTATCATCGCTCATTAATTCTAAAGCATCGCGATGGCCAGAAGCATTATCCAAAAGTAACACAGCTTTCTTAGGTAATCCCAATTCCTGATTCCTGCAGTCTTTAAACAGATCTTTTGTCACCCAAGCTTTTCTTGTTCCCTTATGGTAACTGGTAACTGGCCGTTACGAAAAGCACGTAGCGTTTTTGACTTTCCCAATACAAATAACGGTAGTTTGTGACTTCCTGATGCGTTTGCACATGGCATGGAAGTTATCCTTTCTTGACTTAATTTTCTTCCGTGTGCCGATGCTTCAGATTTATTAACCAACGTTTTTTTGGGTGACACTCTCCAAAAAAGCCCACCCTCATCCGCGTTGTAAATTGGATCAGAAGTTAGGCCTAATCTCTCAACTGCTTTTAAGAATTTTAATTTAAAGTTGTTTTAAACAACTGGCGTTGTTAATACGTAGCTTCACAGAAAAAAACCTAGCTTTTTCACATAGCATGTCTCCGGAAATCGGGGCACTTCTAACACGCTGTTGTAAAAACCAGGTATAAAGGGCGCTTTCCATATTAGGATGTTCACATAATTTCAGAGTTTTTCTTCCTCCAGGTCCGTTTTCAGAAGTAGAACCGACAAAATTAAAAATTTTCTCTTTATGTTTCTTAATATCCGTAACAGTAATTTATTTAGAATTTCAACTTTTTGCAATAGGGTTATAACGTGTGGTATTTTCTTTTTTGCAACATGTTTGCACGATAGTGATATTCCAACTAAGAACGATACTTTCGGCTCACAAAAGGGATTTCCCCGAAATCGCCGGGAATTACCCACAAAAAGCTAACCACGCGTTGTTTCTAGCGGTACTTTAATTTTGTCAGCCGACTCTACAATCCGAACGACGTTCGTTAAACCGCACTTTGTTCGAATTCTAGTCTTGTTCGGACCATCGATTTGGGCTACGCTAGTTCGGATTACTGGATGTTCGAATTAAGGTGAGTTCGGATTAAAGAGTCTGTACTGTAATAGCAATGATTTACACTACTAACTTCCCTGAATATTTTTAGATTGACTGAAAAAATACACCTCTTATAAGCGATACATTCAAGCAAGTTATTGATAAATAAAATAAAGAGCAAAGGACCTGGATTTGACCCTTGTGACGATCCAGATGTATCGAACGAAATTTTGCTAATTAAAAATGCGCATTTGTGAAAACTTTGTATGTCGATCGACAGGTAATCGACTTTTTTTTAATTAAATCGTTCGTATTATCTCAATAAAGCGTTCGTTACGTGTTTTTATTTATTATCTAGAGTGTGCAATCAGGACGAACGATCAAAATATTTACACTTGTTGATCGGCGCAGCCCCTATAATTACGTCGTAAAAAACAAGTAACAAATCTAGCCGATCATCACGCTCTCTTATCGCGTCAATTATGCGGTGGTACGGAGCAAAACGTTCAATTGTGTTTTACGAGGGAGTTCGGAGGAGCAATCGAGGTGCCACGCCCGTGTAATTTATTCACCCTTCTCTGGGGTTATTAAAACCCCAACGTTTAAACCCGTTCACAAATCTATTATATCAAAGACAGATCTATTAGAGGAAATGCCGAGAATTAATTTGATAAACCAGACTGTCAAAATAGATAATTAAACGAAATATAATAATTTATGTACCTGAAAAAAAGAAATTTATATAAATATTCCGATTTTTATTACCAAAAACTTCATCCTTCTTGTATAATATATGGTTCTTTATTTTTCAATTCTCTGTCTTCCTTTGGCGATGCCGGCTATTTTAAATAAAACAAATTAATCCATATTACCTGTTATGTTTCGGAATTCTCTTATTCCTTTTGCAAACATTTTTTTTTTATTTATTGTTTCTTTTCCTATAATAAATTACATTTAATTAATTGTTTGTTTTTATTTTTTCCCTTTCTTTTTCTACTTACTAGAGCTTCTAATGAAAAACAAACAATTTTAATTCACTTCTAAATATACTCAGTGGCATAGAAATTGCAACAGCTAGAAGGGATTGGAATTTCCGGATGAAATTTTGGTAGGAATATTCACCTATGTAATAGTAATAAATGATCAAAATTTGAATCCTTTCAGTGAAGCAATAAAGTTGTTATTGAGGCTTTTACCTCTCTCTCAGCACTGATACTGAAGGTTTTTTTTTGCGGTGTTTTTTATAACTTTCTCGATCTGTGTTGTTGTTCTTATTGAACTGCGGTTCAGTTAAGTGTTAGCTATGCCTAGAGTAAGAAGGCGAGCAGTGTATCGACAATTAAGCGAATTCGACAAAGGTCGAATTATTGGTTTGCGCGAAGCTGGTTTTTCATTTGGGGAAATTGCTAACCGTGTAAATCGAAATCGGTCTACTGTAATGCGACTGTGTTGTGCATGATTTGAAGATGGCCAGGAACGTCGTAGAAGAGGAACCGGGGCTTCAAGATGAACGAACAAGCGTCAAGATCGTCGCTTAAGACAACTGGCATTTAGAGATTTTCCTCTACTCAGGCAATTGGTGACCAATGGTTTGGTGAAGAAGGTCGCCATGTAACCCTTAGAACAGTTTATCGCCGAATCCGAGGTTTTGGGTTAACATCATATCGCCCGCAACTCGTCCTTTGACTGCGGAACATTATCAGCAACGGTTACAATGGTGCAATGAAAGATCTCGTTGGAATCTTGAATGGCGTCGTGTTGTGTTTAGTGACGAATCAAGATTTTGTTTAGGCATGCACGACGGTCGTCAGAGAGTCAGAAGAAGATGGGGTGAATGACAAAATCTTCAATTTACCGTTGAGAGGCACGTACACCGCACTGTGGGTGCTCTAGTTTACGGTGCGATTACTTATGGCAGCAGGTCCTCCTTGGTGTTCATTCGAGGCAATATGACACACAACGGTACATTGCGTAGGCGGTTGGAACACATCTTCTGCCATGCTTACAAAGGCTCAAAGATCCATTATTCCAGCAAGATAATGCACGTCCTCATGTAGCAAGGTTTTCTTTGAACTTCTGTGAACAGGCCCAGATTAATCTTTTGCCCGGACTTCCAAGATCTCCTGATCTTTCTGCCATCGAACATGAATGGGACATAATGAATACAAGATTGCGAAACTTGCAGCGTCCTCCTTTGACTCTGGAAGCTTTGAGACATGAGGTGCAACTTGCATGGGAGGCAATACCCCAAGACGAGATAAACCACCTTATTCAATCAATGCCACGGCGTGTAAATGAATGTGTAAATCAGAGAGGCGGCGCCGCACATTAATAGCAGTTATAAAATTTTGTTTAACTAATAAAGATTTTCCTCTCAAATTTTGATCATTACTTTTACATAGGTGAATATTCCTACCAAATTTCATCCGGAAATTCCAACCCCTTCTAGCTGTTGCAATGTCTATGTCACTGAGTATATTTTGATATTTTAGAACAACACATTACATGGAATGGTGTGTGACATTTTGAACGATAAAGATGTACACCGTGTCCAAAGTTATCGGTGCATTATTGCTACCTCCTTTATTTTTGGAGCTACGAGTTTAGTTAAATTAGTAAAACTTACGATGGTAAAGTCAAAAAAGCAATTAAAATATTCATAAGATAGTATTTTTTTTTAATTGAATACCATGTGTATTTTTACGTATTTGGAAAGAATGTAAGATTTTGAACAGAAAATGTCAAATACATAACTTAAAAATAAACAAATGAAAAAATTAAAGCTAAGGGATTAAATTAGGTACTCATATATTTATTAACAATAATGATCAATCAAATCGATAATCATATAGTATAAAACAATTACTGTTTCCTTGATAACATAAAATAATTTAGATATTTGTAATTTTAAACAACTTATTGCTACAAAGTTACAAAGTCTAATAATTTGAAATAGTCATTTCTTCCTCCTTATTTATTAAAAAAGATGCCATATACGCATTCAAAAAAGAGTGATATGCTAGAGCCATAGAAAAAATGCAAGAAATGCGTTTCGTTACTATCAAAACACATATACGAATCGTCAAGCACCAAATCGGTTTTATTTTCCAAGGTTGTACAGAAAATTTAGAAGTAATAAAGATACATTTAAGAAAGACACGAATAAGGGAGAAGGATTTTGTGATGAAGAAACGGAAGTAAACGTGTCAGCTTTTTTTGAAACCTATCCAGAAAAACCCATACGAAGTTTTACCAGAGAAAACTTGTATTTTAAGATAATACAATTTGCATCCGTACAAAAGCTATAGAGTTCAGACTTTACTTCCCGGCGATGCAGGAAGAAGATTAATTTTCTATAATTGGGTGATATTTTTTTCTAATGAACGTCCAGATAATTTTGAATACATTCTATGGGCTGATGAATCTAACTTTTCTAATTCAGGTATGTGTAAAAACATTTTATGGTTATATGAATCCAATTTTTACAATTCAGGTATGTGCAACAAAAAAAAAACAGCATTATTGGAGTTGAGAAAATCCTCTGAGAGTATATCCGCGCAATCCCCAACATTGGTTTAGTTTAACTGTGTAGTGCGGATTAATGCGCAACAGAATTGTTGGTCCAGTTTTCTATCACGGTACTTTAACTGGAGACTGATATGTTGGGTTATTAACAGAAATTCTGGATTATCTCTTAGATGATATGTCAGTGCCTGATGGGCTCCGTATTTATTTTCAGCAGGATAGGGCACCTCCTGATAACTACGTTAACACTACCAATTTGCTAAATGGATGGGAACCAGCACGCCCATTCGTTGGCCTGCACGCTCTCCCGACTTGACACCTCCAGATTTTCATCTACGGGATTTTGCAGAGAATGAGATTTACAAGCAGCCATATCAAAATGTGAACTCCAAACCAGTATTAGACAAACGTTAAATAATATTTCTGGTCGAACTATTACAAAAGCCACACAAACCGTTACCGTGAGAGCCAAGAAATGCGTTGAACATCAAGGTAGTTTCTGAACATTTATTAAGTTAGGCAAAATGTTGAATATGTAATACGATATTAAATTACTTGATTATTTTGTTTGTTATTTTTATTGAACCGTGAATATGCTATTTTGTTAATATTTCCAAGACGTACTTAGAATTAACAAATTTCTCAAGTTTTAAACACGTCTCATTTGTTTATTTTTAAGTTAAGGATAGTTATGTATTTGACACTTTTTGTTACAGGGTGTCCAATTTAAAAATATATCTTATTGAACATTTCGAAAACCAGATATTCGATTGTTTTTTTTTATTTTACCATTGTAATCAGAATAACAAATACTACAACCTTGCTGATTTAACCAAACTCGTAGATCCAGAAATGACGAAGATAGCAATAGTGCACCGATAACGTTGGACACGATGTATTATCATTAACCCTGGCCACGAGCGGTACCGCGCATCGGCGTAGAATCAGTTCGGACCGAGAGGAACGGTAGTATTACTTCGTCTGCGGAGCAGTACGGACATTTTCGCTGCCGGTCATTTGCGCAATTGTTTATCTGTCCTAGAAAAATTATGATATCGTCAGCAAAACGACCGCGGTCGGACAAACTTCGAAAATTTATTGCAGAAATTCCAGACTTAATATATGAAGGTGCTAAAATTAAATGTGTAATCTGTAAAATCCCGTTAATGTGTTGGTGCAGACAACATTGTCTACGACACGTAAATAGTGAAAAGCATGTCTCAAAAAAAAATTGCGCACGAGACAATGAAAAATTTATATTTAATTTATGCGTTACGTTTATCGCATGTAATATACCGTTTAATTTACTAGACAAGGAACCATTTATCTGCTTTTGGAATAACTATTCGGAGTGCAAATTACCAAGTCGAACATCGTTACGAAGAATTGTGCCATCTGCGCGCGAACATATTGAACAAAAAATAAAATCGGAGTGGAAAGATCAAAAATTGTGGTTATGTGTCGACGAAACAACAGATCGGAAGAAATATTCTGTTCTTAATGTAATGGCACGCAAATTGGAACCTCATCAATCGGCACCTTCAATTCTATTAGTCTCCAAACGAATACAACATTGTACTGCCGACGTAATTTCAAAGTTAGTGTTAAATACATTGGACAAGTTTGAACTTTCAACAAACCAACTCTTGATGTTAGTGAGTGATGATGCTGCAAACATGTTTTCTGTAGGCCGGTCTCTTAAAAAGCATTCTGCTAATTTGTTACACATTACGTGTAAAATTCATGCTCTCAATCTTGTGGCGGATAGTATCAGAAAATGGTATCCTGAGGTAGACGCTTTAATAGCGCATATCAAAGCAGTATTTGTCAAATCACCGAAACGTATTCGCGAATTTCACAGACTGTGCCCCCGTATACCAGAGCCACCAGAACCTATTCTAATTCTATTCTCTATTAGCAGCATAACTCTAGTGGAACGCGAGGCCTGGTCGACTCTACGCTACTGCGCGGTACCGCTCGTTGCCAGCTTTAATTATCATGCAAGCCTTTAGTCTCTCAGAATTATTAAAAGAAAAAAACAGGTTCCCGTTGGAGAAAAAATGATGCTCGGCAAGCACTTATGGTATTGCCACAGTTAGCAAATGCTAGAATCAATCTTTTTGTAATCATATGTTAAAATGTGTGTATCAATTATTGTCAGTTTCTCTATTTAGACAAAACGTAAATTTTTGAAAATGGCTCCGTTGGCCATTCATGATATGCATGAAAGCAAAAAATGTGTACATGTACAATCTTCACGGATTAGGAACTTATTTCTTGAATATGTATTTGTAAATTGCATTGTAGATACATTATTTTACACGCTGGCAGTATCGATAAATTTATAGCAGTTGCATCCCTAATATTTTAAATATTATAGTATTGAATATAATGAATCATAAAAATTTGTTATTTATTGGTTTGAGGATCAGCTCCTAAGACAACTTGAGAAGCCGTTTGTGAATGATGCAAGTTATCAGAGTAAATTAGAAACTCATCGTCCTACCGCAAGTTAGAAAAACGAATTGGCTGCGAAATAATAAGATTTCCTTCGAGACCGATATGTTAAAAAAACCCTACAATAATAAGCATATTGGTTAAGATGGTCATGGTGCTGGCAAATGCATTAAAATATGGGAAAAACACACAATTACAAAGACAACATGGGAAAATACAATTCGTCACGCTGAAAAAGGGGAAGTGGTGCGATAAGGAGGTAGGATTTGATAAAGATGTTAGCCCAATAGTTATACACCTCGGAAAAAGTGACTTGAGTGTCTGTCATAACGGTGAACAAACTACAATAAATAAAATAAAAATGTTAATCAATGTCTTTCTAATAAAACCCAAACATGTTCTAAAATTGCCTATGTGTAATCATGAGAGCCCGGTAACAGGGAGCCGTGCCATAGCCGTACCTGCCTAATATACAAAAACAATAGTAAGAAAATAGAAAAAAAATAACAGAACTAATACATAATTATAATACGTGAAAAGTAGTGAAACACTCACCCTTTTAAGCAGCCTTGGCTACGCAACAGTAAAACTAGAAGCACCATTATCAGTATTAACATCATATGGATAAGAGTGGCAAAAAGTTGACACCAATAGATGTGTTCCCACAGTTGTCTAGGTGAGCGATGTTCGCCGTGATGAGAAAATGAGTTTATATTTTGAAAAAGAGCGTTCAACATCTACCGATGTTATACATGCATGATTAAAATACTCTTTGTACTTAGTCAGTGGATTATTAGATACACCATCACAAATTTGTTTTAGTGTGTTAAAATAGTGATCTTTCTGTAGCACACTCTCGAACTTTTCTAAAACGCGATTATATTTTGCGTCATGTATAGTCAGTAGCTGTGTATGCACTCCGTCCATAATTTGCAGAGACTCCAATAATGATAACGATCTATTCTGTAATTGGTCCATTGCGTCAGCTAATCCTTTATAATAGCT
The DNA here is from genome assembly GCA_029619315.2 of Dynastes maya. NCBI lineage: Eukaryota > Metazoa > Arthropoda > Insecta > Coleoptera > Scarabaeidae > Dynastes > Dynastes maya. Next base: position 19,921,814 of record JAROYE020000010.1, on the reverse strand, counting down.
ACGAATATTTTTTAAATCTGTTTCAACGGAAATATGTTGAAATTTCGACTGACTCTCCTTAATAAGTGCAGCTTTGGCAGGATTGAATTGTGCAACAACAGCTTTTACTATTTTGAAATGTTCAGCATAATAAAAAGCTGCCTACAGCCATGTGCCCCAACGTGTAAGAATTGGCTCTGGTGGTTGACGAATACCAAGACACTCTGTGTGAAATGATCGCAGGCGTTTGGAAGATTTCAAAAATACCTTTTTTATGCTTGCTACTAATGCATCTACCTCGGGAGAGCATTGTCGAATGGTTTCTGCCACAAGATATAAAGCATGCACTTTACACGTAGCATGTAAACACTTGCAACCATGTTCAAGAAGAGAACGGCTTACCGAACGCATTATCGCTGCGCCATCGCTCAAAAACATCAACACTTTATCTTTTGAAATTTGAAATTTTTCCAACGTACTAAGTACAACCTTCGTAATTGCTGCAGCAGTACACTCTTGTAGTCTTCGGCTAGCTAGTAACAGTGGTAATGTAGGGTTATTAGGGTCTAGTATGCGTACCATAATATTTACAATTGAATTTTTTTTACAATCTGTTGTCTCGTCAACGCATAACCAAAGAAACTGTGTTTTCAATATGCGTTTTATTTCCTTTTCCACGTCATCGCGTATAAATGCAACATGCTTACGTGCCGTTTTCTCCGTTGACAACCGCAACTCGGGATTGTATTTGTCCCAAAAGTCCTTAAACGGTTGTTTATCGAGTAAGCCTAGTTGGAAATTACAATTTATCAACATAAGAGTTACATTTAAAAAATGCACTTCTCGGTGGCATGCCCAATTTTCGTTTTCTATGCTGTGCGGAATTTACGTGTCTTGTACAGTTCCACTTCTTATTTGACATCGAATGTATTTTGCACACTTTACAAATTGTCTTACTCCCGTTGTAAAACAAATCGGGAAAGTCAGAAATAAACTTATTTACTATATCTTGAAAGGGTCGTTTTTTAGCCTTCGACATGTTCGCTAAAAACTACAATTAATAACTACGTCTCTATCAATAAAATCAAAATGCACTACATTAAATAATAACTACGTCTATATCAATAAAATCAACACGCCCTATCCGCTATCCAATGCTAAACTGAACTGAGTGATGATGATTTGTCGTGTCGTATCATAATCGACCAGGCCTCCCCGCCCAACTAAACACAGTCACGCCGCCACTGCGATTGCTCTCCAGTTACCGGGCTCTACTAATCATCACTCTGTTTGTTACAAGAATTTAGTGTAGAATCTTTTACATAATTAATGCTTTAATGCTTTTCATTGTATACGTTCATCCTCAGGAAGTTCTTCCATGTTACGATTAATACTTACAAAAATGCTGACCTTTTTTACATAACACTTGGTTCTCTAAATAGAACAAATAAATTTTACTTTATACATATGTTTGAAGTATCCTCCTCATTTCTTTCGTAACTAACGTACTAGGATTACCATTTCAATAAATATCTACAGTAGAAAAACATTTCCTTTCGGTAATACATTATCTACGATAAGTAACATAACCTAATAAAAACAGCGCAGTATATGACGACACAAATGATAAATGTCGGAAGTTGAGCTACCTCAACTGTAGTAATACTTCAAAAGTTTGGTACTTGCATGACGCATCTTTTCATTGGCTTTCTCTGAGTCATTCAATTTAATGTATCTATGAAAACTTTCCTTTTTTTAAACATAAATCGAGCGCAGTATATGACGACACAAATGATAAATGTCGGAAGTTGAGCTACCTCAACTGTAGTAATACTTCAAAAGTTTGGTACTTGCATGACGCATCTTTTCATTGGCTTTCTCTGAGTCATTCAATTTAATGTATCTATGAAAACTTTCCTTTTTTTAAACATAAATCGAGCGCAGTATATGACGACACAAATGATAAATGTCGGAAGTTGAGCTACCTCAACTGTAGTAATACTTCAAAAGTTTGGTACTTGCATGACGCATCTTTTCATTGGCTTTCTCTGAGTCATTCAATTTAATGTATCTATGAAAACTTTCCTTTTTTTAAACATAAATCGAGCGCAGTATATGACGACACAAATGATAAATGTCGAAAGTTGAGCTACCTCAACTGTAGTAATACTTCAAAAGTTTGGTACTTGCATGACGCATCTTTTCATTGGCTTTCTCTGAGTCATTCAATTTAATGTATCTATGAAAACTTTCCTTTTTTTAAACATAAATCGAGCGCAGTATATGACGATACAAATGATAAATGTCGAAAGTTGAGCTACCTCAACTGTAGTAATACTTCAAAAGTTTGGTACTTGCATGACGCATCTTTTCATTGGCTTTCTCTGAGTCATTCAATTTAATGTATCTATGAAAACTTTCCTTTTTTTAAACATAAATCGATCATTTGTTTGCAACAAGGTAAATCTCAATACTGCTTTCCAAGCGAACCTTGTATGCACCAACACGACACAAACATTAAAAAAATTATGCCATCTATTGATATGCGTGCAGATACGAAGCCACTTATGCTGAAGGGAATTAAGTGAATACGTTTGCCATTCAAAATTAATGAGGATACTACCGTTTATTTCATTACCTAATTTTTCATGCTCGTTATAAAAAAATTACTCTTAAAATGATATGCAGTTAGTATTTAGCACTAGTAAACAAAAAGTGTAATAGAGACACACATAGGAATTGTATATGTATGTATATACGGGATTAACCCTAAACATAAAACGATGGAAATCGTATACACATAACACATAACATTACATCACATGTGCATGTATGAATGTAGCACTTCACTGTTACATTATTAATAAAACTAAAAATAGTTTAATCTCTTCTCTTTTATTTCACCCGTGGTAAATGTGATAGTTAGTGTTTTGGTCTGCTTATTAGTAATTGTAAATAGATTAAAATTAATGTTAGGAGATCCGTTCTTCGTTTTAAGTGTTTTAGTTCCTTCTCTAGAACTAAACCATGCTTTCGTTCACAAATATCATCACGTACTTATCAAATCAAATTTAAAATATACAAACAGTATTATTTTGTAAACTCTCTAATTTTCCTGAATGGAGATTATATTATAAATTATAACATAACCAAGATTGGCCGTATTAGTACAACTCCGACTATAATAATAACAATGCAACCAGAACACATTCCTTACGCAATAATTTGTAAATAAAAATATAAATAATTTAATATAATATGATATGTCCCAGAAAAAAATTGACCACCAATAGGTGGCTGTGAAATAAAATACAAGTGTCAAATGTGCTTAATTTGGTATGTCCGTGTACTATACGATATGTAACGTAATATCAGTAATATCAAATTGCCCGTTTCCAAGTTCATTGAAAATCCAGGTATGTTGCAAAGACAGTTAGCAAAACAACTCAAAAATAATGATAGCAAGGACTGTGGGGTAGTATGGCAAACAACACTACGTATCGGCACACTCCGCACCACACAAATGATTTATTAATTCGGAGCAGCCCTTTCAATGACACGTGGGTCTCCTTCCCCAACCCAGTGACCGAATAATTTGAAGAAAATTTTTTCTAATTCTACCATGCTTGTTTATGCCTACTCTAGAGAAAAAAAAATATATACATATATATACAAGTACCCACATTTACCACTTAATACTAAAACATGCCAAATATACGGAAAAAACAAAAAGGGGTCCCTTGTTATTGCAGCACCAAGCGCTGACTTCTGGACCGGCCCACCCTCATAAAAATAGAGCAAGACAACAGTACGTTCCTTCTCTTCGTGTTTCTTTCGTCTACACCCTAAAAACTAAAACACGCAAAATATACGGAGAAGGATGGACAGGGTGGTCTCTTGTCATTGTAGCACGTTACTTAAACCATATGGCCGTTTTACCTCAATAAATCAAAAAGACAAGAGTAATAAGACGGTGCATTATCTCTATTCAACAGATTTGTGTTTCTTTTTATGTGAATAGTTTCGTACGCGTCTAATTCCGCGACAAAGTTACGCTCTTAATCAATTTCGGGTTTTTTAATTTAATATTACGCCCGGTTTCGTTTATGTGTTCTGCTAAACTTGACGCTTCTGTCTTCGCTTAGAATTACAAAATTTTTCTCACATCATTCGGTCACTCAGCTGAGGATGGGGATCCACGTGTCCTTGAGGCGGCTGTTACGAATTAATTAATCATTTGTGTGGTGCGCATGATGGCCGATCAAACGGTACAGACCCGTTACTACCGAAAACACAGCTTTGACGTCAGCAGGCTGTGACGTATTTTGAAATAGGCCGTCGGTCAGCCATATACACGTTTACACGTTCAGACCGTCTCTCCGTTTTGAATTGGTTTATCCAAATTATATTGGTTTTATTTAAAAAAAATACTATGTAGTGATATTTCTGTACTTTGTTGATGATACCTGTAATGTTTTTCTAGTGTTGTATAAGCGATAAAACATTTTCTGAAACGATAAAAATGAGGTAACCTAACCTAACATGGCGTCGGCTGTTTTTACACGTTCAGATCGTTTCTTGCGTTTTGAATTGGTTTATCCAAATTATATTGGTTTTATTTTAAAAAATACTGTGTAGTGATATTTCCGTACTTTTGCTGGTGATACCTGTAATGTTTTTCTAGTGTTGTATAAGCGATAAAACCTTTTCTGTAACGTAAAAGCGTCACTGTGTACTGTGGCGTCGATTGTTTTATTTGCAGGTGTTCGCCGACCCTTTACAAGTGTTCTGTGCCGTCGGCTGTCTAAAGATGTTTTGTGTATTATGTGTTTCTTTGTGTATTATGTGTTTCTAAAGGAAGATATTATTTATTTTTCAACAGCTACAGATTCAAGGACGAGTGAAACTACCTATATAACTATGTATGTAAGTTTAAAAAATCCTAGGCTTCAAAAAGGTGCTATTGCAACTCAATTTCCTAACTGTCCGTTGTATTTGACAAAAAACCTGAAGATTTTAGCCATTTGGATGCTGATATACATATGTAAATGTCATATTCACAACAGTGAACGTATTGCAGCAATTATAATAACTTGTTCTACAAATATCCTACTTAAAAATGATTGTAGGAAAAGTAATGATAGATTAGGTAAAACACCACATAATAGGAAATTAAGGACCTTGGTTAAACAGCATGTCTGTAAATGTTCTCGTGAAATTGAACAAAATTTCAAATAAATTTGCAATTACCGTATCATTTCAAATTGTTTCGTCCAAATACATGTACAATTACAAATAATAATAATTAGTCAATTAAATATCAACCACAAATACATCTTTCACGAAAATGGTGCTCGGTTACGTGCATGGCGATACATCACCTAAACAGCGTGACGTCATCGAAGAGCGGTCAGCCCTTCTAATTTCGGTTGTAACGACTGAGCTCTAATAGAGAAAACTTAAGGAAACGAAAAAACAATCCGCTGTATGAATGAAGGTGCAGTAATAGCGTTAATGTCAAATGTAAAATCTAAGGTTGTCAAATTATGTAGAAAATAGGATTAATGCCACCATTTGTAAAGCTGTTCGCGAAAAAATGCTCGTTTCTTTGTTAAATAAATAATTTTGTCGAAAATTTTGGGGTTTAACTATTTCTGGAAATGTTCTTAGTTGCCAATCTTTATAAGATGATGCACCGATGAGCCGATTAGTCAAAGATATGTTATAATCAATACCTATTAATATATACACTACCAAAACAATAAGGAAAAATATTTTTCACGCAAATCCATGTCATAATCTTGTAATTTAATGTAATATTGGGAAGATTGAAAAATACACTTACCCAAAGAAGCTTCAGGGTCGGAGAGATCGCTGATAGACGGCACCTTTTGCACAGATCCCAGAGATCTTGAGGATGGCGCTGAATCATCTTCGTTGTCATCCAGAATCTCTTGTTTGAAGAGAGGTACGTTGCTGACAACAGGTTCATCGTTCTAAAATAGAAAATAACATAAATCAATATATTTTATTGTACAAGCGACAAATGCCGTCTAATAAATACTTAATTGTTGTTTTTCTAGCTGGTAAAAGAAAGCTACTTTCAAAAAGAATTAGTGAGAAATTAATCGTTTTGGGATTTAAAACCATTCCAAAAATTATTACCTTTTCAATTTGATGCTTATTACAATTCGTCTCTTAACTAATCTCAAACATCCAACGACATGAAAGCAATTTTCTTCAGGAAAAAATGATTGAATCGAACTTAAATGTCTAACCTTGTATCATAAACTTATATTGCCAAAATCGTCACCGTACCTTTATCACAAAATTAAAATTAGAAGACATTCACAACCTTACCACAAGATTTCGTGGTAGAATATCACCGCCAATGCACAAAACAGTACTTCATAAAAGATCATTTTCATTTCAAATTTATATTAGATACGGTAATATACCAAATTAATTTAAATTATACAATCCTACATTTAAAGACAAATGAAAGTGGTACTTCATTTCATTAGGAATTGGTGTTTCATGATATTGCTTAGGCACATGATATTGTGCTTATTATTTCTTATTTTGTCTAATTTTACATGTTGCTAATTATATTCAATGTGGCGTGTATTATTACTTTTATTTCTAAGACATCACTTTCCTACTTTATATAAACACTTTATTCCGCTTAAGCTAACAATATTTTATCGTTATATGCTTTCAAGAAATTCCTAATTTGTATTCTTTTCATTGTTGTGCTAAACTTGACATTTCAGTATCCGTCAAATTCAAATTTAGGCATCCTATCAAAAAAAACAAAACAAATATTCAATATTAAATGTACGAGGTAGGCGCCACAAATTCTCAGCATGATATAGTAAAAATAAACTTGGTAAAATATAACAATTTTTATATTTTAATATAATCCCCCCCAACCTCAATACATTTATTACAACGATCAATTAATAATTTTATACCCTTGTAAAAATAATCTAAATTTTTTCCCTCAAAATGTTGTATTAGAGATGCTTCCAACTCACTATCATCCTTAAAACAACGTCCATCGATTCCTTTTTGGATAGAAGATCATAATACAGAACCTTTGTTTCATCTCTTGTGACAATGCACTCTAAAATCAGTTTCGGGTCGTCTCCACACATGTTTGAAAACGAGCGCGCACATTCGACCCGACGCGACGTTCACGTTGGAAACCAGAAAGAAGATGCGGTACCTAACTTGCACATCTTATTCATGCCCAAATGGTTATGGAGAATTCAGAAATGTTAGACATCATTGCTAATTTCTTCAGTTTCAAACGGGGATCTGTTAATACCATTTCTTTAATAATTGAAATGTTTTAAAACGTTATCAGTTCAATTAGCTGAGGCTCATCGTGGGGCAAGGGATTCTTGCCCCAAACGGAAACATTTTGCCCACTTTTTTACAGTGGAATATGAAGGAGATAAATCACCATAAACGCCATCTAAACGTTGTTTAATGTGATTAGGCGTATTCCCTTCTTTTGTTAAAAATTTAATGACCACGCGGTACTCAATTTTCGTTACCTGAGACATTTTCAAGCACTAGTCACTGGCTGGCTACTAGCAACTGCTACTATTTGAGCCGTAATACATATAGTGTAGGCCTGGCACATGTGCAACTATGACACAACGGAGATTGAACATGCTCTAACCTGTATAAGCCTGTCAGGCCAAGAATTTATGGCGCCTACCTCGTACATGATTGATTGATTTGATTGATTTTCTACCAGAGCAGGACCGGGCTTTACATCCCTAACACTATGTAGTAAATCTTTCTCCATTGGTAGTTCAATTGTGCTTCGCATAGCGAATCTGCGTTGAGCTAACGCTGCACATTCGAAAATAATATGAGGGTCTGTTTCCTCCTCCTCATTGCAAAGTCTACATAAGGGCTCATCTTTGTAGATCCCCATCTTATGCAAGTGGCCTCTCAAACAGCCATGTCCTGTTAATAGATATGTTGCTGCCCTAAGCTGTATCTTGTTTAATTCAAGCAGGTCAGCAGTCAGATGTTGCGACGGTCTTCCCGTCATCCGTTTGCTGTGCTTTTGTCCAGCTGCATGTTTCCAATTTAATTGGTGTTGTGTTATAATCCACTCATTAATTGCACCACGCACTGCACTCTTGGTAATACCTAGACTCGGTTCAGGGCCTATACAATTCATTTTTGAACCTTCCCTCGCTAGCTGGTCTGCAATTTCATTGCCTGCTATGCCCCTGTGCCCTGGCACTCACACTAGTGTGACCTTGTTGTGTTCAGACAGAGCCATTAGGGTTTGCAGGCACTCCCATACTAGTTTGGAGGTTATGCGATAAGATGCTAGTGCCTTTAAGGCTGTCTGACTGTCAGAGAGAATGCACATCGTCTCACCCTGCGGTCGCCGACGCAGACTCTCCCACGCGCAGGTTTGTATAGCATATATTTCTGTTTGAAATACCGTGGTGTATCGCCCAAGTGATACACATATTTTGTATCCCTGGTTTTCCTCATATACACCAACGCCAGATGTAGTGCCCGTTTTGGACTACCTCGTACATACTTTAGGCAACTGTTATTAGTGTACTTATTCTTCTTCTTATTATTATTATTATTATTATTATTATTATTATTATTATTATTATTATTATTATTATTATTATTATTATTACATAAGATGTTCCATTTGAAGAACCAAGCTTGCATAGTTTGTAACGGAAACTGAACACCCTCTATCCAGCGGACGGCAACTATTGGGTTGCGAATTTTGAAAAATAGGTCGTGGAAAAACTTTTCTTCCTTTCAACGTTCATACAGCTATACTACTTCTTTTATTACATATCCGTTGAAATTGGGAGGATCGGCAAGAGAAGGGGCCGATTTTCTAGCACAAGAGTTCGTAGTGGCCTTGCCATATTTCCCGTCTTTAAAAACTCAAAATTCGCTTCCTTGTCCACCTGATAAAAGTTTCTGTACATAAGCTTGACCGTGGATCGCGTGATTTTTCAGCCGTATTTTAGGAAACCCAAGTTGCTGATCGCTGCTCTATACTTTGGCACAATTTTATATTGTGCAGAACTTCACCCACGCACTAGTTGGACACGCTGCACATGCCATAATTACTATATATGTATGCATATATACAGGGGGGGGGTCGTATTTCATGGGTATACCTATGAAGGAGCATAACTAGGCCAAAACGAAGTACAGAGTCGCGGACCCGTTTTTCGAAAGAAATTAATTGGTCAAAACAGATTTTTTATATTTCAAGCGGTTCCTGAGTTATGAGTAGAAATCGATTTTTTATACGTTTCTGTTCTATCTCTTTTATTTCTCAAATGATGAAAAAATGTTATTAACATTTTTTGCAGGTAATGTGACCCTATTTAATTTTCCGTTGACGTTTGTCTTGTAACCTTAAACAGTTACAAGATATAAAACAAACTTTTGTTTCTTTTAATGGAAGCAATATTAGGCGATGGTTTCATTAAAAAGCTTATTTTATCAGCTTCCATTGTATACATTATATAGTTTTACATATTTATTTTGAGAAATAGCCGATATATTTTATGTTCTCTTAAATTTTAAATTAGTAAGTGTGCCATGCCTGACATTGCTATAGCAACGGGCACATATGTCAAAGTTGATTTTCTAACAACATTATACGTGTTCAAGCTATTATATATTTCTATCTTTGTTATTGTGTTTTAACTGTTTTATTGATTTAACTTTCGTTTACGTTTCTACTCCAATAGTTTTTTTTCATAGTTATCATATATATTATTTTGCCTTCGCTATTTGTTTTATTTGACTTCAATATGGTGAAGTACGAATCGTACGAAAAGGCAGATATGTATGAAGCTTACATTGAATGTGGAAAAAATCCTATCGCTGCTTGAGAATTGTATTTTCAAAGATATTCAGAACGCAGACAGCCAAATATCACTTTATCTAAAGAACTCAAGGACAATCTCAGAGAGCATGGGTTATTTGAAAAGCGTAGGCCAAAACATTATAGTAAACCTGATGAAGAAGCTAGTGCTGCTACTGTTTTAGGATATCTTGAGATAAATAAAAATGCGTCTTCAAGAGAAATTGAAGAAAATGGCACTTCACGAAGAACAGCGCTACGGATCTTAAAGAAATATAAATATTGTCCATATAAAATATGGATGAATCATTTTCTTAATCCTAACGATTATGAGCGACGAATACAATTTTGCAGATGGTATTTACGGATGTGCAACGGAAATCCTCTTTTTAAAGAAAATGTAATTTGGAATGATGAGGCTCGTGTGACTAGTAATGGTATTTACAATAAACACAGCTATTTTTGGAGTATTGAAAATCCACATGCCACGAGACCTATTCGTTGACAAGGACACAAGTTATACTATTTTACATATGAAATAACTTAACAGCACATTATTACACGTCACTTTTAACAAATCATTTATTTGAAAGCATTCCAATTCAAAATCATACTAACACAGGGCATCAATTAGATGGTGCTCCTGCCCATAACGCTTTGATAACGAGGCAATTTCTAAACCACTATTTTCCAAACAAATGAATCTAAACTTTTGCACCAGTTAAATGACCAGCTAGATCGCCAGACCTTGATCACTAGACATTTCTCTGTGGGGTTTCTTAAAGAGTCTAATTTATAAAACAGAAAGTGATACTGCACAAACATTAAATAAAAGAAGTGTGGCAGCTTTCAGACAGAATCATAGAATAAATGCTGTTAATTCTGTTTATAAACGATGTCAGAAATGCTTAGAAAATGGTAGACAATTTGAGCATTTGTAAAATTTATTAATGATTGTATTTTAAAATTTATTATTGATATCATTTAAGATTGATTAATTGATGTAATTGAAATATTTTACAGAGATAAATTAAGATTATATTTGTATTTATAGAATTAAAAAAATTATTATGTAAAAAAAGTATTTTAGATGCTGAGTAGATATTTTCTGTGGCATTTCTTAAAACTGTAATTTATAAAACGGAAAGTAATACTGCACAAATATTAAAGGAAGAAACGACGTACGTGTTGCCATGGCAATTTCATGCATGGTACACTTATTATTCTAAAATTTAAGAAAGCATACAATATATCAGTTACCTTTAATATAAACTGGTAAAATAACCTTTTTAATGAAACCAGAACCTATCATTGTTTCCATTTAAAAAACACAATTTTGTGTTATATCTCGTAACCGTTTATGGTTATAAGACAAATGTCAACGGAAAAATAAATAGGGTCACGTTGTCTACAAAAAATGTTAATAATATTTTTTTCTAATTCAAGAAATAAATAAGATAGAACGATTAACAGAAATTGATAAAAATTTTATTTTCACTCATAACTCGAGAACCGCTCGAAATATCAAAAACCTGCTTTGACCAATTAATTTATATTGAAAAACGAGCCCGTGACTCTGGACTTCATTTTGGTCTAGTTATGCTCCTTCATAGGTATACCCATGAACTACGACCAATTTGGCCCGACCTGTACATCAAATGACTAAATGTAAATTACCATTAAATATAGCACGGTTAAATACATTTCATAGACTATTGCAAACATACCCATTTTACTGTTACTTTATGAAGTTTCTTCAGCGAATTCCAACATTTCATTTCCAACAAACCGTTATATCGTGTATACGTATAGGTACAAAAAAGAAATAAATGAATGGACTCGTATTTCATTCATGCCTACCAACCTACAACTGCTACCGACCATAGAAGGATATTACGAGATTTCACGTAACAGCCTTTTATAAAAGAACAGAAGAAAAAGGGTCATTGCTCGAATGCTTATTAGCAAACTTTTTCTTTCATCCGCACTGCAAAAATAATTGCTCTCAACTCCATTACTAACATTACCATTCATATTTAATTTCGCCTTATTGTAAGAATGCTTATACAATGTGTCTCAGGGGACGTTGGATTGCATGGGTATCTTTGTTATTATTGGAGATAGAATTTTGTTTAAATGGACAAAGTAGTACATATTTATGTGCTGTTTAATAATTCATTCACAACATAGTTGAATTTAAAATGGTTACGCCGCCATCTTGAAAAAACTGAAAAGTACAATTTTCGAAATATGGTCGTAACTTCTTTCTTTTTGATCGTAATGAAAAATTGTTTTTACATTTTATAGGCACTTTTTTGTGTACAATCGATTGAGCTAAGTTAAATATTTTTGTTGTCAATAGATTCATTGAAAATAAACCAAACTTATTTTTTTCTTATGGCGGTTATGTCCAAATTTTACATATTTGCAATTGGCGCTGTTTTTCTGAATAATTTGATGTATAACATGTTTATTTCAAGCAATCACAAATGTTAGAAATACTTTTTTTTGTTTGGAACGGAATTTTGCAGTGCGAAGAAAATTATAGGGTGCTGTGGAATAGAAACAATGTTGTTTAAGTATAATTCGTTTTATTCCTAAACTCAAAATCAATTAAATAAAGTTTGATTACCAAAACAAGAAAAGAACATTATTAGATATTAATTGAGCAGATGCTCAAAAATTCCACCGTTTTGCTGTATACATTTTTCACAACGAACGGCTACATTTCTTGTAACCTTTCTTAGAGTTCTGCGATCAACATTATTAAATGCTTCTATTACCGCATGTTGCAATTCTTCAACACTATTATAGTTTTGCACTTGGCACACTTTATTTTTGATAAACCCCCACAGCAAGAAATCACATGGAGTAATATCCGGGGATCTTGGCGGCCATGATATATCACTGTTTGTAGCTATGGCTCTATTCTGATGTACCAAATTTAAACAATTTATTACATTACGCCCGTTGTGCGCAGGTGCTCCGTCCTGTTGGAACCAAATATTACTTAATAAAGCTAAGGGAATATCGTCCAGCTTCGCTTCCACCTCTTCAATAAGTAGCTGGAGATATCTTTCAGCAGTGAGAACGCCATTGTAAATAATCGGTCCAACTAGCAGGTTATCTATTATGTCGCACCACACATTAAAACCGAATCTAACTTGGTTATTTCGCTGTATAATTTGCGATTAAAAATGCCAATATTAGAAAAATTTGTTTCATCAGACCACAAAATCTTTTTATAAAATTCGGGATTCTCATGAATTTTATTTAAATACATTGACAAAAGTTTATACGTCTAATCGCATCGTCTGGAGAAAGCGTTTGGTGAACTTCGTATTTGTAAGGATGATACTTATTCTTCTTTAAAATACGTGAAACTGTAGATCTGGAAATACCAGTTTCAATTTTAACTTCTCTTGTCGAAATCTCACCGTGCCTTTCAACGCACGCAAGAACCATTTCTTCATCAAAACTATTTCTTCGCTGTCTTTGTTCACTTCGAATTTTCTTCTTTGAAAAGGCCCCATAATCCATTAAATTTTTATCAAGACTTCTGAATGTTTTTGAATTTGGTTGCCGTCTTTCGGGGAAGTCGTACTGATATTCATTTTGAGCCCGTGCAATATTTTTATTACAAGGAATGTACGCGACGAAAATGTCATATTTTATAAAATTTTATAAAAATAAAATATAAATGTGAGTATTACTAACAGTTAATTTCACTTGACATAAAACAAGATTCTCGCTTGTTTCGTAAAATCAAATCTATTCCACAGCACCCTATAATTTTCTTCGCACTGCAAAATTTCGTTCAAAAAGAAAAGTCTTTCTAACACTTCTGATTGCTTTAAATTAACATTTTATACATCAAATTATTCAGAAAAACAGCGCTAACTGCAAATATGTTAAATTTGGATATAACCGCCATAAGAAAAAATTAAGTTTAATTTATTTTCAATGAATCCATTGACAAAAAAAATATTTAACTTAGCTCAATCGATTGTACACAAAAAAGTGCCTATACAATGTAAAAACAGTTTTTCATTACGATCAAAAAGAAAGAAGTTACGACCATATTTTGAAAATTGCACTTTTCAGTTTTTTTAAGATGGCAGCGTAACCATTTTAAATTCAACTGTATTGTGAATGAATTATTAAACAGCACATAAATATGTACTACTTTGTCCATTTAAACAAAATTCTATCTCCAATAATAACAAAGATACCCGTGCAATCCAACGTCCCCTGAGATACACTGTATACTTGCATTAATGCCTCTAGTTCTTTTCGTTCACGCTCTTAATTTTTGTTTTTGTACGAGTTCGTAACGCTGCAACGAACGGTGATTTCTCTTTTAATGTAGTTACCATTTTCCACATGAATTATCAACGGAATTCTTATTTCGAAGCCTAATGGTTGCTGTCTCAGTTGATAAGGCGGAAATTTCATAATTTAAAATTTGTCTTGCTCGATAGATGTTAATGTTTCTCTTAATGCATTCTACCTATTACGCGCAGTACATCAAACTAATTACGTATGAACTTTCAATATGTTAATTTTCTTAATTGAATTACTGGACTTTCGTGAGCGTTTGGCGCCTTGGCCGCTTCTAAAGTAACCGACTTATAATTATAGACTTTTTGGATAGATCAAACAGTTATAGGAGCTTCGTATTATGTAATCCAATCAAATGTTAAACCTATTAAGGTTGTAATTTTTAAAGTGAAATGTTAGAAAAGAAGAACCTTCATTGGAACAGGATGCATATGTTCTAATGTTGATTTAATCACTTTGATACAGAATGAAATCTGCTAGTTTCTGTGTCCTACCTAAATCTCTGTGTTTTGCCCTTGTTTTGTCATATAACCTACACGCTGAGTACTTTGAACCAATTTTCGATCGCATCCGGTAATTATTCAACAAAACTATTAAAATAATACCGCAGTTGAAAGACTAGTGAAACTCATATGCAAGTTTCCCAAATAACAAAGCTGATTCTATTGGTTACGTATTAATATACAGGTTGTTCAAAGTTATCGGACCACTATTGCTAACTTTGATATTATTGTAGCTACAATGTTCGTTAAATTACCAAAGATGCCGCGACTTTTCCGCTGATCACAATGGTGTTGAGAAAAAAAGCAATTACCCATCATATTTCAGCGCAAACTTGAATTGAATTTTTTTTTTAACTAAACACGTTGATTGGTAATTAACCCCGCTCTTTCTGGTGGCGACCATCAACCGAGAAGGACCGCTTATCGAAAATCTGCTTATGGCTGTATGCCTCCACAATGTAGAATTTAAACATTTTCAAAGTATTACAGTATTAAGTACTGTGAATGGTTCTGTATTCAATTTTTTTTATATAATCATTATCGATATTGTAGGGTGTGATAATTTTCACTACGGCACGCCAGTCCTTCATTGAATAATCATCGGCACCCTCCATCCGAGGGCTTTTTTTATTGGGTTTTCGTAAAAGCACATTTTGCCGAAATCCACTGAAGAGTAGAGTTTTGCTGCGTATGTATGTCCACATATAACATTGCGTCCAATTCAACCCAGGGACAGGACTAGCGCCGATTTATCGCCGCCCGACCACAGCAACACAAAGTTACTCGAAAGCTCCAGTTGAGCATAGCCCAGATAAGCGGAGTTGTCGTTTTCATTCGTTTTCTGTTTACAAACAGTATTTTTTTCTAAATTATAAACTTCTTTTTCTTTTAACTTTATTTTATTTCAGTAATTCTCATTAACGTATGGATATGCTCTAGGAATCTTTTATTATTACTGTAATTCTTATTAGAAATTTACTAAATTTTTGGTAATTTGCGTTTTTCGAATATTCTCCAATTCATATTTTATTTTTTTGTTAACGAACATTTTACCGAATATTATTTTCCTTTTTTTATTTTTATATTTTATGTGTGTAATTTTAACAAATTACGTTTCTATGTATTGTCACGTAAATTCGCTAACTTAAATAGATTGTATACATAACTTAGCTCTTACCTTTACGAGAGCTCTTACAAAGATACTCCAATACACGTTTCACTTCAGTATATTTGTCTAGTCCCTACACACTTGTTTTTCTATATCTAATCTCGCTTAAATCTAACTTACAACTCCCTAGCTCATCGATCTATACGCCAGAAGTAATAACGTTCCGATTAACAGCATCATTATAATTGACATGCGAAATAAATATTAAAAATCAAGCTTGGTAAGCAACTATTTTCTATTTCAGGTGTCATGTCGAAAAACAAAAACGAGATTAATCCAGGAATTGCTGGAGAAGAGGTTGTCTTCAACTTCAAGCAATGAATCGTTGGCACGTTAGAAGGTATCCACTTCATCATCAACATCAACGCACGGTCCGGCTTAAAGGGAGCGGAAGGAAGAAGTGTTGGTGGTTCAGGAACTCCGTCTGAATTAAGTAAGGTGGAAATGGGCCGCACACTTCATTAAGCTTCGACCAGCCAAAAGGTTTTCATGTACCAAGGAAGAAGTATGATTGGCTCAGGAACTCAATCTGAACTGAGTAGGGTGGAGATGAGACGAATACTTCATGGAACTTAGACCAACCATAGGAAGAATGTTACTAGCTCAGGAACTCCGTCTGAATTAAGTAGGGAAGACATGAGCTGCACATTTTAGGACTAAACGTGCGAATGGCAAAGAAAGCGTTCCGAAGATTGCGACGAAGATACCTCTAAACTTCAGTTGAATGGTTTGAAAGCGTTTTTCACCGGAAGATCCATGTAACAGAAATAGTTCAAATAGCGTCCAATAATGTTTCTTATTGTTATCCATTCAATTATTTTTTTTATTTGTATTTGTATTTGTAATGTTCATTTTCGAATAACTAATAGGATAAGGAATAGGTTAGTAGCAGTGGAACTTTGGTGGTCATACTTTACTTTACTCTAACCTTAAGTATACCAATATGCTGGGGCATATTTTGCAAAGGGGAGGGTATTGCCACGGAAAGTTCCACTATCATCATCTAGATCATCGGCCGACGCGCCGGAAGTCAGATAGACGCTGAGACAGCATGCGATGTATCTTCTAGTGTATAGATCGATGATCTAGATGATGATAGTGGAACTTTCTGTGGCAGTATGATCGATGTTAAATCGAACGTAGTGGCCACCAACATCGATCCCTTAATTACATTTTGTCCATTAACAGTTTAGTGCTAATATTTTCGTCTCTATTGATTACTATTCTCTTTTATTTACATTAAAGAAGTAGTAATAATATCCTTTTCCCTACACCTTCTCCACCTCGCGTTCCTGTTTTTCGCGGGTAGTTCTCTCTAATTCAAACGGGTGGCGCATATTTTTTTAGTTAGTCGCGAACTCACCCTTGTTAATCCTAGCGGGCACAGCAGGAGAACTACATACGTTCAGGTAGGTCTGCAATTTCTTTGATTGTTCCTTTTTTTCCCACTATTTCTGTTGCGCTATAAGTTGTGTTAGTCGACTATCTTGAAAAAAAGGAAAACAATAGCGGGGGCATACTAGGCATCACTACTTGACGAGCTCAAGGCACAAATTGCGAAAAAATGGCCGCATTTGAAGAAAAAGAAAGTTTTGTTCCACCAAGCCAAGAGCTCCGTCTCATACTTCAATGATCGCCATCCACCCTATTCACCAGCGAATTTTATCTGTTTTATAGGCTCAAAATTTCGGTCGGAGGACAGAGATTTTCATCGAATGAGAAGGCCATCACATTTTAAAACGCCTATTCTGCAGAACAATATACCAATTTCTATTTGGACAGATTAAAGGGAAGGGAGCATCGCTGAGAAAAGTGTATAGACTTACAAGTAGACTATGTTGAAAAATAAAACTGAATTTGACAAAAAATACTTGCTTCTGTGTTAGGCTGGAAACTCTTCATTGCCTTCGTATTTAAACAAACTTTGAAATAAAATGCAAAATTTATGCGAAATACTTTAAAATTATCAAAACATATCACGAAGTTATGACAAATAATAGGTAAATTACTTTACTAATGGATGTTCAATTCTTTTTTGTTTTTTTAGCATGCACTGCAACCAGAATTAAATATCTAAATTAACAACATAAAGAGTGGATATTCATTCAAATCTTTTAACGCTTAAAGTAAATCGGTAGTTTCGTAATTTCCGCTTCAAATTACGCGAAATCCAAAAAAAAAACTGTAAATATTTTTAACGTTCATTACGCTTGAATAAAACATTTCCACAAAAACGGTGCTTGCGCAACTCCGCAAGTGCCCATTCATAACAATTAAGGAGAGTGAAAAAAGCACACACTAAGGCAACGTTCAATATTCATTAATAAAAATAATCCATGCCATGCAAAAAAAACTGTCATGGTTACGTAACGCCTACTCTAAACGCTGACGGCTATCGCACTCTGTTGCTACACCAGCTAACCGGCTAGATTCTTTTCGTGGGTAAAGCAACTCCACGGTAAGTTGTTCTTGTATATCGCCAGTCAATGGACTGACAACGACGGTTTTATACTGAATCATAGCCGTTAAGAATGAAAACTTTTACTATTCGAAAGTATTGCAACGCCGCTAGTTTATTATTTTTCTATCAACTGTGAATTCGTCATTATTTGCTTTATAGTCTTGGATAAAAATATAGAACTTATCTTCTTTGTTAAGAAATAAATGAAACAAGAATAACAATGAATCAGAAAACACGTCGTAGAATACTACGAACTACTTCTCTGAGTAACGTGAAGGATGCATATTTGCATATGAGAACAGTTTCTTAAAACAACAGATTAAACTATTTAATTAGCAGACCCTTCTTCTTCTCCTTCACAGGCGGTTTTTGGTGTTCTGTTTCTGAATAAAGAAACTTCTCAACCACTAGCTACAGAAACTTCTGGAGGCAGATCCAGATTTAAGGGAAATTCCAATACGAGAGATAAAGGAAAAGAGGACAAAACAAATATTGAATTGATCTAATGATAAAAGAGACGAAATATTTAGATTAATAAGTTTTGAATCAAGTCTTCTATTTCTTCTTTAAATCTGGAACAATTGGTTTAAAGTACCTTCGTCGCTACATCTACATAAAGGAGAGTCTAAAATGCCAATTTTGAATAAATGAGCTTCGTTTAAGCAATGTCCAATTCTAATTCTACTGATAGATGTGATAAATTTTCTTGAAGTTGAGGGAAAACTGCAAAACCACGGCTGGAATTTAACTTGATCTTGTACTTCTCGAAAATGCTTTCCCTTAAGAGCTGATGTCTCATTCCACCAACCCTGTCACTCATTTCTTAATTTTCCTTTGAAATTATACACATTGGGAAAATGTGAAATTAGCTATATCTATATATGTACGGCGAGAGAGCGAGGAGGGAACTCAGTGGAATCCGATCAATTCGATGTGAGCCGAGCGTTAGTAGCTTGTAACGAAGTTGGGATATAGACCTACGGCGTGCAAGAACGAACGTATGTAATAATTTGAAATCATGGTCGACTGGAAATGAGAGTTTCGCATATTTATTTTGTCGCTATGAAGCTTAGACGAAACTAATAAGTAATTCTAAAGACGAAAATAAAAACAGATTTTGATGAAATAAAAGAAAAGAAAAATAAATACTCTAGAAATTCTTACTAAGATCGTCCGCACACAATGCAGTCTACCTCGTAACTAACCACATTGGTAACCGTATGCCATCGACTACTGCTAACCCCTCCGCTTGTGGTAAATCACTCGATCGCGTTTACCGTTGCCGCATGTACGCTTTCTCCTATAGCTAAACATTTTCTTTCCTGATGTGTATAATAAATCCAAGTAAGGAGTTCTACGCCTTGGAAGGGTTAGATGTGAACCAGCTCTCGCCAATTGGTCAGTTCTCTCATTACCAAAAATTCCACAATGTCCAGGGATCCAGCATAAATGGACCATTTGTTTAAATTGATCACTATTTAACATTGCCAATTTCTAATGCACATGATAAAAGAATTTGATAAAAATTTCTTTTTATAACTTACAATAGCTTCCACTACAGCTTTTAAGTCAGAAAAAACTACTGACTTTGAAATACCGTAAACCCTCATTAAAGCGAACAGACACGGGGGGAATGGATAATGTTCATTTTATCGAGGTGTTCGTATAAATGAATTTTCGTTAGGGCGAATTAGTTCATTATAAAGAATAATAATTGAATAACTTTTATTAGATACATTTTTACCGGAAGCAATAATGTTATTAATTTTATTATTTTTTCTTATGGTAAATAATGTTGACTTTGAAATGTCAAATTTTTTTTGCGATCTTAGTTTTTGACATTTACTTTTTTTCTACCTCTTCTAAAATTTCCAATTTTTTTTTTAAGAAATCCCTGATCTTTCGTCACTCATTTTTATTAAACTATGTACATATGTATGTCTACTCTCGCACAATTTATGTTAAGGACTAAATCTTAACTCTAAAATTACCTCTCAGAAACTAGACGGTGAATGCCCGACCATTACAAGGCACAACGTGCTCGATTGTCGAAACATGCACACGCAGACGATTTTGCTGCTTTGTAAACGAATGTTTAAGCACGGTTTCTAAATTGTGTAGGTGTAAGATTATACTGGTTGGTATTAATGGTTAACTGTTATATTAGTTTTTGCGTGTTGTAGTATTAAAATTGTTCGTAATTCCTTTAATTGAAATTCCGTTATAATTAAGCCGGACACAATCGGTCTTCGCAACAGAATCGGATCAGTCGCATGGGCCGTGGGTTATAAATATGTAATGTAATAACCGTTACAGATAGATGCACTGAAAGAGGAAAGGAGAAAACAAGGGGCAAGAAATACAAAATACGACATGACGGAGCTACAGAGGGAAGAAGTTGCACAAAAGTACAGGAATTAAATAAATAAGGTACTAAGTTATGAATGCCATGAGAATCAAGCACTAGAGATAGAAGAGAGATGGGGGAAAATAGAAAATGCAATAACAAAAGGCATTAGAGAAGACGCTTTATAAGCAGAAAGCGCGTGGGAAAAAAGAATGGGTTGATAATAGGTGCGGGAAGGAAAGCAAGAAGAAAATTAAGGCTAAAATATCTAAAATCAGGAAAGAATGAGGACAAGGAAAGATATCAAGAACAAAGAAAATACACAAAAAGAATCTGCAGAGAAAATAAAAGGAAATTGCAGAAAGAAAAAGTTAGAGAAATAGAATGCAATTACAAGCGGAAAAACATTAGAAACCTCTACAGAGCAATAAAAGAAACAAAGAAAGGACACCAACCAAAACGAATATTTACTAAGGACGAAGAAGGAAAACTAATAAGAAGTAAAGAAGAAATACTACGAAGATGGAAACAATATTTTGAAAAGTTATTGAATGAGGGAGAAACTGAACAAGAAGGTGAAGTACAAATAAAGAACGATATAGATACGGAGCAGACAGTAATACCGTCCGAAGAAGAGGTAAATGAAGTAATAGTATGGAGCCAGATCCACAATAGATCAAATATTCTTGCTAAAACAAACCCTAATCCAAAGATACGAGCACAACGTGTCAACTCACATGTACTTTATAGATTTTAAGGCAGCATACGATTCAATCTACTGAGAAAAAATGCTAAAAGTACTCGAAAGATTTGATATACCTGGGAAATTAATTAGGCTAGTGAAAATGATCCTAGAGCAAACAACAAATATGGTCAAAGTGGAAGGTCGAGAAACCAGTGAATTCGTAGTAAGGAAAGGGTTAAGGCAAGGAGACCCTTTCTCGACAATGCTGTTCAACTTAGTATTAGAAGAGGTGATAAAAAACAGCGACATAAATAGACAAGGAACGCTAAACACAAGAAGTCACCAATGTCTAGCGTATGCGGACGATGTAATCCTGATGGCAAATAGTAATAAAGAACTGAGCAGAATAATAACAAAATTCATACAGGAAGCAGCAAAGATGGGCTTACAAATTAATGAAGCAAAAACAAGAATATATGCAGCTAAAGAACAAGCATTATGACAACAATAATAAAATTCTAAGAATTCGAACGTCCAGTAATGGTGAGCTAACATTTAAGGAAACCGAGAGTTATCTATATCTGGGTGCATCGATAAAAACAAGTGCGAAGAAGGTCCCGAAATAGACTTCAGGTTGACAAAGAGCAATAGGTGTGTGGCAGGACTATAAAAAATAATGAGAAGTAAAGAACTATCATGGGGGCTAAAGATAAGGATTTACAAAACAATAATATGACCCACCCTGCTCTATGGAAAGTAATAACCGTAAAAGATAAACAAAGAAGTTTCTTCAAAAATCTGTTGTACTTAATACCGTAACAATAAATAATAATATAATAAATAAACGTAACTTCTAAACAGTGTGGATAGGATTGTTGAAAAATTTGCACCATTAGGTGTTTCTACATTTGTCTCGCCCCCCACGAGGTCACGTATGTATGCAGATGAATTGGCACGCGCTACCTCAGCGAATGAAATTATTGATTTATTGCAACAGTTTCGGTTCGTTATAACCGGACACTACTGTATTGTTTGGAGGATGTAGATTGCGAGATGTGGCAATTAAATTACCGGACTGGTGCTACAAAACATTTTACTGATCACCAATTACATTACAAAGTTTACCCCCTTCAATGTACTCTCCTTGCCGATACCTACAACGCTCCATACGAATTTTCTACTGTCGAAAGCAGTGCTGGAAGTCCGTTTCTGTCAACTTGTTGAGAACTTCCGTCGCTTTTGCTTACACCGCTTCCACACTGTCAAATCACCGCCCAACACGGTTATGCTGGATTTCGCAAAGAACGCCTTCACAGACAAGGCGGAATGGGCTGGCGCATTGTCTGGGTGGAGCATCCAGGATTTGCTCTTCCACAAATCGGGTCTTCGACTTCTCACTCGTTCATGGAGGGTAGTTAGAACCTCGTGTTTCACAAGAAATGTGAGGCTAACTCGTTGCTCGATCTGAACACTCTACATTTTTCCGACGCGACGCTAGCGTAAAGACTTGAACGAACGATTGCTACAGCGAGACTGAGCGACGTACAACCGTGACCATCGAGCTCAGGTTAGGGAAAGCATCTACAAGCACAGACATGTTCAAACCTACCGTGGCGTGCTCGCTGTTTGCCGATAGTAGCACCAGTCCGGTTATTTAATTGCCACACCTCGTACAATCACGGAAACGGTAGGATGGATATATGTTTCCAGATAAATAAGATGCGTAATCACAGGACCAATAAATGTTAAGGACTAATAAATCACTGGGAATTTTTATTAAATGAATTTGGTAGAAGCAATTCATTGAATCGTTGTGTAATGTCTGTAGATCAAGATGAGTAACATCACTTACGATTAGGCTAAATTGCCATTGGCAATAGCTTCGTGATTTTTCGAAATATGTGCTTAGGAACCTAAATTAAAAGCAACATTTCGAAAAATTTTCTCATTTGTAGAGAATGCAATTTCTAAAATAACCATAAATATTTTAGTATCAATTAGGTTTTAATGACAATAAACGGGCAGTTATCAAAATGACACTTTTCTGAACATCAAGGTATGCATTTCGATTTGTACAGACCTCGTTTATCTAAAATGTATTCGCTATCTTGGTATAAATTTCAATATTTAACAGCTAAGCCGTCAATGTGCTTCATTTCTCTATTTGTACAAAGCTGTATATTATCCTGATTCCGATATAAACATTGCTAGAGATCCGAGTCGCACGATAAATGAATGAATTGTGACCGCGCGAGACGAATGAATGAATGAACCGCGGATTCGTGACCTTCGGAACTGGCGCAGAAAAACGTCGGAGACGGCGGCCGAGGCAAACCAAAACATAGATGCCGCCGCTCGATTTTCATTCATTTCGTCCAAACGAGGAGAGAACGTGGTTCCGAGGTCTGTCCTAAATTTTGCGTTGCGTAAGTGGATCGCAAACAAAACTGCTTAGCTAATGTATTCTTTCTTTTGCGCCGTCGAAATATGCGTATTCTGCGAAACGTGATCACCTGCTGGCTGGCTGGGATTTATTCAGTTTCAAGGTAAAAGATTTGCTTATCCCAAGAAAGGTATTAAGCGGATTTGCGTTGGATTGAAAACAATAAGATAAGTGCGCATTATACGGGACGAATTGGATTTCGTTAATATTAAGTACATAAAATAAGTAGGGATCCTTTGTAGATAGATATATTACCTTATTCCTGTCCGTTTCCAAGAAGGGTTTTAACAATTTCCGTTTTAAAAAATTATACAAAATATCATTCAACATAAAATGTGAATGTGAAATAGCGTTTCGGGTATCTTGCATTAAAACAAATTTTCTTAAGTTCTTCACATACCGGATGACTGACAAAAAACGCCCCAATTTATAACCACTACTTACTATCCGATTTTAAAAAACGAAAAATCTAATAAAATGGTTAAATACTATCCATTGGCGTAATCAACATATTACTAAGAGCAAAAAATTTCGACATGCGATAGTAATTTTTTTAATGGGAATGTACACTTATGTTCGTATGTATTAGGCACCCCCGGTAAAATTCTGTATTTCAAGTACCCTAAAAATTCCAGATAGGCGGTCATAAAATATCTTACAAAAGCAACCCATACATGTATTTAAAATCCCCAACTGTTTTATACTCGCCAATTTTAGGATTATAATGCAATTACTTGTTCCGGTGTATTTAGTATTGTTCAAACCACAAACCGACGAAGTATTTATAACTATTCGAATGCGTGTTGTTTGAGTGTTAAATATTTTATACAGAATTTTTATAAACAATATTGTTAAATTATGCCGAAAACACGCGAATTAAATATCGCAGAAAAGAGTTAAATAATTTTACTTAATACGGAAGGCTTTTCACAAACTGCGATTGCAAAAAAATTAAATGTTCGCGCTGTGCCGTGCGAACCACGTTAAAACGGTTTAGAGAAACTGGCAGTTACGAAAATAAACCAAAAACAGGAAGAAAACGGCGTACCACACATCGAACAGATCGTTCATACAAAGAATCGCGTTACAAAATCGACGAAAATCTTCTAGAGAAATTTCTAGTGAATTGTGGGTTCGACATAATGTGTCCATTAGCGCTAGTACGGTAAGAAAACGTCTCGGCGCTTCTAATTTACACGGTCGCGTAGCTCGAAAAAAACCGTACTTAAGCGAGGCACACAAAAAAAGGCGCTTACTATGGGCTACAAAATTTAAAGATTGGACCATTGATTGGCCAAAAGTACTTTGGTCGGATGAATCAAATATTGAGGTAAGCTTTATTATCACTTAGTGCATCCAATCAATTAATAAGTTTTTATTTATTTATTGATTATTATTTTTTTTTTTGAATAAATTATTTAGTCTTTTTGTGATACTTTTTCTAGATTAAGGGGCGATCTGGGCGACAATACGTAAGACGAAGGGTAGGTGAAGCCTTCCAGGAACAATGCATACTACCCACGGTCAAATTTGGCGGCGGCAGCATCATGGTTTGGGGATGCATGACAGCTTCTGGAGTCGGCGAAATGCATTTGTGCGAAGGTCGCATGAATAGCAACCGATATACAGCGATGCTGCAGGAAGTTTTAGAGCCATTAGTGCTAAAACTTTTTGAGGAAGAGACTCCAGAATATTTCTTCCAGCAAGATAATGCTCCCTGCCATCGGTCAAGGGAGAGTATGCGATGGTTTCATGAAAATAGCGTGCGCTTATTAGACTGGCCGGCCCAGTCACCCGATTTGTCTCCTATAGAACACCTATGGCATATTTTAAAAAGGAAAGTTTCTGCACACCATTGTGACTCTAAACGGGCTCTTCGGGAAAAAATTATTCAAGAATGGAATTTAATTTCCGCCGATACCTGCTTTAATTTAGTGTCAAGTATGCCACGGCCGATTAAAGCTGTTCTTAAAGCGCATGGGAGACCGATCAAATATTAATAGTGTACATTTTTATTTATAACAAAGTAGATATATATATGCAAATAATTTTGTTTCAATTTTTTTATGCTATTCTTTAAAATTTTTAGGGGTGCCTAATACATACGAACATAACTGTATACAGTGAAATCTCTCATAATGGACATCTCCCTCGAGTGGACAATTCCGTTATGCGGACAAATACTCATTTACATAGCATTTGCTCTGTAGTTTATATGTATTTTGATCTCTCTTCTACGGACACTCTGTTGAACGGACATGGACACGAATTTTAGAAATTTAGACGGAGTGCCTATCTCTCTTAGACGGACGCATACAATGCCGAGGTCTTTCGAAGGTAATAAATCGAGGACATGATTTTTAACGGTGGATCCCCGGCGGTAAATCCCCGCCTTAACAGTATGATCCAATATTTGCGATTTATTAAGCAGTCCTGTTTTAGTTTGACTACTGCGCTTATGGTGTTTGCCTTATATAAGTGTCTTATATGTTAAATATTCAATTACAATTACATAAATAGGTAAGTTAATCAGTTTAAAAAGTTAAGTTTAGTTGCATATGTATACATATATGTATTATTGCAATTTTTAGTTATAATGGCACCAAAAAGAAAAATGTTGCCACTAAAAGAAAAGATAAAACTTATTAAGTTTTCTGAAGAAGCCAAAAAAAATGTAAGAGAGATTGCGAAACGTTTTGGCATAGGTAAATCCCAAGTGTCAAACATTCTGCGAAAGAAGGAAGATTTATTGAGAACTTTTAATTCCAATTCTGTTTCAACTGGATTAAAAAGACGTTTTGTGTCATCAAATGGTAGCTATGTCGATGACATCACATTCAGGTGGTTTTCTGCAGCACACAATAAAAATGTGCCTATTTCTGGAACAATGATCAGAGCAAAAGCTAAAATAGCCGCAGAAAGTTTGGGAACAGGCAGCTTTAAAACGTCGTGCGACTGGCTAGCGAAATTTAGAAAGCGTCATGGAATTTCATACAGAAGCGTATCTGGAGAGGCTGCCGATGTAAACGCAGCAGACGTGAAACAGAAAGGCATGGATGACGGGAGAAATTATGACAGGTTGCAAATTAAGAAAAAGAAAGTCCTACTCTTCTTAGATAATGATGCCTCACATCAAAAAAAAATATTCAGCTGGAAAATATAAAAATGTTTTACCTACCTCCGAACAGTACATTCTGTCTGTCAGCCTTTGGATCAAGGCATAATAAAAAATTTGAAATTTTTCTACAGATCACTAATCTTAACACACCTTATTAGCCGCATCCATAACACCGAATCTGCAAGTGTTCTAACAAAAAGTATCAACGTTTTAGATGCAATTTATCTCTTAAATACCGCTTGGAATCGGGTAACATTTTAAACGATAAAGAATTGTTTCCGAAAATCTGGCTTTGTAATAGATGCTCCAGTTGATAGTAATGATGGATATGATGAAGAAGATGACTTATCACTGGCACAACTTGTAGAAATGTCAAAACTACTACAACAATGTAAATCTGATGCAAGACCTGAAGACTTCATTCTACTCGACAAAAAACGTGTGTATAGAGAACAATGTAATTGAGCTACTATAAGATCATGGTAATGATTAGAGTAACCTAAACTTGCGGACTCGCATAGGCGTCGGTATTGCGGGTTAATATAAGAATACGAAAAATTCATAAATAAACTAAACCGGTAGAGAAGCAGGCATGTAGTGTCGACCGTGAATATAAATCATGTTAAATCGCGCTGAGAGAGATTTCGTTTTAGTACCGGTTGAGCTGTTGCAGAGATTAGTCGAACGGTCAAGGTTATGTACTTACGTGTCGCTTTTGAAAATATAGCTGGTGTTTTTTGTGTGTTGTAGCATTTTACCAAGTACATAATTAGTGTATCGTTTCATATAGAACTAATATTTACATACCTAAGAAAACAATGCCTCGTAATAGATTTGCTACTAATGTACATAAGTATGTGTCACTTTTTCCCCATTTAAAATATGACGGTAGTGCAGTTTTTTGCTTAATATGCAATGTTCGTTTGGCTGCATTGGACAGAACTGCTTGCCAGAGGCATGTCAATGGTATTAAGCATATGAGAAATGCAAGAACTGAAATACCTTATACACTATTCCTCATACATTTATTAATTATGTTTACCTCTTGTAATCTTCCGTTGTCGTTGGTGAGAAAAGCAGCTTTTAAAACGTTTTGGCGACAATACGTTCCAAAGTACCCATTACCCTCACAAACACAATTTCAGAATCATTTGCCGCGAATGAAAGAGATGCTAGAAAATGTGTGTAAACGTGATTTGTGTTCCAAAAAAATATGGATTACCGTGGATGAGACGACCGATATAAAGAAAAACAGTATTGTGAATGTAATAGCTCGCGTTTTATCTAGCGAGAACACAGCATCTCGATATTTGTTAGCTTGCAAACGTGTTCAACAATGTACCGCGGAAAATATTCAAAAAGTGATAATGAACGCTTTGAAAAAATTTAAAATTGCCCAAGATCAAGTTGTGATGATTGTGACAGATAGTGCAGCAACGATGTTAAGTGTTGGGCGATCCTTAAAACATATATTTCGTAACTTAATACATATAACCTGCGTGCTGCATGCTTTGCATTTAGTTGGTGAAGTTGTTCGACAACATTACGGAAACGTTGATCGGATGATTGGAAGTACTAAAGCAGTGTTTCGTAAATCTCCTAAACGTTTAGAAGAATTTCGTAAATTTTGTCCAGGTATTCCAGAACCTCCTGAACCAATTTTAACCGATGGGGTACTTGGCTAACAGCAGCTTCTTACTATTTGATCCATTTTCAACAAATTCAATCAGTTATAATGCGATTTAATCGGAATGAATCCAAAGCAATTAGAGAAAGTCAAAGAGAATTTCAAATTCCTCAACTTTTAGAAGATTTAACAACAATATGTACCAATTATACAGTATTACTAGATGCCATCAGAAAACTACAATGTACTGAATTGTCATTGCAGGAATCATTAGACATAGTGGAGAGTGTAAAAAATAAATTACACACATTAAATGATACGCCAGGATTATGCGCTAGTCAAAAGTTGGCAGATGTTTTAAGGAAAAATCCCGATTTTAATACTTTAGAGGCCGTTTATAATAAGTGTAAGAATAGTGAACTTTTAAGTGATTTTGAAAAACAGTTTCTACATGCAAATGTAACTTCCTTAGATGTGGAGAGATCGTTTTCTATGTACAAGAATATTTTTTCTTGTCGACGCACAAGGTTTAAAGAAGTAACTGTGGAAACATATGCAATGATGCAAGTTTACAGTAGTTCACATCCTGATGCCTCTAATTTGTTGAATAATTAGCAAGTAAGTTTATTTATGAATTTTTCGTATTCTTATATTAACCCGTAATACCGACGCCTATGCGAGTCCGCAAGTTTTGGTTACTCTAGTAATGATAATGATGTGAGTGAATTAAGCGACTATGGTGATGATGAAGGAGGCACAGAAAACCAAAACGGGAGAAATATTGCAACGTACAAAGAGGCCTTACCATTAATTGAAGATTTAAAAGTTCTTGCCACGAAGAAAAATGATGGAAAATCGCTGAATCTCCTTGTAGATCTTCAGACACATTTTCAAACGATGTCGACATTTGCAGAAAAAAGACAAACAGTTGCGGACTTTTAATAATTTATGTTAATTATTGTAGCATATATATTAGGCTTTATCTTTAAATTTTGTTTTGAATATATATCCATATGTACAAACTGAGTTTTTTTATTATTTCTCATCAATGGACACTTCCCTTGAGTGGACAAAAATTTTGTCGCCGTCGCTCTCCGCCCAAGGGAGATTCTACTGTATAATGTTTTTTTAATGTTTCCGATAAAGAATTCTTTTCTGAATTTAATGATGTAGATATAACAAGTTGAGATTTCAAAATAAGTTTCAAGTGTGCCGTGAATAACAATAATTTTATTGAAAAGGATATTTTATAGAAATAAGTGAAGATACTTAATAAAATACAAAACTTATTTACAAAGATTGCTTAAATTGTCCGCCACCTTGTTCAAGACATAGTTGACACCTGATTACTCTATTAGTCGCACTCAATATAAAATTAGGAGGTATTTCGCGGCAATCATTGTTAATTCTTTGTCGGAGTATTTCTTCATTTTCTGGACCACTTCTCACCGAATGTCGCATTTAACTATTCAACATTTATTAAAGCATTATAAGGAGGAGCCGTCAATTGACCGACAATTGGCAACTCATCTAAAAAGTTTGCAATGTTTTCACGTAACAGTTGATGGTATCTCGCTTGCTTTAAGGTGCCATCTAAGAAAAATGGGCCAACTAACCGATTAACCCAGACCGCACCATACATTTAAACCGAATCTTTACTAAAAATTATTTTCAATGATAATTCTTGGATTTTCTTGGATCCAAAATCGATTATTCTTAAAAGTGCCATTAATACAGAAATTGCATTCGTCCGATCAAATAATTTTTCGATAAAAATTACGATCTCGTTGTATAGCATTTAAGAATGAATTACAAAATTGCATCTTTCCACCATGATCATTTTCCAATAGTGCTTGTACTTTTTGAGAGATGTATGGTTTGAATTTGTGCTTTTTCTGTGTTACGCGCCGACGTCATTTGCAATTATCCGAGAAGGAAGCTCCTTAAATTTAAGTTTCTTAAATTTTGTTCGATTCTTCCGAATTTACGACGATCTAAAACTGTTCAGAAAACGATCACTGTAGAATCACATAGGTTCAGCACTATTTTTATTGCATTCAAAGAACACCTGCAGCATGTCGGTCAGTTGATTGTTATCCATAATAATGTTAAATTAAAACCACAGAAAGAATCAAAACATTGAACTCATGTAATGTCACACTGATACACAAACGTCACATTGACATCTATTATTTATTAATTTATGCATCTGAATGTTATCCACAGCACACTTGAAATTAATTTAAAAAAACAACTTGTACATCACTAAATTTACAAAACATTTCATTAACCACAAACAAAAAAAATGTACGCTGCCATTACGTTCTTTGCCAGTTGCCCGGTGTATCTCATATTATGCTATTCTTTGTGTGCTAAAAAATGCATGTAATTCAACTAAAATTCAAAGTTGGCTATTATGTCGAAATTGATAATTTATAAATGAAGTCAAATGCAGACTGTGACATTGACAGTTACTGCATAATTGTTTAGTAACTTCACTGATAGTTGAGGGATTGATAGGTTTGATGTAATTGTTGAAGTAAATGTAAATAAGGAATTGCATTTGTTTACTTTTTTTTTATATAAATTTTGATCTACTTTGGTCAGTAGATGTTGTAAGAAGCGGATTTATGAAATAATGCACTGTAAAGTAAAGAAAATAATAAGAGAAGATAAGGAAGTCCACTTGTGTTTCATGGACCTACACAAAGCTTTTGACAGGGTGAAAAGAGAACATATGGGAGACACTGAGAAAAAGAGAAATACCAGAAATATTAATACGGGGTATACAATGTTTATACAAAGAATCAAGAAATTATGTCAGAACAAGACAAGACAGCTCTAGCATGTTTGAAACAACCACGGGTCTTAGACAGGGATGCATTCTGAGCCCTTTGCTTTTCTCACTGATTCCTGACGAAGCGACTAGAGAGGCAAAGAAAGAAGGGGTAAGACCAGAAAATTCAAATAATAATCTCACAACTTTGCCATGATTTTTTGTTTTCCTCTTTTAATTCAATACAATACCAAAAGGCGATGCTTAATTATTACTTAAATAATGTACTTTCAACTAAACCACCGTTAGCACGTATGCATTTTTCAATTCGTTTTCTGTTGTTTCCTACAACCCTCCTCAATTCTTCTCGACTCGTATCTTGGCAGGCTTGAGCTATTCTGTCACAAAGTTGTTGAATATTTATTGATCTAGTTTTAAACACTTTATTTTTAATAGTTCTCCAAAAATAAAAATCTAATGGTGTGATATCGGAAAATCTAGGTGGCCATTCGATTAAGGGACTATTACGACCTATCCATCTTCCCTGAAGATTCTCATTTAACCATTCCCTAACCACAACTGTATTATGTATAGGCGCCCCTATTCTAATTGGTAGTACATTTCCTGTCGTACTGCAACTGGAAGATCATGTAATGAATCCCATAAATCGTTATTTAGAAATTCTAAAAAATGCGGAGCATTTAAATTTTGTCTAAAAAAGAATGGTCCTATAATCCTATTGCTTAGAATTCCACACCAAACGTTAAGTTTGTTAAGAATACTGACGTTTACAGTTTATTATCCAGTGTGGGTTTTCTGCAGACCAATATCTACAATTTTGCGATGTAAATATTCCGTTGGTGGTAAATGTAGCTTCATCAGTAAACAAAATGTTCTTTTAGGAAACACTAATCATATAAAAAATTACCTTGACTCCACAAACAATATTCCAAACACCTTCCAAGATCGCCTTCTTCCAAAGTATGCAGAAATTTCGGCTTGAATGGAAGTTTCTTATGTCTATGAAGGCACCTCCAAATTTTATCTTTTGAATAATTTAAAACTAAGGGCATCGTTCTTAGACTGGATGTTGGATTCTCAGTGATATAATGCAAAATAGCGTTATCTTCAGGACGATGATAATTCCTTGTAATTGATTTTATCACATTTCCAGTACGATTAAACAAATTGTTAATTCTTAGCACAGTCGTATGTGTAACGAGAGGACGGCCTGGATGTGTCTTATATTAAATTCACGGGCAGCTTCCCGTGTTGAACAAACATTATCACCCACGAATCTTATTATCTCAACTTTATCAGCGAAAATTAAATTTGCAACCATATTACCTTATTTTCAACGATTTTAATTAATTGTACACAATTTGATAAATGACATGTGGTTAAATCAGCAATACCTTGTTTCTAACGTATGGCAAACTTATAATATTATTACATAATATTATTATCAGTTTGGGCAAACAGCGGTAACAGTCAGTGTAGTAGATGTATGGTGCGGAGTCGGCGATTATTTATTTCACGCGTTCACAGCGTCAGTACTAAATCGATGCTGTATGCGAGTAGTTCTGTGTATATGTAGTCTAATAATAATGATAAGTTATACGAAGCAATAGTCAAATAGAGGTTGAAGGGGGAGATTGAGGAAAAAGGGGTACTGGCAAAACATCAATCTGGGGTCAGAAGAGGAAAATCAACGCTACACGCAGTGGAGATAATTCAAAATATATCTGAGAGAAAGGGGAAAAATTGGAACGTGTTAGTAACACTAGACGTCCGCAATGCTTTTAATATAGCAAACTGAACCTTAATTCTTCAAAGATAACAGACGAGGAAGTTATCAGTAGTCTGGGCAAACGGCTAGTGTAGTAGATATGTGGTGCGGAGTCAACGATTATTTATTTCACGCGTTCACAGCGTTAGTACTAAATCGATGCTGTATGCGAGTAGTTCTGTGTATATGTAGGCTGTCGTAACTTATTTCGTGATTGTACGCTTATGTTTGCTTTAAATGTCGCAGTTAAGTACGTCGCGAAAACGACCAATAGTAGACACAGTTAAAAACTTTATAGTGGACATGCCGGACTTAATTTTTGATGGCGCTAAAACTCAATGTCTAGTTTGTAAACTCCCTTTAATGTGTTGGTCCAGAAGCCATTCTCAACGTCACATCGAAAGCAAACAGCATTCTTCTGCAAAACGTGGCATACGAGACCAAGAAAAATTTACATTTGATTTAGGTGTTACTCTTATTTTATGTAATCTATCGTTTCGTTTACTAGACAGAGAAGCATTTGTCTCCTTCTGGAATAAATATGCGGACTGTAAATTACCTAGTGGGACATCGATACGAAATGTAGTGCCTACTATTCGAACATTCGAATAAATTTCCAAATTACTATTCGAATAACATAAATTAAAAAATTCCCAGCTCGAATCTATACATTTGTTTGTTTTTGAACTAATATATGCAAACATTCTTATTTTGTTGATTTTTTATGTGCATGGTGGTGTGCACTTACCCCTATTTGTCAACTTTTTCCCGGTTTATAACGTACGATGTATTTAAATAAAACTATGGTAGCGTCTTGTTATTTACAATTTACTTTATACTTTTGGAAATTTACTACCTCTTTTTCCCCATTCCAATCACCGCTGGTCCACTAGGACGCCCAAAATATTTCTCAAGGAGACAAGTGTATAGGTTTCTCGAATAAGAGCGCCATAAATCTAATCTACTATGCAGCTATTTAGGCTTTACTCGTTAGAACGTTGCAAACACAGTGGAAGAATTGGTAGTAGGGGCCAAAGCTTGCAAATGGTAATTAGAAGATTCCGCATCTAAAAATATAAGAACGTAAGATCTTCGATTCCAAAATAGTACCTAATGTATATTTTCTGCAGATTGTTTCTGCTTTTGTATTCACTAATTTAAAAAGATTAGCATCAAAAGACAGATTAAAGAAGAAAATTATATTGCTCACTAGAAAAAAACAGTTTGGAAGCCATTAGGAACCACTTTTCATAACGTAGGACAAGAAACCTTATAGAAACGAGTCTAAACCGAAGATACATATACAAAGTCATCTAGGTTGCAGCCGGCTGACCAGTACGCCGATCAGATTGCCAAAGATGGATTGTCGGACGTATACCGGTTGTGAACGAAGTAATATGCGCGCAACAAACAATATTTCCTACCTATAGACGCTGACGTGCACCTACCTATACATACGTTATATTTCGAACGATCGCTAGGCACTCTGGCTCGACTTCAAACGAGTTAGTGGCTATTTTTGTATTTCGTGAGACCGTTATAAAGACTCGGGGACGCCGTGAAAGGTTCAGGTGTTGCACCAGGCATTTCATGAGTGCGTATATGTATGTATGTGCATGATGCGTGCTATGTACGCACGCTTTTTGTGTACGTACAGTATTTACGTATGTGTGTTTGTATCGTGCTTCCACATATTGAAATAAATAAAAAATATGTTTTATACTGGGTGATCCACGTTAACAAGGCACTATTTATGTTTCCGTTATTATTGCAAAAAACTATTGGATAACGAATTTTTGCAGAAAATCAAAATTTATTATTTTTTAAAGTGGAACACTGTAGATTAGTTGAGTGTACTATTTCGCGGCTGCTTTCCATTGCAGCAATATCTCTCGAGTTTTCCCATCTTTATTGAACTAATGTACTTGACGTTTCGCTGAACATACTGTCAGCACGTGGTTGAAAATTGTGGGGATGACGAGCAAAGTTTTGGAAAAATTTGACTCTTAGATTTCACCAATATTTCGCTTGGACAATGAAATGTATGCAGTTAAACGGAGCCAGACGGTGCCCAGCAGAAGACGACATAGCCAGTTTTTAGAAAACTTCTGAAGAAGTTGACAGTATGAAACACCAAGGGGTATGGCGGTCGTTAGTTAGTGGTCGAAACTGTCGGGATGACGACCAAAGTTTTAGAAAAAATGTAACTCCTTCAAATTTATTTTTAAAGCTTCATCAAGGTCATAAACGAGTTAAAATAGCTAGCCACAGTTGTGAACAAAAAGATTCAAAATCGTCTTTGACTGATTCATCAGCCAAAGTTCCTGAACGTCTTTGAATTTTTGTGTTCACAAGCGTATTTTAACTCATTTATGGCCCTGAAGAAGCTTTAAAAATACATTTAAAAGAGTTACATTTTTTCCAAAACTTTGGTCCTCATCCCGGCAGTTTCAACCACATGTTAGTTCCTAACGACCACCATACTCCTTGGTATTAACTTTTTCAGAAGTTCTCTAAAGACTGGTGATGTCTTCTGCTAGGTATTGTCTGGCTCCCTTAAACCGCAAACATTTCGCTCTGATGGACCATATCCATAGTTATTCGGCTTGCATCCATTGTAGGCTTCGTGATTTGCTATTATGTATAGCCAACCTTCATGTGTTTCTTAACCTGTAACCGTCTTCCCTATTGAAACTGCTCGTGTTCTTCATCATTTCCAGTTACTCCCTCAAAATTTACTAGCAATAGCGATTGCTTTTAGCGACTATTTACACAATTTTGTAATCAATACTGTACTCTCATGCTTGGTAAAGGTTGTTGTTGTTGTTGTTGTGTTATTGGGCGAAGCGTCAGGTTGCGGAATATACCTCGCACTTCTAGACATCCATTACTGCGATCAATAGCCGACCCCACTAGAATTTTGCTGAATCCAGAGGTGTTGTAACCTCCGGTAACGATTTTTAACGCATCAAACATCGTTTTGGACTTGTTTCTGTGTCCTTGTTCTGTTTAATGTTTCTTGATTTTGCGTAGTATACTACGTCCGGTTTGTACAATGTATGATCTGCCAAAGTGGCATTGCAATATCTCGAATCCCTTAGTTTGTAACTAAAGTAACCCTATTTGAAGACGCAAGCTGTTCAAGTTCAAGCTGTTTTCCTGGACTTTCTTCAGTCCAAGAAGAAATGCATAGTGTTAACTATGGCAGCGCCAAAATACTCGCTAAAACAAACCATTACTACCAATGAGTTGTGAGCGAGTCACTGAAAGTAATGAGGAACACCAACAACTTTAATAGGGAAGACGGCTACAGATTAAGCAAAGTCATTTGGAAAGCGTATTTATTTCCATTTAAGATTATTCCCGAAGTTTATTTATATATCTCTGTCTTACACATTATGGCAAGACCAAATTCACTAATGTAAAACACTGCTTCGAACTAAATTTATTGAATGTATTATGTGTTAGTGCTCGTATATTACTACTCACATACAATATTTAAAATTCTAAATTAAACATTGAAACCATGGAAACCATATCGTACTTCAAAGTTTGACATGCGTTGCTGTGGAAGCGGAATAATATTCGGTGTACAAATTAGAACTATAAAGGTAGTTACTTTGTTTAAAAATTTAGAAGTAGACATTGGTTATAAAAACAACAACAAGAGAAGAAGGGATTGAAACATTTTGCCTTAACGAAAATGATCTAACTTTATCATCAAATTATTAAATACAAAAATAATATACATTATTAATATAATTGTTTGAAACTACTAAATTGACATATTTTAAAACTAACTTACATGAAAAACCAGTAACTACAAGGAACACCAACATCTAAGGAACAACAACTTGGGTACATATCTAGAAATATCGACAGGGCAGCAGTTTGAGAAAGAACTTGAATCATTACGTTTACTTGGAAAACTATGTGAATAGCAAGAAATTATTATTTTGGCCAATAATCTTAAAATTTGAAAAACATTTTATAAAACAAATTTAAATTTAGCCGTCGATAAGTTTTGTGTTAGGCGATTGTCAAAAATATCTAAATTTGTAAAAGTAGTAGAATTTTTTGGATTGAATAGATTGTATATTCTTCTTTGGCATTAAAAAAAATGTTTGATTTGACATAAAACTTATTAGCCAAAATTGCAAAATTCATCTAGATCCCCCTTGTTTAATTTTTCAATTACGTAATCCTTAAGAAAGAACGTTTTTAAAGAGTCTAATTACAATATAATAGCAAACCGCGAAGACGACGGCCCACAATGGACACAGCCCGATAGATGTACACCACCAGACTGGAATGTATTACAGATCAATAAAGCAAGACAACGCCAAGGTATATAGGTTTAGCGGATGAAACTTGCGACAGCCATAATTCGCGTAGAATAAAGAAGCTCCACTGTTGTGTAGAATTTCTAAGGAACAGATAATGCATTCAACCGCTAATTTGATTTATGTTTTTTTTCGTTTACGTTACAATAGTAACGGCGCGGCAAATACAAAAACTGTTTGACAGTAATTGTAGAATTTTTTAGAATGGGTACAAAATTTTAGATTGACGGCATCGACAATGAATCCGAAACCTCGAGGTCACCCCCGAAGTGTCAGGACACCAACCTCTGTAGAAAGGGTGAGACAAGCAGTAAATCAAAGTCCAGAGCGCTCTGTGCGGAAGCGGGCTGCAACACTCCGAATGAGTAGTCGAACACTTCGCAGAATTTTTCACCAAGGTCTGCACTTTCACCCCTATAAGCTTATGGTTGTCCAGCAACTGAATGAAGGAGATTTTGCACAACGCCAGCAGCTCGCTGAAAGAATGCAAATGATTTTAGCTGATGAAAATGAACCAGTAATAATGATGAGCGACGAGGCTCATTTTCATGTCAGCGGTTCTGTTAACAACCATAATTATCGATATTGGGCAGTAGAAAACCTCCGTGAACTGCATCAACGCCCACTTCACAGTGAGAAAGTCACGGTTTGGTGCGCTGTGAGCCGTCTTGGAGTGATCGGACCTTATTTTTTCGAAGATGCAGAGGAGCAAATGTAACTGTCACCTCCGAGCGATGTTTTCATGTTGGAAAACTTGTTGATCCCAGAATTGCAACGACGAAGAATTAACACAAGAAATGTTTGGTTCCAACAAGATGGTGTCACAGCACATACAGCGAGAGCCTCAATGGAAGTTGTGCGCCGCATCTTTTCCTGAACATGTAATCTCCCATTTCGATGATGTGCCATGGCCACCTCGTTCCCCTGACCCCATACCTGCTGATTATTTTTTATAGGGATACCTAAAGGCGAAGGTCTACATCGATAAACCTAGAAATCTGCAAGAGTTAAAAGAAGCCATCACGGCACAAGTTAGAACAATTGACATCGACTTGTGTGAAAGGGTGATGCGGAACTTTGAGGAACGACTACAGCAGTGCATTGCAGAAAACGGACGTCATCTGCCTGACATAATTTTCAGAACATAATATCACTTTTTCATTGTTAAATGGTAACATCTAAACTTTCATTTTTCGTAATTAACATTTTTTTAAAGTTAAAAAATACCTAAGCTTTTCTCATTTAAAAAACGCCCTTCCATTCTGCCCCACCCTGTATAACCTTTTTATATCCGAAATTGAACCTCTTGTCGAAGAATTGAAAAAGTGTTCTAGTAGTGTTCTATTTAAAAACATACTAAATTTTGATTTCTTTTTACAAAAGTACGTTTGCAAGGACTTTTTTAAGTTTTAAATTTGAATTTACCGCCAACCTAACAGTTGGTAAGATGTTTGAATTGGTATGCGTCTTGGCGGATTGGAAGAGCAAACTTATGATGTATGTGATGTGATTTGGTGTTGTAGAAGGAAATATATTTTTATTTTACTAATACTAGGAGTGTTATTGCAAAATATAGACCCTCCATGTTATTCAATCGTTTTTCTATTAAGTACATGTTAATGAGCAGCAAAATACTTCTAGTTTTCCAATATTTAATCGTTTTTCTAGAACCAATAAAAATGGATTTAGCAATAGTGGTCCGTTGATTTGAATCGCCTGTATATGCATGTAAAAAAGGAGGGCTGTTTGTGTGAGTAGCGCGAACGCGAATATATTACTTGCGTTCAAAGCGTGTGCGTTCAATGATATATGGTAGAGCGTGGGCTATTCGCAATAATGTGAAAGTGTAGATACGAAACTCAGCAAAACGAAAATAAGGACGGGACGCAAGATACGTAAAATTTCGAGACACATACGTTGCAGCTGTAGTAATAACTACCAAATAATTGGGGTTATACAAAGCTTAACATGCGAAAATACTTAGCAGAGAATATAAACAAAACTA
The DNA here is from genome assembly GCA_029619315.2 of Dynastes maya. NCBI lineage: Eukaryota > Metazoa > Arthropoda > Insecta > Coleoptera > Scarabaeidae > Dynastes > Dynastes maya. The sequence goes on along the minus strand of JAROYE020000010.1, from coordinate 19,882,343 downwards.
TAAAAACAGTAAGATGGGAAGTCGAAGCTTAGCATAGTCAGTAACAGTGGGTGAAAGGCAATATAATTCGCGATTTTAAAGATTAAAATACCAGTGAAAGGTAATCATTTTTCAAAAAGAAATATGTATATGTATAGTGGCGGTTGGAAAACACCGTGTAGAAAAAGAAGCCAACTAAAAGAATTGTATGCTAAGAATAAATAAATAAAGTGGCATAGCATTTTTCCGGTATCAATTAATCATTATTCAAGAGAAATATTATTTATTTCTCAATTTACTAGAAAACGATATCTTTTATAAAATCAACAAGCGATTTTATAAGTGATTTAAAACACCTCGTAGAGAAAGAAAAGTTCTTGAATGAAACAAATATATATCTTTAAAATTATTTATTTTTATAACAACAGATTGAATTTGTTTGACTATACACACGTTTTTATTTGACACAGTCGCAATCGTAGTCCTAGTTTAGGCTATGTGAGGTGGTGGTTCGTAAGCGGTGAGATGTAGATGAAGAAAATAATAGACAAGTCGGATAATGGATTTATATATTTTTACCATTGGATAGCCAACGTTAAAATTTCTGTATAAAAACAATAAAATAATTGCCACAGATTGGTGCATATGAGAACTCCTGTTTGTATTAGGGATTAGCAAAAATTACGAAAATCTCGCCGATATCGTTTTCAAGGCCAGTAACACCAATGTTAACAATTTAAATAAACTGCGATTCAATTCACCACATTTAACAATGCTTTGATCTTTCCGTTTTCATATTTTGTAACTAATTGTTAGTATATTTCCTCCTTTTTTGATATAATTGGTATGTCAGCAAAGGCAAGTGATAAGACATGCATGCATAAGTCCGTTGAGGTATCTGCTGTTCTATCTCCTACCCTTTTTGTCATAATACCCTAGCACCCTTCTAGCACCTAACCAAACAGCTATCGCTTTCACTCGTTCGCGATTCTCAGGATTGAGTTATTGAACGCCTCTCGGGGTGTTCCCTGTTAAAGAATGCGCACGCTTCTTCGTGGTTGCGCAACCTATCAACGCACCCCACTACGATCAGTAATTTAATCCCTTCTTTTTTACTTAAACGTAACATTTTCACTTTGACAGGTAAACTTCAAACTGACAAACTGTAAATCACAAATGATATTACTTACCAACAAGGTAGAAAACAAATAATAGCACGTGCATCGTTGTCGTAATCCTTAATAAACACAGATTTTAGTGACGTAAACAAATGCATACGGTTCCATTTAAAAAATTGTGATATGGGGCCACTGCGTCATCATGACAACCGAAATGACTGCCACAATTATTTTAAAATAAAGCTTTTTCTAATTTACTATCTCAGGTATTTCTGCATTTTTCCTTAATATGGTCACAAATCCTTACTTTGGATTTTACGCGTGACTTTATCATAACCCTGCATGTAAAGCATTTCGTCGCAACACTATGTTTTTAAGCGAAAAATTTATCTGCACAGAGGACTAGGTGGACACGCTGTATAATAATAAATGGCTTAGACTCCTGGCTAGGCCTCCTGGAGATTCCGCCGCTTCAGACGAAGCTTTCTAGATCCCTTATTAGAGGGAGGGTCAGTACCCGTTCCCTCCTACTCCTCTCTATTTCATATCCTTCTCCACACCGTTCTATCTTTAGCTTTTTCTTTTGCCTTATCGATCCCTATCCTCTTCAAGTCTTCCCTCACTTCATTTATACAGCTAGACCTAGGTCTTCCCCTCTTTCTTTTTTCCGATGGCTCCCAATTTGTTATTATATTTACTATATTCTCCTCTCCTGTTCTCCACATATGCCCCAACCACTTTGCCCTTTGCTGTTTTATCTTCTTAACTATATCTTCTCCATATTCTTTCGCTACCTCCTCATTTGTTCTTATCCTATATTCCAAATTTTTCATTCTAACTGGTCCTGGTATTGATCTCAGTATTCTTCTCTCCGCGACTCTTAAATTTTCTTCATCCCTTTTTTTTATTGTCAATGTTTCCGCTGCATACATTATTACTGGTCTTATGGTTGTCCTATAAATTTTTATTTTTATATTCTTTGAAAGATTTTTACTTCTTAGTAGGTGTTTATTTGTATGTAGAGCTTTGTTGGCTGCCATTGTTTTCTCCAGGTTGTCAAAGTATATAAAAATTATAACATTGCAATATTTTTAAGTGAGTGGGCTAAACATGTATCTAGATCAAAAGATACTAAATAAATAATATGACATTTTTTATGGTGATTGTAAATTGGGTTATAAATGTGTCGCTTCTAGAATATAATAAACATGCTAGTAATTTGCTTTACACAATCTAGAATCGTAAAGATAGCACAACAAAAACGATAATTTGGAAATTTTTCATCGCATCGAAGATAATTTGTCAATCTATACGTAAACAGAAGGTTGAGGTTAACAATATTTATCGCGTTCGCGGAAGGCGCTTTGTAAGGCAAATTAAATGTTCAGTTCGCGGGGACTTGACAAAAGCCGGTCCTCATATATACACACGTATCTTTGCTACTGGTTTTAACCGAGAATAGTCTAAGAGGTAGGCCTACTCGCCGAGAAAACGTCAGCCACACATGATAGTTATGATATATTCCACCATAAAACGTCAACAATACAAAACGATGAATTGTCGTTTCGTTAATCCCGAGAGGGCCGAAAAACGTTGCTGTGGCTGCTGCTAGGCGCATTACCGCATCACGAAAATTAATTTGGGATGAGTATTTCTAATGTCTATCCTATCCCGTCTAAGAAGACGCGTTGGATCTCTCGAATGTTTTGCCTCTCCTATAACCTATCTCTCGCCAGTCAGCTAGCATAATAAAGGGCGATGACTTAAGTTGTCTTACACGAAGAAAACGCATCTGTCTTTTATCCATCTTTCTCTAAACCTACGTCTTTCCTCCTTCTTTCGGTTTACGGCTTAGAGTTTCATTGTCTAACGCGAGTGCAGTTGCTTCCAGTCGTTTCGTGAGCCTGTAGTTGTGCATAAGTTACTCACGCATGATTTATGAAGTACCACTGTCGCTAATAAAGATATAAGAAGACTCTGATATGCGTTTTGTGTTTTGTTATCACGTTTACCAGCTTTCTCGGATTCTCTCTTCCTATCTGCTCGGATCATTCCGTTCGTTCATCTGCAATTACAGATGTGTGACGGATTATTTAGGTCATTGCTGTCTCGTTCATCTTGTCTATAAGTACATGCACATGCACATACACACAAATAGATATATTTGTTTAGCCGTTTATGATCCGAAATGCGGAGAATACAATGGGAATGACTACTTCGACGAGAATTCTACAGTAATTGATGAGTTCTATTTTCCGAGAAATAGCTTCGTTATTGTTTCACAAATTAATCTATGTGTATTTTCCATCTAGAAAAAAAAGCACTAGATGTCGCATAAACAATATTTTGTATAAGTATTGATCAAGTTATATCCTAAAATGAACCGTTTTCAAAGACACTGGTTACACAAATTTCAGAAATATTAAACCCCCATAGTTACTGTTTCTCCACGAATGGGTGTCTGCTACCATTTAGATTATAATTTAGTGGAGTTTATCAGAAACCTTTTTTTTTCCTAAAAATAGAATAAGGATCAAAAACAAGCGGTGCTCGTTAACTTTAGCTTTAAGTAGCCTCATCTGATGTACAGATTAGAAAAGGTCCGGTAAAAATTATCTAATGTATGCTACTAATGCGTTTTATCAGACTTTAAGATTACTACAGAAATTACTAATGATACTGAAAGTAAATTGAAATAATCCTAATAGCATTCAGTGTGACTTAATAATAATAATAACATTAGTCTAATAATAATGATAAATTATACGAAGCAATAGTCGAATAGAGGTTGAAGGGGGAGATTGAGGAAAAAGGGGTACCGGAAAAACATCAATCTGGGGTCAGAAGACGCTACACTCAACGCTACACGCAAAATATATCTAAGAGAACGGGGAAAAATTGGAACGTGTTAGTAACACTAGACGTCCGGAATGCTTTCAATACAGCAAACTGGAGCCTAATTCTTCAAAGATAACAGACGAGGAAGTTATCAGTACACTGGGCAAACAGCGGTAACAGTCAGTGTAGTAGATATGTGGTGCGGAGTCGACGATTATTTATTTCACACGTCCACAGCGTTAGTACTAAATCGATGCTGTATGCGAGTAGTTCTGTGTATATGTAGGCTGTCGTAACTTATTTCGTAATTGTACGCTTATGTTTGCTTTAAAAATGTCGCAGTTAGGTACATGGCGAAAACGACCAATGGCAGACACAGTTAAAAACTTTATAGTGGACATGCCGGACTTAATTTTTGATGGCGCTAAAATTCAATGTCTAGTTTGTAAAATCCCTTTAATGTGTTGGTCCAGAAGCCATTGTCAACGTCACATCGAAAGCAAACAGCATTCTTCTGCAAAAAGTGGCATACGAGACCAAGAAAAATTTACATTTGATTTATGTGTTACTCTTATTTTATGTAATCTATCGTTTCGTTTACTAGACAAAGAAGCATTTGTCTCCTTCTGGAATAAATATGCGGACTGTAAATTATCTAGTCGGACATCGATACGAAATGTAGTACCATTTGCTCGTGAACATATAGAATAAAGAATGAAAACGGAATTGAAAGATAAAAAACTGTGGTTGTGTATGGACGAAACAACAGATCGTCAAAAACATTCTGTGGTTAATGTAATGGTACGTACAATGGAACCACATCGACCGTCATCCTCCTTCTTACTTGCTTCCAAAAGAGTTATAAATTTCAACTAAGCAACTTTTAATGTTTATGAGTGATGGTGCCGCAAACATGCGTTCTTTGGGCCGATCTCTTAAAGAACACAGTGGCAACTTCTTACATGTAACGTGTAAAATCCATACTGTAAATCTTGCGGCACTAACGATTCCTACATGTTTCCACTAGTAAATGCATTGATTGCTAGTACAAAGGCAGTGTTTCTAAAGTCCCCGAAACGTACCCGACTATTTCACAAACTGTGTCCTGATTTACCTGAACCACCACAGCCGATTGTTACACGTTGGGGAACATGGTTGCAAGCTGCGTTTTACTACAGCAAATATTTTGATCAAGGAAAGAAGGTAGTTTTAAAATTCAATCCGACAGAAGCTGCAGCAATCAAGAAAAGCCAGGATATATTTCAAGATAGTCAGGTTAAAAGAGATTTACAAACTATTCACAACAATTACTTCGGACTAGCGGAGGAAATAGAAAAATTGCAAAATGTTTCGATGCTGCTAGTGGATTCTGTTCAAATTGTGAATGATGTTCACGCACAGTTATGCGCTGTAGAAGGCGAAACAAATTGGTGTGTAATACGAAAATTTGAAAGTGTTTTAGAGAAAGACTCCGGTTTTTGTTATATTAAGAGAAATTTGTGAAGGTGCGTGTGAAGATGCATTAAGTTGTTTCAAAGATTATTTTAAATATGCAAATATAACATCGCTAGATGTCGAACGGTCGTTTTCGACATTAAAAAACATTTATTCCGCACGTCGTAGTCACTTGACTGAAACAGCTGTGGAAATATATCTAATGATTCATATATTTAACAGATGTTACCCAGTTTGTGATTTCACGGAAGACTTTTAAAACGGTAAGTGTTTCAGAACGTTTTATAATTTATTTCTTACTTTCTATTTTATGTGTAAACTTTTATGCGCTCGCCACGCCTCTGGCTGTTACCGCATATTTGCCCAAGTTAGTTATAAGAATACCTTATAAATATCATTGCGGATTATCTTAAAGACAGATATAGTCAAGTAACTAAACGAAATAAATTGGAGGCTCAGACCGGGGTACCGCAAGGCTCCATTCTGGGTCCCACACTTTGAAATATTCTCTACAATGAAGTATTAGAAATTGAGCTGCAGGGACGAGCGAAGACCATTACATATACAGACGACCTGACAATGATTGTAACGGCAGATATAGTGAGGGTTACAAACGAAAACCTGAAACGAATAGACAACTGGACGAAGGAAAACAAGCTTAGTCTTGCACCGAAGAAAACGGAAGCACCTATAATGACCCGGAAAAGGAAAAGAGGTGGCCTGACATTCAAAATAGATAACGTAAATATAGTCCCAAAGAGAAGTATTAAGTACCTAAGGGTATACTTTGTTACAAGAGGCAGCTTTAGAGCACATTTGGAGAAAGTAACGGAGAAGCAAAATCGAATGGGAAGACTTGCCCGATTGATGCCAAATATCGGGGAACCGAATAGCTAAAAAAGAACGATATTTACTAGTGTTGTACATTCCGTATTACTCGAGCGCCAATGTGGGAAGGTGCGCAATATTATGATTTACCAAGTCAAAGGTCTCTGTTAAGTTTAACATGTTCAATTCAGCATATTCATCCGCATCGAACGCTGTATAAACGTGTTCAACTATAGATACTCAAAATGCCAGTGGTCGTAAAAGTGCCTTTTCTTGATCCATGTTGAGTTAGTCTAGAACATTGCTGCTTTTCGAGATACTTGACTAGTTTCCATGCAATCGCTCCCTCGAAAATCTTCGACATTGCTGGTAGAATGCTAATGGGGCGATAAACATCGCAGCCGTATATTAATCGTAATACAAGCCAAATCAACAACATCAAAGGTATTGTTCCAAGAAGACGAAACTGGATCAACCTTCATACATAACACATAATTATGTCATCCCCGATTTGGCAACAAAAATCGTATGAACATCACAAACACATGATTACTTACTCTAATTCTATTTATAATCATCTCATTAAATTTATTTACTTATCCGTATACATTCAATGAATGGAATAGATTCCGTGTTAAAAATACATATGCTTGAATAATGAGTAAACATCTCTGTAAACGTTGGTTGGCAAGCGATGCAAGCACAAACAAGAGATAATCAGGCGCACACAAAACACGACCGCTTTCAAATTAGTTGACTCATGCGAAATTTAATTTTAGTTGGGCATTGTTTACATGCTCTACCAAAAGTATTAGGAAAACAAGAAAATAAATAGGGATTAGAAGCTTCAAATGAAATATAAATATTAGAAATGTAAATAAATGTTAATAAATAAACAAAGCAGTGACAATAAATGTCATATGAAAACAGAAGATCGCCCAACAGCATCACTCAGATATGCGCTTTGATCTTTAACATACTTATCTGCGAAGGTACAACGATAGACAAGAAACTGAATTTTTCATTTAAAGGTGGGTTTTAAACGACTTGGCTTATATTACTCACTACCTACCTATATTTCACCTTTTTAACCGGAATTAGGAGTCCACGGGTTAGATTAATAAAGCCTGGCCTCCTCAAATGACATACGCAGATTAATTTCTGGGAATGGCACAATTTCGCTCACTCAAACTAAATCTAGGGTCAAAACCATAAACTTTATGAATCAATTTACGTATTGCAAAGAGGTATTAAAGTTGTCCTAATATCTTAAGGCACCGACTCAGAAACGCATATTCGTCCAGTGAGCGAGAGAGAGCATATAGAATTGCAAGAGCGAGAGAGATAGCGCTACCTGTACAGCACGGTTGAAAGCGTTTTTGCGCGGGTTGGTGCCTTAAGATATTGGGTCGACACGTATCATTCAGTTGCCTTAAATTTTTGAAGCGACTCACATGTAAAAATTTAGTAAATTTAAGCAGGTGCCTATCATTATTGAACATATGGGTCTGGAGATTAGGCCTATGTGGTAAAACAAATGGACCAATTAAAAAAGGTCCAATTGCCCAGTGGCATGTGAATCGTCCTTTGACCAATCGCGCATATTGCAAAGAATGGAAGATACAAATAGTATTAGTTTAACCATATGCAAAACTCGAAGGGAGGTAAATAGTTACCATCTTGCAGTGCTTGAATTCTACGCAAGTGATCAGGATATAATCACAGATTAGATAATATGCAGTTGCGACACTCTCTGTCGGCGCCTTTGATCTCAGGAACCAAATTGTGTGGCCATTTTCTAAATGGGATTATCAAACTAATGTTTACATTTATGAATTTGCTTGTTTGGTTTACAAGTTATGTGTTATAAGTTTGTTTCAAAGTAGATCTTTGGTAGGTGCCATAAATTCTCGGCCTGATAGGCTTATACGTACAGGTTCTCGCGTGTTCAAACTCCGTTGCGTCATAGTTGCACATTACGGCTCGAAGAGTAGTAGCTTTTAGTAGCCAGCCAGACAACGTGACTAATGCATGAAAATGTATCAAGTAATGAAAATTGAGTACCGCGCGGTCATTAATCTTTTAACAAAAGAAGGGCATTCGCCTAATCACATTAAACAATGTTTAGACAGCGTTTATGGTGATTTATCTCCTTCATATTCCACTGTAAAAAGTGGGCAAAATGTTTCCGTTTGGGGCGAGAATCCCTTGAAGATGATGAGCGCCCCAGTCGGTCAATTGAGTTGATGACGCCTCAAAACATGTCAATTATTGAAGAAATGATAGCAAATCGCCGTTTGAAAGTGAAGGAATTAGCAGTGATGTCTAACATTTCTGAAACAAATATTCGCCGAATTCCCCATAACCATTTGAGTATGAATAAGATTAGTGCAGGATGGGTACCGAAGTGCAGGATCTTCTTTCTGCTCTCCAACGCGAACGTCGTTTTGAATGTGCGCGCTCGTTTTTAAATACGCGTGGAGGCGACCCGAAACCGATTTTGGAGTCCATTATCATGGGAGATGAAACAATGGTTCAGTATTATGTTCCTCTATCCAAAAAGGAATCGAAGAACCCGAGGAACCCCGTCCTAGAAAGACATTTTGCGAGAAAAAAATTTATCGAAGTTAGTGGAGATTATAAGTTCATTTTTTCTGTATCTGGCCGAGAATTTATGGCGTCTACCTTGTATGTAGATACCATCAAGCAAAACCGTGTCTTAAAATAACCATATTTGTATAAATAAAACTATGAATTTAGAAACTTAATTACACAATCAGTGTGTACACGCATTAAAAAAGAATACTAAATGAACAACTAAAAGTTTTTAAAATAAATTACTGCGCCTACGAAATAAAAATATAAAACTAAATAATGCACAATTCAAAATGTTTGATAACACCCTTTACAAAATGGCGATTTCACGCATGCGTCATGGAAGTAATTTTTGGAAAATTTCGTATCTGTATATTATCTAATCTGTGATATAACTGATGACTTTTCAAAATATGCCAAATGATAGATCTACTTAAACCTGCTTCTAATTACCAAGAGTGTAGTGCATCGTGTAATTAATGAGTGGATCGTAACGCAACCCCAATTAAGTTGGAACCATGCAGCTAGACAAAAGCACAGCAAACGAATGATAGGAAAACCGTCGCAACATCTGACTGCTGACCTGCTTGAATTAAGCAAGATACAGTTTAGGGCAGCAACACATCTACTAACAAGGCATGGCTGTTTGAGAGGCCATTTGCATAAGATGGGGATCTACAAAGACGAACCTTTGCAATGAGGAGGAGGAAACAGCCCCTCATATTATTTTCGAATGTGCAGCGCAGCAATTGATCTACCAATGGAGAAAGATTTACTACATGGGCTCTTAAACCTGATTGCGGGAACTAACCTGTTTAAGTAAAACGAGACCGAAGCAGGAATAATACAATGGGCTACTAAGCCTCAGTGTTAAGGATGCAAAGACTAACCCTCCCTTGGTAGAAATCAAATCAAATCAAATCAAACCTGCTTCTAAAGCAATCTTCTTATACTAACACTTGCAATTTCTATAATATGAGTTGGCACTGCTTTCACGAATCATGTATTCCTTGCAATTCGAGGCTGTCGATAACCTTGAAGATTACTTCAAACATTCCAGGTTTCTCCAACTGCCAATGCAGTCCTTGAAATCTTCATTTATCTTACGACCGCTTGAAGCCAACTCTTTAACATAAGCAATTTCTAGGATCAAGAAGACATCCTGTATAAGCACCTAAGAGTTCCATACTACTGCCTAGCTTTTATTAGGATTACAAAAAATGTGGGTATATAATCATTACAACCCTATTACTTAAATAGCTTCTTGAATTCATGCTGTTTAATCTAAACCATTCAATTCATCCTATTCGCCGTATTATCGTCATTACTATTATTTATAACTAAACGCCGTACAATAAACTTAATAACCTCCATCAACCTTGACAAACGATTCACTTACGCCGAACCTGTAAGTAGAAACAATATCTTCTCAACGACATAATGGCATTGAACGACGTTGATCGCGCGAACGGGAAATTGCAATAGATCCTACAACACGCGCGTAATACGATCCGCAATAATCGTAATTGCGGCGAAATAACCATAATAATAATAGCGATAATTCGAGAGAAAAGTTCCAATACATTACGGTATACAGCGAGGTCTTATAGTGTTTCTCCCCTTGCAAATTTTTAAACGACAGAAGCAAGCCTCTCAGCCAATTAGTTAGGAAGAACCGCCAAATTATGTCCTATGACGCCAAATGCATCTTGCTAGTAAAAATCTGCCAATAGCATTCAAATCTCACCTTTAGTAGCGCAAATTATTCTTGTCGGATACTCTGGGATCCGCTGAACGAACAGACCTTTGACCATAACGTCGAAGAATGAAAAAGAATAGAATATAGAAGGTATACCCAAAGTTTAGTATTCGTAGGTAAGCGTTTCTGTATATTGTACGAGCGTGGTTGAAAAACGTAAATAACATGCCGTGTGTGTGCTGCCCACTATACGATAGACCATTGAGTACGCCCGCGATTGTCAAAGCCTACTCGATGGAAGAAATATGTACACAATGCACACGCTGCTCTTATCTGCATATGTATATACATGAGTTTTAAAACTTTCCGAACGGAGGTGTATTCAATACGGTCAAGACCTAACGATGGTCTTTTTTGAATTTACAGAATAAAATTCCCAACTTCCATCACTAATTTTTTGTGAAATCAATTTTATACTTTAATACAGGGCGCGAGGATATACAGTACCGTTCATGGAAGTTCGGGCAAGCTGACAAATTATATTAACTGTTTAGGAAAAAATTTTAAAATTATATAATATACATTTTTGTGAGGAATTATTAAAACTAACCTTTTCTGGAAGCCTTTTACCAATTTCTAGGTAGTATTTGTCTATTATAAGACCGTTATCATAAAATATATAATTATGTTGGAAATCCCTAATAATTACAGTGACAATAAAGCTTTATATTAATCCCTAGGAGGGTTAGCTGACTCACTCGTGTTACCTGGAAATATTCGTGTACCCTTTATAAAGTATTATAACATTTGTAAACGCAGTAGTTCTGAAGAAATTGTTATTGTGAAAGTATCTGTGGTTGTGCAAGTGAAAAATAAAATAATTTCGGTTTGAAGAGTTCAGTAGAGATGAAATCTTAGTCAAACCAATTTGGCAATAGTCTGCAAAAAAGACAAAAATTTTAACACGGATTCCACTTTGTGTTAAGGGATCTTTTTCTTTATACCATTATAAGCTCTAATCTTCAACATCCTCGCATCGAATCTTTTCATCATAGAGGGCAGTTACCCCAGCTTTTTTTAGAGACGGAATTTACAGTGAATAAATACCATTGAATATTTCTTTTTCGGCTAATACCTTATACACACGTTCATTCATCTATACATACGTTACGATATGTTTCTATGCATATAAATGAAGTCGACGTTCTTTTTCCACGCCTTCTTTTAACCAGACATCAAAGATTATGATGGTACTATTGAACTGTCCGTTTCAGGAAGTAGTTTTACACGTGATACCCTAACTACGGGACTATACGACCGGAATTTTAAATGACAATACGGCGGTACAATGATCCACCGATTAAAAAAATCGAACATGGTAATGGCGTACGCACATGTTGTACCTATACGGTGATTAATAACCGATTAGAATGGCGTAGGCGTCAGCCGGTTAAATGTACGGAGCGCGAGGTACGTTGACGCCGCAATAAAATACTAATTATGATGCTTTTGATTACTAATCAATGCTGGAATTATTGCCGAGATCGTAGCACTATTTTGCTGCTGGCAAACAATGGCTAACATCTACTTCAAATATACTGACATAGAAATTGCACCATCCGGAAAGGGTTGAAATTTTCGGATGAAATTTGATAGGAATATTTACCTATGTAAAAGTAATAAATGGTCAAAATTTGGGAGGAAAATCTTTATTAGTTAAACAAAATTTTATAATAATTGTTAATAATGTGTGGGGCCGCCTCTCTGATTTACACATTCATTTTCACGCCGTGGCATTGATTGAATAAGGTGGTTTATCTCGTCTTAAGGTATTGCCTCCCATGCAAGTTGCACCTCATGTCTCAAAGCCACCAAAGTCAAAGGAGGACGTTGCAAGTTTCGCAACCTTCTACCCATTATGTCCCATATATGTTCGACGGGAGAAAGATCTGGAGATCTTGGAGGCCAGGGCAAAAGATTAATCTGGGCCTATTCAAAGAAGTTCAAGGAAAACCTTGCTACATGAAAACGTGCATTATCTTGCTGGAATAATGGATCTTCGAGCTCTTGTAAGTATGGCAGAAGATGTGTTCCAACCACCTCCGCAATGTACCGTTGTGCTGTCATATTGCCTCGAATGAACACCAAGGGAGCCTTGCTGCCATAAGTAATCCCACCCCAAACCAAAACACCCACAGTGCGGTGTACGTGCCTCTCAACGGTAAATCGAAGATTCCGTCGTTCACCCCGTCTTCTTCTGACTCTCTGACGACCGTCGTGCATACCTAAACAAAATCTTGATTCGTCACTAAACACAACACGACGCCATTCAAGATTCCAATGAGATCTTTCATTGCACCATTGTAACCGTTGCTGATAATGTTCCGCAGTCAAAGAAAGCACAAGTTGCGGACGATATGATGTTAACCCAAAGCTTCGAATTCGGTGATAAACTGTTCTAAGAGTTACATGGCGACCTTTTTCAGCAAACTATTGGTTACCAATTGCCCGAGTAGAGGAAAATCGGTCTCTAAATACCAGTTGTCTTAAGCGACGATCTTGACGCTCATTCGTTTTTCTTGAAGCCCCGGTTTCTCTTCTACAACGTTCCTGGCCATCTTCAAACCATGCAAACCAATAATTCGACCTCTGTCGAATTCGCTTAATTGTCGATACACTGCTCGTCTTCTTACTCTAGGCATAGCTAACATTTAACTGAACCGCAGTTCAATGAGAACAACAAAACAAATCGAGAAAGTTATAAAAAACACCGCAAAAAAACATTCAATATCAGTGCTGAGAGAGAGGTAAAAACCTCAATAACAACTTTATTGTTTGACTCAGAGGATTCAAATTTTGATCATTTATTACTACTACATAGGTGAATATTCCCACCAAATTTCATCGGGAAATTCCAACCCCTTCTAGCTGTTGCAATTTCTATGTTACTGAGTATATTTACTATTTACTTGGATTAATTACTACGTTCGAAGTAAGTCCTTTGGGACTATACCAGGATTGTCTTTTTAATTTTGCATATAGCCATAACAGCAAACAATAGATCAACTTAAAGCCCTTTGTCGTTTTTCAAAGCAGTCTCCACTAAAATTGATACACTTTTTCATTCTGTCAAACCAACAGTTAAAGCAGTTATGCCAATCATCAATTGGAATAGTCAAAATTGCCATTTTAAATGCATTGACTGCTTCTTCTGACGACAGTCAACTGTTGACCACGAAACCCATTATTGAATCTAGGGAACGTAAAAAAATCTTTTGGAGTTAGGTCGGGACTGTACTGAGGATGATTTAATAACACAATGTTTTACTGCTCTAAAAACTCAATCGCCCTTTGAACTCTATATAAATTCGCATTATCGTAGAGGTTGATTCATCGTTGTAAGTTAGTTTCTCGGAGACACGGCAATCCGTAAACAAACGATTGTATACCAATCGGCATTAACCCTTCTTCGATCGTCTAAAGGAATTGTAGCAACATAGCCCGAAATTAAGGCAAAAGTAGCCATTTTCTTCGACACACTTCGGCAACGGATAACTTTTGCTGACTTCTCCTCTCCTCATCTCGAAACACCCACACAGTGGACTGACGTTCGGTTTCGGGTTCGTAAGAATAAATCCATGATTTGTCACCACTCACAATAGTACGAGGGTGGGTCAATATGTCCGTGACTTTTTGGATGAGATTTTTTCGGCAAAAAAACGTTTTACTTCTCAACGTAGCCCACTTTTAGCTCAATACATTTCGTCCAACATTTCTCCAATTTTTTTATCCCTTTCAAGTAATAAGATTTATCGAGGCTCGCAAAATAGGCGTTTGTTTGAGCGATGATTTCATCGTTGGAGCCAAATCTCTTTCCGCCGAGCCATTTCTTCCGGGGAATATGCCCCAATTTCGCCATGGCACTTTCTTCTTGGCCAAATGAGGTAATTTTTTCTTCAAATCGTCATTGAACCTGTCCAATAAATTGCGGTAATATTCGCCGTTAATTGTTTTTGCCTTCTGAAGGTAATCGATGTGGATTAACCCGCGTGCATCCCAAGAAACTGTCGCCATTACCTTACTGGCCGACAGACCCACCCTGGCCTTCTTCGGCGCCGATTCGCCCGAAGAAATCCACTGTTTCGACTGCTGTTTGGTCTCCGGTGTGTTGTGGTGTATCCATGTTTCGTCAACGGTTATGAAACGGCGCAAAAGCTCGTCCGGATTATGATTAAACAACGTCAAACACTCCTTCGCGTTTCTGATCAATTGTGAGAAAACGCGGCACCCATATTCCGGATAGCTTTCTCATACGCAAGTGATCATTCAAAATCGAAACCACTGAGCCATGTGATATGCCTATGCCTTCTACAATCTCGCGCACTTTCAATCTCCGATCGGTCAGCACCATATCGTGAATTTTTTCGATTGTTTCGCGTGTAATGACCTCAATTGGGCGTGCAGAACATTCGGCATTATTAGTGCTTGTACGACCAGAACGAAATTCAGTAAACCACTTCTTTACCTTTGATTCTGATGGTGCAGAACCCCGTAGTATTTATCAAGCTTAGCCTTGGTTTGAGTGATGGTTTTCAACCGTAAAAAATAATGAACATACGAAATTCACTTTTTTCCATTTTCGCCAAAATGCACGATGTTGTCTTCTTTCAAAGGCTGTCAAACTTTAACCAAATGACGCAGGTTTCTCAAACTTTGGCAACCTGGCTTAAACATTTTTTGAGTTTCCGTTGTTGAACAGGCTCAAAAGTTTCCGATGCCAATTAACGCAAGCCGCCTGTTTTTTCTTTTGAGTGACTGCTGTCTTTGGTGGCCCTGTCCTGGGATCATCGTTGAGACTGGTGCGTTCACGTTGGAATTCACAGTACCAGCGAGAAATTATTGACTGATCATTTCATTCATTATCAAAAACAGAAACTCGATGAGACGTTGTTGAGAAAGGATCTTTTCTAAAATTGATCGCAAAATTGTTTTTATCAAATAATAACCTCAAAGACCTTTTAGGAAACCTTAAAGATCGAGTAGATAAAGTGGATAAACCAGGAATTTATAAAATATCATGTAAAGATTGTGATCATACATGTACATATAAAATTTTATTGGAGCTTCATAAGAAAATTTTGCTGTAAATCTCACAGGATTTCTAACTGCACAAGGCAGCTATTAAAAAAAACAAAATATCTATAGCCATGAAAATAAAAACAATCGTTTTCTTAAAGTATTTCACATCAGTCATAGTTTGTTTACATTTAATGAGAGAACATTACAATATAATTATTACATACTACGTACTAACGACTATAACTACCTTTATTGCATTTTTACAATGTTGACAATAAATTAAATTAAAAATTAAAGAAATAAATAATTGGGTAGACAGGCCTCTTAAATTGTTTAAAAAAATTGCATTCCCAATTAAAGACTTTTAATGCCAAATAGACCAAGGGACTAAAAAAATTTCTGCATTATTCAAGAATATTTTCGCTGGAAATCTTATGGGCTATAATAGATATCCAAACAACGATTTTGGAATAGCAAAATTTTATTGTTTCTCTTCTTGTGATTGACCAAAGAGGACAATACTGCATTTCACTTTAATATTTATTTTCGTTGGAAATAAGAAAATATCTTTCAAAATACCTATTTACAAACAAGATATGCAAGAACACGCTTGCTCGGTCAGTAATCAGAAAACACTGTTAACAACTGCTTTGCAGAATTTCGCCGTGGTCGTGCTTCCATTAGTGATGAACTTCGTGAAGATTAACCAAAATCGGTTGTTGTTCCACAGAACATCGATGCAGTGCGCAACATGATTGAAGAAGATCGGCAAGTGAGTTACTGTGAGATAGGGCCGTCCCTTTGTATGAATATTTAGGTATAAAAAAGATCTGTTCCCGATGGATTCGGTATAATTTCACCCAATCACAAAAAGGGTTCGTGTAAGGAAAAGCCCAAAAAATTCGACACGGGAACTTCAAAATCTGTATACAACATTGTAACAGGAGATGAAACTTGGATATATTCGTACACAAAAGTTGTTCATTCACGAAGCACTTTCAAGAAAATCGTTGCTTGTTTCTTTCGTTGTAGTGGACATGTCACAAGTATTGTTTTGGAGGATCGAAGAACAGTTAATGCTGAATGGTGTGCAACAATTTGTTTGCCAAAAGTCATCGATGAAATTAAGAAAAACAATCGACAACGTCGCATCACTTTTCATCATGGTAATGCCACCTTTCATACAGCACGTCTATTTGAAGGAGAAAAACATCGAATTAATGTCTCATTGTCCGTACTCCTACTAAAACCTGATTTATTACCTAACGATTTCTTTTTGTTCTCGAATGTCAAACAAAAAAATCGTGGACAGCAATTTTTATCACCCCAAGCAGCTGTTGAAACCTTCAAAAACCATGTTTTGGGGATACCACCTTCGAAGTGGAAAAAGTGTTTCGAAAATTGGTTATACAACTGTATATAGAATGACATTTTACAGATAAGTACTGCATAATCAGCCAATTATGTAACTTTTCCTCAATCGTATTAGCCTTTCAATTGTAAATAACATTGTCAAAAAGCGACGGCCTTCGCTCTATAAAATGCTCCAAAAACTTTAAATGCGCCGGATATAATAACTTTACCCCCAAAATAGATGCTGCTTCAAAGATCATTAGCGGTAGACTGGGTTCCATGAAATCAATGACTTTGCTGGACGTCGAAGAGGACATCATTTCTGAAGAGGAGCGGTATTTTGAGGATAACAGAAACTGGGGAAAGATCATTTTCCTACCATATAACATGCTTTGAAGGGTTATAATCGTCCTCAGCATCTTGCTGGACTGCTGGGTCGTCACCTACAACATCAGCTTCAGCAACGAGTTGACTGCTGCCGATGCGGCCGTCTATTATTTGTGCAATTCGTACCAAAAAAAATTTCTTCTTTCATGATTTTTGTGAAAAGTTAAAAGGTATACCTCGTATTCGTCGCTTCGATCATTATCATAAAAGACGTCATGGGGAAAAAACAAACTCAGTTAACACAGTGGATCTAATGAAACAAAATGTAAGCAATTGCTTTGTCTTAAAACACAAAAGCCTGTGCAAAAATCAAAAACAAAATTTAATAATTGCTTGTTCTCTCTTTGTTATAAAATCCATGTAGAAGCTCTTAAAATAGCCTCAGTTCTTTCTTGAAATGATTTTCCAAAGGTGTACTGGTCGAATTAACATTTGTAAAAAAAAAATATGTAAAGTATTAACAATCCTCATAATCTTTCTCCAAGAAACCAATGCTTGAGGCTTAGACCCTTTGTGATTGGTTTCCCTCAATCTTTTACAGGAATGCAAGTGATCTTTTCTATTGTAAGTAATGCTCCAATAAAAGTTATGTTAGGTGAAGTATAAGGCTTCTTTTAACAAACGCAAAAGGCCTAAATTTGTCAATTTCAATTACGTACAAGTAGTACTTACTTAATTAATGTAGGATATATGTATTATACTAATTGCAAAATGATATCCCCGCATAATTCGTAGAAATAGTTTATGTTTAGTTTGCATATCACTAGCTATTTAATCATTATTTATCTCAGTTGCATAAAGCGCAACATAGCGTTGGAATTTATGTATGTATCTAAATCTTGAATCGTTTGGTCAAAACAAACGTCAGCATCACCGCAAATACACAAAGCAGCCGTTCGTCTTCCCATTTATTCGTACAGCGATTATACGAAACGAGAACAAGTAAGAAAAGGTGTTGATTTCTTTGGCCGTGTAGTGACTTTACGTGGTTTGCCGCGAAAGTTCGAGGAATTTAGAAAAGAAAATATTTAAACAAATTTCAGAACACTTTTTGCACTTGAAGTGAGCTGTGTCAAAAATATAAATTGTAGATGGCAAACTTTTAAAGCTATTTTATTGACTTATAACAAGCACGCGCACAGGAACGTTTACTTGTATCAAGACTGTCCGCCTCAATTCAAGACAATGACCGTTTCAATTATCCACAATACAATAACTGTTTTATTTCAAAAGAAATATTTTCTTAGCGTTTTTTTTCTCCGCTTAAGAGAAATATGTACTTGTGATGAATAGAGCGGGCCAAATTGCGCCATCCAACAGAATCGGAATCAGGCGCAACGGCCGCTTATTGTAAATAGCGTATATGTGAGTCACAGCAGATATGTGATATTTCGAAATTAATACACAAGAGTAAAAAAATAAAGCTGACGCAATAATAATGTTTAGTAATTAGAGCGGATATATATATATATATATATATATATATATATATGTACACGCTGAGGTGTTTTTATTTTCATTATGATTTTTTATTTGATTGAAAACGGTATGCGTTGTAAATGGGATGTAATAAGGAAATAACTGAGAAACTGAACGCTTTTTTTATTCTGTTGTACTTAATAATGTAACTGTAAATAAAGATATAATAAATAAATTCTATCCTTCTTAATAATGCGGATAGGCTTGTTTAAAAAGTTGCACCATCAGATAAGTTTCCACATTTGCCTCGGTGAAGGATGTTCGCCGAGACGAAAAAATGTTCTTATATTTCGAAAACGACCGTTCCACGTCTACCGAAGTAAGACAGGCGTAATTAAAATAATCTTTAGACTTAGTCAAGGAATCTGCAGATGCCCCATCGCACATTTGTCTTAATCTCGTGTAGTCCGGATTCTTTTTTAAAACACTATCGAACTTAGCTAAAACTCGTCCACTTGTTGCATCGTTTATACTGTGTAACAATGTACTAACTTCGTCCACGACTTGCACTGATTCTACCAACGACAATCCAGAATTTTGCAAATTTTCTATCGCGTCTACTAACCCTTTGTAATTGTTGCTAATATTCTTTAGATGTGTTTCAACAGAAATATCGAGAAATCCCTTCTGGCTCATCCTAATAGCTCTAGCTTCGGCAGGGACGAATTGCAAAATAACGGATTTGACTTCTTGAAAATGTTCATTATAATAAAAAGCGGCTTTTAACCACGTTCCCCAACGCGTAAGAATGGGCTGTGGTGGTTCTCGAATACCAGGGCATAACCTGTGGAATGCCCTAGTCCTCTTAGGACTTTTGAGAAACACTTTTTTTGTGTTTGCTATTAATGCATCCACCTCCGGGTAACACTCTCGAATAGTTTGTGCCACAAGATGTAAAGCATGGACTTTACACGTAACATGTAAAAGTCCTTCACACTTTTCTTTAAGGGAACGGCCTACACTACACATTGTTGCTGCACCATCGCTCATGAACAACAACAATTGACTGGTTGACACTTGAAATTTTTGTAACGTTTCGAGAACTACGGCCGTAATTGCTTTACTAGTACACTGTTTTAATCTTCTGCTGGCTAATAGAATTGCAAAATTTGGTTTAATAGGATCTAATACGCGCACTATTATATTCAAAATAGAATTTTTTTTGCAATCTGTCGTCTCATCAAGACATAGCCGCAGCTGTTTATCTTTTAATTCGGCTTTAATTCGATTTTCAATGTCCTCACGTATTCGTGGAATATCTCTCCGTAACGCTGTCCGAGATGGTAGTATCCACTCGGTATTGTATGTACCCCAGAATTTTCGAAATGCTTTTTTATCAAGTATACGAAGTGGTAGACCACATACCATAAACGTTAAAAGCAATTCTAATTGAAATTGACGTTGTTGTGACACACCATTTCTTTTATTTCTGTGGTGTGCGCTATTTATATGTCTTTCACAATCACGTTTGCTCCAGCACAGTAGTTTCTTTTTACAAACTTTACAGAAAATTGTACTCCCATTGTAGTGTAAATCCACAAATTCACTAAGAAATTTATTAACTTTCGTAGGTAATGGCCGTTTATTTTTAATAGTTACGTTAGACATAATCACTAAAGCGAGCACACCGACGCTTGTTTCTAGTATGCCACGAAGTGGTGCAAACGTAACATCTGCAGACTCGTCATTTGTTGATGAATAGAGCGCGTCATCCGTAAATGAATAAGCGCGCTGTTAGTTCGTAGCCGTCGATGAATGAACTTTTTTTTTGTAGTGGCCCACTGTGAACAACGCCCTATTTATCAACGAACACCCAAACTGCAGGTGTATATTTGCGCGTCTTCACGACGTAATAGACAGTGGTTTTGGTCCTCGTCCTAATAATTACATATTTAAATTACCTATGTTTACATACATATATGCGCCCGGCAGCCTGATTGCGAACCTGGCGCGTGGCGCTCTTGGCCCGCTCTAGTGATGAATAATTGTATTTCTTTGTTTACAACATTTGTTAACTTGATTCAAGAAAATCTTGTAGAGAATTTAAAGAAAGCGATTCTTAGTATAAGTAAATGGCCGTTATAACACAAAACAATATTTTCTTAAGGATAGTAAATAGTTTTCTTAATTCCAGAAAGCGTTTAGGTATTGTTCATAAACCAATAGTTGCATTTTTATTTATTTACTGAGAATTCTTGAAATGACATATCCGTACATAACGCAGTAAATTATTCTCATAGCTTGCGATTTTAAAAAGGCTAAGGTAGAGCTTATCTACAGAATGATATTCAAACAAAAGTGAACTTAATATAGAAGTACACATGAAAAAAGCGCATAAAACGATAACCAAAATAATGCTAATGGAGTCACTACCGCCAAAAACAATGTGAAAAGAAAAAAGCACTAACGCATTTTGCTTCTGCCCACATTACTGTTCATCTCTCAATATGCCACTAATCTTCAAAAACAGCACTGAAATATTTTCTGGCGCCACCTACTTTCAAGAGATGTAGTTATGCCATCCTAGATAGTAACGATAGAAAACGGAAGACAGATGCCATACTTACCCATACAATGATATAACCTTTAACGTACGACGTTTAATAAACATTTTCAAAAAATACCGGTTAATGTAAATTTTTTTTCTTTTTTTTTTTACTATTTACCACGTGTACTAATTTAACTATAGTTTTTTAAATAAATATATAATAAATTATAATAAAAGAGGGATAAATAAATTTAGATATTAACTCATTAATTATTAAAATGAATTTAAATCTTCACGTTTTTGTTGAATATTTTGGAGAACTAGTCTATTGAAGGTCAGAAGTTTTTCAGAGATGGTTTAAATTATGGGTCCCAGCAGATGATTTTAAATGCTACAATTAAAAACAAAAATAATAGATAGGACGAGTTTTAAGATTCTTCTTACAATGGTGCTCTTTACTTATTACAAGGTGCAGCAATGAATCGTTTGATTTTGCAACACTGTTTTTTTAAGGATAGAGTTGAGTTTAAATGCAATCGAGTAATAGAGTAGTGAACAGTGTGCCTTTGCTGCTAAATTTCTATCAAACTTTACTACGGAATGTTTTCCAACAAGATGGGGCTACATGTCAAGCCGCACATGCTTCATATGGTCGGCCAAATCACTCGATCTTTCAGCATGTAATTTTTTTTCTCTGGAGGTACCTGAAATCCCAAGTCTTCCAAGCTCCAACATCCCATACAATTCAAGATATGAAATATCGCATTCAGGAAGAAGTTGAAAGAATACCAATAGAGGTGCTACAAGGAATAATGGGTCTGGTCTGCAAGATGTCATTGTTGGAGGGTAAATCTCTCTTTTCGGCGACTTGAATTCAAAAGTAACAAAATGTTTTCATGTCTATATTGTGTTCATACTTGTTAAAACCAAATAAAATTAATCATTTGCTCTTAATAGTAACGTTTTTGATATCGCTCGATTCATTGCCGCACCCTATGCTAGTACTTAAAAAATCTGAACTTCCAGAATATACTTTATCTCCAGTACATATCTCCAAATTACGTCCAAGTGACAATTTCCAAAAACTTTAGTATTAGTCCACGTATGTATTTTGCTAAGTTTCTCGATTCGATTGGTAAGTTATTCGTGAAAAAAGAAGCACACAATAATGAGACAAGACTACCTGGAACATCTACATATGCATGTGTTTGTTCATGTCAGTGCACACGTATTTATTTGCGAGCCTGTCTTTTATCATGTGTGCATCTTGGCAACATCACCGTATCTCGTTGTAGAGTTTATGAATGTAATCCGTCTGAAGTGATGACAACCACTCGGATCGGTACAAATATATATATATATATATATATAGGGGAAGGAAAATTGTCGCGTACTTGCGCTAAATCAATCGTCGGTATTGTAAATAGTAAAGGAAAACAAGCCGCTACACATGTAAGCCGTTGGTTACCTTTAGGTAATTAACGTAATTAATTTGGCAATCCATATAAAGACGTGTCAAGATATTTATAATTGATGATGTCGTGTATGCTTTTGACTTGTAGACATTACTCCAGTTTTTTTATGTTTTGCTTATGTAAGGTATTTAGACTTCTCCCAAACTTATCCATTAATTAATTTTAAATTTCTAATTAATTATTTTTACTAATTTGGTTTAACCAAGTTAAATTAAATAGATAGGGCATTTACAAGAATAGAATTTCACCAGAAATAGAAAAAAATCAAATGTACATGATATCTCTGACCAAAGACAATCTAGAACTTTTAGCACAAAGCCAAGCAACCCCAAAAATCACTTATACAACTTACAAAAGGTTCAAGGTCGACCTGTTATTTATACTAAGCATATTTAGAGACAAGACACATGATGTCACCAATAAAAAAAACGTCAATTCCTCAAAATTCTAGTTCTAAAGTTACAATAGATCTTTGTCCACCCAAATATTGTACCGTTGCTAACTATACAATAATTTCTGATCGTAAACGAAAATGTATACATGGCTCGGTGTTTCTTGCTCTTTAGCAAGAAATCTAGTTCTTAATAATCATGTTATTCCTAAATTTCTTGTTATCAAACATCATATTGCTTCCCATTCTGCCAACCACATTTTTCGTAGCACAAGTTTCGGGAACGAAATAAGCAAACTAGACGTGATCTGAACTCCGTTTCTATCAAACTTTTTCACTTACACTTAGAGCTATCATTCATCTTATCTCCATCTAATGGGAATACCCTAGATCGCATCACTTATCATCAAGCCGAAAAAACCCATTCACTTACTACCGCATGACAAACCCGAAGATTCGATACCCTAATCTCTACACCATCCCAGAATTCTAGAGTCATGTCACACATTATCATAAACCTTTCTAGTCGACATTTATCTGCTGATGAGGTTGCTCTACTCTCCAAAGGCTGCAACTTTTCTCCTACGCCTAAACTTATTCTTACTGAAGACATCATTACTGGCATTACTGGAGTCTGTCACTTGTCTTCCATCTGAAACCGCTGATCCCATTCGCTTTGAAACATCCAAAATCCTCGCGCGTGTCAATCCTCCGAAATCAAACCTTCCTAAGTCAGAAACCCGGGCCTTAAAAAACCTGAAATCCGATCCTAAAATTACTGTACTAAGAGCTGATAAAGGAAATGCTACGGTGATCCTGGACAGCGAAAAGTAAGAGCAAAAAGTTCTTTCCTTACTGCAAGACGGCACCTACCAACTTCTTAAACATGACAGAGATGTCAGACAGACTTTTCGTCTCCTTGTAAAAGGAACGATTATAATCTTTTGGAGGTATGCGCAGGCTATGATTTTGACACCACTTATAGGTGTCATTGCATAACTTGCGGTATGATATTGTCATATTTTCCACGGATAATGATTACCAGGTCGTCAGCATACCCTTGCACCTCATATCCGTTAGAAGTTAAGTTCTGTAAGAGATCATCTACAACAAGACACCAGAGTAGAGGTAATAGGACCCCTCCTCGGGGGCAACCTCTGTTAGCTCTAATTATTGTCGTTTCGGATCCCAGCGCGGCGCTTATTCGTCGACTTTGGAGCACGGCTTTGATCCATTTTGTAGATGACGGGTGAAAACCTTTAGCAGAAGTTGCTCTCACAATGCTTTAGAAAGTGCTGTCAAAAGCGCCCTCTACGTCTAAGAATGCACAGAGAGCTACTTCTTTTGCCATAAGTGACGCTTCTAATAAATTGGAGGGCCGTTAATGTTGATTTTGTCTTCTGATAGGCATGCTGGTTAGGATGAAGCGGCTTTATTGCAAGTACTTCATTCCTTAAGTATTGGTCTAATACCTTTTCTATTCCTTTGAGCAGGAATGAGCAGAGACTGATGGGTCTATACGTTTTAGGGTCTGCGGATGATCGCCTTCCTCCTTTAGGTATAAATACCACACTTACGTCTCTCCATATAGCCGAAGCTATAGCTGGCTTTGTATAAGCTCGCAAGTATTGGGAGGAGAGCGTCTATACCCTTCTTGAATAGCATAGGGAAGAGGCCATTTCCTCCAGGTGATTTATAGGGTTTAAATATCATTAACGCCCATCTAATTCTTATTGTTGTAAAGATTTTACTTGCTAGGCTTCGTGCCTCCTTTGATGGACTTGAGTCCGTTTCGAGGTGGTAGTCTTTGCTAGTAGATGCAATACAGGCTGGAAAATGAGTATTTAGTATTACCTCTAATGCCTCTTTGGAATTTTCTGTAAAACTGCCGTTAGCTTTCTGAAGCTGCCCGAGTTCATTAACATGTTCTCTGGCGAGGACTTTTTGTAGACAAGCTGCTGTTGGCGTATTATTTATCCCTCCGCAGAAGCTCCGCCAAGTTCTTCTCTTGGCTTTCCTTATTTCAGAATTATACTGAGTTAGGGCTTGTCTATACAGCTCCCATTGATGATCGAACTTCGAGTTTTTGGCTTTGTTAAACAGCATTCTAGTCTTAGCTCGCAGTAGTTCAAGCTCTCTGTTCCACCAAAGCACTTTGTGTCTGTGCCTCTTTTGTGTAGTAGGTCAGCTTGCATCAAATGCTTTATGAATTAGAGAATGCAGTTGAGTAGAAGCTATCTCTAGGTCTTCTATATTCTCTATTTCGGTGCAGATTTCATCTGCTTCTTCCCTGACGTGTCTTTCATAAGAACACTAATCAGTTTTCCTTGAAATTTTAATAGTAGAAGGTTGGGATGTTTTCTCTCCGATTTCAAATCTTATATGTCTACGATCTGACAGTGAGGTCTCTGGACAGACATGCCAATTTTTTATATTTGAGCTAAGACGGAGAGTGGCTAGTATAACATCTAGCACTTCTCTTCTATTCTCAGTAACAAAACTTGGTTCTTTACCTCTATTGATTATGTCCAAATACTGTGTGTAAATACTACGAACAAGTCTCAGGCGCAGTTCTAGGATCTCCTCTGTTGCATAGTACGCCAGTAATTTTTGATTAAAAATGGTTCTTTTCAATGTTAGTGGGATCTTTACGAATTTAAAATTTTTTCAATCGTGATATTTAATTACTTGTTAGGAACTCTTCCTAAGATCTATACGACTCCACTTTACTAATGTATAGCATCACGAAAATTATCAAAACTCAGTATCTTGTGGGTGAAAGATTTTAATTACTTAAAAGCAAGTTTTCAAGATAAAACTAACAACGAACAGACTAAACAACTTCTGCACAGTGATACGCGAAATTATAACATGCAATACTCGTTGTACACATACAACCGTACTCTCACATATGAAATTTGGCCGATGAACTTGAAAGTTATCCTTCAAATTCCCCTCTAACGAATACACTTTACCAAGAAACCGACCAATGAAAAATACCGTTTGATCTTCTGACAGCAATTATAAACAGCAGACATAAAATATGCCCATCTTACGCGACGACTGCTCCAGATACATACATACACTACCGTTCATAAGTATTTAAGCATCCTTATTTTATTGTAGTATTTATATATACAACATTAGGTTGAGGAGATCTTCTTACATTATTGAATACTTATATGAAAAACAATAAAATCACACGACAGTTGCCTAAATAATATTTAAATTTAAATATAGCGATTATTAATAGAGTTGGCACTCTGCGCGGGGCGTCAGGATCAGATCCGCTGTTGTGTGTATACATATATAGGTGGTATATATGTATCTCCGATCGGCGGTCGATGTTAATATTCGCTTGGCACAGTTGCCTCGCTGTTTGTTGGTACGTATATACTTACTATGATGCTGGCGCGCCGCTCGGAAGTGCCAACTCTAGTAATTAGTATTGTCATAACTAGAGTAAAATAATCGTTCATCGCGCCATAGGCGTGCGGTTTCTTCAATATTTATAACACCGAAAAAAAAGTAATAAAGCGAATAATAATAATAAAACTAATTAAACATTATAATATCTGTAAGGCTGTGAAGTAGAAGCACCATCATCAGTATTATAACCCAGTAAATAAAAATCGTAAAAAATTGATAGCATTAGATATGTTTCAATAGTTGCCTCGTGGAACCGTGTTCGCAGTGATGAAAAAATGTGTTTATATTTGAAGAAAGATCGTTCGACATCTACCGATGTAATACATGTATGATTAAAATAATCTTTGAACTCAATTAATGGATTAGTCGAAGTACCATTACAAATTTGTTGTAATGTGATAAAATTGGAATCTTTCTCTAACACACTCTCCAACTTTTTTAAAACGCGAATTATTTTTGCGTCATCTATAGTGCGTAGCAGAGTATGTACTTCGTCCACTATTTGCAGTGACTTCACTAGCGACAACGCTCTATTTTGTAATTGTTCCAGTGTGTCATGTAAGCATTTATAGTAGCTATGAATACTTTGTAAATCTGTTCCAACAGAAGTATGTTGAAATTTGGACTGGTTCTCCTTAATAGCTGCAGCTTCAGCAGGATTGAATTGTAGAATAACAGCTCTTACTTTTTTGAAATATTTAGCATAATAAAAAGCTGCCTGCAACCAGGTTCCCCAACGTGTAAGAATCGGCTGTGGTGGTTCACGAATACCGGGACACTGTGCGTGAAATATTCGAAGACGTTTTGGAGATTTGAGACACTTTTTTTGTACTTGATATTAAAGCATCTACCTCGGGATAACATTGTCTAATAGTTTGTGCCATAAGATGTAAAGCATGCACTTTACAAGTTACATGTAAACAGTCGCAACCGTGTTCAAGAAGAGAACGACCTACCGCTGCACCACCGCTCATAAACATCAACACTTGACGTATTGAGACTTGAAAGTTTTTTAACGTAGTAAGTATCACAGTCGTAATTGCGGCACTAGTACACTCTTGTAATCTTTTGCTAGCTAGTAACAGTGGAAATGTCAGTTTATGTTGATCCAGTACACGAACTATAACATGTATAATAGATTTTTTTTTACAATCTGTTGTCTCGTCAACACACAACCAAAGCAACTGATTTTTTAATATAGATATGATTTTATTTTCCACTTCTTTGCGTACAAATAAAACATGCTTACGTGCTGTTGCCGTAGTTGGAAACTTCAACTCCGGGTTGTATTTGTTCTAAAAGTTCTTAAACGATTTCTTATCCAGTATGTTAAGTGACAAATTACATGTTATCATCATGACAAGTAAATCGAAAATAAAGTTATTTCTATTTGACACGCCGTTTTTTCTATTTCTGTGTTTTGCACTATTTACATGCTTCCTACAGTCGTTCTTTTGCCAGCACATCAAAGTTTTCTCGCACCCTTTACAAACTATTTTAGCACCGTCGTACAACAAATCTGGAAACTCACAGATAAAGTTTTTTACTTTATCAGCAAAGGGTCGTTGTTTAGCCTTGCGCACACTGTACATTTTTCATTAAAAACTTTCTTGAATAGCTAGCATTCCGCCTGATTTAATTCACACGCACACGCCGCGCTAGTGATGATGAATGTGTACGAATTTGAACTGCTTCGCCACCCGGCAGATGTTCACGCATCGCATCACACAGGCGCGCGCCGAGTTCCGTTGGCTGCTCCAGCTATTACGGCTATACTGGGACGACACGATTATCTTACCTTAGTCATAACAGTGCAAATGCAATAAAAGGCCGTTTCGGAAACTTAATTTGTGCGACAAGGTTAAGTACTTGTTACAATTTAAGCGTTCGTAAACTGAACCTGATTGAATGGCACATGTTCGGAAACACACTTTTAATTTTACAGGTTTCTATGGGTTAGCAACCAGGTTTGTTTTTCTATGACCCTTCTGAAGAGTAGGGTAAAAGCTAAACATAGCCTCAACGAAGTCATTTACTAACAGGAAAAGTAAGCACAACAATATTGTTATTGTTTTTCTGTCTTTTCTGTCTTGAACGATTAGTATACTCGTCTTTCGATTCCGATGCCTTCTCAGATATGAAAGTAAAACCATAGATCCCGTGTCAGTACGATATTTGGCACGTTAAAAATCCCTACCGTAGGTTGGAACACGTCTAGATTCGGCAAAATTGATCCCTAGAAATGCGAGATGTATTCCGTAACCTGACGCTTTGCCCAATAATACAACAATAACAGTATTGTTATTACAGTAATACTTAACATTGATATTTATTAAATTTACGAATATGGAAGGTAAGAAAAACTTTCATTTTGTATTTGCTGTTAAATTTTATTGTGTAAAATTAAGTTATTTTAGAAATAAAATCATTAGCACGATGTGCTATTTGTGACTATAAATTATGAAGATGTGTGGTACAAATACATATTAAAAAACCTCATGGAAACAACAATTGCAGGAAAGTGAACAACATTTAGGATTACCAGGGTAATTATTTTAATGTTATTCCTTTTAATATATTAATTTAAAAACTCGTGTTCAGCTGCGGAATCTGTATTAGAATCTGAAAATATCCACAACCCGAATGAAGTTTCCGAAAAGGCCTAAAGTAGATTGGGTCATTCCCGGAATTATCTTTCTGTTTGCGCATTTCCAACAACTAAATAGCGTAAGTGATAATTATCTTGTATAGGTTTCGGGGTAGAGAATGGAAATTATATTTAGTTATTTCTTGGTAAAACATCGTGTGATTAATGATTGCTGCAAAGTTGTAAAACCAAACAGTGTTAAGCATAGAAACGCGTGCTTTTACAATTGCACATCATCAAGGTGGTAAAGGTAACCGCGATACAATTAAAGTTAAACCACTCTACCGTAGATTACAGCGTAGAAAAAATACCGAGAAAATGGAAGTTTGGGAACCAAAACACGAAGTGGGGGACAATGGGCGACAACATCTCATAGTAGTGGTAACCAGCAACAGAAATACGCGGAAAATAGCCCCAGAAACCGTTACAGAAATTAATGCCGTTCGTCAGAAGCCGGTAAGAGTTTCTTCTGTAAAACAAAACATGGAACGTTGGTCTAGATCAGGGTTTCTCAACCTGTGGTACGCGTACTTCCAGGGGTACGTGAAATGGTCTCAGGGGGTAAGAAAGTTGTAATGGTGGAGACTGATAGATAAGAGAAATTATAAAAATTGTTGTAACAACTGGCATTTCCAATCTAAATTGTATTTCATTATGAAAAATCTAAATAACTAATTTAGAATATATGAATGTTTTAAATTCAATTTAGGTATGTATATATTTTATCTGCAGGACCACTACCTATCGAAAGGAGATAGGATCACCGGCCAACACCTGACAGTAATAGGTATATTTCCTAATAGTCCTTACACAAAGCCGGCAGGCAATTCGGCACTGTTTTCTGTAATAAAATTTTATTTCTGCGAAAAATCTGGGATAATCCCATTGTTAGTCGTCTGGTTGGTTGTAATTTGCCCATTTTTTTTGTCTCAGTGTTGCCAACCGTACTATAAATGTAGTATTTGAACGATAATTAAAACTTAATTTATTAACGTAACATTGTACCATAATTTTCTATTATCACTATGCAAACTCAGAATATTTACAAAATATAACATACAACCTACTCTAAAATATTACCATCAAATTATAATTTTGGAAACTACTTACACCGCCGTCTAACAACCAATAGTCGAAGTGATGTACAATAAATCTCCCTGTGCGTTAGCAAGGGATTCATCGAACATTGCTCTCCCTGTCTCTTTATTTTTATTATCACAATATTGTTTTTAATCAGTTCCATTGGGTGGGGTGTTAAATGGGCCAACGAAAGCAATGTTTGGTGGCACCTGACTGTCAGCGCGTGGTCATTTGTTTCTTTGCGTTTCTTTATCAGTCCAAGAAAAAGTTAAGTTGATTAAACTGAAAACGGATTCGTCACTTAAGGTAGAATTTGAAAAGAAATCTCTCATCGCATTCTGGACTAACTTGAAAGAAGAATATCCTGAACCATTTAACAAGGCAATCACTATTCTGCTGCCGTCCACAAGCACCGTATTAGTGGAGAGGGCTTTTTCCTACACTTACTTAAAAAATAAGTACAGGAACAGATTTTCCAGGGTAGGTTCGGACTTGAAACTGTATTTGTCATCTTCCGATCCAGATTTTAAATTACTGAGTGCTGCCAAACAGCCTCAAGGTTCCCATTAAATGTGCCTATATGTTTTTTTGATTTAATTAAACGTATATAATTACCAATGTACACTATTTCTGCATAACTGGTAAAAATGTCAGTAATTATACATAACGGGGGCGAGGTGAGGGTAAGTGGAGCAGTGATGATAAGTCAAGGGGTAAAATAAGGTTGAGAAACGCTGGTCTAGATGGACGAATCGCGAAGAAAAAGTCGCTGCCGTGCACGTAAAATAAACAAAAACGTTTAAAATTGACTCGTTTTATGGACCGACGAACCAAATTTGAGATTTTTGTTTCACAAAGGCGTGTTTTTCTAAGATCTGTAAGGGAGCGTGAAAGAGAACAATGTATTGTTCCTTCAGTTAAGCCCGGAGAAGATTCAGTTATAATCTAGGGTTGTGGTGATATAAAAATCTAGGGCATATTAAGAAAAGAACAATGTCTACATATTTTAGAAAAGAATGCCGCACCTTCAGCAAGATGACTTTTGGGTCAGAATCTTGTTTTCAGTAAGAAAATGAATCGATCCAAAATCTGCAAAGAATGTTTACACCACTTGCGAGCAGAAGGATTTTCAAAAGCTATTGAGTGACCTTCCGAAAGCCCAAATTTAAATCCCATTGAGCTGTTGTGGGAGAAGTGAGTCGACACCAACATCGACTGTCAATACTGGTCAGGGACTCGATTTCTTTTTTTGGATGAGAAAATGTGTGGAGAAGTTGAAGAGAAGTTGGATGCAGTTTATAAGGGCCATGCACCTTCGATGACTACCATCAAATACTGGCTTCATAAATTTAAGCGTGGTCGAACATCCGTCTTTAATGCGGAGCGGCCAGGGCACTCCATTAAGGTCACTACGGACGATATGATCAATAAAGTTCATAATATCATGTTAGCAGACCGTCAGGTGAAGATTAGAGAGATTACTAATATGGTAAACACCTGAATTAAAAGTGTGCAAAATATCCTTCGTGAAAAATTGAGTATGAGAAAGCTATCGCGAGTGAGTTTCTGCGGCGTTATGTGGCAGTAGATGAGACATGGTTTCATGACTACACACTAGAAACCAAAGGTCGGTCGGCAAAATGAGTTTTTCCCGGCGAACGTACAGCAAAGAAGGTGAAGACGATTCCATCAACCAGAAAAGTTATGGCGACGATTTTTTGGGATTCGCATAGCATAATAATTGATTATTTGGAGAAGGGAAGGGCAATCAGTACTATGCTCATTTATTTGACCGATTCGACGCTAAACTAAAGAGAAAAAGGCTCCTCCAACGAAAGAAAAAGTTTTCTGCCATCATGATAACGCTTCGGGAATTGCGACAGTAAAACTAATCCAGTTACGGTACGAAATGGTGTCCCACCAACCATATTCGCCAGATTTGGTCCCTTATGACTTTCTTCTTTTTCCAAACTTGAAAAAATGGCTTAGCGAAAAGCAGTTCACGTACAATGAAGAAGTCATTGCCGAAAGGGAAGTCTATTTTGCAGAGTTCGACAAATCGTATTATTTGGATGGCTTTAAAAAGTTGGAACATCGCTGGACTAAGCATATTGAGCTACAAGGAGATTATGTCGAGAAATAAATTTATTAAATGCAAAACAATTGCGTTGCCTTCCTTAACACAGGTATTTATCATACCGTCCTCATATAGTGTGTTATTTTTATTGACAAAATATCTAATTATTGTATATGCATTTGTAAATAAAAAATATGTATTTATTTTTGCATTAGCAATTTTAATGATTTTTCCAATAATTGAGGGTGTCCAAATACTTATGAGCGGTAGTGTATGTATATGTATACACAAAACACATGCTGAATGAAGCAGATTTTTTTGTAACTGCGTTCAATCTATATTTAACGTACATTTAAAGAATGTAAACAATTACTAACAGGTTGACAATTTCATCCAAATTATCTCTGGGTTTCTGTAACTGTAAGAAGTTTGCATTCCTAGAAATTACCTGCGAAGTTGTGACAAATTCCACAGTGTTTTCTTTTTGCTTAATTCAATCCACAGCGTCATCTTTTAAATACCAAAAGCTGCATATGTATGTACATATGTATGTAGATTTAATACCAATTTGTATTTATGTAATCTCCGATAAATTATCATCATCCTTTCATGTAACGACGTCGACAATCTTCAAAGCAAACAAGATAAGATGCGACACGGCAGATTCGATTCTGTGAATGGAAATGGATCTATCCCTAAAATCGTTCGATTCAATCAACTTTTGGACTCATTCAAGTTTTACATTTCGCGCGATTTTATCTTTAATTGAGGAAAAGGAGCGATCATTTACGAGAAAAACAGCAAAATCTTAAATAATATCTTGCAAAGATAATCAGAAACGAATTATTGATCACATACACAATGTACACATGTCCTAATCTTGGAAGTTGTGCTATTTTTAGCTCGGTATAATTGAATGTATTCAATGAAAACTTTAAGTAGCCACTACTGTAAATATTTATACTAGAAAAAAAATATGTAAACGTTACACATATTTAACATTGTGCAGAAATTGAAATACGACGTCTAAATTTGAAATAGGAGGGGTATCAGATGAGTAGTTTATATGAAAGAAAAAAAAAGATTTCGGGTGTTATTTTTAATGGTTGTTATTCTGATCTCAACGTTTCTTAAATTAGGATCTAAAAATAACTAATTGATCAGTTTGTATAAGCGCCATATACATATAAAACTAAGTTATACAGTAGTGGAAAATGTATTTATTGTTCTTGTGTTTTCAATCTGTTTAAAACAATCTAAAACGTAGTTCCTCACTAGTTTGAACTATAAGTGGGAAGAATTCTGGTTGCTCATTTCACGCAGAGATCCGTCTCCATTCCTATCAACTATTAGTCAATCTTTTACAATTTTTGATTTTTAAGCTTTTGATGTATTTTTTTTTTACATACTCCCTCAATCATTGTCCTCTCATTGGTTTTCTTTCTACGTAGTTCCAGTTTGTTACTGCTTTTTTGGGTGCATCTTCTTGTTTTCGAAGGGTAATTCCATGTCAAATCAACACAATTTTGGGAGATATTCAGACTTGATGTCTCAGATTTTCATGATTTTTGACATGCAGCAATATACCATAGATTTATGAAAAAAACACAAAATTTCAGTTGTGTAGCACAATTACTTTTGAAGTTATTAATTATTAAAGATTTAAATTTTTATCAAAAAATTACACGTTTTGGCACCTTTAATTGCCTGTAGGCTCGCATCCAGTGACGATACAAACCTTGGAGTGGTCTCATTTTAAAGCCGTTGAATGGGGCTTTAATATGATATGCCACAAGATAGGGGTTACAATTTAAAAATTTTTCGAAAATTATATGTTAAATTTTGAAATTTGAATTTCTCAAAAGGCGGCAATTTTAAAAAGTTCAAAAAATTATCAAAATTAGTTTGTAATGTCTAAATACATATAGCAAAATTCCATCATGGGATCTCGATGGGATCAAGAGATACAGGGCATCAGAAATACACATGTTTTGTCAATAATGTACCAAATCTAGTAAAATTTTATTTTTAAATTACTAATTTTGCTATGCAGTGTGTAGGACATTATAAAATGAATGAAATGCAATGATTACCTTATATTACCATGTTTGGAAATCCCTTTTTAAAAGAAAACTGAAGCTGATTGGTCTACAAGTATCAAAGTAGATGGGATTCCCCTTTTTATCTTCAGGAAAATCCCCTTTCACAAGGTGGAAGCTGATTGGTCAAGCAGACAAAGACTCATTTATAGCCAGTGTAGCATCAGAGTTGCTTGTAGGAAGTTCATTTCTTAACAGTTTCTGTGATGATAATAAATTATTATTGTATCTTTAGAACACAGCCCATTTCTTGGCCACCGGACTTTTCCTTGTTAATTTCTCACTATTTATGATGGATACCGCTGACAAGAAAATAGTAAAAATGGATTGTTTTAACCCTTTTAGTAAGCCTAATCACTCCCATGCAAGAAAAGGTTTGAGACGTGTGACTTCGTGGATGTGTGACTTAATTCCAGGAACACCTGAGTTATCCAAAATCTGTGACAGTTGTAGAAAAGATCTGACAAAGTTGAAAAATGAAAAATGCAGAGAAAATTTACCTGGAACTAGCCATGTACATGAAGAAAGTCAATCTGATACTGATATCGAAAAAGCACCCACTGATATACCTTTTTCAAATGAATTTGAGTCTCTGACGTCTCTTAACAGCTCTCTTTTAAAGATGGGGGAGTCACCTGTAGACAAAATGAGGATGCAATTCAAAAGTTACTCCACTGAGAAGGCCAACAAAATCAAAGTGGCTGTCAAGAGGAAGCTTCACTAGTAGAAAGAAAAAGCTTCAACTGCTGACTCTTGTGCCTGACAGTTGGAGTGTGAGGAAAGTAATGCAGGAATTTTCAGCCCCTAACTACTCAGCACGACAAGCCAAGACACTATTGAGAAAAAAGGGTGTCTTGTCTAGTCCTGATTTGAAACCAGGGAAAAGTCCGCTAAATCATATTATTGGTATTGTCAAAGGATTCCTTGAAAGTGACGAAATTAGCAGTGATGCCAGGGATGAAGGACTTCATATCAGTGAAAGACAGCACAGGTGCTAAAGTACATGTTCCAAGAAGGTTGATGCTTAATAACTTAAAGGAAGCGTATATTCCAAGAAAGATGTCCAAGTGTAAAAGTGGGATTCTCTAAGTCTACTAAACTTGGGCCTAAAAATTGTATACTGGTAGGCCAGAGTGGAACACATTCAGTCTGTGTGTGCACCACTCACAGAAAGTGAAGCTTATGTTTGAAAACTCAAGAATGAGTTCAATGACGGATGGTGAAATTAAAACGTACAAGGACTGTCTGCAAATGATGGTTTCCAGCCCACCATCAATTCACTATTTCTTTTCAAATTGTGTTTCATGTCCAGGTACCGAAAGGATAAGAGCACTTTTGGAAAAAGCATTTGAAGACAATGCAATTGAGACCGTCACATACAGACAGTGGATCTCCGTGGATCGATGTAACTTAGAAATAATTCAAAAAGCGGCTAGTCAATTTGTTGATGTATTTTGTGAAAAACTTCCTGTTCTACTTCGTCATCACTTCACGGCAAAAGAACAAAATGCATTTCTAAGACATACCAAGGAAAATCTCCTGGAATGTGAGGTGGTCGTCATTTGTGACTTTTCCGAGAACTATTCTTTCATTTTACAGGATAAGGCACAATCATATCATTGGTCACATAGTCAGGCAACCATTCACCCTTTTGTAATGTATTTTAAAGAAGAAGAAGAAATCAAACATTTCAATTTTGTGATATCAGACTGCCTCAACCACAACACTACTGCCGTCTATCTTTTCTAGGAAAATTTATCTGAAAAGCAAGTTTCAGTTTCCCAAAAAAATCTTCTATTTTTCGGACGGTTCTGCGGCCCAATACAAAAATATAAAAAACTTTATTAACTTGTGTAATCACAAGCAAGATTTTGGAGCTGAGGCTGAATGGCATTTTGCAGCAACAGCACATGGAAAGGGCCCATGCGATGGGGTGGGGGCCACAGTAAAAAAACTAGCAGCCAGAACAAGCCTACAAAGACACCCCCAAATTATGATTGCAAGGTAACTGTTTCAATGGTCACATCAGAACATATCTAAACATAGACTTTAAATTTGTGGCCCTTGAAGAATACTTTAAAACTGAAGAACAACTGAAATACTTGTTTCAGAAATGTTAGGCATCACTGCTCATTCCTTCACGTTCAAAGGGCGATTTGCTAATACTATTTCTTCAATAATTGAAATGTTTTGAAGCGTTATCAGTTCAGTTGGCCGACCAGGGCGCTCACCATCATCAAGAGATTCTTGCCCCAAACGGAAACATTTTGCCCACTTTTTTACAGTGGAATATGAAGGAGATAAATCACCATAAACGCCGTCAAAACAAAACAGCATGTGCTTGAAATGTCAAAGGAGATCCAAAGCCTATTTGTAAGACAGTTATAATTATCTCTAAATGTTTTTTTTTTAATGCAGATTATATAAACTAATAGACACTAGATCATGATTGTGATTGAGTCCGGCAAGAAAGATGTTTTGAATTTCTTATAAATACAGAGTGAAAACAAAAAGCAATTGGTGGAACAAGTAGACCATATTCCTGTCTAGAAAAATTAATGATTAAAACAAAGTTCAGGAGAACTGAAACAATTATCTCTGAATCTTTTCTTAAAATGTTAGTGGTGCGACAATTTTGTCCAGGAGCAGAAAAAAATTACACCGAAAAAAAAAAGAAAACATATAACAGCAAACACAGAGTAGAGGAAAATCACAAGATCCACTTCAAATAGTAACTTATAAGTTATCCTTGATCTATCAGTGGACACTGAGTTTTCAGAACAAAAATAGAAAAAGAAAATCTGCATATAACTAAACAAGTATTAATTATAATTTTATATGGTATAAAGTGTTATTACTCGCAGTGGTATATTTAAAAATACTTCTGCTTAAAACCTGTCAAATATTGTTGCGGTGGTTTTGCAAGCTGAGAATATAATTAAAGATTGATTTGAGAATTTTCATCCAGAATAGTTACTATGGATAAAAACAGCTCAGTCCTCACCTATCTCAATCATCAAACTACTCAAAAAGTTTCGTTAGGTAAGATTTTACAGCAACGATTAGCCATCCTTTAACTTTACTTTTGTAATTATTGTCAGCTCATGCGTTGCTTTCCATTCCTTCTCCTCCGCCTCGGAAATCCAGAAAAGAAATTCCCGAAATAGCGGGTGCCCGTCGAAATAGGAAACAGCGCCAAATAATTAAAGGAGAAGGTGCCGATTGAAACGAAATACATGAGGCGTTGTAACTTCAGTAATTACGTCAGTTGTGAAGGTGTAAGTCGAAAAGTGCTCTCGTCCTATTTCTTTTCCTCTTTCCTGCCAGCTCGTCTCCTCATTGTACAACGTAACTTTTTGTCGGCTAAAGGCAAGAGTCTCCCTTCTACAATATCGTCTCCATCGAGAATGTCATCGTCGGCAACAGGCTGCGTAGACAATGACAGGTATCGTTTCTCCGTTCGTCGTGTGAAGATGTAATGAGCGAACTTCCTGTGACGTCACGAGCACTAGCCCCATCTTCCGGTGTAGAATTAACCCGCACCGATGCACACGCTGATTGTGTACCGCTCATGTTCTACGTTCGCTTTTATGGTGCGTCTGTGTGTCTGCGTATGTATTACACGCTAGAGCCCTGATGGGTGATGGCCGTTGTTCATTTGTTTCGCTGCTCCGATGACTTGGATGTTAGTCGCATTATTATGTCCGTATATGTAATAATGAGAGGCCATAATAAGTCTATATTGCTGCCGTAAATAACAGCTTCTGCTTTAAATTGTTTGAATTACACAGTATCTCCCTGAACATTATTTTGTCTGTAATAAAGCTACAGCCGAGTAGATTAGTTTACACAACATATCGCAGCATTTATCTAAAATGCAAACTGGTCACATTTGAAATGAATGTAAAACTTGAATTATTCCTCAAATTATCTTTTTTATTAATGAAAAATTAATCCGGTAAGACTTTAACCGAACATTTCCCGTTCTCCGGGCAGGCTTACTAACCACTAGATCCCTAGATCCTTAGATTAAAAAAAAAATTCATTGCGTCGAAAACCAAGGAAATCACGGATTTTCACATTTCACCGACTTACGCCAATGTGTGAATTAAATTATTCGTCGTTTACATTTTTTTACACAACTAGAAATGAAAACAAAAAGATCTTGTACTTAAGAGATTTAAATCAAGGTATCTCAGAGAGTTTCACACCTTTCTTTCTAATTTTGCTCAGCTATCATCAGTTTTCTCAACTAACTTTATTTAGAACTTAAGGCTACATTTATTGAAAATTCATATATAAAAAATTACTATATCATCTAGATGTCGCTCATTTTGAAACTGGCACCCTTCCAAGCGATGCCTTAGATTTTCCATTACGCTTGTAGTCAAAAGTAACCGCTTCAATCTATTCCTGGATACGAATTTTAATCTGAATCAAATTTACTGGGGCGTTATTATAAACTCGACTCTTAAGGTACCCCACAAAAAAAAATCCTTTGAAGTCAAGTCCGGGCTTCTTGGTGGCCAGTTGATGTCGCCTCTTCTTGATATTAATTTATTCGGAAACCATTCTCTTATAGCATGTAATGCGGTATGTGATGAATGACTAGTAGCCCCATCTTGCTGGACCCACCATTGGTCATTAAAATCATCAAATTCTTGGAGGTCAGGGCCTGTACCTGTCAGAATTTACAGTAACTGTTTGTCCGTTATTTTCAAAAAAAGTATGGGGCAAATTGTGCCTCTGGAGGATATTTCTGCCCAAACAGTAACTTTAGGGCTATACATATGTAGGATTGAGAGGGTAGAAGATGTAGCAAGAGATGGAGAGAGAGTGAGGATAAGAGGGAGTAATGGCGGAAGTAATGTGAAAGACGAAAAGTGTAAGACCGTATAGTGTAAGACGAATACTAAAAGGACGTATAGTATGTAAAAGACGTAAAGTGCAAGACGAGAGGTAAAAGACTTGCAGCAGAAGACGAAAGGACTTGTATTCTTTCCGTTTTATAGTTTGTTTTATATTTTGTATTTCAATATTTAATATTTCAATAATAAAACCAACACCTAATGGAGTTTGATGTTTCTTCGGGGATTTTCTTGCGATCAATAACAATTTTGCTCGTTGACGTAACCATGCAGACGAAAATATGCCTCATCAGAGAAGAAAATTCTGTTAAAGTCGTCAAATCATCCTAACATTTGGTTGGCAAACGTCAATCGTATAGAGTAATTACTTTCCTTTAATTCTTACACTAACTGAGTTTTAAAGGGGTGTAGTTTCAAGTCTTTTTTGAAGATGCGAAAAAACAGTAGATCTATGCAATTGCAAAGCCAAAACTTGTTTTCGCACTGATCGGAGTGGATCTCGTACCACTGCACCACGAACACGGTCAATGTTTTGAATAGTGCGCACACCTCGCAGGAGTCCAGGAGGGCGAATATTAACAGTCGAACCACTTTCATTAAATTTCTGTATTCGGGACTTGATTAGATTGGTACTAGGTGCTTCATTGACGTTGTAAAAAGTATAACGAGCACGAAACCGATGCCGAACTGCGATGTAAGAATGATTTAATTCATAAACATTCAAAAACTGCGAACACAAAACGCACGTTTTTGAACATCAAGCCGTTACATTGTGACATATATCAATTCTGACATTAAATTTCCAAGGCCTTGCTTTACTCATTGCAAAAAATCAGGCAATTATATCTCAACAAACTTTAAAGCTATAGATAGAATAAAAGTGCAAAACTTTTTGAAGCACCTTGTAATAAATCTTCGTTGTTCTTTAGACGTACAGAATAACTCTCAGATTAACAAACTTTCTATACAAAAGTTTGTGTCACTCTTTAAACACTTAAAACCATTTCAATGGGAACAAATCTAAATACCTTATTTCTTAGGATAATAAGATCATTTTCGGTGTTCCCATTTAAGATGTCTTAAATTGCACCTGCATGTGATCTACCACAATCGACCAGTGTTGTACTATGTTGAGAACAAAGCACTAATTGAATAGCGACACAATTACTTGAACTGCGCTAGGATCCGCCATTTCGCCACCTGTTGTAAAGCCGTATAAGACTTATTGGTAAATGTTCAATGGTGCTCGTTGCGAATTGTTCATATTATAAAGAAGGGTTGATAAAAAGGTCCTTTTACTGGCAAAATTCTTTTTTAATATAACTAAATAATGACCGGTTTCGGGTCAAAGCCCATCCTCAGGTTAAGCTAGAAGGATATCATATAGCTGTATTACATTGTTTGTAAATGGAATAGTAAAAATATATAAGAAATTGTTAGACTTAAACAAATTATAATTTAGAATTATATGGTAATTTGTAAAAGTAGTCTCAAGTTGTAACAAAGCTGTTATATTAGTGACCAATTCCAATTTATAGAATAACTTTTTTTAGTTTATTTTATTATTTTAAATTAATGGTTAATTTTTTGATTTTTTTATATTTTTTAATATTTTTGTTACAACTTGAGGTATTCCATGCAATATAAAATATAGGATTAAATATAAAATATTTACGATTTTTATTAATAACAGTTCAAAAGTCGTCTAACAATAAAAAATATATTCCAGATGTAAAGCGATGAATGGACATATCAAATTTTGTAATTAATGTAATATTAAAATTTTCAAACGATCAACCTCCGATAACGAATATGTTTATTCAAAACAAAAAAAAAACAGGATTGCCAATTAATTTGGTGATTACATAAAAAGAAGCTTCATTTAGAAAAATGTTCAATTAGAAAACGCAGAAATACAAGTTAAGAACGACAAAGTCTAAAATAGAAAAATTCAGAAATAATAAAAATTAGATAATTGCAGGCAGGGGCGGCTGGTGTGGCTGCAGAACACATTAAAATACTTCTTACCAAAGAATATATGTACACACATTGGGAAAATGTGAAATTAGCTATATCTATATATGTACGGCGGGAGAGCGGGAAGGGGATTGAGTGGAATCCGATCGATTCGATACGGGTCGTTAGTATGCTTACAACAACTTTGGCATGTAGACCTACTGTGTTCAAGAGCGCACGTAATAATTTGAAGTAATGGTCGCCTGGAAATGAGAGTTTCACATATTTATTTTGTTGATGCTACGAAGCTTAGACTGAACTAATAAAAATTTATAAAAACGAAAATAAAAACGGATTCTGATGAAATAAAGGAAAAGAAAAATAAATACTCTAGAAATTCTTACTAAGATCGTCTGTACATAATGCAGTTTACCTCGTAACTAATCGCATCGGTTACCGTCGTGAGCCGTCGACTGCCGCTAACCCCTCCGCTTGTGGTGAATCTTTGTGAATTCTTTTATTTCATTAGAATCTGCTTTTATTTTCGTCTTTAGAATTCCCTATTAGTTTCGTCTAAGCTTCGTAGTAACAACAAAATAAATATGCGAAACTCTCATTTCCAGGCGACTATGACTTCAAATTATTACGTACTTTCTTGCACACAGTAGGTCTACATGCCAACATTGTTACAAGCGTACTAACGCGCGACTAGCATTGAATCAATCGGATTCCACTCAATGCCCTCCTCGCTCTCTCGACGTACATATATAGATATAGCTAATTTCACATTTTTCCAATCACGAATGTAACTATTGGAAGTATAGTAATTTTGTGACTGCAGTCAATGCAGCTACAAACGGTTATCCATTAGCGCTCAATGGTGTAGGTGTCAGTTTTCTCACGTACGACATGAATGCGATATCGTATTTACAATATCATAAATTTTGTTCGTTAAGTTACGAAGATAACACTAAAATCAAACAATTAAACAGACCGACACCGGAAATAAAACATAAACTTACTGCTTCTAGAAATACAGGTTATAAGTTATAAATGTCAATTTTATAATAGCGTTTATCTTAATGCAAAGTGGAAAAATTGCAATAGACAAGACAACTTAAGTCAAAATATCAAGCGACACGAAATACCAAACAGCAATTATCAAACAATGTAGATGATGTTTCATTAGGAAATCAAAATATTCAAAAACAATTGGATTCTACTTACTGGATTAATGTGTAATACACAATGAACAAGTTGATAGAAATCGATACGAGCTGTGGCGAATTTTAAACTGCGTATAAGATGCTGTGGAGTTTTTGAACTAGCTCTTCGAGAACATATAGATCTAGTGAATGTGATAAATCCGGTGTATTTCGTGGTGTAATAAATTTTTGTGCACAACTTGATAAGTCACTTTGCTACTACATTTAAGGGTACTTCAAATGAATTCCTGCAGTGCATATTAGAAGTGTGTAGAGAGGGCATTTTAGCAGAGATAAATGATAAGTTATTTAGTTGTTATAACAGATGAATTCAAAACATGAAATGAGTGTGGCTTTAAGTGTCAAATAAAGAAATCCATTCGAAAGATTTTGGGGCTTTATTAATCTACAAGAACATAACGCGAACGCTCTAGCCGCAGCACTGTGGGGCTAAACTACTTTGCGATGATCAAAAATCTGTAACTGCCTTATTAATAGAAATATAGCAGTGAAATTTGGCAGACATGTACAGAAATGTCTAAGATCTCAAATGAATACAAAATTTTCCACAAGAAATTTACGATTGTTTGCTTAAAAAATATTGATTTATGGTCATTTTAATAATAATGCGAAATCAATTTTTTATTAAATCAAAGTAAACTTTTCTATTGGTAAATAACAGTTAATAACAAGAATTAAGTGTTTGTGCGATATCTACACTTAAAAAACGTTAATTTATTGTTATCTTAATAATACAGCGTAATCATGTGAAATGAATTCTTTATCAAACTTATCTATTGGTAAATAACGGTACATATTTACATAACAACAATTAGGTGTTTGTACGAAATCTGCATAAAATACAGCAACATTTGGTCTCTTATTTTGAAAATTACTGAAAATTACGTTGTTTTACATAATGGAAGAGCATTAAAACAGAAAATGCTTTTACTCTAACAATTGTACTGCTTCCTCGTCCAGTTCAACATTTACAGGCGTTCATACTTTTCTGAGACTGAATATATAGGGATCTGATGTAAATAGTAAGGTATGGAAAACCTCTTCC
This sequence comes from Dynastes maya, assembly GCA_029619315.2. Lineage (NCBI taxonomy): Eukaryota > Metazoa > Arthropoda > Insecta > Coleoptera > Scarabaeidae > Dynastes > Dynastes maya. Next base: position 19,838,752 of record JAROYE020000010.1, on the reverse strand, counting down.
TTCGTAGCAGAACGCGAACATTTTCTTGCATGATGTAATCTGTATAATTTGAAATCTTTATTGCGCGATTCCCGGGCTTCTTCAGATAATTGTCCGAGTGGCAAAACTGCATTATAGCGAATTATGTTTTCCCCATGAATCAGGACTTTATGTACTGATGAGGGCATATAGTACCAATTATATTTGCTCACATACAATTGTGCAGTTTCAAATGCATACTGACCAAACTTTTGGGAATTAATCTGCGTACCACATGACATTGTTTGCAGTATTATTATGTGAAATCTGGGAATAAGCTCTTCATCAACTCCAGTTATATCCGCTGTATATTAGCGGATTAGCGAAAAATCTTCTAGCGGTATTCCCGTCATTACTGTTTCAACTATTTTGTCGTGGTTTATCCATTATCAGTCCACATTCTTTTCGAAATTTTTCTTGAACGTAAGTCTTCTTTGTTTGCTTTTCGTTTTTCATGTCTTCGGTGGTTGCCGCCCATTTCTTAAATGACAAATTATAGAAAATGTGAAGAACTAATTCCATGAATCTTATCCACCCATGCAATGTTGAGAGGCCAAATCTAAAAGCGTTTTCGTTTTCTTGTTTCTGCCTCGCCCGAACCAGATCGTTCATTTCCGCGGGCTTGACAAGGCACACAACACATGTTGAAGTAGAAGGAGTATGGGTTAGTACCTGCACAACTTTACCATCAATCATTGTAAACAAAAGCTCATGCTTTATTGTGACCCGTTTCTCATTTTTCGTTACTGAAGTGCGCAACAAGGTACGGATCTGAGTTTCTATTTCGTCCACAGTAGGTCTTGTTTTTTCAGGCGTTTCTTTTGAAAACTAGATTGAAATGAGCCTGCAATATCTCACAGAAGCTGGGAAGGGATTCTGCCAAATTACACTATGTGTTAGTTCATCAATAAGGCGAATTGGTACCAAGGAAGCGACAAATAAATTGCTGTCAGCTATTTGAGAGCTTTGACCAGGAAGAATTTGTTTATATTCGCTTTGTCCTGAAGAACCATCACAGCCCCACTTAGTGTATAAACGTAACTGTGATGATTTTTGCAGGTCAACAGAATCGATCATCAAAATTGTCTTGCATGTGTGATTGAGGAGCGACTGTAGTGTTACTTTCGCACGTATGTTAATAATTTCAATTGGAGTTGGATAACATTCAACCTAAGCATCTCTCAGTTTCTTGTACGATAGCAACAAATTGCACTGTTTAGTGTGCAAGCAGTTTAATAAATATTGGTACCTGTTTCTTGTTAAAGATATATCGTTGTATATAGTCAGAGCTTCATCCGGTGTAAATGGTTCAGTAGTTGTGTTGTTTCTTAGCATTTGCAGCAGAACCTCTTTCTTTTTTATTGATGGCGCGTGTAATTCTTGTATAATTTCAGCTTCAACGGTTTGTCCAATTGAGCGCAATCCTGGAACATATGAGCTGTGAATATGATCCAATCCAGATTCGTGAAAGAGTTTAATTGCTTTACACCTTTGGGTCGTTTCAGCTGAATTTTAAAAACTCTTGCACGGTCTTCCACGTACCATTCCAGATGACGTCGAAGGTTCTTCCCTTACTTAAAATTGCACAAGCAGCTCACTGTCTAACCAATCCTTGTTATTTTTTAAAAGCGCGTCAACTTTGCGTGCCGCCTTTTTCCAACGGATTTTGAATTCAGGAAGTACGTATTTTTGAATATTCACGATTACACATTTCAACTGAGGTTCGGAAAGGTTGAAATTTTGCCGAATATAAGTCTCAGCGGTTGAAATATGCTTCCCGTGTTCTATGAAAAGTAAAAGTACAAAGTACGTTTGGCGATTTTAAAGTTACTCATTTTGGTCAAATACCCTTTGAGTATAAAATATTTTCGATCCTAGAATATTTTAGGACTAACTGCATATGTCTGAACTGGAATTGATTATATATACTAAATCGAATATTGCACTAAACCACAAGAAAATATTTTTCTTATAAATATTATTTTGATATAGTCTTGTTTTTCAATGCTCTGTTATTGATCGTTTTCTGTTTCCTTTTTAACATTCGGTAAATATGTTTGTGAAATTCTTATCAACAATATGCCCGGCGTGGTAAAACAGCCTTCTAAAATTTATAAATATTCTAGTTTGAAAGAAGTTCAACTATTTCTCAATAACTATTTTAAATATCAAACAAACAACTGTAGAAAAGCATTTTCTAAGCACAGCCACTTATTAAATTTAAAGATATAAGTAAAAGTACAAGAATAAAATTTACAAGAACCAATAAATTTAAGTTCGTTCAAAGTGAAATAAAAGTTACAAAAGTGATATTATCAAGACAAACTGAAAATCAATCATTTATGAATTTTTTAACAAATTATAATTTATCCCAACACTGATTTGAAATTCACAGCAACAAATTAGGTACCAAAATAAACGATACAGGTATAATAGTTCCCAAGATAGAAATTGTAATGTCACTGTAGACTAAGCGCATGCTGACCGTTTTTCGTTAGCAGTACAATAAACGCAAGATTTTCTTCTAGGATATTATGCAGGACATCCGAGATTATCTATATGTATCATCAGTTTTGCCGGGATAGACCCTGATAATAGTTGAAACTTTCGAGGAAGTTTAATAAGTTTTTAATTTGACACCCACTAATTCGATAGGTCATTACACAAATACAAATCTACTAATCTGTAATTTTCTAGCGCTAAAATGTAGAGCAAGACGAGCTCTTTCAATCCATGTATGACACCTAATGCAGCAATACCAATTTCACGTTTTAATTCTACGATGAATTAACTTACGCAAATGAAGCGATTTTCAGTTGCAGTTTGTTAATAAGGTTTGAAACTGCGGTACAAAGCTGTTTCGCTATAAAATCAAAAACAAACATCTGTACGTTAGACTTTGACCTTTTCTGAGTAATGTGAGCTTATTTTCGATATGAATTGCAAAATTTTGTAAAAACCATTTTTGGTCGGATTTCAAGTGCGTGACCCCATAGTGCGCAGCAGTAGATTTCAGTGAAAAAGTCAGAAAAATTTGCAACCGCGAATAATATTCATACAGAACTAATTTATAAAAATTGAATATTTAAATTTTAATGTCAGTTTCAAGACATCAAATACAGTTAAGTTTCTAATATAAAAATTGCGTTTCCGTTAAAAAAATGTATCAGTGTAGTGCATCTGACAACGTAATTATAGATATTGCAAACTTTTCTTATTGTAACATTATCATTTACGTCAACGTTATAATGTGTATCTAAGTATAATTTCACTTTACAATTGCTAGTCGCAGAACACATATTTATCAAATTCACGCGCCGCCGCTGTTTGCAAGAAATTTTTGTATCTAAAAGCAATGCAACTACAAACTTTTTAAATCGCGAAAGTATGAAGCCGAAATGTACTAAATCAAATTTATAATTAAGGCGTTAAAAAAATATCACAGCTTATTTAATTGTATAGAATTTGTAGTTTGCTGAAGATGTAAGGTTGGCAATATTGGAGCAGGAAGAGGTGAGTAGAAAAAGAATGTAACGTAGTTTTGTAGTTTATGGTGTCATTAATAAAAATTAAGACAGAAAAGCGGTAACGATTAGATATGGAAAAAAAGGGATAATACACTGTCGATGTCTTCTCCAAGATAAATGCCTTGATGAAACGAGAGATTAGCTATCGTCTTTTGTTTCTGACTTAAAACTAGAGTAACCAAAACTTGCGGACTCGCATAGGCGTCGGTATTACGGGTTAATATAAGAATACGAAAAATTCATAAATAAACTTACTTGCTAATTATTCAACAAATTAGAGGCATCAGGATGTGAACTACTGTAAACTTGCATCATTGCATATGTTTCCACAGTTACTTCTTTAAACCTTGTGCGTCGACAAGAAGAAATATTCTTATACATAGAAAACGATCTCTCCGCATCTAAGGAAGTTACATTTGCATGTAGAAACTGTTTTTCAAAATCACTTAAAAGTTGACTATTCTTACACTTATTATAAACGGCCTCTAAAGTATTAAAATCGGGATTTTTCCATAAAACATCTGCCAACTTTTGACTAGCGCATAATCCTGGCGTATCATTTAATGTGTGTAATTTATTTTTTACACTCTCCACTATGTCTAATGATTCCTGCAATGACAATTCAGTACATTGTAGTTTTCTGATGGCATCTAGTAATACTGTATAATTGGTACATATTGTTGTTAAATCTTCTAAAAGTTGAGGAATTTAAAATTCTCTTTGACTTTCTCTAATTGCTTTGGATTCATTCCGATTAAATCGTATTATAACTGATTGAATTTGTTGAAAATGGATCAAATAGTAAGAAGCTGTTGTTAGCCAAGTACCCCACGCGTTAAAATTGGTTCAGGAGGTTCTGGAATACCTGGACAAAATTTACGAAATTCTTTTAAACGTTTAGGAGATTTACGAAACACTGCTTTAGTACTTCCAATCATCCGATCAACGTTTCCGTAATGTTGTCGAACAACTTCACCAACTAAATGCAAAGCATGCAGCACGCAGGTTATATGTATTAAGTTAGGAAATATATGTTTTAAGGATCGCCCAACACTTAACATCGTTGCTGCACTATCTGTCACAATCATCACAACTTGATCTTGGGCAATTTTAAATTTTTTCAAAGCGTTCATTATCACTTTTTGAATATTTTCCGCGGTACATTGTTGAACACGTTTGCAAGCTAACAAATATCGAGATGCTGTGTTCTCGCTAGATAAAACGCGAGCTATTACATTCACAATACTGTTTTTCTTTATATCGGTCGTCTCATCCACGGTAATCCATATTTTTTTGGAACACAAATCACGTTTACACACATTTTCTAGCATCTCTTTCATTCGCGGCAAATGATTCTGTAATTGTGTTTGTGAGGGTAATGGGTACTTTGGAACGTATTGTCGCCAAAACGTTTTAAAAGCTGCTTTTCTCACCAACGACAACGGAAGATTACAAGAGGTAAACATAATTGATAAATGTATGAGGAATAGTGTATAAGGTATTTCAGTTCTTGCATTTCTCATATGCTTAATACCATTGACATGCCTCTGGCAATCAGTTCTGTTCAATGCAGCCAAACGAACATTGCATATTGAGCAAAAAACTGCATTACGGTCATATTTTAAATGGGGAAAAAGTGACACATACTTATGTACATTAGTAGCAAATCTATTACGAGGCATTGTTTTCTTAGGTATGTAGATATTAGTTCTATATGAAACGATACACTAATTATGTACTTGGTATAATACTACAACACACAAAAACACCAGCTATATTTTCAAAAGCGACACGTAAGTACATAACCTTGACCGTTCGACTAATCTCTGCAACAGCTCAACCGGTACTAAAACGAAATCTCTCTCAGCGCGGTTTAACATGATTTATATTCAAGGTCGACACTACATGCCTGCTTCTCTACCGGTTTAGTTTATTTATGAATTTTTCGTATTCTTATATTAACCCGTAATACCGATGCCTATGCGAGTCCGCAAGTTTAGGTAACTCTACATAAGAACATTCCGGTTTTTTAACTCTTCGATGTTTGTCGGTATCTCATTAAATTTGTGAACAGGAAAGTAATTTGACATTCTACAGGAACTTTTTTAAGAAGAATGCAGTGGCGTACACAAAATTTTAAGTTAATAAAATTTCAAATTATGTTTTATTTTTTATTTTTTTAAGTAAACGATAGCTTGCTTTGTATTACATTGAGGATGATATTAAACGCAACAACAGTTAGCCAAAATTGTCTTATTTTTTAATACAATAGAATCAACATGACCGATCTATAAGGAAAGTGACAACGTTGCATTAAAACATATCACTTCCAACATCCAAACTATGTTGTGTATCGTGGAATTTTTTATGTCTAAAAATAGTTTGCACAATTTTACGTCGTTAGTAACGAAAATGATTTAGTAAGCTGAGAACAGAAACAATAAACACATCATTAAGTTTGCGATTTATGTTTCTTTAGGCAACATTATAGAGTTGTGGTTTCTAACTACATCTTAGAAAATACTAATTGTAATATGCCAACCCGAAAGCTTCTAGGTGTTTAAAGAACTAATGTAGCAATTACACAGAAAAAAAGTTCTTGAATCAAACAAACATATATCTGAAATTATTTATTTAATTCTACAAATTTTTCAAAACAGATTGAATTTGTTTGAATGTGGAAACGTTTTTATTTGACATAATTTTGTTGAGTTAAACAAATATATGTTAGAATCGTGCGCTTCGCGCATCGTCGGCAATTTCCGTTACGTGAACGCAGGGCAATCGCAATCGTAATCCTTGTTTAGATTATGTGAGATGGCGGTTCGTAAGGGGTGAGATGGAAATGAAGAAAAAAAAAGGTAAGTAGGATTTATATATTTTTACCATTGGATAACTAACGTTAAAATTTCTATATAAAAAAAAATAACAAAATAGTTGCCGCTGATTGGTGAATATCAGAATTCCTGTTTGTATTAGGGATTAGTGAAAATTACAAAAATCTCGCCGATATCGTCTTCAAAGGCAGTAACACCAATGTTAGCAGTTTAAATAAATTGCGATTCAATTCACCGCACATTTAACAATGCTTTGATTTTTCCGTTTTCATATTTTGTAACTAGTTATTAGTATGTTTCCTCCTTTTTTGATATAACAGGTATTTCAGCAAAGGCAAGTGATAAGACGTGCTTGCATGCAGTCTATTGAGGTACCTGCTGTCATAATACCTAGCACTCTTCTAGCACCTAACCATACAGTTATCCCTGTCACTAGTTCGAGATTCTCAGGATTCCTACGAGATTACCGAGGTAGTAAGTTTTGTAATATTATTTGCAATAAAAGTAGTAAAAGTATGTATCACTTTAATCTTTATGTATCTGTACGCGCAACACACAAGTTATTTTGTGGTTATGTCATCCTCATCGAAATAACTTTGTACGTACACAATTACAAAATTACTTATGCATGGATAATTATTGTTTCTATAGATAGGTACCTATATAAAAGTGCATACCTTTTAACAATTATATACTTTAGCAATTTGGATATACTGCAGTCCGTTTAACACTAGAACCGCCGAGAATTCCTCATACCTCGAACCGCCGCCCCGGTCAAATTGACCGGTGATTAAAACTCAATTCTGTTTCGACTGTTTTTATTAATTAACATAATTTGTTTGGATAAAAGTGTATATTTATTCACAAAATATAAAAATAACTTCTAACTTAACTTTGGTATTTTAAATATCGTTACAATTTTTGCAATACTTTAAATCCACATTTTCCACATATGTTCTTGTAACAGTTCCTACATCTATCGTAAGTCTTATTTTCACATTTCTTTTCTTGACATGTACGTCTTTTGCGAGATTGCTTATCTGTCTTTGATCCAGCTTGTAAGTTCTTGTTGCATTTCTGATTCGATGTTCCCTCCTGAGGGTCTTCTTCGTTGTTATTGGATTGTTGCGAGAGTTTTTCTGCAAATTGCAGAATGAAATCGCGACGTTTTATTTTTTTGCCAGTGATGTCTTTGTATATAGCAAACGCATTGATTGCAGCAAGATTCAATATATTATAAAAAAACATGGACTGGCCATCTTCTTGAGGGTGCCTTCACGCTGTATTTTCGGGCCATTTGATCTACTACGTCAACGCCATATTTTGTGCTATTATAGTATAAAACTGTTTCTGGCTTTCTCTTTGTACCAGCATCAATCGAAACTGTTGGATGTTGCGTACTTAGAAGGAGAACATTTTCTTTACTTGTGAATAAAACAGTTTCATATAAAGGACCTTTGCTTTTTTTGATTACTTCGGGAATTTCTTTTCTCGATCTATTCACAGTTCCAACAATTGTGGTGTTTAGTTTTGCTAATTTCTTTGCAAGTTCTAAACTGGTAAAAAAATTGTGCGTTGTCACATTTCTTCCTCTCTTGATGCAAGGCTCTAATAATTTTAGAACGACGTATTCACCAAGTGTTGTCCTATTGGCCTCGAATCATCTTTTCCTAAATATAGGAAGGCATTCAACACATATTTAGCTTCAGTGTCAACAGCAAGCCAAAATTTAATGCCAAAATTTAATGCCAAACTTATCCGGCTTATTGGACATATATTGCGTAAATCGACATCTTGCTTCTGTAGGAAAAAGTTGTTCGTATATTGTTGTTTTCTCCGGGCACATAACAAATTTTGCAATTGTAAGCAAATTTTTGCCATATTTCAGAAACTAAAGCAAACTTGTCATGTTTCAATCTTTCTTTCCTTGTAGACTTGAAATCGAATCTGAGATATCGCATGATTTCTCTAAATTTGTTTCTAGACATCGTTTGACTAAAAAACGATATTCCCCACTTTTTAGACCACAAGGAATTTAATTCTAAGTGACTGGAACCCTGAACACCACGTGCGTATAATATGGCAATAAAGGATTCTCAATCTCCTGAAGATAATTGCCAGTCTTGACTGTCTAGTTGTCTTCTAGCTTCAACCGCGGTGCATTGTTTTATGTGTTTCAGCATCGAGTCATCGATAAATAATCTCCAGAAACTGCCCACATTTGCTGCAGTTACTTTTTGTTTTGCATAGTCTGTTGACCCTGGATTGCTCGAGAATATATTGAGTTCGGTTTTTCTGCCTGCAGTAGGCTGACTCGCAGAAATTACTTGCCATTGGGAATTGTCTTTTGATTTACAAACTGTACCAAGATTGAAGGAAAATCCTTTTTCTGTTGGTTTCTTTTCTGGCGATTAGAACGAACAGACGTTTTCACTTCCTGCTTATCACTGGAATTAGCACTAGTCACTGCAACCGTTACACCATGTCATTGTCAGATTCATCACTATTTTGTTCCTCACTCGCAACAACTCAAGAACGAATTTCGTTTTTACTGTCCGTACTAACTGATTTAGAATCATTCTCGGAATTTCCTGGTGAAAGATTTTCCAGTTCATCTAAACATGCTAAAGTTTGTGCAACCGAGAAGCCTTTTCTGGACCACATACTGCTTTAGTCTAACTAAATAGGACGAATGCTTTTTCAGAGTACTACCGATCTTTTTATATATTCACAATAGTGCAGATTGAAACATGCAAAATTAAGTCTGCGCATGTGCGACACTAAAAAGAACACGAGTAGAAACAGGTTCTTTGTCGAGGGCAAGGCTAAACATGTCGAAACAAGTACGAGCAAGTACTAGCAAATAGGAACAAGTTCTGATCGGTTGATGCAGTTATGTGCCTTGTTTTATATGTAATAAATGTTTGAAATTATGTATATATTTACATGCGGTACATATCGAAAAAAAAATTGAGTGAAAGTTTGTCAAAACATTTTTTTAACGTACCGGTCAATTTGACCGGAGCGGCCGTTTTGGGTAAAATTTCCCAGAACACCGCTTAGAGTTCTACAAAATATTCAAAATTTTGTGAGAGCATTGCCAAACTAAATTTAGCAAAAGTCACATGATTTCAAGATCATATCAAAATTAATTCCGTTGAAAAAAAAACGTTAAAATTGAAAGACGGTCGAATTGACCGGTGCGGCGGTTCTAGTGTTAAAATTATCGGCGCACTATACCTAACTTTGCTGTCATTAATTAATTTTGTTAGATAGATAGATAGATAGATCGTTTTTTATTCGTTATTGCAATATGATGCGTCGAATATGTCAACTGTATAAAACAAAAAGTATAAAATGTATAAAACGAAAACACAGTGTAAATAAATAAGACATTAGTCAGACACATGAATACATACAATAAATTACGTACAATAAAAAAGTGGGAAAACAAATCAAAATAAATAGTAACCATAAATATTAGCAAAAAATTTTACAGTTAATTCATCAGTTAGTCACAGTTAAAATCAGGTTCGAACTTCGACATCGAGACCTAACCTAACCGAACCTAACCTAGCCAGATCCACTTTACAGGTTCCTAAGCAATATAAGTTGTCTCGAAGAAACTTTAAGGAAATCTGATTAAGGTTCAGCGTTTTTGTTTGCAACCACATAGATCTTTAGAAAGGCCTTGATATCACCTTAACGTAATGAAAGAAGATTATGGCATTTTAGGGAGCTAGGGTTTATTTATAAGAATCAGAGAAGCGTGTCACTACAAATTGGGGATTAATTTTCGGCATTATACTTATTCTTTATGTATTTCTGTTGTTAATTTATACGCAATATTAATAAGGTTATTCAAAAGGTTGTGTATTTTTAACAAATTGTTACCCTATGTGCCCATAAATAGATGCTTTCATCTCTAGAAAGAAGAAAGCACCTATCGTATACGTAATATGTTTGATTCAACAATACAGTTCTTCCTTTCAAAGAACTTGGTCAGTTTCAAACAAATATATTTTACTTTACCATTTATTTGACTTCACCTTTTAATGATGAACGTTCCCAAAATGAGAACATACTAAAAAATCAATTTTTATTGAATTAATCATATTATTTGCATAAAATTTTTATAATTAACAATTATAAAAATTACATCTATGTATATTACATAAAAATTTTATGTAAATAATATAATTAATCCAACAAAAATTAAATTTTTTAGAGTGTTCCCATTTTGGGAACGTTCGCCGTTAAAAGGTGAAGTCAAATAAATGGTAAAGAAAAAACAGATATATTTTCAAATCAAACTTGAGGTTATTTGTTGCAAAAGATCATATGTTTGAATCAAATAACGATGTGAAAAAAATTATTTCTTTAAATTAAAAAATATATCTTTGCGGCCATTTAAAATTACAATTTGGGGGACTGAATGCATATTTGTTTGAGTTAAGAACTTTTTTTCTCTGTGTATTCGTAATTATTTTTTCTACTTGAGAAATATATTTATTTTAAATTAACTTCTTCAATAACTCTTCGTTATTTTCTAATGCAAGTATCCAACATTCCCAATTAACTTAACCCATTTGAATCTACCGTTCCTTTATAGGAACGTAATGCATCGTAATCTTCCTTGGCCGATATTATAAGTTTAAATAGTTTCCGAAAGATTGTGCTAATTTTATTTGAAAGTACAAAGTAAAGATAACCTGTAGACACTAGTTTCATCCATGTGTCAAATGCCGATTGTTTTCAATATTAGTTCAAGTTAAGTGCAAGTGCGAAAATTCGTTATCTTCAAGACAATGGATTTGTGGAAGTAAGTATTGATTCCTAATCATAAGATATTACAAACCTGAGGTGATATATCGAAAAAACCGTTATTAGTTTTGTCTAAGACGTGAAGTTTCCGATATATTAGTTATATACAATACGAATAATGTTGAAAATGTTGATGTTCCTTTTACGGAACGGTAGGATTATATACGAGTACCAAAATTTGTTTCAGTTGGCGACGACCGTTGACGCTCCATGAACTTTTAGACGAATTAGAAGGTACCAATCGGGTCCTCATCCCTCTTAACGGCATCGTGCTTTTCCCTCCCGACAATTGCAATGACGACGTTACAGATGAAGATTCAGGAGATGAAGATATCGTCGTCATTGGTAATTTACCGGGCAGTCAATTGCGAACTGAGGCTGAACTAACTTTCGATGATGACGGAGATTAGGAATCGGAGGATGAGTTGCCCTTGGCAACATTTACTCATCCGAAAAAAGTGCCGTTACACCTTCAGCCCAAAACATATTCCAAAAAAAAGATCATATGGACCGAAGACGATTTAAATCTTCGTGCTTCTAATTGGTGTGACATTGAGAAACCCATGAATGAATGTAGATCACCCGTAGATCTATTTCAATTATTTTTTGACAAAGATATCGTCCACATGCTGGTAAATTTTACCGACACATGGATTTTTATTTCGAATAAATCAAAACCTCGTTTAAATACATATAATCCATTAAAAGAATACCCTACAAACCCACAAAAGATTATTTTGAAAAATAAATTAATGCTTTTTCAGTAAATAATATGTACTTCTTATCAAAAACGCATATTCAAAATGAACTTTTAAGAAAAATAAACTTTCAGGACTAAATGGGTTAACGTCAAGATTATAATAGATTTTCTATAGTAATTTCTATACAACAAATTCTATTCATTGTTACTGTACACTGATTAGCAAGGAACCAAATCAAACAAAAAATATTTTTATCTCTTATATTTTTTATAACGATTTTCCTCGTTAAAGGCTTAAACTTGATCGTTATTAGATTTCCCGCTCAAATATGTTTACTTATCAGTGTACTTCGCTCTACAAAACTCTTACCTTAGTGACCAGCAATTTCCCGAACGTGACCTTGCGTTTAACGCCCGTACCACCTTTCATGGGTATATTGGGCTCGTAAAATCCTTCGTCCTCTAAGCCGTAATCAAACTCGTTCATATCCAACTCCAACATCTGAAAACGAGTATCGGATAACTAAACTGTAAGTCTCATTTGAACGTAATTAACGTAATTTTTTTAGGGTGCGTTATCAACTCTGATATAGTACGATAAAAAAAGATACATACGTAGAAACTTGGCCAGTCTCTCCCGGCTTTTTTTTTAGTCTTGAAAGTGTCGGCTTATAATGAATGTACAGGCTGAATCGGAAATATGATATTACAAAAAGGTACACGCAGAGAAATGGTGTCTTGCATAGATTTTCTTGCAAAAATCAGTCTCTATTCAAGAAAATATTTTTATTTCAAGACTCAAAAAGTGTATAATATAAGAAAGTAATTTTCTTGAAATCTTATTTGGATTAAATAAATATTTTCTTAGGGTTAGAAAATTCAGAAAATCCAAGACAGAAAAACGTTTCTTCCAAGTAAATCATTTAGTTTTAAGTTAAGAAAATATTCATATTTTCATATAGTAGTAGGAATGAAAAAATGGTCCAGAGATCACAAAGTTCCAGGGATATCCAATAGAAAACAAATTACAATAATGGAAAAAAACCTAAAGTTAATAATTAAAATTTAGGAGCAAGTCAATAAGCTAATGAAAAAGTTTTCTTTTATAAATTAAATATTGATTATTTTTATGTAATTTAATAATGAATGAGTCAATATTTAAGTTTATTTATCCCTTTTTTTATTATTATTATATATTTTTAAAAAAACTATTGTTAAATTAGTATATGTGGTAAATATTAATAAAAAGAAGAAGAAATATTACATTAACCGGTATCTTTTGAAAATATTTATGAAACGTTGTACGTTAAAGGTTATATCATATTAGTATAAGTATGGTATTTGCATTCCAGTTCCGTCGCTACTATTTAGGACAGCATGACTATATCTACTGGCACTAAATGACACCAAGAAACAGTTGCAGTTTTTGAAGATTAGTGACATAAACTCAGAGATGTAAGAGCAATGTGGTTAAGAGCAAGAAGCTTTAATGTTTTTTCTCTTCTCATATTGTTTTAGTGATTCCATCAATAGGAGCTATTTATTAGCATTATCTTGATTATTGTTTCTAGGCACTTTTTTCATGTGTACTTCTACATTAAGTTCATTTTTGTTTGAACATTATCCTGTAGATAATCTCTTTAGCATTTTTTTAAATCTGCATTATGTACGGCTATGTCGTACTGTTTTAAACAAGGTAAGCGCAATTAATAATGTGCATACCAATAATATGCATTCCGAGAATTCTAAGTAAAAATGCTTTATTTTAGAAAGTGAAACTATTGATTTATGAACAATACCCAAACGCTTTCTGGAATTAACTACTACCCTTAACTAAATCTTGTTTTGTGTTATAATGGCTACTTACTTATACTAAGACTCGCAAATTTTCTGTAAGATGTTCTCGAATCAAGTTAACAAATGTCTTAAACAAAGAAATACAATTATGTCATTACAAGTATATATGAGGGTAAGTCAAATATTATCTACACTTTCGCCATAACAAGCTTTGAAGGTTATCGTAGTGACGGCCGCTTGCGCATGAGTTGATTTGGCGCCTCTGCGGTCATGTGTACGGAATTTAATCACGATCGCGTCATTTGTCTGCTAGCTACAACAGCATAAGTACGTCAACTCCGCTATTAGTTTGTACCAAAGAAGAACAACAAGCAGTGATCCGATTTTTGTGGTCAGAGGGTGTGAAAGGTGCTGAAATTCACCTGAGACTTTTGTCACAATACGGATGCTTTATCTCGTAAAAGCGTTTTTTTGTGGATCGAAATGTTTCAAAGTCGTGGTACCCATCGCGCACACGCTTTACGAAATTTGAGTTCATCGTGGATAATTTGATAGGCAGAACCGTGACTGATGTTTAAAGAGGAGGCAACCTCACTTATGGTAACTCGCCTATTTGCCGTAACCATCTCTCGAACTTGCTGAATGTTGTCGTCGATGGTCGAGGTTGACGGCCGTCCAGCTCCCTCTTTTTGTGTTACGCTCGTACGGCCACTTTGGAACATTTCGATCCACAAAAAACGCTTTTACGAGATAAAGCACTGTCCCCGTATTGTGACAAAAATCTCCGGTGAATTTCAGCACCTTTCACACCCTCTGACCACACAAATCGGATCACTGCTTGTTGTTCCTCTTTGGTGCAAATTAATAACGGAGCTGACATACTTATGCTGTTGTAGCTAGCAGACAAATGACGCGATCGTGATTAAATTCCGCACACATGGCCACAGAGGCGCCAACTCAACACAGGCGCAAGTGGCCACCATTACGATAACCTTCAAAGCTTGTTATGGCGAAAGTGTAAATAATACTTGACTTACCCTCGTACTTCTCTTAAGCGGAGAAAGAAGCGCTAAAAAATATTTCTTTTGATTTAAAACAGTTATTGTATTGCCGATAATTGAAACAGTAATTGTCTTGAATTAAGGCGGGCGACTTTGATACAAGTAAACGTTTCTCTGCGTGTAGCTTGCTTTATTTTACACACTGCGCGCTGGTAAAATGTTACCAGGCATCTGAATTGAATCATCAGTAAACATAAAATTTGCATGAGGAAGTATTTCCAAAACATACGAGGAAATCGTTAGGGCTACATTATCGTGCAAAAACATTACACCTTTTGTGAAGTTTACGAGATTTCATGATTCATGATGCCTAGCATATAAACATTATGTCTGCATGTTGACACTAGGTTCTTCAAAATCGAAGAATAGCACATTTCAGTAACTAAAAATAATAAACTTTTAATGTTAAAGGTTGAAATCGACATGTTTCCACCTTCGGAGATTGTCCACGCTTGCACTGTATATTCTGACATTTAGATTTTGGTCTGTAGTAATAAATCCAAGACTCAGTACCAGCGTAAGGTGGTAAGGCCAAACGCAGATTCTTCTCTTCATCAGGAAACAGTCGTACAATTAACTAAACAGCAATTTTCTGATTGTCAAAACTATAAGTAGTAGAATAAACAGTTCCCACACTGATGCTCAACATTTGAGAAAGTTTCCCAACTTAAATACGATTATACGTAAAGCAATCTCCAACTGTTTTAGAATCTTCTCTGACGTTGCAACATGACTATGTCCTAGACGGGATAAATCTTCAGAGGATTCTTTTCGTTATTGAAATTTATTGCGCCATTCAAGTGCTTCTTTTCAATTTTTCAATTCAATAGAATATAGATTTTCTTTCAATATGCTTTACACCAAATATTTCAATTAAGCATAACGTTTAAGAAGAAACAAAAAGGAAGTATTTTTGACTGATGCGTCACTAATACAATATGACCACAAAAAAAAGTAGTCGGAAGGGTCATGTTTTCTTTAATTATGTTGGTTATCGTTACATTTGACAGTTAAATCTTGCTTAAATCATATCAAGATTGAAACTTTAAATTACGTTTGACATATTTAACAGTAATGATGCAAATATGTTTCTGTTTAAATCTAAGCCAATAATAATTATACTAGCAGAATAAAACATTTGTATTATAATAAATGCTCAAATTGATCTCCTTCGGTTTCAGTACAAATCCTTACTCGGCGTTTCATGTTGATAAATGCATTGACGCGGTGTTGAGGGGTTATCGTGTTACAAACATTTTGAATTGCTACGATAAGTTCTCGTATTGAGTGTTGTGTATTTGTAAAAACTGTCTTTTTAAGGTGTTAGAAATAAAATAATCTTAAATAGTTAAATCAGGAGGACATGGAGGAAAATCTACTACGTGATCCATCTCTCTATCTTTCTGCGTTTACCGTTTCATGAAAAAATAATGGACGAATAATTTTCGGAATGCAGTGGTTTCTGCAGTGGACCAGGTATGCATGGTTTGTTTGTTAATAAAACCATTAAGGTGGAACTAAGATTCGTTTGAGAAGATAAGAGCTTCAGCAGTTCTTTACTTGAGTCTACCGGGTTTGCGACTTACTGCACCAGTTTCACGAAATTTAGCAACGTAGCGAACAATTTGTTGATATAAATCAAGATATGACACCATTAGTAACAACATATTGAAACAAAGTATTGACTTAATTGCAGCTCCTCTAACTGCATTGATCAATAGATCTATAATAGATGGTGTTTTTCCTAAAACACTAAAGACTACAAAAGTAATACAAAACGGGCGAAAGAAATCTAATGCAGAACTACAGACCGATTTCTTTGCTATCCTCCATTTTTAAAGTCATGGAGATTATCTGTGAGAGAATAACATTTCTAGACCATCACAACATACTCAGTTCGTCACCACACGGTTTTTTTAGAAAAAGATCTACTAAATCGGCTGTCTTACAGTTTATTGGCCTACTATATCATAAAATAAATGAACAACAAAAATGTATGAGTCTTTATGGATTTAAGCAAAGCTTTCGACATGGTAGATCACGGCATACTCCTCACTAAACTTCAAGCTTATGGCATTCGTGGAACCATGCATAATTGGATTACCTCGAATATTTCTAATAGGCAACAGATTGTGGAAATTGATGGGAGAATTTCGATTATCCTTACCAATGTGAGAGGAGTACCACAGGGGTCAGTAATGGGTCCTTTATTATTCATTCTCTTTATTAATGATTTGCCCATGTATCACGACAGACACTAATCTAGTAGTATATGCAGATGATACCAGTCTTCTAGTTTCCTACCTCTCCTTTGATAAGTTAATTAAAGACACGCAATCAATGATTAATACCTTGATGGTATGGTTTGAAGATAATAGGTTTTACCTTACTACAAAGAAAACCGTTTTTATCCACTTTACTCCAGCTACTAGTAAAATAAATACCTCAAATACATTCCCAAACAATATACACGTGACTAATACTAAGTTTCTGGGATTGCATATTGAAAATAATTTGAATTGGGAATCACATATTAGGAACTTAGAACTACATCTTTTCTCAGTATGTTATGGTTTATATCAACTACGTAATACTGTCTCTACGGATATATTACTGGCGTACTATTACGCGTGTTTTCAATCAAGAATTGCCTACAGCATTTTATTTTGGGGTGCGTCAACATATGCAGCCAGAATTCTTAAGATTCAAAAAATGGCCGTTAGAAATATTATGTGTGTGTCAAAATATACGTCATGTCGACCTTCTTTCCGTGACTTACGAGTGCTTACTGTGTTGAGGTAGCTTTGCATGTCAAATATCATTATAAAGATTTTGTAAAAAATAAAGATTATCACAGTTATGGTACCAGAAACATGGAGACGTGTATCCCGACTCATGATCTTACTTGTTTTGAAAGATCGCCCGTGTATATGGGTCTTAAGATACATAAGGCAATTCCTACCTGTACAAGTATACACAATTTTTCAGTTTTTAAAGGAGTTGAAATCATTTTTAATAGAAAACTTGTTCTACTAATTAAATGAATTCTTTTGTTTTAAATAGTTAATTCAATTTTTTTGTTACTTTATTCTAGGAATATTTTCTTTTTTATTTTTTGTAATTGGTAGTGATTGGATCTTCTTTTTGATACTATTGTACTATATTTAGTTAATGTGTTTTTGTACTTATCCTATACCTTTTTGGTCAACAGGATCAATAAAGTAAAATTATTATGATACTGCAAAATGTGGAAGCTGAAGACGAAATTCATACAACAAGACCCATTCCCCATTCCGTTGCTTCTGACCATTACGAAAATAAAGGGTTTTCCAATAGAAGCGTTCGATTTTTGTAACGCAATAAAATAAATTGTGAGAATGGTAGTGATCTATTTTTGTTTTTATTATAAAGTACATGTGTTAACATTATGTTTTAAAAATTATATCAGGTAAATGTCCGCCGCGGCTTTGCCCGGTTTGTTGAATCTTGGATACCCAATTTGTGATTACGTTATCGCATAAAAGTGGCTCAATTTCAGCAATAACGCGCCTAATGTTGGCCTTCAAGGCAGCAACCGTTCGCGGTTTGTTAGCATAGACTTTGGATTTTAGAAAGCCCCAGAGAAAAAAATCCAGTGGCGTTAGGTCGCAGGATCTGGGCGGCCAATTAACGTCACCATTTCGCGATATAACTAAACCTTCAAATTTCTCATGCAATAGTGTCACTGTATCACGTGTCGTATGTCACGTAGCACCGTCTTGCTGAAACCAAATGTTTGTTAGATCGATTCCATCCACTGAAGGCCAAAAAAAATCTCTTATCACAGTTCTGTATCGCTCACCGTTGACAGTAAGTGCCACTTCTTCTTCGTTTTCGAAAAAATAGGGACCGATTATTCCGTCGGACCACAGTGCACACCATACCGTAACTTTTTCGAAATGTAGTGGGACCTCATGAATCTCCCGTGGGTTTTCGTCGCTCCAAATTCGGCAATTTTGCTTGTTAACAAAGCCACTTAACCAGAAATGAGTCTCGTCACTAAACATTATTTTTCGGCCAAAATCAGGATCGACCTTCAACTGCTCTAGCGCCCAATTAGCGATTGCACGCCGCTGCTTATGATCGTTGGGCTTTAGTTCTTGGGTTAATTGCACTTTATAAGGGTGAAGCCCTAAGTCCTTATGCAGGATTCGCCAAGTTGTCGTCGAAGACAGGCCAAGTTCTTGAGCTCGACGCGGAATGGACAGTTGCGGATTCTCATGCACGCTTTCCCGGACTGCAGCAATATTTTCAAGGGATCTTGCGTTTCGCTGACGTACAGGCACTTTCCGATCTGCCACAGACCCAGTTGTTTCGAATTTGTTTATTAAACGGCGAATTGTGGATTCTGAAGGACGATCGTTGACACCACAAATTGTACGGAGTGCACGAAACGTTTGACGAATAGGACATTGGTTTTGATAATAATTTTTTACCATTTCGACGCGTTGCTCGGTCGTGTAACGCTCCATAATGAAATGCAGAGACTAACTGAATACGGCTGCCAAAGATATCACTTATGTGATTATCGACTTCGTCATGCGCCGTTGCCAAACATCGAGCGTTACTATTGGAAAACCCTTTAGCTTTCAATCTATGGTGACCAGTAATAAATATGCTTTAAAATTTATAAGGGAGAAAATTTATAAAGGGACATACTGTGGCCAGTTATACATCAAATACGTATTTTTTTAAAATAAGGTCCGTTTTTTAATAAGAAGAAAAATGCTGTAAATATAATTAAAATATATTTTTTCCATATTCTACATACTTTTATCTACTTTTCTACATAATTTCCATTTTTGTTCAAACATTTGTCATACCGCTGAACAAGTTTTTTAATTCCGACTCCATGGCTGCAGTTTTCACATCTTCGTCGTCGTTGAACTGTTGACCACCAAGGAACAGGGCCACATATTTTTGCGCAAACACAAGGTCTAATCGGGTCTTTTGGATGGAAACAACTGGATCATCCACCTTACAGTCCAGACTTTGCACCCAGTGATTTTCACTTGTTTCGGTACTTAGAGGAGTTCCTTGGTGGTCAACGGTTCAACGACGACGAAGATGTGAAAACTGCAGTCATGGAATGGGCTTCTTCACAGATTTCTTTGAGGTTGGAATTCAAAAACTTGTTGAGTGGTATGACAAATGTTTGAACAAAAATTGAAATTATGTAGAAAAGTAGATAAAAGCATGTAGAATATAAGGAAAACAATATATTTTAATGATATTTACAGTATTTTTCATCAACAAATATCAGATGTAATTTGAACTGTCAATGTCAACCGTAATTAAACAATCAAAATAAACAATTGAACTCAATTGTCTAGGCGATGGAGCCGCAGCTGCGCAGTCGAAACATGTTTCTCTTGAACAATACTTAAATCAGTATAAATATGAATCTTTGTTATTTATTTCACACTGTATATAATTACAAAATCAGTGGTTAGATTGAGAACAATACAGTTAAAAAGGTATAGATTTATATATAATGCACGTAATTATTTTCATTTGCATTTTACAACACGTTTCATTGTGTGGTCGGCATGGGACCGCTATTCTTTGAAGGGATTATCTATTTCAATGAATTTTACCAGGAAACCAGGTAACAGACAAAAACAATTACAGTATGCAAAGGATCATAAAGATTGGACAGCTGAAATGTGGAATCGTGTGTTATACACCGACGAATCAAGATTCGAATTGTTTGGTTCAAAATGGCGACAATACGTTCGAAGAAGACCAGGAGAAAGGTACATTTCTCAGTGTATACAACTTACTATTAAACACGGTGAAGGTTCTGTTTTTGTTTGGGGGTGTATATCTGCCTCAGGCGTTGGTGATTTAGTGAGAATCACTGATAAATTGAATGCTCAGCGTTATTTGCGGATTTTAAAAGACTTTGCTGTACCATGTGGACGTCGTTTAATTGGCCCAAATTTTATGATGCAGCAAGATAATGACCCAAAACACACTAGTAGCATAGTGAAAAATTATTTGAACGAGAAATGAGAAGAAGGTGTGTTAGAAATTATGCAATGGCCGCCCCAGAGCCTGGACTTGAACATTATTGAACATGTTTGGGAATATTTAGACAAAAAAAAGCTGAGAGGCAACCTAGGAATGCAGGCGAGTTTTTTAAAATATTGCGAGAAGAATTGTATAAAATACCTATCGATTTCATCAGTAATCTGTACGCTTCATTTCCAAGAAGAATGTCTACAGTTATTAAATCCAAAGGGGGTCACACTAAATATTGAATTATGTCTGTTTATGTACTCATATTGGTTTTAATTTTTATGTTTTCATCTTCCTTTATGTATATAATAAACTCCTCAAAACTTTTTTTACTAGTATTTTGTATATTCATTTAAGTAAGAATAATTAATTTCTATCAACAGCCAGTGGTCGGTAACTTTTTCACAGTACTGTATATACAGCAAGGTCCTAAAGTATCCCCTCCCCATGCTAACTTTTGATCGACAGAAGCTAGCGTTTTTAGAAAAATTAGGACGATTTATATTTTTTGTGAGATATCTTTTGCCGTTATCGGCAGTTAAATCACATTTCCGATGTCACCGGAAGTGACTTTCTTATTTTAAACATAACACCTTGTATATTTTTACGTTTTTGGAAAGGTAATCGAAAGACGAACCCAACGATACTACATATGTTATACTTTAACTTAAGAAATATGCCGATATGCAGCAATAAAGGTTTTGATAATCTGTTTTTGTTTTTACGCAAAGTTGGCTAGAAAAGAGCGCCAAATTGTTTCTTGTGACGCCAGACTGATCTAAAATGCTCCTTGCTAAGCAAGGTAATCATAACTAGAGCGGGCCAAATTGCGCCATCCAACAGAATCGGAATCAGGCGCAACGGCCGCTTATTGTAAATAGCGTATATGTGAGTCACAGCAGATATGTGATATTTCGAAATTAATACACAAGAGTAAAAAAATAAAAGCTGACGCAATAATAATGTTTAGTAATTAGAGCGGAGGTGTTTTTATTTTCATTATGATTTTTTATTTGATTGAAAACGGTATGCGTTGTAAATGGGATGTAATAAGGAAATAACTGAGAAACTGAACGCTTTTTTTATTCTGTTGTACTTAATAATGTAACTGTAAATAAAGATATAATAAATAAATTCTATCCTTCTTAATAATGCGGATAGGCTTGTTTAAAAAGTTGCACCATCAGATAAGTTTCCACATTTGCCTCGGTGAAGGATGTTCGCCGAGACGAAAAAATGTTCTTATATTTCGAAAACGACCGTTCCACGTCTACCGAAGTAAGACAGGCGTAATTAAAATAATCTTTAGACTTAGTCAAGGAATCTGCAGATGCCCCATCGCACATTTGTCTTAATCTCGTGTAGTCCGGATTCTTTTTTAAAACACTATCGAACTTAGCTAAAACTCGTCCACTTGTTGCATCGTTTATACTGTGTAACAATGTACTAACTTCGTCCACGACTTGCACTGATTCTACCAACGACAATCCAGAATTTTGCAAATTTTCTATCGCGTCTACTAACCCTTTGTAATTGTTGCTAATATTCTTTAGATGTGTTTCAACAGAAATATCGAGAAATCCCTTCTGGCTCATCCTAATAGCTCTAGCTTCGGCAGGGACGAATTGCAAAATAACGGATTTGACTTCTTGAAAATGTTCATTATAATAAAAAGCGGCTTTTAACCACGTTCCCCAACGCGTAAGAATGGGCTGTGGTGGTTCTCGAATACCAGGGCATAACCTGTGGAATGCCCTAGTCGTCTTAGGACTTTTGAGAAACACTTTTTTTGTGTTTGCTATTAATGCATCCACCTCCGGGTAACACTCTCGAATAGTTTGTGCCACAAGATGTAAAGCATGGACTTTACACGTAACATGTAAAAGTCCTTCACACTTTTCTTTAAGGGAACGGCCTACACTACACATTGTTGCTGCACCATCGCTCATGAACAACAACAGTTGACTGGTTGACACTTGAAATTTTTGTAACGTTTCGAGAACTACGGCCGTAATTGCTTTACTAGTACACTGTTTTAATAGGATCTAATACGCGCACTATTATATTCAAAATAGAATTTTTTTTGCAATCTGTCGTCTCATCAAGTCATAGCCACAGCTGTTTATCTTTTAATTCGGCTTTAATTCGATTTTCAATGTCCTCACGTATTCGTGGAATATCTCTCCGTAACGCTATCCGAGATGGTAGTATCCACTCGGTATTGTATCTACCCCAGAATTTTCGAAATGCTTTTTTATCAAGTATACGAAGTGGTAGACCACATACCATAAACGTTAAAAGCAATTCTAATTGAAATTGACGTTGTTGTGACACACCATTTCTTTTATTTCTGTGGTGTGCGCTATTTATATGTCTTTCACAATCACGTTTGCTCCAGCACAGTAGTTTCTTTTTACAAACTTTACAGAAAATTGTACTCCCATTGTAGTGTAAATCCACAAATTCACTAAGCAATTTATTAACTTTTGTAGGTAATGGCCGTTTATTTTTAATAGTTACGTTAGACATAATCACATTCATAACAATTGCCAAATCTCAATTTCAACAGCGTAAATTATTCTTCTTATTTATTGTTATTATATTATTATTATATATCTTGCATTTGTCATACTTTCGTTCTTTGTGCTCATTATTTTATCTCATTTTAACTTGTAAAAAATAGAAATTCACCTATTTTTTTTGAAAACGCTAGTTTCTGTTGTTCAAAACTTAAGCATGGAGAGGGGACACTTTAGGACCTCATTGACATCTTATGACTCATCGAAGTTATAAATTATCCCAAGAAATTACCACAAAAATTGTGCAAGAAAATTAAATATTTATTTAATATGATATAGAAACAAGTTCATTTTCTCAGTATATAACTTCAAGTAATAATAAGTGCCTACGAAGTGAATATAAAATTATTGATATTCGATCACCATACAATAAATCTCTTGGTATTGAAATAAATGTGTATATAAGATAACTTACAATTGCGCTAATAAAAGAAAAATTATTAATAATCGAGAAAATAACGACCGATTGATAAATCTATTATCTTACGAGATATATACCGCCGCAATTATTTTTTTATTATTGTTTATTTATAGGACTGCGATTGGCAATTAAAGCTTTCATCGATATTGGCTGGAATTTTCTTTTATTATTGTCACGCTTTCTATGAGATAACACGTTATTAGAGTAACCAAAACCTGCGGACTCGCATAGGCGTCGGTATTACGGGTTAATACAAGAATACGAAAAATTCATAACTAAACTTACTTGCTAATTATTCAACAAATTAGAGGCATCAGGATGTGAACTACTGTAAACTTGCATCATTGCATATGTTTCCACAGTTACTTCTTTAAACCTTGTGCGTCGACAAGAAGAAATATTCTTATACATAGAAAACGATCTCTCCACATCTAAGGAAGTTACATTTGCATGTAGAAACTGTTTTTCAAAATCACTTAAAAGTTCACTATTCTTACACTTATTATAAACGGCCTCTAAAGTATTAAAATCGGGATTTTTCCTTAAAACATCTGCCAACTTTTGACTAGCGCATAATCCTGGCGTATCATTTAATGTGTGTAATTTATTTTTTACACTCTCCACTATGTCTAATGATTCCTGCAATGACAATTCAGTACATTGTAGTTTTCTGATGGCATCTAGTAATACTGTATAATTGGTACATATTGTTGTTAAATCTTCTAAAAGTTGAGGAATTTGAAATTCTCTTTAACTTTCTCTAATTGCTTTGGATTCATTCCGATTAAATCGCATTATAACTGATTCGATTTGTTGAAAATGGATCAAATAGTAAGAAGCTGCTGTTAGCCAATTACCCCATCGCGTTAAAATTGGTTCAGGAGGTTCTGGAATACCTGGACAAAATTTACGAAATTCTTTTAAACGTTTAGGAGATTTACGAAACACTGCTTTAGTACTTCCAATCATCCGATCAACGTTTCCGTAATGTTGTCGAACAACTTCACCAACTAAATGCAAAGCATGCAGCACGCAGGTTATATGTATTAAGTTAGGAAATATATGTTTTAAGGATCGCCCAACACTTAACATCGTTGCTGCACTATCTGTCACAATCATCACAACTTGATCTTGGGCAATTTTAAATTTTTTCAAAGCGTTCATTATCACTTTTTGAATATTTTCCCCGGTACATTGTTGAACACGTTTGCAAGCTAACAAATATCGAGATGCTGTGTTCTCGCTAGATAAAACGCGAGCTATTACACTCACAATACTGTTTTTCTTTATATCGGTCGTCTCATCCACGGTAATCCATATTTTTTTGGAACACAAATCACGTTTACACACATTTTCTAGCAACTCTTTCATTCGCGGCAAATGATTCTGTAATTGTGTTTGTGAGGGTAATGGGTACTTTGGAACGTATTGTCGCCAAAACGTTTTAAAAGCTGCTTTTCTCACCAACGACAACGGAAGATTACAAGAGGTAAACATAATTAATAAATGTATGAGGAATAGTGTATAAGGTATTTCAGTTCTTGCATTCCTCATATGCTTAATACCATTGACATGCCTCTGGCAATCAGTTCTGTCCAATGCAGCCAAACGAACATTGTATATTAAGCAAAAAACTGCACTACCGTCATATTTTAAATGGGGAAAAAGTGACACATGCTTATGTGCATTAGTATCAAATCTATTACGAGGCATTGTTTTCTTAGGTATGTAAATATTAGTTCTATATGAAACGATACACTAATTATGTACTTGGTATAATACTACAACACACAAAAAACACCAGCTATATTTTCAAAAGCGACACGTAAGTACATAACCTTGACCGTTTGACTAATCTCTGCAACAGCTCAACCGGTACTAAAACGAAATCTCTCTCAGCGCGGGTTAACATGATTTATATTCAAGGTCGACACTACATGCCTGCTTCTCTACCGGTTTAGTTTATTTATGAATTTTTCGTATTCTTATATTAACCCGTAATACCGACGCCTATGCGAGTCCGCAAGTTTAGGTTACTCTACACGTTATATCATGATCGACTACAGTTAGGCTCGGTCTCCACTTGCGATATCTAGTCGCGGTGACCAAAAAATCGCTTTCGCAGAAAATCTACAAGGTGCACGCCCTGTATTATTGAAACTGGTTTCGTGATGGCTCTTTTACTTCGTGCGACGGAAATATCGTTATTGAATGGGCGCCATAAATTCTCGGTTTGATATAGAAAAAATAAACAAACAAAAAATATAACAATTTTTATTGTTCATTATAATCACCCTTAACCTCAATACGTTTATTACAACAATCAGTTAATAATTCTATACCTTCGTAAAAAATAATCTAAAGCTTTTCCATCAAAATGTCTTTCTGGGATGAGGTTCATCGGGTCGCCGCCACTCCATCGATTTCTTTTCGAATAGAGCATCACACTATAGAACCATTGTCTCATCTCCTGTGGCAATGGACTCCAAAATCGGTTTCGGGTCGTCTCTACACATGTCTAAAAACGAGCACGCACATTCGACCCGACGTTCACGTTGGAGAGCAGAAAGAAGATGCAGTACCCATCTTGCACCAATCTTATTCACACTCAAATGGTTATAGAGAATTTGGCAAATACTTGTTTCGGAAATGTTAGACATCACTGCTAATTCTTTCTCTTTCAAACGGCGATCTGCTAATACCATTTCTTCAATAATTGAAATGCTTTGAAGCTCATCATCTTCAAGGGATTCTTACCCCAAACGGAAACGTTTTGCCCACTTTCTTTTGCAGTGGAATATGAAGAAGGTAAATCACCATAAACGCCATCTAAACGTTGTTTAATGTGGTTAGGCGTATGCCCTCCTTTTGTTAAAAATTTAATGAACACACGGTGCTCAATTTTTGTTACCTGAGACATTTTCATGCACTAGTTACGTTATTTTGCTGGCTACTGCAGATTGCGGTCAACCGAAAACAAAAGAAGCTTCTTCCTTTGTACGCTGAGCTTTCGATTTATTTTAATCTTTTTCAAAAAGAAACAAAATAGGTAAAAATAAGCTAGCAAAAAGATCGTCGAGAAGTAGTAACCACAACCAATCGATGATGAATATAAGGGTCGAGAGTATTGCTTTTCACAGCATCGTATCGAAAGAATCAGAAAAGTACTATTCAGAATATGACGTTTCAACACGACACTGTGAAAAGCAACACTGTCGATTCTTATAAAATAACCCCCCCAGGGCGGGGGGTTATTCTACAACCTAACCTCCACCGTGTTCTGTGAAAACTAACACAGTAATGAACATTACTGTGTTAGTTTTATAATTACAATGCCAGTCTCTTTTTCAGTTTCTTTAATAAGTATTGTCATGTTATAATTTACAACATCGAACGTAGCTGTCATTAGCAGTACGTGTAGTAAGCTCAGTATGTCCACTCGTTCAATGTTAAAGTCCCTCTGGTGGCTATGAGCTCTTTTTCAGTAGCTCCTGCTTCCTTTATGGCCTCCTATCGCTAATCCGGTGAACGACGATCATGGTGGAACGGATAAATAACTTGTCTTCTGTTCATTTTCTTCACATCCTAAATCTTCAATTTTAATGGAATATTTTCCTACAACAATTGACAGCATAAATCCAGTTGTATCATTCGCATAATTTCGAAAATATCGTTCGTCAAGTAATTGTCTTGTTTGTCAGTAAATTGAAATATTGTACAGTTGTTTGTGGTGTTAAATCCCATAGAGTAGCATACAGATTCAGTCTTCCAGTTGTATCCTTGCATGGCATGCATTATGCTATTTTAAAAAATAAGAATATTCGTTTGAAATTTATTATCAAATTATATTTCGAAAAGCATCCAAATTAGCCGCGATTAAACAATCGCTATCGCAATTAAAATACAGGCCTTAAGGGACGCTAATCAATTCTCACTTTTTTTCTCACGCCATTTTCTAAGCGTTAAGCGTTTAAATTCGACCATAAATACGAAGTAAACGTTAAATTTGGTGGTTTAAAAAATACGCAGAGTTCCAGTATATAACATATAAACATAGAATTTATATTGGAACGTCACACTTCTAGGTTAGTTTTCTCTTTTAAAGCCCGTAAATACATACTCATACTCGTTCATACTCGTAAAATTTCATCAATTCATATCTCGTTTAATTTAAATTGCCGAAAGTGTCTAGGAACACTTCCGAACCTTCAAACCGCGCAATTAATCAAATAATTTCGAAAAATTTTGTTTCTTTTTATAATTTCCCTCGTTCAAAACTTATATATCAATATCAATCGCTGTTAATACTAGTCCATCACCATCAGGTTCGATGTCAGACATTTTGATAGCATGTATTTGCTGTGTTTTGCACGGTCTCCTTAATAAAACTTAGTCAAAACTGCGACCAAATTATCGCTTGTGGGTGCGTGTCCATATCTATCTGTGTGACTCATTGATGTATAGCGATAGTCGCGTCGCAACAAAAATAGGACACGTTTCAATTATTTAATCGCTGGGATTATTTAGAGGCATGTGTGTGCACCTGTATTTAAAACAATGGGTTTTATTTTTGCGACTAAACAATCGCGTGACTAGAAATCGCGAGTGGAGTCCCAGCCTTAGGGATTGGTAAAAATAAGAGAATACTAGGCATGAAAAGGAGAAAGCTATATAAATACACGACAGCATACACCTAGGTATCTATAGCTGCTTTCTATTTGATCCAAAGTACTGTACTGAACCGTTCGTACGGTACAAATTTCAAACATGTGTGTTCCATTTGAAAAGAACGGATAATTCCTACCCGTATTTTTTTTGAAATCCTCTTTCCCTTCGTGTCCCTAACGAATATTTGATACGTTCCGTATTGTTCTGTTGACGCATGCGCAAAACATAGGTTTATTGATATTCTCCACATTATTACACTCACTGAAGTTAGGTTTAGGGTTACATCTGTGTTCATAATTCGAAATTTGATTTACATTACATGCTGGACTTATTTCGGCGAATTTCTTTTTGTTTACATTTCTCAATATATAAAGTCAGGTTAGAATGATTATATTTATGTCCAGTGCAAAAAATACTTGTTCCATTTAGCTCACAGTCAGTACCGTTCAGTACAGTACTGTGAGGAACGGTACGTTACAATTAATAAATCAAATCGAAGGCAGCTTATATAATAAGTGAAATTGGTTTAACGGTTTATATTTCCTCCAGTGTGTTAAAAGAGCTTGTTTCGTTAGATAAGTGTGGAAAGGAGTGCGGTGTTGGCACCAGCATTTTCGATTTTTTTTTTGTGTGAATGTGTACGCGTTTTGTGGCGTAAAAATTTTATTTTGGGCTCATTCCATTTTCAAGATAATCGAGAATAAAAAAAATGGAAGCCAATTTCACGTTACCCCCTATACTTTCACTTTTTTACATTCTGACCAGGCTAACGTTTTGTATTCGTTTTGTGCTCATCCCCATCTCGAGACAATCAAAACGATTTTAGTGAAGGCCTAATACAACAGTAATGCCTTGAATTGCATCGTTCAACTTTTGGTAATGAAACACCATTAAAAAAGAGAATTTCGTCAGTGATGAATTTCGTTGAGGTCGGCCAAAATCGGCTGTTGTTCCAAAAAACATCAATCCTCTGCGCAACATGATTGAAGAGGATCGGCAAGTGACTTACCGTGAAGTAGATGCATCTTTAGGCATATCGAAGACTGCAACACACTCGATTTTGCATGAACATTTAGGTGTGAAAATGATCTGTGAAATCGGTCGCGTGATTTCTCAATATAGAATTTTGTGAGATTTGGACCATTTTTCATTCCTTCCTTTTATCGAATTAATATCTCATTACCCGTGTTTACCTGATTTATTGCCTAACGACTTCTTTTTGTCCCCGAATGTTAAATAAGAAGTGCGTGGACAGTGATTTTTATCACCTAAAGAAGCTGTTGATGCCTTCAAAAACCATGTTTTGAAGATGCCACCTTCAGAGTTGAAAAAATATTTCGAAAATTAGTTCGAATCATGCAAAAGTATATAAATCTTAATATTTTGAGAAACAATAAAATGATTTGTACCAAAAACATTTTTTTCTTTTGTTTTTGTAAAAACCTAAAAGGTATCCCTCGTATACTTATTTTCTTTACAAATGTTTTAATTATTTGTAGTATTTTATTGCGAATCCTAAATCCCATCTTCATCTTCTTGCTTATAGATATTGCTACTTGACTTTTGAACCTCCTTGTTACACACAACACTCAACAAGCATTGTAACGTATGAACATATATGCATAATATATTCAATTTCAACATTTAGCACATTGAGGTTTTGAATTTACCTACGCCTTATACTACATAAACGTTGTTACCATTAATAGGCCCATTAATTTATGTCGTCTTGAGAAATGCTCTTTTATCATGTTAAATATCAACACAACTGCATTCTGACTTGTCACACTTACGACATAACATCGATCTCCTTTGGCGCCACAACCATTTTGAGAAAAAAGTTTCGAAATTAGAACAGATATTTTTAGTCACAATATTTGATAAATGAATAAAATGTCTCTAATTTTAAAAGCTAGATTAATAAATCTTCTGAACCATACAGAGCCAGAGACATGTTAAAGAAAATGAAATAAAGTTTGTGGGCGGAAAAACGATAAAATCGTGCAAAAATCTGTGTTAACGTTTTAGACTAGAAAAGAAAAATGTTTATTGCTAGGAAATTTCTAGTAAACACGCTTTAAAATATTCGATGGATGTTCGCAGGTAATCGATCAAGGTAATGTTTGCATTCAACGGATAAAAATGTTAATTTCTACGAAGCTGCTGCTTATATTACCGCAATGTGTACGTCAAAGAATAAAATGGAATATAACAAAAAATGTGTTTTGTTGCCGGCAAGTAATATCGGTTTTGTAGTGTGAAATAAAACTTTTATGCAAAGAATAAACTGTAATCAATTATATATTTTCCATTTTGTTCAATGACCTTTTGCCATCTTTCTTGCAGCTTCATGATTTCGCGCTCATAGAAATGTTGGTCCTTCCCAGCAAAAAACTTAACCAAGTGCGATTTAAGGTCATCATCATTTGTGAAAGTCTTACCATTAAGTGTTTTGTAAACTTCGAAATAAATGGTAATCAGATGGTACCAGGTCAGGGCTGTACGGGGGATGCGACACCACTTCCCAACCAAGCTCTAATAATTTCCCACGAGTTACTAAAAATATGTGAAGCTTTACATTATCATGATGGAACACAATCCCTTTGCGATTTGCTAATTCTGGCCGTTTCTCTTTGATTGCTTCGTCCAGGTTCATTAACTGTTGACAGCAAACATCTGAATTGATCATCTAGTTTCTTGCAAGCAGCTCAAAATACACAACACAATTTGATGGGACTACAAAGTCCCACGAAATTGACAGCATGACCTTTTTTTATGCAATTCAGTTTTAAATGTGATTTGTACTGGTTCATCACGTTTGGACCATGATAGTTTTCGAATGATATTACTGTAGATGATCCACTTTCCATTACCAGTGACGATTCTTTCCAAAAAAGGGTCGGTTTCATTAAGATTCATATCGCAAATATTGATTCGTTGTGTTAAGTGAATCTCTTTCAATTCATGCGGAACCCAAATATTCTTCTTCTTAGCGAGTTCAAGACATTTTAAGTGATTTTGATTGTTGTGTGCCATACACTTAACCTCTCTGCAATCTCTCGAACAGTTATATGATGATTCTCTTCAATTGTGGTTTTGATTTGGTCATCATCAACTTCAGTAGGTCGACCAGAACGCCATCTTTGAGTGAAAAATCTCCAGAATGAAATTTTTTAAACCAACTTTGACACGTGCGCCCAGTTATGCAATCAACACCATAAACTTCACATATTTCTGTGTGAGCCTCAGCAGCTTTCTTTTCCTTTCGGAAATAAAAAAGGAAAATATGCCGAAAATGTTAATTCCTGCACTCTATGTTAAAGTTGACCCTAAACTAACAGCTACAAACAAAACTACGCACAACATGCTTCTAAAGTAACCTAAATGTGACTGATATCAGATGCCAAAAGGAAAAAACCATAACACTGACAGAAGTCCTTCAAAACAATTACAATGCTCTTTATGTGTGACAACCGAAATTACTTTCTTGCCATCCGGTATATGTCAAAAACCAACCCATTGTTTTTTAAAAGCACTATAGCCTGTCTCATCCACAGGTCAAAGTGTTAACTATGTAATGCCTTTTTATATTAATTTATATATATCTACACATACGAGGGTAGTCTGAAAAGTTTCCAGCCCAACATCGAAACAAGTTTTTTTATCGACTTCAGTTTTGTTTCTCAACATAGTTTTCTTATAATCTATACACCTTCCTAGTGATGCTCCCATCTCTTTAATCCGTCCAAATAGTAGTTGACATCTTGTTCTGTAAATAGGCATTTACTAATGTGATGGCCTCCTCGTTCGATAGAAATCTCTGTCCTCAAACAGAAGAAAGTCGCTGGGGGCCAGATCTGGTGAATAGGGTAGGTGGTCTATCAATTCTAACCTCAATTTATGAATTATTGCCATGGCGACCTGCCGTTTTTTACACTACAAAATCACAACTTCACTTACCACGTAGGGTGGCATAGTTACTGGCCAAGGTTGCAACTAGCACTGCGCATCTAGGAGGGACTAGCATACAAGCCATGTGAATTGGGAATCCGCAGTGTTGCCAGATCGCTCGCAGTGATAGTCTCATTAATATAAAATTAATATAAAACAAAATAAAATAAAAATAAAATATTTCTATTTCAAGACTATAAAAATGTATAATAAGAAAATAATTTTCTTGAAATTTTATCTGGATTAAATAAATATTTTCTTAGGGTTAGAAAATCAAGAAAACCCAAGACAGAAAAATGTTCCTTCCAAGTAAATTATTTAGTTTTAACCGGAGTGTAGATGTCTACACTCCGGTTTGTCTTGCTACCCTCTGGGACGGCATGACTGTGTCTCTTAGGTGGACATCTACACTCCGGTTTGTCTTGCTACCCTCTAGAACGTCGTGACTGTGTCTCTTGGCGATAGGTGTCGCCGAAAGACATATTCAGTGCTGTTTTGGACATTAGCAGCATAAACTGAGAGGCAAACGCAATTATAGCAGCAGAATATTGTGCTCAGAACCATGCTGATGACGCCGGGTAGGCAGAAACATGTTCAGGTGTTAGCGCTATTTTCTCTGCCACATTGTTTTTGCCGGGAATGATTCCACCAATATCATGAGCTATATTAGCATTAATTTTTGGTTGTTATTAGGCGTTCTTTCCACGTGTATTTCTATAACAGCTGGTGTTTCCGAAATAATTACTTAACTATTTTTGTTGAATATCTTCAGAATCATAAACAAATAACTTGTTAAATCTTATTTGTTCCTATGGGACCATACTATATACTATATAGTCACCTGTCGCTTCACATCAATTTAGGATGTAATGTGACTGGTAAGTGACAAAGTGATGATATTGTTCCGCTTAAATTTGAAAACTCGGTATACTAGGTCCACATTAAACAATATACGCTATTAATCTAATGCCTTCACTATTTGTCAAACAAAACACATTCTCTACACCATGCTTAAGTTTATTTCGAATGCATGTCCATACGCTTCTTATTTTCGGCGTAATTCGGTACCAACATGCATATACATACCTACACACATGCGTTAGGCGGTTTCATACTTATAAGTAAACAATGACGTTTTCGAATTCTCAAAACAGCCGTTTCAGGTCTCTATTAACACCCGGTGATTGCTTTTACGGCGTACATGTGTCGATGTTTGTACGCCAGCAATATTAAACGATATTAATGAATTTCCTCTACAGCGACATTCAAAAGTTAATCATTAAGATGATATAGTATCTACATATAATGCAATTGTTATGTACCATTGTAGTTATAAGCGGGATACAGAACTTCTCACAATAAACTCCTAGTTTATGAGTAAAATCATGTCATGAATGCTTAAAAAGAATTGGTAATTAAAAAAACTTGTGTTTAATTCTTCAAATGCTGTGCATTGAATCCATATTAAGGAAGAGTGGTGTAATAAGAGAAAACAGGAGCAATGTTGCCGTCACACATTTTCCACTAAAATTTGTGACAGCACCACTTTATCTTAAATCCAACTATAATTTTGTTAGAGCAATAACATATTTTGTTAGATTAAATAAACATATTATAATTCTTGCTGTACCAAAATGTTTCTTTGTGCATACACATTAATAACAATGAAATTGATGGAACAACTTCATTTATATTCTTATGCCTTACATTTCAATAAAACTTAAAATGGGAAGAAAATACAAACAATGCAATTACTAAATTAAATAAAACTCCAACTCAGAGAATTAAGAGATATTCTGGACTTTAATACCCTTAATCCTTTCCAGGCCCAAAATTAAAAAAACTAAATTTTAGGCAAAATTTATTAATAGTAGTAATAAAAATATAATAAAATGTGTTCATGTTCGGTTTTGATGTGGTTACTATACGTAACCACAATTAATGTGGTAGTCGTTAGAATTATTTTGTATGGTACGAGGCGTGTTTTTAAAGTAAGTACCGTTTTGAAATTCTGCTACCGTGAACGCTGCGGCGGCTTTCTACGCTTGCGCGCTGTGTACCTACATCTGTTGACAAGCCACAGACGCCATTACAGAAAGATTCGACCGTGTTTACGTATGTTTGTCACTATTTAAAATGAATCCCGCCGACTGTGAAATACGGGCTGTGATTCGTTTTCTTAATGTTAAATGCATTAAATCGGCCGACATTCATCGTCAGATCTGTGAAGTGTATGGAGAAAACATTATGAGTGATGGAATGGTACGGAAATGGGTGAGAGCTTTTAAAGATGGCCGCACGAATGTCACACCGCACGAGGAGAAACGAGGTAGGCGACCTTCTGTCATTACTGAAGATTTGGTTCAGAAAGTTGACGAAAAAGTGAAAGAGAACGCTTTACGAATTCATCGTTATCTGATGAGTTTCCTTAAGTTTCCAGAAGTGTTCTCTATGAAGTTATGACCAAACGCTTACAGTATCGAAAGTTGTGCTCACGCTGGGTACCGAAAATGTTGACTGAGGTGCACAAAACCAAACGTGTAGCCAGTGCGTTGACTTTTTTTCAGCGGTATAGTAATGGGGTTATGACCTTTTAAGCCAAATTGTCAAAGGTGACGAAACGTGGATGGCTCACGTTACACCGGAATCGAAGCAACAATCCATTTAATGGCGGCATTCAACATCAACCAAGAAAGTGAAGTTCAAGCAAACAATTTTAGCCCGGAAAATCATGTGTACTGTGTTTTGGGACAGAAACGGGATGTTGCTTGTTGATTTTTTGCCTCGCGGTGACACAATAAATGCTACGACGTATTGTGAGACCTTAAAAAAACTGCGCCGTGCAATCCAAAATAAACGGCGAACCATGTTGAGTAAGGGGATCGTTTTGCTTCACGATGCCCGTTCACACGCAGCATCTCGAACTCAAAATGTCATCGCATCTTTTCACTGGGAACAACTCGATCACCCTCCATACAGTCCCGATCTTGCGCCCAGTGACTACCACTTGTTCCTGCATTTAAAGAAGCATGGTATCTTTTGAAAATTTTTTTGAAACGTTATACGTTAAAGGTTATATCATTGTATGGGTAAGTATGGCATCTGTACGCGGGTTTATATCGCTACTATCTAGGACGGCATGACTATATCTCTTGAAAGTAGGTGACGCCAGGAAATATTTCAGTGAGTGTTTCTAAAGATTAGTGGCATAAACTGAGAGATGGAGAACAATGTGGACAGGAGCAAAGAACGTTACTTCTTTTCTCTTCTCACATTGTTTTTGTCGGGAGTGATTCGATCAATACCATGAGCTATTTATTAGCATTTCCTTGGTTATTGTTTCTAGGCACTTTTTTCATGTGTACTTCTACATTACGTTCACTTTTGTTTGAACATTATTCTGTAGATAAGCTCTACCTTAGCCCTTTTAAAATCACAAGCAATGAGAGTAATTTACTGCATTATATGCGGATATGTCGCACCGTTTTAAACAAGGTAAGTGCAATCAATAATGTGGATATAAATAATAGGCATTTCAATAATTTTAAGTAAATAAGTGCTTTCTTTTAAGAAAATGAAACTATTGATTTATGAGCAAGACATAAACGCTCTCTAGAATTAAGAAAACTATTTACTATCCTTAAAAAAATATTGTTTTGTGTTATAACAGCCATTTACTTATACTAAGAATCGCTTTCTTAAAATTTTCTGCAATATTTTCTTGAATCAAGTTAACATATGTCTTAAACAAAGAAATACAATGATTTCATTACAAGTATATACTTCTCTTAAGTGGAGAAAACAACGCTAAGAAAATATTTCTTTTGATTTAAAACAGTTATTGTATTGCGAATAATTGAAACAGTAATTGTCTTGAATTGAGGCGGACAGTCTTAATACAAGTAGTTTCTCTGCGTGTGAGATTGGTTTTCTTTCTGAGATGGAAATAAATGATTATTATTATTATGAAAATGAACCTCTGTTGCCATGGACACCTAACGATATTCGTATATTTACCTAGTATTGGGATTTTTCCCTGAGAAAGCAATTATTTTCATTGCTCATCTGTATAATAATAATAATAATGTATTTTCATGTCCGACACAGTAATAATGTATATGAATCGTCAAGTAAAAACAGGTACAAGAAACAGGTATACAAACCATAGTTGGCAGTCAAAGAGAAGACAATCAAACATATTGAACGCATAAATGTGTAAATACAGCATAAATGTACAAATATGTATGTAAAAAAAAAACCATTAGTCCTCCAAAAAATTAGCAACAGCGTAGTAGCATTTAGAGAGCAAATACGTTTTCAACTTTGATTTGAATTGTGTTAAACTTGGCGCGTTTTTTATTTCCATCGGCAACTTATTATATATAATCCGACCAGCATATGACGGTGATTTTTCGAAGGAACTACTTTTATGTTGATCAGTGCGCAATAGGTGCCCGAATCTTGTAAGGTAATTAATTATTTTCTCATAACTTGTCCACCGATCCAACATTTATGATCGGTAGTGTATCTAAGAGGCCGCGTTTAACAAGTTTACAACTAACCAGTAGTATCCCACAAGAATCAAAAAGCCAAAATTTCGTGTAAGTTGTTATTAACCTTAGCATACCTATTTTACGAATTTAATACAAACTGCCTATGTTAATTGAAATTTACATAAATTTTTTGTTTGGTATTCTGCTACTCTACTACTATTTTGACAAGTAAAGCCTTCTGTAACAATAACGTGCAGTGTATGTTTTACAATTTTAGATACAAATGTCTGTATGTACTACCATAGCGTATCTGTGAAGAATTCAGCAACTTGGTAGGCATAAGACAGCCTAAAACGTCACGGCCCATCTCCGAAAATGCACCCTGTGCGTAGGACATATTTATGACATCTGTTCAAAAGGAAATATTTGCCCTTCTTACTCACTAACTCAGTCAGTCAGCGCATTCGAAAGATACGCTCGTAAATACAAGAAAAAGACGAACGCAGCATTAACATCAGGTACTTTGTTCTCGGATAGCGAACGTTAGAAGACGCGAAAGAAACGGAAGATCCGAAGGAGAGAGATCGAATGAGTTGCGGGTGCCGATGTGGCGACATTATTGTAAAACATCCATTCCTCATTGCAATTCAAATGTGATCATGTCTGGCTAAAAATTTGTTTATCGTCTCCTTACACAAAGCGAAAGGCGAATACCGGAGGTTTATACGTCGAAGAGAGGAGATCGTAGACAGACGCATTAAAATGTGTCCCCCTTCTTCGGAGGTGTATTTATTTTTACGAGTTAGGATCGCCGAAAGTTCCTCCTCTTCTTTATTGGTCGTCTTCTATATACCTACCGTTCCATATAAGTGCGCTATTAATTTAAAGTGAACAGTAAAATTGAATTTCTTGCAAAAATAACCGTACCATGGTTAAATTTGACGAAATAAATTTTACGTGGAAAACAAATTAACATCTATCCACGGCAACCAATAGAGGTTAAGCAAACAGATGCAGCAATTGCTTCTAAGGTAATCAAAAAGTAATAAAGCATGGACTATACTATCAGATGTCTCATTAGGAAGCACTAAATGATTGCGAATACCTTTTTATATAAATTGGCAACTGCAGTATCCGTTGGGTTACATTGCATCTCAACTTCTTCCTGTTAAGTGTTTATACCTATGGTGACTTATTCTGTTTCACTG
The DNA here is from genome assembly GCA_029619315.2 of Dynastes maya. NCBI lineage: Eukaryota > Metazoa > Arthropoda > Insecta > Coleoptera > Scarabaeidae > Dynastes > Dynastes maya. The sequence goes on along the minus strand of JAROYE020000010.1, from coordinate 19,800,608 downwards.
CCACTAATCATTTCAAAATTATACCTCATGATAGAGAAACGAGCTAAAAGCTCCGGAAACTACGTAGTGCCAAATTACAATAAGTACGATAGTAGAACGTTACAAGTATGCATTCCGAACATATTTAATAGCATGCTTGCATTCCTTAAGAATTTGCATTCGCTTGGTACTCTAAAGAGATTATTACGTGAATGGCTGTTTTCTCAGTTGTGATGTAATTTCGAAATTAGCATATTTTTTCTCACAGTTTTGATATATTATAATTACCCGGTATCTTATAACTAACGCTGGCCACGAGCGGTACCGCGCATCGGCGTAGAATCAGTTCGGACCGAGAGGAACGGTAGTATTACTTCGTCTGCGGAGCAGTACGGACATTTTCGCTGCCGGTCATTTGCGCAATTGTTTATCTGTCCTAGAAAAATTATGATTTCGTCAGCAAAACGACCGCGGTCGGACAAACTTCGAAAATTTATTGCAGAAATTCCAGACTTAATATATGAAGGTGCTAAAATTAAATGTGTAATCTGTAAAATCCCGTTAATGTGTTGGTCCAGACAACATTGTCTACGACACGTAAATAGTGAAAAGCATGTCTCAAAAAGAAATTGCGCACGAGACAATGAAAAATTTGTATTTAATTTATGCGTTACGTTTATCGCATGTAATATACCGTTTAATTTACTAGACAAGGAACCATTTATCTGCTTTTGGAATAACTATTCGGAGTGCAAATTACCAAGTCGAACATCGTTACGAAGAATTGTGCCATCTGCGCGCGAACATATTGAACAAAAAATAAAATCGGAGTTGAAAGATCAAAAATTGTGGTTACGTGTCGACGAAACAACAGATCGAAAGAAACATTCTGTTCTTAATGTAATGGCACGCAAATTGGAACCTCATCAATCGGCACCTTCAATTCTATTAGTCTCCAAACGAATACAACAGTGTACTGCCGAAGTAATTTCAAAGTTAGTGTTAAATACATTGGACAAGTTTGAACTTTCAACAAACCAACTCTTGATGTTAGTGAGTGATGGTGCTGCAAACATGCTGACAGGTTAAAATGGATTTAAAAATCATTCACGACAATTACTTCGGGCTAACAGATGCAATAGAAAAATTATAAAATCCTGCGGTGCCGTTAGAAGAATCTCTACAAGTAGTGCAACATGTTCACGCACAGCTATGCGCGATTGAAGACGCAAAAAATGTTTCTGTTCTAGAAAAATTTGAAAGTGTTTTTGAGAAAAATTCTGATTTTGGCACATTAAGACACATTTGTGAAGGTGCGTCAACAGAATCGTTAAGTTATTTGAAAGATTATTTTACTTACGCAAATATTACGTCACTAGATGTAGAACGTTCGTTCGCTGCATATAAACGCATTTTTTCCTCATGCCGTACTAGTTTTGCCGAAACAACAGTTGAAACATATCTAATGTTGCAGATATTTAACAGACATTATTTACTTTGTGATTTCACGGAGGACTCTTAAAATGGTAAGTGTTTGAGCACGTGTTATTTCATTTTTATTTAAAAGATGAGCGAAATTATTTGCGGCAGCAAACATCTCTATTAGCAGAATAACTCTAGTGGAACGCGAGGCCTGGTCGACTCTACGCTACTGCGCGGTACCGCTCGTGGCCAGTTTTACTTATAACTCTTTTGATTATAATGTAAAATATTTAACTTTTTCTTTTACGTCTACAGGTTTTTTTTCCTTTTGTGATTAGGATAACTTGTGTCACTGTTAAATTGCTTTTGTAGCTTAGTAACTTTGTTGTCCCTGGTTACCACAATTTTTGTTGTTGTCTTTTCTACTATTTTGCTTTGCAGAGTTAGATATTGGATTGATATTTTGATTCAGCTCTGCAGGTTCCTGGGTCAGTTGTGTCTAGCTAGCCTTTACGCCGACTATCACCTACGTAAAAAGTAAAGATTGCTAACAGTAGCATGAACAATTTAAATGTTTGTTAACCCTAGAACGGTCAAGCTATTTTACGTAACATGGACAGTCAACGGGGGAGCTCGGCGAACCCACTCTATTTTTGCTCTAAGTGTAAATAAATATCCAGTTTTTTTTTTATTGATTTTTAAACTTTGTAAAAATTCTTATAATACCGTATGGTACATAATTACATACCGGAGGAATATCATTTTTTTTTAATTTTTTTCTCAGCACGATATAGAGGATATTACTAAAAATTGACCTATGGGTTCGACGAACCCCTCCCTTAGACGTTCTAGGAGTGCGATCCACGTATGCAAAGCCTAACATAGAAAGAGGGCGTGCATGTAGAAGAAAAACCTCTATCTTATTTATGTACATATATATATATACGAGGGATGATCGTAAAATAAGGTTCCCAAAGCCCTACAGCAGCAATAAGACGTGTTAGGCGAAATCCGACAACATTGGCGTGTGCAGCAGCTCTCCCACTCTATATACGTACCACTCCCGTCTAGCTACGCCACTCAGTGTTGGCTAAGCAGCTGTCCGAGATGGAACCGATCGCCGCTATGATAGGTGTGCCAGGTGCGAAATTTGCGCTGTGATACGTTTCTTGAACGCGAAAGGGGTTTCGCCTATAGACATTTATCGCCAATTAACCGAAGTTTGTGGAGAAAAGTGTATAGCTGTTCAACATGTCCGCAAATGGTGTAGGGAATTCACTGGAGGTCGGACGGAAATTCACGATGAAGAGCGGAGCGGAAGACCATCAGTTTCAGAGGAAATCGTTGAAAAGGTCGAGAGCATACTGCTTGAAGATCGGAGGGTCACTATTCGTCAACTCGCTCTTCGGATTCCTGAGATTTCCAACACCACAATTGAAAAGATTCTTGAAAGGACTGGCGGCAGAATTTTACGACATGGGGATACAGAAGTTGGAGCACCGTCTGCAAAAATGCTTGGATAGAAATGGCGATTATGTCGAAAAATAGCTTAAGTTTTTACCTTTAAAACAATGTGTAATGTTAAGGAAATAAAGAATGCTGTCTATTTTTAAAAAATATGGGAACCTTATTTTACGATCATCCCTCGTATATTACAAATTTTCGATTTTTTGAATAATTGTACTGTTGTATCAATAATTGAGAGTGAATTATGTTGACTAATTAGTAATGTAGATCACTCCTGCATTTATTACAGTTGACAGTACATTTCATAGCTACCTTAAATTATTTAATCATGGAAAACTGAAATTTATATTAAACAATGCGATATTTAAGATTAAGGAGGTTTTCACAAAATATCTCATGAAGTATTAAGTTTAGCAATAGCACTTGCTATACATTTTTGCTTTACTTTTTAACGTAGAATCTAATACCGCTTAGAAAATTAGGGGTTGCTATTTAAAAAATGCGAGATTTCTCAGTTTAAATATTTCTGATATTGTCCCCTCCCTACTGGCACACCCTTTATAATTTAGCAAATTTATCTGTTGCTATGAAAACATCGTTTCATTGACATCACCAGCAAGCAGAATATTTTTTTGGCGAATTACAATTGTTAAGTTATTTGGAAACCTGTGATACACATCTGTCAAACTTTCTCGAAAAGATGCAATATCTCTTCAAGAATGAATTCTAGTGATATGGTATGTTGCATAAAATAATTTTTAAATTTTAAAAAGCAGTTGGAAATATTTTGGTTGAGCTTAGCATTAAAGGATAACTTGTGTATGTAAATTTTCAAATTTCTATTTTACTCACTTCCCCATATATTTTTAACCGACGCTCGTGACAGCCTGTAGAATAACGTCATTTCATGAAATATAATTTATTCATATTTTGTATTAAACTAACCACTAAAAAACTGTTTAAGCACATGCAGCAAGGAATTTTCGATTAAAGAACCAGACCAAGATAACAATACGATATCTAGACATTAAATAAATAACACTTCTGTAACTATACATTATAATTGCTACCAGATACATTTCTAAATAAAAAAAAAACAGTTAAAATTTAAAGTGAATGACTCATTTATTTCCTTTAGAGTGTGAAGAGGATTGCACCACCTACGCAAAATGTTAATGAATTTCTAAGAAGCCTTTTACAAATTATACGCCAAGAAACTGGAAACGCGAGCATCTTGCTGCTGTTTCGTATATCAGTAATAAATTTATAATAGCACGGAGAAGTAAACAAAATTACACCAGTTTTGAAGTAGTTATCCGGAAGTCTTTAATACATATTTGATTTCAACAACTTCTGCATTTACCAAATCCGTTTTCCTACCAATTTTTTTTTATTAAAATACAGGCTTAACATTTAATTTCCTTGAAGCTATTGCAGTTATACATATGTCTAAGGATCATAACAATAACAGAGCAAAGAATATATAGTGCGTCTATATACATCACCATAGATACATTTCACCATAGATTAACATTTCACTGAACATTGATCTTTTCTGAAAACTATACTTCATTCGTTCACATTGAGAATACAGAATACACAAGGTTTAAAATCATGCTGTCAATTGTGCCCTTCATAGAAAATGTGTTCTGTCAGAATTCTGACTAATTGAAGGCATTTAGTAATTATGGCGACTCAAAAATTTCATAATAAACTATTTGTTTTTGTTAATATAAATCAACTACAATGAAATCTCCCATAACGGACACCTCTCATCAACGGACAACTCCCTTAAACGTACATGTGTTGCCGGTTCCGAATTTACCTTACGGAAACTACATATAATTTAATCTCCTTTGAACGGACTCTCTCTTGAACGGACGCGGACACCAAGTTTTGGTGCGATTTCATGAACCGATCTCTCTTGTACGGACAGCATGGGCCAATGCCCTCTCGATCTGCAATAGTAGTGAAAACAGCACGGGTAATTCCCCGATCTTACTGACTGACAATGACTTGCGTGTTTACCTCATTTAGCATATTCAGCGTATCGGTGCAATTGTATTATCGAAATGGCATCGAACCGAAAGTTTTTAACGCTCGCACAAAAAATTGAAATAGTGGACGTGTACGAGAAGGAAAAAATAAACCTTCGTGATATAGCTAAGCGCTTTAACATTGGCAAGACCCAAGCAGCAGATATCGTCAAGAAAAAACAAGATTTGTTGGCTAAATGGCAATCAAACGTCAACGTAAACGAAAAACGGACTTTCTTAAAGGTAGAAGGAAGAAATATCGATAATATGTGTTACGAGTGGTTTTTAAGAGCGCGTAGTAAAAATATTCCACTGTCAGGTAAGAAAATGAAAGAAAAATATGTTTTCCTTTTTGAGTTCGTAAATTTACAGGACCAATAGTGCAAAGCAGGGCTAAGGACATTGCCGAAAGTTTAGGTGTTCGCGGATTTAGCGCATCATGTGGATGGTTACAAAAATTTTGGAACCGCCATAATATCAGTTTCAAATCCATTTCTGGAGAATCAGCTAATGTAAATCCAGAAGATGTGGAAACATTTTTAAATAAATGTTCAATTTGTAACGCGGATGAGACAGGATTCTTTTTTCGTGCTCTTCCCGATAAAAACTTGCACTTAAAAAATGAAAAATGTGTTGGAGGAAAATTATCAAAAGAAAGAGTGACAATACTGCACTGTGTTAATATGACTGGAGAGACAGAAAAGTTACTGGTCATTGGTAAAGCTGCTGAACCCAAAGCTTTTAAACATATCAATCTAGACGACCTACCAGTGATATGGAAATCTAATCGGAAAGCTTGGATGGCCGGTATTTTGATGACGGAATGGCTTCAACATTTCGACCTTAAAATGGGAATGCAAAAGAGAAAAATTTTGTTATTTGTTGACAACGCCTGCTCCCATCCAAGATATATTCAATTAAAAAATATTAAATTGGTGTTCTTGCCCCCAAACTGCACAGCAGTGTGTCAACCACTGGATCAGGGAGTTATAAAAAATTTTAAAGCACACTATAGAACAATGGTAGTTAAAACAATTTTAGCAAAAATGGAGTTATCAAATTCTGCACAAGCACTTCCGAAGTCAATTGGTCTACTAGATGCTGTATATTTAATGCAATATGCATGACAAAAGGTGTCATCAGAGCCTGGGCAAAATTGCTTTCGAAAGGATGGAATGATACCTGAGTTTCAGCATGGGCTTGAGTATACAGGAGAAGGTGATATACCCCTATCTGTATCAGCTGAAATGAGTAAGGCAGGTGCAGCTTTCGGTATTAATCAAAATACTATTGAAACCTTTTTGGATATTGATCAAGATTTGGTAATCGAAGACACTGATGAATCACTCGATATCACTCTTCAATTAAATAATGCTAATGTAGGTGAGAAATCGAGCGAGGAAACAGTGAAATCAATTCCTGAAAACACAATTCAAAATTATCCACAAGCTATAGAAGCGATTAAGGCACTTGAAGATTTTTATCATGATATAGGCGATGTCACTGCCCTAAATTTGGTGATAAAAATAGAATTACACTTTTTGGATAAGAAGCTAAAAGCCAAAACACATTTTTGTAATCACAAGTTTTTTGCTTTTTAGATGGGAGGTATCAATACCAAAAAGAGGAACAGGTAGAGAGAAATTATTACAAATTTCGGAATATGTTTTTAATAAATTTTTTACTAGCAGCGAAGCGCATGCAATAATTCACGACCTAGATCTTCGTAAATGGGCTATGGAAGCCAATGAAGAAATCGGATTAACAAGTTTCAGAGCATCCCCACATTGGTTATGGAACTTCAAGAAAGTATACAGGATAGTTTCTAGAAAAATTACCAAATTTATAACCCGTTCATATGCTACAGACACGGCAGAGTTAAGTGAAATTTCGTCGGCTTTCGTACAAGAAGTAAAAGCTTATATTGCGAAGGTAGGCTCTACTAATACATTCAACGCTGATGAAAGTGGATTCATTTTGGAATTGCACTCTGGTCGCACGTTAGCTCCACAGGGATCGAAAGCAGTTGAAAGTATTGTGCAATCTATATTCGCTACAACACACAGCTATACCATACTTCCCACAGTATCCGCGCCTGGACGCTTGTTGTCGCCCCTATTCATGGTTTTGAAAGAACAAAGTGGTACATTTGGACCACGAGTAGTAGAATCGATGTTCCACGCAGAAAATATTTATGTAACTGCTTCATCATCCGGAAAACTAACAACAGCATTATTCACGGAATGGTTCACAAAGGTATATCTTCCAAATACAGGATCTCAAACAGTTTTATTGCTAGATTCGTGGACTGGTCATTGTCCATCTAACTTAAAAGACTATATATCGGTCGACAAGAATGTGAACATCCTCACAATACCAAAGAAAACCACTGGCATGATACAACCTCTAGACGTCGATGGATTTCGTGTTTGGAAAAATTGTTGTTAGGAAATTATATGATATTATACTCTTATACAACTACGATATTAATTTGCATACGCGTAACAACATTATTAAATTACAGTCTTTAGTGCACAACCAATTATCTTCTTCAAAATATCATAATTTATTTGCTTATGCATGGTACAAAAGTGGTTATATAGCGGACCGGCCAAATCGTTTCGATAATCCTGTCACTTTGGCCTTCACAGAAGATTTTCAAATTCCATCGCGATGTTCCATATGTGGAGCGCGTGCTATAATACGGTGTTCCTGGTGCAACAGTTTTTTGTGCTTTAAGCATTTTTATGAAGAAATGCATTATCATACAAATTAAGTAATTATTAGCGTATATATTATATATACACATGTATACATAAGCCATATATTACGAAATATGTCATAATATGTATTTTATATGTTAATTTGAATAAATTTTTCTACCATTATGAATTGTAATATCAACATCCGAAAGGCATGCAATATTATTATATTAATTCATTTTTATCTAGATTTCTGTTTTCTAAAACATATCTATCTAAAAACATCAAAATTTATGTTACATTCCTTCACAGTCTCTAAAGACGGCATATTAAATATCATTTTCCTCATTTTTTTAATAACTGTTTTACAAAAAATGAAGTACGTTTTTGAAACTGCTTGAAGGGCTGTATAACATCCACAATATGGCATTTGAATAGGTTCATTCGTGAAGGGGTGGAGGAAGGCACCACCAATTTTTTAAATAGAAAGACTATCCTATTTTCACATATGTAATAGAGCTCAAAGAGGCGATTATTTTGACATATAACTTTGATGTATTTGGTCCAACCGTTATCGAATTATTTTCAAAAAACCGAAAATCAAGTAAAATTTCAGGTTTCACCCTCTTAAAACGAAACTGGGCCGATAAGGAAAATCGCTTCGAACATCTTGGGGTGAGGACTACTTATCCACAAAGTTTCAATTTTTTTGGAATTTACGGGTTCGGGATGTTTCCTTGTTAGTTAATATCTACTACTAAGTTTTGTTTATATTCACATGGGCCGACTACTGAAATGTGATTGGTTGAACTGAAGTAACAGCGAGGCCGGCTACTAAAAAATGTGTCAAATTCTAAAAATAAAATTATTGCCTTTGTTGTGGTTATAGATAAATAAAAATGATGCAATTTCCACAAAATAAATTAGATAAGGCAGTTATTAATATAATTTGTAAGTTAGTTTTGTTATTTTTAATGGATGTTGTACTATCTTGAAATCAGAAATTCTTTTAAGCGGCCGACCACCCTATACACGTATAAATTAGATCTGATACAATATTTTATTTTTTGTAGATAACCTGTTCGAATTATTTCTACAAATTTGGCAATTTTCATTGACAAATATTAATTGTTTAAAAAATCAATTAGGTTGCATCCAACCCAACTGCATAATATGCAATAACTAACCTACGCTATACGTGAAGTTTAAAACTGGTTTATGCCACAATGTGTCCCGTATTACGACGAAACACGATAGGGTCAAATGGATGCAACAGGTGGTACACACGTTCGAAAAATTAAAGCTGACTGGGGCCTCCGCAATCTTTGTTCGTTAGCCTCTCGCGTTTTCACGAGAAAACGATAATGTTACCCCGAGGGCAACAGTTGCAAATTGCAACATCGCGTCAACTGTGTTTTAATTCTTTGTGAAACACTTGATGGAACGAACTCGTCTTTTGACCTCTATAAACTTATCTTTCTGTATCTTCTTGTTTCGCTCAAAAATAATGTAATTATTTATAACAATACTGTACATATTAACGTAGATAAGGATGAAAATGCTTTATCAAAAAATTTTGCTAATTTGAAACACAAGTTGATTGTTATCTCTTATTATAATGATTACTATTCGTCTTGTTACTTACTAGATAAAAATGCAATGCTGTTCCGCCATAATTAAATTTATTTCAATAAAGCAAAAAATGAGATATAATTAATGTAAAAAGGTTTGGCTATTTATATCATTTAAATACGTTCTAAATCAGGTATGGGTAACCTTTACTTAGCTGAGGGCGTAATTTCAGGACTTAATCAGGTCGCGGGCCGTAGGTAAGAAATAAGTAGGTAGTAGTGAATAAAAAGGCGATAAAAATTCACACATTTTTTTATTTATTAGAATTATAATAGCATAATCAAACATATAAAAAGCAAATTAACAAAAAAAAGATAGAAAAATCAAATGAAAATCAATGAGAGACTTGAGTTTGAAGCTGAGAAACAAGATGATCAATATTGGGGTCAATATCACTAGTACATAGGCGCAAAGTGTTTTATAAATTAACATCTGTAAGCCGAGTACGATGCTTATTTTTATTAATTTTCATGATTGAAAAAAACTGCTCACATTAATACGTGCTTCCGAATGTGCAAATTATTTTTCTTGCGAAAACTCTCAACTGTGGATACTTCTCTTCGGAAAGGTATGTCCTGTAAAATTCGCTTAGTTCCACATCATCAAATTTAGACTTCAAATATGAGTCTTCTTGAAGCTCGATCAAGTCCATTTGTAGGTGAAGCGGAGAATCTTCCACATTACACTTACACGGATTTGCAAAAATATTAAAAGTGCTATCCATATTCCTAAAATCGGAAAACCGATCAGTGAATTGCTCAGACAGTAGTTTCAGTTCTGCAGCATAGCGACCGTAATCAATATTTTCGTGACTGGATAATGTTACAAAATGAAAACAGCTTTTACTTCTCATTTGTGTTTCCCACAAGCGAATTTTGTTTTGAAAAGCTTTAAGATGACTGTACAGCTGATTTACCAATTGCCCTTGTTTTTGAAGCTTCAAGTTCAGGTCGTTTAAATGTCCTGTGATGTCTACCAGAAATGCCAAGTCACAAAGCCATGTTGAATCACAAATTTGCGGCAATGTTTTCTCTTTCATTTCTATAAAATCGGCTATTTCTTTTCTAAGGTCATAAAATCTTTTTAGCATTTTGCCTTTGCTTAGCCCCCTTACTTCGCAATAGTATATCACATCATCGTGTTCTGAAGAGAGTTCATCCAAAAATGCTTTAAACTGGCGATGGTTAAGACCGCGGGATCTAATAAAATTGATGGTATTTACTACCACATACATACCGTTCTTCAGTCGAATGGACTTAGAGCACAAGTTTTGTTGGTGAATAATGCAATGCAGAATTATTAAATCACATTCTTGCACATTCATAGCGGTTGCTCTTTCCTTCAGAATTCCGATAAAACCTTTTCGTGGACCGACCATTGAAGGCGCACCATCTGTGCACACTCCAACTAATTTACACCACCGCAAACCATATTGCTCAAAAGTGCTTTGCACCTCGGCAAAAATATTTTTTCCAGTAGTGGTCCCTTGTAGCGGCCGTAAAGCCAGTAATTCCTCTGTCACTAGAAATTCTTCATCAACGCCTCGTATAAAAATAGCTAACTGGGCTTTGTCAGATAAATCTGTACTCTCATCCAAAGCAATCGAAAATGCTTGAAAACCAGCCAGTCTATCAGTCAATGTTTTTTTGATATCACTAGCCATCATATCTATACGTCGAACAACAGTGCGTCGCGATAAGCTCACTTTCTCAAACTCTTTTTTCTTTTCTGGACACAAAAGTTCTGCAACATCTACTAGGCAGTCTTTAACAAACTCTCCCTCAGGATGTGACTTCGATGTTTTCGCTATTTTGGAACTAACTATAAAACTAGCTTTAACAACACTGTCTAGATTTGATCTTTGTGAATGGGACATTTCTTGCTGTTTCCCTAAATCGGTAATAAGTTTTTTAATTTTATCCTTTCTTAACTGGCCCGTAAGTAATTTACATTGAGCGAAATGCTTACTGGAGTAATGCCGCTTCATATTGTATTCCTTTAAAACAGAAATTGTTTCATTGCACAGCAAACAAATAGGTTTACCACTGTGCATGATAAAAAAGTATTCTTCAGTCCATTTGTTTTGGAATTGACGACATTCTGTGTCCACTTTCCGCTTTTTTAAACCAGACATCTTGATAGATTTTTTTTCTTCTGAGCTGAATTTGCTTGAATATTTCCCGCGTCTTTTCTTATCAGTTATTAAGAAGTAATGAGTTGACAGGCGTGCTGAGCGGTTTATATATTACCCGCAATAAGTAACTAGAATACTCTCGATCGTACGCGAATATGCGATGCTAGCCGCGTTATGAATAACAGTCGGCTCTGGAGCGCTTCGAGATCATCGAGCGGCTTCCCGAATGTTTATCTGTTTGTCTCTTTCTAACGACTATTTCTGACTCGATCTGTGGCGCTCCATTACGTACGCTTAATAATATTATTTATCGATTTTAGTCTTTATGATTTGAATAAATACAGTTTTAGGTTGGTTGACGGTAATTACAAATAAACTGTGTGTGCTAAATCTTTAATTTTTTTGGCGCGTTATTTAAATTTCTTTCGCGGGCCGAATTGAAGCTGGTGGAGGGCCGGAGGTTGCCCATATATGTTCTAAATTATAAACCGGGGCAAAGGAGATAAAACAATTGCTTAAGGTTTTTACAGGTACAATTTTTATTGGAAACAATTCTAGAACGAAAGAAATGCTGTCCATTTTGGTTTTTAACGTCCTGAGAGATTGAAATTTTATGCAAAACTCTGCCATTAAATAACGTTTTGGTCAATTACTCACAAAAATTCGTTTAATATTCTAAAACAGTGCTACCAGTTTCGAACAATGCTCATCCTCTTGCACACTATAAACAACACCAGGAATAAATACATATTAAAAGAACTATATCTAAATTAATTGAAAATAACATTGTTCTTAATGAATAAAGTGTTAATTTATGTATTAGTTTTAAATTTAAGCTGTAATATTATTGTTAAAGTAATTTTTAAACTACAACTTGTATATATTAAGTGTAACAAAGAAGAATGGATTTAAAATTTCTTATTTTTGATTTTTTTGTGTAAAAACTGATTTAGGATTAATAGAGGTAATAAACAGTAAGAATTCGTCGGTAAAAGAAATATATAAGACACTATAAACTGGACTAACATGTTAAAATATCAATACATAAAGTAATTTAAAATATTTGTAAAGAATGGACTATCACAAACAATTTAAAAATTACCGATTGTCAGATATAAAATACTGTACTGTTTTTTATAAATAAATAAATTTGAAAAATTTAAATTAGCAGCTACTATTAATTGTATAAACTAGGAACAAGGACGCCCAAGACAGTGAAATCTATTCAAAGAAGACCTGGAACGTCGGGGTAGATTCGAATTGTAACTCTGTGTTCTTTGTTATTATATTGCTCCCTCATAATTTCGAGAGCTTCAAGGTTATTTAAATAATAACCTTTGTTAGCCACATGTAATATCTCAAAGTTGTTTTCTAATGAAAAATTGTGGTTGTTGGAAACCAAATGCTGTGCAAAGTGTAGAACCCCATTGAATCGGTTCTCAAGCATCTTACGTGTTCTTTTATCCGAGTTTCGAAGTTACGATACGTCTTGCCAACATAGCATTGGAAAAGTATAATTCTGTAGCCACCGCTGCTTGGCTTCTATAATTCCTTTACGTAATTTTGGGAATCGAATCCATACGTCTGCCTTTTTAATAACTTAATCTAAAACCGTTCTATACACTTTACACACTGTAGTTTGGTGCACACCATTTTCTTCAGCCACCGAATTTTGATAGCCAAAATCCGCTACGCACCGCAAAAAAAAAATTAAATTTTATTTATTCTGATTAATACACCATCGCATCGCGTTCATCTGTTCTTTCTTCCAAAAAATGATTTGCGATCCAATCAACACATTCTTGACTGAATCGATATAACTTGTGGATAGTCCACATTTTCACAAATTTTGCGTACACTGCATAATTTTCTTTTGCGGATATTAATGAACTCTGCCATTGTAACCACACGCAATCAATTGTCAACGTCAAATGAAGTACGAGAACGCAAAAGTTTATGTCTAGCACGCGAGGGGGCTGCCTTAACTCTTTCTCAGCAATTGCTTCAAAATGTTTAGCAATTGCTAATTTTATTCATAGACAATTAACATTTTTTCAAGCAAACACTTTTGCTAGAAGCATTTGCTATAACGTGTAGCAATTGCTTAAAGAAAAAGCAATCACTTGAATTTTTATTCATAGTAATGTAAGCAATTCCTGAAAAATTCTAAGTAAAAGCAAATGCCACCTTTTTATTCATTAGGCTCATCAGCTCAAACAAAGCTACCGTTTCTACAAATATCAAGAGATCAGCAATGAAATTATTAAAAGAAATTAACAATATCTAAGTTAAAGATACCTAAGCGGGAGCTAAAAAGGAATTCCACTCTTTTTGAAGTATGTAATATTTCAAGAACCACAATCAAGTCAGTTCTGCTATTCCATTTACTGTACTTTAAGAACATATGAAGCCATTTGCTAAAAACTTCCGGACAACCGTAGAAATATATCGATACATATTCAATTAAACATTAAAATAATACGACGAAAGATTTTCCTTAAAAGTAGATAAATAGAAATAAGAAAATAAACCAAGCAAAAGCTACTAACTTAGGAAAAAAGAAGCATGGAAAGCATTTTTCTGGGACAAGCAATCTCTTTATGCCAATGACGTACGAGGTAGGCGCCATAAATTCGCGGCCTGACAGGTTCTAGCGTGTTCAAACTCCGTTGCGTCATAATTGCACATGTGCGAGACCTACACTATATATATTACGGCTCGAAGAGTAGTAGTTTTTAGTAGCCAGCCAGACAACGTCACTGGCGCATGAAAATGTCTCAGATAACGAAAAAAGAGTACCGCGCGGCCATTAAATTTTTAACAGAAGAAGGGCATATGCCTAATCACATTAAACAACGTTTAGACGGCGTCTATGGTGATTTCTCTGTTTCGTATTCCACTGCAAAAAAAGTGGGCAAAATGTTTCCATTTGGGGCAAGAATCCCTTCAAGATGATGAGCGCCCCGGTCGGCCAATTCAACTGATAGCGCCTCAAAACATTTCAATTATTGAAGAAATGGTATTAGCAGATCGTCGTTTGAAAGTGAGGGAATTAGCTGTGATATCCAACATTTCTGCTCTGCAACGTGAACGTCGGGTCGAATTTGCGCGCTCGTTTTTAAACATGGGTGGAGACGACCCGAAACTGATTTTGGAGTCCATTGTCACAGGAGATGAAACAATAGCTCTGTATTATGATCCTCTTTCCAAAAAGGAATCATTTTAAGGGCGATAGTGAGTTGCAAGCAGCTGTAACACAACATATTGAGGGAAAAACTTTAGATTATTTTGACAAGAGTATAGAATTATTAATTGATCGTTATAATAAATGTATTGAAATTAGGGGAGATTATATTGAAAAATAAAAAGTGTTATATTTCACCAAGTTTATTTTTTCTATGTTAGGTTCAGGAGAAGAGCATTAAAACTTTATTATGTCTTATTTTATACTCCGAGGATTATATTCAAAATTCACCATTGCGTTTACTCTTTGGGAATTATAGTATAAATTTCAATCCAAAACGAGCACATAGGACATGAGGGAGATCACCATGCCGATAAACAATAATAACAACAATAAAAAGTTGCATAAAAACGAAAAATTATTAAATCGATTGAATTTATCGTTAACAATAACAACATAAACATAATTCAATGCAAAATTCCATTTGCGTAATCCCAGAATTCCTTGCAACTCATTTATTTAAAAATTACAGGTGAAAATTGCTAACTTCATCCCAAACACGATACGATTTGAAGCTGTTCGTAATAGTTTAAAATTATTACGAACTTCACAAACATGTTTATTTATTTATTTATTTAAATTAGTAACAAAAATATTATAATTCCTTGAAAAAGCAAAAGAAATAGTAAACGCTATTTAATTCCTGACTGTTGTTTGTAGTACATAGTAAATTATCGGTACCTCCACCAATAAAATTCAAAATTCCTAACGTTTGTGTTTATTATCCTGTTTCTTAGTTCTCGCTGTTTGTACTGTATTAAACTCAAAAGCCATTTATTTATACATAGGTAAATTTCAATTATTGTATCTTAAATAGGACTGTTCTTAACTATGTTGCATTTTAAATGCATTTGTGAAAGTGTAGAACATTTCAGGAGAGATTTCAAGCTTACCTAATGATATCGTGTACTAAATTAAAATGCGTAAGGAGTGGGAGAGATATTAATACATATACAATACATCGCACTGCATTTACTTATTAATTTTAGATTAATGCAGGTGCAAGGCGTACGGGTTTGTGCCAAAAAAGAATGTGGAAATATAGCCAATCGAGTCTTTCATAATGTAGAAAGGTGCCTTTAATCTTGATGTGCATATTTAATTTATTACAAAGTAATCTTTTATTTTATTCATAAATATACCTTTTATGTAAATAAGGTCCAAATATGCTTAGTAATACAAAAGCTCATATTTTTAATAATCAATTAAATCTTATCTTATAACTTTTATCTAAAGTGAATAGATGGTCTATAACAACGAAAAAAATACAATTGAAAATAACCATATTTTCTCCTTCAAAGTATTGTATTGCCTTACAGCTAAAAAAAAATAATGACAACTCAAATACCATTTGTTTACGATAAAAAAACATCATAATCAGCAGAAATCTAGCATCGTCCAGACGATTATATGCGACAATAGTACTTAAGTACGAATTGCCCGTACTCCCGTTTCCCTAAGTAACTAAACGGGGTAGATTTTGAGGTTAGTAAAAACACGGTGCAAAGTTTTTACAAAATACAACGGGTTTATTACCTCGAATCCGACAGAAATCGGTCCCAATCCTCGCCAAATCGGGTCCTCGACGCTGTGATCTCAAATCGCAACGTTAAAAATGTGAAATTCGTTAAAAAATGGGAAAGTCGTCTCACGGATGAAAACAAACACACGCACAACACTCTATCCAGAACCATTAACTGTACACAAGTAACGAGAGAGAGGGCAGATGATGCTCAGCAAGATAAGCTAACATGAATGAAACATATGGTAGGGATCTGCGGGCTGTGATTGGCGCGTTTAGCGTATTTTAAGAACCCAAACTAATAACAAAATGCGAGGCGTTTTAACATGTACACAGATGGGATTTGATTTAAATACATACACATAAAGGGGATTATTTTCGTATTCTTGCCGTGCCGTACAACGACAGAATATCAACGAATAATCTACCTTTGTGATCATAAAAGTTGAATGAATACATAAGGTATGTTTACTTTTAAGGGATAGACAAATAAATATACTCATATAAGAGTTTTTGTATTTTTTCTTTATATCGTATTTCCTACCAAATTAAATAAATAACTATAATTTTACATTCCCATGAAAGAAATACCGTCATATTTAATTTCTTTCAAAAGAATTAAGGGCCGTTTTTGAAATATCACGACAATAGGACATAAAAAGCCAAATGTATCTAAGGTTTCAAAATTTGAAAGGCAGATAGGTATTTCCAATTTAATCCTAATCACTTGAAACGAGATAAGTAAATCTGGTTTTACTGTCAACGAGAGGGGCCTAGCGGATAATATAAATGCATATCTATTTCAAAAGATGATAATACAAAATTGCAGTGTTTAATTAACATTTAAGGTAAAGGCACCTTCGTCAAAATGTAAAAATCAAAACGACAAATATATACAGACTGTTCCACGCAAAGATAGTGTAAATTTAATAACACATTTGTAATATAATTTGGAGCAAATAACACTAATAAATATTCATCCTTTTCTTGATCAAAAGATTAGTTATAAATTAAATTATTAAATTAAAATAGTTTAGAATTTTTCGTCTAGGATTTTAGGCATGTGCTGTCATGTTTTTATCCAGTAAAATTTTTATTAAATTTTGCAAACGATTTAAGTTGACAACTCCCTCAATAAAGACTATATTCGCATGCATTACACCAAGAAATTGTGGAATATGTCCTTTATTACCGGAACTATAATCGTCGGCAAAATTTAAAAAATTATTTACTGGATACTGACTGCATTAAGAATAACAGCACTTTTTAGGTTAAAAAGATCAAGTTATACAATGACATTTCGTAGGTGGTTATGGCAACCTTTTTTATATTTCGTCACCTGAGTTGTGCGGGCTTCTTAGGACATTTTTCAATTATTTAGGTTTTCAATTTCTGTTGGAATTTGGGCTTTAACAAAATTAATAATCTTTCACTAATTTTTACTATTTATATATTACATATATGTATTATGGTAGATAAGAGCAATCATATATAAAATTTGGACTGATGCTGTTACTCACTAATTTCTTATCAATATAAATTCATGTCAATCCCAATCATAGGAATAGTAAGACTAATAGTTCAAATGTGTATTATTAAAACCTTGGAAAAGCATTAATACTTATTTTTATTCTCTTCCACAATTGGGTTTTCACTCGACTCACTTCGACCTTGATAAAAATGCTTATATATGAATAAATATAATAAACCCTACAAGTTTAACCATTTAGATTCATCTTAAAAATCAATGCTAATTTCAACCTCTCATATATGGATTTCATTTTGGAACCAACCTCCTTAGCATTCCCGTAAATACCATACGTCCAAAAGCAAGTTGGAGTTGATGTTTGGTGAAAAAAAGTAAGAAAGCGAGAACGCATAATTTGCTTTTGTTAGTAGAGAATAGATATATGTACTATTTATTAGTATATTAAGTTGCCTATCCTACTTACTTTCTTTAAATACCAATTTGCATCTCGTGTTTAAGCAATTGGTATGTTGAATTGTTTTCCAATAAAGATTTTTTAATTGTTACTTACCTAGTTATTCGTTAATTACGCAAGTTACTCAATAGTTCTTATTTCTGCTTTAAGTTACTAGTAATACACTACAGAATAAATCTTGCATCAATAAGTATTAAGTTACACTAAGGTATGATAGAAATGGAATGCACCGAGTTAAAATTTATCATTTAAAGTAAATAAGAAAGACACGTTACAAAGGAGAACAATATAGTAATAAATTATAATAAAGAAGACAGTACTAAATACTTTTAATTCTGCTTGTTTACTTTGGAATAATTTTTCCCAATCAAAGCAATAATGAGTGCACACTGAACAATTAATTAAACACCAATAATGAACTGAAAGGTTGTAGATTTACCTTTTTAATACAATTTTTCATGCAAAAAAATATCGACTTATAACATTCGAGAACCGAAAAGGTAATCCTCTATATTATGAGTCTTAAACAATTATCTACTGTAGTTTAAAAATAAACCATGAACTTCCCTAAAATAGTTATATTACGCATTGAAATTGTCTGGGTATTAATCCAACATTAAAAAATATCAACGTCAAAATTTCATTTGCGTCCAAAATTTATTATCTAACTCATATATATAAGCATAAGATCCATTAATTCATTTCATTTGTTTAAAAAACATACTAAAGAATACTTACTACAGCGCAATTGTTACAGTCTAGACGACTATGTTAACTAGTTTGTATGTTGTGTTTTCTTGGTTGACCTGTTTCTTCGTGTTGTGTATTATGTATGTGCATTGTACGGAACATTATAGAAATAAATGTGCTTATTATTATTATTATTATATAATCATTTAATCCGGGCTTTATTATAACATTCGCAAAATATGAACATGGCATAAAAAAAAGCATAAAACAAGAAGAAAAGGACAAGCTTATCGAAAACTGGCATTTTAGATGCCATTTAATGGAGTAGACAATACCTTAGGGATTTATGGTTTCAATTAAGATCGTTCGCTTACTTGGTTGATAAAACAAAATTCATCTGCTCTGGACATAAGAAATAAACAAATTGTAATTAGTTAAATAAAAAAACTTTATTCTTTATTACATTTACCTTCTCTATATAGTACATAAATTATATTAAAATTAAATGAATTCTTATCTTAGCGTCATTAAAAAAGTTATCTTGTCACCTTTAGAATCACTTCAAGTTGTTATAGTACTGCATATTGCTCATATAGTAGTTCTCTAACTTTATAGTAATCCTCAGAGATACAACCTTCGATTAAGACACGTCCGGATTCAACCTATAAGAAAAAGGCAAGGGTTTTTTAAATTTTAGTATACATGCCAACCAGCATTAAGCATACCCTTCGTATCGCAATTGTTCCATTACAACACCAGAGAACACCTCCTGAGAATTCGGACGTTATATTGCTTTTGGCCAGAATTTGTTTAAACTCCGATAGCTTTAGTTCATTGATAAATACGGTGTCGTGAGGCAAATTGCTAGTTAGCGCGGGTTCTAATGTCAGAATCTTGGACTCTTCCTCATCAACTATAATAGTAAGTGAATTAAAAATATAGATAGCGCCTTCGGAAGGATGTACTGTTATATATACTTTTACCTTCCATTAGTTCACTGCTCATTGAGAGTGGTTTAGCATCAACTTGGCTATCTCTGATCACGATTTGGGCATCGATCCATGCTAGTTCTGCGTCTTTGCCTTTTTGGAAATCTAACTGGGATACTAAGGCATCAGTGAGTCGAACCTATGAAAGAACACAACATCAAAAGAAAATTTTAAACTATAATCGAAACGAAGGAATTAAATCAATAAATAATTATAAAACACGTCTTGGTAAACTTATAGTGTTCCAATTTTATGAACAATACGTCCTTTATAGCATTCGCTATTCACCACACCGAAATTAACGTCCATTTTTTTTAACGGAATGTAATATTTACCCTTATTCTATCGAAAACAGTCTTTTGGCGCATGACTTTATAAAAAAATTGTTTTAAATAAATTAAATTTCTAATTTTTCAAATGTCCCCCATTCTTTCAGTATTGAAGCAGACAAATGCTGTTATTTACCAAACAAGTAATTGCGTAAAACACAAAAAATGAAACTAGGTTTCTCAAAAAATTCCTGGGAAAATAATCCAACATTTTTATTTATTATTATTATTAAATATATCATACTTAATACAAATGAAAACATAATTACGTAGTTTGTATTGCTACTAGTTTACCAACTAAAAATAATTCCTAAATTAATTATGGATAAAATGATAGTTTGAATGTCATTTCCAATTAGAAACCGTCAAGAGCAAACGTGGCCACTGTGACAAACCTTTGGAATTAATTTTTGTTAACTTTTGTTTTTCGAAGATAACGAATATATGTATTTACAGTGATTACTTTTTAAAATCGAGGTTATATTAATTTTAATACGCCAACAGTAGCGGTGGGTGATGATGTAATCGGGAAGGCGCAGACAACGCTTCGATTTTATCGAGTATTTCCGTTGCATAATACAATATACAGAATATGTAAAGGAAATACATGAGGGAATCGAATCGTTGTCCGCATCTTCCCATTTACGTCGTCACTCACCGCTACTGCATGCCACATAAGTTTTACTTCAGTAACTAATATAATATAATAAATAAGCGTAACTTCTTAACAGCGTGGATAAGATTAGTGAAAAATTTGCGCCATCATGTTTGTCGAATTTGTCTCGGTGAAGGATGTTCGCTGTGATGAAAAAGTGTTCCTATATTTCGAAAAAGACCGTTCAACATCTATGGAAGTAACACAAGCATAATTAGAATAATTTCGAATTTAATATTTATATGACTTTTTCAGTCGCCTTTGTTCCAGCACATTGAACGTATTTCGCAAACTTTACACAGTACATTAGCTCCATTATAATTCAAATCCGGAAATTCACTGATAAATTTAGTGACTTTATCAGCCAACGATCGTTTATTTTTCTTGCGTGTGTTAGACCTACTTACATACATACACATCGATATTTATCTTTATAATTACGTATAAGATTGCGAAAGGTTGAGGAGAAACTACAATAAATCAATAACTTCATTCGCTGAGGTAGCTGGTGGCGATTCGTTAGCAGACATACGTCGCGTCGTGGGCCAGGCAACCTTACTGCTAACTTGGCGTCAGGCGCTCTGAGCAAGGCTTACTTATTACATCTTTCGTGTTTCGTGCGTTCCTATTTGTTATCCGTATCAAATTAATAATATTTCGTAAAAATAATTTCATTGGTTTAAAATGAAATTATGTCAACATATCAATTATCAAAGATTAATAACCTGTCATTCTTATTGTATTTTAAAGCTATTTTACACAATTATTAAGCAAAACTGTGCTTGAAGAAATATGGAAATAAATCAACACTTCGTAAAAATAATTTCATTCTTTAAAGTAAAATTACTTAAAAATGTCAATTGTCAAGCTAGTAATCTGTCATTCTTATTGTTTGACTAACACCACAGATAAAGGAGCTTGACACGTAGCCAATTCCATGCTATTATTTGGACACACATTTTTGAAAACGAAAACACTTTAGTTTGGAGACAAGACACTGGTAAGTGGGGCGCTAGCGTTGTATTTCTAGAGTTCTGCGGTTTTAGATGTCTGCATTTATACGAGGCGTGTCCGGGAACAAAGATACACTCCTGCGCATGTGCATGATATCGTGTGATTTCAACCCTGCAATCAAGTCGTCCTATTGTGTCATCTTTTCACTCAATGTTAGTGCGTCGTTTATTTTGTTCCGGTCAGTACTTTGGAAATTATTGCCATAATAATGGAGCTTCCTCTGTCAAAATGCGTCCCACTGGAAGTTCGTGCAATCATTCACTCCTTTTGTGTGGCAATGAAGGAATCGCCGACCGCAATTCACCGAAGAATTTCTGAAGCTTATGGCCAGGTTATGTCACGCAAGTAAGTGTCGGTTTGGTGTTCAGAGATTCGAAACGCAACGCCTCACATCGCCAGAATCACCACGGATAAGTTTCGTCATTTCAGATGAGAAGTCATCACTCACCCAGCTCACAATCCAGACTTGGCTCCTTCGAATTTTCATCTTTTCCGAGACATGAAAGGTTTTTTGGGAGAACAACGGTTTCGATCGGATGAGGACGTCATCCAAACCACAACACAGTGGCTGCGTCAATAGGGACCTGATTTCTATACCAAGGGTATGTTAGACCTCGTCCGCAGATGAGACAAGTGCCTCAATCGGCTTGGTGACTACGTTGAAAAATAGTTTACGGATCGCACTTTCATCCTGTAATACGCTTATTTCTTAATAAATTTATTTGTATATTTATAGCTTACTAAAACGTAACAATCATTCGCCAACACTTTTGTATACCGAATAAATAAGCGATAAAGTAATACGATGTTTCTGCTGAAATCTTAATAAAAATCAAGTTAGCTTTAAAACGGTAATGTAGACCTTCCGAAATAGATCAGCTTTACGTAAAATTAGTTGTTGAATTCCACTGTTTTATAAAAATTAGGGCAAGCCATTTAAGAAAATTAAGTTTACGTTAAAAAATTTGCCGATATTTTCTAAAAGTTCGCCCCCTTCGAACAAAATAAGTCTGCAAATTTGCAAATTTGGAACCTGGTTAGTTTCTGATTCACGCCTTGCGTAAGCTCATCTTGTGACACCTGTACAGATATTCGTACAATTAATCTTCGTTCCCCCTATATCGTGCGGTTTCCAAATTATGCAAACTTAAACGGATTTTTGATCATTTATTTAGTTAGAGCAATTTTAAAATATTGAAACTTTAAAACGATTTCGGGATAATGTTTTCATATCGGATGGTATCATATTGTATAGTTTTGGTTCCCAGTAGTCAATCAAGCTCTGTGTGGTGGTCATTCACTGGAGCGGGACTCGTAATTGTTCTCGATTTCTGGTGGAACAGTTATGATTATAGCCGTTTAGCCTGAAATGCGTCCTGCAACTCTCACTATATTGTAGCCTGCACAGTGTTCTGATTTCTTTCTTTTGCAGAATGAAGATTTTGTACACGTCATTGGAGGAGCTCCAGAATAGCACACCATAATTTAAATTGGAATGGAAAGTAGCATAGCATGCCGCTCTTACTGTCTCATATGTTGCTACACGCGTCGGTCTTCGTAAAGCATACAAAGCTGATAATAATTTGGATGCAAGGACACCGATGTGCGTCTGTCACTTTAATTTAGCGTGTATTCTAACACCCAGAAAACCCACCGAGGAATCATAGGTTTTCTTTGTGATCAGAACTAAAGATTGCGTTTTGTCCTTTATTCACTTTTAATTTATTGACTGTAAACCAATTACACGCCTCGGTGAAAGGGTCCATGCACATTGAGGAAAATTCCTGAAGATTAGTAGCTTGGACAATTAGTGACGTATCATCAGCATAAACATAATTCGGCACTTCACGTTGGCAGTAAATTGTAAATAAAAGTGGCCCCAATATCGAGCCTTGTGCCACTCCGTAATTAATTTCTCTGGTTTCAGAAAGTATGTTATTCCAATAAGTCGCCTGTCTCCTGTCGGTTATATAGGATCTCAAGAGTTCCAGTACATTACCCCTAATACCATAATATTCCAATTTATGGATGAGGATGTCTGGAGTAACGGAGTCAAAAGCTTTTGACAGATCTAACATATCAACGTTGGTATAGAAATCATTATCGAAACCAAGCTAAGCTTTGTTTACTACTTCTAGTATCGCCGATGAAATGGAGCGTCCTTTTCTATACCCATGTTGTTTCTTAGTTAAGTATCCTGTTTTCCAGGTAATTGGTGAGCCTGTTCGCGATCGCCTGTTCAAAGATCTTGGATACAGCAGGCAAGATGCGTATGGGGCGATAGTTTTGGTATTCATTTGCGTCACCTTTCTTGAAGACACTTTTGCAACCTTAAGTTGCGATGGAAAAATCCCCTGTTCCACGCAAACATTGAAGATCTTTGCTAGGACAGCGCTAATCTCGGATTTCACTTCTTTTCACGGGTGAGTAGATACGTTGTATATATCTAGAGTGTGTTTGCATTTAAGTCCGCTTATTATTTCATCAATTTCTAGCCAGGTGATAGGCACAAAGAAGAACGACTTCGTATTGTGCAGCCCAAAATTATATTACAGATCGGTGGCTAATGCAGAAGATTGTAACCCATTAAAAATTTGCTCACCTATTTCGTAGAAATTTTGGTTCAACTAGACAAATTAGCAAGATGGTATGTAGCGCGTCAATTATAGTTTATTGGTATACTTAGGCTTAAAACGGTCCGCATATATCCACTTTCTTTTCTATTTATTAAATGACACATTTTCGCATCCCTTTCCAATTACCTTATTAGGATTCACTCGGCTGTTATTGCTGCTACTCTTCGTTCGAGCTGTAATAGTCTTGATGGTCGTCTCTAACTGCTGAGAAAAGTCTTTTCCTAGTTCATTTGCAGATAATGGATTCTGTACATTGGGTTGCCTAGGCGCACTAGGATGGATTAGATTTTTAGTGGTTACATTTTTATTTGTTGTTTGTGTTGTTACTTGTATCTTGATGTTATGTAACTCTGATTGCATTTGTGAGTTGTTCTTGGCACAGCGTAAGTTGTCAACGTTCTCATCATCTGTAGTTATATTTTCGTCAACAACGAATTGTCCTTCGTTGTTCGTCGTCGTCTAGAATTCCTTTTTCGGCGGAGTATCCCATTATAGATTTTTCTAAGCAATTCTGATTTAAGAGGAGTAACCGTGATTTTAGTTCTTCGATCTCTTCTTTCGTTCTACAAGTTTCTTCGTAGCTTTTGTTTAGATTTTCAATTTCTTTCTTGAGAAGTGTTATGAATTCTTCTTTAGCATCTGATAACTCCCTCAAAGCACTTATTTCTCCAATCAACTGATTTACCTCTTCAGTTTTTTTCTCTAACGATTGTCGATTTACGGTTACATCTTTGCAACAATAATCTTTCCTTGTTGACAAATCAGCCAGGAATTGTCAGTATGCAACTTGGATGGTAAGCATTTTTACATTTTGAACAAGTTATGTAAGTTTTCACAGTCACAGAACACTTTTGACATACGAATTTTGAGTTGTTTTGTGGAGTAGTCACTTGACTGCCCGCCATGTTGATCTATACCCAATACATATATATATATATATACAGCATCTCTCATCAATAATTGTCTATATAGTAACTGGAGAATCCTTGACCCAAAATATGACGATTTAACCTAAAACACTTAGATAAAATGTTCCACCTAACCGAGATGCAGAATGTTTTATTTACAAATTTTAAAATGATTTTAGCCCACTGTTATGATACCTTCTAATATTTTTGGTTCATACTTGACAAAGAATTCGGTAGTGACAGAGACTTACTTTCCCTTCTCTACAATCTACACCACTGTCGTAATCATCATAGTAGCATGTTTTTTTGATTCGTCGTTATTCGTCAAAATTCACATCAGAGAACCACACGTCCGGCACGAATCTACGATAAATGTTTGGTGTGGACTTTTTAGAGATACTGTACTAGGTCCCTTTGAATTACCTGCAAATTTAAATGGTAATTCATATTGACAATTTCTCCAAATTACGCTTTTGATGAGTGGGAACAGTTGCCATTAAGCCAAAGAAGATATGTGGTTTATGCAAGATGGCCCCGCACCACATTTTTCCTTAGTGGTGCGAAATTATTTAAATAGTGCTTTTCCTCATAGATGGATAGGGCGAGGAAATGAATTCCCGTGGCCTGCTCGGAGTCCCGATTTTAACCTCCTAGATTTTTATTTTACATGTGAAGACACTAGTGTACACTTAGGAGATTAATACCCGACAAGAATTATGGCAACAAATACAAATATTGCGAATTTTATTAGACATCAACCAAACATGTTTTTATGGGTTTGGACAAATTTTACCGAAAGAATTCCGAAACAATGTAATGATGTCAATGGAGGCCACTATGAAAATTTATTATAATAATTGTTGATTATTTTTATTTTGTGTTACAAATAGTTCAAATACATTTTTTTTTCTTTGAAACCTAAATATGTTTATCTTTAATCGTTTTATTCTACTTAAATTTTTAAATAAAACACTCTGTATCTCGGCTAGGAGGAATATTTTATCTAAATGTTTTAGGTTAAAACGTCATATTTTGGGTCAAGGATTCTCCAGTTATTATATGGACAATGGACCTACCTGGTAAATATGTGTTTCACTTGTAGCGTCCACTGTTTCACCACGAGATGGCGTGAACACTCTAGCATCAACGTTCTCTTTACAATGCGATTCTATGGTTGCCGCACTCTCAGGCGTCCCTCTAACAACTATAACCCTTCGAGGCCTCAACTGGGACAAGATTTTTAATAGAGACTCTCCATCAGATCGGCCTTCGAAATCGATGTACTGAACTTGCGCGTTAACTTGAACTGTTCTATTCAATACGATACACTTTGTTGGCATTTCTGTGACGTCACCTAAAATTTCGGTAATCCATTTGAATTCACTGTTCAAGAATTTTGAAATGAAAGTCACTTACAGACTGGTTCTTCTTCTTTCTTGACGACGATGTTCTCTTTGTTGTCCTCGACTTCAGGAACGGCATCGGCTAGTTTGTAGTCTTCCAGTTTGATGATTTCGCCGTAATCGTCGCATTTGATCTTATCTTCCGTAAAGGGAAACATTGGATATTGCTTTTTTGTGGCCTTGAAGAAACCACCGTGAATTTTACCCTCTTGCTTTATTACTATGTCGTGCCTGCCCTTTGATATTACGCTCATCTCTATATCGTCATCAGAATCTGAATCTATGTCCTCTCTAAAAAGAATGATTTAAACATCTCTGTTCAAAGTAACGAATTTAGAATTGCAACAGTTATTAATAGCTTGAATTTGCTTTGCTGAAAAATGAATTAGTTTATTCATTAAAAATGTAACAAAAATAATGAAGAGTGTTTATTTGTAACTTTTAACTTTTAGAAGGCTGCAAGTATTCTTAACCCTGTTTCGCACGCCGCAATTTATTGGCCAATTAATTGAACAAGTTCTTGACCAAGAAATCGGTAGAACTATGCTGCCTTTACTCGTTTAATTTCGTTAATAGTTGAACGGGCGAATTATTAGGCGGGAAATTTTCATTTGCTTATAAAAATAGATCGACAATCCGCCTTTGTCAAATGTTTTGGCAGTTTTGCTGTGTGCACAAATTAGCTTAAGTTGCTTCAACTTCGGTTACTTAATTCAAATTATCCATTACATCATGATCATCGTAAATTTTCGAAATTTATCATCATTTTACTTTTAAAACACTAACCAAAATTCGTAGGTACTTTCTTATTACTATAGCGCAATTGTTACAGTCCAGATGACTATGTTTGTTAACTAGTTTGTATGTTTTGTTTTTTTGGTTGACCCGTTTCTTCGTATTGTGTACTATGTATGTGAATTGTATGGAACATTACAGAAATGAAATGTGCTTGTTACTAGTTTGGTATTAAAACAGCACAGCTAGTGATAAATCATCGGAAAATCGTGGCAAAAATAGAGCATGTTGTATTCAATCAATTAATTGTACGATAAATTGTCCAAGAAATCGTACCGATTTTTACTGTTTTACACGGTACGATAAAATCGAAAATCAACTTGTTCAATTAATTGTCCAATAAATCGCGGCGTGTAAAACAGGCTTTACATAAGTGTTTAATAAATCTGGTGAATATTACAGCTATATTTAAAAATAAACAGAATTGTGAGCTGCGTCAAGTTTATTAAAACTTATATGTAAAATCGCCACAGAAAGTAATGTCGTAGCCTCGTTAAAGGGAGATCTCCCGAAGATTCCCAAGGTTATACCCTGTAGCGAGGCGAAGGATTGTGATTCTGTGAGAAGCGAGGCGGTAACGTAAAGACAAGGATACCGATGGGACTATTAAGACGCACTGACAAATCTTACGCAGATGTTCATTTAGCAATCGTGATATTTTAGGAGGTAGCATTTGGAAAGACACATTTATTTTTCGGTGCAGTTCTATGAGCGACAATCGCCGAATACAAAAACTGAGTTGTTGGTTTAGTTTCTTTGGTTTTTTTTTTAAGTAACTTTTAACACAACAGGTTTTTAGTTTTAATTTGTATTATTCACATTGACGAGTAAATTAATTAGCAGGATATTACTTTCTTTTCAAATATTAACTTCATTACGCAATTCATTAATCGAAGTATTATTAAAGGAGTGTTTCGCAAGTTAGTGTTTTCTTATTCTCACCAGTCACAAATATTACAATAAAATAAAAATTTACAATTGTCTAATTAAATGTGGTTATTACAGGATATTATTGTTAATTACAAAAACAAATGATTTTTGCGTTCTTTCATAAAAATTGCCTCCAACATATTTAAGTCATGGTAATTACTTTGTTTCAAAAGTTCTATGTCGCTGTTCTTGAAATTGTAACCAGTATTTAAAAAATATAAAACTAATGTGGATTTTTCGATATTTCTGTTTCTAACATGTAATTTGTGTTCGTACAATCGCGTTTCAAGATTTCTTTGAGTCTATCCAATTCAACAAAGTTCACACTTATCACAACTAATTTTATAGATACCAGATCTTTTGTTTTTGCCTATTATGTCAAGCTTATTTGAACCTAGAAGGTGTTTCAAAGTATAATGGTTACGACAAAAATTCCATAACAAAGATATATAAAAAATTTCAAATCAAACAGTACTTTGAATAATACCACTTTATTACCCGCGAAAAATTACGTCTTGAAGAAAAGATACGTAAAACTTACTTACCACCTCAATTTAGAGAACAAATTTACAAACCTTTTTAAAAAATTCAATTTGATCCCCGCTTTTTCTAACCATTATACTTTGAAACACCTTTTAGATTCAAATAAGCTTGATATAATAGACAAAAACAAAAGATCTGGTATCTATAAAATTAATTGTGATAAGTGTGAACTTTGTTGCATTGGACAGACCCAAAGAAATCTTGAAACGCGATTGTACGAACATAAATTACACGTTAGAAGCAGAAATATCGAAAAATCCGCATTAGCTTTATATTTTTTAAATACTGGTCACAAATGGTCAAAGAACAGCGACATAGAACTTTTCAAACAAATTACCATGACTTAAATATGTTGGAGGCAATTTTCATGAAAAAACACAAAAATCATTTGTTGAATAATGATCTATCTTCAATTAACAATAATGTCCTATTAGAACTAGTTTAATACCGAAACATTTTTATATACATGTACCTTTTATGTTTTATTGGGATTTTTTATCTCCAAGCCTCTCTTTTTTATTTGTTTTTTTGTCATATGTTGCATTTTATAGTATAGTGTATTTAGTAGTTATTTGTCTTACTGAAGATGCGGTGATTTAGCCGCGAAATGTACATATAAGTTTTAATAAACTTGAAAGTTATCAGCAGAAACGGATTTTTATTTCCTACTAGGAAACTCTCCTTATTATTTGCTCGAAAAATCCGAATTCAAGATAACGGATCCAGATCCGAGATTTCAAATAATGGATCCGGATTTGAGATTTCGGATAACGGATCCAGATTCAAGGTTTCGGATAGTGAATCCGGATCCGGGGTTTCGAATAACGGATCCGGATTATACCAAGATTCGGATATCCGGATAGTAAATCATTCGGATCCAAAATTATCCGGATAACAGCTCCATTAGAACATAATGTACAATGACGCACAGTAAGTTATTATAATATTAGCCAATACTCTATGTAAAACAGTACCAATTGTAAAAAAAAAGTATTATCTCACAATAAAATTATTACCCATTATGCACATTATTTTGCTGTTTTTCTCTTTCTCTCTTTTCATACTCTTCCAACTCAGCACCTTCCAGTTTTATGCGCCTCTTCACTTCCAAATCGATTGCTCTACCACCTCCATTATCAACTAGATCTCGTGCAAGAGTTCCCGGTGACGTCCTATTGAAATATATATAGCAAAGCTTAAGAACAAATTCAAATATTTCGTTTAATAATCTACCTAGTTGTAATAATAATACTGTTATTTGGATTTGAACACCATTGCAAGAACAGTTCTCGTGAAAAGCCACTTTCCATATCAGCGGAGCTCGCCAAAACCACTTTGGGACTAGGAACTTTTCCCAACTCCTGCAGACTGTGACACAACTGAAGATGCCTAAATTGAAATGGATTGTTTCGTGCGCCTTCAAAGCTCTTCATCAATTTGTCGCTCATCCACTCAATTTGTGACTTTGCAAATTCAACAACATTGTAGCTAACATTATTAAGTAATGCTAACGAATAAGCCAACAATCCGGATTCTTTATTTCGCCACAGTTGATCAAGCATATGTGCCAATTCTAGAACTCTACCAGCAGTATCAACGGCTACTAGCACGTTACCATTATTTCGTAGGGTTTGAAGAATATTTGCTATAAAATTATATCCATACATTCATAACAAAATCTTAAAAGAAGTGTGAGTAATTATCAAATGCAATTGTTAATTACAAAAGGCCACTACAATTATTTTATCAAATAGTGTAAACAAAATCATCATCATATTACTTACTCATCAACTTCTCATCCCTAGTTCGCCTCCGAGCTTGCTGATAGTTCGCGTTAAAAGCATCCGTAATTAATAAAGAAGGTCTTTGAAGTTTCTCTAATTCACAACCATTTAAATGCCTTTCTTTCTTATGATTAAAATCATTAGCATATATGATATCTTCTTCTCCAACCTTCATAATCTTCCAAATAGTTCCGCCTATCATATGTCCCGCGGGTAAAGGGGTTATCGTCAAACCATATCCTTTTCCTAATAGATTTTACAAATAAGTAAATTAATGGAGCTACATGAATTATAAGATACCTTTCATTGAAACGCTTTGATTGTACTTCAATTGTATAATTTTGTCAAAGGCCGCATCTACATCATCAAGCGTAAACAAATCAAAATCTTCCATATTGTAATGCGATTGGTACAAATCATACATGAACATCTGTCCCATCTTGTATACGGGTATTGTAGCGTAAATGGGACAATTCAAACCTAATTTTCCAACTAAATATGGTAATGCCCCTAAATGAGCTACATCTGGATAGGATATCAAAACAGCATCTATAAGATGTAAATGCCTAAAATTAACGAAATTTCAGTAATTTTATGCTTTTGATACACAAGTAATCCACCTTTTAATCTCTCGAATTATTTCGAAATCAAACTTTTCGTCCCAACCACAATCTAACAAAATACGAACTTCGTCTACTTGCAATATATAGCAAGGAGACGATTCGTCCATAGCTCCCGAAAGAGCTTGTAATTTAATAATAGAGGTCATGTTTTAAGCTTATTTATCATTTAAATAAGTTATTTAACAAATTATATAGGATAAGTAAGGTTAACTTTCCAACTTTCCGTACAGAATCATAACAAGTAATTTTATGCTCGGAGTGGCGCTGTAGTCACTTAGAGCTTCATCTGATTGGTTATTTAAATCGGCTTCGCGGCTTCGTACATCGTTTTAAATTCTTTCTGTGACAGAAAATTTATGTAGGATTTTTGTATTTAATCAAATGTTATTATCTAAGAGAAATATGTTAAATCAAATCACGTATTTCTAAAAAAAAAATCATTTATTACTTAAAAATATCAATATCAATAAATTGTGACTAATTAAAATACTACAAGATTATTAATCAAATTCTTCAATCCTTGGTGCGTTATACTGACTTCCACCAAAGCCACCAGCTTGTTGACCATAGTTTCCAGGCATTTGTTGTTGCTGTCTTCCACTATTACACAATTTGGTAATTATTAAACTGGATATCGATGTGAAGTGTTTTTGTTTATCTTCGTATTCTTTTTTTTCAATTAATGTATTGCCGTCTAACCATCTTACACACTCGTCGCATTCATTTGGTCCCTACTTCATCCGCAACCTGTTTAACACTGTTATTCCGCCTGTACGATAAATATTTACCAGTTCACTTATTAAACCTAATAATTCAAGTCGAATGTAGTAAATCAAGCAAGCAGAAATTCTCGTACCAATTAAAGCAGTTTGCACTGACCATTTATTTTTACGAACTCCAAATATATAAATTTTTAGCAGGTAAATTTTTTTTGCCTCCTGTCAGGACATTAAGAAGATTTACCTAAAATTGGGAGGTAGCACCTGGTATTGATGATTTTCTGTTAAGTACTATAAATTTGAAAGTATGTACAAAGCACGAGTAGTGATAAATTGCACTGATGAAATGTCTTTAAAGCTAAATTTGTTTTATGATGCAAAAGAACGCCAGGCAATACGAAAATTTTAAATTTATATACCATTTAATTTAAAATAAAACATTATA
Organism: Dynastes maya; assembly: GCA_029619315.2. Taxonomy (NCBI): domain Eukaryota; kingdom Metazoa; phylum Arthropoda; class Insecta; order Coleoptera; family Scarabaeidae; genus Dynastes; species Dynastes maya. The sequence continues at coordinate 19,768,064 of JAROYE020000010.1, read as the reverse complement.
TCTACAATGCCTCTTTTCACCATAATTTTAAAAAATGTACATTGTCATTTTTCTGTATCCGCGAACCGCCCAGAAAATTGATATCATCTCCCGTCTTAAGAAAAGTACGTCGCCCAATGTTTACGGGTTATCATCAGACATTATAAAACTCTTAAAATATGACATGGCAGAAGCTCTAGCTCGCTCTTTTAACGAGTGTATGTTAAGAGGTGTTTTTCCAAACGAATTGAAATTGACAAAGATAGTGCCCGTTTACAAAAAAAGAGACGAAAGATTTAAACAACTACCGACCTATCGCACTGGTACCTATATTCCCCAAAATATTGGAATATGCTATTAAAAATCGAAGAGTAAATTTCTTTGTAAAAAACGACATCTATTGCAAGGAACAACATGGATACCGTTTGGGAAGATCCACGATTACAGCGGCTACTGAAACAATACAAGCGATAACAACTGCTTTTAAGGAGAAGGGTGATGTTGTACTAACCTGTTGCGATCTTTCAAAAGCTTTCGATTGCGTTAAGGTACACATCTTGTTGGCCAAATTAAGTTACTATGGAAGAAGAGGACCTGCACTCAAACTAATAGACACCTATTTTACGCAAAGAAGGCAAGTAGTTGCGTGGCAAAATACGGAATCGAAGGTACGTCCACGTAGTGTCCCCCAAGGATCAGTTTTGGGCCCAATATTGTTCTTGATGTGTTTATATGCTAATGATACCACGCTATTAACCAGAGGAAATATGCATGGAGATCTGCAGAAATTAGCGTTAATAGAAGCAGACGAATAGTTTAAAAGTAACGCCTTTTGTTTGAACAAAACAAAAATACGAACACTGTTACTATCTACGAAAGACTTACCTGAGAGTGTTTGCTTCCTTGGTATACACATTTCTAACAAACTGGACTACAAGAGGCATATTGAAGTCACGTAAAAGAAGTTGGCACGGCGATCTATACTGTGAGAAATATAATGGTGATAGCAGCATACTAAGCGGCAAAAGAGGCATATTTTACTTTATTTCATAGTAAAGCTACGTACGGTGTCTTGATATGGGGACATTCACCCGAGGCGATTAGGATATTTCTAAAACAAAAAGGAAGCAATTAGAATCTTGGGCAATGTAGACTACAGAACATCTTGTAGATCACTTTTTAGAGCAAATGGTATACTTCCCTTGACGTGCTGTTACATTTTATCGCGTCTGATGTACATACGAGGTAGGCGTCATAAATTCTCGGCCTGGCGGGCTTATACAGGTTCGAGCGTGTTCAAACTCCGTTGCATTGAAAGAAGAATTCCTTGAAGACGATGAGCACCCGGTCGGCCAATTGAACTGATAACACTTCAAAACATTTCAATTATTGAAGAACTGGTACTAGCAGATCGCCGTTTGAAAGTGGAGGAATTAGCAGTGATGTCTAACATCTTTGAAACAAATACTCGCCGAATTCTCCATAACCATTTGGGCCTGAATAAGATTAGTGCAGCATCTTCTTTTTGCTCTCCAACGTGAACGTCGGGTCGAATGTGTCCCCTCGTTTTTAAACATGTGTAGATACGACCCGAAACCGATTTTGGAGACCATTATCACAGGAGATGAAACAATGGTTCTTATTCATTTTCTCATTTAAAGAAAGACCTTAGAGGATGTGGTTTTTTTGTGGGAAAAAGTACAAGGGCATAGAATTATTAATTGATCGTTGCAATAAATGTATTGCAGTTAGGGGAGATTATTTTGAAAAATAAAAATCGTTATATTTTACCAAGTTTATCTTTTCTATATCAGGGCCGAGAATTTATGACGCCTACCTCATACGTAGGTGCGCAACAACAAATCCAAGTACGTAACGCATAGCGAGCTTCACGAACACAACGCAGGTAGTAGAAATAACTACATAATCCCATACCATCGATTAAAAACGACGCAGGTCTGCACCAACTATCTGGCCGTTAAAATATATAATCTGCCCAATGGACTTAAGTCATTTAACGAAAACAAGTTTAAGCAAAATAAAGATGTTACTGCTGCAACACGAATTTTATTCTAGCGACGAGTACTTCAAAATAGCATTATAAATACACTGATTAAATATTTTATATATGCTTTTTTACGTATGTATGTGCACGTCTTTTATGTATATATATTCGGTTTGTCATTTACATTTATTCGTGTGTTTGTATATTTTATTTCCTTTTTTATTTATACATGATTTTATTTATCTATTTACTTATATATTTTGTAATTTTACCTTTATTCTAACTACAATTCAATACATTGAATATGTTTATTCAACGTACTTCTTCTAGTTTCGGAAATACCGGAGGAAATTTAAGTTGATTTTTTAAAGCACAAGTATACACCCCTTTTAAGTATTTTTGTATTTTTCCTTTTAATTACATGAAGCACACAGGATATTTTAAAAACATTTTGGTAAAGATGGCTACCTTCTTTTTCTAATATAAGACATGAAGTTGCGTGGGTGTACAAGTTACAATATTGATATTAGTGGACTAGTGTGCACAAACAACGCACAAAATCAATTCTGTTTTCAACTTAGTCCTTATTTACTAAAAAAATTAATTACATCGCCTTATAATACCTAATATTGTTCATTTTTTTCACTTTTAAGTAAATATAGAAAGGAATAGGATACAGCGTGTATTAAATAAATGCATATACGAACTTAGCTGTTCTTTCTTTTTATTTATTTTGCAAATGCTTTCACTAAATCGTTTCCAGAAATTCAAGGTGAACAATAAAACATCACACATGTTAATAACAACATATTTATTCCGTTCAAATGAAAATTTAACATACAAATATAAAAATAATCTAAATTATTTTCAATAAATTACAGTGGACTTCTATTTCAGTCAAAAGGTCTACATTATTAATACAAAAACTATATCTACTGTATTAAAGTAATATCACATGAATTGGAACTATTTAAAATACTGAAATGTAAAAGATTAATCAACTTCCTCTACAGTTGGACCATTATATTGGTTTCCCGCAAATCCTCCAGCTTGTTGACCGCAATTTCTGGGCATTTGATGTTGTGCTGCTCCATTATACAACTTGGCCATTATTGGACTGCAAATAGAAGTTAGATGTCTTTGTTTATCTTCGTATTCTTCTTTTTCAGCTAAGGTATTGCTGTCTAACCACTTTAAGCATTTATCACATTCCCTCTTAACCATGTTCTTATCTGCTTCGGATAATATTTCTCCTGCTTCATCCACCGCTTGTTTGACATTAAATACGTAGCCTTCCAACTGATTTCTAGCCGCAATTTTCTGTCGCTGTTTTTCATCTTCCTCCTTGTACCTTTCAGCTTCTCCAACCATCCTATCTATGTCTTTCTGCGATAAGCGACCTTTATCATTCTTGATGGTGATATTTTTTGATTTTCCAGAACTAGTATCCTTTGCAGAGACGTTTAGTATGCCATTTGCGTCCAAATCAAATTTAACTTCAATCTTAGGTACACCTCTAGGAGCTGGTGGAATACCAGTCAGATCGAAAGTACCTAAACGATTATTATCCCTTGTCATAGCTCTTTCACCTTCAAACACTTGAATTGTAACTGCTGGTTGATTATCGGCGTATGTGGTAAATGTTTGGGTTTGTTTACATGGAATTCTACTGTTGCGCTCTACGATCTTGGTCATAACGCCACCAGCCGTTTCAATGCCCAAAGATAAAGGTGCTACATCTACTAACAATACATCTTGAATCTTGCTGTCAGATTCACCGCTTAGAATAGCAGCTTGTACAGCAGCACCATACGCCACAGCTTCATCTGGATTGATAGATAGATTTAACGGCTTGCCGCAGAAGTAATTTTGCAAGAGAGATTGAATTTTAGGGATCCTAGTTGACCCACCAACGAGAACCACATCATGAATTGAGCCTTTGTCCATTTTAGCATCAGTTAAAGCTTTCTCAACAGGATGTAATGTGCCTCTGAATAAATCAGAGCAAAGTTCTTCAAATCTTGCCCTTGATATTTTAGTGTAGAAGTCTATACCTTCGAACAATGCATCGATTTCAATACTTGCTTCTGTGCTAGAGGAAAGAGTACGTTTTGCCCTTTCCGCAGCAGTTCTTAAACGGCGTAATGATCTTGCATTGCTTCTTAGGTCTTTTCTGTATTTCCTTTTGAATTCATCGGCCAGATGATTGACCAGTCTATTATCGAAGTCTTCTCCTCCCAAATGGGTATCCCCGGCTGTTGCCCTTACTTCGAATAGCGATCCTTCGTCGATTGTTAGAATGGACACGTCGAAAGTACCACCACCCAAATCGAATATCAGCACATTCTTCTCACCCTTCAAATTTTTATCCAGGCCATAGGCTAATGCGGCTGCTGTTGGTTCATTAATGATACGCATAACATTCAATCCAGCAATAACTCCAGCATCTTTAGTCGCTTGACGTTAGGAATCATTGAAATACGCCGGCACAGTAATGACAGCATCTCTAACAGGTCCTCCCAGGTACGCCTCTGCCGTCTCTCTCATCTTTACCAATACCATGGAACTTATTTCCTCGGGAGCAAATTTCTTGGTTTCACCTTTAAATTCAACTTGAATTTTAGGTTTTCCCAATTCGTTCACTACTTTAAACGGCCAATGTTTTATATCTTCAGCGATTTTAGGATCATCGTAACGACGACCGATCAATCTCTTGGCATCGAAGACGGTATTTTGTGGATTCATGGCTACCTGATTCTTGGCACCATCTCCAATAAGTCGTTCAGTGTCTGTAAAAGCGACGTAGCTCGGCGTTGTTCGGTTACCTTGGTCGTTGGCGATGATTTCCACTTTACCTTGCTGCCATACGCCTACACAGGAATAGGTCGTACCCAAGTCAATACCAATCGCTGATATTTTAACCATTTTGATGTTTTAATTGAGTTTAACTTATTCTCTTCGATAGAAAATAACTGTTTCCAACTAACGGTTACTATCTTATGCACTGAACTTCTTAACACGTATAGTACACTTGTTTATAGCTCCGAATGTTGAAGTTCACTCTCGCTTGTTTGTAATGATACTGAAATCGCGTCAGCGACGGTAGCCTTTTATAGTTCCAGGATGTTCGTCGAGAAAGAGATAGAACATGCTCGAAGATTTAAGAATATTCGCGGGCACTTCTAGAAAATTCAAGCGTAAGTATTCACAAAACTATACAAATAATTATGTCGCTATTTTAAAAAAATGTAGAATTTATAATGCCGTTAGAATCTATACCTACTCAAATGTTTTACTTTTGTATTGTTTGTATTTATTTACACCGTACTACGGGAAGACAGATAACACATTTGTAGAAGATACATGTCTGAAATAAATTAATGATAACTATCATGGTAATATCTTAAAGACACCTTTTAGAGATCATAGGATGTTGAAAACTAAAAAATTTAGGCAATACATTATAATAATTACTGTCTGTTTGTGTTTAAGAGAAGAATGAGATATACGAAATATCAGAGACAATTAACAATATAGTTGTGAAGTTCGTTGAAACCTACTGAAAATATTGTTCAGTAAGATACACATACAGCAAAATGGAGTGCATTCTTATTATAGTACTTTCACAAACAACAAATAAAAAACATTTACGTAAATACAAATATATGGTTAAATCAACTGTGCTTCTCCAACAGCCTGAAAAACTTTATTGAAAAGAAAATTCCGCTTTTCTACTTACGAATTCTAAACAAGATATTTAAAATTACATTAGAACGAACAGTTGAACTAAGTTCCGTAAACCCATTATAATACGTTGTAGAAATACATTTTATAGTTGTAAATTTATGAAGAGAAAATACAATGTGCAAATATTTTCTACTCTGTACTGTACTTAATTTAAGAACACGTAAACATTTTTGAACTCTTTAACTTAATTTCTAGAAAACTAACTATAACGTCCTAGAAGTTGGTGTACGCTTGTTTTCCTGTTTCGATAACAGCAACGCATCGCGATCGTTCGTAAGCCGCATAAAACACTGGACTCTTCGAGACATTTCGATTCCGTTCCCGAACGACGCGGTAGCGCTATAAAAGGCCATCGTCGTTGGCGCGATGTCAGTATCATTTTAAACAAGTGAGAGTGAACTTCAGAGAGCTACAAACCAGTCGGCTATACGTGTAAAGAAGTTCGGTGAATAAAAGTGATTGTTTGTCGGAAACACGTTTTCTATCGAAGCGAAGAAAAAGTTAAACTATATTTAAACATCAAAATGGTTAAATCACCGGCGATTGGTATTGACTTGGGTACCACTTATTCCTGTGTAGGCGTATGGCAGCAAGGTAAAGTGGAAATCATCGCCAACGACCAAGGTAACAGAACAACACCGAGTTATGTCGCCTTCACAGACACTGAGCGACTTATTGGAGATGGTGCCAAGAACCAGGTAGCCATGAATCCGCAAAATACCGTCTTCGATGCCAAGAGATTGATCGGCCGTCGTTACGATGATCCTAAAATCGCTGAAGATATCAAACATTGGCCGTTTAAAGTAGTGAACGAATTGGGAAAACCTAAAATTCAAGTTGAATTTAAAGGTGAAACCAAGAAATTTGCTCCCGAGGAAATAAGTTCCATGGTATTGGTAAAGATGAGAGAGACGGCAGAGGCATACCTGGGAGGACCTGTTAGAGATGCTGTCATTACTGTGCCGGCGTATTTCAATGATTCCCAACGTCAAGCGACTAAAGATGCTGGAGTTATTGCTGGATTGAATGTTATGCGCATCATTAATGAACCAACAGCAGCCGCATTAGCCTATGGCCTGGATAAAAATTTGAAGGGTGAGAAGAATGTGCTGATATTCGATTTGGGTGGTGGTACTTTCGACGTGTCCATTTTAACAATCGATGAAGGATCGCTATTCGAAGTAAGGGCAACAGCCGGGGATACCCATTTGGGAGGAGAAGATTTCGATAATAGACTGGTCAATCATCTAGCTGATGAATTCGAAAGGAAATACAGAAAAGACCTAAGAAGCAATGCAAGATCATTACGCCGTTTAAGAACTGCTGCGGAAAGGGCAAAACGTACTCTTTCCTCTAGCACAGAAGCAAGTATTGAAATCGATGCATTGTTCGAAGGTATAGACTTCTACACTAAAATATCAAGGGCAAGATTTGAAGAACTTTGCTCTGATTTATTCAGAGGCACATTACATCCTGTTGAGAAAGCTTTAACTGATGCTAAAATGGACAAAGGTTCAGTTCATGATGTGGTTCTCGTTGGTGGATCAACTAGGATCCCTAAGATTCAATCTCTCTTGCAAAACTACTTCTGCGGCAAGCCGTTAAATCTATCTATTAATCCAGATGAAGCTGTGGCATATGGTGCTGCTGTACAAGCTGCTATTCTGAGCGGTGAATCTGACAGCAAGATTCAAGATGTGTTGTTAGTAGATGTAGCACCTTTATCCTTGGGCATTGAAACGGCTGGTGGCGTTATGACCAAGATCGTAGAGCGCAACAGTAGAATTCCATGTAAGCAAACCCAAACATTTACCACATACGCCGATAATCAACCAGCAGTTACAATTCAAGTGTTTGAAGGTGAAAGAGCTATGACAAGGGATAATAATCGTTTAGGTACTTTCGATCTGACTGGTATTCCACCGGTTCCTAGAGGTGTACCTAAGATTGAAGTTAAATTTGATTTGGACGCAAATGGTATATTAAACGTCTCTGCAAAGGATACTAGTTCTGGAAAATCAAAAAATATCACCATCAAGAATGATAAAGGTCGCTTATCGCAGAAAGACATAGACAGGATGGTTGAAGAAGCTGAAAGGTACAAGGAGGAAGATGAAAAACAGCGACAGAAAATTGTTGCTAGAAATCAGTTGGAAGGCTACGTATTTAATGTCAAACAAGCTGTGGATGGAGCAGGAGAAAAATTATCCGAAGCAGATAAGAACATGGTTAAGAGGGAATGTGATGAATGCTTGAAGTGGTTAGACAGCAATACCTTAGCTGAAAAAGAAGAATACGAAGATAAACAAAGACATCTAACATCTATTTGCAGTCCAATGGTGGCCAAGTTGTATAATGATGGAACACGGCAACAAATGCCCAAAAATTGCGGTCAACAAGCTGGAGGGTTTAGTGGAAATCAATACAATGGACCAACGGTAGAAGAGGTTGATTAATCTGTTATGATTAATTTGTTGGTTGTAGTATTTTGAATAGCTTCAATCTATGCGAAATTTGTTTATAGCTTGTAATTTTTATATAAAAAATACAAACCAATTGACTGAAGTAGATTAAGGTATTTGTAATTTATTAAACATAATTTAAGATTAGTTTTACATTTTTATATGTATGTTTCTTGTTATTAATGAGGACTAAATAAATGTTTTTTTTTTTCTTACAAATATTTTTTATTTGTTTCATCGAACACCTAAAGTATCTAGTGAATTTCTTTACAAAACAAATTAAAAAGATTGCAATGTAAGCACACGTGTTTATTTGCTCCACGATCTGTCTTACTCATTTAAATATTTACTTAAAAATAAAACTATAAATATTAATTGCTTATAAGACGTTGTCTTCATCAACATCGAAAGTTTTGGTGGTCATCGTTTTATTATTGAACAGATCCAATGTGATAGCGCTTAAAAACACCGGAATAGATTTTTGATGGCGCAAATGCAACTCAACAAACTCCTCCAAACTAGTACTGAACTCGTTTTCTAATAAATTCAGAGCACCATCGGTGCCAAGTTGGAAACAGAGATGATCCTCCGCCCTGTCTGCGTACATACTCGTCAACTTGTAAAGGGAACCGGAAGTCTTATCAATCTTGTAACCCAGCATCATGTAAACTACATTCCTAAACTCCTGCATAGAAGATTTAAAGTAATCTTTAAGCCTTTGCATTTGAGATTCGGAAGATTTAACCTGCTCTTTCAAAGCAATAGCTTCCTTCGTACTAATTGCCGATTCATTCAGTTTACTAGCTTCCAATCCCTCTTCTAAGTTACGAACTTTTCGTTTCAGTCTCTCAACCTGAAATGTTCAATAGATATATTAACATTAAAATATGTAAAGAGAATGGATAAGAAACATACTTCTTCAATGAGTTTATCCTTGTCAGTTTCCCGTTGCGTTAAACATTCTGACAGAGGATTTTTGGCGGGGTGAACCACACGGCCTTGAACACTGTCTTGTCCAACTAATAGCTCCTCCATCTGTATTTCCAGGCAGTCTTTTCTATCTCGTAATGTTGCGTTTTCGTTCTTTAATTGATCAATTTCCTCCTGTAAACGACGAACTTGTTCGACCCTAATTGGTGCGACATCTATAGATAGAACAAAAAATATCAGTGAATTACTTGCTGAAAGATCTTTTCTGTTCTGGTATTTTATTAACAATCTAATTTGATTCTTATAAAATGATGTCTAAATGTAATTAAATGTAAGTTTGTACTAGTGCTGTCAAATTCAAACATTTTTAAAATCGAATTCCAAGTTCGGATTTTGAATTCGAATTTCTAACCTGAACCAACAGTTAATGCTCGAGGATACATATGTATATCGCGCATTGTTTTATCTCCGAACATGCACCTCCAATGCTTTCATACCTTTTTTAAAAGTGAACATAGAGAGGTTTGTTTATTTTTATGTTATCGAAGTATTAAAATAAACCAACTTTCAGTCTGTCAAATTCGACAGAAAATGTCATTTTTGTGTACAATTAGCGTATTAAGAAATGTCAAATTTGAAAGATTGAAAGCTCGTTTTATGGCTTATTTTGTTTTTATGCAGTTACCACCACCTGAGACAGCCCTATGTTCAGTTTATGCATTAAAGCATTGGAGACTATGTTTCGAGATGGCAGACTTACATGAATGAGCCGTAACTACATGTTGAGACGGTTAATGACTTTTTTCAAAAAGTGAGTATATTTTTTATATACTTTAAAATATTTCTAAACTGGTTATAAAATCGAAAAGAACATCTTTTTGAACATCTAGCAACGTTTGTCTAAGCGAATAACTTACATTTTTAAAAAATTGCTAAAGGTGCTAATTTTGCTACTTTACAAAAATTGCGCGAAATTATTGTGTCCCAGTATTGTCGAAGAAAATTATTAAAGTAAATTAAGAATGGAAAAACCCAAAATGTTGCTATTGACAAGGTGGAACTATCGAGATTAAAGGAAAAAGTGCTGGTAGACGTGGAATTATAACCGAACGAAGCCAAAGAAACTTGGCCATTTACAAAGATAATCGAAGCTCATCGTGAAGCACAATTACGGTCCTTTAGAATTAGCACAGCGGTTTTAATATGTCTCGAGTGTTGGAAAAATAAACATAAAACTGAATCCGGATTTTACAAGGTATTTAAAAATATACATATGTACATAAGTGAATTAGACAAATAGCTTATTTAGGCCAAAGAAAAACCTCTATTAACTGCTGTTCCAAAACGATACCATTTGATTTGGGCAAAATCAAAAGCAAATTGCACTTTTGACGCTTGGAAGAAAGTTATTTTCAATGACGACTCTAAGTTTGACGTTCGCGTAGAGGATAATCGAAAACGGGCGATTATAAATAAAAAAGAGGCTTTTCATAAAGACTGTCTCAAAAGGACTGTTAATTTTCCAAAAGATCAAATGATATGGGGTTGTATGTCTGCCAGTGGTTTGAGTCAATTGGAATTGATTGAGGGTAAGGTAAATGCTGCAAAGTATTAAGAGATTTTGCAGAACAGATTCTTGCCCAGTATTGAAAAATTGTACGGAAGAAACGTTGACTTTATTTTCCAACGGGATAGCGCCACACGTCATACCCCACGTTCAACCAAACGATGGTTTGTTCCACAAAATATAAAAGTTTTGACCCTCAAGTAACCCGGACTTCAATTTCATCGAAAGTGTATCGCACGAAATGAAAAAAAACCCAAGAACAATTGCTGATTTAAGAGCCAAATTAATACAGGTCTGGTAGGGTTAACTCCTAAATTTTGCAACAAGTAAAAGGTATACCAGCACGTATTCCAGCGGTTATCAAGTCAAAAGAATACATCACGAGCTACCAGAGTTATTAGTTATGTTAATTTAGTTTTACGGCCCAACCTTTGGTTGTCAAAATTTGTTCTTTTTTAGTTTAATTATTTACTGGTTTAATTATTTTTTTTTGATCCTTACGTGTAACAATTTCTTAATAAATATATTTCTTTCAAACGCGGAATGAAAAAAAAAAATGCATTTTAAATTGGGCTTTTAAAAAGGCGAAGGGCAAATTTTTGTTCGCGTTGTATAATTTCAACAAACTTGCGTGCCTACTTGCAGAAGACTATTGTATTATTCTACATGTTCAACGTGGTGAAAATGAAGTGAGTATAAAGCATAAAACAAAGTAAAACAAATGTATTATGATGTGAAATAAGCAGATACTTTATTTTATGTATTAAAAGGTTCGTTCCAACACGCTTATGAAACCGTAAATTTACTGTCCGGTATATGCGTAGTGCAAACGAAGTGTTCCAACTAGATCATCTACTTAACTTTGTATTAAGAACCATTTACTGTTCGGTCGTATCGGTACATCGTATCAATCAAGAACCGTTTGTACTGACATGCGCAATGTGTACCTGTACCAGTAGAAAACATTCATATTGCATGTTACATCCTCGTCTATCATTTTCTTTCTCAATATCGATACACAATCGATTACAAAAAGCGTTCCAACAACCACGACACCATGTACTAACTCACAAACGATATACATACATCTGACACGGGCGTAATAATCGACGCGTGAACTGGTACGCGTACTGTATAAAAATCGATGGTTGGAACAAACCTAAAGTATGTGGTTACAGTTTGCAATATATTTCAAAAGCAAATGTTTCAAACCATTCATATTGAAGAAAATTTCACAGAGATTTTGATAGATTTAGACCATTTTTTTTCATTTATTACTTTTATTTGTTTCGATCATCAGACCGATAATTGAGCGTCTTTAGAAGCCTTCTGAAAAAGCTGACAGTGTGATTACCGAAACGGCAAGAGTAAACTCAATGATACGGCAACGCCCGAAAAATTATTATAAAGATCACAGACACCATTTTGTAATGATTAAAACCTTTTTAATTACTAAACTATTAAAAAAATCTATGGAGAGCGTAGCCCTGGTTTGTACCTACCTGCCTGGATATCTGGTTCAACACTTTGCAAATCACTCTCGAGCCTTGCCACCATCTCTCTGTATCCATCAACAACCTTCTCCAGATTATCGATTCTTTCTTTTTGAGTTTGTATCTGATTTGTGCCAGGCTGTGCGGAACTTGACGGCGCCATACAAATGGTTAGGTCTTTTTCATACGAATCCAACTGCTTCCTATAACTATCACGTTCGCGACTTATCAACAATAACTTCTTCTGCATCCTATGGATAAGATTTTGTCTCTGTTGAATATTATTTTGCAACTCATATATCATTTTTTGGCTTTTCTCCACTTCAGCCTGAGCTGTTTTAGCTTCCTGTAAAGATATCAATTTAATGAATTTATTGTAATACATATTGATTACCTCGTAGAAACGTACGTGCGTTATTGTTTTTACTTGCGATTCCAGTTGTATTTTCTCCGAAGTTAGACCTATTTCCTGCTGCTGAAGGCGCTCGACCAATGACCGTAACATTTTCTGTAAAACCATGTCGGGGGCGGTAGTTTCGCATATGCCTCTAGCCACTGCTCGCCATTCTTCTAAGTATATGTCGTTTTGAGCTTTCGTAACCTATATTTAGTTCCTCGCTGATTAAACTTGTTAAGGTTAAAGCTACATTCACAACCTCAAACTTATATTTACAATTAAACAAGGTAATTAACGCAGTAATTTATGGTTTTTTGATCATTCATAATGCAGTGCGCACTAATTTCAATGAATCTATATTTTTCGTGGCGTCCTCTGTTAACTACATTGATCACTATAATAAATTCGATAATGTAGACTCGTTATATTATCGACCGGATTAGAAGGCGCCAATGAAAACGATTGATATTTTCAACAGTTCAAATATAAACCTAACCTAATCCACCTAATCTCAATCATTATCACTACGTAGCACATTTCAATATGGCTTTATCATTACCCAAAGATCACATTACCAAACATAACCTTGTTGCTGAATCCCATTCGTGCTATTCCAAAACAACGCATGCGTCAACTCTACGTATACGTACTAATTCAACGTAGAAGTTTGGAGTTTACAAACTTCTCCATTAATGTCAAAATTAAGATTAATTTCAAACATTGCATTTAAACACCTTTCTTATACTTTAAACACTAATTGTAACTCTTAATTATAGGTACTAATCTTGAGGTTGTGAATGTAGCTTAGTAGTTTCGAATTACCTGCAATGTAGCCAATTTCTTTTCCTGCTCCTTGAAATTAACTAAACGACCCTTCAAGTCATGTACTTCTTCTTCTAAAACAAGTTTGTTATGGATTTCATCTTTTAAACGTTTAGCTTCATCCTTTAGTTTCTTATTTTCCTTTTCTAAATCATTGTAGGTCGATAATTTATGTTGTTGCGTCTGGATCAATATGATATATGATAAATATGATCAATAAAACATAATAATGGAGAACACACCTTTGCCTGATTTTGAATTTCATGACAAGTTTCCTTAATGTAATTCAACTCCTTCATTTCCAGGCGCACTTTTTGTACAAGTTGTTCCTTAATTTCGAGATCCTGCTTCAGCTGGGTACATTCAGCTAGGCGTGAATCTGTAAAACAAGATCTAAACTACATATGTTGCCGCTAAAGTGTGTAATTGTTAACTCTGGATAATTATGGCAATCTACATAAAATATGTAAGCAACTATTAAATTTAAGCATTGATGGAGAGGCGCTTTCCCCAGTCAGTTTCGCTAGACAACCTCACACATTTACATATTACAATCCAACGACTATTCTACGTGCTCGACATTAGTACAGATTTTATCAAATGCATATATCTTATTTAATAATTTTTATCCTATCCATGGACTCAAACGATCCTTAATTATTTCCAAATAAATACTTAAATGCAATATGTCGTACATGGAACAAAACATCTTCAATTAAAAAGAAAATGATGAATTCCAAAAATAAATAGAATTATTTAATCATTTTAAAATAATCAAAACTACATTTGTTTTCTAATATATAAAATGTTCAAATAATAGTAAGTAAATTGTAAATAAATAATTCTTTTAAAAATAAATTTAATTTCAAAACGAAAACATTTTGTTTTCTAAATCTAATTAATGGAACTCTATGTCAAAATGTATCCGACTTGTAGTCAATCACAAAAGTGTTCGTACACCTGCCTAATGTTAAAGAACATCAATTTTAAACAATCCATTATGATGGTGTATTTTTATTTCTTTTTAAAAAAGTTAGAAAACACTAATTACAACAAGAAAGCAATTACTATTTAAAACTATGACGATGCAAACAGCAAGCGTAGAATCTAAATTTTTATTTTGGATTGTATTTGAGGTTCGTTCACTTCATTTACAAGGCTGGGTCAAGGATGGGTCGTAAAGAAAAACACATGTTCATTGATACGGGTGAACTAACAATAAAAACTACACAAAAAAAAATAAATCATTGTTCCAAATAGCTAAAATTATTGATAAACCGCGCTCTACAGTGCAGAGTGTAATAGAAAAATTCAAAGGCGGGAACAGTTGAGACTGCATCGCGAAATGGACGTCCGAAGATTTTAGATAAGAGCGAGGAGAACTGTAACACACACAGCGAAGATAAATCCATGGATAAGTGCACCGAAAATAGCCTCACAGGACACTGGAAACAAGGTGCATTCAGGTAACATAAGAATTTTAAAAAAATCCGGATATAATGGAAGGAAACTGCGCTTGCGACGGTTAAATTTATCGTAAGAGTAAACCGAAACATTAAATACTTTAATAGAATTATTTGTAAAATCCGATATCTAACAAATAACTCCAATCCGAAAAATACAATAAAGATTCTGCATCCAATTTGTTCCAATCCAATCCGATCCGACCCGGCTCGAAGAACCAAGAAATATGCTGCATCCGCAGCAAACCGCTGGTTTAGAATAGTGACTTACCGATAATCCGACCTTAACCATGCACTTCCTGCGATGAAAAAGAGAAAAAAGGGAGAACATGCACTTACACTAATAACTAGACTTAATTTTACTTTATGAATTAGCCGATAATAATTCCGGTCTATCGCAGCGCACCCGTTACCGAGCTATCCAAGACTCATACTGTCTTTACTACAGACATACACACTGGAACAACCCCAAAACCTTACTTTAAATAATGGCGCGAACAGTACTTTATTACTTTTTGCCCCCGAATTTAAAGAGGATTCCAAAAATACAGCACGTTTCATTTAGGAAAACAACTGCAGGTGACTGCGCACTTTTGTCCATCCTACATGTTTCATTATGTTTTAAACGATGCCCTCAAAGGGATCTTGTAACAAAGAGAAAACCGTTTTGAAAAATCTCTATTCAGAAAGGCACATGGAGATAGTTTCCCCTGTATGTACATATAACATTTGTTTCATAATAGATTTTATAAAATTTTCTTCTTTAGTATAACGAGTAGATACTGTATGGAATAGCTAATGATAGACGAAACTGACTGATTTTAATAATCGTATGATTTACTTGAATAATTGTATTGAATGATTTTTAATAAATAGCCATAGAATAATCAAATGAAAGAAATAATAGAAGAAAACATTTTGAGAAGTTACTACAATATGTAATATCTAACGTATATTTATTTTATATTACATACTCTGAAGAAAACCACATTTATTATTTGCAAATAAATAAGCAAATGCAAATATTTTTATCTTCAGCATTACTTCTTCGAGCATAGTACTTTTTTAACAAATGATTTTTATCGATTACGGCTTTTTCTACCGAGGGATTTCTATCAACTATTTCTTCCAATATTATTCAAAGAAATCGAAATATTTTATTAATTGAACGAGTTCATTTAATATTTAGGTAATCCCGCACGAAATTTAAATATTTTAGTTAGAAGTGTTTATATGTATTTATTAGTTTAGTTTAATTTTCTCTATTAAAAATAGCAGGAAAAGGTGATCTAATCATATTGTTGGACGTTGTTGCGTTATTACTAGGAACGAGCTGCGGTAGCACGTTCTGAAGGCGTTAAAGCACTTTATTTCAAACAAAACCATCTTTAATAATATGAAAACAATTAACGTAGGAGTGATACAAAAAAACGTGTGTGTGTAACGGTTACATTCTAGCGACATGTTTTTACTACTGATTGTGCGCACTATATCGCTAACCTAAGACAATAGGAGGCGCGAAATTTACAATTTTAAATTCAAATTAACGAGCTCAAAAGTATATAGAGTCAGAAAGAGAAATTAAATGATCAATATCGCAATTATTATGATTGCAATAATGCTGCAGATCACACCGTAAATGACAGGAAAGACATTTTGCAAAAAGCAATTGAACACTTGATCATATTTTAACCTTTTAATTAGGGAAAGTAATAAATAAATAAGACTTTTCTTTTAATACTGATATTGTAATCTGACATTGTCCAGTTATGCGCATACGCGGATGAGCAACATGAAATAAGAGCTGTAAACTGGAGGATTGCCAATATTCATTATCATATAATAGAAATAACTAAGAAATAATTTCTTAATATTAATGTTCTAAGGTTTAATTAATCAAATGTGGTATTTTATGAAGGATACATTTTCAGTACTGATAATTTTAAGGATTCAATGCAAAAAAAAAATGGCTAGCAAAAAGAAAATATATAACCAAAAAAGAAACAAATGCCCAAAAATACCGTAAAAGCGAGCGTACTATGATCAGCCAGCATAATCGGTATTTTTCGGAAATGCGAGAGTGGAGTCGTGTCTTACACATGTACGTGAACGAATACGCCGTTTAGAACGTCAGCAAGGTGCACAAATGAATTTACGTTTATGCAATTTCGACAAGCAAATGACAATCCACAGTGACATTCATTACAGCACATGTTTAGATGCGCTGAGTTCATGTAAAATCGGGTGATCATAGTATGCTCGCTCTTACGGTAGATATAGCATGACAGAATAGAAACACAACATAATTTGAAATAACGAAGTGGTATTAATAATTTCACTTACTTAATTCCTCAGTTAACTTTTTATACGCCTCAGCCTCCTCTTGTACAGCATTATACAACATCTCAAGCTCGTTAATTCTCTGTCTCATCTTATTTATTTCACCATTTTCTTCAGAATCTTGTATTTTTAATTCTGCCGATATTTCTAACAATTCCTTTTCTAATTCTTCAACTTTAGCATCGCAATCGATTTTCATGTTGTCATATTTATTTCTTTCCTAAAAGAGGATTTATAATAAAATTCCAATATCAAATCTTTATTTTACAAACCTGAGAAAGTTGCTCTTTTAGCTCTATTTCTCTTTTTCGTATACTTTGTAACTGTAATTCTAATTCTTCAATGGTTTTGCTATCTTTTTCACATTGCGAATGCAATGTCGCTAGTTCATTGTCGAACATAATTTGCATTTCCTTTCGTACACCATGCATATGTTGAATTTGATTCTGTAGGTTTAATATTGTATTGCGGGATGATAATAGGTCAGCTCTAAGTCGCCTAATTTCCCTTGGTGAACCGACGTAAGATACATCCAAAATGCTTTCATACTTTGTTTTTTTTGCAGTTGGAGTCTCTTCATTACTTGTGTTGCTGGCATTACTTAATGAACGTTTTAAAGGTGTTCCGTAATCTGGCAGTTTCATACTTCTTGGTTTTAAGTTGTTTATCATATCCAGAATAGAATCGTTAACACTTTGTCCTTTAGCAGACATTATTTACAAGAATCGTCTCTTAATTAATGAAACTCACTTGACTGAACCATTTCAAATTTTTAGTGGTCGCTTTTGCACAGTCTACAAATTATTTCGTTTATAATTTCGCTTAAAAAATCTTGGTAACCAGTATTTATTATGAAATTCTTCCTATCCATACATATTCAAACTAAAACATGGATGAAAAGACTCCCCACCAACACCCTATTAATTAAAAATATGGTTGATAAATATAATAGTTCACTGTAATGTTTTCGATGGCGCCACAAGTATTTATAAAAGCGGGAAGCTTAGATAATTAAAAACAATTTCCTAGCAAAGGAGGAGCACCTTTATTACTATCGCCTATACAATAATACTTCAAGTTTACTCTTGATACTTATAACTTTAAATTATATTTTAATAGAAAAGTAAATCGATACACCATTTTGTAGAAAATGATATAGATGTATTACTGTTATAGTAGACTAAAATGTAAGTATTTCCTGTTTGTGAAATCGATTGTAAATATTACTCCTATTATTTATTATCATTTTTACGTATTACAAACTGACTTTGATATTCATGTATTGGCAGCACTGAAGAAATTTGGGTACGTAGTGGATAATATGAAATTATTTCTTGTAATACATTTTATTTATTTTATTTCATATGACTTCACCTAATAATTAATGAAAGAACACGTTGCGTATGTATTTTAGAACAGTAGAAAATGTTCATGTCTGTAATATGAATGGTAATTGAACAAATTATTACGTTACGGAACGGCTTCTAAATATGGCGCTAACTTTTTTTGCAAAAAGCAACGCTACAGAAGGGCATTCAATTGAAAGAAACAATAACTGATTTCGAAAGGAAGCGTGTTGATGTCGTCGTTTTCATATAGAATAATTACATATATTCCCAATAATCAACCGTACAATGAGGAGTATTTATCCATTTACTACCAGTTTAAATATATTTACTTTGTATTTAGAACAGTTTGAGTACCAAGCGAATACGCTTGCCAGTGCCTTCAGCCAATAATCACCAATGGGTTATTTGGACATGCGCGATTGTTTAGGAACTGCAGACCGCGACTCCGCCATCTTAGAAGCGTCGCCCAATTGTTTGAGAAACGCTTTCGTGGAGCCAGTGTTTTTAACACGGTAGTACGAGTGTATTCCCACAACAAACTTTGAATTGAAACGCCGGCATGGGTGACTATCAAGTAACAAATGTGCAGCAAGATGCAATGGGGGCTGTACAATTGGAATTGGCTGCGAATCCAAATGCATTAGCATTACGGCGGCCTTTCGATCCACTGGCGCACGACTTGGAAGCCAGTTTTCGCTTGACGCGTTTCGCCGATTTGAAAGGCCGCGGATGTAAGGTTCCCCAAGAAGTCCTCAACAAGCTGGTTGAAGGTTTGCAGCAAGATTACAATTCGGCAGCAGAACATGAACACGCTCATTTTATGCATATGGCCATTCCAAGAATTGGAATCGGTCTTGATTGTTCGGTATGTACCCCTACGTTTTTATTTCCATATTCAAGCGGTAATGCTTCACTTGAACTTTTATTTCGTAAAATATTGATTATTACCTTTCTCTAGCTTTTATTGTATATAATTTGAATTGCATGAATCCCAAAAAAAACAAACGAAACTTGTATACATTATGGTTGTGACCTTGACTTTGACAACTGTTGGTATTTTTACCAAATTCATAACCTGTACTGGTAAAAAGAAATTTCTGTTCGGTATTTCCTTATCATTCACAATGTAAAACATTTAAATGGGATCCTAACTTGACGTATTTATTTTAGGTTACACCTTTACGACATGGGGGCCTTTGTTTGGTCCAAACAACTGACTTCTTTTATCCCTTGGTTGACGATCCTTATATGATGGGTAAAATTGCATGTGCTAATGTGCTTAGTGATTTATACGCAATGGGTGTCACAGAGTGTGACAATATGCTTATGCTGCTGGGGGTCAGTACCAAAATGACTGAGAAAGAAAGAGATGTTGTGATACCATTAATAATGAGGGGCTTTAAAGATTCTGCCTTAGAAGCGGGTACTTCTGTAACTGGAGGTCAAACAGTTGTTAATCCATGGTGTACTATTGGTGGTGTAGCTTCTACAGTATGTCAACCAAATGAGTATATTGTCCCCGACAATGCTGTTGTAGGAGATGTGTTAGTTTTAACAAAGCCATTAGGAACACAGGTAATAAAAATAAATCGTTTTATATTTTTTTAAGTTCTAAGTTTGCACAAATACAATCATACTAATTTTCAAAATGAAATATTTGGAGAAAGATACCACTTAGTTTTTTACCTGCAATTCTATCCCGCTACCTTTATATATATTTCAAACTCTATGGAACTGTAGATATTGGGCATAGTTTTTACAGTAGCTTATATAGATAAAATTCATTTCATTACTTATATTATTTATATTTGTCCTTTACATGACTACTTACAATTCATGATCTCAATTTCTTCCTAATAAATTTACAATTTTTCTATAGTTTCCTTTACTGTTCTTCTCCAGCTTATACTCTCCATTGCTTTGTCCCTCCTATTTTCAATATTTAACAGCCGTAAATTCTCCTGGACGCTGTTTAATCATCTCTTCCTTGGTTCCCTTTTTTCTTTTTCCCGATTGGCTTTCTATATACTACCATCTTAGTCATTCCATGATTCTGCATTCTTTGTACATCCCCTTACCATCTAATTCGTTGGGCTTTACTACTGTTGTTATTTTTGGCTCTTTACAAAGTACTTCTATTTTTTAGTTTGACATCCTTCTCCAACAGTTTCTGTACTTTTCCAAAACTCAGCTTTCACATGCGTAGAAAATTGAAGCTCTTATTACCGCCCTGTATATTCTATCCTTTGTTCTCCTTGATACAAATCTCGACTTCATTAGCAGTCTCATCAACATCTTGACGCTTCCCCTCTTTAGTTCTCCTTTGCCCTAACCAAATAGTGGTCTGTATTATTTTTATTTCTGCTCGTGTTATAAAGTCCCTGTCCTTTTGTTCAGTTAGTACATGGCTTATTTGATTTACTTGTGCCGTCCGGGGATTTCCATGTGCCCTTATGTGTATCCTTCCGTCAATGTTGGGGGCTATGTACGATCATATGCCTCTCTATGCGAAACATGAATCTGTGACCACTACTGTTTATAATCTCGTGCGTGCTGTGTTTTCATGTTACTTTTGTAGCTTCATATTATACATGTAAGTTTTATTGTTTGTGATTGATATCATTACATGTATTTCCCCTTTTAACAAATTCACAAAGCTAGAAGTGCAGATTTAACTTAGTAACAAAATTTTGGTTATTCACACATTTCTCAAATGTAGTTTTGTGCCTTTCTAAAGTTTATATATTTATATACAAGCTACACATGTCCCTAGAAATTGTAGCTGTTCTTTCAGTAAAGATCCCAATTAATCTATTTTTTCCTCCATCCCATTATCTTACAGTCCATTTTTGACTTCAGCTTCTTCCAGCTATTCACTTTCATTGTTACTATGTTTTTCTCTACCTGGTTTATCCAGTTCCTCCCTTGGTCTGTCCATTTTGTCAATATTCTGATGGTTGAGTTTTTATCTTTTTTAAGCATATAACCAAAATAACTACACAACATTTCCATACATGCAACTTCAGTAGTGTAACCTTTTTTAAAGTAATTTATTACTTTGTGTTAGTAGTACGATAAATTTTATGGTTATAATGGTGTGCAAATTATTATGAGGAGGAACTAAATTTAGTTTTTATAGTAGACCCAAAGTAATTAACATTTATGTATCCGAGTGAGACATGAAATTCTTTACCGTTTTTTCGCTAAGTATTCGTAATAAAGCAGACGCTTTTTTCCTTCAATTAAATCCATGTTTAGGTATATAAGTTTATACTATAATAACAGCACTTTCCTAAATATTTTAAGTATATAGGATCATTCACGACGATTACCTGTTAAGACTTATCTCCGGAAGTAGTAGAAATTTTGATATCACTCTTTATAAAATCGGAATCTGAGATATATCAATTTCCTTTTGCAGTAGTTATATAAATCAGTTTTGAGATTTTTCATGAATTATACAAATAGCTGTTTACAATAACTGCTTCTGCAATGTACTTTTTTACATTTGTTTTTCAATAATTCGGTTACTAATATTTTAGGTGCTTTTTATTGGAAAGAGATCGACTTTATGAATTTGTTCAAATCGAAAACAAGCGGATTTAGGGGTATCAAATGAAATATATTTTATCCTGTTATATTAGAATATGTAGAAATTATTTAAAGTAGGGGTTGCTATTTTAAAAAAAATACTTTTTCCTGATTGGGTACATCCACGTTTGGACTGGGTTTTCGGAACACCTTTTGCATTTTCGATCATGTAGAACCATAAATTGCTGTTTATGTAATTCATATGAATTTTAAAACTGATTTACATAACTAATGCCAAACAAGAGATCTTGATAATTCGATGCTTCCTTGATCTCACCGATGTAATTAAACTTAATTAATGAAATAAGAATCCCATTAGACGTCGGTAGGATTCAAACCTACCACCTTCGTTGTCGAACGGGCGCGCTACCACTACACCACAGTCTTGCAGGTTCGAATCCGTTTTTTTTTTTTTTTTGATATCGAGATGTTTTGATGGCTACAGATGTATTGCAACATCTCGACAGACAGTATATATTTATCTGCCAAGTATACACTAATAAGTAGAGACGGGATTTTAGGACGTAAAAAACAGCTAAAATTGCCCTTTTTTAGGCCTTAAAAACTATGTATTTAGGACGAAAAACTGTAATTTAGGCATGCTAGGCAAATACTTAAAAAAAACGGTAAACACAAAAATCATTTTATTTTTAAAACAACATGAATAAGAAGACGATATTTAATGTAATTTTAGGTACATTTCAGATATAAAAAGAAATAAAACATACAAATTTTAACGAATAACTAAAAATATGTAGATTCATTTGGTTTAAAATAATAAATAAATTAATTAATCGCCGTGTAACATGTCCTCAAATTTCGCGTTTGCGTAGCACACAAGATGTTTTTCCAAGTTGTCGTTAGTAAAAATTTGTTTCTTCGGTCGGAAAACTGCAGTTTGTACGAAGAAAATGAACGTTCTAGTCACACGAGGTTGTAAGACAAAACTTAAATATGGACCAGTCAGCTGTGGTATGAACGGTAGCTTCAACTGCTTCGCCACTGAGCAGCTCAGCAAAACTCTTTAACCGTTTTGAAAACCTGGATTTTTCGAAATCACTTGGTTAAACTTTGCTTCGGCATTATTAATTACTGCAATAGAATCTGTAAGAGGAAGGCCGAATGTTCTAATCTTTTGATGTTATCAATGAGAAATTTATAATGCGACTTGATGTATAAAAGATCGTTTTTGACATTTTGATTGGAAAAGTATTCTTGCGCTTGCTCAATACAGTTAGCTGAATCTTTGTCAAACGATATTACAATCTAAAACATAAAGCGTTAAATAAAAACAATTTTATTTAAAAATTTTGCTAAAAAAGTACTTACTGATTTTATTGCTTCGAAATTATTAGCATAAAAAAACTACCGCCTCTAACCAAGTTCCCCAACGTGTTAAGACAGGTTCGGGAGGCAAAGGGAGATCTGGCAGATTTTCTTTATACACTGCCACACGCAGTGGAGCTTTTAAAAAGACTCTCTTGGTATTTGAAATTAAACCATTAACATTAGCATATTGATTTTCTTAGACATTCACACACCAAATTGAGTCCATGTGCAAAACATGTTAAATGATTAAGATTTTTATAAAAAATCTTCAAATTTGTACCACATTTGAGCATATAAGAGCACCATCCGTGACTAAAAGCTTGACTTTTCGTACTTAATTCCATCTGTTGGCCACAAAATACCTAAAATACGAGAGTTGCCTTTAACTTAAATATCTAGCATTAAATTTACAATATTATTAAAGTAAGTTTTTTGCATAATATATCTTACCTAAAGCTTGGTTCCACGAATCTTGCCATTGTATTGCAATTTGTTCTTTCAAGTTGCTTTGTAGCCAGTAAATACGGTTTTCCTGGTGTTTCAGAACAAAGCTTACCCACAATCATATTTGCCATAATACGACCTTTAGAGTCAGTCGTCTCATCTATAGATATCCAAATATCGTTGTTACCAACTTCTTCGCGAATAGTATTAATAGTCAAAAAATTAATAAAAATATTATAGGTGTAAACAAAATCTTAATGACACTCAAGTAGGAAAATACATTTTTAAATTATTATTTATTATATTAATTACCTCATTGTAACATTTTGTTACATATGTTGTTCTTAGGTTTTCAACGCTTGCCACATTCTTGTTGCAGTATTTAGTGAGAAAATTTCACAGTTTTGAATAGTTTAATCTGTCCAGAGGTATATTTGCAGACATAAAAGCGTCGCATAAATCTCGATTAAAAACGTCGATTTCTCTTGAATTTTTGGTGTCTATTAACATTTGGTTCCTCAACGGTTTCCTAAGATTTGCCTGATGTCCAGGAGGCAGTAGCATGTTGCTCTAAATGATTTTTTCTTTTTGCAAGTTAACTACAATAATATTTTTTAAGCAAGTTAGGAAAGAAAAACAAAAACATCCTTTACCATTTTTTCGCACGCTTTACAAAACAACTCTTCACTGTTGCTTGGATTCAGCTGAAAGACAGTAGTGCCTCCAATTGCCTTCAGCCATTTTTGAACTTTATCGCTATGTGATTCCTTGGATTTTGGCATTGTTGTAGATGGAAATACACAATACACTGAGTAGATAAACAAGCACAAACCGACAGCAAACTACCGAAAAATATTCGTTGCAAGCTACGATATAAATGAAAATTCAAAGTACGTCTTTCACTACATACTGATTCGTCAATAGTCCACCTCGCTATAGGAACACACACATATACGCTCCAGAGAAACATTAAGAGAATAATATAAAATCTAAAACTGCAATATCAAGATGTCCATTGTATAAACTATGAATGGGCATCGTGTATTCATTAATCACGTTAACAGGGAGAAGAAATTTGCTTATATGGTTTAAATTACAGGGCGTAAACAAGCCGATAGGGATTCCCGTAAAATAAAAACGTGGGTGCAGGTAAATGAACCCGAGAGCGATAAGCCGATACTTGAGGATATATCTTCAATAGGGTAGTAATATAAATTTTACGGCAGGCAAATCCAAACTTGCCCCTCACACAATAGACGGGAAAAACCCATCGTTGTATTAGTTTATAGCATTTTAGCTGTAAAACTAAAATTTACATTTAAGAAAGATGCAGCTGGGTAAAAACCATATTTAATTAAAATTTAAAAAAAAACGTTTAGACCAAATAAATATGATTTTAGGTCAAAATATGGCGAAAAACCACGATTTAGGCTGTTAAAAGTCCAAATAGGCAACTAGGCAAAATAAAACATAGCTAGATCGCTTTGATTTGTCGAGAAACATATAGATTTTGTATTATTTTTAATTTGCCTTGAATCTAAACAAAGAGGCATTTTGCCTAAAATCCCGTCTCTACTAATAAGTAATATACAGTGTGACTCAATTGAAATGAAAGCACCCATGTAAAACCCGTATTTTGCATTAAAATGAAACCAATTTTTTTAATACATAGTGGATTAAAAAGTCTACTTCCACACATAATTTCAGAAGTTCATCTAAAGTTTCAAGGCACACTGATTATTTTTCGAGGTCGAAAATAGCAAAATTTAGCTGTTTCAATCGTTAATAGTATATTTCTATTTCATCCAAAAAATACATGGTAAAATTCAGTAGTAAGTAGTATAAATAATAATTTATAAATGACATCAAATGCAGGCTACGACATTGTTAGTATTACCATAATTGCTCATTAACTTCTTTGACTAATTGAAGGGTTGATGATAGCTTTGATATAAATGTTGAAGCAAATCTGAATAAGGAAGTGCATTTGTTTACTTTTTTTTTTTTTATATAAATTTTGATCTATCTTGGTCAGTAGATTTTGTAAGACCGGATTACGAAATAATGCTGTAAAGATTGAAAAATGATTCTCTTATAACTTTTTTAATTAATAAATATATTTGAATGAAATTTTGGTTAATCCCATTTTAGGGACCTTCTAAATAATTCAATGGTGTAGTCAAGTTTTTAATAAAAGAATCGCTAATAAAATTTTATTTTCGGCCTCGAAAAATAATCGTATTTTTCGAAATCCATATTTCTGATTTTACTAATGTAATTAAATTTAAATAATGAACTAAATCTTAATCTAATGAAATAAAAACCAAAACCGATAGGTGTATCGGTTTCGGTTTTTCAAGCCATCCACAAGCAGTTGTAACGTCAGATATTGTTGGAGATTAGTTTAATAATGATGTGAACTACCGGTACCTTCATTTGTTTATTGCAATAAGAAGAGTACTGTATTTCACTACGTTTTCGTGTAGTCTTTTATTTTGATAAAGCAGCCCAATACGTGAACAGCGCTTACTTATGATATTCTTAATCTTATGTTGTATGTGTATTCGTAGTTCCAAATTGTTACCAACTACTAACGCGGAAAACTGATTAGCGAAAATCGTAGATATGTACATCTATTTTTGATGATATGGGATACATAAAATCTATAACTAATTTCTCCTCATGTAGCTGTGAATGCTCATCAATGGCTAGACCAACCTGAACGTTGGAATCGCATCAAATTGGTGGTTAGCGAGAGGACGTTCGTAAAGCGTATCACCGAGCGATGGATTCTATGCCAGGCTAAACCGTATCGCTAGTAGACTGATGCATAAATACAACGCTCATGGTGCGACCGACGTCACGGGTTTCGGTCTCCTCGGTCATGCGCAAACGTTAGCTTCCCATCAGAAGAACGAAGTTTCTTTCGTCATCCATAATCTACGGTTATCGCAAAGATGGCAGCGGTCGCAAAAGCTTGCGGCAACATGTTCCAACTACTCCAAGGCCATTCGGCGGAAACTTCCGGAGGATTTGTTGATCTGTTTACCGAGAGAGCAGCAGCGGCTTATTCAAGGATATTGAAAAACAGGAAGGCTACCAGGCCTGGATTATCGGTATCGTTGAGAAGGGCAATCGCTCCGCGCGCATCATAGATAAACCTCGAGTAATCGAAGTACCGACTAAAGAATAAACTATTAATTATTAAATAACAATTGAAAAACCACACACATCTCAATTTAGCCTTTAATTTTCTAACAATAATTATAACGACAGCAGATGTATCGTTCTTTGGCCTTCCCAGCTTTATAGACAGAATTAGTTTTGGAAAATTTAAAAGAAGCCAATCATTAAACTTTTTATTATCTATTACATGTTTTATTATAAATATTTAAATACATAATTTCTTTGGATTTTCATGTGAACTTGCCTTCGATTATAAAAAGAATTCATAGAGGCATAGATAGACTAAGTAGTAGGATTATTTTCATTACACATATTGTATCCTCTTGGATTGAAAGTAAAAATTGCGTTTTTATTGCATAAATTCATAAGTTCTCTCGGTTTTCCTAATATTATTTAGATTTAATATAAGAAAGATGTTTGTATTCGTAAATTTTGTAAGATACTTTTCGGAAATATAGATACCTAAACTGTATGCTTGTGTTCCTTATATACCACTGTTGTAATAGTGTTATTAAGTGCAATTTTGGTGAAAAATAGAAGCCTAGACACATAATTAGCAAAAGGCATGGGTGTTTCAATGCCACTGTTGGTATTCTAAAAGTAGAAATGGATAGTTTATCTTATAATACTTGGTGTCTAATTTGAGATTTTCTATAACCTATGCAAATGATCTTAGGTATCACGGTAAGCAATCAAAAATATATTTTTGATACATATCGCATGTATTTAGGTATATTACCGATAAGCACATGCATATACCGCAAAGAAAACCCAACCTTTCAGTGGTTATGTAATTGCATGTATTGTTGCAAACGTTGTTAAGACAGGAATTTAAGTATCGACTAAGATACTATCAACAACAAAAAAAAACGAATTTTTGACTTTTTGATTTAATTTATTTATTCTTTATAGCGTGTTCCATTGGACTGCACTAAAGCGCACTCGTAGCTTGCATATAAAAATTTTGATTATTGAATATTAAACATTGATTTTTTTAAAAACTGGAAACGAAAAGAAATCTTTAAGTGTACTTAAAATTAACATTTGGTTTGGAAAAAAACACTAATTTGTCGCCTCTAAATTAAAAATTCGTTAAACAGTTGGTATCTACAATTCGCTAAAATACGAAGTATTTAGAAAATAAATTTATTGAAAAAATATATTTTAATTATGGTTAAAATGTATTTTTTAAAACTTCCTATGTAAATAAAAACTAAGCTGGAGCTTTTCGGTAGAATTTTGTAGCGCATCGATAGATTACGTCTAAATTCGGTAAATCTACCAAAAAATCGGTAGGATTAACATCACTGGCTCCTGTACAATTAACAAAAAGAGGATTGTGTTTTATTTATGAGTGCGATATTCGAAGGTAGAGGAGTGTGTACTACAAACATAAGAATTATATTTCTTATCGACTTGTAACCAATAATTAAACATCTCGTTAGAAAACACAAGTACTATAGGGTACTATTTTAAATGTGCAATATTATACTAACATTACTGCATTTTATGTTTTCTTATTTTATAATACGGTGCTAATATATAGTATAGTATAAATAATTAAGCAATGAATGCACGTCATCAACAACGAATGACGTCAGATGTCTAGATGTTGTCTTGTCGCATTGTTTATGACAGCTGTTGTTTGCGTTAAGTGGATTAATATTAGGTTAGAATTACCATGAGCATTAAGTGCAAAACTGCACATAAATACTATTAGTAAAAAAGGACAGATATTTTATAGTATCTGAAGGAAGTGAAAAAATTTAAATTATAATTCTAAAAAGAACTAACAAAATTCTACAACAAAATCGATTAATAAAACTGCAAGTAAACAGTGATCAGCTGATCACGTTAGGATTACATTACAGTTTTACGGCCAATTCAAGCCGGCAACATCGATATTTGTTAACCCAGGATGACCACCATGGTAAAATAACATTCCCTATTCATATATATTTTCCTTTATAATATATGAGTTTCTCTAGTGCAAAATATATCAATATTAGAAAGAAACTACAAAATTTTTCAATGTACGACGTCACTAATACCGTTTATTTTCGAAAATTATAGATTTCGTGTTACAAATCAGGCACCGTAATTTTTAGTAAGTTTATGTTCTTATAATTGCAATAAAACGTCATATAAACGTCATGGATGATGTGCGTTCATTGCTTAATTATTTGTACTATATATTTACTACTTGAACGAAATAGAAAATCTCAAAAATCGGGAGCGAATTAGGATCCTGCAGGTAATACGGTTACCATAGTTGGGATCGAATTTTGATCCCGAGTCGAGACAATTTTAAATAAGTGGTTGATGTGTGATGACCAGAGAACGTCAAAATCGTAAGGGGCATGACTCAGAGTCCGCGCATCGTAAACATGATACAGAGACGCACTAAGTGTATGTTGCATATTTCAGACGTTAAGTTTTTATAAATGTTTTTAAACGAAATTCATATATTAATTATAAATTGAAATAGAAGATAAGTACATATGTAATAAATTTGTTTCAAGTAGAAAATAAGGAAAGGAAATTAGCGCTTTAGCTAATTTCAGGAGACTTTTCTATATTTTCTGCAGTAAAACGGCTTCTTTTTGAAGTTAGTACGTCTTCCAGTATCGAAAACGTTCTTTCAAAATTCAAAATCTTGTAAGCGCAGCAAATTAAAACGTGATATAAGAGTTATTTATGCATATATAGTGGGACCTCGGTTACGATAGTATCTTATTGCGGAATTTCGGGTTACGGAAAAAATTTGGATTGAATTTTTGATTTCAAAACCGAAAGATACTGCGGGATACGAAATGCGGCTTAGAACAGATTCGGCAGAATTTCCGCGCTACTCATGTATATGGTTGGAAGAGTTAGTTATATGCAATGTAATGCGATGATTTGAATGGTTAATTTCCCACTATTCCACCGCTTTGCATCTGACTTGAATTCAGAGTTAATATTATTTTTACTTTATCCGAAAATCCTTTATCTTTATGTAAAATCTTTTTCAAAGAACAAAGCCGAAAGTTCTACCGTCAATTTTGTAATATACATACATGAAATGGCCACCTCGCCCTCATTGTCTTCCGTTACTCCAGAAAGAGTCCTTATTAAAAGTAGCGTAAGTGAAGTTATTACTTTTTAATTTCA
This sequence comes from Dynastes maya, assembly GCA_029619315.2. NCBI lineage: Eukaryota > Metazoa > Arthropoda > Insecta > Coleoptera > Scarabaeidae > Dynastes > Dynastes maya. The sequence continues at coordinate 19,737,807 of JAROYE020000010.1, read as the reverse complement.
ATCTTTAGAGTTTTTATTACTTTTCTACGTAACTTCATTTCTATATGTTCAATTGTATTTAAAATACATAATATGAATTTGCGATTATTTTTTGATCATAGGAACGGATTATATCTATTCCCTTCATCTCTTACACATTTGATAGTTACGAAATTTCGGACCACGAAATGTTTTTGGTACCAATTAATTTCGTAAACCGAGATACCACTGTATTTGAATTTTATAATTTTTCCTGGGTGCGTTCGAAAAAGCTGGGTAAAAGTAGGGTACTGGTAATAGAGGTAATGGTCACGTGACTTCTATTACCGCTGACTATTCGAACGTAAATGAGTGATGGATGCTGGAGTGGGGTGCAGTTTGAAATATTGTTAGATAGGTTAGATTTCAATATTTTGAAATTTTATGAAATTTGTTAATTGTATGCCCTCTATAGTTTGATATAATATGGATTTGCAAAGAAAGAATGGGTTGTAATCATGGCACATCGGTTGCATGTTTTTTGTGTTTCTATTAAAAGTTGTTTTCTTGTATATCTCTGTTATTCTGTTATTTAAATATAGCGTAATGTTTATCATATTAACTACTTATATTCTTACATAAACATGTATATTATAACAAATACCCTTCCGCATATATCCTTCAAGAGTTTTGTTTTGCTTTTTTAACGAATAAAGTAACACTGCGCATGACGGGTCATTTTTCCCGACGCCCGGAGGTCGGTAACATTTGGGTAGTGCACAGCATCTACCCGCGTTCGAAAAGTAGGGTAAACATTGTCCAGAGCAAGTTATCCGCTATTTTCGAACGGGTAGAAGAGTACCTGGGGACTACCTACTGAATTTTCGAACGCGCCCTGGTTTAGTGTATTTAAATCAGGGTTTCTGTTGAACACTACATCAGCTTAATCAGTTTATTTCCAATATCATCCGGAATACTTTTTAATTTATTGATTGTGTCGTTTAATGTATTGAACGCGTCTCTCAATTTTATATTTCGACTTTCATTCAAGCATTGTATCGTCCGCTGTTAAGCGTTTAATATGAAAATTAAATACCTTAAAAACCAAATAATGAAATAGAGAATAGACACAGTATAATATGTAGAATAATTTGAGGAGAGTGCTTGATGTGAATACTGTGACTGCATACCATTCACTGATTCCTCGATCTTGAAATAATCACCGCGTACATAACATGCTCTGCTGCGCTGCCGTCATCCCCTATCAATGTTGCCGTTCTCTGGTGATGTAATTCCTTTCATTTAAAACAAGTTGTATACAAAGATTTTCTCCGTTGTACGGGGGAATGAAATATAAAAATTGTACTCGTTTCTGCAGCTTACTCAAAACTCAATATTTTATTATATATGGAATTTATGATGCTAATATAGCTCATGGTATTGGTGGAATCATTCCCGGCAAAAAAAAACAAAGCGAGGAAAGAGACAGCGTAATCCGCAGGCATGTTTCTGCCTACCCGGCGTGATCAGCGCGGTTCCGTACATGTCCTTTCCTCGCTAATGTTTTTTTCCTCTCGGGTTTATGTCGTTATTCTCCACAAACAGCACCAAGATATATCTCCACACGTCACCTAGCGTCGAGAAACATAGTCATGCCGTCCAGAGAACAGCGACAACAACTCGACATGCAGATTCTCACCATCTATCGAGCAGCTCCTGGGCTGCTGGGCCATGAGCTATATTAGCATTAATTCTTGGTTATTGTTACTAGGCGTGTATTTTTAGTACATCATGGTAAGCCTGAGGAATCATTTAAAGGTGTAGACACACGGCGCTTGGGCGCCACGCCATCTTGCGTTAAGCAACCCAGGAGCTGCTCGATAGGTGGTGGGACTCTGCATCCCAAGTTGTGTCGCTGTTCTCTGGACGGCATGGCTGTTTCTCGACACTAAGTGGCATGGGGAGATATATCTTGGTAACTGCTTTGGAGAATAACGACATAAACCAGAGAGATGAAAAACAATAGCGACGAAAGGACCACGTGCGGAACCGCACTGATGACGCCGATTAGGCAGAAACGTCCGCGGATTACGCTGTCCCTTTCCTCGCTTTGTTTTTTGCCGGGAATGATTTCAACAATACCATGAGCTATATTAGCATTAATTTTGGATATTGCTACTAGGCAATCTTTTCATGTGTATGGAATTCATGGGTTACTTTTCCCACGCTCTATAAATATAAATTTTCCAAATACATTTTGAAAAATAGTGGATACAGTATGTTAAACTTAACTAAAACAAATTAGTATATATAATACAAACTATAAGTAAGGGTAAAATGACTAAAATGTACAATATAAGATAAAATATGATCTAAAACATTTAAAAAGAAATCAAAAAGCAAATATTAGAAAGATTTTGGATCTTGTGTGTTAAATTGTTTTAATTTAGGGTTTAGTTATTTTTTTATGGATGACATAATAAAAAAAGGGACATTTAATTTGCTTCTTAGGGATAGAAAAAATTGTGAAACAGCTTTAACTATTTTGTATACGGAATTGTAAATATTGATCAAACAAATAATTCCATGGAATAGATATTTCACTTTTTTATATTTTCGCCATTATAAATAACTTCACTGTAAATAAAATGGCGGATGTCAACATATTAAGCATTTATAAATAATACAAAATTATTATTTATAATTTAGAGTTATAACAGTATAATTACTCATGTTATATGTGTGCGAATAGTTGAAATAATCCCGCGAGATTCATTTAATTCACTTTTAACGTTATTAATAGGACTGAATTTATTATATGAAAATAACTTTAATTTTCATATACGGTTTTCTTTACAAATAAAAATGTGTTTCTTAAATGTTTATATAGGGTTCTTTTTACTATGTATAGCACTTTTAATTTATTTGCTGCAGTATAATCAAACGATAAACATTTTATGTGTACAACTAGTACCTCTGTGAGGTGTATAGCTGCTGGTTTTGGAGCAATCGCTTATATTATACGATGGCCGGTAATTCAGGAGAGAGTGAATTTAATACCATAAATTTCGAAAAAAGGCTCACCAGTCTTAAAGACTCTCAAGAAAGTATAAACAATTGTTGCCATTGGTGCCTAGAAAACCGTCAGCATCACAAGAAGATAGTGAACTGTTGGTTAAATGTGTTGAAAGCGCGTCAGAGTAGAGCAAAGACTGGTATTGTTTTATTTAGCTAATGATGTAATACAATACTCAAAGAGACGAAATTATGAATTTGTGGAAAGTTGGAGTACGACATTACAAAAGGGAACAACCATGGTTCGGTAAAGATGACTTTCAAAAATGTTTAGTTTCTTAATACTTATCGTATATATTTCTTACGATTTCTAGAGACGAAAAAGTTAAGCATAAAATATTGAGGATATTTAAATATGGGAACAACGAGGTGTGTATGGAGAAGAATTTATTACTGATCTCAGTGGTCTTATTAGTGCTACACCTACAGCTAGAAAGAGCGATGATCCCCAAGAATTTCAGGTGCTGATTACAGATAAATTTATGGAAAATAATAGAATTTAATCTATTTTGCTTTTAGAGTACATATTTAATTACGAAATAAAAAATTGTGCCAAATTGGAAACAGATACTGATTTGAAGTTGAAAAAATTTAAAGAACACAATCCAAAAATGATGGATGGTGAAGCTCTATGTGCTTCCCTTAAAGGTAAGTACCGGTTATTTTCTCTTTTTCATAACTTTATGAAAATTCCCTTTTTCCAGATCGTGCACATCTAGATGATGTAGAAAAAGAAAAGGACGACTACGTCAGTCATATGGAAGCTTACGTTAATGCATTAAAGTTAGAAATAAAGGCAAGGCACAATTTAATATCATTACTACAACAAGCAGAGGTGCACCTAGATACTGATAAAAAAGATGTTAAATTGGTAGCTAACGTATGTATATGTAAGGTAATTAAAAGAAATTTTGAATTTGACTTTCTACTTTTTTATAGGCTTATAGAGCTTTTGCAATGCGAGTTAGAATCTAAAGAAGAAGCTAGAAGAGATGCTTCCTACGTTAAATAGTCCAGTACCTTCACCAGATATAAATGCACCATCACCAAGTCCAGATTCAGATTTAGAATTACCAACTACAACTGGGTCACCACCTAAATGTAAGTAAATACAGTGGAACCTCATTAAACCCTGCTAATGATTTGTTGATATAGCGCCGATTTGGTGAAATGTATTTTTACATATTTTATTTAAACAAATTTATTATCATACAGTCCTTGACCATGGAAATAGGACCACTTGAGAAATATTATATTTCCAAGAATATTTATTAAACATAATTTTGAATTTCAAAAATCTATAAAAGCATAATTGTTGTTTGAGTAATACTCTAATACATTATGGCCACAGATAATTGCTGGTTATAAAAATAATACTTGGGGATGCCATAAACCGATTTTATCACGCCTCTTGCCATTGAATTATCTTCATTTTTTTTCGTTAGTATCATTGCCAATATAAATAAAAAACAGTACTTTTACCGATTTTCCAAAGAGCTTATATTTCAAGGAAGTTTTAATTTTATTTGTGTGCGTCTATCTTCGCGGTCAATTATTAATGAAAAAAAAAAGGATATAACCATAGAGAAAAAAGCACGAATTTCTTCTCTTCTAGAGACGGGGGAGTTATCTCAACGTGAAGTTGCACAAAAAAGAGGGTGTATCACATCAAACTGTTCTGAGAATTGCGAAATTAATTAAGGAGAATATTCCTAGTACAAGTAGTGGCAGGAACATACTATGCCGGTAAACGCAGAACAACTGTAAAAGATGATCGTCGTATAGTAAACGTGGCTACAGAACATCGTTTTTTATCCACTAAAGGTGTTCATAAAATTCTTAGTGGAGAAGATATACAAATATCCGCCCAAACAGTCCGTAGATGTCTTCATGAAGCAGGCTTGAAATGCAGACGTCCGGCAAAGAAGCTAAGACGAACATCGAAACTGAAAGTGACACGATTTCAATGGGCTAAAGAATATAAAAAATATTCAGTCTCTAATGGTTTAATCAGGTATTAAGGACAGAGGGACCGGGACCGCTATATTTCGTTAACGGAATAATGGAACAAAAAGTTTTACAAAACTATTTAGTACCTTATATTGGTTCATTGGATCCGATTCAAGGACCATATACTTTCATGCAAGACAATGCACGGTATCATAAGGCAAAAAGTGTAATGCGATACCTTGAATCAAAAAATCTGCGTGTACTACCTTGGCCAGGCAATTCACCAGACATATACTCAATTAAAAATGTGTATATGTCTTGAAAAACATCGTAAGTACACGAAACTCAACTACAAAAGAAGAATTACAACAGCATTGAAAATGTATGGCAGAATAGCAAGGAAATTAAAAAACAATAAAAAGCTGCATTGGCAGTATGCCAAAAAGTATTGAGGAAATAAAAAAACCCATTGGAGGAACAAGCAAATATTAGTAAATATATGTTCAAATTATACTTACTTGCATGTTATACGTAAATAAAATAATAATATTGCCAACATTACCAACTGTTTTTTTAAATCTTACCCCAAAATCATATTTTTTTAAGTGGTCCTAATTCGATGACTAAGAACTGTATATAATCGTGAACATATATAATTCATAAATTTTTATTTACAATTTGGAAGAGTCTGCAATATGTGATTGCTTTTTGTTTTTAATCCTATTATTTTAAATTTTTCTTTATACGACGGTCTTCTCTTTCTGGAGCTAGATAATTGTTTTTGAGCACCTTTATCATTGTTTGGCAGCTTCTTCACACTCCTATGGTTTTTGGTTGGATGTTCAGCAAAATAGTGGATTTAATTTTGAAATTTGATTTTTCTCCGGGTTTTATTCCTTCAATTCCAAGTCCACCACATCTCCTATTCCTCTCGTTCTCGGTGGTGGACAGTCTTGCGGTTCAACAACATTCTCACACATATTGCATGCTCGTCTTCATGTTTTATCTAACTCCCTGGAATATTCGGGCTGGCTAGGGACGCCGATGTCTCTAATTCAAACATTCTTTACAAACCAAGGGGCTCCTACGATCATTCTCAATATTTGATTTTGGTGGAGTTAGTGGCTGTACACCAGGCTATCGCCCCGTAGGTGAGGACCGGTCTTAGGTATTGTTTGTAGACTAGTATCTTAGTCTCCACACGTAAGGGGCTGCTCCTATAGATGAGAGGGAACAGCTTATTCCTTGCAATGGTGAACTTTGTCCTCAAAGCCTCTACGTGGGGCCGCCAAGTGAGTCGTTGGTCGAGAACCTAAGTATCTTACTGAAGGAAACCAAGGGAGATGGGTACCGGTGATAGAGATGTTATCAGCAGATAGGACGCGCTTTCTTGTGAAGCGGACAGTGATACTCTTCTTTCATCCATGTTAAGTCGCCTTCGATCGCGCCATTCGACTAGCTCGTCCATCGCGCTCTGGAGATTTGTTATCATATTTCCTTTATTTCGATTACTTGCGAAAACTATGATATCATTCGCATAGATTGTAAAACTAACTGCTGAGTTTTTTGGGACATCACTCACTAAAAACAAATCAGGACCCAATACGGATCCCTGAGGGAGTCCGGAGTCAACGGGGCTCCCGGAAAAAAGACCACCGCCACATCGCACGGAGAAAGATTTCCCGGAAAGATATGATGTGACCAGCTTCGTGGTCCCAACACCAAATCCTGTCTGAATCATCTAATAGATGACTCCCATATGACAGACCATGGTCGAATCCTAGAAATATCTTTTGGAAATCTGAAACTGAAGAATCATTATTTTCTAAAACGGTACTTCACTGAGAGTAAATTGTCCATCGGTTCACGATTTTCGACGACAGTTACGTCACCATCTTCAAATCCGTCAACATATTGAACTATTTCTGCTTCGTTTTTAATTTTTTGCCAGAATTTTTCCGTTGTTACTGAAGAAAATATCCACTCAGGTTTCTGCTGTTATGTAAAGGAGATCTTTCAAAGACCACAGTTTATAAAAGTCTGCCATGTTTTCACTGACTGTAATAATTCGCGAAGTATAGTTTACCACGATTAATCGAGGTAACGGAAAGTAACAAACGAAAATCTATCCATCTTCTGTCTTCAATTCATTAAGATCTGGGTGAAAGGGAGCATTATCGAGGAAAATACAGCCTTTTCCTCTAGGTTTTTCCGCCGCAAATTCTTTGATTTTTCAATCGATACTAATTTTAATTCATGTTCACCAGTAGAATTCGAACATGCCATTATTGTCAGGCGTTCTTTACTTGATTTATCTCCTGGGAGAGATTTCTCGTTAGAATCAGCCAGTGTCTTTCTGGGCAAAGTTTTCCAGAAGAGTTCTGGTTCATCCGCGTTGTAAATATGCTCTGGAACAAAATTATGTTTGCCGGATGATCCTTTGGAGCTCCTCGGAAAACGACTGTGACGCATTTTGATCGACATTTCGGAATTTGAATCGTTGCAACCAGCCTAACAATACAGAAAAAGGTACCTTAATTTTTTATGATAAAAAAGAGCTTTTTCACATGGAGGAGGACCGGTTTTTGCTGGAACCACTTAAAGGCGGGCTTCATTAACTTGTCTCAAATTTGGACCTCTTACTCTTTGTCTTTTTGATACACCATTAAAAAAATTATTTGATAAATTCATAACATTTGAAATTGCTTGTTTTTTAAAATCATGTCCATTACCGTTTATATTCTGATACCATATTGAAGTGATAATTATGAAACTGTAACGCCACTGTCCGCATTTTTAATTAATTCAGTTTTTTTTTTCGAATCTTAAGTTTTTCCTTTTAGAAATCCGAACAAAATCCGAAGGCTGTGACATTTTCATATTAATTTAGTTTTTCTTCAAAAATTAAACTATGATTTATGTTATTAGATCCCGCAAAATTAAATACTAAATATCTAAACCTTTAAAGCTTTATTTTGTACTTACAATAACTCTCCTAATAGGTAACATTACAAAAATAAGGTAAACTTGTAAAAGTACCTTAGAAGGCTAAGTTTATACTGTCAACCAGTAAACAAATTAAAAACAAAATTTTCACTCGATTTAATTTTACTTTTCCATTACTATTGTCCTTTTATTGAACATAAATTTTCAAGTTTAAAATAACTATTTCATTAAAAATATTTTAAACTTTTCGTTTATAAGCCAGATGGATTTACCCGGACGTCGTATCATCCCCGGCCGGACATTCGCGGACATACTAAAAATCCGTACTTGTCCGGAGAAATCTAGACGTCTGGTAACCCTATGTGAAACAAACTATCAAACACTTTTGTTGGAATAATTACAGCTGTAAACACGGACGTGATGCACCTCACATACACCAACGCAGGCTTTTACAATCCCGTGCCCCCACCACCCTCGACAGAAACAAGCAACTTTCCAAACAATGGATTTTCTAGTTTTCTCGGTTCTAATATGCCGTTTAATATCGAGGTATACCTTCATCAATTTCATTTATAACACGTAACTATATTTTCTTGTCTGATTTGTTGTTTCAAGAGTATCAACGCGGCTTTGTTCAGCACGAGTCAGACTCCCGTGACGTCACAAAGTTCTACGGCGAATGATACCGCGACAACCGACATCTACAATTCCAACAGCGGGATTTCCAGCCTATTTCCTTCCATAACGCAGCCACCACCGCCTCCGGATCCGGTACCAACACCGTTACCTGTTGCCGCCCCCACTACAAATGATTATCAATTCAATTCGCAGCAAGTACCTTTAATGCCACCACCCATTCCGCCTTTTAGCAAACCAGATGTGTCCTATAACAATTCATATACGGATAGTTATGGCACTGACTCAAATTCAAATTTTGGTAAGTAAATTGAGGTCTTGTGACGACTGTAAACTTTTTTTTTATTGTTAAAAGCACTGCAATGCATTTTTAAAAGAAAGTAACATTCTTTTTTTATATATACAGGTAATTCTAGTTACAACCAGCCTTCAAATTCGTTTACCCACGCACCTATAACCTCCTATCCAACGCCAGCTCCGCCTTACCAATCAGTGCAATCTACACCAGTAACAAACTTCCAAAGTCAAAGCTCGTATCCACCCAGCTCCAACTTTCAGACAACCATAGCTGCAAACAATTTCGACTCATCGTCTATGACTAATTTCCCTAATACTTTCGTTCCACCTCCACCGCCATCTGGATCGGGTTATGGCGCTAGTGACGAATACAATCCTGAAGAGGAACCTGAAACGTGGGAGAACGAAGGAGTATGGGAACCACCGCCAGTAGATTTGGAAACTCCTGAGAGTCCACCTAACTTTGAAAAAGAAGGTTATAGCGAACCTATTGAGTATCATGACAATCAAACGATGGGAACCGGAATGGATATCGATCATAGGATATTGTCGTTGATGGGACCAAATAGCAATTCAGGTATTTCAACGTAAATTGTACGCAAATTTAACAATATCGCTCTTTCGTTTTGAGCGTGTGCTGTAAAGGAATTATTAGTACACCAAAAATATGCACAACATACATCCTATTTTTGGCAAATTATAGATTTGTAAACAATAAAGAAGTTACTTTGCTTTTAAAATTGTTGCAATTGTAATGTTTTTGTATGTGCACGTTTTCTTTTGGTTTTAAGTTAAATACATGCTTCAAACTATAGATTTTAGTTCTTGTTTTAGATTCTGAAAGCAATCACAGGAAAAAAGATGTGGACCATAGGAATCTAATAAGTCTTACAGGATCTCCCAAAGAGAATAATCCTCCAAAATCTTGGAAGGTCGAGGGTGATCAGGTAATTCATAAATATGATATACGTAGTTACTTAATCCAATATCTATCTACTTTTTGGTGCTAACTTGTAAATGAGTTGAGATCTGTCGTCTTTCATATCTTTTTTTAGTTCTTTTTGTTCTGGATTAGCTTAGAAACGTCACTCCACTCAACTGCCCTCGTCTTAGTTCCCAAATATTGCATGGTCTTTCCCTTTTTCTCTTTCCAATATCTCTTGCCTCATAAACTTTTTAAACCATTGCTTCACTTACCATCCTTTGTGCGTGGCCAAATCACCTTGATTAACTCTGCTGGATTATAGTAGTTCCTACAGGAAATATGTTCAATGTCGTTTAATTTGCTTCTTTGTCTTTCTCTTGTAGTCTATGTTTCATATAAGAAGGACAGTAGCTTTTGTAACTGCTTCTACTTTGACTTCTGGCAATATGCTTTAATTACCCAGCAATTTTTCTCACAATATTGGATAGTTCACCAGTTTTTTCAGTCCTTTATCCCATTTATTTCCCGTTTCAAGATTCTATCATTGCTTATTCCCCTTGAATATTTGTAGTTATACACCTATTCAAGCTTTTGCCTTTTTACAAGAATAGTAGACACAGGATTTGACAATGTAGTCGATTTGTCTGCTCACAGTTAAAGTCTGGGTGACGTCACTTGTCTTCATAACTCTCTTTGCCCTCGTCAATAAATCTTAAAATTAAAAATGAAATTCGAAATCACGAGGTGTTATTTAAAATTTCCGAGAATTTTCTAAAATTTCCGCTGTCGTCTTCAAATTTTTCACCTTCGACAGATTTGCAACGATCCCAACGATTTTCCCATTTTTGGAAGCACTCCTGGAAATTAGAACCCTGTAGGGTGTTCAAGACCAGTTGCGATTAAACTTGGATACCTTCAACAGAGTCAAAACATTGGCTAAATTGATTTTTATTTTGGGGAAGAGGTAGAGGTCGCAGGAGGCTAAGTCAGTAAGGAGGATGGAGAACCGTTGTCATGTTATTTTTTGTCGGGAATTCCTTCACAAGGAGCAAGGTGTGTGCGAGCGCGTGGTGGAGCAACCAGACGTTTTTCCCACAGTCTCTTCAAAACCTTGCAGTAAAACTTCCCATGGACGGACTATCCAGGTGGAATAAGTTCCATATGTACAATTTCTCAAATATCGAAAAAATCATCAGCATCGACTTGATGCTGTTGGGAACTTGGCGCTTTTTTCGGCCTTGGAAAGGCTTCCAGTATGACGATGGCTGTTTCGTTTCAGGGTCATAACCATAGACCCACAATCCATCACCTGTAATGACTCTGGACAGTAAGTTTGGATCATTTTGAATTGTTTCTTGCAGCTTAGTGCACACCTGAATCCGGTGGTTCTCGTTGGTCGTTATGGAGAAGGCTGGACACACTCCACTGCAATTCCTCTCATGTTCAGCTCATTAGCATTAGCAAATTCGTTAGCATGTTCCGTACGACAATCCAAGTATTTCACAAAGATTTGGGATTGTTTGCCTTCTGTTTTCGTAAATCACTTCACGCACTTTCGTGATCATTTCAGATGTTGTGCATATTGACAGTCGACCCGAGCGTTATTCTCCACAGATTCTCAACTTTCCTTGAAACTCTTGAACCACTCAAATGTTCTTGCCTGACTCAAGGTATTCTTACCAAAAGCCTCCTTCAACATGTGATGGGTTTCAGCTACCGTTTTCTTGAGATCGTAGCAGAATTTGATGCAAGTCAATTGCTCCTTTGCGTCAGTCATTTAGAAACTCCCAGAAATAGATGAACGCGTTGGTACATAAACAGCAATAACTCACATAGAAATGCGCGCCTAAGATGACGAAATTTGACTGAGCAGTAGCTGAAAGGTGCATCAAAAAGCGCCTAGCAGCGGTACCTCGTAATGCTTTTGGTTTTGGCGGGATATTCAAATTCTCGGATATTTTGGGTAGCACCTCCTATATTAAATTGTAAACAAGGGCAAGCGTGTCAAAACTAACCATCAAAAACGGTTTACCAGTTTGTAAAATCTAATAATTCATTTTGTACATCCCATTCATAGTTCATTCCGAAAAAGTAAATTGAGCATATTTGACCTAGATTGAATTTATCTGCTCTTCGATAATATTTCAGCTATTCTTCCCTAATAGTCCTTGAAATCATATCCTTTTTTTACTAAATTGTAACACCAGTCAATAGACTCCACCGATTAGAAAGAAAACAAGTTTAAAAGCCTAACTCATGTAATTTTCTTTATTTCTAAACAAAATTTTTCGTGTGAGTTTCCACTTTTCATCAGGGTGAGCTATTGAACAACAATTACAATTAAAAGCATGCATTAAGTTACAAAAAATGTTTACTTACAAATATGAAAATTTCCTAAATAATCAATATTAAAAACATGAAGTACAGAAAACATTAAATTTGGAATAAATGCACAAGTATACAAACAGAATGTTCTAAAACAGTGGTCGGTAACCTTTTTTTTTTGTAAAGAGCCATTTTTAGAATCATATACTACATGACATAGAAATTGCAACACCAAGAAGGGGTGCGAATTTTTTGACCAAACTTGGCAAAAGCGTATGACTATTCAAAGGTAATAATTGATTATAATTTCAAAGAAAAAGAATAAAAGATATATACAGATTAATTGTGTTGGGCCCTCCATATTAGTTTCACAGTTTCTCACTCTTCCTGGCATTGATTCCAGTAAGTGGTCGATGCTGGAAAAGTGAGTCTTCCAGTTGCTTAAGATATGGAAGAATATGAGATTCCATCACCTCATCAACGTAATGCTGGACGTTCCTAATGGCTTGGATGAACACCAACTAAGACCTACTCCCATATGCTATAGCACCCCATACCATACCACTCTCACGACTCGATGCACACGGCTTTCAACAGAAAATGGAATATCGCGGCGTCTTCGTCTGACCCTCATACGGCCATCATGTATCTCGATACAAAATGAAGATTTATCACTGAACACCTTATGCCACTTCACGTTCCAGTGCATTCTCAATCTACACCACTCCAAACGTTGCCGTCGGTGTTGAGCCGTAAATGGTAACACAAGATGTGGTTGATAGGATTGCAAGCCGAAAGCCCTGAATCGACGATAAACGGTTCGAAGAGGCTCAGGGCGACCTTCATTACCTAACCATACATCAGCAATTGACTTGATACTAGAGAACCGGTCTCTTAGTGCCATTAGGCGAAGATGGCGGTCAATGAGGTGCAGGACCGCCAGTTCTTCTTCGGCCTCCGGTTCCTTTTCGACGACTTTCCTAGCCCTCCCTAGTCTATTACTGATAACATCACGTGCTGGTGGGTTGGTTCCGGTTAAAGCGATTTGCCATTTCGCCGAACGAAAAATCACTTTCGCGCAAACCAACAATTCGACCTCTGTCGGATTCGCTCAACTGGCGATCATTTCCACGTTGTCGCACTCTAGGCATAATTAAACCCTCTAAACACGTTAAACAAAATTATGACAAGAGAAAACGGTGAAAATTTAATCAAATCTCGCAAGAAATATATCAGATATGCCATGACCACTTGATCCATCTCAACAAAATTATGGTGTTGCAATTTTCATGTCATGTAGCATATTTACCAAAATAATACGGTGTAGCAAATCAGCAACATGAATTATTCAATTTTTGAAAATTGAGCCTGAAACATGTTTCCTTTTAATAATAATAATAATGATAATAATAATAATTCGTGCCTTTACGTCCTCTGACATATTACGACTACGCCCACAAAGCATGACTAAAACTGTCGTTCATCATGGTCATAAATGAGTTAAAGTACATAGCCAAACTCGTGAACATATATGGATTTAAAAATGTACATGTTAGGAGCTTTGACTGATGAATCAGTAAAAATAAAGGCGAAATATTTTTTTCAAAACTTCGGTCGTCATCCCGGCAGTTTTAACAGTTTATAGTGGAGCTAAAGTATACATAAAAATATTAAATTCGAAATTATATTCATTATGCCTGTGTTACTTCCGTAGATATTGAACCGTCTTTCTTTAAATATAACATTTTTTCATCACAGGGAACATACTTCACCGAGACAAATGTGGAAACATACCTGATGGTGCAAATTTTTCACCAATCTTATCCACGCTGTTAAGAAGTTATGTTTACACATACGCTATTTATAATCCACGGCCCATGCGACGATCCGATTCTGTTGCGAAGATAGATTGTGCCTGGGTTAGTGATCAGTAAAATTATTTTTTTTTTGTTTAAATATTAGTGTTATTATTTCCTTTACTTAAATTCAAAGTTTTGTTTAATTATTTATTAATTTGAATAGAGCCGCAGGTTGCTGACTTCTGTTCTAGAACAACTAACGTTAACATTTATAATATTAAATATACTTCAGAAGAAATATTAAAAATGACGTTATAAAGGAAAATTATATAAAGTCCAAGATTATTGAACTGATATTATATCTTGTATACAGGGTTTTTGCAAAACAAAATAAAATAACGAAATTAAAGTAAATCTAGGTAAATACGACTCAACTTTTCAATGTGTTACCTACAATTATTTATTAATGGAATCAGTACACTTATTAATGTGACACATTTCTAAGGAGCAACGTTTAAAATAATTTTGTTCAACATCAAGTATTGATGTCCCGAAATACAATTTTTTAACTTTTGGGATGTTTGACTAATGTAAAAGTTGAAAAATGTCTGGTGGATCGTAAATAACGTCACATACTTACGCGAGTCGAAATATATTGCGCAATAGGCATCGATCAATCTTTGTATGTGTTTATAATACTTTGCCTCTTGCTCTGTCTTCCATTATTTGCATATTAAAATGTTCGAGTTCTTGGTCGAGACTCTAAATTTTGTAAATTCTCTTTAGATTCTGCATTTATAGCCATATGACCATCATATGTTCAATGATCTTCACTACTTCCACCTTCCACTGCCCATCTTTAAGTGCTTTCATATTTAGGCTTGTTCGTTTAATAGCTTTATCCAGACAAGATTAAATAACATCGAATTAAATTGACAACCCTACATTAAACCGATTCTATTTTCAAAACTCTGAATCTGACTTAACTTATTGGGTGATGATATTGTAAATGTATTTTATTGAAATAAAATCAAACATTGTTCTCCTAAATAAGGATACTACTTCGTTCTAGGACTATCGAACACCAAAACCAGTGGAAAGCGGCGATCAAGACTATCGCATGCCTTTCAATTTCGAGAATCTTCAATTACCACCGCCGCCCCCGCCGCCCAATCAACTTTCTGCGAATAAGCCACACAAAAAGCACGGTCAATCGCCGCGGAAGGCCCAGGATAACGTAGAAAGCATAGATATGGATTTGAGCGACGATGACAACAATCACGACGGTGCTAACGCTTCAAAAGAAACGATCAACGATAATCTAAAAGTGGTAACCCTGATCGACGAGGATAAAATCTTAGAACCCCCTCCACCTTTTCCGGAATTTTCGGACGAAGCCGATGCGAACGCTAATAATCTCTTGGACGACTTGAATAACGACTTGGATGATGCGGATGATTTAATATCCGCTTTAGGCCAACAACCGCCGCACGAGGAAATGCTCGATAGTCCTCCGATATTTGAAATGAACATAGATCGTATGTGGAATAATAGAATGCCGCCGATGGGACTCATTTCTGAAGTAGTTCCGCAGTTAATACCGTTAAATGGACCTCCGCATGGTATGAGGAACGGACCGCCCGATATATTACTTCCACCTTGGCCAGAATATCCTGATTTTCGTTCTGCTAGAGGTAACAAGAGGGGTAATTTTATTAACAGGGGTGATTTCAGAGGAAGGCCACCGCAGTCGGGTAGGGGCGGTTGGAGAGGTCGCGGCGGTAACTTCCGCGGTAATAGAAGTGGTGGCTACATGCCAAGGGGCGGAGCGTCGCAAGGAAATTCAAGACCAAGGCCTTTCTACAGGAATCGCGGTCGCGGCGGTTTCTGAGGATATTTTTAATGTACAAAGAGAAACTGATAGAAAGCGCATGATGGTTTGTATTATTTTGAGAATGTGTTTCTTTTTTCTGTTGTTTTCTTTTCGAGATAACGAGGGTCATAAGGATTTTGTTTGTAAAATAGGTATTCCTATTACTACTAGTACTATTATTCTTGCACACTTGATGAATATGTAGATTGATTTTAAAATTAAATGTAAATTGTGTTTGAGTTGTTGAATAAAACGAGTGTTGTCTATTATTTTTTATATATCTGTATGTCTTCCTGTTTTTCTCTTTTTTTATATATAATAGATTTTAAGTAACAATAAAGAGCCAATTTTTACTGGTATAACTTAATTATCATTTTATTCAACTTTGTAGCTTTTTACGAGCAAATTCATGTAAATTTTAATGAAAATTTACGTCACAATTGCAGATTTAAAAAAATTACGAAGCATTCTAATATACATGTTTTATTTATTAAAGTTTTTGTAAATAAAATTTTTCTCTAGATTGTTGTGTCTATGTAACAGGTAACAAACCCATCTTCATGCATATTGTTGCTAAAGAGCCCTTTTGGAATTATTTAGTAAAATAAAATGTATTTGGATTTAATAGCCTACTAGGAAATGATATTCTTACTATAATTATAACATTAGCATTGCAACTATAAAACTTTTTAATTACAAATCCAAGGAGTGAATTGTATATCTAACACTCTTACCCGATAGACCTACTGTATTTCTCTGCAGCAAGGGTTTCACAGTTTGCAGAGAAATCTTTTTTCCAGCAATTCCTTCCATGGACTTGATGATCTGAGGCCGTTCTATCTTCATTACATAATTGCCGTATGGTTCATCTTTACTAACACCCATTTGGTATGTTGGCTGGTGGTGCCATAAATGGAAAGTCAATTACAACGTTTCGATTTCCTCGTGTATTTCCGTTGCATAGTACAATGTGCACGATATAGAACGGAAATACACGAGGGAATCGAAGCGTTGTAATGCAGGTCCGCAACCATAGTGTACCAGTCGCCACTGATTTCCTGCTCTAATTTGTTATTCACAGACTATAATACAATGTTTCTATTTATCTACGCGCTTTCACCACTGCTGGCACTGAAGCGTAACCAAGAATTGTTGTATCATAGGTCATATGGTTTTGAAAATGCTCAAAACTGGTCCTAGATTCGCAGAGGTAATTTCACATGTGGTTTTTTTTTTTACCAACCGGTCCTCAATTTTATTGCTTGCTGAATCTTTGTTGCATTTCTAGACTCTCTTACTAGTTTGGAAATTCCAACGTGCTTGTTAATTAAAAATTACAGCACTATTCAAAATTACGTTGCAATAAAATTTGATATGGTTATTCTCCAAATACTTTGCCATCTGTAACACATTTTCAAAAGAATGATCTCTTGAGTTTTAATCATATTCATCCATACCTTTTTTTGTACATTGTAATTAAACTATTACTGGGGAAGGTACAAACGCATGGACATAGTTTCAACGTCGTTATTAGCAGATGTATAAATTTGCATTCATATATTCTAGTAGTTTTTAATGCGTCCAGAAAGCGACCGTAGAAGATATGTGGCGAAGGTTTTAGATGACAATTTGAAATTTATAATAACTTTACTAAAAAAATCAAGAAAATACAGATTGACAATCAAAACTGATTTAATAACTACGTATCTAACAAAAGAATATTGTGGTGGGGACATTTGGTAGGTAGTACCGCCTACCATGTACGTATATCTATGAAATATACTGCTTTATACTCGCTTCATATGCACTTATTAAATCGGATTTGGTTGTGAACATGTACTCTATAAAATTAAAATTTATAAATGTTAATTAATTTTAACCTTGTTTTTGTTCTCGAAATTTACCTTTGAAGAATCTGACAAATGAAGTTTAGTTACTCTGTTTCTTACTTATTGATCTTTTAAGTTTTATCGATAACGGTAAAAGTCCTAACACAGTTTACATTTAATTTTAAATTGAAAATAAGATGAACTCGATTTTATTTAAGTTTTAATGTGTGAATGCTAGATATCGAAATTGTGAAATATAAACACTTATTTAAAACAGAAACGGATATTTTTGTTACAGTACCCCACTAGATTCGTATTTATTACATTAAATACAATAATAACCAGATGTGCTGCTTTTTAATAAATTTAGAATTAAATTGCATTGTTTTTATAAATTTTTTAATGATTTGTGTGTATTTTACGAACAATTTGGTTCCTGACGATGGATAACCTAATTAGATAAAGATATTATATGCAGTTAATAAAGAAATTGTATATTGTAATAATAAAAATAGATTTTTTTTTGTTAAAACGACTGAAATAATTTTAAATATTAGATGTAAAACAATTGTTTTGTAAAGACTATACTTACTGGGCAGTACAAAGAAATTTATTTGGAACAAATTTTTATAGCAAAGTTTCGAACAATATTATTTATTTTTAAGACAACTTTTCCAAAGGTAAATTTTAAACGAATTCTTTCCTTTGCACCGCTCAGTACAAAACTGATACTTTTCAAAACTTTGCAAAGTAAAAAAACTATAAGGGGTGTATTAACAAGCAAATGTATTTGGATAGAATTTTAAAATATTTCTGTTATGACGATATTGTACATAGGTTTACTTGTATTTAGAAGATACATAGGTAATTCTTTTTATTTTACCCGAAGGCACCTATTAATTACATACATAATTTGTTTTTTCTCATTAATGTATACTCTAAAGTTGAAATAAATTCTTTTCACTGGATTATTTTTCTCGTGTTCGCAAAATGGAATAGCTTGAATTTAAATTTCGTGCCGTTCGATAAACGTATACTCGTAACTCAGTCGGTAAGAGTTTGGTTTGAATATTCGCTAAGAGTCAGATCCGTATTCAAAATTTTATGAATTGGATATCCAAAACCAACATTAGTGAGAAAAACAAAATATGATACGACTTAGACTGTATATAGTAATTTACATAATATGTAAATTTATTGACATTTTGGCTGTGAAAATCATATTTGTTATTAAATAACAAACTCGTATTGTAGTACTTTTTTTTTGTAAAAAAATGTGCAATGGAGAAATATTTTTCTTTTACATTTGGATGTAAACTTGTAGAAAATGTTATCATGTATTGTTTGATATCTTAATAAGATAAAAGAAAGTTTGAGTAAATTGTTTTTTAGAATATTTTGTTTTATTTAAGACGTTCTTTTTTATACAGTAGTCACCATAAAATGGAAACGATTAATGATGATTGATGATGTATAAATAAGCAAATACTGTTTAGAAAATTCGAAGTTTTGACAACCAGTGTACATAACAAACAGTAAAGTGCCCCTCACCCGGGGTTTCGGGAAAACCCCCCCTTTGGGCCTTGCCCCTGCACCCTGCATGGGTTAAAGGGTCAAGGAGAGGTTCCAAAAATGGGCTGGACTAAACCAAAATTCGGAAACCCCTCCCGGGGTTTCCCCCCCGGGGAAAAATGAAAAGGTAAAGGTAAAAATTTTAAATTTCCAGGACCGGAAACCCCCAAGGAAAAAGGTAAAATGCAAGGGCCCAAAGGCCAAATGCCCGAGATAAAGGTCAAGGTCAAAAATGCCAAGGTGGGGGCCGATGTAAAGGTCGGGGGGGGGGGATGTCAGTCAGTGTGAGATCAAGGCCCATGTTGGGTAAAGGGTTTCAGGTTTTTGGGGTTCATATCTTTTTTGGGGGTTTAAAGGGTCAAGGTCATCTTGGGGGCCCGGGGTCAAGTTAAAATAAAGGGTCAATTTTTTGAGGTAAAGGGTAAAGGTAAATTTTGGGGGTCGTGGTAAATTTTTTTAAGACCCCAAGGCCCAATGTTTTGAGGTCAAGGTCAATGTTCCGGGGTTCAGACCCAAATGGGGTCTTTCCCTTCAGGAAAAGGGGGGGGTTTTTCAACTAGTAATTACACATAGAACGTTTGTTTTTACTAAATTTTTTAGAACTTAGAAGATTTAAGGAAAAATAAAGAATTTAAAAGGGGTTTTATTTAAGAAAAAAATTGAAAACCCGATTATTCTTTATTTTTTTTTTGAAATGGTTAAATTTTTGGAGTTCAATGGAATTCCTCCAAATTTGTTGTACTGAGGGGGCCCTTTGGGGGGGAAGGGATAAATTTAATGGGTGATAGTATCATGGTTTTGGAAATGGGGGGGATCTCAGGGGATTAGTTGTGGGGGGAAGTTTTTTAAGGGGGGGAGGGGGTTTTTTTGGGGGAATTTTTAGTGGGCAAAATTTTTTTATGGGGGGGGGGGGTTTTTTAAGGGGGGTTTGTGGGAAGAATTTTTTTATGGGGGCGGTATTGGGGGGCAAAAAAATTTTTTTAGGGGAAATTTTTTTTTGGGGGAAAAATTTTTTAGGGGATTTTGTGAAAAAAATTTTTTATTTTGGGGCCGGAAGTGGGGGAAGAGCCGGGAAGAGGAAAAAAGGTTTATTTTTATGTTGATAAATTTTTTTAAAGGCCAAAAAATTTATTAATAATTTTCCCATATTTTGGGGTTTTAATTTTTTTAATTTTCAATCAAGGGGTCCAATTTGAAAAGGGCCCCTTTAAATTTTAATAAAGTATAAATTTTTTAAATTCAATTTGGAAACGTACGTTTTTTTTAAATTAAAATTATTAATTTTAAGGGTGTTAAATTAAATTTGGGGTGTTTTTTTAAATTTTTTTTGGTTTAAATGAAATAATTTTTAAAATTTGCATAAAAACATTGGTGGAAATTCAATTAGGAATTTTTTAAATTTTATAGGGGGAATAATTGTGTTTTTGTTATTTTCTATTTTTAAAATTAAAACTCCAAAATTTTTTTTCGCCTTAAAACCGTTAAAGACCTTAACTACTTGGGGGTTTAAAACCCTTGGCCTTCTTTTCCACATTGAAAAAACAGTTCAAAAAGGGGATGGAGGTTTTAAATAAAATTTTGGTCCTTACTTGTCTAAATAGTTTGGCAGTTTCCTTTAAATTTTTTTGGGAAATGAAATGTTGGGTTGAATATTTTTTGCTTGCAAAAGCAATTTTAATTCGTAGAAGACAACAAAAATTTTCGGACATAATTTTTTAAACTTCTTTTTTGGAGGGAAAAGGAATTAAAATTTTTTGGTAATAATGAGGAAATTTGGGGGGAATGTGAAAAGTGGGTGATTTTTCTTTTTTGGAAGGATTTTTGTTTAAAACGGGAACTTTTTCCGAAAGTATTAAGGGGCCCCAAAAAGGAAAGCATTTTGGTGGTGGGGATGGGGGGGAAAAGGGGAATTTTTTTGGGTTTGGGGGAAAGGGATAGTGGTTTTACAAATTTAAATTGTTTCGTTGTAGGATGTAGAAAAAAATTGGCAAAAAATTTTTTAATTTTAAGGAAAAAGGGTGGGTTCAAAACTTGTGATGGAAAATTTTGGTTATTATATATTTTTGCATAATTGCGTTTCCTTTAAAAAGGGGGGTAACTAAAATAATTAAATACTATTTATTAAGGGAAAAAAAGGGTCGAAATAAACCCTTTAAATAAAACAAAATTTTTTAACCCAGGGAAAGGGGGATTTAAAAAGGGGTTTGGGGGAAAATGGAAGGGATTTAAAAGGGGATGAATTTAATAGAAGATGAGTGTTTAAAGGGGAACGGGGGGACGGGGTAAATTTAAATTTATTTAATTTTAAAAAATTGTTATTGGGGGACGGGCCCCCTTTTTTACGGTTTTAGGGAAGGGGGGATTCAAAATATTTTTAAATATTGGGGAAAGGTAAAGGGGGATGAAAACAAATACAAAAAGAGAAAGGGATTTTATGTTTTTTAAAACCCGGGGAAAAAAATTTAAAAGAAAAAGAAAGGGCGGGGTAATAAATGTTTAAAATTTGATCCCGGATGTTTTGGGTGGTTTTTGGGGGTTTAAGGGGGGCCAAAATTTGGGGTTTAACAAAAGGGGGAAGGTTTTTTTCCCGGGGGGGGGGGGGGGCCCAAACGAAAACCGGGGCTAAAATTTTAGGGGAACAAAACAGATTTTTAACGGGCCCCTTTAATTTTTAAAGTTCAAAAAATTTTTAAAAAAAAATATATGTCTTTTAATTTTAAAATTTATAAAAAATTTTTAAGGGTACTGTGAAAAAAATGATAATGGGGGCCGTTCTTTCACGAACAAAAACCAAAATCACTTTAATTTATTACTAAAAGTGCGGAAGAGGGGGAACTTCCACTTTGATTAGAATTTGTCCCTTTTGGGTTTTTAAATCAAGAAACCCCAAAACGCGGGACCATAAAAATTTTTAAGGGTTTTTTAAAATTTTTTTTCACTTTTTGCGAAAAAAATTGGGCGCAGACATAAAAAAGATTGCAAGCGGGTTTAAGGCGTTTTTCCTTTTTTAAAACTTTGAAAACGAAAAAAGTTTTGGTGAGAAATTTGGGCCCGAAATATTTAAAAATTTGAAAAATTTTAAAAAGGCATTTTAAGAATTCCTTTTGTTATAACCCGGATTTCGAGGTTTTTTAAAAACCAAATACATATGTCAAACCAGACCCTGCAAAACCTTTTTCTGTTAAATGTTTCAAACAGAACCATACTCCTTCGCGTTTTAAATTAAAATGTATTTTTTAAAATGAAAATTTAAGAAAGCTGAGTACATATCGGGGAAAAAATGCAGCTACATGTTTTTGGGAAACAGTTAGAGAGGGATGAAATTTTTTTTGAAATAAAATTAATTTAAGTAAAGGGGTAGAAATGCGCCCTTTTAAAAATGATAAGAGCGTAAAGTTATGAAGGGGCAAGGGGGTGCCCTTTTTTGCGAAAAAAATATGTCGTTGTAAGAAAGAAATGTGCCCCTGATCTTTTGGGAGGGGTTTTTTATCCAAAAGGGTCCCAGCACTTTGGTTTGTAATATAATTAAAAAAAACCCCGATATATCCAATTAATTTCATATTTATCAAATTACAAATGCCACTTGTTTGTAAAACCCACTTGCATTGGAAAAAGAAAAAATAGTTTTCATTGGGGGGAAAAATAAAAGAAAACGTGCCCTTTTTCCTAAAAAAGTCATGTGGGGGGTTTAAAATTGGTTGTAAGGAAAAAAGGGAAAAGTTTCTAAAAATTAAAGATTTTTAGATTCGTTTCGATTTATGATTTCCTCTTTGGAGAAACTTTAAATCTTTTTTGGGAAAAAAACGAACAGTGAAAAGAATTGAAGATATTTTGAGGGGGAAAAAATTTAAGAATAGGGCAAAAAGGTATATTTCCAAAAAATTACGTTAATTCTCTGAGCGCCTCTCCTTCCCCACGTTTTTCCCCCGACAAAAAACGTTTTCCCTGATATTCTTTTCGATAGCGACTATTGATATGATTATAATCGGCAAAAGGTTTTGGAATTTATTTGGATAAAAACCCTGGGAAATTACAGTGATATTATTTTACAATCGGATGTTTTATTTTTTCAGATTTTTTTTCAAAAAATTTTCCCGAAATTTTTTGTATGGATTTAAAAACTAAATCCAGCACATTACTTTACTTCCCCGGGGAAAGCGGGAGGCCATGTTAGGGCTGACAGATTTTAAAATTTGGGAATTACAAAACTGATGGGGGTTATGTTTCTTTTTTTTTTAAGGGGGGGTATCCCAAAGGTGGGTAAGCATGTTTGAAAAAGGGAAGGAGATTCCCAAAAAAATTCTTACCGGGTTTTTAACTCTACCAAAAAAAAAAAATACATATTATTTTTAGAGGGCAACGACTTGTATTTTTTACGCAATGACGTTCCCCCCCTACCACAAGGTTTTTAAAATGGGGGAAAAAAGGAGGAACTTACGAAAAATTGGAGGGTACAACCCTTAGACTTTGAGGGGAATAAGGATATGTTTTTTCGAAGTAGACTTGGGAATCCCCACGAATTTTCACGCCCGGGGCAAAATGATTTCCCTTTCGGGGCCCCAAACTGTTTTTCCACCAAATTCGAAATATAGCAAATTGATTCCTACCCCCGGGCTTAAATCAAACTATGTTTTTCATTATTTAACTTTGAAAAAATGTTTGAAAAAGGGGTTTTGAAATTATGGGGGTTTTAGGCGGGGCCCTTTGGGTTTTAAAACAAAGAAAGGGGGTTAAAAAAAACATCAAACTTCAACACGATCAAAAAAAAAGGGAATCTCCCAAACAAATTTCCCTTTCAAACAATTTTTATAATTAATGGAAAATTAGAAATATTTGGAAAAAAAGGAAAATGTTTAAAAATGGGTTTTTTAATATAAAATTATTTCGCATTGGGAAATTTATTCAAAAAAGGCTCGGAGCAGGGGCCCTTCTTTTGCAAACCCAAAATTTTAAAATCTTGCAAGGTATTTTGCGAATTTTTTAACCGCCATCAAAATTAGCAAAAGTACGTTTAAAAATGTAAAGCCTTTTTAAACGTAGGTTTTACTATTCTTGGGGCTACAAAAGGGGTAATGTAGTTTCTTCTATAGCTTTTTGAAGCCTTTTGTATATGCAGATTTTTCCTGCTATATACGGATACGATTAAATTAATTTTTCGTGAAGAATTATAAGGGGTTTTAAAATGATATAAAAAAAAAAACAAAATTGGGTTTGACATTTTCGATTTCGGGGGAAAAAAACTACATGGAATCCCTCGCGGTTTACCTAGACTAGGAAGCTGAAGGATGAAAAAACCCCTGGTGGGATTATTGAATGTTTCTAGGGAAAGGGGGTGCAAAAGCTTTTTTTTTTGGGGGGGGTGGGGGGGGGGGGAAATTGCTCAGAAGAAAGTTAAAAGGGCAAAAGGATTTAAGAAATAGGTTTTTTGAAAAAAATTATGTGTTTCTGATTACAAGAATGTAGGGGAAATGACGGAACTTTTAAATAGGAATTTATTTTTTTTGGGTCTGACTTGCTTTACGTGTATAGGGAATTTTCCGGAATAAATTTGCTCTTTCCCTAAAATAAAAAACGTTATATCCTTCCTGAAAAAAGAAATCCCTTAGCTTGGGGCCCATCGAAAAATAAAAGGGAGTAAGGGGGGGGGGAAGAAATTTTAAAAAAATTAAATTTAGATATTTTAACTTTGAAAAAAATATTTTAACACTAATTTTTTTTTTAATATTAATTTTGGTTAATACTTATTTTTAAATTTATTTTTTTATAATGTAGAAATTTGGGAAATGAAATTTGTACATATTATTTTTTATTAAAAAAAATTATAAAATTTTTAAAATGTCCTTTTTTTTAATTAAAGTCAACTTATCTTTAATATCCGGAAATTTGGGGGCAAAATAAGGCATACCGAGCCACTTAACAAAAATTTTTCCTTCTTTCGACGTTAATTTTTTAAACCCCGAAAACATGGGGAAAATTTAATTTTGATTTGGGTTCCTTTAAAATAATATTTTAACACAATTTTTTTTTTAATTTTAAATTTTTGGTTAATACTTCATTTTTTTTATTATTTAAAATGTAGTAATTGTATGCAATGTAACATAGTATTTTTTTTAAATAAAATTAATAAAAAAATTAGGGCCCCTTTTTTTAAATTTTAAGTCAATACATTATCTTTAGAAAATCCGGGTTTTTTGGGGGCGAATAAGGCATCCCAAACCCCACTTAAAAAAAATTTTATCCTTTTTTCGACGTTTTTTTTTTTTTTTTAAAAAACCAATTTAAACATCGGATTTTTAAACCCTTTCATCAATTTTTTTTCCGTAGAATCCTCCAAAAATTTTTTCATTTTGAAAAATCTTGCAAAAAATTTGTTCTGGGATGGGTTTTTTGTTTTTTCCGCACAGTAAATATTTCTTTTTCCCAGTTTGGTTTATAATTTTTTGAAAATACATGCCTGTATTTACTTATACGAAGGGGGTTTCCCCCCTTTTTTAAATTTGACTTTCTTGGATCAGAACCCCTTAATAGGCTAAAAACCTCTTTCAAAATGTATTTACCCATTTTTTTTGTTTAAACTGCGGCGGCTTGTATCCGGAAAGGGGTTTGTCCCACTTTTATTATTGTAGTTGTAAACAAGTTTGTGGCTATATCAACCCAACGGAAATTACCTTTAAAAACAAAATTCCTTCCACACCCTTTTTTTTAAGCTTTTCCATTAAAACGTTCTCCCAAGGGGAACTTTTTAAAATTAGAATGGGGTACTATAGTGTTAATATTGTATAAACCCCATAATTTTTCTTAAAATGCTTATTATAAAATTCTTTTCCTTGATCCCCTTTGGGAATTTTTCTGGGAAAAACTTTTTTTTTTCCCCCCCGTTGAGAGTATAGTTTCCCATCCTTTCCCCCGCCTCGTTCGATTTTTTTAAATTTTTTTTAATGGGTTTTTCCCAAGCAAATTTTTGGAAAATGCTTTTAATGCTACAAAAATATATTTGAAATTTTTATTCCCCTTTGGGGGTAAGGAAATCCCCCTTAAACCAAATCTATTTAAAAAAAAAAAGGGTCCCGTAAACCTTTTATTAAAACTCCCCGGGCGAAAAAATTTTCTTACGGCAAGTTTGTGTTTTTCCGTTTACCACTCCCTTAACTGTTTGACATTTCCTTCGCTACCCTTCTCCATAACTGGGACTACTTTTTTTTGGGTACAGGTTTGGGCCCCAATGTTTTTTAAATAAAAATTTTTTTCCCATTTTTCTTTAAGACACGTTTTTTTCGTCGAGTCAAAATTCCCCTTCACCCCTTTGGAAGCGATGTTAAGGATTTTGTGGGAATACTGGTTTTTAAAAACATTTTTCCTTCGAAAATATTTTTTATTTCCCTATATAATAGAATTTTTTTTGATTTCAAATTGCATATAACTTTCCGACGCACTACAAATGGTACCATCACTGAATATTTGAAAAAACATTTTCGGGGGAAAATGTTCTTTTCGCGCACTTTTTAATCCCTTTTTTTTTTTAGGATTTTTTGGGGAAAACCCCGTAAAAACTTCCTCAATCCATCAAATTTTTTTTTATGATATTTTTATTATTTCTCCCAAAATTTTTATCTTTTGGGCATCTTTAAAGCTACAATCGGCCAGCTCCTTAAACTAATTAAAAACCCAAAGGCCCCTTAAAGGGACTCTTATAACGGAAAAAACTAAAACTTACTACTTAAAAATTTTTGGGGAATTCCTTCAGTTCCTAAATTTTACCCCAAAGATTAAATTACCAATTCAGTATACCCATTTTTCCATGCAATAAGCTTTTTTCAACCTATCCCCCAAAATTTTCTTTGGGCATCGCCCCATTTTTATATTCAGTTTTGCTCCTCGGTAAAAACCGTCTTCCCCAAGGGGAATTTTATTTCGTAGTCCCGACCCATTTTCCCCAAGTTCGGTCCCCAAAAACTTCGGGTTTTTTTTCCCTTTGTATTATTTTTAAATAATTGTCTTTATTTGACTTTTACGGGCCGCATACTTTCTGTCTGGATTGAAATTTCGACTCGCGGGAGAAATTTGTATCATTAAGGATAAATTTTGTAATTCTTACATCCGCATATGAAAATTTTTTCCCCGGTTTTTTTTTGGGAAAAATAATTCCAATAAACCCTTAGAAAATTTGTAAGAAAATCGCCCAATTTAATGTTCTGTCCATAAAATCTAACATCTGGGGTTTCCCCTACTTTCAACGTTCCATAAACCCTCGGTACACCTTTTTTTTCCTCAAATTTTCTCTTTTTCATCTATCATAAAACCCTATAAATACGGACGTACAGTAAAATCAGGGTCTCGTAATGCTTTTTCACTACATCTTTTTCTAATAAATTTTTATTTAGGGATTTATTTGCTTTTATTGACTTGTTTGGTTGCGTTTGCAAAAGCGATACACGTGAGCCATTGTTTTAAATTCCAAAATTTAAACTTTCACTTGTGTCCATTTCATCTTCATCACGATCTTCTTCCTACTACCACTTCTTTTTTTCCATTTTTGGGGAGTTCGGGTAAGATTTTTTCCCCTATTTTTTTGACCCCCTTTCCAAGAATGTTTTTTGGGGTTAAATAAATGTTGAAAATCGAGGTTTCAGTCAGACGTTTCCCGGTTTTCTTTTAACTTTTTTTTCGTAGGTGTCTCTGTTTAAAATTTAAAAAATTTTTTTTGTTTGGTGGGAAAGAGTGAGTGCCGGGCCCAAAACCCAGACAAAAATTTTTTATTTTTCGTTTAGGATACCCTCGTCGTATAATTGCCCGTTCCGGGAACCCGGGCATAATTTTCTCCGGAAAAATATCTGACCGGGATTTTTCTTTTCTAAACAAATTTTCCCTTTTGGGTTTTGGTTTTACTTTTCGTTGTAGTATAAATTATTTCTAATTTTTTTAGAAATTTTCCCTTTTGCAAAGGTTTTTGTTTTTGGGCGCGAAATGAAATTCGATCTTTTCTCTGGGACCGTGCTTATCATTTTTTCAAATTTTCCTAATTTTTTGTTTCAAAGCTTCGCGAGCTTTCACTAGATCGTTTACAAATATTTTCTTCCATGAATTATCTTCATTTTTTCCAAATAGTAATATACTAAAGCAGAAAAAAAAATGAACGCACTATAAAAAAATTTTATGTTATCAAAGAAATTGTTTATAAGTGTAGGTAAGTGTCAAAACCAAAATCGTATCTACCCTCATTGAATTTACAATGGGTATCGAAAAAGTAACATACTAAAGGGGATTTTTTTCCACCCACATTTGCACTTTCTTAGAAACTGTTTCGTAGTTGACATCGTGAATATCACTTATATATTGCTTCAAATTATTACATTTTGTTGAAAAAAAAAATTAAAAGATTGGCTTTAAACCCCAAATATTTTTGTTTGGGGTTTTTGAAATTTAAAACGTTTAAATTTTAAATTAAATCAAAATTTGCGATGTCTACCCGAAAAAAAAATTGTTTTAAAATTTTCCCGGGTTCATTTGGGGGTTAGTCTTTCCAAAAATTACTACAGAAAAATCAGAAATTTTAAATCAGGAGAAAGCATGCGGTTATTCGGTTATTCGTGATACCTTTTTCCCGGGAAAACATTTTTTGTATAAATCAAAAGATATTCATATTTCTCTTTTTGGGAAGAGATCTACAACAAATGTAGATTTTTTTAAAGCAAAACCCATTCGGATGTATAATGGGTAAGAAGGGTATTTTTTTTTTAACCACCCCAGAGGGCCCAAAACAATTGAACTTTTTTTTACATTTCCCCCAAAAAGATTAAAATTCTAATAAAAGTTTTCCGAATTCAATAAAAAATCATAGCATGGGGGAAATGGGCCAAAAATAATTTTTGTGTTTCTGGGCCGCTTTGGGAAAACCCTTTCCAATGAACCTTTCCCAATGCCAAAAAACAAACTAATAAAATTCAAAAGACAAAAATTTTTAAATTTTTTTTTTTCCTTTTTTTTCCAAAATATTTTTGGGAAATATAGGAAAATTAAAAAAAACCCAACAAAAAATTTTTTTTTTAAAAAACTTTATTTTTAAGAATTTTATGGTCGGGACTGGGGTCCCAGCCTCATCTATCTCCGGGGAGGAGGGTTTCGCCGCCCAAAACCTCTCCCCCAAAGCTCCCCCTCGTCAATCGTCGAGGAGCCGACGGTGTTTTGGGGGCGATGGAGCTGGTGGCGGGGTCATCGGCGAATATGGTGGTGGCGGACTCGCCGGTCTCTCCGCCGGGGTCATGGGTGTCTCGGTTGTCTGCTCCTGGCCTGTCCCCGGTCCCTCGGCTGGCGCCGGCGATCTCCTCCTATCCCGGAAGGGGATTGTGATTTTAATTTTTTCAATTTTTTTAAATTTTTTTTTTTTAAAATTTCCCCCTTTAAAAATAAAAATCCGCGATAAATATTTAAAAATATGTGAAAACACTATCTTCTCGCAGGTAAATTTTAATTTCCTTCGAAAATAAAATCCGCGATAAATATTAAAAAAAAAATGTGAAAACCGCTGAATAATTTTTTAAAAGTCAGCCCCGGGAAAAAATAAACTGCATCTGTAAAAGTTTTTCCCAAATGGTGTCCAAAAACCCTCAGTCATAAGTCGTCTCGTCTTTAAGCTTGATTGTAGAAGAAAAATTCAATTTTTTTTTCCCCCCCCCCAAGGGGGGCCCTTTTTTCCCGTCCCCTTTCCCAAAAGGTTTTCCCCGACTTTTTGGAGGGGTCGAATTCCTTTATTAAGAACATTTGTTGGAAAGTTACTTTTTTAAAGGCACCGTGGAAAAAATTAAGAAAACCTGTCGTGGCCAGCAATAGCCTTATCAATAGACTCTTTTTATCGAAAATCAAAATTGGGGTGCCAATTTATTCCCAAAGAGTTTTTCCCCCAAAGGGGCGGGCTTAATCGTCAGATATTTTTTTAAAGCTCGTTGTAAAAATATTTCTTTAAGGGTTGGCTCGATTTGAGGCCTTTTTGGGTAGAAATGGTGGGTGGCCCGGAAATTTTTTGGGAATTTTTTGTAGAAGTGATGTTGGTGGAAGAGGGAAAAAGCAAAAAACATAAGGGGATCAGGGAAGAGGGATTGGGGATGGGCCCAGATTCGGGTGGGGTACGTTTTCCTCAGTAATTACGGAATCTTGGGGAAAATGGGTAAAATTGAAAAAGGATCGGTTGTGAAAGCTGTTGGTAGACCTTTGACGTGCTGGTGCGGGTTTTTGTAGAAGGCCCTAAAAGGGTACTGGGAGGTGGTGCGGAGTATGGGATTTGAAGATGTAAGGGGACTGCCGCTTGTCTTAAAAAAAGCTAAAGCATAGGGGCTACGCAAAGAATTAGATAAAAAAGCCCCATTTAAAAAACAACCCCGTGGGTTTTGGGTGTTATAAAACACAAAGATGATTAAAACAACTGCTGGGACGTATTGGGGTTACATTACCCCCACTAAACCCCTCCCCAAACCCCCCCTTACCTCGTACTTCCCCCATTTCCCCCAGTCGTACACAAATTGGGGGAAGCCATCGTCCTAGTCGTAGTCTGTAAAAATTCCCTTTGGGGTTTGGGGGGTTTAGTCTATTTCCTTTTTGCTCTAAAACCAATTTGTTGGGACTTTCCCCAGCGGGAAAAAGGGAAAGGGTAGCTTTGGTAAATAGGTAGAGCGTAATGGGGGGAAAAAGTATTGACCTTTTTAAAATATTGCCCCGGGGATTCTTTCTGTAGTTGGAAAAAAGAAATTAAAGCAAGTTGCCCCTGATGATGCGGTTGCTCGGTTTTTTTAACTACGAAAGGGGGTTGATACGGTAAAAGGCTCCCAATCCCTTTTTAACTGTGATCCTCTTTTTCCCCCATCTCCAGCATCCTCTTCCATTGGGGTTTCCCTCCGCCTCCATCGTTGAACGTCGTTTTATTTTATTTTCGTATAAAAGTTCATCTATTTTCTGGGGCTTTACCCGAAAATTTTCTTTTTGATTTTGGGCCAAAGGAAAGAATTATATAACAAAATTGTCCCCTTTAAACATGAGAAATAAAAATTTGAAAATCAAAGATCAATAAAATTAAAAAAAGCTTTTAAGGTAAAAATAATTTTTTGGGTATAAATTTTTGTAGAAGTTTAATAAATTAAACGTTTTCAGAATATTAAAGTCAATATTCATACAGAAGGGTAAAACTATACCGAAAAGCATTGATAAAAATATTTAAAAAATTAAGAGATTAATAAAAAAAAAAATAACGCCCTTCCCCATAAAATATTTGTTGGTTTTTGTTTTGGTACAAATTTACATAACTTACAACAACGTAAATTTCAGAAAAAAAAACTTTAAAAAAAATCCCAAAAAATCACAAATTAATACAGAAAAAAAAATCGTCCCACACCGACGCACTTTTGATTTCAAAAATGTTAAAACATAAAAAGAAAAAAGAAAAAGGGAAAAATTTAAAATTCCTTACCAATTTTTTTTTTATTTTTTATTGTTTGATTTAGACGAGAAACCTTTTTTTACGAGATTGGGTTTTGGGCTGACTTGGGAGACAAAATCCGATATTTTTAAAAGGAAATCTTAGCACCGATCCCCTCGTCCGAAAAGAAGTAACCCGCTGTTGAGCAGGGGAACTTTCCCACTTAATTTTAAAAAGAATTCGTTATTGGGGACGTGGGCCGCAAATCCCTTTATTTTAAAGCGACTCCCTTATTGCAGTGTAAAGTACCGCATTTTTTTTAAACCCATCAACGGGCCCCGTATCTCGGGGTGACCGTTTTCTGTTCAAAAAGGGGCGCCGTCCTGGATAACCGTTTTGGGATTTTTAAACCCCCGGACTTGTCCCCGTCTTTCCCGGGCTTCGGTTTCCCCCCCCCCCCCCCCCTCCCCCCCCCCCCCCCCCCCCCCCCGGGGGGGGGGTTTGGGTTTAACCAACCCCGCAAAAGCCGCCTAGGGGCCCCCCCAGCAAGGCCCCCCCCCGACCCCCCGGGGCCCCTTTCCCTCAACCCCCCCAAAGACCAACCCCGCATCGGGGCCCTACGGGCACCCCCCCCCCCCCCATTCCCGGGGGGGGGAACCCCCCCCCCCCCCCCCCGCACCATTCCCGGGGGGGGAAACCCCCCCCCCCCCCCCCACCATTTTCCCGGGGGCCAAACCCCCCTCGGGGCCCCCCGCCCGGGGACTTCAGCTTTATCCCAAATGACCGGGGTACTCCAGGTTTTTTCAACCCTTCCAAATTTTCTGTGGCACTCGGGAAAATTTCCCTTTTGATTCCAAATATACACATGTTATCGAGAATAAAGGGTTTAAAAACCCCAAATGTGACCGGGGGTATATAGAAAGGCAATTTCCCCCGATTTTCACAATTTTTTTTTAAATTTTATTCTCAGAAAACGGTAAAACGTATATGGGTTTCCCAAAAAACACAATTTAATAAAATTTTTACAAATATTTTTTTTGACTCAATACCCACTAAAAATTACATAAGTTTCACTTCTGTTATGAATAAATTTCCCAATACATACGTTTTGTATTTTCATGAAATTGCACATCCAAAAAAACTTGTAACTATTATTTATCACCTTATTTCTTTTAAACGCTGCGTTTGCAAAAAGTTTCAGTTCTTTTCTACGAATACTCCATCAAAAGTATCCGCCTTCGATAATGGCAAAGTGGGCCCCCCAAAAAGGGCCCATATGTCGATAATTCCACATCCTCGGGAAAATTGTAGGGAACCGCGGGGGCCCCACAAATTCTAAATTTCAGTTTAAAAAACCCTTTTGCATTAAAATGACCTAGGAATAAATTAAACCAAACCCTTCCTCTACTCGCGAAAAAGAGAAATCGCTACGTAAAAAATTATAAAAACCCAAAATTTTTTCCACAATTTTTTGTCTTATGACTTATTACAAATCACCCCATCCCCAAAGCGAAATTTTATAGTTACTTATAATCTAAAAAATTTTCCCAGATCCTTTTTTTTAAATACAAAATTTACATACGTTCCCGTTAGGGTAGGGGCAAACTACGTAAATTTCCCCAAAATGAAAAAACTACAACTTGGGTCTCCCTTTTGAATTTTTTCAGCTTGCACCCAAAACTATAAACGTTTTCCCACAATCACTTCAAAAAAACTAAATTTTTTTTCTTCCTTTTTTCGGGACAAAATATCTACCCGCGGGGAACAAACGGGTTTAAAGATTTCATCGAATTTACTTAAAAGCCGGGATATCCCTCTTCCCATTTTTAAAAAAAACCCTGAAAGGGTAGTAAAGGGGTATCTGCCACTCGTTTATCTTCTATTGCCAATGCGGGGGCCAAAATAGAAAATGGGGTTTTAAAAACAAAATGACTTCTCTTAAAGTCGCTATCGCACTTTGCTTTAAATCCTTAGGAAAACAAACTAAAAATTAAATTTAAAACGATACCATTGAAAATCTATAACTTTTAAAAAATTTTTTTTTATAATGATGGGCCCTTGTAAAGAACCCATTCACTACCATATAAACACTTAAATTTTAAAACTAGACCCCCCCCCCAGTCAAACTAAAGATCCCCCCTTTTCCCTTCAGCAAACACCTTAAAGTTAATGTCCTCCCCCCCCCTTTTTCAAATTTCTGTAGTATACAACAGGGATGGTTTCCCCAATACCTTCGTTTGGGCAACTTTGTTAAAAGGGGAAAATTCCCAAAAGTTTTTTATGTAAAATTAAAAAATAAAGTGTATACCCCTTTTGGAAATTCTGTCTTTCCCTCGTAAAACCCCGATTCTAACCTCCCCCGCCGCTTCTATTATTGCTCTTCTGGTACTGCAGTCCCAAAAACCCTATCAAAAAGGGGGTAAATTAAAATTATTCAGCTTCCACCAAAAATTGGGGGGTTTCGCTGTAGTCCCTATTTCCCTAATACCAACTTTGGGGTCTAAAACGTACATAAATTTTAAAAGAATGCAAAACGGGTTTTTTTTCAAATTTTGCTCGAAGTTCTCGAAAGGAAAATCTTTTTAAACCCTTCAAAAAAGCCGTTTAAATCCCGTAAAGCTAAACGGGTCAAAACCCACTCATATTTTTTATTTATTTTTTTTTTTCTTTCCCTTTGAAAAAACCCAAAAAAATATCGAGGGTTTTCCAAATTTTGGGGGAGTTTTTAAAAGCCCCAAATATGTTTAGTTGTCTCTGGATCCCCGGTTTTTTATGTATTTTTCCCCCCCCTAAAAAACATTTTTCCCTTTGCGTATTCTTAGTATTAATTTTGTCAATGCGAGATTTTCCCGATCTTCCGACTTTAACAGTTTGGGAAATTTGCCATACTATACTAAACAATTGTTTTAAATTTTTTATCTTCTTTTTTAAAGAAAATTAAATTTTAAAAGGCGTTAAACATCCGCCATCTCTTTTAAAACCCCCTTCCTGTGACCAAAAATTCATGACCAAATTTTTTTAAAAACCCCTGCAAAACCCAAACACAATTTTTTGAAGGATGCAGATGCTAAAATTTCCTTTAAATATCCATTACTGGGGGCCCCTTTCCCAAAAAGAAGTCCCCAAAAACCCAAATTTTCCAATTTTTTTAACGTAACTCGGACTATTGAAAAATATCCCTTCCCTAGTTTTTGTTTTTAAACCCCTGGCTAAAATCATTTTTAATTTGCCACTCCGCTGATAATATTTCCCTTTTTTAATTTAAAAAAATAAACATAAAACTGCCGCAAATTTTGAATCGAGATGCTTTTTAACTACTCTTTCTTTTTGTCACTAACTAAAAATCCTTTCCCTTTGATAAGCAATTTCCCACTCCCGAATTTGGGAATGTATATTTTTCTATTTCGGGTATTACGATTCCCATCTCATCATTATTTCCCAATTTCGGAAACCCAAAGGTACATGATTGTAAAATTCCCCTTTTTAGTTTTTGGTTATTTACCGCACTTTACTCGAACATTTTTGAATTTCCTTTTATAATCTATGCGAACAACCCAATGTCCAAATTTACACATTCAGATTTCTTCTGATTACTAAATTTTTAAACCCCCACATCGCTTCAAATAATTATTGGCAAACGGGGTTAAATTTTTCCCCCCTTTTTAAAAAACATCTTATAATAAACTGGGATAACCCAAACTTTTTTAAAATCTTTTTTTTTCCCCCATTTAAACTTAAATTAGGACAACATTGGTTTTTAAACCCAAACCCTCTTCCCAATTTTTTTTGACGATCTTCGTGTAAATTTTTTAACGTCTTTTGCCCAAAAAAACCTTTACCGGTCCTACTCCCTTTTTCCCCTATTAAATTTAAACTAACTACCGCCAAGAATGTTTATACTCACCCCCTTCCTCCTAAGGGCGTAAATTAAAATCCAAACCCCTTTACCTCTTTAAATTTTATTAAAAGTTCCGGGCGGGTCTACCCCTCGAAAAATAATACGACTCAACACGTTAGTATTTACGGGCATATAAAATTTTTTTTATCCCCGGGAAATTCTATTTTTCTTAAAGCCGGGGGGCGACGTTTTTTTAAAAATTTATATAAAACATGCGAAGGTTCCCCATTTATATATGAAAACCCTCCACTACATTACCATAATATCTTGGCAAATTTTTTAAATTTTTTCCCCTACTCGTCCCCTAAAGGCAGAGCTGTTTTTTAGGAAAGATTCGGGATGAAACCGAAAAACGGGGCCCGATTGAATTGGTTTTGTAAAGTCAATTTCCACTTTTAAAACTTCAAGTATTTCTCTCATCGTATTACTATTTCCACGTAATAAAAAACACCGTTTAAAACCCCCCCCTTACTTTTGTACTTGTCAAACCGGGGGTATATTTTCCAAATCTGTTTCATAGGTACCTTCCGGTATAACACATCGATCCCAGGTTTTTTTTTTTCATACTATGAAACGAAATACATTTATTATTTTTTGGGGTGTTTCATTGGGAATGGAAATTTTAAGTTTGCAAACTTAAAATGCACATTTCATTTCAACCCCTTAAAAATAAGGGGGATTAAACATGCTTCCACTTGAGATCCTTTTTCCCATAAAAAAAAGCCAAATCATTTTACATATCACTACTATTCGTTTCCATCTTTTCCCTTTTAAATTTTATACTTTCTTTTAAATTTAAATTTTTCCTTTCAAAAAAACAAAAAGAGGGTGACCCCAATTTCCGGTATTAATTCTTGATATCTTTATAATTATATTCTATAAAGGGGGGAAAACCCCTTTCCCTCCTTCGATAATAAATACTTCCCACTTCAATCGGAAAGGGCTTAAAACCCCCTAAAATATCAAAATATTTTAAAATTTCCCCAAAAACATTTTTCCCTATATGCCACCCCCGTTTAGTTTCCCCCCCCCCTACATTTTCATCTAAATTAACCCATTCCTTTTTTCCTTTTTTTCGTTAACTCTCGGTAAAGCATCTCGACCCAAAAACCCCGAAAATTCCCCAAATTTTTCCCCCTTTACATTTTTTGTAAAACTTTTTCAGTCAAGGGTCCCTTCGAGGTAGTATGGTTACCCCTTTTTTTTACAACATCACCGCCTGTCCCCTATACACCCCAAAAACCGGTTTTATAAGGTCTAATGTTTTAACCCCCTTTCCCATGGTAAACCGCAACCCCGCCTTATAAAGGGGTTTTATATTTTAAAAACCCCTTTCCAACACCTTTTGACTCCATGGCGAGATTATGGGTTTTTTCTTCCGTAATTTTATTTCCCCCTTTGCTTTACGGGGTTTAACTGCTTTTGGGGAATTGCTTGCAGCACCTCCACCTAAAGATCCTAAGGGACCCAAAACACGAACAAAGGAATTAGTGGTAAAAAAACCCCCTTTTTTCGGTATGGCAATTATTCTTTAACGAGGTGGGGGTTATTTTTCTACCAGATTTAATCAAAAATTTTGATTTTGCGACTTTTTTCCCTTCTCTAAAAACCCTTCCTCTTTCCAATATGGCCTTATAAACATTACGGGGCCCTTTTTCTCCTTCCGTAAAAAAAAATGCTACTAACCCTACTCGATTTCCCATTTTTATTTCTTCTTTTCTCCTCTTCTACCCCCTTTTTTTTGATATTTCCGCATTATAAACCCCCCCCCCAAATTTTTTTTTTTTACCTTTATTTCAAACCGCAATTACAGAAGCCGCAAGTCCTTTTTTCCCAAACCCCCGCGTCCCTTTCTCTTTTAAATTTTTCCCCCGGGCCTTTTCCCGATATAAGGGTTTTATCCGCAAAGTGGCGCTTGATAAAACGCTTGAATCCCGAAAAACTTATCAGTTCTTTACAAACCTCATCCAAAAAAATTTACTCCCCGGGCCCCCTCTGTCAAAGCGGAATTTCAATTTTTTTCCAGGGCCAAAAACTATTCCTGGGGATATGAAGTTCAAAAGGAAGCTTATTTATTATAGTAAATTTCCCAAAATTTTTAAACCACTACCCTTTTCCCTCCCCGGGTTTTTTTGATTTATACTGATATGGGTTTTTCCCATAGTTCCCATATTAATAAAGATAACTTATCCAAACTGCCCTTTTAGAAAAAGCAACTATTCGGGAAAAGCATACAACATGGTAAAGTAAAACTTAAATAATACTCAATTTTTTCTTCCCTTCTGTAATTTTCCCAAAAAAACTAATAAAATTTTTAAATTTGCATTTTATTAACAAATAAAACTTGTTTCAAATACAAACAAAAATTTTTTAATTTTCATCTACAAACATTATAAATTTTTTTGTAATCCATACTTAAAAAATCTTTTTTTTTGCAAGCCATTCGGCACCCC
Source organism: Dynastes maya (assembly GCA_029619315.2). Lineage (NCBI taxonomy): Eukaryota > Metazoa > Arthropoda > Insecta > Coleoptera > Scarabaeidae > Dynastes > Dynastes maya. Next base: position 19,699,868 of record JAROYE020000010.1, on the reverse strand, counting down.
CCCCATCCAACTTTTCTCTACTTCTGCACTTAAATCTTGCTGCGCTAAATATTACCTCCAACTAAAAAATCAACCATTTCTTTATAAAATTCCCTTTATATTTTTTAAAATTTTTATAAGTGCTAAAAGGAATTCTACAACATTTTTTTAAACGAAACAACCCCTTTAAAAAACCTTCGTATGATAAATATACGCGCCTCCATTTTTTTCTTTCCATTTTTAAAATATTCTTAAATCCATCGAAACATTTCCCAGATTCCGCAAATTGAGACTAGTAACCTGGGAAAAGCTCCACCCACGATATTCAAAAAATTTTTTTCAATTTCTTACTCTCCATTAAAAGTGATTCCCTCATATTCACAAAAAGAAAACTTTGCTTCTTTACTCCTAAAGCCCTTTACATTTTGGTTTTAAAAATTTAAAATCTGCAGACAAAAACCCAAAACAAATCCAAATTTTGGGAAAGCTTTTATTTAAAAATATTTCCCTCCTAGTAATGGTATTTCCCTAAAGCTTCTCGCAGAAACGTCCCCCCGTATATAAATTTTTCTTTATCCCAAAAAACGCTCGACTTTACCTACTTCTAAAGGTTTTGGGACAAAATCTGCCAAAAAATTTCCATCTACTTTAAAAGGGTTGTGATCAAGATTTCTCGAAAGTTATCTTCATCACATTGGGCGTTAGTTTGACCCTACTCTCTTTATTCTTATGATTTAAAATTCACAGGGTTTTTTTTCCGACCCCTATTCTGCTGTCCATGGTTTTCCCAATTTTAAAACTAACATCTATTCACCCACGGGAAGCCTTTTATTCCCCAATCATCAAACCCTTTAGGTGCGGCTTCCACTTCTACCCCTCCTCATTAAACCCTTTACCTAAAATTACCCTGGGCTTAAAATTTTTACCTTCGCATTGACCTTGTTCTTGGGGTTTTCTTTGGGGCCTTTGGAAAATTGAAGTTTACCTTTACCTTTGCATTTCCCCCGGAAACCTTTGGGGGGTTTTTTCTCGGGTTTTCGTTCCCCCAGCCGACCCGGAACCTCCTCCTTGACCCTTTCCTATGCAGATGGGAGGGGCAAGGTCAAAGGGGGGGTTCCAGAATCGGCTTTAGACACTCAACCCCCAGAACAAAAAAATGGTTTTATCTTATTTTTTGGTCATTTTCGGGCATTATCACGAGAAACGAATAAAAACAAGATATGTGCAACAGCTACATTCTAACGACCTATGATAACGATTTCTCTTTGGTTACTGATTATGCGCACTTTACTGCAGACCTAGTAGAATAAGACGCGCGAAATTTAAAACTAAACTTAAATTAACAAGTTTAAACACTAACTGTTTATAATATTCTCGAAGATAACTCAATAATTTGCGGCCATAATAAAATGTTCTAAAATCTATCAAAAAATAAAAAAAAAGTTTTAATGGGTAATACTTTTATTTTTTAAATAAAAAATTTGAACTTTAAAAAAACCCCAATAAACCCTTTTGTTTCCGTCCCGCTCGGATTTTTGTGACGTCCCAGGAAATGTTTTGCAACGAATGTTTTAGTGGTCCCCCTAAAATTTTGGGGTTTTATTTTTGGAAAGTTGTTTTCCCGCATCTAACGCCAAAAATAGTTGGGTCCCCGTGGGAAAAAGGGAAAGGATTGTTCACAAACAGGGCAAATGATTTTTCTCTAACCAAAAAGAAGAAACGGGAGTCCAAACGGTCGCATGGTAAAGTAACCAATGTTGAAGGTGGTGCCATTTTTGTACACTGTGTTTGTTCTTTCGCCAGTTCTAATTGAGTGGTCAGCGTTTTCTCCGAAAATTTCTTTTCTACAACGTTATCGTATAGGGTAGTGAGCGACTGAAAACACCTTTGCAATTCCCTCTCCCTTAATCGTCTTTCCTTGTCCCTTTTCACGTATTCGGAGGGTGTTAGAGAAGCTATATTCTCGAATCTTTCGGATGTAGGACTACGCGCCTTGTAATGGTTTGTTTGCGGCAAGATCCAACCGTATTGGGAGTGGTTACTATAATTGCTACATAATCGCTTGTAAGTTAGATGGGACGACGGACACCGACTTACATTAAAAGTACAATACTCATGTTGCACCCTAGTAATACTGGTACAGATTGATTCTCTGCTATTACACTCTAAAAGTTATAAAATATGGAATTGATAAAACGTTGTTCAAATAGTGATTTGCATAACTTATACAGTTGGTAGATTTTCTTTCTGCATAAAAATTTATGCAAAGCACTATACGCGTGCCATCCTATTTACCTTTTAAAAATTTCCTATATTGCACCGTATTAGGCTTCAATCTTAATGTGCATTTCGCGATTTTGCTGATTTCAAAGTGTAAATAAGCATAAATGAAAAACATAACAATTGCCAAAAAGGTTTCCAGCGTAAAATGCGGAAAGGAGTAAATGTGAACAGTTGCTGTCTGGCTGAGAATCTTCATCAACAACGCTGGAAACTCATCCATTTTTTAAACACTCAATTTTGACATTCTAAATCTGTAACTATTTGAAATAAATAATTGAAATGTTTATGTTAACAAACTAAGATTTATTTTTTTAATATATGGCTTATATATTATTTACTCTCCTCGTAGAAATTACACAGCCGAAATAGCTCAGTTGGGAGAGCGTTAGACTGAAGATCTAAAGGTCCCCGGTTCAATCCCGGGTTTCGGCAAACTTTTTTTTTTTGGTTAGTTTTTTTATTGCATTAATTCCACTCCATTATCGTGTTAAAAATATTACAGACATAGAAAAACTAGGGGGTAAAATCCATTAATTTCGAAACTGCGAGAACAGTCATTGTCATTAATTATAATTACTATACAACATAATAATAGACAAAAGTGAAAATGTATGTATTTGATTATGCGAAACAAATAGATATAATAACACAAAATATTCCAAATTCTCATATATATTTACACTGGCATAGATTTAAAACATTTAAACAAAATATTAAATTAGAAAAGTTTAACTAGTGCAGAAAAAATTTAACAAAAGAACGGAGTCGTTTAACGGTTATACTAGTGAAAATCACACCCCCAAAGTAATAGTGATTTTGATTGAATTAGACAAAAGACAGAAGATAGTGGTAGATCAACTTCAAATTTGTTTAAGATCAAAAATTTGAATACTTTATGATATTAATTTCTGTTAGTAAGCCATGGTTTAAAGTTGTCAATCATTCTCATGCTTTTATAACGATTTACAAACTGAGTTTTTAGTATAGAAATTTTATGTTCTTTTTATTTGATTTTTAGTATATTTATAATAATATAATTTTCTCTTAAGTAAGTAATGGACATTGTTAAGTCTTATATCTTAATATTGTGGTTTATTTATCCTTTCAGTTATTTTGAACAAGATGAATGTTAGTTGCATTATATGTAGTGACATACTAACTCCCATAGCGGACACATATTCAACGAATTGCGGACATCTATTTCACTATACCTGTTTGATACAATGGATAGAAAGGTTTGTTTCATTGATTGTTTGTGTTAAACTTTAATTGTTTTCTTACAGGTCATGTACTTGTCCCCAATGTCGATGCAAAGTGACGGAGAAAACAATACATAGAGTGTACTTCAATTTGCCAAATACGGAAGGAATTACAGATGATGTGGTTACGTTGCAACATAAAATGGATAATATGAACTTTCAAATGAAATTAAAAGACAAGGATATACAACTTTACAAAGATAAACACAAGAAGTTAGAAGACCAAAATGGTGCTTTACGGTAAAGTGTTATAAACGTAAATACTACAATATTTATATATTGTTTCACAGAAATGAAGTAAAAGAATTGGAGCATAAACAAAATGTATCTGAATCTGTTATGCATGCATTGAAAGATCAAGTATCTTATTTTAAACTAAAATCGAAAGAAACATCAAGATTAAGTGATGAAGTTGGACGATTAAAAGACAAGTTAAAAGAGTTGGAACATGTACAATTAGTTGTAACAGGATCTAAAGATCAAGTTACTGATATGTTACGACATAATAAAGATCCCCATTCGTTGAGTTTATTAGTTTATACTTTAAAAAAGTAAGTGATAATTGAATTAGTTAGCCAAGAGCAATAGAATGAATTAATTTTATTCCTAATACTAATAGTAGTTACAAAATCGATGGTAAAATTTCAATTATTTTTCTTTAAGAGGTATTTTTTATTTGCAGAGAATTAACAGAAGCCGATCGCAAGTATAAATTATTGAATACAAATGTTAAACATCTACAAAACGATATTTCAAGATACCGGCATGAGAATTCCGAAATTATTAAAGAAAATAATAAGCTTAAGTAAAATAATTATGAACTTTACATATACATTTTACTAATTACTGAAGAAATTTTCAGAGTTGATATTGAGTGCCATAAAAATTGTGAATCTCAAAGACAATATCTAAAGAAAAAGATAGCTGATTTTGAAAAGCAATTGGAATGCTCAGAAACTTCTAGGCGTGCATCGAATAATGATAGCTTGCATAGAATTATTATGGAAAGCCCAGCACCTCAAAAAAGAAGAATAAGTACTGAATTAGAAATTGTTCCAGAAAGGGTCACATCCCCATCATTAGTAAGCTAATTATTTTCTTCAATAACAACATATACCGGGCCCGGCAACTATCTCTACGGTGAATTACACCTTATCTATCCATTTAGTGGACGAAAATGTTCGGAGCAGAAGTTGCTTAGAATCAAGCAATCTATGATCGAAAATTATTTTGAAGTACACAGTGTGTTTACTTTCTTTGCTACATTGTTTAAGTTTGTTATTTTAAATAGAACAATATATTATTAACATTTTTAGATTCCTGGATTTGTATGATACGCCATACACGTTTTTGATATATTAGCTTTTCAAGGAAAAAAATTGCATTTTCAGTATTTTCTCAAAAATGTTATCTCTTTTATTTGTCATTATTTTACAAGAATTTTTTACTGCCGCTATGATAATTAACCTGGGCAAATATGCGGTAACAGCCAGAGGCGTGGCGAGCGCATAAAAGTTTACACATAAAATAGAAGGTAAAAAATAAATTATAAAACGTGCTGAAACACTTACCGTTTTAAAAGTCTTCCATGAAATCACAAACTGGGTAACATCTGTTAAATATTTAAATCATTAGATATGTTTCCACAACTGTCAACTGGCTGTTTCAGTCAAGTGAGTACAACGTGCGCAATAAATGTTTTTTAATGCCGAAAACGACCGTTTGACGTCTAGCGATGTTATATTTGCATATTTAAAATAATCTTTGAAACAACTTAATGCATCTTCACACGCATCTTCACAAATTTGTCTTAATATAAGAAAATCGGAGTCTTTCTCTAAAACACCTTCAAATTTTCGTATTACACACCAATTTGTTTCGCCTTCTACAGCGCATAACTGTGCGTGAACATCATTCACAATTTGAACAGAATCCACTAGCGACATCGAAACATTTTGTAATTTTTCTATTCCCTCCGCTAGTCCGAAGTAATTGTAATTTTTCTATTCCCTCCGCTAGTCCGAAGTAATTGTTGTGAATAGTTTGTAAATCTCTTTTAACCTATCTTGAAATATTTCCTGGCTTTTGTTAATTGCTACAGCTTCTGTCGGATTGAATTTGAAAACTACCTTCTTTACTTGATCAAAATATTTGTTGCAGCCTGCAACCATGTTCCCCAACGTGTAACAATCGGCTGTGGTGGTTCAGGTAAATCAGGACACAGTTTGTGAAATAGTCGGGGACTTTAGAAACACTGCCTTTGTACTATCAATCAATGCATTTACTAGTGGAAAACATGTAGGAATCGTTTGTGCTGCAAGATTTAGAGTATGGATTTTACACGTTACATGTAAGAAGTTACCACTGTGTTCTTTAAGAGATCGGCCCAAAAAACGCATGTTTGCGGCACCATCACTCATAAACATTAAAAGTTGCTTAGTTGAAACTTCAAATTTGTTCAATGAGTTCAACACCACCTTTAAAATCTCATCGGCAGTACAATTTATAACTCTTTTGGAAGCAAGTAAGAAGGAGGATGACGGTCGATGTGGTTCTATTGTACGTACCATTACATTAACCACAGAATGTTTTTGACGATCTGTTGTTTCGTCCACACACAACCACAGTTTTTTATCTTTCAATTCCGTTTTTATTCTTTTTTCTATATGTTCACGAGCAAATGGCACTACATTTCGTATCGATGTCCGACTAGGTAATTTACAGTCCGTATATTTATTCCAGAAGGAGACAAATGCTTCTTTGTCTAGTAAACGAAGCGATAGATTACATAAAATAAGAGTAAATTTTTCTTGGTCTCGTATCCCACTTTTTGCAGAAGAATGCTGTTTGCTTTCGATGTGACGTTGATAATTGCTTCTGGACCAACACATTAAAGGGATTTTACAAACTAGACATTGAATTTTAGCGCCATCAAAGATTAAGTCCGGCATGTCCACTATAAAGTTTTTAACTGTGTCTGCCGTTGGTTGTTTTCGCGGCGTACCTAACTGCGACATTTTTAAAGCAAACATAAGCGTACAATTGCGAAATAAGTTACGACAGCCTACATATACACAGAACTACTCGCATACAGCATCGATTTAGTACTGACGGTGTGAACGCGTAAAATAAATAATCGCCGACTCCGCACCACATATCTACTACACTGGCTCTTACCGCTGTTTGCCCAGACTAATGATAATAGTACTACTTCACTAATTGATATTAAATATCTTTATTTTATCGTACAGAGTGTTCAGAAAGGCAACCTTAGTTGGAGCATCTTCAAACAGTTGAAACTCGTTTTTTTTTTTTCAAATGAAACACCTTGTATATTCTACATCATTCGATACATATTTAAAATATCTTTGATTCCTACCGCACACTTCCTATACCTAAAGTTAATACTTTTTGAATTATATTGTGTTTAATGTTAACTGTAGATATTTTACAACATAAACTATGAATAACAACAAAGCCATAATCATATTAGACTTATTGAGCTAGAAACAGAATGTGTTATTTATTGTCTTAATTAATAATATCCATTATTACTCATGCGTATCTTCGTTAATTTCCAAATAAATGTAGTAGGCTGAATCGGATAATGTTACTTCAGAAACACAAAAAAAAACATCTGCATTAGAAACAAACACTTTCATGCCGTAAACAATCTATAATGAAAATGAATAAGTAAGAATTAAAAGAAAAATACAAAAGCTCTTCAAAATCACGGTCAACATTGTTTGCAAGTACATAGTCGTTGCTGAAGCGAATCCTTTACTCGCAAATGTGTTTCGCGTGTTATTTCGCGGAAGGCAAAAAGAATTCTGTCCATAATTTCTGAGATAGTTGAAGTCTCCCTGTAGACAATCTCCTTCATGTAATTCCATAGAAAAAAATCTAAAGGTGTCAGGCCAGGAGATCTTGCTAGCCATGCTACTGATCCTCCTCTTCCAATCCATCTGGTTCTGCAGCAGCTGCTTTACTGCCGCAAAGTTGTGGTATGGGTCTCCATCATGCTGATACCACATGTTAGCTCTTACATCAAGTAGTATATCTAGTAAACCTGCTAGTTCATTAGCAACAATGCTCCTGTTTAAGTGAACATAAAAAGAAATGTGGTCCAATTACGGTAATACCAATGGTACCTTCCCAAACTTTGAGCGACCATCTATTTTGACGCTGAGTTTCATATACTATGTGGAGATTTGCGTTCGCATAATAATAAAAATTATGTTTGTTTACATACCCATTATTATGGAATATAGCTTCGTCCGTCTAAAGTATATTACTTAAAAAACATGGATTTTGGTCTGTCTTGTCTAATATCCTCTGACAAAACTGCATGCGGCTGAAATTTTTCTTTATTTTTGATATTGATCTTTTATTGAGATTTTTAGACGTAGCTCGTACAAGGGTATATGGATTCTCTAAAACTGTTTGTAAAACTCTTTCCTCATTTTCTTCGGTAATAACTGTTTTTGGACGATTTGACAGTACAATTTAACATTTAATTAGATTTTCATTTTTTTATTAATCGTCATAGCCTACATTTAATTCTAAATTATTGGTAAGCTTGGATTCTTGTTATAGCGACAATAAAAAATGATTGCAAAATAACGACAAATAAAGGACATAAGAAATTTTTGAGAAAATACTGCAAATGCAATTGTTTTTCTCTGAAAGCGAATATGTCAAATACCGTCCATTTTAAGTATATGATGTATGATACAAATTTGCTTTATTCTTTATCAAGGAATCCAAAAATGTAATAATATGCAGGTGTTCCATTTAAAATAAACTTAACGTACCAAAGAAACTAAATATCCTGTATGTATATTTCAAAATAATTTTTAGTTATAGACCACTTAATTCTAAGCAACTTTTATTCCGTTCTATTAAATGAATAGACAAGCTGTAACTTACCGCATACAGATAGTTACCGCACCCGGTATATACAGCATGTCTGCCTAGTACTTGGTAGGAAGTAATTCCTTTCCTGAGCAATTTAGAGAAAAACATGTTGAGATTAAAATTATCTGGAACAAGTTTTGCACAACATAAAATTGTATTGAAGTATACAGGATATTTATTTTCCGCTGCGTAGGGTACAAATTTAGTTTTTTAAGTGAAGCAGCGTTATATTATGTCAACATTCCCTATACCTATCTTAATTCTTGAGATAATTTGAGATTTTTGCCGAATATTTCTTTTTTTCGAAAACATTTTCAATTGCTCAGGGAAGGAATTATCTTCTATTCACGGATTAGGTGGACACGCTGTATATGATGGCTAAACACTCTTTGTGGAGTTGCAGCGCTTTTTTCGAAGCTTTCTGGACTAATTTCTCCGGGGTGGATCAATCTCCTTCACATCTTCCTATATACATTTCTCCAAAGTTCCTCATCGTGCACCTTTTCTTTCCATTTTGTGATTCCTACTTTGGTCAGATCTTTTTCAGCTTCTTAAAGCCATCTTGAGCAAGGTCTTCCACGCGATCTTCTGGTTCCTATTCCGGTAACACACAAGCTATTGCTGCTGTTCGCGCCCTTACACATGTCCCAGCCATTTCACCCTTTACATCTTTATCTTTTTTACTATGTCGTCTCATTGAAGCTCTTGAAGTATCTCATGGTCCTTGCTTATTCGATATTCATTTCCAAAAACTTATTTTGTCATTGTCACCGTTTCTGCTGTATGCATCATCGTTGGTCTAATCAATGGCTGCTCATCAGAACAAACGTGTTTGTGATTGCGATTAGTTGACAATTGGTGTTATTGCTTAGTGAACGCGACGCTGACGGACAGTCTCGGATATCGCATAACAAATAATATCCTCGCACTTTGTGACGCAAATAACTATTTATGCCACAAGTGACGTAAATGCCGTTTTACACTTACGGCCCGAGTGTCATATTATCTTTTTCTTACTACCGGTCCAAAATTTCAAAAAAGCCAGCATTTTACATATTTGACGTTTGCTTATATACTTACATAATTGCCAAAATTAATGTAATTATAGTATTATTACTTTACGTCCCGAGAGACGTAAAATTCCATTACATCCCGTTGTGAGGGCAACCAAAGTAAATATCCTGAAACTCGCACTTACGGTAGCAGGCAATAATTAGTTTCCTGCTCCCGGCTTCGTAAGTCAATCATTGCTGCCCTAATTGGAGGGACGTAAATGTGATTTACGGGTTATTATCTTGGTTATCCTTGATAGTGGAACGTATTGTAATTTAACGTTCGTAATTTGCGTGGAAGAATATAAGCAAATATCAAATATTTTTGGTTTTTTCGAAATTTTGTGCCGATAGTGAGAAAAATGTGATATTACGCTCGGGCCATAAGTGCTTTTGCGGTCTCGGATGTATTGCAAACATCTTCGACCGCAGAACTGCACTTGCATCACTTGTGACATAAATAACTGTTTCCTACTACCGGCTACGTAAGTTATATATAACAGAAATTGACAACTTTAACAGTTATCTAAGTATATAAAGCAAATGGCAAATATATTCCTAAAATGCACATTAAAAAGTTGCGCGTTTTTTTATTTGCGTGGTACACTTTATTAATTCCCAGTAATATGGTAAAGTAAATAAAACTTATGATTGCAGGATCAGAGAGTGCAAAGTATAAAAGATTCTGAATCCCCTTATTTATCTATAAAATCTAGCAATGTTGGTTTATCATGTCTAGTAAATCCAAAATTCGTAACTTCATCACAAGCACAACGAGGTGGATCCACAGTACGGTTGCCCAACATTTATGTGTATGCATTATTAAATTATGCTAAAATTTCAGATTATCTTCAAGAATTCAGCTCCATCATTAGATGACATTAAAGTCAGCAGAGGAGATTATAATTATGATGGATTAGGAGGTCATTGTAAAGACGACAAATATCCGACTCCTAAACCTATAACAACGATAAAAAGATCTAAATCGTCTAGCATTCCATCTTCTAAATTCCGAAAATTAGCTCCTAATAAGAAAATAAGCAACTTCTTTGCAAATACTGATGACTAAAGGAGTTAAATTATTATTTATTTATTTTTTATACTTTATGTAGCACATAAAATATTTACATTTCTAATTAGTTTTATTTCTAAACAAAACATGTCCTAATCTTAAGTTATACATCATTTTCGCGGCGCCGGTGTTAAAAAATTGAAGGTATGGATAATGAAACATTTTATGTATTCGAAAACGGAAATTATTTGCATTTGAAAAATGCTAAATAGGCACTTTCGGAACTTTAAAGAATTGGAGAACCATGATTTCTCACGGTTATGGCATGAAATTTAATAACAGATTTTATTTGGAGATGCTTGCAATTTAGAAAAAATATATGCAGTGTAATTTTGTGAAAACGAACTACCTAAAATATTTGAGGAACTAAAACAATAAAAATTGGTCTCCATGCAATAGTAAAGCTAGCTTTCAAATATTTCAATACTCGAGTTCCTTGTAGAATGCTCCTACACTTAATAATCTGTTGACGCAAATCGTTTAAGTTTATTGGTTAAGACTTATAAACTACTGATTTTAAATTGCAAAGAAGTCGAGACTTATCAAGCCTAGTGATCGTAGAAGCCATTCGATTGTTCCACGTCTACCAATCCAGTGATTCGCAAATCTGAAGCCAGCTACAAACATTTACAGTAAAATACAGTGGAGCACCGTCCTGCTAGGAGAGAAGTTAATGTTCGTCAAGCACTTGATTCCCTTCATCACGCTGGTTTTCAACTTCATGTTAAAAGAGAATCGATGATCTCCAATATATTCAAATAGACGTTATCATTTAGCGCTTCATTAATGAATATACTATATCACTTAGTATTCCTGCTCAAACAACTTTTTGTGGCTTTTGTGCGTCCCTTGTTCCACTATGGTATTTGTTACCAATTTAAAACATTAGTGGGGGTGCAAGTGTAAACGTAAATGTGATTTATAGGTCAAAGCATGTTCTCCTTACAATAAAAGTACATAGATGTGCTTTTGGAAATTTTTTCATTTTAGTTTACCAAAAATATGTGTTTCAAATTTGCTAAAGATACTGAGGGGTAGAGGGTGTTAGTATATTTTGGCTTCTGTTGGTGAATTATGAAAATCTGTGATTTCCTTGGAATTTCCAACGTAATTAAATACTTGAAAAAACCTCGTCCCGTTAAGAAATCGAAGCCATCTCCCGTTTGCCGAACGCGTGTGCTAACCACTACACCACAGGGACCTTACGCCAGGAACGTTCACTTTTTAATACCTAGTTATTTTATCTGCAAATATATCATACTTCAACAGACAATTTTGATTCTTACATGTCAAGTACACTAGTGGAGGGTGTTGTTTAAATAGATATAGTAGTACGTTTTATGTTCCGGATAGAATTCGGGCAACTGCATGTGCTAGATATACTATGCAAGATTATAGTAAATTTCCTAAAGAATGTGACAAAGCTCTTATCAGACTGTAAATATGTAATGCTATAAAATATGCCTACGGATGACTTTTAAGTATTATATTAAAAAAAACAAAAAATTTGCAATTCTATACGTTCTAAAATATACTAAAAAGAATTAATAAAAAAAAAAAATAACTTACAAAATACGATTTATTTTGTTAATAATTACAAAACATGCTACTTTGAAGATTTAGCATCACGCTCAACTTTCCTTGCATTTGCCCTTTTCAATTGTTGTTTTGGATTTAAATTGTGCCTTTTTGAAAATCTCTGATTCTTTAAAAATTTGGCATCTACCTAAAATACAAAAAAAAACGGTAAATTATACTGTATTACTTGATAATTAAGATTCTTACTCCCAAAGTTGATTCATGTAAGAAACGCTTTGGTTTCTTAATGCCATTACGATGGGCTTTCCTATCTGCAAGTAAACTTATATGATGCATGTTACTTTTTTAAAACAAGAAAACTATTCTTACTTTGATTATGATTCGTATGATTCTTTGACTTTGCCATCTTTCACTTAATACCTGCAAAATGATTTAAGGTTAGAAATATTCATACTCACAATTAACTAAAATATAACATAGGTTTAATAAAACGAAGCGTATATTATACGAATTGTGATAATGTTCTAAGATTTTTAGTAAGATGATGAAAATTTGAATAGAAGAACTCTTACCGTGAGCAATACGAAATCTAGTAAAAGAAAAAGAAATGTTGGGGTTTTTAATTTTATCAATTGTGCTTGTGGCTAACTTCAGGTCAAAATAATTAAGGTGAGGTTAAATTTAAAAGAAAAATATTTTTAATATGTTAAATAGTATACATCACGTAAATATTATTTGTTAATTTTCTTAAAGATTATCCCATTATTATCTATTAAGTTAAATAGGAAGGAAGTAAAAAGTTTCAAACAGAAACTTTTAATGCTAAACAAATATTGATTGGTATGACAGTGGTCGATGTCAGTTGTGTTTGTGAGTAACTTCAGTTAATTCAAACACCGAAATGTATCATGGAATAAAATACGGTCTTATACATAAAATTCTTTACTATATTTCGACTATTTGAGTATATATATGTGAAAAGCAGCCGTTGTAAAACTCGTTGTGTTTGTGCTATTTTTATGCGTATTAAATACAGTGGAGAAATGTCTTACATGTGATATAGAGAGAAAAACTTCATATCTAACCTATAAATGACATACTTAGATGAAGGAAATATACATAAAATACAATCATACACAAATAATACTTTTTTAAATGGCTGATAATGGCATTGGTACATCGCACCAAGCCAATACTGCACTCATACAAACATCAAATTTAGAGTGTAAGAACCTGTATGATTACTTAAAAACTAGACCGTCAACACTTCTTGATAGACTTTATAACCATCCTGCTATATGTTTGGCTGTATATAGGTGTGTGGTTTCAAGTTACTAATGATCTGCAAGCTTTTTTACACCTACTAATTTTAGAGAGTTACCAGAAATTGCTCGTCAGTATGTTATTAGAATTTTATTTGTTGAACAACCAGTTCCTCAAGCAGTTGTTGCCTCATGGTGTCACCAGAGCTATTCCAAGTATGCTATCACCTAAAATTGGAAAGCTTTATCAATACTGGTATGTTGTAGGGAACATACACATGTGTGTCAAGTGTTAAGTGATTTATCTGTTTGGCATGAAGCGCCAATTCCCGGTGGATTACCAGGATGGATACTTAATTCTACGTTTAAACGTAATTTGAAAATTGCTCTGCTTGGGGGGTATGTGAGCAGCTGTTTAATTTCATTTACAGCTAGCGATTATTCTTATAATTGTTCATTTTCATGGTAGCGGTAAACCATGGAGTATGTCTTCTGCATTAGAAGCAGATAACAAAGCCCGTGATGTGTCCTTTTTGGATGGATATTCTGCAGAGAGGTGGGAATGTGTGTTACATTATATGGTTGGATCGCAGCAACAAGAAGGCATATCAGCTGATGCAGTTAGGATACTATTGCATGCAGGGTTAATGAAAAGGTATCTACATGCAAGAAATAATAGTTTATAATCAGTATTAACGTTGTTCGAATATAGAATAGAATAAATATTTATTTTGTTCAAGACAAAATCTTATACAAAATGAGTTCAGTAAAGGGTGGCCCAAAAGTTACGCCACCCATTTAAATTTAATTGTTAATCTTTTTCCTCCGCATGTACCGCGGCTGGTAGTGTAGTACACAGTAGTGGGGTTATACAGAAGCATTACATTTCAAGAGGGCCGTTCATAACGCCTTTGCCGCCTGGTGCAAAAAGCAAATTTTCTGCCCCCTATTTTAAGATGTTTACAAAATTTGCTTGCTATTTTTATTTCATGATGTCTACTTGATTCTACAATTATTGTAGGTACTAAATATAGGTAGGTACTAGATTATTACAAGCAAATAATTTCAATTTATTTATTGATAAAATGTGAATGTTATAAACTAACGTAATTAACTAACTCTTACGTACATTTAATACTAGATGGAACAAAAATCAACAAAATAAAACTATATAACAACAAAAGAAACAAACAGCATTACAAAAATATGTTATGGTTGATTGATGATAAATTTGATTAACCTACAACAAAACTCGTCTTGCTTTTTTTGACGCAAAATTATCGATAATTTGACTCAAATCATGATTTTGGCAAATGTCTTGCTCTATTGCAATCATCGCAAGATTTGCCAACCTCTCTTGGGACACGGTGGATCTCAAATAATTTTCTATAATTCGCAGTTTACTAAAGCCCCTTTCACCTGATGCGACGGTTACCGGTAAAGTTAAATAAATTCTGAGTGCAACAGCTAAATTGGAAAAACAAGAAACAATGTTGCTTTTTATTATGTAATTTAGAATGTCTTGTGGTTTTCCAAAACTGGGGATAATTTCATTGAGATAATATTTCTTTGTAAAGTTCGTTTCCGTCATCTTTCTGGAGATTACCGTTTTCAGAGTGTTGTAAAAAATTATCGAGATCTATGCAAGATTTTTTTAACACGGTTTGTTCCATCCCATCAAACCCCTATAAAAATTTAAATAGATTATTACATTCTTCCAAAATAGAAAACCTCTCTTTAGTTGATTGGATTGTTGTGTCTAATATTCTAAAGTAAAAATTGATTTTAAAATTCTGCATAGCATTTGCGATAGGATCATCTTCTGACTCGTAAGAATATTGCCTTGGAACTTTTTTCTGATGAACAAGAGGAAATTCGGGGGCAACGTTAATTCTTTCCGCTAATACCTTTGCCTCTTTAATAAATAGCTCGAAATCTAATTTTACTGATATAGTTAATTAAATTGTTCGAAACCGTAACACACTCACTTATATTGATTTTCGGGTTTTGACACATTTTGTTTAGAACATTAACTTTATACAGAAGATTATGCCAAATCACCATTGAGCAGATAACTTTAAAAACCGTGATTTTTTCTAAAAGCGATTGAGCCATGTTTTTCGTTTTAACATCCTTACTTTAGTCTTGTGTAATTTCAGTAAGACTGTCGCAAATATTTTCGTAATTTGAAATTAAAGGTCTAATAGCATTAACTCTACTCTCCCAACGAGTGTCACTTAAAGGTTTAAGAGTTAATACTGGTACGTGTTTTTTTAAAACTGCCCACCTAGCAACTGAAGATGAAAAAAATACATACACTTGTTGAACTATATCAAAAAAAGACACAATTTCGTTATTTATTTTAGTAGCGTCATTTGCTATTAAGTTTAATGTGTGCGCCAAGCATGGTACAAGCATGGCTCTTGAATTTATGTTTAAAATTCTTGTTTGCAAACCAGAGTGCTTTCCCTTCATGTTGGATCCATTATCGTATCCTTGACCACGTAAATCCTGAATGTTTAAATCACATAATCCTTTGCCAGTACTATCTTTACATGGATAGAAATCTAAAAAATGCTCCCTAATTTCCTATATAAACGAATCTTGCTATAACACTAATTCGTTCAACATGACTGATATCAGGCGTGCAGTCTAAAGTAATTGAGTAATACTTAGATTTTTTCAAGCTTGAAATTAAATGTTTTATTATATCTTCGGAAAGCAATGTAATAATTTCATTTTGAATTGTGTGTCCTAAATAAGAGGGCATATAAGTCTTATCGGTTTTTGATTTTTGCACATTTTTTATATGCTGAGCAATGATAGGGTCAAATTTTGATAACATTTCTATAAGTTTCAAAAAGTTTCCATTCTTTGGTACAAAGAGTTGTGAACTTTCTCACCGAAAAGCTAGACGCTGTCCAGCCAAATAAAGAATAACAGCTATCATTCTTTCTATAATAGCTCTCCACCTTTTTTTCTCGATTTCATAGAAAGTTTGAACCTCCTTGTCTCTTATACAAGATTTCGTAAGCCTGAATTTTAGATCACACCATTTTTTAATACACTCAACGTGAAAGGAACTGCGATCATGCTCTGAAAAATATACAGCTGCATGCCGCCAATCTGAGTATCCACCGTTTATTAATTTAATTTCTCTATTCTTAGTACTAAAAATCTTGCAACAAAAGCAAAAAGCAGCATTTAGTTTAGAGGAATAAACTAACCAGTTTCGTTGAACTTTTTCCCCATTTGACAAAATCTTACGAAAAAAATTTATTGTAAATTTTCTGTGTGTATCATCAAGAGGAAAATTATATTTTTTCAGTTGAGAAGGCCCTTTTTCAATCAAAAGATCAATAACGCGACTATTTAAAACCGACGGCCACGTACCCGGATCAGTCAAATGGAAATCAAAATCCGATGTTGTTTCTTCCTTGTTTTCAGGAGAGACGGTATCAGAAATACCGGCATCATCGCTTTCTTCTTCGTGGTCTTCATCCAATTCGACCAAAGGTTGCTCTTCAGGTATCGAATCTGCTCCATCTAAACTATCTAAGTCGGAGAATCTTGCAGTGGATGTACTTGTTCACAATAAGCTTTAAAATACCGATCCAAGGATCCCCCAAGTTTCTCCTTTTCTAGTTTTATTCTTTTTTGCTTGCGATAAAACGCCCCCGATTCCTTTTTTGGATTACTTCCCGACATTTTGTAAAAATCGGTATTAATCTAGTAAAATTAAAAAAAAAAGTTCAATAAATACAATATATTATGTATATTATATACAGGGTGTTAAAAAAAACGTTTAAATATTTAAGGGACATATATTACGATCAAAAACAAGTAAAAAAGCCCTAATGAACATGGGTCCGCAAAACAACCGTTTTCGAGATAAGTGCAATTGTTTTTTTTAATTTTTTTTTTTGCATTTTTTAGCATTTAGCGTTACAGAACATGATAATCACAGATGTTCGAGATGTCCTTCTTCCATTTCAACACAGGATGTACATCTTCTTAAGAAGGAACTCCGCACTCTTTCCAAAAAGCTCGGTTTTACTTGAATTGTTTGACAACATTGTTCAATTCACTGTTGCAACTCGGCAAGATTATTTACTGGTGTTTTGTACACTAAACTTTTCAAATAACCCCAAATACAAAAATCTAAGTGATTTAGGTCGGGAGACCTAGCAGGCCTTGGAATGGGACCCCCTCGACCTATCCATCTCCTATGAAATGTTTCGTTCAGGTGCTCCCCAACAACAAGCGTAAAATGCGGCAGGCGTGACTTTTGGGCCACTCTGTATATTCTGTACAAGGTAAACTTAGATATCAAGCTCTAATGACTTAAACTACATAAATTAAATTATGATGAATGATAAACAAAGCGCACCACTAACATAATAAAACAGATTGTCTACGTTATGTTTACGGTCCAGAATACTTTCTGCTGCTATTGAAAGACACACATCCAACCATTGCGCAAAATAATGACCACGCAAGGCTTGGTATATGGAACACTTTATCAGGAAATGCACAAGGTCCTCCTCTTCGCCGAGATTACAAATCGAGCAAAGGTTTTCGCAAATTGTTTATTAATTTTAAATACAAGCAAATCACACAAATATAAATACAGAATATAAATTGTTTCTTGCTCGTTGCTAAGCAAAGTAATCATAACAATTGCCAAACTGTCAACTTATTTATTGTTATTGTAACCTGCATTTGTCATTATTATTATTTTTATTATAGCCGGGTCATGGCACAGATGCCTTTAATCACTGGAACCTTAATGGATCTATTGTAACAAAATGCCCTTATGTGTGTTAGAATAGTTGGAGGCTTTTAATAAACCTTAGTACTGGATCTGCTGCTAGGATCTGCTTCCTTCAGTTCAGTAAGTGCAAGAAATGGCCTACTGAAATGTTGGTGTCGTGTGCGACTAATGGCAACACATTCCCATATGATGTGTTTTGATCTTCAGCCTCAGCTACATGGCATGTCAGAAATCCTGCCAGTAATCTGAGATCCCCTTTGCTGAACGATAGCGCTATTTTTGCTGTCTTTGGCCAGCCTGATATGAGTGCTTTCGCCTGTTTTTATCCTGGAACATTTTCGTAGTACGAGGCGTTTCGATTGTCCTCCCATATCTTAATTGTTTGTTTTATGTGACTCTTTTGGAGACCACAGAAGGGATTAGGACCAGTGAAAGGCATGTTCGCTGCTTAGCCAGCTTATCTGCCTTTTCATTCTTCGACCCCTTGATGGCTTGAGACCCACCGCAAAGTGACGTGGTTATTGCGTCCCAATTGCCGTAGATTGTGTACACATTCGTGTATCAGAGCAGATTCGTATGTGTAGGTCTTAATAGCCTTTAGAACTGCCTGACTGTCGCCGAATATATTCATAGTTGCGCCTCGTATCCCTTTCTCGAGGTTGCATTTGTCATACTTTCGTTCTTTGTGCTCGTTATTATTTTATGTAATTTCAACTTGTTTTGTTAGTTGTTGTTTCTGCTTTACTTTATCGAACTTTATTGTAATTAATTGATTGTGGTAGGTTTGTTTAAATTTGTTAGTTTTTGATAGGAAATGTGCTTAAGTTGCAGTTTTTTATGTTGCTGATTTTACAATGGCCTCCGCATGAACCACAAGGTAAACATCAAGTACCTAATTTTAATATTCGGCGAATTTGTCAACAATTACACGACTTTAGGACCTCGGTGTATATACATCTCTGTACACTGACAGTATTATATTATGTCTCTCCCTTGCGATGATGTATTTATACTTTCTACCGCACGCTATAAACCGTGTACTTCGGTTATTTTCGGATTCGCAGGTGTGATTTACATTTTGCAAATAAATAATTATAATTTCCTTCCCTGCTCTTCTTCTACCTATGAATCCGAGTTGAATCGAAGTACTCAGCCTAGCGTACGGAAGATAGTATTGATATTTGGTGGTCGCAAGGAAGAGGCATGATATAATACTGTCACTTTACATTCGTCACGAGATCTTCCGGGTTCGTCTCCCATCTCGGACTAATGGTATTGAGGGACATCCCTTCTTTATTTTTCGTATCTTCTATAGTTTGTTTAAGATGTTTTCTACATGCTTCCTATTATAAATTTTTGGTTTCTTTTAGACGTGCATTGTTTTTAATTATTGCGTTTGTTAATATTTATGTGTATTTCTGTGTTGTTTTCTGTTCTTGTCTGATTTTTTCCTTGTCTCGTATAAAGTATTTCTTTATTCTTTATTTCTATGGTGGCTTTAGTTTCATTATTGTTTATTTTATGTAAGATTAATAGTTCATTTAGTAGAGTTCTTTCTATGTCTGGTTCCTTTATCTTTTCTTTCGTCTAAGGAGTATAATATTTTTAAAATCCTATTTTGTTGCCGTTGGATTTTATTCAATGCTTTTTTGTAAAGTTTCCCCGTGTGATTATTAAGTAATTTATTTTAGACATAAACATTGCATGGTAAAGTTGTTTTCTTTAGTGTCTCTGTGGGGTAGTTCTTTATTTTTACAGCACAGCGTTTGTCCTGTTATATGTAATAAATTCCTCAACATGCGCATCCCGCTTTAACCCTCCGGTTGCTGGGTGGTTTGAATTTCTCACTGTTTGACGGGCGGGGTCCCAGGCGCCCTAATTTTTACGTCGCGTTTGGTGCTTAATCCCCACTAAAGGTTTCTGATTTAGTGTTCACTTGTTACTTTCGATAGTTTTACGCTTCTGAGACGGAAAATGCTCATTAGAAAAAAATTGGTCTACATGTTATTATTTATTATACAAAATGTTATATTTTTAACAATGTGTACAAGAAGTGGTTATTTAAGAAATAGTAAAAGTCTAATGCAATGAAAAGTTGTTTAAATGTAATGTATAATGATACAAAAATCCTACTAAAACAAAAATGTGTTAATAATTCTAACAGTACACAAAATATAGGCTCAATAAAATAGTCACTGCAGTTTTTCTGCACAGTCAATACAGCACGGCTGTGTATGCTCTGGGCAAACACAAACACCACAAAACTTTAAAAAATAACGTGATTTTCGGTCCTTGCAGTATTTGCATCTTTTTCGCGTGGAGGACGTCTGGGGTTGTTTTGTTGTAATCCCTGCCAGAAATCGCGTTTTCCGTGGTAAGTTAGGCGTATTCGCGCGTATTTTCATAGTTTCGAGCACTAACTCTCTTCCCAAGTTTTCTAAAAACACATGTCTGCTTTTTGAGGATTCGCCATCTGGATTATTTATTTTACTAATTATAAATGCATTAATTCCCCCCACATTTAACATGCCGAAGAAAACAACAAGCGGCCACCGTCTTATGTTACGAGCAAGATTGTAAGATGTAATCATCCTGTCAACTACATCAACCCCACTGTTCGTGATGTTATAAAAGGTGATTATATCCGGTTTTTTATCTTTACCACTAGTTTTATCTATTTTGTCGTCGTAATGCATCGATGAAATAATCAAAACGTTTTTTGATTTTTTTGGAACGTAAGAAGTCACTGTCATATCATTATGATATGCAAAAAACGAAGACTTTACAGGCCTCTCTTTGATGTTGGTAATTTCTTTCGGCAATAATTTTCGATTGGCTTGTATTGTATCAACCACTGTTAGTCGATGCTGAGGTAATAATTCACTTACAAGTTCCACACTAGTAAACCATCGGTCCATGGTTACATTTCTCCCAGTTCCTGAAATATGATATGTCATTCTTCTAATAACAGCTGCAACAGAATTATCTTGCTGAAACGGGCCTCCAGGTTGACGCCCTGCATATATTTCCATATGTGACGTACAAAATGTTCTTGCATCCACTATGGAAAACACTTTTATACCGTACTTGTTCGGTTTGTTGGGAATGTAGATTCTGAAGCTGCATTTTCCACGAAATCCTAGCAATATTTCATCTAGGGTCACGTACTCCCCCACAGAATAGTATTTTTTAATTTGTTCGTTGAATTTTTCAAACACTCTTCTCACAGCGGCAAATTATCCAATTTCTTTCGCCCCTCTCTTGTATCAGTGTTGTCGAAACGTAAACATTTCATCAGAAACATAAATCTGCGTTGAGCCGTCATTTTCTTGCTGTAACTTCTAAAAATATTTTTTTAAATTCCTGAGTCTTTATATAGCTTCCTATCTTTAATGACAACAACAATACACGGGTTGGGTCTGTCAGGCTCAATGCTCTTGCAACACACAAATGGTAGGACTTACAATTTAAAAAAATGCAACACAAGTTGCCATTAAAGATAGGAAGTTATGTAAAGACTAAGGAATTAAAAAAAAACTATTTGTAGAAGTTACAGCAGGAAAACGATTTTGTGAAACTTCATAGACCCAGCCCGTCAAACGGAGGGTTAAATTATTGATCAATCGTAGTTCTAGATATTCGAATTTTTTGTGTCTCCTTGATTTGTGCTTTGTTGACCTTTATTTGTTGATCAAATAATTAAAGATGTGTTCTAAATTTACGTCCTCGTGGAAGACTTCGTTTAGTACGTATAGTTTTCTGAATATTCAACTGCAGACAATTCTCATCGCAGTATATCGACTTTTTTATTACCCTCCACTACAGAATTAGCAAATAGTATTTAATCGTTAACATATAGGAACATCAGCAAGGATCCATCGCCTTTTCATCGTAACTCCTTCACATCAATTTTGAATAAAGTATTCTATTATATCAGGCAGAAACAGTGCAAAGAGCAATGATAACAAACAGTCTCCCTGTAAAACTCCAGTGGATATTTCTATTGCCTCAGAATTTTCTCTCATCGGAAACTCTGACACCAGCCGTATCATAAAGGTTTTTAAGAATTCCTATTTTCGCACTTATACCAATTCTATTAATCTTAGACCACAATTTTTCATGATTCAAGGAATTAAAAACTCTCGTCGATTCAACAAAAACACCAAATAAGTAAGAAGACATTTGTGAGATATGTACAGCAATTGTTGCGTTCAGAGTTACATTCCATGTGAAAACCTGAATTATATGGACTCATAAAGCTTCACAGAAGTCAGCATATCTCTTATGAATTTGGTGAACTTTTTAAAACTGAAGGGCACATAATTTTAAGATTACCTCCTTATCCACCTGGATTTAAATCCAATAGAAATGATACGGACTGCAATAAAAAAATAATGCCGCTGCTAAGTGTGTGACTTAAAATGGATGATGTGAGAATGTTAGTGGAGGAAGAATTTGGTAAAATTTCTGTTGAAGATTGGCGAAAACGGTGTCAACATGTTATAAAATCTCAAAATAAATACTTGGAAAACGACATTTTAGTTGACATTCATTCAGAAACTTCAATTATTTCCGCTAATTCTGATAGAGACAGCATGTAGTAGTTTGTATTTTACTGATGCAAAAGCAGTACTTTTAACTTGATTGTGGATGTTTCGCTCTTCACTTACACTTCTAAATTATAATTTAAGTACATACTAGGATAGGTAAGGATTCATTTATAGCCGCGAATCCCATACACATAGCGAATAACGTTGTCGCTTGTGCTAGGAACGTCCCCTCTGCTCCTCAGTGCCTCTAGACATGTGCACACACTCGCACCTCAGTCGCCTAGCATACGTAGTCGAGGTAACAGCTCGGCAAAGATTTTAGGTAATACGTAATACATCTGATTTGATTTTTGTCCTATTGATGGACTTTAATCGTTGATTATTACAAAACAAATACTATTGTCGTACATCAAGCAAAGAAAATGTCCTTAATTTAAAAGGGAAATTACCAATTCCAAACTAAATAGAACCTCTCATTATAAAATAACTAGATTACATTTTTTAATTTCCAAATATCCAATATATTAAATGTTCAAATGATAATAAGCGCATAACAAATACTTACATGTTTTCTAAATTTACTTAATGGAATTTTGTGGTAAAATGAATCGTATTTGTACGAGTAAAAATTCAGACGAATGTATTATAATAAACGTTCAAATAAGCAGTCATTTGCAGTACAGCCTCTACCATAGTACCATTTAACGACTTCTTAGTTTATAAGGAGATAATTAAAAAGAAAACTATTCTGCTGTATAATTTCGAGATACAAATAAAGCAAATCAAAAATAACCAAGGAGAAAAGATCGTGAGGGGCAAGGATTATCAATTAAATTCTTACTAATAAATTCGTTTCACGCGATTTCCTACCTTATACTTTCGTAGCGGGCAAACATTGCAACACTGTCCACATATTTTAGCGGTTCACTTTACTACTGAACTTACTAACACGGTATTTGTCAATATAGTCCTTAATAAAATCATTTATCAGTAAATGCAATTTATATAATACATTGTATTAAAGAAGGCGATAAATATTAATTGAAGAAATAAGTGAAATAGAATTTTCTCGACGCTACTGATAATCAGGAGTATATTCCAGAACCAGCTAGCGTACCTCCCTTCACCCCACCTGCGCACATGCATACCCAACGCTCGCCAAAATATACGCCAGTTCACATACTCATCGCATCAACTACTGCCAAAGGTATTAACTGTTTCAGTTACATAGTATGCAAAATTTAATGTTATCTTTTAAAACTTTACAATTAACTCCCTTACTACACCACCTGCAATTCGATTACAAAACTACTTCGCTGCTAAAGTGATCATGATACTATTGTCACTACTTAGTAGTTTTGACCATTTCATCCTAACTGTATTTCTTATAGCGTTGTCTAACTTCTATATTCAAACAGCAGTGTTACTGATAATATACAGCTTTGGAGCTTTATCGAGTTCTGGACGTATATTTTGCATTTTAGAGATGAAGACGATGGTAGTCCTGTGATAACTAGGCAAGGTTTTCAGTTTCTACTGCTGGACAGGCAGGCACAAGTGTGGCATTTTCTTTTGCAGTATTTAGATACAGTGGAGCAAAGAGGGTTGGATCTAGCTGAATGTCTAACATTTTTGTTTCAACTAAGCTTCAGTACTCTTGGAAAAGTAAGTATAAGCACTCCTGCTATTATATTTAACTTTTGATTCTATTTTTGTTAACGCATATTGCAAAATTTTAGGATTATAGTACTGAAGGTATGAGTCAGGGTTTATTGATATTCTTACAGCATTTAAGAGAATTCGGATTGGTATACCAAAGAAAGGTAAACTATTAATCAAGACTTAAGAATCCTAAATGTTACCATATTGTTATCTTTTATCGCAGCGAAAAGCAGGGCGATTTTACCCAACCAGATTGGCACTGAATATAACTTGCAGCCAAAATAAGGGTGTTCCCGTTTTAGAGGAAGACGCGCCCAAGGGCTACATAATCGTTGAAACGAATTACAGAGTATACGCGTATACGGATTCTAACCTGCAGGTGGCGCTGTTGGGCCTATTCACCGAACTGTTGTATAGGTTTCCGAACGTTGTCGTTGGCGTCATCACCAGGGAGTCCGTAAGGCAGGCGTTACGTGGCGGTATCACCGCTGAACAGATCATAGGCTACCTCAAACAACACATTCATTCGCAAATGTTGACCGATGATAATAAAAATCCTCTACCACCGACCGTATTGGACCAAATCAAGTTATGGGAACTCGAAAGGAATAGGCTTATCTATTCGGAAGGTGTTCTGTATAGTCAATTCTTATCGCAGGTAAAAAATTACTGTGTACTCTATTACGACTTCTCTATCCAGAATTACTTCTCAAGGATAATAGCTCTCCCAGTGAGATGCGCAGAAATTCGCTTCTACAGATTCTGTGGTGTAGTTGGTAGCGTGCCTGTTCAGCAAACGGGAGTCGTAGGTTCAAATTCTACCGGAATCAAAATAAAAAATTTATTTCATTAATTAAATTTAATTACGTCGGAGAAACTAAAGAAACTAAACATACTGACATTGACGATCTTAGATTGTTGATTTAAAATGTCGAGCCAAAGTAGTATTAGGTAATAGGTATAATTTATACCGGGTGTCC
Organism: Dynastes maya; assembly: GCA_029619315.2. Classification (NCBI taxonomy): domain Eukaryota; kingdom Metazoa; phylum Arthropoda; class Insecta; order Coleoptera; family Scarabaeidae; genus Dynastes; species Dynastes maya. The sequence goes on along the minus strand of JAROYE020000010.1, from coordinate 19,674,539 downwards.
CAGATTTTGTTGCACAGCCAATATGATGGTTATTTGAATGGATAGAAGATTATTTTTTCGGAAGAAACTCTAAGGCAAGAAATGTGCTTCCAAATGCGTCTTGTAATATTAATACAAGTGGTCCATAAATTGCCCAATGAAATTTTTTTTTTAATGGCATGCCATATTTTTTATCAGATATTTTGACTCCCCTTACTTTTCGTTTTATTACCACGTGCCACTTGTTTATTTACTTTGCGGAGTTTTGAAATTATTCCATTTTTTTCACTCCTATGTTTTTTTTTCAATTGGACAACAACAAACACACTTCATTTGTCCAATACCTATGCAAAACTCTTAAACAGAAGTAATAACTTTATTGCAATATAATTTTAATAAATCAAAGCATATTTAAGTAGTAACAATAGTAACAAAGACGCACACCTTATTTGTTATGTATACTTCCTTGATGATAATATTATCGTTGGAGACCTTCTGTTCTGCAAAAGCATCATTGGAAACGCAAAGGCTCAAGATTTATTTGAGATGCTTGACAAATTTATAACCAAATATGTTTCGGAGTGGGAAAAGTGCATCGGTATGTGTACTGATGGAGCTCGATCAATGTCTGGTCGCTATGAAGGATCGCAGCAAAGCACCGCATGTTATGTGGACCCATTACATCATCCATAGTGAAGCACTTACATCAAAGTCGATGAACTCTCAATTGAATTTCATATTAGAACGTGTCAGAACTAACAGCTATCTATTTATTTATCTAGCTACAGTGAACGCTCAAAATTCCTTTCTTCCGTCTCAATACATTTGTGCACTCGTTTGTAAAAGCATTCCTGCACTTTTCTTAGCACACTAAGTGTTGCACTCCAGAATGCTTACGTTCTGCTTAAATTCGTATGTAGTAACTCCTTTTTATGTACTTCATTTCGTAAGCAGCTACTTAAGGCGTTTTTCGGCGATACAGTGGTTTGAACCAGGTTACTATTTTTTTAAACCATTACATTTTGGCGTTGTATCAGTGACGTCAGAATCTTAGCGGTTTGAAACGCATTCATAAGTTTTCAAACCAATCTACAGAGGATGTTTTGAAATAGGTTCAAAGAGCAGTAATGCAGAGGGGGTAAATTACAAGTTAAAATGTGAGGTTAAAGCATTGATCATTTTGATATAAATACTCTTATGTAGCATTGCTAGTGAAATGACTACGTTTCAAATTTAAGACCTCAAAAATATTGATAGCAATAATAATAAATCTTTCATTTTCTGCAAAACAGTAAGTGGCATATGATGGTTATGTTAAACCAGCTAATAACTGGTTCGAAAATAGTTATTTTATTCTCTCCTTAAAACGATGGCGTCAGAATTAAACCTGGTTTGAAACGCAAGCCTGTTTCATCGCCAAAAAGCGCCTTAGACTTAAAATTTTGAATCAACAGCTAAGAGCAGCAATGTTAGTGTTTTGTTCATTGTTGTCATGGTAACCAAACAATACTAACACCAGAAACCACTTGGATGCAATACCCAAATGCAGAACTCGCGTTTAGCTGTGAGAATCGCTACTTTCAATATTAGGCATATGCATCATTGTGTAAAAACGTTAGAGATATATAAGCCGGACACAATCAGTCTTCGCAACAGAATCGGACTAGTCGCATGGGCCGCGGATTATAAATAGTGTATGTGCGACCCACAGCCGACGGAAGTGATATTTTGAAATCAGTACCTCAATGTAAAAAATAAAAGCTGTCGCAATAAAAATGTTTGCAATAAAGCGGATATATGCACACGCTGAGGTGTTTTTGATGAAAAAATGTGATGAAAAAAGAAAGACCGTTCAACATCGACGGAAGTAACACAAGCATAATTAAAGTAATCCTTAGAGTTAGTTAATTAATCTGCAGATGCACCACCACACATTTGTTTTAATCTCATATAATCGGAATTTTTTTTTAAACACTGTCGAACTTTGCTGTAACGCGAGCGTTTTTTGCGTCGTTTATACCGTGTAGCAATGTATTATTCGTCCACGATTTGCACTGATTCTACTAACGACAACACTGTTTTGCAATTTTTCTATTGCGTCTAGTAATCGTTTTTAATTGTTGATAATACTTTTTAAATCTAGTATCTAGAAATCTTTTATGGCTCTCCTTAATAGTTGTAGCTTCGTCAGGGTCGAATTGTAAAATCGCAGATTTTACTTCTTGGAAATGTTCAGAATAATAGAAAGCCGCTTGCAACGCGTAAGAATCGGCTGTGGTTTTTTGCGAATACCGGGCCAAAGCCTGTGAAACGCTCGAATCCGTTTGGGAGATTTGAGAAACACTTTTTTGGGTAGTATTACCTCTAGTACACACTGTTGCTGCTCCATCGTTCATAAACATCAACAGTTGACTAGTTGACACTTGAAATTGTTGTAACACATCGAGCACTACGCCCGTAATTGCTTCGCCAGTACACTTTTTGTCTTTTGCTAGCTAATAAGATTGCAAGTATCGGTTAAACAGGATCTAGTACTCGTACTATAATATTATAACCACAGCTATTTATCTTTTAATTCTGCTTTGATGCTATTTTCGATATCTTTACGTACACTTGGTAGCTCTTTCCGTAACGGTGTCCGTGGTGGTAAGTTCCACTCTGGATTGTATGTACGCCAAAACCGTCGAAACGGTTCTTTATCGAATAAGCAAACCGGTAGACTACAATAAACATCAGTAGTAAATCCTACTTAAATTGGATTTGAGGTGGCACGCCATTTTTCTAATTTTTGTGCTGTACACCATTTATATGTCTTTTACAATCGCAGTTGTTCCAGCACATTAAAGGTATTTTGCAAACTCTACAGAATTCACTGGTAACTTTATTAGCCAAGGGTCATTTATTTTCTTTGTGTAATGAGAAATTGTTGGAATAAATCAATAATTTCATTCGCTGAGGTAGCCCGTGTCGATTCATCTGCATACATACGTCGCGTCGTTTCTGGTATTTGATTTTGGTAAAGTTTGGTGTACAATGCTGAAGACTCTGCATATTTCGAAGGCGTTCTAATGCAATATCTAGATAGAGCCAGGTATGTAATTTAATCTTGTGATCCATATTATATTGGTTTATTTCTAGATAGAGAAATATGCATAGTAATATACAGGATGTTCATCATAAGGTACTTATCAATCTATGCTACTCATCGATCATCCTGTATGCAGAGAAATATTTCTGAAAGATATGAGGTCTATTATGTCATCAGAAAATGTTAGCTTCCTACTATTTACACAATAGGCGCAATTCCAGAAAGCTGGAACAGCCTGTATATTATTCTTATTATTTATGACTTTCTGAAGCGTGGAGTTACAATCAGTCAACTGGACGTTTCATGTGGCCGGCCTAATATATGGCCATACATGCAAACACCAAGCTGGTCGATTAGCTTGCTTATCTTCTCATTTTTTCTTGAAGCCCGAATTCCATTCAATACTATCCAATCATCGGCGGAGTTGTTGGGTGAAGAGTTGGATTACAAAGTACACCTCGTAGATAAATACAAGTCTCTATGCAAACAAAATATTCATGACACACTCCGCACTACACCATTTATTAAATAACTCAGGAAGGCCTTTTTGGAGATACATGGGTCAACATCAGCCACGTACCGATCGATGTGAGAGAACAATATTAAATCTAACGAACCCGCTCTATCCCTTCTTTTCAAGAAAAAAAATATGTGTTGTATATACAAGTTCCTACTTTTGCCGTTTAGGCTAGAAAGCAAGTTAAAATAAAGATAAACGCGGAAAAGGTTTGTCACCACGAACCGAGGCGTATGGTCATACTTACAACTCAATAAAACTTTGCTCTACATGAACCAAAACCGTTTTCAAATTGGGGGCAAGTATTATGAACTAGAGGGTACGGCGGTGAGCAATCCGCTGTCCCCTTTCATAGCTAACTTGTTCATGAGTTAATCTGAAACTAGCTTGGAAAAGGACAACGTGTATTTCCCTAGAATTTGGCTTAAATACGTAGACGATATCTTCGCGGTTTTTGGTACGAAGAAAAGTACCATTCCGGATTTCCTCGCGACACTAAATTCAAAATTCGAAACTGTTAAATTCACAGTAGAAGAAGAAGTGAACAATCAACTTCCGTTCCTGAATAGTTTAGTAATTAGAAATAATAAAAAATAGGAAATTGACATCTGTAGAAAGGAAACAAGCACTAATAGATACATTATGTACGACTTCAACCACAGTGGACAACACAAAATGGCCGCGATTAGCTTTTTAGTTAACAGATTGGTGAACTTCCCCTTGAGCAAAAGTCGGTACAATAAGGAGCTAAATTTCATAAAAAAATTAGCTATTTACAACGGTTACTCTTATATAGATGCCGATCGCATGCTTAATAAAATCCAACATAGGCTCTATGTCAGAAATTCCACGACCTTAATCCCAACGGGACCCCGCAATAAGAAATTTGTGAAACTTCCCTTCCATAGAGTATCGAAAGATATTAGTAAAGTTTTTAAGGAACAAGAGGTGAACGTGTGTTTCAGTTCACGAAATACACTCAGAAACCTTCTTGGCAATCCAAAAGATAAACCTGAAAAGAGAGAAAGATCGGGAATTTATAAAATTGCATGTGGATGATGTTGATCCATGTGTCTTCGAAAAGGCCTTCCCGAGTTAATTAATAATTTGTGTGGTGCGGAGTGTGCCGTGAATATTTTGTTTGCCATACTACCCCACAGTCCTTGCTATCATTATTAGTCCCTATGCGTTGAAATAAACTTTACTATACCAGATGAAGACTAAGTATAATTTAAATTATATACTTGGGTTAATACAGCGTATCACATGTGTAACTCGTCGTTTTTTTTCCGCGCTTACGGATAATCTACCATCTCTTACGGCCCAATTTGGTTTTAAACTGTCTTATTTGCACGCAAAAGTGATCAGTTGGGAATGAAATAGCTAATCTGATCGCAAGTGATAATAACATAAATATAGTTACTAATGGCGTGATCTGAAAATATACCGGTGTAAGATGTGGTTATATTGGAGAATACTACAATGTTTGACTGTTTATTTACTCTATTTTTTGAGTCTTGCAGAATACAGCGGCGTTCGCTTGTTTTAGGCCGATTTTAACGTACTAAAAGAATACGCCCAATCAAGCGGTTATCTCATATGGAGCAATAAAGAAAAACGAACAATGGTCGTCAATAAGAGTGGCCATGACGATGTTAAAAAGTTCTGGAAACGATACTCGAAAGGAAACTAGAACTGAAATCTCCTAGTATTAGTTAGCTTTAATAAATTTTTATTGTACACTTCTTGTAAGGAATAAATTGATATTTTTTTCTTTATGAAACGTTTCATTTTCTTATCAAACAACGCATTTATGATTTATAATGTCTCTTCTATAAAAATGCACACGGTAGTAAGAAGCAAATGCAGAAGGGAGGATGAAGTGTTCGACACGAACTTTACTATCATGGTAAGCCTGAGGAATCATTTACATGTGTAGATACCGTAGCACGTAACGTCATCTTGCGTTAAGCAGTCCAAGAACTGCTCGAGAGGTGGTTTAGCACCTCTACTCCGGTTTCTGTCGCTACTTTCTAGATGGCATGACCATATCTCTTGGCACGAGGCGGTGACAAGAAATATTTTAGTACTGTTTGTGGAGATTAGTAGCATAAACTGAGAGGGGAATGGCAATGGTGAGCAAGGGAATGTGCTCAGAGCAAGATGACACCAGGTAGGCAGAAACATGCCCGTTGACTAGCGCATCTTCTCACATTGTTCTTGCCGGGAGTGATTCCACCAATATCATGAGCTATATTAGCATTAATTTTTGGTTATGAACTATCATCAATGTATGTAATGATTGTGATATGCGCCCTTTTTTATTCAACACGTTTGAATGATGAATTTCAACAATGATAGTTTTAGGATGGTTTTACGATGACCGACCAAAAAATGAAACATTCTTAATTCAACCAAACTAAACAATTTAGAGACGGTTTGATGGAGATGGAGTGACATTTCTGACACATGATTGTTATCAATTCAATTTTCATCAATCTTTATTAAAAAGGTAAATAGTGGTTGATAAAATGATTCATTCTAGTAAAAAAAATCTAATGAATTCATCCGAATCAGATGTGAGGTCATCATCTTCACAATAATAATAATCAAGCTGCCATCTGACAACTTTCCCACTTACCATCCAACGAGCAGCTGCAAACATTTTATATTTGATGGACACGCCATCAATATAAACAAAACAAAATTAATGGATCCATTACAAATCCAACTATCAAGTAAAAACGTATTACTAGATAACCGATGTCACCATTGCCTTCATCTAGTGGATAAAAAAAGTACGCTATGTGTTACGAGAGTCCAAAAAAGGTAGGGTAAAGTCCGTCTATAACTGCTAGAAAATAAATTCCACTGCCGCAGTCCCAATCTCCATGAGTGGAAAATACTCGCGTTGTTTACAGTTACCCTGATAGGACAAAAGTCAGAAATTAAAAGGTTATTCCCTTCGGTTTTATTATTATAATAGTGCTTTATTGTTTTTCACAATAAGTGTTGGCAACGTGAGGCTTAATTAAAATTAAAGTAAAGCTAATCAAAATTGACAACAAAATATCAAACACATTTAGAACAAAACAATTAGGAATGCATTTAGTTCCGGAATATTTTTCAAAATAACGAGCAGTGCATTCATTTGCATTATATTTTTGCAAATGAATATAAGGGCGATCTTTCAAATAGAGATATTTTGTGTGGTTGAATGTATAAGTCCGCCCTGCGGGTGTTGCATATATATTGGGAGGCATCTTGAACCGGTCCACATTGCTCCTGACTACCGCTCGGTATATGTACAAACAAGGAACGGTCAATAAATTCTTTTTGACGAACAAAGACTTTAATAATTCTCTGTAGGATTTGCAAAAAATCTACATAAGAATTCTCTTTTGACAAATTAGTAGGTATGCCTTGGTGATCTTCACGGCCCCATATTAGAATATTATGCGCAAAAATCGAGTATGCCAGGACATGGTATACAGTCAGCAGTAATTCTGTACTTAAACTGCTTTTTGATTGTACAATTGCGTAAGAAGATGAATTTAGTCTTTTGTAGATGTTGATTTGTTCATCGAAAGACAGGTTATAACCAATGTTTATCCTGAGCAATTTAACACTGTTTGAAAAGTTAAGGCCAAGATTAACGCCAAACTGAACACGGACAAGTCGTCGCTAATTGAAATACTCAAACACCGTTTTGTCGCGATTCATAATCAATCTGTTTTTACAACACTAGATAGAGAACTCGTCCACAGCACGGGCTATCTTCAAGCTCGGTCAAGGACTTAGCGGAGACAGCAACAGAGGTATCATCCGTATATGCCATAAGTTATGGCATATACGGATGATTTTCACCCCTGCATATGTTATGGCCCATAACATATGCAGGGGTGAAGAATTCAGGCAAATCGTTCGCGAATATAAGAAAAATTAGGGGACCCAGAACCGCCCCTTGGGCTACGCCCATTCGAATTGGGTCTAATGGCGAAACTGTACTAGATACGACTACACCCATCATCCGGCCCGTCAAAAAGGAAGAAAGCCAATCTAATATCCCACCGCGTATAGTTTCTCCCGCACAAAGTTCAAGTCCAAACTATCGAATGCCTTTGACAAATTGAAGAAAATTCCAGCTACGTAATTGCCCTCGTCGATTTCTCTATAGATAAATTGCAAAAACTTAATTGAAACCGTTTCGGTGAACCTCGATTTAAGAAAACGGTGTTGGGCACCCGAAAAAATATGAATTTGTTAAGAAAGCCGATCACTCTATTATATACAATAGATTCCACTTTCAAGAATAATATTTCTATGGGGCGGTAGTTTGCAATAATAGATGGATCGTGTTTTTTTGAAAATTGGGATGGTCTTACCTATTTTTAACTGCGAAGGAAAAGCCCCTGATGCTACTGATTTATTACATATTATCTTTAATGGCTCGATTTGCATATCCCCAACATATTTGATGGTTTTCGTGTGTATACCATCCATACCGGTGCTATGCTTACTTTTTAACGACCTTATCGCATTTGCAACTTCATCGGGGGTAACTCGACAAAAAGCAATAGAATTTTGTAGGAACGGTAATAGCGTGCAATTATCGGATCTAACTGTACCCAAGTTTCGGATGACATTCAAATATGGAGAGCAGCAAAAGATAGTACCCACTTGTGAGGGATCAGATACTACCGTATTATCCACGTTAGTAGATATGGCTGCGTTTCTATTGTTATTTCGGCCTAATTATTTCCATTCCCGATACGTTGAGAAAAGTACTTTTTTTGTTTCAGCTAAACTTTTTTTATATTCAATTTGTTTTGCTTTGTAGTGACTACTCAATTCCGGATATGTTCGGGACAATATGGACCAATCCAAAAGTTCCTGCTTTAGCTTCTTTAAATGGGAATTTATCCATCCGCTATTATTTTCGCTGGACACATTGTGGTTATATCACAATTTGTATGTCTATTCTAGAATTTACCATGAACAGCTTCGTTTTTTAGTTTTATATACTTTGTGAAGAAAATTTGAACGATGCCGACCCTGTTATTGTTGAAAGTTCGGATCTGTTCGCGTAGGGGTCAAGAAATCAACGCGCAAACATATAAAAAACAATAAAAAAATTTCCTCCGCAAACGTTAAAACTGCAGACAGCGACTGAGTCGTCTATACGAAGTGTTTTTTTGGCGATGAATTGGGGTCATAGACTGCTTTAAAACTGGTTCAACTCTAACGTCATTTATTGCATCGCCCGAATAACAATTTTTAAAACAGTAGTCAGCTGATTACTATTTGGTAAATCAAGCCGTTATAGCGATAATGTAAAAATGAAGGTTTATTACTACTTTCAAATTTACTTCATTGGCATGCTTCAGCATGTGCAGCGCAGTTACTTCTTTTCTTGTGTATACGTATGATGAATCAAAAAGAAATGATAGTCAATATGTTATTAACACATTGTAATTGTCGCAGAAAGCAACATATAAGAATAAGACCTTCCAATTTTTGAATTTTCAAATACACTACCGTTCACAAGTATTTGGGCACCTCAAATTTCGGGGCATTCTTTCAAATTCTTTTAACAATGTTTCCGGAGTTATTCGAGCCCATGCTGCCTGTAGTTTGTTCCGCATGCACATGTTATCTGCTGAAGTTGGAGCAGTTTTTCTTACTTCCCGATCGAGTTCTTCCCATAATAACTCGATGAGATTCAAGTCCGGGCTTTAGGGTGGCCATTTCATGATTGTTAGTATCCCTTCCTCTTCCAACTGTGTTTTGGGTCATTGCTTTGTTGTTTTCTGACCCAGAATTCTTACACCAGAAGGTATTGCATTTTCTTCTGAGATGCGTTTATATTGCTCTTTTCTCATTATGCCTTGAATTTTTACACCTGTGGAAGTACCAGTGTTTGACAGTAGAGACTTTGCATTGCTCTAGTGCACGTTCACCTACAGATCTTCTTACAAACACTCGTCTTAGAGAACCGAAAGTCTCGAATTTGGATTCATCGGCTCACAATACCTTGCTCCAATCTTCAACCGTTCAATTTCGATGTTCACGTGCCCATTGTAACCTCTTTTTTTAATTTGGCGAAGCAAGGGCTTTCGCATCGCAATTCGTCCTTGAAGGCCGGCTTTTTGCAGACGGCGTTTAACCGTGGAGACGCTAATCAGCTTCGGAAGTACAGTATTGATTTCTGCGGCGATTTTTCTTCTATTTCGCTTACTGGACACCACGATCGCAATATCTTTATTTAGAAAACTGCCACTTTCACTGCATTTTTTGATGTTATAATCAACAGTAGATGGATATAAAATGTACATTGAAATCTAGGATGATAGGATTGATAAGCCAGCTAAATGTGATTAAGAATAGGGACATGTTATTCCAGTGGGTTAAAAACATATTTAATTATTCTATAAAAGCAAATAATATTGTGGATATGTCAAAAGTCAAGAGATTAACCATAAACACTGCGATAAAAAACTTTCTATTTACAACTTTAAAAAAATATTATTAGATAGCGATAGTTTTTGTGAAACCTTTGCTTCACTAGTATTTTTCATGCAAAGAGCTGAGGTAAAGCTTTGGATTACATTGACGAGGTACCTATAGAATACTAAAATTTACAATACACACAAGGGTTCTTACAGCTACTACAACAACTATAAAATTATATCTCATTCGTTACAATAATTAGAATAACAAGGTCTTATTTAATTTCAAATTGCTACGTAAAAGAGAACATAGTTCCCTGTATAATTTAATATACGTTCATAAGTATTGATTAATTACGTAACGTAAGTTAATTCTATTATGTAAAGATGAAATAGGAAATCATCGAAGTGCATTAATTCAGTAACAATAGCTTGCCATTAAGTAACATAAAGAACTTAAAGACCCACAAACATGTCCGCAAATTACGAAAGGGATTCTGTTTTTGATTGGACTCCTTTACCTCAGAGAAAGTATCTAACTCGGAAACATCGCGTGAGTTCATTTTCGAATATTTTTTAGCGGATAATGTTTAGGAATAAACACATTTGTACCTTAGAATTCAAACGGTCAAGGGGATGATAAAGTTTTATATCCGAATTGCGATAATCTTTTGTGGTTGAGATCTTGTGATAAAGAAGTAATTGAACCTTTAGGAGGAAAACTTATGGGTAAGTCCCGATTATATTATAAGCGCTGATATTACAGGAGCTCTTTTTTATATCCTAGGAAAAATCCCAGATTGGCTAAATGGAACTTTAATCCGCAATGGACCAGGATCTTTCAAAGTTGGTAATTATACTTATGAACACTTATTTGATAGCGCAGCTTTATTGCATAGGTAAGTAGTGTCGTTAACGCAATTTTTTACTTTTTATGACTAACTTATTGAATTTAGATTCCACATACATGAAGGTAAAGTGACTTACCAATGTCGATTTTTGCAATCGGATGTCTACAAAAGAAATATGGCGGCTAAGAGGATAATTTTCACAGAATTCGGTACGAAAGCAGTTCCTGATCCATGTCAGACTATATTTAGTAGGTAGGTGAAATTGAATAAATTTGGCACAATAACAACGAATTAAGTACTGTGGGGGTGAGCTTACACAGGAATGGTGGCGTCGCAGAAATTCAATTATTGCACTATTCATTTTACTTGGATCATAAAGAAATACTTACTGTTTGTTTATTAAGCACATAAGTATATTATTAAAGAATTAAGATATTTATAATTCCGTAATTTAAAATTAACGGACCACCATTGTTACCTGTATACTAAGTTTGTTCGCTTGAGTTGTACTTATTACTTGGTGTAGTGTAAAATGACGTCACTAGAGTAATCAATAGGTTTGTTTCTGCAGCCGATTTGTGATAGTTTGATCAGAGGTTTGATTGATTGATTGATTTTCCTACCAAAGCAGGGCTGGTCTTTACATCCCTAAGACTGAAGCTTAGTAGCTTATTGTATTATTCCTGCTTCGGTTTTGTCTTACTTGAACAGGTTAGTTCCCGCAATCAGGTTTAAGAGCCTATGTAGTAAATCTTTCTCCATTGGTAGTTCAATTGTGCTTCGCATAGCGAATCTACGTTGAGCTAACGCTGCACATTCGAAAATAATATGAGGGGCTGTTTCCTCCTCCTCATTGCAATGTCTACATAAGGACTCATCTTTGTAGATCCCCATCTTATGCTTGATCAGAGGTTAATTTGGATTAATGCGCGAACTAAAACTGATTTCAAACTGATTTAACAATTTAACTGCATGAACGCTTTTTTTACAATTATCAGGCGATGTATAAGTTACAAGCGTATTTAATAGACTTAAGAGAGAAAATATACTCAAATATGCAGATGAAAACAATAGATTTATCTTACATTCAAATATTACAAAAAGAGGAAAGCGAAAACAGAAATAAACGCGAAATGTTTAGACAGAATTACAATCTTAAAGCAACTGTTAATTCCTAACAAAACCGCAGACGTGAATAAAACACGCCGGAAGTGTGAACATATACAAAAAAAACCTATAACACAACTTTTCCCTTCACAATATAACAATGCGCATGCGTCTGATGGATCACTGGACGATAATCTTCAAACTGGAGCAACTATCAACAAACGGTTAGAAGTAGTCAGAGTTTGGCGTTTTAACTGCACGAACACAATTTTTGTAATGCGCATGCTCTAACGATTTCAAACGATTTTAAATCGCTGCAGAAACAAACCTAATGTAAGTAGGTATATGGTCGTGTAGCTTACACCAAGCAGATGCGAACGAACGACTTCCCGTCATTTTTCATTTATTTAGCAAATTTTTTCTCACATTTTCTTTGTGGTCTTAACATTTTTTTTGTTTTCAACTAACGCTTTACCTTTGTATAATGACAATAATAATTTTGTAGCATTGTCTTCCCATTGGGCAGCTGTACTCTCTTCCTCGTCGTCGGCCAGAGCGATAAAATACTTGTTATTTTCAAGCGGTAGGATTACATTTTCTTTTTGATTTGCTATATCGGTAGGAACATGGATGGTGTTTTCAGATGCATCTAAGATGAATTAATATGATGAAGTGATACTTACTAAGTTAGGAACTACACGGGCATTACTCTTTTTTATGTGTGAATGTTTTTTATGTTTTCAGGTTAGGAAATGTATAATTTACTTGGCAAACAACACTAAGTATCGACACACTTCGCACCGCACAAATTATTAATTAATTCGGAACAGCCGTTTCGAGCACTCTTTGGTCCCCATTATCAACCGGATTACCGAAAAAATGTGAGGGAAAATTCTAATTCTATCATGCTTGTTTATCCCTACTCTCGAGGAAAAAAAAAATATATTTACTTGCTTTTGCCGCTTAACATTAAAATATGCGATATATACGGAACAAGAAGGTTTCTTGTTATTGCCTGACATGTAGCCGTTCCATTCTCATAAAAATAGAGCAAGACAACGGTACAATTCTCGTCAAATTTGTGTTTCGTGTTAAGTGTGCCGATACTTAGTGTTGTTTGCAATACTTTCCCATAGTCTTTGCCATCATTATTTTATATCTATATAACTTACTCACCCATTAATTTATACACAAAAAAATTCCTAATATCACGGGATTTGAAATACAAGCATTCGTTGTCAAAGATGATATTCGACTACAAGTTGGAATATTCTCCATATTTGAAATTTAAATACATGCTACTTATCTAAATGTACACACTTCTTGCTCCTACTCTGGTCTGCGTGTAAGAAGTGTAGGCTCCAACTACACCAGTACAGCTGCACGGGTCACAACGAACAACTTTTGTGCAACTGCACGTAGGCTCAATGAATGCATATTTTTACACTGGTTACTCGGAGCAGTTAGTGTAGGCCTAGCGAACGAACCTATTATTGGTCGCACCAGGCGTTACCTCCAGTATGTAATGCCTAAGTGCTTTGACTTCAGCAAGCTGTGTAAATTGGACATTCACATGCTCAGATCGTTTCTTGCTTTTTAAATTGGTTTATCCATATTATATTGGTTTTATTTTAAAAAATACTGTGTAGTGATATTTCCGTACTTAGTTGGTGATACCTGTAATGTTCTTCTAGTGTTGTATAAGCGATAAAACCTTTTCTGAAACGATAAAAACGGGGTAACCTAAAAATTGTGGCGTCGGCTGTTTTGTTTGCAGGTGTTCGCCGACCCTTTACAGGTGTTCTGTGGTGTCGCCTGTCTACAAGTGTTTTGTGTATTACGTGTTTATAACAATGCCGTTCACCTGCTGCGTAGCTGAATGCTGCGGTAATTATAAAAATGGACCGAGAGTTCACACATTCGGTTTTCCCTCTGATTCGCAGATGTGTAATAAATAGGTCTGTGCACTGCATAGGGAAAATTTTACTTCAACAATGTATACTAGGGTTTGTGAGTTACACTTTATAAAAGAAGATATTATTTATTTTTCAACAGCTACAGATTCAAGGACCGGTGAAACTATAACCGTAAGTTTAAAATATCCTAGGGTTAAAAAAGATGCTATTTCAACTCAATTCCCTAACTGTCCGTTGTATTTGACAAAAAACGTGAAGATTTTATTGTTCAAATAGTTTTATATTCTTACGTTATATTTAATAAAATTATTTTTGAACGCGAAGAGATGTTTTTGAATGTGTATAATAAACGTTCTGTTTTAATACAATATATTTTAAATTACATCACCGAACATAGCCATTTGGATACTGATAAAGTTTCTCGTGCAAATGAACAAAGTTTCGAATAAAATTGCAATTACTGTATCAGTTCAACCTTAGTTTCGTCCAAATACATGTGCAATTACAAATAATAATAATTAGTCGATTAAATTTCCACCACAAATATATCTTTCACGAAAACGGCGCTCGGTTACGTGTTTGGTTTTTGCTTTGAAACTTCGTTTTTCCAAAATAAAATCGAATGGGATGCGAAGAAGGGCTCAGATGAGGACTGGCATGCTTTTTAAACTGCTTAGGCTAATATCGTGGATGGCGATATATTACCTATCGAGCGTGACGTCATCGAAGAGCGTTGAAGCGTTACCTCCGAAACTAGAAGGCCTCAGCACTCTTCCATGACGTCACGCTCGATTGGTGATGTATCGCCATGCACATAATAGTGACATTTTGGGCAGTGTAAGCGAAATAAGTCGGAGTTTTAGCATTGATTAATAATTGTAGATGAAACTTGAACACACTAATACATTCCTGAAGCCAAAGCACCTTTGAAACAGCCGACTGTGGAAAGTGAATCGGCTCCGAAAAAAGCGAAGACTGTTCCATCGGCCGTTAAAGTGATGGCAATTGGTTTTTGGGATAGTCATGAAGTTGTGTTAATCAACTATTTTGAAAAAGGAAGGCGGCATATTACGCATGCTGAAGGTAGAAATTGTGGAAGATCGGCCGCATTTGAAGAAAAGGAAAGTTTTGTTTCACCAAGACAACGAACTGCTTAGACGCGCCTCACACTTCAGTGGTCGCTATGGCAATATTTCACGAATTGGGGTTGGAATGGATAGAATACTCATCCTATTCACCAGATCTGGCTCCCAGCGACTTTTTTCTGTTTCCTAGGCTCATTTTCGCTCAGAGAACAGAGATTTTTATCGAATGAGGTGGGCATCACATTCGTGAATGCCTATTTTGCAGAACAAGATGCCAACTATTATTTGGACGGATTAAAGAGATGAGAGCATCGTTGGGAAAAGACTTACTAGGAGACTATGTTGAGAAATAACAAATTTGACAAAAACATTCTTGTTTCTGTGTTAGGCTGGAAACTTTTCAGATTACGTTACCTCGTGGCAGTGTCTTTACTGCGGCTTAACACTGCACTTTATTAAGTGCAGTGTTAAGCCGCAGTAAAGACACTGTTTTTCTATTGAAAAACAGTAGTTTTCTACCACAGTTTTTATTATTTCAGGATAGCTTCTATGTTTACCACTAAAGAAAATATGTCGGATAACGCGATGATAACAGTATATCCCTTTGGTGATGAACTGTACGCCTTTCCAGAAACTCCTGTCGTACACAAAGTTAACAAGGCCACTTTAGCTACCGAAGGGAAAGTCTACATTAACGATTACGTTGCTATAGTTAATCATACATCACATCCGCATATAACGAACGATGGCACTGTTTACAATTTGGCCATGTCGATAGGATTGACAGGACCATGTCACCATATCATCTGTTTTCCAAATAGAAACTCTGAAGATGGTATGATAACTGATTAAATTAGTATCGTGAAAGAATTCGAGTCGTTTCAGGTACCAAGGAAACTTCATTTTTCAAAAAAGCACATTTCGTTGGAGGTATTCCTGCTAGATGGCGGTTCCATCCATCTTACATGCATACTTTTGGTAATTTTAGTTTAAGGGTTATTTATTATTGAGTTTAAAAATATATATTTTAGGTATTACTGAAAACTACTTCATTATTGTCGAACAACCGTTGAGCATATCTATTGCAGATTTAGCTAAATGCAAGTATTACAACGAACCTCTCATTGGAGCTTTCACCTGGTTTCATAAGGAAAAAGTAAAAGAAATCCATGTTACATATTCAAGTACATTAGTGATCATTTTCGTCATTTCAGGCGAAAATTAATATTTTATGCCGAAAAACTGGCACACCGTTACATTACTTCTTTACTGATTCATTCTTTTATCTCCACATAATAAATCAATATGAAATTGATGACTACGTTGTTATAGACATATGTTGCTACAAAGATCCCTCCATGCTTGAATGTATGTATGTGGATGCTTTGAAGGTAAAGAAAAATAACTATTCATTCGCGCTTATACAAGGGGCCGTTATATTATTGCAGAATCTACATAAAAATCCAGACTACGCCAAAATGTTTAGGGGCAGACCATTAAGATTTGTGTTACCACTTAAGACAAAGCATGCAAAAATTGGCGAAAATTTAATTTCACTTGGGAATAGCAATGCCAAGGCTTATCTGAAGAATAACGGAACGGTGTTTGTTGTACCTGAACGATTGTGTGATCTAGGTTGTGAAACACCTAGAATTAATTATGACAGGAATTTGGGTAATACGATCATTAAAATTAATATAAGGTTCGTTTTTCTTCAACATTTGAACCGATTCTGAACCGTTGAAAATGGTTCGCCAATGTAAATCATGGTATAGCTGTATATAAAGTATGTAGTACTTGCAAGAGTGACTGGTTTGAACGATTCTGGATCGGTTCAACCGTAGAAGAAAAACAAAGCCATAGACAGAAAATGCTAAGTTGTTCGATTTTATATTTTGCATTTTTAGGAAAATGTTACCAATTCTTTTATGCAATTAGCGCGGATGTTGATGCCGACAATCCTGGTACAGTAAGTATAACTTTGAATGGCCTATTAATCGTGTAAATTTCAGAGTACACAACCTTGATTGCCTAATATTTTAAACGCATATTCTTGTTAGAAAAACAAATAAAAATGTAGCAATAGATATTGTAATACTAAAAATAACGCTATTATAATCGGTATGATCAACACCTTATGATTAGCGTTATTCAGCCACAAGCATTGAGGCTTCAAGTAACAGCGACGCTCTACCAACTCGTAGCATGATATTGCGGCGGTTTATATAGGCGAGTCTTCCCTTTTTTGTCCAATTTCTCTCTTCCGAAGATTTTATTGAGTAAATATATCTCCGGCTAATGATAATCCCGAGCAAATGAAAATATAACCCATCTACACCCTATATGTCTTTAGTCCTTCACTTTCAAACTTAAAGTAACTTTAACACGCTATACACATAGAGAATATTGTATTTGCTATAAAATATTTTTCCAAATTAAGTATAGCTATTTAACGAATTGTTGAGTTCGCTAAGGAACGTGCGCATTTCATTTTAGGCGTTAATAGTGCGCAAAAATTTCATTGTTATCATCGGGAGTCATTTGATAGAACGCGGAGTTTGTATACGTGGTGCGCTTTAATAAAGAGGGAGCGCTAAACGTTAAACTACAAGGTTAGCTTTTTAAAACTTATTAAACATCTAATTTCCATCCTGATTTAAATTTTTAAGTAAATTGTCGAAAGAGCTGATACAAGTTGATGCTCTCGAATTCTCGACAAATCTAACACAGGACTGACGGTGCAGTGCCTAGCTCGTTCAGCTATCATTTGTAGAATATCGCGTTCGAACCCCGTTCGCAACTCTCAGAGTAAGGTTTTCCAATTGAGCAACTGCTGAGGGCGAACGTCTTAAAACGCAGACGGAATAATAACTCATGGTCGGCCTATGCTCCCGTAATTAGCGAAAGATGTTGGTGGATATGAAGGCAAGGGTAATTATTATTAAAAAAATATCTGTCTCATGCCTCTAAAATTCCCCAATTTTAACATTACAATATAATTATAACTATTCGCATATTGATAGTTCCTGCCATAAAAACTTATTAAAATGCTTATTAATACAGGTCTCTAAGGGCAAATTAAAAGAAGTTGCTACAATAGATAGAATACTAGAAACTAAAAACGGATTACCTACCATAAATGAAAACCATATCAATTTTGGGTTATCATGTTTATTAGAACTTTTTATTTGTTTTTGTCCCGAAAGTATCCTAGTAAAGTATTATGCAACCAAGGCATTCTATATTGCAGCATTCATAGCATTTACTGTACTTCAGAAATGTTATGAATACAAATAAGCATATTAATTGCATTATGTACAAAAATTCTTGTAAAATATAAGTGCACATCCATTTTTCCGAAATAACTCAGTAGATTTTGCAGACATTCAAATTATTTTGCTTGATATTAATGAAGCCAACTACCAACAACCATCATGTACGGACGCGCGTTTCGCCGCCTTACGGCTCATCAGCGTACCTCTGCGGAAGTTGGTAGATGTATTTGAATGTATGTCGTATATATACGAAGATAGTGAATACTAGTATGGATGAGAGTTTCTAATTAAAGATAGTCTACTCACTGAAAATGTCGAAATTAATAGCTATGTCGACCTCTATAGAAGTGAGAAATTGGGCAATTTCAAATACATCGACGGAGGTACGCTTTCGCAGAGGTAGGCTGATGAGCCGTAAGGTGGCGAGACGCGCATCCGTACATGGTGGTTGTTGGTTTCATTATTATTTAATTACCTCTGGCAGGGTAAGCCATCAGTCGAGCTGCTACCCTCACAGAAAAGTGGAGCATTACGAGTTGCTCACTTCTGTAGAGGCCGATATAGCTATTAATTTAATTTTCAACGATTAGATACTAATTAGATACTCTCATCCATACTAGTGTTTTGTTTGATGTTTGTTCAAATTCTTTGCGAAATTTGAAGTCAAATTTTATCTGTTTCGAAAAGTTTATCCTTCCGAGATTAATTCATTTCTTAATGAACTCGATGTGCTGAACCGTTACCTCCGATATTATTAGACCGTAGTTTCGGTGGTAACGGCTGAACACGATTAAGTTTCTTAAGAAAAGTAGCTTTACAAAAAAAGAAAACTCAAAGTTCTTCCTTAATAAGCACGTTTTAAATTATTACGTCATTTTTACTATTATCATATAATTAACTACAATTTCTTGAAATATAATTACAATCTTTTCCAGCTAATCAAAGTGGATGTTGTTGATAAACAGGCAAAAACATGGTGTGAAGACAATTGTTATCCAAGCGAACCAATCTTTGTGGCAAATCCAAACAGTCAGGTAACTGAGTAATAGGCTGATTCAGATCTATTCCCGTCACGCGACTCTCCGCTCTTATACTTTCATAGCGGGCAAACGTTGCAATAGGGTCCATATATTTTAGCGGTTCATTTTACTACGGAACTTACTAACGCAGTATGTTTTGTTTTTCATTTACCCAATCTATATTGTGCACGTAGCCAAATGGGTCTATAAAGTAATTCCAATTCTAATATATGTGGTACCGTTGTTAGGATGAAGATGATGGAATATTGTTATCGGCGCTCCTATGGGGAAATGACGAAACAAATAGGGTTGGTTTACTGATTATAGATGCCAAAACAATGAGGGAAATTGGAAGAGCCGAGTTCAAAACACCTGGAACTATAGCTAAATGTCTGCATGGTTGGTTTATACCAGAATAGCGTAGATATTTTGAAGAGGAAAAATTAATTGGAAGAAGATTTGAAAAACTAAAGTAATAAAACAAGAAACATATATAACTATATATATTTTTAGGAAATTGTATACATATACATATTATTTTCTAATAAATAATTAACAACACAGTTATTACTTATGATACTAAAAATATTCACATTCATTGTATCACCGGTAATGAATAAATAAAGAGTCTTATCGAAGACTATCTCTTTTACTTTTTTCAATTTAAGCACAGAATTTGTTGTTTCATGTTTTATTAGAAATACGACCAGAAAATATATGTTATTATTGATATGACAGTGCTTATTTCTTATTAACAACTTAAATTTTACAACTCGTTATCTGAATTGTCGTTCGTGTAATTTTAAGTAAAATAATTTCAATATAACCTTTTGTAAAGATTTCTATATAAATATAGATATATTATAGAGATACTGAAGCTGATTGCATATATTTTTTGTTGGCTTTTCCGTCACTATCCTCTATATAATTTGTAATTTCAAAAAGCTTGTACTATTTATTAGTATTGTTCGTGAAAAAAATACCGATGAAATTGGGAGTCTTGACAACATTTAAAGTTAATATGAAATAGCTGAAGTAATTAACAATAATAAAATAAAAAAGATCATTTTTATTGCATCTTTTTATTAAAATGCGGATGAGATGGTGCTAGTGGAATCAATACTATAATATTATTGAAAGCTATAACTTGCATGCGTTAGATATCCTAAATATGTATTTTTAAATTGAATAAAGTTGTTTCTTTCTCGTAATTTAAATAATAGGTTTGTTCGTTTGTCAATTAGTGCAATACGGAGTAGTTCGAATTTCTAAGGAGCGCGTTCGTTTGTAAAAAAACTGGCAATCCGACGTTCGTTTGCATATGTTGGGCAGCTTCCAACAGTTTTGAACTGCACAAACTTACACCTCCTCAGGAGGTGGAGTGAGTTTATGCAGTTCAGTACAGCTGTCATTTCATTATTTGCCTAACCCAACTTTATTTCATATTCATACAAAATAACATCCGTTGTAATCATTGAAAGTGAAATACAACCATTAATAAATGATAAGGATTTTTTAATGCTATCGTTATTGCCAATTGCCACCATTCTCAATCTTTTACGTTATGTATACTATATAAATACCAATTTGTACTGTTCGTTTGTACCCATTTAGAGTAGTTCTGAGCAATCAAAACGATCACGTGATCATAATCCTATCACACTCTAGAACCAACGCGAGCAAGACAAACGAACAAACCTAATATTAAAAAAAATGAGAATTTGATGAAGGCGAATGAAAACAACTTTTTAATTGGAATTTAAAAAAGAAGGGGGAGTAGAAGGGGCGGCAATCTTTGCCAGCGAGTAGCTTCGGCTACTTCAATCTTCTCTTATTGTTTTAAACATGTTTCAAAAGACCTTTTAAAGACCGAGGGTAATTGTGCTTCTTGAAAAACTAAATTTAGATTTGAATTTTCAATAAATGTTTCTTCTTTTTCAAAAAAACAATTAAAGAAGTCTTGCTGTTATAAAAAAAAATAATCATAATAAAATCAGTTTATTAAGGAAAAGAATGATAATTATATACAGGGTGAGTCATTTCCGTGAACTTGGAAGATTACGCCTTTATGAATGGATATTATTAAAAACGGCTATTTCTTGTTACGAGGTCATTTAAAGTTATAAAGAAACCTACAGGATATCTCATAACTTCATAGCTACACAAACTTGTATTTTTTTAACTTTTGGAATCTTCCCTAAGCCTGTTTTACACGCCGCGATTTATTGGCCAATAAATTGAACAAGTTGATCTTCGATTTTATCGTACCGTGTAAACCAGTGGTCGCCAACCCGTCGACCGCGAGCTACCGGTAGCTCGCGAAGGCAATTCTGGTAGCTTACAACATAATTTAGAAATACAAAGGTGTAAAAATCATGTATGTCGATTATAACTGTACATTATTTCATTTAGGTTGGCTTACGTCGCTTACGACTAGGTAGCTCACTGTTTGTTCCAAAATTATCAAAGTAGCCCAACACATTGAAAAGGTTGGCGACTACTGATGTAAACCAACAAAAATCGGCACGATTTCTTGAACAATTTATCGTACTACACGATTTCTCACTAACTTCGCTATTGTAATACCAACGCGATAATAGAAAAGTACCTACGAATTTTGTTTAGTATTTTTAAAGTAAAGTGAGAATAAGTTTCGAAAATTTACGATGATTATGATGTATAGATCGTTTGAATTAACTAACCGAAACCGAAGTAACCTAAGCTAATGTGTGCACACACCAAAACTGCCAAAACATTTGACAATGGCAGATTACCAATCCATTTTCATCTGCAGATGAAAAATTTCTATTTAGTAATTACCCTGTTCAATTATCAACGACACTAAACGAGTATTCACCATCGTTAAAAAATCGTCTAATTTATTATGGAACATATTTCTACAGATTTCTTGGTCAAGAACTTGTTCAATTAATTGGCCAATAAATCGCGACGTATAAAACAAGCTTTAAATTCTGAGACTATTGTCTTAAAACAACGCTTTTCAGTTATTAGCGCAGATGAGTCATCCTGTATAATAATATTCACCTTATTACTTCACGATTTGAAAAACGTTTTGAGTTATCAATTTGTATAACGCTGAAGCAGTTCACTAAAACTGTTTCGGTGTTCCGGTGCCACAGATTTAGAGTACCCGATCAATTTGCATAACAACAAAAGGGATAGGGGCCAAATCTACAATTTAGGGTTTCATATTAGCGTGATTTCCATATTTTTCACTTTACTTACGTTTATTATGCATCATTTTCACATATGTAGCATATAATGTATAAAAATAATATTTTAATTGACACAAATTCATTATAAAAACATGGGAGGCTTACCTTAAGAATTACACAACGATTTTGCTGTAAACGTTTCACTTATTAAAAAAAGCTAGTTAAATAAAAAAGTACAGATTCTCTTAAAATCTTATAAAATCAGTAAAATGTTAACCTAAAAATTTACTACATAATTTACACAATCTTATCGTGTTTTGCTTTAGTTTCTCTTTGTGACTTTTTTCGATAATGATTTATTAAAGGTTATTCACATCCGCTGTTCATTTACGTAAGTGGAAATCAAAAATTTTTCGATTGATAATCACAACGGTGTAAATAAATGCAATGTTATCATCACGATCTATGTTATAAGTTATTATATTCCTAGGTATGTATATCACGTAATTAGTAATAAATAAGTGTGAGAATATTTTTGTGTGATTTTCAACAATTTCATTTCTTACTCCTCATATTATTTCCATTCACGATAGCTTGCTGTAACTTGGCGGTGAGAACTTCTTTCTTAATATTTTTAGTACGTAAAGAGGCAGACAGGAGATAAGAGTTATTACTAATACTTTCCATAAAAAGTCATTAGTTCTAATAAATTCGGAATCTAGAAATATAAAATAAAAGTATTATTCTAAATCGCTAAAGCAGTGAGACATGAGTTGTACTTACCGAAGTAGTCGTGCAGTACCACTAAGGATAATACGTACAGTGCAAAAGAGAATACTTCAGCTAATATCATAAGTCGGTGCCAAGTTCTAATGTTTAAGGCCACCATAATTAGTTCTGTCAGTATTAACGAACTAAAGCTGATTGCCACGATGTGTATAAACTCGTCTTCAAATAGTAATAAAGCCCCATACATTATAACACCGCCTAAGAACAAAAAGATTTTGTTAGGATTTGTCTCTAAGTATGTTTAACGATAGGTAATATAATTTCGAAAATATAATTGCTATTTCTTCTTTTATAAAATTTATAGTAGTGTGCAAGAAAGTAGAGATAATGATGGGTCTACCAACTACTTGCATTGAAGCACGGATTCTTTATTAAAAATAAAAATTCGTGTATTGTACCAGTTCTCAGTATGCTAGTGAAGTACTAACCTAAATTTATGGCAAAACCTGGGATATTCGCAACAATTTTGCACTGAAATAGGGACAGACTCATTAGCTGCCTAGAAACCGGTAGAAATATTTTAAATTTCAATTTTGTAGATTAAGATATAATCGGTAAGTAAGTGAACATACGAGGGCATTCCAGAAAATAGTACCCGTTTAATCATACAGATGACGCTATTGATCCAATTAAAAGCAAAGTGGCGCAGATGTCAACAGTAACATCGTAGCTTTGCGGGAAAAAAGAGTTGAAGTTCTTCCGGTGCGTGGTGTGAGTTTTATGACTGTTTACAATGGCGCATAAGATAGAAAATCCCGCGAAATGCGAAGTGCGATCCGTGATCGGTTTTTTGAATGTAGAAAACGTCCGTCCAAGCGAAATTCATCGCAGGATTCCTGATGTGTATGGTACGGGAACAATGGATGAGTCATCTGTAAGGCGCTGGGTTCGAAATTTCAAAGAGGGAAGAGATAATGTGCACGATGAAGAGCGGTCAGGTCGCCCGTCCCTTATCACCGACGATCTGAAGAAACGTGTCGATGATTTCATCTGCGCAGATCGACGCGTAAAACTGAAAGAAATGAGTAAACAATTTCCTGAAACTTCACAATCATTGCTCCATGAAATTGTGGCGGACCATCTGAATTACAGAAAAATTTGCGCAAGATGGGTGCCCAAAATGCTTACCGACGAGCACAAGACCAACCGCATGGGTGCAGCGTTGACGTTTTTGACTCGTTACTAGCAACAGGGCGATGCATTCCTTGACCAAATTGTTACTGGAGATGAAACCTGGGTGTGCCATTTCACACCTGAGACAAAACGCAAGTCCATGGAGTCGCACCATCCACGATCTCCAACAAGGCCGTGCAAGTTTAAGCACGTCGTTTTCCACGAAAAGGGCTATGGCCTCAGTGTTCTGGGACTGAAAAGGTCTGTTGTTGGTTGATTTCATGCGCCAAGGGACGACCATCAATGCGAACACATACTGTGAAACACTTCAGAAGCTGCGTAGGGCCATCTAAAACAAGAGGCGGGGAATGCTGACAAGTGGCATTGTTCTTCTGCATGACAATGCCCATCCTCACACGGCTCGAAAGACCACTGACCCTCTTCGGAAGTTCAAGTGGGAGGTTTCTGACCACCCTGCGTATAGCCCCGACTTGGCTCCAAGTGACTATCGTTTGTTCAGTAAACTCAAGGATTTCTTGTCAGAAGAACGTTTCCAAAGTGATAATGACTTAAAAGCAGGTGTACAGCATTGGCTGGCTACTTTGGCGGTAGAGGTTTACGCGGAAGGCATAAACAAACTGGTATCAAGATGCAACAAATGTCTCAACAACGGCGGCGACTACATTGAAAAATGAGAAATGTATTACTTTCATTTAAATAAAATCATTATTTACTTTCCTTCATTTTTCTTTTAATTATATGTAAACGGGTACTATTTTTTGGAATGCCCCCGTAGAATTAAATTATAATTGTTCACTATTTAAATTCTGTAGCTAGTATGCGGCGTGCTGGCCACTGTTGCGGAAGAACGTATTATAAAAAAAATTAAACAAGAAGGTAAAACCTACACCGGTATAGCGAATATTTTGTGTTGTTCGTAATAAAGTATTCAATGTATTGAAATGGAGAGAAAAGCCGGAGAAACGTGGTAGACCGAAAAGGATGACTGCCCGAACGATGATAGTAAGATATTCAAAGAAAAACGCTTTTGCTATATTTAATATGATAAAAAAGGAATTAGAATTGCTCGAAATCACTAAGAAAAGTTTTTCTCTTAAGTAAGCGAAATCTACGATAAAGGCTTCTTTGCAACAAAGCATTTAAAGTGGATAGAGCAAAAGTGGCGCAATATATCGTGGAATAATGAGTTCATAATGAACTTACAGTACAGTTCATGGAAGTTCGGGCAAGCTGACAAAATATATTAACTGTTTAGGAAAAAATTTTAAAATAATATTATATACATTTCTGTGAGGAATTATTAAAACGAACCTTTTCTGAAAGCCTTTTACCAATTTCCAGGTAGTATTTGTCTATTATAAGACCGTTATCATAAAATATATAATTATGCTGGAAATCCTCAATAATTACAGTGACAATAAAGCTTTATAATAATCCCTAGGAGGGTTAGCTGATTCACTCGTGTTACCTGGAAATATTCGTATATCCTTTATAAAGTATTATAACATTTGTAAACGCAGTAGTTCTGAAGAGATTGTTATTGTGAAAGTATCTGTGGTTGTGCAAGTGAAAAATAAAATAATTTCGGTTTGACTGCTTAAAATGCCCCGTGGAAAGCCTCTAGCTGTTTCAAAACGATCTGCCATTATTACCTTGCATCAGGAAGAGTACGCAGAAAGACGGATTGCGGATAAATTAAAAATAAAAAAATCTACAGTACATGATACTATAGTTCGATTTAAGACAACCGGTGACGTGCAAGATAGTAATCGGCCAGGACCGTCAAGAAAAACGACTCCTGCGGAAGATTTACGAATAAAAATAATTAGTAAGCGCAATAGAAGACTAACAGCATCAGAAATTGCTGCAGTATTCAATAATGAGCGAGATTCCAAAGTTTCGGTGAGTACTGTGAAACGTCGGCTGAAAGAGGCTGGGTTGCATAGGCGAGTGGCTTGTCGAAAACCGTTACTCCGAAGAGGAAATAGGCTGAAACGACTGAAATGGGCACAAGCACATAGAGATTGGACAGTGGACGATTTTAAAAACGTTTTGTGGACTGACGAATCCAAGTTTGAGGTTTTTGGAAATAGACGGAGAGTTTTCGTACGCAGATCAAGACGGGAAAGAATGTTACGGGAGTGTATAGTTCCTACGGTGAAGCATGGAGGCGGATCTGTAATGCTTTGGGGTTGTTTTTCCTTAATCGGAACAGGGGACTTGCTCAAAATTGAGGGCATAATGAAAAAAGGAGAATATCGGAAAATTCTGGAGGAAAATGCCATACCGTCAGGAGTCCGATTAATTGGTCGTGGATCTGAATTTATGCAGGACAATGACCCCAAACATAAATCTAAATTGTGCACAGATTACCTGCAGCAAGAAGAAAATGAAAGAACCCTAAAAATTATGGAATGGCCGCCACAGTCCCCCGATCTGAACCCGATAGAGTTGTTACGGAAAGAATTAGACCGATGTGTTAGGAAAAAGTGTCCAAAATCGAAGGAACGTTTGTGGACCATTCTCCAGCAGGTATGGACAAGCTTGCCCAATGAAACATTAGCAAAATTAGCGAATCGGATGCCGAGAATAGTGGCAGCAGTGCTAAAGGCAAAAGGTGGATTTTTCGATGATAATCGGATTTAAATTATTTGTATTACATTAACTTTTTCTTTTTAATAAATTTGTGTGTGAAAATATGTAAAATCATGTAAGTAAGTATTAAATACATGGCCATTTAATATTTCTCTTATTTTCTTTGACTTCCGTACATTTTTTTGCTTGCCCGAACTTCCATGAACGGTAGTGTATCTGTCTCAGATAAAATATACCAATGCGTAAAACGACGTAAAGAGGAAGAATTTGCACTACACTATACTGTCTAACATGGGGGAAGAAATATAATAGTATGGGTCTGCTTTTTTAAACCCAATTCATTATGTAAAATATGAACTACTCGTTCATAAGAGATTTCCACGGCTTCCTCAATTTCACGCACTTTTATTCGGCGATCTGCCAAAGCCATGTCATGGATTGTATCCACAATTTCTGGCGTGGTAGCCATTTTCGGACGTCCTGAACGTGGTTTATCACTTGTATGCGTGCGGCCATGCTTGAATTCTGAAACCTAAAAACTCGCGTGGAAAATTAAGGTGATGTATCCCCAAGAACGGCATCTACCCTTGATTTGATTTCCGTTGCGGTTTTCCCTTTCAAATAGAAAAATTTGATGACCGCTCGAACTTCGTTTTTATCCATAATTGAAAATACAAAGAGGTACTTGACTTCAATGCTTGTCAAAACCAGAGTATTTGACAGATCGATTTGCAGTTAATTGATATGAAAGAGTTGCCAACACAACGACATACAGTATTTGGAAAAAAGCAACCTCCTAGCAACGATTCCGGAAACTTGTCAATCTACCCTCGTACAATTTTAAACATAAAATCTTTTATAGACAAGCTGGAATCTAGTATCAAAGTTGAGTACTGCGTTCTGGCCAACAAATAGCGTAGTATCGGATGAGCTTTAAATTGATATCGCTCTAAAAACATGCTTTTCCGAAAGTTTCCGTGTTTGTCCACATAGTCCCATTTGTTTTGTTTGTTCGGTTTAAATTTGCCAATGCGAATTTGAAATTTTATAGGAATATTTGCACTTGCAACTGCGAATACGAATATTCGGAACAACTCTACTGTAGATATGTATCTGGAACCTGGACTAATATAATTTGCACTATGAAATCCAGTCCAAGATCGAAACGCCGAACTGGAATTTTCTTTTTTATCTTCAACACTGTACTCAAAAACATTTAAAGAGATATTGTTTAATCTAAGGTTTTCACAAAATTTATATTGACTTCAAATTTGAGATGCAGTAATGACAGAATAATATTTTGGTAACTAATTAAAAACGTATTACATATTCATTAGCAGTAACGCCAATTTTAAAAATCACTCAAATCCCAGACGTAATAGATCTTTTGTGCTTTCAGATTTAAATTTAGACAACTAAAATACAATAGTTCGCTTGCCAAAAAAATAGATAAATAAAATTTGCAAGTTGATGTTAAAGACTAGTTGAAATATAGAATATCATTTTTATTTGGCGTGAATGTCAACATTTTTAGATAAAAGCCGATAACTTCACACTATAGACTCACCTTGATAAATGGAAATTAACACCCATATAAAGAATGTCTTAAACGATAAACTTCTGCCTTTCGCCAGTTCTTTATACAATTCTGGATAGGTTAAAGCCGTCTCGGCATCTACATCTTGATCCAAAACTAAACTGAAAACCTACAAAATGTCATTAATAGAAGTTGCACTGTATGAATTTTTGAG
Organism: Dynastes maya; assembly: GCA_029619315.2. Lineage (NCBI taxonomy): Eukaryota > Metazoa > Arthropoda > Insecta > Coleoptera > Scarabaeidae > Dynastes > Dynastes maya. Next base: position 19,645,808 of record JAROYE020000010.1, on the reverse strand, counting down.
AAATACACTTTTAGTTTGAATGCAGATAATTAAAAAAAAAAAATAGAGAACTTACCGGGAACATTGTATAAACAGTTGCGTATCCGACCATCAAAAATCCTTGGTACAAAGCTACAGAACTCAAATAGAATACACTGCTGAATACGGCTTGCATTATAGATATAATTAGACCGCGATGAATGACGAATAAAGCAAGAGAGGCAGAACGTTCGTAGGATCTTCTACCGTGTACTAACAAGAGACGGGCCAAATGCGAAAACTGCGGTATACTGAAATCACCAGCCAAACTAGCTTGTCGTCCTTCTTTACCTTCGACTCCGATACCAGCATCAGCCTGTTGTATCATACTGACGTCGTTACCACCATCACCTACTGCCGCCGTTCTTTTTCCGGTATATTTTTGTATTAATTGAACCTAGAATAAGATAATAAATAAATAAAATAAGTCAACCAATAAAAATTTGCTTTGATTAAAATAATTTGCACCTATTACAGAAAAAGTAATTCACAAGAATACAGAAGTTATCTACCAAACTCACTCGTCTTTATTACTCGAGCTGTATGCTAGATAGCAATTTAATATTTTGGGGTTTGCAATATAGTATTAATTATGCATTTTTAGAAAATACGAGGCACGTTCAGGAGATAAGTTCCGTTTGTATTTATTTCTGCGGCAATAATTGTTTGCTGAATGCGAAGAACACTTTAGTGTTCTTTCGCAGTCGAAGAAAATGCGATGAGAGATTCAATGGTAAAGAGATGGGTCCGACAGTTCAATGAAGGACGTGATCAATTGCACGATAACGAACGAAGTGGGCGTCCAAGTTTGCTTCATGAAAAATTGATCCGTGCAGTTGATGAACTCGTAAAGGAAAACCGATCTTTCTACGAAATTTCTGCAAATTTTAAGAGCACTTCATGAAATTGTTTCTGAATTTTCGAAAACTGTGTGCTCGTTGGGTGGCGAAAACTCTTACAGAGCAACACAAAAAAACAGCGTCAGGGCAGTGCACTTGATTTTTTGACACGTTACAACAAAGATGGTGATGATTTTCTAAGCAAGATAGTGACCGGGGAAGAGACTTGGGTCGCTTATGAAACCTCTGAATCGAAACGACAATCAATGGAATGGAGCCATACTTTGTCACTAGGAAAGATTAAAAAGCCAAGCAAATCTTGACACCTCAAAAAATCATGTGCGCAGTCTTAGAGGATAGACACGGCATTTTACTGGTGCACTTTCTACCACGAGATGAAACAATTAATGCAAATGGTCTCATTTTATTCAAATAGTGTACTGTTTGAAAAACAGGCAGAGTTCGCGGAAGACTATGTCAAATGAAAAATTCCGGATAGTAAACTAACTTACCACTTGTGCTTTCTGAGTTGGTGAACATCTACAACATACTACGGCGGGCGCTGCGCACGCCAATTCCATGAATTCCGGTTCGTAATACGAAAGGCAGACTTCTAAACTTTCCCCGCTTATTACTAGAGCGCAGTCAGTTCGTCGTCTAAAATTATTCAACTCTAAGTGGGCATCAGTTCTCGTCAATACTTTCTTTAAAATATGCAAGCTTTGCGTTTTCGACACCAATCTTGAACTTTTCGCGATACAAGTGGCGGTTTCTAACTTATCTCCGGTCAACATCCATATTTTGATCCCAGCGTTTCGTAAGACCTCGAGGGTTGGTCGAACGTTATCTTGCAGCTTATCTTCGACTCCGGTAACGCAAAGCAATTCCATTTCTCTTTCTAAAGATTCTATGACTTGAGCTAACCGTGCTGCTCGATCGGTAACACACATTGTAGCAGCTTTATACCTATTCTGTATAAAACAAATGTAATTAGGAATGCGATGGTGTCTATAATTTGGAGAACAAACCTCAAAGTCGGTGTACTGTTCTTCAGTTAAGATTTTTCTAGCAACTACAAGTGTTCTCAATCCTTCTCGTGCCATATTTCCGACTTCTTCATCGAGCCAGTCCGTGTATTGAACAATTGATGACATTACAACATCAGCACCTTTTAAGTAGAAAATAATTTCACCACTTTGAAGATCTTTTACGATGATTCCCATTCTTTTGGTTTCGCTAGTGAAAGGAAATACTTGTAAAATATTGTAATTGTACATTCTACCATTAGCAGCTTTTAATTGCATTGAATGTAGATCTCGCCGGCCAAGCGTTAAACCGACTTCTTGAGTCCACTGTACTAAAGCAACTTCATCCGGACTGGATGCTTGGTATGATACAGGGTCTTCTGAAGGAGATGATGCTTGAAGATGCTGATCAGCTTCGGTTTCCGAAGCTATAGAACCTGTTTTTTCCCATTAAAAATACAGTTAAGCTATATTTATTTTTTTAACAACGCTACTTACTTGTTTCACTATTCTCGCTGCTATCGTAAACAGGCGTGACATTGTGACATAAAGCTAATGCCTGAACGGCGTCTACAATTCTAGTATTGTCAGATCGTCTGAATTTACTGCAGGTAGGCTTCAGTTCCAAACCATTTGCAGAGAATGCCAATTTTAAGACAGCAGATAGCTACGAACGCATAAAAAAGAATGCTAGTGGATAAAATTGGGAATAAAATAATAATATATTACATCAGAAAATCCATCTTGGGTATAACACGTAAATCCTAGATGTAATTTCTTTAAAACCATGGAATTTTGTGTCAGGGTACCAGTTTTATCGCTGAGAAGGTAAGATATTCTCCCTAGCTCTTCGGGAATTGTCGTGCAACGTACTGTTGTGCCCTTCATCGCAGGATCTTTACTTATTGACCAGGAATAATATGATTTTCCCATATCTAGATTTACTCTCAAGCTGCAATGAAAGATTATCGCAATGCTAGTAACTTTATAATGTTTAAAAAAGAAATGTACTTACCTAATAGGGATAATGTACGAAAACAGAAGGATAAACCTGAACATATATCGGTACCATGGTCCGCCAAATCCCTTCAGCGCCATCATCAATATAGCTAAACCAACGACGGCCACGAATAAAAGTTTAGTCAAAGTATTCAGTTCCATATCAAGTAGGCCTACTTTAGAACGTGGCTGAGAGTTGTTCATAACAGATCTAGTTTCCGATCCTAAAAGCAATTTTAAACGCTATTATCAAATTTTATGGAATTACGGTACAAGTAATGTTGTTGACAAATCTTTCATTCCATATTTTTTATATTTATTTTAAAGAAATGAATAAAAAATTATTACAATTCTATAACAACGAAATTTGAACACCAAAGGAAACACAAGGTCAGTTGGAGATATCCGACAGGATAGGTAGAAAACCAGATAGACCACATAATGGCCACTAATGGGATATCCAAAAAAGCAATAGATACACGAATTTACCAAGCAACGCAGGCTGAAACAGATCACTACTTGGTGATTGGGAAGATAAAGAATTTAGAAATACTTAAACAATACTATAATAAAAAACAGCAAAAAAAGTGGACGCAGAACTTTTAAAATCTGAAGAAATAAGAAGCACATGAATAATTTTCAGAAGGAAGAAATAAATGCAACCGAAATAGAAGAGCAATTGAATAAAATAAAAAATAATATAATAAAAACGACATCAGAAAGAAAAAGTAATGAATGGGATCAGGAGTGTAATGAAGCCAGAAATATAAAACACCAAAAAAGACTTAAATGGACGAACACGAAGACAGAAAGTGATAAAAGGAACTATGAAATAAGCAGAAACAAAGCAAGTGCGGTGTATAGGAGAAAAAAGAACGAATGGATAGATAAGCTACTCGAAGAAATAGAACGAGAAAGCCCCAGCAATAATAACAATATGAAACAATTCTATAAAAAAATATAAATTCCAAATAAACCCACCAGAATAAAAATAAGAGGAATAAAAGACAAATACGATATATCAGAATATGACCCCCAAGAGATATGGCATATTCGAAAAGAATACTATGAAGAAATGGTAAATGAAGTAGGAGAGGAAGGAACGGTGGTTAACAATAAAACGTTGGTTTGCTGACTTCAAACGTGGTCGTAGAGACACCGATGATGCAGAACGCAGTGGACGTCCAAATGAGACGGTAACACCAGAAAACATCAAAAAAATCCACAAAATCGTTTTGAATGATCGAAAAGTGAAGTTGCGTGAGTTAGCTGACATCGTAAAGATATCAAAAGAACGTGATGGCTTTATATTGCATGAGCATTTGACTATGAGAAAGCTCTGTTCAAAATGGGTGCCGCGTTTGCTCACTGTTGACCAAAAACAAGAACGTGTTGATGCTTCTGAGCAGTGTTTGGCCATGTTTAAACGTAACAAACCAGAATTTTTGCGTCGATATATGACAACGGATGAAACATGGACCCATCACTTCACTCCGGAATTAAAACGATCGTCATTTGAGTGGACAGCAACTGGTGAACCTCGTCCAAAGCGCCCGAAAGCACAACAATCGGCTGGAAAGGTTATGGCCTCGGTATTTTGGGATGTGCGTGGTGTAATATTCATCGACTATCTTGAGAAGGGAAAGACTATCAACAGTGAATATTATATAGCGTTACTGGACCGTCTAAAGGCCGAAATTGCAAAGCAACGTCCGCATATGGCAAAGAAAAAAATTTTGTTTCATCAAGACAACGCACCGTGTCACAAGTCAATCAAAACAATGGAAAAACTACATGAATTGAACGTCGAATTGCTCCCACATCCACCGTATTCGCCAGATTTGGCTCCCAGCGACTACTGGCTGTTCGCAGACCTAAAAAAAATGCTCGCCGGTAAGAAATTTCGCTCGAATGAAGAGGTTATCGCTGAAACTGAGGCATATTTTGAGGCAAAAGATAAATCGTTTTACAAAAGTGGTATTGAAATGTTAGAGCGGCGCTGGAATGATTGCGTTGTTCTTGATGGAAATTACGTTGACGAATAAAGCTAATTTTGAACAAAAAAAAACGTGTTTTCTTTGTCAGGCCCGGGACTTTTCAGCCCATGTGTTACAACACAAAAACTACTCATAAATAAAGGAGTGAAACAAGAAGGCATTCTATCACCCGCTTTCTTTAATCTAGTAATGGAGGGAATCGTAAGAAAAGCAAATTTGGGTAACAAGAAATTATTTTGGATTACAAATAAACGAATCCAAAACAGAATACATGAAAATTGGGAGGGAAAACACGATAATACCAACCTATCTGGAAACACAGGGACACGAATTTGAAACGGTTGCTTCCTTCAATTACCTAGGGCCAATAATTGGAAAAACGGATAAAGATCGAGTTAGAGAAAGAAACATGGAAGGAAACCAAGCGTATGGCAGAAAATGGGCATTACTGAAGAGCAAAGTACTAAACAACGAAACGAAGATACATATATATGACATCAATAAGACCACTCACGGCATAGAAACAACAGTAATAAACAAAAAAGAAGAAGAAGACCTTAAAATAATGGAAAGGAAAATAATGGGGACTATATTAGGACCAAACGTTACATGAAATGGAGAAAAAAGATTGAAGACAAGCGCAGAGATAGAGGAACAACTGGGAAGAGAAAACATTGTGAGACATATAAAAACACAAAGATTAAAATCGGCAGGTCACATAATGAAAGGAAATCCAGGACTGATACGAAGAATAACACAATGGATACCCCCATGGTCAAGAAGAAGAGGGAGACCAAGAAAGAGATGGAGCGATGACGTAGAAGAGGATTTAAAAACAATGGGAAGGAGGGACTAGAAGAAAAGTGCAAAGACCGAAAACAATGAAAGGAAATTGCAGAAGCAGCCAAGACACGCAAAAACCATTAAAATGAAAAATTAATCAGGGAACTAATCCACCCCAATATGCGGATTTTGCGCGAGCGTTAGCCATAATCCTAAGGATTGCAGGGCTTGATGATGATGAAATATAGTCTTCATAATTAAAAAAAAAAAACATGAAAATATTTCAAGAAAGAATTTCATTTTACTTTTCAGGCTAGCTTCATAATTAGTTTAGATTACAAACAACTTTGTTTTGTATATATTTTCTTTAAAAAGCAAAAATATGGTGTTTTATATTGAGGCGTTTTAATTTTTTCAAAAATTAGTAACACCCTACAACAGGTGTTTCATTTTCGAAGTTTTATAGGGTACATTCAGAACTGTTGCACAGAAGTTTGGTGAATAACAAGTAGGAATAGGTGACCTTGGATTTTCATTATTGTGCCTCCTGAACGCACCCAATAATAGGCCTGTTAGATCATGGCTACTGCGATCGGTGTTAAAACTATAGGATGACATTCAAATTTTGGCCTTTTTAAAAATTCGCTATATAGCTATATAGAAACAATTATAAAAAAAAAATGTAAAATCCGGTGTTTTAATTATAAATTCACCCTAATGGTCAGTTGTTTTACACTATATGAATGGACTTCGATTCATTGTAAATTTTTTTTTTGTTACTTACCAGTATAAATAACTAGACCTAACGCTTGTCCAGAAGCTATAATGCAGTTAGACCACAACGTATTTCGTAAGTCCAGGCTTTCGTCAGTATTAGCTGCATCATGCTGCGAGAAAAAAAGTGCGGTTATAACGCAAAGTTTAAACACGTTTAGGTAGACATTATTACCCCAGTAAATGTACCGATAAACGAATGAATGTCTTTTTGCGGCTTTTCGGCGTATATGGTCGCGCTGACGTTGAAGAGGTCCTTGTCGTGGGACAACTTCTGAGTTGTCGGCACGGCAAGTCGTAATTTCCAGTCTGTCTCTCCATCCAGTTGGTCGGTTCGTACGAACACCGAACCACTACGATCGGAGGTTCGTAGAAGAATTAAATCGGCAGGCACTCTTTCGTCTTTATCAACTATAATGAAATCACCAACCTGAAGAAGAAGAATGAAAAGCAATGAAACAAAATCGAATAGTTGATTTAAAGGTTTGTGATGCCATGCTTTATGTTTTCAAGTGAAATACTATAAGAAATTGGTTCGTGTAAGGTTTGTTACAACAAAAAATAATTAATTTCCGGCAAGTACATACATAACGTGTTAGCCAAAAAAATAGTTTTCCTCGATTGGCTATGAGATAAATCACTCATGTCTTAATTATATTAATTTTAAATAAATAGCTGATTTGAACTAATGTCATTCAATGGCAGATAGAATGTAGGTTAGGATATGTATTAAGTGCTTTAAATAATAAATAATAAAAGAAAAGATCTTTGCTGGAGAAAAATATTTATTAAATAAGATGTATGTGTCTACCACCTATTTCTCTACAGAGCACAATTCTCCTTTTAAGAATCAATAGCATTTCGAAGAATCCAAGGTGTGTTATTAATCTCTTCGATCTTATTTATAATCCTTTGTTGTAAGTCATGAAGATCAACAACGGGGATGTTAAAAATGGAAATTTTTAAGTATGACCATAAAAAGAAATCATATGGTGTCAGATCACAAGACTGTGGTGGCCATATCATCTCTGTATTTAAACTAATTATATGATCTTCAAAGAATTCCCTTAGAAAAGCTATGTTTTCATTGGTGGCGTGCATGCCAGCTCCATCTTGTTGAAAATGACCTTCCTGTAGTTCGTCATCATGTAACATATTTACAAATGTTGTTATAATTTCCATTCGATATCGCACAACATTTAGTATCCCTAAAAGTAGCTAAACTTTTATGAGATTTCAATTATTACATAAAAAGTCAGAATATGCTGGTACTATAAAGTTAATACATTTTAGAAATTCAATATTTTTAAACTACCTTCGAAAAATATGGGTACAATAATCCTTCGACTAACAGCTGCCCAAACAGCATTTTTTTGCAATGGTGTTTCCATAAAAAAATGTGGATTGTCTGTACTCCATATTCTTATGTTATGATTCATCAGTAAACATATTTTCTTCTATGACCCTGTCATTATTGAAACGGTTATTAAAACGTTCAGAGAAATCATGTTTTACATGCACGTCTGCAGGAAGTATTTCATGAGTTGCTTGTAATCGATAAGGGTATAAATGTAGATCATTTTAAAGAATACATCTACAAGTACCATAAGAAACATCTAGTTCTTGTTGTAAGTGTCGCACAGAAGTCTGCGGACGTTCCTCCATTACTTGTCTCACCGCTTCAATATTTTCTTCACTTCTGACTTTTGGTCTACCACTGCCTTCTTTACAATTGACACTTCCTGTATGCCTAAACAACTCTACAAAACGGTGTATAGATCTACGTACTGAAATGATCATATGGAATAGCTTCATTTGGAAATTCTAGAAAATCTTCGTACATGTCTCTTGTGGAATAAATTCATGCACCATCCATTTTTCTGCCATTTCTCAAATAAATTCCGACCATGTACCATTTTTGTTGCTCGTTAAATACGAAAGCCATTATTTTACAATATTACAAAAATATCTACCACTTGTGGTTATGAAATAAGAATAACAGTTGACAGTTCAACTTGAATTTCTATTAATCTACAAAGATGAATTAAACTCAGACATGACTGCTATGTCTATCATTCTTATTCATGGCCAACTCAGGAGAAAGATTTTGTGACTCACACCTTATATTGTTTTTTATGTTTACACATTAAATGGAAGAAGGTCCCTACGGAACACCAATAAACAAAAATGACAATTATAATTGAATCTAAACAGTTTAATTTGATGTTCTTGCGATCCTCTTTTAGAAGTCTCTTTTTCCTACACAGGTTGTTAATCAGGAGAAGGAAGAAATCATACTCGGCGGTGACTTCAGCGTAAATTTTTTAAATCGTTCGCGGTGAAACCACAATTTAAAATTCGATCAAGAAGCCAAGGTTATAAAAGTGATTGTATGGTGTGGTATTTTCTATGGTATTGGTCCATATGTTCTAGAAAAAAATTTAACTCAGCACGTTTATTTAGATTTGACAGAAACGTTTGCATTACCTCAGTTGTACAACATTGAGCCTGACATACGAAGAAACATTTATTGGCAAGAAAATGGCAACTGTATTGATAAAAATTTGTTTAAATCGTCAATTTCCTGGGAAATACGAGGGTAAGTCAAATATTATCTACACTTTCGCCATAACAAGCTTTGAAGGTTATCATAATGGCGGCTGCTTACGCATGCGTTGAGTTGGCGCCTCTGTGGTCATGTGTGCGGAATTTAATCACGATCGCGTCATTTGTCTGCTAGCTACAACAGCATAAGCACGTCAGCTCCGCTATTAGTTTACACCAAAGAGGAACAATGAGCAGTGATCCGATGTTTGTGGTCAGAGGGTGTGAAAGGTGCTGAAATTCACCGGAGACTTTTGTCACAATACGGGGACAGTGTTTTTTTTGTGGATCGACATGTTTCAAAGTGGCCGCACGAGCGTAACACAAAAAGAGGGAGCTGGACGGCCGTCAACCTCGACCACTGACGACAACATTCAGCAAGCTCGGAAGATGGTTACAGCAAATAGGCGAGTTACCATAGGTGAGGTTGCATCTCCGGTGAATTTCAGCACCTTTCACACCCTCTGACCATAAAAATCGGATCACTGCTCGTTGTTCCTCTTTGGTGCAACCTAATAGCGAAGCTGACATGCTTATGCTGTTGTAGCTAGCAGACAAATGACGCGATCGTGATTAAATTCCGCATACATGACCACAGAGGCGCCAACTCAACGCAAGCGGCCGCCATTACGATAACCTTCAAAGCCTGTTTTGGTGAAAGTGTAGATAATATTCTAGTTGAATGACTTGCTAGGTCAGCTGATATTAATCAATGGATTTCTTTTTATGAGGAGCGTTAAAAGAAAAAGTATATGCTTCGTGGTGTGGAACATAATTCAGAAGAATTAAAACAAGCAATAAAGGATGCGGTGGATGAGATTAATATGCCCGTCACGATACACAAAGTTTACAATGAATTTATTAAAGGAGTTGAAAAGTGTGTACAAGTTGGAGGCAGCTATGTATATTGAATAACGATTGTTAAATCTATTTTAAGTTAAGAATTAATATTATTTGTTTATTTCAGACTGTTTGTTAGTTAATTGAAAAATAAAAATATTAACTGCAATACTTGAATTTATAAGTTAGTGTATGTCTGTAGTAAAATCTAAATGTTTTTGGACATTTTAAGGAAAGCAGAATTATTTATAAAGAATGACTTTTTTCTGTAAAACGCATATTGAAAGTTTCCTCCTTGTAACCCCATCCGTGGACAGCCTGTATATTGGGGCTTTTGCGTTGATGCAAATCGTATTTTTATTTTACAAAAAAAGCCATTAGAACACTATTTGGTTTGAGACAGAGGAATTCTTGCAAAGAAGTTTTTAGAAATAATAACTTATTAACATTTTATGATGTGTAGGTCTTCGAAGTACTGTGTTTTTTTTTCCAATTACGTGATTCTTTTAATGTGAGTTTGCCACACCCTTATGGCACTAGAGATAGGAAAAACTATTTGTTGCCACTTTCACACAAAACATCGACCTTTATGAGAACGAAATTGTTCAATATTTTGTCTAACGAAATGAAATATCCTAATGTGTACATCTTTAAGCGGAAATTAATGTTGCGTCTCCTCGAAGCTCATGGTTACTCAGTTCAAGATTTTATTGATTTCTTTGCTTGGGTCGCGCCTACATATTATATATTTTTAATTTATGTACATGTATTGTTGACGTGTTTCTTGTGCATCTGTTACCAGCTTATACTAAGAAATAAAGAGTACTACTACTACCTATCAATAACATTTTTTGTTCCCGATCCCATACTGCGTCGCATTTGAAACGCGATTTGAATTGCATAGATTAGAGCCGATAATTGGCCTTTGTAATAATGGAAGTGTTTTTAGATTTTTGTCAATTAATATTTTTTCACACTGCATGGTTGCAATTCACGGTGTGGCATCTTGTACACAAACAAGTGGATAAATTAGTATATTGCACAATATGTAAAGCACGCCAGTTAGTTGCATACAAAACAAAGAAAATTTTTCAATGTAACAATTATAAACAAATAATGGCAGATGTCCAATTGCATGCAAAATAAATCTAGCTATTATTGTCTTCGAATAAACAAAAACAATGATATTATGGGCGTTATTTCAATACATAAGCCATGAATAATTAAAACAACTTCTCCATAATTACCTTAAGTTTAGACGCGGCAACTATTTCGTAGTTGGCGTCAGTAGGAATTAACCTCTTGCACTTTTGACTATTGACTTCCTGATCCCTTTTGTGTCGTCTTAAATCATCTATTGCCTCTCGACATATTGTAACAAATAATACGAAACACTAGAATAAAAAAAAAGTTTATGAAACGTAGGAAGTTGCATAAAAGCATAGTGAACAATTAACAACTACGAAATCGTTTTGTTGTAAAAATTTTATAAAGATTGTTGTAAGAAACTTATTTAGAAAAATTGGCTCTGAATTAGTACAATATATTAGCGAATGACCACTTTTCAATACGTAATGCATCCAGTAAGTAATTCACTCTATTACACACATCAAGGATATAAATAAACAAACAGATTTTAATAAAAGGTTCTTAATAGTTTTAGTCGAATACGCAACAAATGTTTAGATGTAGAATACCCAAAATTTGTATTCTTTTAAATAGGCTGATATCGAACAATTAGTGAACGTTTTTAACAAAAGTTCGTTGAAATTTACCATCGATACAACTACAATTGATGTTTATGTTATTTAAACATAACGAATGTTCAATAAGGATTGTGGGGTAATAAGGCAAACAACACTAAAGCATCGGCACACTCCGCTCCACACAAGTTATTAATTAATTAGTCCGGAACACCTGTTTCGAGGATGCGTGGATCCTCATTATCAACCAAAACTCTAAGAACTAATTCTAACTGCCTGCTCTATTTCTACTCTCGAGAAAATATTTACAAGTACCTACTTTTGCCGCCTATACACCCAAAAACAAAGAAATACGAAATATACGGAAAAAATTGCAGCACGAAACGTAAAACATGTGCCCACCTTGCTCTAATAAATCAAAATGACACGAATAGGACAACGGTCCTCTTTATTTATCAAATTTGTGTTGCTTTTTATGTAAATACTTTCGTCTGATTCCCTCGGCGAAGTTACATTTTTTATCAATTTCAGGTTTTCTAATTTAATGTTATGCCCGGTTTCGTTTGTGTTGTGCAACACTTGACGATTCAAGCTTCCCGTATCTGTAGCACCTGAGGTGCTCATTGAACCTGGTGCCTATCGCTCGTTTCGTTTGACCAATGCAGGCTTTATCACAGTCACTACATGCAATTTGATAAATTCCCGACCTTCCCTTCATGTCCGGTTTATCTTTCGGATTGCCAAGAAGCTTTTTGAGTGCATTTCGCGAACTGAATCATACATTCATATCTTGTCTTCTAAAAACTTTAGTAATACCTTTCGATATTCTGTGGAAGGGAAGTTTCACAAATTTCTTATGGCGGGTTTCTGCCAGGATTAAGGTCCTGGAATTTCTTATATAATGCCTATGTTGGACTTTCTTAAGAATACGGTCGACATCTATACAAGAGTAACCATTGCAAATACCTACATTTTTTTTGTAAATTTAAGCTCTTTATTGTACCTATTTTCAGTCAAAGGGAATTTCACTAATCTATTAATTAAGAAACAAATCGCGGCCATTTTTTGTTGTCTGCAGTGGTTAGAATCGGTCATAATGTATTTATTAGTGTTTGTTTTTTTTCTATAGAAGTCTATTTACAGTTTTCTGTTGTTTCTAATTACTAAACGATCCAGGAAAGGAAGCTGATTGTTCACATCTTCTGCTGTAAATTTAATAGTTTCAAATTTTGAATTTCGTGTCGCGAGGAAATTCGGAATAGTACATTTCTTAGTATCAATATCGTCTACATACCTAGGCCAGATTCTAGGAAAATATACGGTGTTCTTTTTCACAGGCGTTTCAAATTTACTCATGAACAAGGTGGCTATGAAAGGGGACAGCAGATTGCCCACCGCCGTACCTTCCAGTTGTGTTTCGAGTGTCATAATATTTGCCCCCTATTTGAAAACGATTTTGGTTCATGCAAAGTGAAATTAATCTTTTGTATATGTTTGTATATGTTTCAGTTTAAAAAAATTGTGTGATTTCCAAAGACGCGCAATTGAACGGATCAATCGTAAATTCAAATTAAAAATGCTATGCCACAGCAAGAAATTTGCGAAATTAGTCCTAAAAAACGAAAATACCGCATGTTTTCTGGAAAACACACCACTGATTTGTAATCAATCATTAGAGACCTTTAATAAAACCGAAATCGCAGTGTTAAATAAGAGACTAGCACGTTGTATTCGCAACTCAAAAATCTCGGAAGAACTCACTGCGTCAGTAGAAACGTCCATCAAGAACCTAGATGCCGTAACGAAGGATTACGCAAGAAACGCGTGCAAAATTACAGTTTTACAAAATTTGAACGATGCTAAAAATTTGAGCTACTAAATGCATCGAAGATAAAAAAATGTTTTTCCTTAGCGTACCGGTTCCAAAAACCATAGAATATTTGGTTGAGTTCTTACAACTAAAATAAAATGATGATGTCAAAATTGCGGAATACAAAAGATTAACTTCACTTTGCACGAACCAAATCCGTTTTCAAATAGAGGGCAAGTATTATGAACAATTAGAGCCTACGGCGATGGGCATCCACTGTCCTCTTATCATAGCCAACTTGTTCCATGAGTAAATTTGAAACGTCTATGAAAAAGGACACCGTATATTTTCCTATAATCTGGCTTAGGTATGTAAACGATATTTATGCGGTCTTTGATACAAGCACAAGTACTATTCCGGATTTCCTCGCGACACTTATTTCAAAACTCGAAACTATTAAATCTACTGTAGAAGAAGAAGTGAACAATCAACTCCCATTCTTGGATAGTTTAGTAATTAGAAATAACAAAGAACTGGAAATAAACATCTGTAGAAAGGAAACAAACACTAATAGATACATTATGACCGATTCTAACCACTGCAGACAACAAAAAATTGTCGTGATTAGTTTCTTAATTAATAGATTGGTGAAATTCCCTTTGAGTGAAAATAGGTACAATAAAGAGCTTAAATTTATAAAAAATGTAGCTATTTACAATGGTTACTCTTCTATAGATGTCGACTGTATTCTTAAGAAAGTCCAACGTAGGCATTATGTAAGAAATTCCAGGACCTTAATCCTGGCAGAAACCCGCCATAAGAAATTTGTGAAACTTCTCTTCCATAGAATATCGAAAGGTGTCAGTAAAGTTTTTAGGAGACAAGATATGAACGTACGATTCAGTTCGCGAAATGCACTCAAAAAGCTTCTTGGGAATCCGAAAGATAAACTGGACATGGAGGGAAGGTCGAGAATTTATCAAATTGCATGTAGTGACTGTGATAAAGCCTGCATTGGTCAAACGAAACGAGCGACAGGCAGGTGAAATTCCCTTCGAATAAAAGTGGGTACAACAAACAATTTAAAGTCATAAAAAATGTAGCTATTTACAATGGTTACTCTTCTATAGATGCCGATCGCATTCTTAAGAAAGATAGGCATGGAGAAATAGAAACAGATGGTAAAATAAAATAAAAGAAAACTAAGAAACTTCAACTCAGCACTGGTAATCAGCTGGTACATGAATATTGATTATGATGATGGTGATTTTCATCAATTGTTTAGTAAAAAATATTTTTAAAATCTATTCAAAATATATAAAATTTATTAACTTTGTATGTATATACATTTCAAACTTTGAATTTTCTTTCCAATATATGTAGCACAGAAATAGATTACTACTTGCTGCTTATCTCATATTTAGAGCGTAAGCTTCCTAGTATTATGCACAACCAAATCCTTAAATATTATATCATATGCTAGTATTAAACAGCTTAAATCGCCAACGTATTAGCTTTGAGAGATGATTGCATCTAATATCTAACGTTTGGCTTAAAGGTAACTGTTTTTAAAATAAGTACAAAACAGTGATTAACATAAGTACAAATACTTACTAATGGTCCCCAGTAGGTGTATAAATAACCAATCCTTATATCAGGCACAAATTGACTTGTTGCCATTATAAGAAAGTAAAGGTTCAAAAAGAATTTGAATTGTTGGAACAGAACCAAAGGTAAGAATGTTATTATATTGTATTTTTGATTTCGAATTGCATTGGCTGGATATTGACCATAGGTTGGTTTCCCTAAATGTATCGTACGGGACCTTAACTCTCTTGGGCCACAACATCTTCTCCATAATGAACACCAGCAACTGTCAATAATAAAAACAGTATAAATATTAATATTACTATTTAATCCAAAGCTAAAATATAGAAACATTGCATGGAGTTTACCTAAATATAAACGGATCTTTATTAGACTTCGTAATTAACGGTATGTCTTCCTTGGAAGTGGGTTTGGAGAGATTACTTTGTGACTCAACATTCTCCATTACTGCCCTTGTAGATAGGAATACGACAAAGAACAGTAATAAATAATGTTTGAATTGGATACAAAAGTTCTATAGAAACACAGGATATTCAATAAGTTTGCATAAATACTTTGTTCTTATCATCAAATAAACATTACTTGGTTGAAGTGAACTGTCACACGTATGACTAAATATTTACGAAAACAACACTGCCAACGGTTAAATAAGAAATTACCTGTGCTATCCCTTACCTACATAATAATCTAAAAAAGTTTCGCCTTTTTATTCTTCTATTTTTTATGGTCACTGTATACGTTTCCATATCATGGTTTATGGAATTTCCCAGTAAAAATTCTGTTTCATCGCCGGCATCAAACTCTTGCATAGGGTATTCCATACCAAGAAAAAAAACACCACTCCTAACCTTACATTCTTCGAATTCTCGCGATTTCCTACATCGCCCGCTTTGAAATTAATAATTCCATCTTTCCTCTATCGGCTTTTTACGCATGTATGTTATCAAATCGTTCGATAAAAGCGAGCACGGTCGTCCGTTACACTGTATACTACATGGATCACATATCCTTTTCAATGAAAACACTATTCTTCAAGTATGTGAAAAATGCACTAAAGTGGTATATACAGGGGTTTGTTTCTTAAACGCACAACGCGGATCGCGGAAGACGATAACACGATTACATAATCCGTACGTAAACAAATTCTTTCAATGTGGATTAAATCAAGAATAAACCGGTTTCAACTTCGCATCAGATATCAAAGAATCACTATTTTATATCTGTAACGGTTGTATTTGATGTGGTAAAATCGTTCCGATGAAATTCGCAAATAGCCGTACTTCCTGCAAGAGGAAAACTATTTAAATATTTACATTCTGTTATATGTTAATGCTAAATTGTTTATATTTGATCTTAGTCATACGGTTTTGAGAAGCAAATCGTAAAAATATTATCTTCAGATACGTGCCAAACTATTCGAAAAATGCGAGGACTTATAAGAGGGTGACACTTTTATATCTTCCATTAATCAAAACAAATGCAACGAATTTATTTTTAAACCAAAATAGAAAGAAAACAGTAAAAGATTTTATTGCAGTTGTAACCTGCATGTTGATTATTTTGGCACAATTAAAAAAAAAAAAAGGTAATGGCTTCGCATAAAATGCCTCTATTTTGAAGGCGTTTGTTATTGTCACGCGGTGTTAGAAAACAATTTAATTTGATGGAAATACTTTTGGTCTCGCAATCTTTATTGATTAGTCTATTGCAGAGACTTTTTAAAAGTGGGACCTCCTTTTGGTAAGAATTTTGTTGGTCCTTTTTTGTCATATACCTAGAGCGGGCACTTTTAAATTTCGCAGATGATTTAAGTTGGTAGTTCCGGCAATAAATGACATATTCGCTAATTTCTTAACGTTATACAGACAAAAATATTCTTTATTGCCGGAACTACCAACCTAAATCACCCGCGAAATTTAAAAAGTGCCCGCTTTACATAACCAATTTTATTTATAGAGAAACAGGCAGAAATACGTCACGTTTGTTCTTGTGCTTATAGGCTTGTTTCTATAGAAATCACAAACTAGTCAGGCTTGCTAAAAAAATCCGAAACTGATTTCACGATAATTGATTGGTTCTGACTAGTTTGTAATTTTTGTAGAAACAAGGCTTATGTTTCTAAATTTATAACAAATATTATTAAGGCGTTAAGATAATTTTGTTTTATTTTGAACCGATGCCTTATTGGAAACGTTAACAATCGTTAGCAAGGTTACAGTAAAGAAAACAACAACAGATATTTTAATTAAATAATTCATTGATTATAACTAAAATCAATGTAATTATCAACATTATCAGTATAATCTGTTTGCATCTGTAGATAATATATCGAGTATTTGAAAATGACTACTTGCAACGTGTTAAAAACTCAAAATACATGACTATTGAATGAAATTTTGAGTTGCTTGAGTTAAGAAAAAATAATTTAGCATATTGGGTATTATACTTACCCATTTAATTTTATTTTGAAATTTTGGATTAAATCATACAGGTATATTAATAGAATTAAAGGCGTAGGAATTATCTTAAATAAAAGGTACGATAAATAGGGGAGTTTGCAGAATAATAAACCAGTGATTTAGATGTGCTTTCAATATCATTCATATTTGAAAAGTATTGCTTTTTATTTATTATATTAACAGAACATGAAAAATTTATATTTAAATCTTCCCTGTATAAATACATTTATTTCATTAGCGATAAAACCTTATCGCGGTTACCTTTATCGTTATCATATTTAACACATTGCAAATCCAAGAATGTACCTGCACATACTGCTTAAACCTATGGAAATAATCTCAAGGATTATAGGAATTTTATTTAGGTAAAAGGCTATTACCAATATTTTTATATTATGAGTTTCCACAAAAATTGTTATATTTATAATTCACGTGGTTTAGTTTAATTGGAAGAATGAACTTTTATGAAAATCAAACATATTTTCTAAATGTATGAAAAAAACAGATAAAAACATATTCTTACACTTGAAGCGTTGCATACATACGTGACCGTGCCCCAAGAAATGGCACTATTGCAAAAAAATCGATTGTTTGGTTTTTAGCGTTTCTGATAGTATAAAAGGAACAAACGATAGGGAACTTTAAATGCGTTTTTCTCAATCGTAGATGTTCTACACTAGTATCCTTTCTTAGGGCACGGTTACATTATTTTTGCGGCGATTTGGAACCTTTCCAAAATAAACTAACATGACATTAATTTTCTTTAGGCCAAGAGTTTCTCAAACGAGAGAAACATATCAATCATTTAGTAACGTTATGTTAATAGATTACTAAAATACTTTGGTATTGGGAGATCATTCTTCATTCTTGCAAATTATTAAAGTTAGCAAATTACGCGCTGACATAAATTTAAAGAAAAAAAAGATACTTACAATGCATCTTTAAGATGATTTCTTTAATTCTCTTTTAAGAAAACACACAAATTTGAAAATTTGAGCTTCTTGTCAATACCGGAACGTTACAAATGTCATGCGTCTGTTTCGGATATTCAAGGTAGCAGTAAACATTTCTTGCAATAAGAATTGAGTTAATTTAACAAATTTAAATTTAGTTTCGTAAAGTTAATTTGCAATTATAATGTTTTCCTGCTGAAACTACAACGCAGAATATTTTCCATATACAGTAATGTTCAAGACAAATTGAAAATTGACGCTTAGTGAACAGGGAGCAACTTTATACAAATAATTTTCTTGCTCTTTTTAATTTTAAAACGCTTCTTTTTCAACATAGTAAAATATCGGGAAGTTATGTAATCCACGTGATATCATACAAAATGAATAAGTGTTTATTTTGTAGGAAAAGGTTTTTATGTTATCAGTAGTCTGGACAAACAGCGGAAACAGTCAGTGTAGTAGATATGTGGTGCGGAGTCGGCGTTTATTTATTTTACGCGTTCACAGCGTCAGTACTAAATAGATGCTGTATGCGTGTAGTTCTATGTATATGTACGCTGTCGTAACTTATTTTGTAATTGTACGCTTATGTTTGCTTTAAAAATGTCGCGGTTAGGTATGTCGCGAAAACGACCAATGGCAGACACAGTTAAAAACTTTATAGTGGACATGCCGGACTTAATTTTTGATGGCGCTAAAATTCAGTGTCTAGTTTGTAAAATCCCTTTAATGTGTTGGCCCAGAAGCTATTGTCAACGTCACATCGAAAGCAAACAGCATTCTTCTGCAAAAAGTGGCATACGAGACCAAGAAAAATTTACATTTGATTTATGTGTTACTCTTATTTTATGTAATCTATCGTTTCGTTTACTAGACAAAGAAGCATTTGTCTCCTTCTGGAATAAATATGCAGGCTGTAAATTACCTAGTCGGATATCGATACGAAATGTAGTGCAATTTGCTCGCGAACATATAGAAAAAAGAATGAAAACGGAATTGGAAGATAAAAAACTGTGGTTGTGTGAGGACGAAACAACAGATCGTCAAAAACATTCTGTAGTTAATGTAATGGTACGTACAATGGAACCACATCGATCGTCATCCTCCTTCTTACTTGCTTCCAAAAGTTATAAATTGTACTGCCGATGAGATTTTAAAGGTGGTGTTGAACTCATTGAAGAAATTTGAAGTTTCAACTAAGCAACTTTTAATGTTCATGAGTGATGGTGCCGCAAACATGCGTTCTTTGGGCCGATCTCTTAAAGAACACAGTGGTAACTTCTTACATGTAACGTGTAAAACCCATTCTCTAAATCTTGCGGCACAAACGATTCTTACATATTTTCCACTAGTAAATGCATTGATTGATAATACAAAGGCAAAGTCCCCGAAACGGAAATTGTTACACGTTGGGGAACATGGTTGCAGGCTGTGTTTTATTACAATAAATATTTTGATCAAGTAAAGAAGGTAGTTTTAAAATTCAATCCCACAAAAGCTGCAGCAATCAAGACAAGCCAGGAAATATTTCAAGATAATCAGGTTAAAAGAGATTTACAAACTATTCACAACAATTACTTCGGACTAGCGGAGGAAATAGAAAAATTACAGAATGTTTCGATGTCGCTAATGGATTCTGTTCAAATTGTGAATGATGTTCACGCACAGTTATGCGCTGTAGAAGGCGAAACAAATTGGTGTGTAATACGAAAATTTGAAAGTGTTTTAGAGAAAGACTCCGACTTTCTTCTATTAAGAAAAATTTGTGAAGGTGCGTGTGAAGATGCATCAAATATGCAAATATAACATCGCTAGATGTCGAACGGTCGTTTTCGGCATTAAAAAACATTTATTCCGCACGTCGTACTCACTTGACTGAAACAGCAGTGGAAACATATCTAATCATTCAAATATTTAACGGATGTTACCCAGTTTGTGATTTCACGGAAGACTTTTAAAACGGTAAGTGTTTCGGCACGTTTTATAATTTATTTCTTACCTTCTATTTTATGTGTAAACTTTTATGCGCTCGTCACGCCTTTGGCTGTTATCGCATATTTGCCCAGGTTAGTTATCAGTATTTTCCTTTGTAACTGTTAGGAAGCTTTTCCCATGAACTATAAAATTGTGCTGCAATTACTGCAATATAAACAGATACCTCCAAATATTTGAATAATTATTATAATAAGATAGAAGAAATAAGAACAAAGAAAAACTTATGAGCCATTTTATTTAAAAACATATCATGTCCAAATAATACAATTAATGTTATAAAATAGAATGTTTTTTTTTACATTTTATTTAAACATTTACTAATCGGTCCTGCTTATTGAAACAATTGTCACTATTACAAACACAATGCTTTTATTTACTGAAAAAGGTGTTTAGTTTGAGAATAAATTACTAAAAACATTATTTACAAACACTATTAGAGTTTATAAATAATTAACGATAACTAAAATGTCTAAATACCTTTTCAGTATCAAATGGTTTGTTTAGAAGTTGTACAAAAAGAACACTTAAAAGTGAATTGAAGGGGATGGATTGGATTATAGGGGCTAATGCACAAAAATTAAGTTTCGAACTCTACTCTTTTTTTGTTTTATTTTTAATAATTAATCAATTGATACCACAGCCGACTTTGAAAAATTATTATATCCTTTATAAATATTGGAAAAGATATATAATTGAACAGTTTGACTACAAATTTCTCCTTAACATTAAAGATTAATCATTAATAACTCGTATTGAAAAAAGCTCTAACTATATTGAACACTAAGAAATCAATTCTAGGATCGATTGACTGTGAAATAAGGATTCGAGAAATTCACACACGGAACTTCGCTTGAAGGGATCTGATGATGAAAAAGGAGAAACCAATTGAATTGATATAAATATCAATAATAACGATGAAACATGTTCCTTAACTACAAATATTGTGTATTGCATTTGTGCTTAATATATGTATAAGTATAGGTATGTATTAGAGAATATTTTTGTTTCATTTTAAAACTTCCTTTAATAGTAGAGGATAGTTGTAATAATAGTTGATAAAAATGGATCCCGCGAATGCGGGTAATATTTCTTAAACAGACAAAAACGTAACAGATTATTTATTTGCGTAGGATTGTAATAATTAATTATTGTATAGTATGTATAATTATTGTATGACATTGATTGCGTTTTGAATGAAAAGATTTCAGTTAAAAGATTAATATTTTTATCCATCTTGTGAATAGTGATTCAATATGTATTTTTTAAGTTACCCGTTATAAGATTGTTGTAAAGTTGTGGCAGCAATTACCACTAATTTCTTTATAACCTGTGTATAACATCTATCCAGAAAGGTATTTTTAAATAGAGTGCATTTCAATAGAGAATGAATAATTTATCTGCTTGAAAAGTGATATAATCCCACTTGGAATTTTTTAATTTCGCGGATGAATTACGCAAAGAAATTGGTAAATTGGTGAACATGACCTTTATTGCTCTAACTACCAACTTAAATCATCCGCGAAATTTAAGTAATGTCAGGTGGGATCTGTCTTAGTTTAAAGTTTACCAATATGCATGTAAGCTACTAAAAATCAAAAGTGAAATTGTGTTTTAAAAAAAGCTACGCCAAGTTAAATATGAAATTTTCTGTTATTTGAATTTTGCAAATCAAGAAAAAAATTGATTGACAAAGGTAGTTTTTGAAATTGATAAGTAAATTCCAGTAAATTCATGTTGTTTTGGTAAAAGTAATTTTTGTTAATCTACTCAATCTACCAACTTATTTAAATGTTTTTTAACTTTCTGCAAACTATGATCGGCGTTAAAAGCGTTTTGCTTTTATAATAAACGCTTCAGTTATCTTAGAAAGCGTCAAACACTTTAATAACTTCTCTTTTTCATTTTTTAGCTATGTAAATATCAACCGACTAGTTAGAGCAGTTAGAGCAAATTCCAGCATCAATATTCACGCATGTCATTTAGACATTATGGGGGAGATGGCCGAAATTGCTGATTATTTTAAAATTAGTGACAAATGTCCACTACATACAGTAGCCGTGGGTGGTAACGTAAACGGGAGGGCGCGGGCAGCGATTCGATTCCCCCGTGTATTTTCCCTTGCGTATTGTGTACATTGTACTATGCAACGGAAATACACGAGGAAATCGAATCGTTATCCGCGCCCTGCCGTTTACGTCAGCAGCCACTGCTACTGACTACATAAATGATGACAAGATATTGTTGGGTGATCTATACGTACAAAATCCGTCTAAAATTATCGACCAGCTTTTAGACATAGCAGAAAAATATAAAACGAAGACCTTTTCTTAGAAGCTTCCTACCTCATGGTTAAATTGTGTTAAGCGGCGTTCACATGGGGTAGCGCGAAATTGGTGTAAGAATTTGACATCTGAGACGAATGATTTGCTTTGTTACAACTAATTCTTGGGTGCAGATAGTCGGCGTATGTATAGGTATGTATGCGGTTCGCTCTCGCTCGTCCCAACGGAAATGGTATGTGGTGGGGGGTATGGTGTGAGTCGAAAACCTAAAAAGGCCTGGTGGTAGTCATAACTTAAATTTATCTATTGATTTTAACAATTGCTTTTGTAATGCACGAAATTGTACAAAAACGTTACATGGTATGTTTATTGGTAGTTTCTGCAGTAATCATGAGCAGAGCGGGCGCTTTTTATATTTCGCGGATGATTTAAGTTGGTAGTTCCGGCAATAAATGACATATATGCCACTTTCTTAACGTAATACAGACAAATATATCATCTATTGCCGGAACTACCAACTTAAATCATCCGCGAAATTTAAAAGTGCCCGCTCTAATCATAACATATATATACATGGCTATATATTCCTGCCGGAATTGTAAACACTCTAATGAGTTCTAAAGGCTCTTTTATTATGGTGAGTCACTCCATATTACTTTTGATATTAACTTTACTGGTTGTTCTGTGCTTTCGCTCTCTGTTCATCTTCTTTCATTCCTTTCTGTCGTTCACTTTGTTCCGCCGATCGTCCACCCCCATTCTTCTTAGGTCTTCTTTGACCTGATCTTCCCATCTGATTCTAGGTCTTCCCCTTTTTCTGTGGCAGTAATGGGTTCCATTCAGTTATTTTTTTTCAATGTTGAGTTACTAGGCATTCTATTTATGTGCCCGAATCATCTTATTCTCATTGCTTTCATTACTTTTTCTATAGTTTCCCCTTTTAACCCTTCATCTATCTCGTTGTTATATTCGTTTTCGTTTACTCTGATTGGTTTACAAATTTTTCTGATTTTCCACCCAAAAATTTGTCTTTTCTCCTCTTTCTTCATTAGACACATTGTCTCTGCTGCATGGGTTACCATTGGCCTTATCGTTGCTTTATAAATTTTTAGTTTTAGCCTCTTACTGATTTTTCTGTTTTTCATAAACTCTTTGTACTTGTTAAATGCTCTATATCCTATTTGTATTTTTTGGTCTACTTCAGCTATTTGTTTAAGATAGTTCCTAGATATTTTAAATTCTTTACTTCCTCAAAACTGAACTCTCCTAATTTTGCATTACCATTTTGCTTCCCGCATACTTCTCTGTTGACTCTCATATATTTTGTTTTCTCTTGGTTTATGTCTAGTCCTCTTTTTCGTAATTGTTTGTAACATCTGCACTAATAATCTCTTGTTTTTCATGATTAATGCTGTATCGTCTGCGTATGCAACTATTTGTATCGTTCTGTCTCGTTAATGTTTTTTCGATTGAACTATTAGAGCAAGTTCAATGCGAGGTTAAACAAAGTAGATGATAATCCGTCCCCCTGCCTTACACCTTACATATTACTTAGATGGACCCTCTTGCGTTATAATTGATGCTTTGGATCCCATCATGACATACACATTCAAAAACAAACGCAGAAAATAATGATAAAACATGTGCGCTACCCCATGTGAACGCAGCCTTGTCTTGAGCTCCTTAGATTCTGCTATTTATGTGTCAATAAGGTTGCATAACCAGGTTAAATAAAAAGTCGTTATTACAAAATAACTTGTATTCAGAAGGTGAGTTCGGATATTTAATCGGAGTAGATCAAGAATAAAGAGCATGTGGAGTGGATCAGGAGTAGTCTAAGAGTGCTATACTCCTTGTGCTCCCTTTAGCAATGCTCTATCATACCCGAACTTGGATGGAGTAACTCTACATTTCCGAACGTTGAAGAGCACGAGCAGGGTACTTGAGGTAACTGGAGTTACTCTGAACGAATATCCAAACTCACCTACAGTAAACACCTAATAATATGAATTTGCAGTGCGCATAATAAAATTTGACGGAATTTAAAACCAACAATTTTAAAACAAATTTGTTTTCTATCAATTGTTTTTTATTAGTTGAGTAAAGTTACATAACATTCTCTAATAGTATAACT
The DNA here is from genome assembly GCA_029619315.2 of Dynastes maya. Classification (NCBI taxonomy): domain Eukaryota; kingdom Metazoa; phylum Arthropoda; class Insecta; order Coleoptera; family Scarabaeidae; genus Dynastes; species Dynastes maya. The sequence goes on along the minus strand of JAROYE020000010.1, from coordinate 19,620,985 downwards.
GAACAGAGTTATATGAAAGGCTTTAAGTAGCTCAAACAAACGTTTTGCACTATTAACCTTGTACGAGGCTGTTACATATGTGGGTGTCTTTTGGTTACTAGCACCTCCTCATGTCATTTAACTCTAATATTGAAGACCTGTTGGGGATTATTAATGTACGTTACGTACAGACTATTCGTGCGCAAGCTCGTACTCGTGCTTGTGAGACTCGCAAGTTTGCAGTGAACCGTCCACACTGCTCGTCTAGCTCGTTGCTCGACTCGTGGTCCCAAGATTCCGCTAGTTTAGAATTTACTGTTAATGGGCGACGACGAGCGTATTATAGCAGCATGTGCCGGATTGATTATTTTGCATTCTCTGCTTGTAAAGGAACGTAGAGAAAAACATCAAAGATACAATGGGAGTAATTTAACAATGGATTTCTTCTTTCTCGAGACTCTGGAACCGTGAAGATGTCGAATTACAATGGATTTAACAAATAAATCACATTTTCAATTACTTTGCGAGATGTCTTCAACAGACTTCGAAAAATTTTTGAATAATGTTGATTCAAAAATGTAGATGCGACATATCGAAAAGATTACCAGTAACATTGCGAAAATTTGCGTCGGGAAATTCATATTCTAATTTGAACTTTCTTTTCAATTTTTTAAAACACTTTATTTCTCGTATAATTCCAGAAATAAGTGCTGCAATGGTTGCATGTTTGAAAGAAGTAGAGGTAGGTCTCGGTCCTATTAGATATTTCTATTTATTATTTTATAACAAAACCAACTACCACTTCTTACAACAAATATAGAAATAATGGAAACACAACGTTGAAAAAAAAAAAATAATTCAGATAATATATAATTAAAAAAAAATAAACAAATTCCTAACATTAAGTTGAAAAATAACTTCAGTGTTTCTGCGATGCGTTCCAGTTATTTTGTAAGCAATATTTTCTAGTAGGGTCCCACAACGCAGATCTATTTTCATACAGATTTATAAATTGTAATATTGTATTACCACGTTTCACGAGCATGGGCACGAAGTTATTTTCTGTCCACAAGGTTTCCGAGCACAACGATCTTTTCTTTGATGTACCGACTCCCGACCGAGCTGCACTGGCATTTGCTCGCACGACTTGTGAGGCTAACGCAGCTGCCCACACTATAAAAGCTCATGAGCACATGCACGAGCGGTCTGTACATATGTACCTTTACATGTAATACAGAAGTGAATTAGGGTGTATTTATAGTGAAGCTGCAATTTCCAATAAGATCGATGTGTTAAGCTATATTCACCACGTCCAACTTATACTTACAATTAAAGAAGCTAATTAACACAGTAATTTACGATCATTCATAACGCAACACGGGATTAATTTCAATTAATCTGTATTTTTGGTGGCGTCCTCTATTAACTACATTGATCATTATAATTCGATAATGTAGTCCCTATATTATAGACCGAGTTAAAAGGCACACGAAAACGATTGATATATTCAAATTATTCAAAGATAAACCTAACTTAATCCACCTAATCTCAATCATTATTACATAGTACGCTTCAACATGGTTTTAATATTGCCCAAAGATCATATTACTAAACATAACGTTGTTCCTGGGCTACATCCGTGCTATTCAAGAACAACGCATGCGTCAACTCTACGTGCATGTACTAATTGAACGTAGAAGTTTGGAGTTTGCTAACTTCTCCGCTTCTATCAAAATTAAAATTATTAATTTCAAACATTCGAACGGACGCATTTAAACACCGTTATTATACTTTAAACACTAATTGTAACTCTTAATTATAGCTACTAATTTTGAGGTTGTGAATGTAACTTTAAGCAAAACGGACATATAGTTGCATCTTTGCGTAACGCGCACCCATTAGCCCGTTTTGTTTACTCATCGCTCTTAACGAGCATCACAGATTCGCTATAAAGACACCCTAATGTGCCAGATTAAATGTGTTTCGGGTTGCCCATGTGTATGTTAAACTTACACATGTTACATTGCATATATCCGAAATGGATAAATTGGTTTACGATTTGGAATTACGTGATTAATTATATTGAGCTTCCTCCAGACTATCGGCTGCATGCAAACGAAAGCGAAATATTTGGTTATTTTACATTCTGAAATAAAATCAAGATTCAAACATTTCGTTTTATCATCCACTATAATTTATTTTAAGTTGATGATTTTCAGTCTCTATGAAATGCCATGTATTTATTTATAATGATACCGGGTGCATAAAAGTATTGCACCAAATGGAGCCACATGTAAATCGTTTGATATCTGGTGGGGCTAAACTAATAATTCTACTCATAAAAACACAGCTTTTGATATATGACTTAAAATTTAAGAAATAACACTTTATCAAAAAGTTTTTACAGATTTTACATCTGGCAGGAAGTTAGCGGGCAACATTTCCAAGCACTCGCTTATGCAGACGATGTTCTGTTCATGTTTAGATCAAAAATCAAGCTCATAAGAATGTTTGGCATTTGAAAAGAAGGCAAAAGAATATGGACTGTATATTAACAAGGAAAAAACTAAATACCTCGATATGGGGAACGAAACAAACACAAATCAAGATAACGATAGAACAGCATAAAGAATATACGTTCGATAAGGTCGAAGGATTTGAGTACCTGGGTGTAACAGTAACTTGTAAAGATGACGAAATAAAGGAAATATACAAGAGAATAGCAAGGGGAAGTAGGTCGGTAGGAGTGTTACACAATATACTAAAGGCCAAAAACACCTCGGGGGTAGCGAAACTTAGATTGTACGGTAATACGACAAGCGTGTTATATGGCTCTGAATGCTGGATCATGAACAGGAAAGAGGAACAGAAATTGAATGCTTGAGAACGTAAGATGCTAAGGAAGATCTTTGGGGATATCAAGGAATAGGGAAATGGATGGAGAAGGACAAATTCGGAAATTAACCAGCTATATCAGAAGCCAATGATGAGCTAGAAAGCCAGGACAACTAGATTACGATGGCTGGGAGACATATTAAGATAATAGGTGGGCGAAAGAAGTATTGAGCAGAGGAGGCGGCAAAAGGAGGAGAGGACGACTACGGAGGAAATGGTTAGAGGCATATGCAGATCTAAAATTTCTGGGAGTGGCAAAACCTAACCCTGGTCAGGAAGAGGTGTAATTATGATCTTAAATTCATAGTATTATTTATATTACTATAGTTATTTTAAAATACACTTTTGATTGAATTTACATATGTAATTCCAACCAAATAGTATTTTGTTTAATGCTGTAAAATTATCATGAAAAATATTATCACTCGAAATAAAACAAATGTATTGTCTTAGATGCAAAGTTATGGAAGAGGAGACTTATTGCAGTTTGATCAATAGTAGTTGTATGTGTATACAGGAGCAGTTATGAAGAAGATATTTTTTAATAATTCATAAAATGTTCGGAACAACAAAAAATTATATTGCATATTAAGAGTAATCTATTTTCAAAATACAAAAATATTACGTATTGTTGTCAAATTATTCATATCTTGTATCTCTGTATAATACTAAAGAAACCTATGTCAAAATCTGTGTTTTTACGAACAACTAAATTTCAAAAAAATTCGTACTGAATGTCAAAGAGTTTATGCGCAACTCCACTTGGTACGATACTTTTGACGCATCTTATTTTATAATTGCTAGTAAAAATAAACTCGGGAAAAATATGATGGATCTTTTCATTCAAATTATGTTTAGTGCATGTAACAGGGTTTCTCGAAAACTATACGTTAACATACATTAAATTGAGCCTTGTCGTCATTTCCATATATTTACAACAGGTAGGTACTAATAGTAAAATTTACTAAAATTTTGGAATAAATCAGCGTTACCTCGCTGTAAACGTAATTGTTAAATGTATCATTGTTTAATTGGAATTTATTTATTTACTGCGCCAATATATTTTGGTGAAACCTGGACTTATGTTTTACAACAGTTAGTTTTGGAAACAATGGTAACACTGACCTACAAAATAGGAAAAAAAATGGCCACAAACACACAGACACATGTAACTACTGTATAATACACTAAAACAAAAAATAATAAAAACGTAAAGCAAATTTGTACAAGTGTATTTTGTTTAGCTATATAAATTATTTTACACAGGTAAGACAATATGTCTAAACAAGAAAGGAAAGGAAATTTCACTCGAGGTCAAGATGACAACAGTTCGTATATAATAAAAAAGAAGTAATTCTAAACACTTCGAAAAGCTGCAGTTCACGATGAATTGTACAATAGTTAATAACTGTCCCTCGTCACTAAAAAACATAACACTAATAAATGAAAATAGCGTTAGGAACGAAGGAAATAACTTAAAAACATTATTCTTACGCACCATTCTAAACATATTCCTTTTCGTATCGTACACAATTGTAAAAACCACATATTTACACTTCAAATATATATATATAATAATATGCTTTTCTACATATACAACACGTAAAAAACACTTTCTTTTGCTAAGTATATCGCATGTATTTTTCTTTAATATAGATTTATACCAGGTAAGATTCCAGAAAACTAGTTAAAATGTGATTTTTTTCCCATATAATTTTCTGTTTATAATATGTAATAACGCGAAGAGTGTGCCTATTCATTGTGGTTATGTAACAATAAAAAGAATTAACAATTCATGCCCTAGTACTTGATGAATGATATTTAGTCATTTTTTTACAATGAAATTATTGGTATTGATTGAAGTATCGTTCTGTAATATGTTATCATGAGATCAATGTAGAGTTAATTCTGTTTTCTTGTAGTATTTTAGAGATAAGACCACAATTTTAAAGTACTAGAATTTTTGTGTACTTGCAATTATTCTAAACATTGTATTAGTACCATAGTAAAATAAAAATACAAAATTCCTCCTTGCCCCTTCCAAATTTATTTATAAACTAGGGGAGACCGGGACTGGTTGATGCACGGATTGGTTGGCGCATTGTAGGTAACCGGTGAACTCTATGCAAAGCAACTAGAACGGCCTCTTGCTGTAAAACGTATCTTGTACCGTGAGTCAGGCGCAGTAGAAAGATAGAGCGTATGATGGTTGGGTAGCTATTCTTGTTACGCCGACGCGTTTAGTTGCACGATTTATTACCTGGTGTGTTCACCTTTGCCTTCGTGAGCACGTATGCGGACAGAACTCGGTGGTATTCAAAGACTAAGTGCAGTACGTATTTATTCGTTGTATTTAATCAAAGAATATAAATAATCGTGGCCCTCAATTGAAAATTAGTGCATTTAAAATGGTAGTAAATTGTGTAGCTGTATGTTGTTCCGTTGAGCACAGCAAATTAAGTACTATTCAGTTTCATAGGTAAATTGAAATAAAGAAAAGTATCATATGCAAGTAGTAACCCATTATTTTGCTGTAGGTTTCCCTTTACACGGCCAAAAATTCTTGAATTGTGGGTGAACGCTATAAGACGTGAAAACTGGAAACCTTCAAAAAGTAGTCGACTCTGCAGCCAACATTTTAGAGAATCAAATTATCTGATCAAACCGGGAAGTTCAAAAAAGTTGTTAAAGCCTGATGCAATTCCCAGTATATTTGCGTTTCCAAAGCACTTGCAAAAAAGGACATCAAATAGAAGAATATTGGAACGTGTTATGGAGGCTGACAATACCAGCGAGATATTGCAAAATAGTGGTACAGAAGTTGTGCCAACAACAACAACAAAATTTGTTAACATAGGCTGTCAAACTATCGAACTGTGGCATGCGAGGAGTATGTTATGAAGCGCAAAATTAGAACTTTGCAGCAAAAAGTGGCCCGCAAGTCAAAGAAAATTGATTGCTTAGAAACGTTGATGAAGACACTGCTGGAAAATAAAACTGCTACAGACAATTTGACATCAGTATTAAACAGTTATTTCAAAGGTTTTTCTTTGGAATTTTTAATACACGGTTGAAAAAATGAAAATTGTCCACCAACAAAACGGAAGTATAGTGAAGTAATGAAACAGTTCGCTAGTACTTTATATTTCTACTCCTCAAAGGCGTATCAGTTCCTAAAACAGCCCCAATGGGCGTACCATTCGCAAATGGCTGTCGAAATTAAAATGTCAGCCGGGATTTCTGCATTTGGTGTTTGAGTTTTTGAAGGAAGAAGTGAAAACTAATGAAGAGCTACAAAATTGTGCCCTGATCTTCGATGCAATGGCAATACGTAAGCAAGTTGTATGGGATAATTCCTCAGGAAGAAATATTGGTTGTGTAGACTATGGAGGATTGGTAGCAGATGATTTCGACAATGTAGCGATAGAGGCATTGTTCTTTCAAATTATTTCGTATAAACATAAATTCAAATATCCAATTGCTTATTTCCTAGTAAACAAGACAGATTCAGCAATACAGACACAAATGATAAATGTTTGCATTAGAAATTTATTTGAAATTGGTATAACAGTTCGTTCCATTACTTGCGATGGAATAGCAACAAATCTTGTTACCTATAAAAATTTGGAAGCAAAGATTATCCAAGATGACCCAGTGACATATTTTTCAGCATCCTTCCTACCCTAATATTACAGTTCACGTCTTTTTAGATACATGTCATATGCTCAAATTATCTAGGAATTGTTTGGCAGAAAAGACAATTCGTTCTAATGCTGGTAGTGTACAATGGCTATATATAAAACAATTACATGATCTGCAGACTTCTGAACAATTGCGGTTTACAAATTCTCTTGCTGCTAGTCACATAAAATATAAGAATAAGATAATGAATGTTCGGTTGGCGGCTCAAACATTAAGCAGTGGAGTTGCTGATGCCTTGGAATTCCTTAAAAAAAGTAACCACTCACAATTTACTAATCGCGATGCTACCATTGAATTTATCCGTGATTGATAAAATTTTTGATATTTTACATAGCAGAAATCGTTTTGCAGCAGGTTTCAAGGCACCTATTCGCCCTGAGACATTAAATTACTTTCAAGAAGTTTTCGCCTTGTGTTCTAGTTATTTACAATCTCTTTTTATAGATGATATGCCTATTTTATCGCATCCTAGAAAAACTTTTGCGTTAGGATTTATAATTAATATGAGAAGGGCATTAAATTTGTCAAAGGATTTATTCGCATTAAAGCAAAACCCCTAGCGCTATTTCTTGACGTATAAAGTGTCGCAAGATCATATAGAATTATTTTTTAGTTGCATAAGGGCAAGGGAAGGGTGGAATAATAATCCGAATTCCTTACAACTGAGATGGGCTTTACGACAGCTGCTGTTTAAAAATTATATAAAGTCATCTACTTCTACAAATTGCACTGATTATGAAGGTAGTATCACCACACATGCGTTTGAATTTAGGTCAGATGAAAGATGTTTAGTGAATACTCCGGGAGATGATGAGCAGATTGTTTCACACTTTGCAGTTGTCACAGAACCAAGAAAATATTTTGTACTATATTTGTGGCTATGTTAGAAAGATAAGAAAACAGTGTACATACAGCGGCGTGCAAGAACATTCCTATTGAGCACCAAGTGATAGTTACAAACAATTTAATTATTTTGTTAGTCGCGGAGGGTTGCTTAATGCTTCTGATTTAGTATTTAAAATAGTTCAGTTTTGTGAAAAATGTATTCAAGAAGCTAGTAGAAACGGTCTTTTGTATCACAAAAAACTGAAACTTTTTTAGAAAATGCAGTCGTGCAGGAGTTTTCTGCTTCTTTACATTTATTTCAGCCACCGCATCCACCAGTTGAAGAATTTTTTTTTGAATGTTTACACGAACTGCAATTGATGAAGCGCATATGTCATGTATTCCTCCAATGCCGGATGCCTCATTCTTCTAAAATCTTCAATGAAAGTGCATATGGTGCGAGTATTGGAATTCGCCAGAGATTGCATAAATTAATTCTATTTAATAATCAATAAAAATAATATAGAAATAGATATAAGATTAGTAGTTAAGCATTCATTTTCTCTATGTAAGCATTTGATTTTATTTTTTTGATGTACCTTATTATCAATGCAATTATATGTGTACACACTTTAAACGGTGTTATTGATTTCCTGCGGCATTGAATTACAATGGGTTTTCAGAAGGACAAGTTCAAAATTAGGTTCAAATAAGACAATGCAGGCAGGTATGTATCTGCAAATTATAAAGGACTGTAATATAATAAATAAACAAATAGTTATGCCGTAAATACGTTGGGCAAAGATAGCATTCCAACCATTGCGCGGGTTGTCTAACTGTTGAACTTGCCACAGTTGTTCACCAGACCGAGGCCGTTCCAGTTCCTTTGGATACATTTCACTGTAGGTAACTTTCGTTCTACGGGGTTGGTGACGCTGGAGCTCTAGGCAACTGTCCTTTTACAAAATAACTAAGTGCTTATAAACAGAAATGATTTGCAAGTGATTAGAAAGTGAACCAGCTCAACTGAAAATGAAGTGATTTGATGTCAGAAAAAAGAACACAATATTTTAATTTGCGTAACCACAACGTGACTAACCAACGAAATAAACGATTACGATTTGGACTTGTTCAGTACCTTAGCAATTGCACGGAAACAAGATTTGTAAATGATTATATGGTGATTTTGTATCAATAAATATTGAGTTAATAGGGTAAAAGAATGACGCCTTAGGAATTGCGAGTGAGGTTTCGTCAAGTTTCGTTGTTTTCTTTATTTTTTGGCAAATTATTTGATTTTTGACAAGATATATATAATAATCATATACATATTCCGATTCACCGTGATTTGCAAAATAAAACGGCATGTCATTTGAATTCATTCGGCCACCATTATCTGTTACAGGACACTTAACCTTGAAAATGGCGACCTGAAGTAAGTTGGCGAATACGACACTGGCGTTTATACTTTTAATCCTGAAGTATTTTAAGATAGTGGCTTCCTATCTCTTTTTGTAACAGGTCGTCTGAACTGAGTTCAGACGACGCAATGTCGGCGTTGTCCTTGACATTGATTGAATCAATGTCAAGGACAACGCCGACATTGAATAAGACAATGCAGAGGATCTGCAATACTAGGACTTTCAACTGCACCTGACGGTATTCTAATAAACATCGCACCAGAATATGTGCGACTCCATCTTAAAGCTGGAGAGAGGAAGCAGAGTAATAGTGGGAAAAGAAAGGGATGGACCGACATCTTGACCGATACTTTGGTGGAAAAATCTCTAGACACAGAACAAACTGCAATTAAAATTAAAAAGTTAAAAAAGCCATAGCTAGCAAAATGGCGGAATAATCAAGACCAAAAGAAAGAGAATAAAAATCCAGGATACAAGTGATGAGGTAGATATCTTTTGCCCCTACTGCATGTCATATCTAAAATGTTCAAAAAGCATAGTATTCAATGCTGTTCAACATGTTAAAATCCAATAAAATGTGCCAAGGAGAAACAAATCTAGTAAATCATCTATTAATCTTGATCGACGAATTGTCAGAATTTTAAAAACGGATTTTGGAAAAACAGCTTGACATACAAAAAGAATTGTTTGCTGCAGGAGAAGTAGGGTTGTCAGTTCGTATTGTTCGTAGACGTTTAAACGAAGCAAATTTATTTGGTAGGGTCGCTCGGAAGAAGTCAATGGTAACTAAAAGAAATCGAGAACGGCGATTGATCACGTTAACTGGAGTACAGAGTGTACTTTTTACAGATGAAACGAAAATTGATTCAAATGGTTCTGATGGAAAATGTATGTTCGAAGTCCTAGAAAGTCTGAGACTCAAGTATACTACGTTAACAATTAAACATGGCGTGAAGTGTCCTCTTGAGTTGCTTCTCGTGGAAGAGGGTTAGTCCCGTACATCGCATAAATGGAGTCATGGATCAACACAAATACATCAGTATATTAGAAACAGTTCTTGAGCCACACGTTGATGAACATATGCTTGTTACCTGGAAGTTAGTTCAGGATAATAACCATGTGCGTACGGAAAAATCTATTAAGCAGTGGTTTACCAGGAAATGTGTGTCTGTTATCGAGTGGCCTCTTGCAGTTCAATTCTGAACCCCATAGAAAGACTGTGGGGTGAGGTAAAAAAAGCGCTGGTCAATATTGATACAAAAACTTGGACGATTTGTATCAAGCAATTGAAGAGGCTTGGCATTCCATTTCAGGTTTATGCCAAACCTTAATTCCATAGATAATATATGTCACGAAGTAAAAAATCGTGGGTTTCCTACAAAATATTAAGTTCTAGTAGAAATGTTCTTGTAAAATAAAATACTATAGCAATCGTTGTTAATTATAACGCCAGCTCGTTGCTGCCCGTGTATTTCGACCCTAACTTTTAACAATATGATTTCATTTGTGAAGTTTTAACTTGACTGTAAGTACTAGATGCTTTCATTTTTTTATATTATATTGATGTAATGGTTGCCGTAAATTCTAGGTGATGATGGTCTAAGCCGAAACTAGTCTTAGAGTACATTTTAAGTAAATTTGTAGGGAGCAAAGAGGAGTTTTGTATTTTTATTTTCTTATTCCAAAACCTACAACACGGACTGTGGTAAAAGGTAATTTATATTTATTGATTTATGAAATTGTGATTCCATATCTGGATGTTTCTCAACTAAGATCCCATGATCTGAGTAAAATACAAAAAATAAAGATGTAATTTATCCCATAATAACACAGTAGATATTTTTTCCAATTCTATATTAATTTTGTTTTGAATTCACTATGACAAAAATATTTTGTTAATATTAATAGTACTGAAAAATTTTAAAAAGCGAATAAAAAGAATAAAAATTTTAAACCGTGATATATAAAAACGTGAAATACTGTTTCCTATAATTACAATACATAGTCTACAGGAAATTTAATTAATAAATATTTAATGTCACAATTAACAAAAATTCACAAAAATATGAAAAGATCTTTACATTTGAGCATATTGCATGGAATTCTTCATATTATCAATGCTAACATGATAAAACATTACCAACCCAACAATTTTTCATTACTATTAACTAACCCCTTTAACATTTAAAAACATTTAAAAAAAAGGGAAACGATTTTAAATATTGTATAATATACTATTTTCTTTTCGTGTAGTTCTATAACGCAGACTGTAACATATCCTAACCATTTGCGTATATCTGCTAATCCAGGTTGTACCATATTCGTAAAAATTACCGATAAACAATCGCTATCGCTATTTCCCTATTACTCTCTTCCCTTTTCGTCCTTGTCCTTTTCCTTATAGGTATTATCACCATTATGCGCGTTTAGCATCAGCAGTGTAGCAGCAATAAAGTCACTAATAAATATACATCACCAAGAAATAAGAAAGAAAATACGCCTAATTCATGTCAGCACATCATGTTTTCCAGTTGTGCCGCTGGTTCGCTTGTGGAGGGATCATGTCGAGAAGATACTGTCTTTGTAACTCGGCCGCTCGCTGCATTTCGGCCATGTTAGGCGCCACGCCCTTTCCTGCGGCTGCCTGAGCCATCGCCAAATGATACGAATACAGTAACGGCGAGAAGCTTAACATGTGCGCCTGCGAACCACTCGCTTGTAGAGCTAAGAACAAACATGAAACCATGAAATTTACAATTACTGTATTTGCAATTAGAAAAGAAATAAGTTTGTTTTTTAAATAAATAGTCAAACTTGGCTTCACCCAGATTACAATCCAGGCAAATTAGTAAAAAAAAATAGCAAATGGGGGAAATAATTTATACAGAATTTGGTCCGTAGGCTTTCGCGGTCGTCAATAATACTATACTCTTGGTTTCCGGGTTGGAACCGCGTCGTTGTCGTAGCTTTGACCGACGTTTCGTCCACACTCTTATGGGACATCTTCAGGGCTGTAACTGCACACTGACTGACAGTCAGTGTGCAGTTACAGCTCTGAAGATGTCTGCACGTTGATGAACATATGCTTGTAATTGCACACTGACTGACAGTCAGTGTGCAGTTACAGCCCTGAAGATATCCCATAAGAGTGTGGACGAAACGTCGACCAAAGATACGACAACGACGCGGTTCCGACCGGAAAACCAGGAGTTTAGCATAATTTATACAGTTTTGAAACTTTGAGAAAACACTCATAGGGGGTGTAGCAATAAGAAATAGAAAAGTTACCCAGCTAGGGGGAGTGGGAGGGCGCCTCCCCTTCAACCCCCTCCATTTTTCAACTTTTTTTCAATTTGTACGCAAACGGTTCATTTTTCGAAAAAATATTCCCCATGAAATTCTGCATAAAAAAGATCTCATGCGTGTTTTAAGTAAGACGAACCGTTTTCGAGATATTGAAATTGGAAGAGGATTAAAATTCTATTAAAGTATCATTCTGGCAACTTTCCTGGTTTAGTCAGTTATGTAAATGAAAAGAGTAGGTAGCTATATGGAAATATTTTGTCCCCTACTCCCCTTACCAACCCTTACTCTCTCGCTGTCGTTTCTCCTTTATTTGCTAATTTATAGCTAAACTGAGTGAATTTATGTCGTGAACTTCTGTTGACAGTTCTGTTTTTGTAATCGTATTTTTCACTTCGTTGTATTTCGTTGTGTTTTTTTTTTGTGTGTAGAGAGCAAACTAATGTGGGACCCTACCACTTGTTTTACTCGCAATAAATCTCTGAAGAAGAAACATCTAAAGTGACCAAGGAGTTAGAAACTTTGATACGTGTCTGCGAAGAAAGGAAGGATGATGATCATACTTTTTCACAAAATGTGGGAACAATTGAAGTGCGTAAGGTATGTCGACGTGAATACATTAATATTGAGAAACATACAGAAAGTTAAACAGGTAGATGGTAGAAGATCGCTTTCATCTTCTACATTCAATTTCAAACAAGAATCTTTCATATGTGCTGAAAAATGTGATGCAGAGGCAGAAAGAGAGAAATAATTACAGAAACGTCGAGTAATATAAGAAGTTTGTTTTTTAACCCTCAAAGAGACACTGCTTGAGAAAGCAGAGCAACGCAATGATGCAAAGTATTTTGTGTTTAGTAGCTGCAGAAGCTCATTATCATCAAGACTGCTGTGATAAGTTTGTGTCCAACCCCTCATCTGTCCGAAAAAGAGGCCGCCCTTATGACATCAATTTTGATGTTGCTTTCTAAGAAATGTGCCATTTTATAGATATTTCAGACGAATGTCAATTTTCACTACCCGATTTGATGCAGAAACTTAATGAATATGTTCCAGGAATGACCACAATAACTCTAAAAAACAGAATGATTGAACAGTACGCTGATGGAATCCTCTTTGCCGCAATGCAAAAAAAAAAAAAACCGTTGTTTGACTTCGTGGCAGTGGTCGCAAACTGTTGAACAAATAGTACAATGAACGAGCTACCAATGAAAAAGATGAGCGAATGAGAATTGTGAAAGCAGCTGCAACTATCATCATCCGTGAAGATATTCGAATGACTCCATCCAGATATCACTGCCTTCACTAAGAATGTTGAAATTGTAATTACTGAAACTTTACAAGAACTTTTGAAGAGTGTGGTTGCGGCAAAAAAGGGAGTGAACAATCCTCTTTGAGAAAATATACAGCAATATCCCACGCAATTGTGTCAGCCGCAAGGCCTCGTTTGTTCATCTTCCCAGTGCAACTTGGTCTTGGACTGTATGGATTTTTTACCTTTTTCAAACTCCAATATCTGGAAAACGATTCGTCAGAATTTCACAAGGAATAACAGTTTCCTTCGAAAAATGAACCGTTTTCTGTGAAAATTGAAAAAGAAGTCAGAGTGGAGAACTTTACTGTTTGTTACTACTATACCAAAACTTTATAAATTATTTCTCCCATTTTTCTTAATTTGCCTGGACTGTTATATAATTTCTATTTTTTTTTAGAACGAGTTGAATATAAAGATCTAAAACATTTGTCTAGAGTTTGCTTATTTTAAAAAGAAATAAAAGGCGTTATGGAGTTTGCCCTCTTTATTATCATGAGCAAATATACAAGATGTTCCAACCTTCGAGAATTCTAGAATTGTGTGAATGGTAAGAGGTCTAAATTTGCAGGTAATATAAAAGACATCATAAGGTATCTTTCAAAATATTTCTGTATATACAGGACGATCGATAAGGAGCGAACCAGGAACCTACTTCGTTATTTTAAATAGAACACTCTGTATATTATTACGTTTTTAGTTTTTCCATCTAAAAAACCAATATAACATGGATTTCTAAACGTACAATTTCTTTAAAACAATCCGACATGCAAATACATTTTAGCGTAAATTTTTACGAGAACAAATTGTATACTTGACTCTAGACATAATATTATAAGTCCTTAGAAATATACAGGCTGTTCAGTATTGAACACCAAACTTTGCCAAATTCAAACACCAGAAACGTAATATTTTTTCTGTATCCATCGTATAGGAAATTTAAATCTCTAACGTTTTTTTATGATGATGCACACGTCTAATAATTCTAAGTAAAAGAGATATTTAGAGTTAAGCGCGAATCTTGGACTTGGACATTGCATTCAATTACCATGACAATAATAAACAAAACATAGAGTCAAACATGAATCAAAATGTCCAATTTAAGTAGTCGCTTGCAAAATGAATTACATTAAAAAGAGTTAATACATATGAAATATTTATGCAGTTAATAATAACGCAAATATTCTGAAGTGCAACAATAAGTAAGTTAAGAATGCAGAACAGTTTTTATAAACGGTTGAGCAAATGAATGGAGATGGAAGTTTATTAAGTCTGTTCATAGTGTTTTTGTTAGACTTTTTTTGTTTTGTTTTACATCACTTATTGCTAGTATGTATGAATTTTTATTAAAATATTGTTTCTTCTTATTCCTACATCAGTAGAATGAATGTTTTCGGTAGCATCAAATTTTAGCTTTAATGTGGCAAACGTTTTTGGATGTTAGGATAGAGCAGCTTATACAACCTACTAACTAAAATACACAATTTTTTAAACTTTTTCCTAATACATAAATTATCTATATATTATGTTATCTAATTCGTTTTTACTTGGGTTAGAAATTTTGAATCAACAGTCTAAAATCGTCAATGTCGGTATGTTTTGTTTACTGCACTCGTGGTAACCAAACAATATCAACACCAGAAACCATTTGGATATAATTTCCAAGTGCAAGATTCACTTTTGACTGCGAGTAGCTACTTGAGCTCAACATTGTGAATCAATAGCAAAATGAGAAACAACTCGGAAATTTTCTATACGGTGAATACAGAAAAAATATTTGGTGGTATTTAAAAAAATTACGTTTCTGGTGTTTAAATTTGGTAAAGTTTGGTGTTAAATACTGAACATCCTGTATATTCCGAAGGCGTTTTAGCTCTATGTCTAGATAGGGGAAAGTAAGCCTTTTAATTCCGTAAAAATTTACGCTATAATGTATTTGCATTTCGGATTTTTTTTTAAGGAAATAGATATGTATATCTAGATTTCGCCGATTAAGAACAAATTTATAAATATCTTTAAATCTGTTAGAAACAGATATATGAAACCCATATTATATTAGTTTATTTCTATAAGGGAAAACCAAAAACGAATAATATACAGGATGTTTGAAATAACGAACCACGTGTCTGGTTCGCTACTTATCAATAACCCAGCATATACGGACATTCTGTTGAAAGATACGCTATAAGGATGGGACACCTGTATATTCTGTGGTTGATAAAAATTAGCCATTCATGTAAAATATTTTCAAATAAATTTTGTTTTTTTTTTATGCTAATACTAATTGTAAAAGATTCATTTAACACTTTTTCCTCGATAAATTAGCCAAAATTTAAAAAAAATATATTAATTATAAATAGTAGGAATAATAAAAAGTCATACACTACCACTTACTTCGAAGCAACTGCTGTTGAATAGCTTGCATCGTGAATTTGTCTTGTACGGCAGGATGCGAAGGACGTGGTGGAGGCGGGGGTGGGGTTGGTTGAGGCGCTGGTGGCGCCGGAGGTGTAGCAGCATGTCTAGGTGTAGGAGTAGGTGTTACCGCTTTTGGCACTGCTTCCGGTGTTACCGGTGATGGAGCAGGGCTACTTGACGTGAAGACACCGTTCTAAACAGAAGATAAACGAATTAGCAGTTGGTTTTCAAGCTGTAAAGCAATGATGTGAGAAAGTACAATAAGTGGTCGGTGTTATGCAAACCGTTCACTGGAAGTTGAAAAATTGCTGATGCTTGGAAAAATATTTGCAAGTTTCTTATTTGCTGAATTATCTTAAACCTTAAGTACTATAGCATCTGAGATGCATCTTTTAAGCGATGTTTTACACACTTTATGAATTCGAGATATTCTTTCTGTTTTGCTGTTTTAAATTTATTAATGCGTAGGAGGGAGGAAGGCCTGGAGGTGTATATTTATCGTGTCCCTCAGTATTGTGTAAAGTAATAAATTGTTGGTTGTCAAGTGATTAAATTGTGCAAATTATTGAATTTATGAAATAATAATGAAAACGGCTTATACACCCCATTAGGCCGTCACCACACTAAAAACAAGAAAGGAAATAGACATCGAGACAAGAGCCAGAATTTGTGCTTTACATGAAATCGATGTTCTGAGTTTCTAAGTATTGTGTACACCACAAAGTGAAACTATAACGAACGCATTTGTTACATTTTGTTGTTTGCAAATTAATTTCGAATTCATGAACATACAAATTCAAAATTCTTAATGATAACAACTTAAAGCAAGTCTTCGTGCGACTAAAACTGTCATGCGCTTCTCTCACCCAACTCATCTTAAGACCATGCGTGAAGTCACCGTCGGCAGGGATATAAGCGCACTCTGATCACTGATACAGGCAGAGTCTACAGCCATTACCGTTGGTTACTTGCTCCTCCGCCCTCCCACAAGCACGCCGTCATTGCATTTGGTCGTTTTCCCGATAAGACGAGTTGGCATTACCGTTGCTCATCTTTCCTTTGAATATGCCGTCATTGCAGTTGGCTATACTTTTCATCACGTGCAGTCGTCATTACAGTTGACGCACATTTCTCGATTTTAGTGCGATTGGTATGCCGTCATTACAGTTGGCTATCAATCCGTGACATTTGTTTTGCCCCGCTAATTAATTGAGGGATCACTTGCCCGCAGTTTAGTCGAACACATTCGGAATTTTTATATATGCTGGATAAGTGTTTCTCGATATGTATTATGTTCATTATAAATTATAATTTATAAATTCTTACTTAAACAAAGTTACATATTTCCCAGTCGGACGCTTATGATCGGGAACCGTGATTTGCGAACCTTACTTGTCATCCATTTTTGTAAATTTATTAAATATTGATCTTACATATCAGATAGTTTATTAAAAATATCATTGACCTATAGTTATTGCATTTTCAGTTACTAAAATTACTTAATTGAGGTTAGATTTACGTTTTACTCTAGTTTTCAGTAAGGTTAAGATGAAGGAAACCGGGTTGCCAACTCACAAAAATTTATGCAATAAAAAGTCTATTTCCCAGCAAGGGCAATTCAATTAAGTTCAGTTTCCTAGCGTTTACATTGTAACAGGTACTTAACCTGGTAGGGCAGGTTACATTTCCGAAAAGACCTTAAGTGAACTAAATACGACAAAAATTGGGCACTGAGCCAACGAAAGACGATGCTGTAGTTCGATGAATCAAAATATGAACTAAATAGTTCCAAATGTCGCATGTTTGTGCGCCGTTAAATTAAAGAACAAACGAAAGAGTAATATCTTATACATGGGGTGGCAGTAATGTCCTCACCACAATATTCTTTTTTGTTAGACACGTTATTTTAGTTAACCTGTAGACTTAAGCTAAATCGTCTAAAACTAATAAAAACAAAATACATATAAATATGATTTTGGTAGCGTATAAATGGTTCTTTGGAAACAAAATAGTATACCAAAGAATATCTTTAAGGAACAAAAATATTTTTTAAATTTAATTTGTAGTTGATGAACAAAAAACTTCCACAGAATGGTTTGCTGAACGTATAAAAAATAAAGGGAAAGTACCTTAGGCATGAGTTGGAGTTTGGACCATCAGGATTATGGACTTGGATTGGATTAAAGGTATAAAGGTATATTCACTAAGGAAAATTAAATTAATACATATTACGCGAAATAATATAAAAATTATGGAAAGTTAAAATAATGCTTACCTGCGCGAGCCTTTGCTCAATCTCCTGCTCTTGCTGTAATGCCTTCACAAATGCAGTCTTTAGTCTATTTGTATGTTCGGCTTTTAAAGCCTTTTTGACGTTCGTCGTTACGCACTGCTCACATATTACTTTAGAGTCTTTACCTATTACAAAAAAATAAATTAATTTACTTAAATTATAAAATAATTACAAACATACCTCTACCACTTTTACTAGTTCTCATCTCCCACTTCCACACGGGCGTGAAATCACATTGACATTGACTACAAGAGAAAGGTTGAGGAGGCATCGGCATTTTCGATTCTTTCGTTAGAAAATCTACGACGTGCTCCAGCCCCACCAGATAAATGAACTCGGTATTGCTTGGATTGGGAATGAAATGCATCTCGGGTGGCGGCGGCTTAGGAGGTGGAATCTGCAAGAAGCAAAGAATAAATTCTTTAAAAGTGCATAGGTAATACAGCTTAAGATCTTCAAACTTTGATTTTAGGAGAAAAATAATAAGTAATAATTTAGGGAAGAATTTCCTTCCTTAAACACAAAAACTTGTCGAGATACGAAAATAATAAAGTAATTGCTTAAAATATACTTGCTTGCATGTAATCTGGTAGAGCCTTTTCTAATCCAGACCCTACAAAGTTACTGTGCTGATTGTGGGTTTGCTGTAATACGAAAGTTGCAAGCACTAAGCATAGGTAAAATGGGGTTATGATGGTGATAATAACGAAAGACATTGAATAATTATGTAAATCCTGGATTAAGGATATGTTAAGATACGTATGAAGTGAAAGGAGATACACCAGAAATTTCCTTTGAACTTCGGAGTGAATTTGAATTTTAATCAAGTTCTTGCAACTCATTTTCAGTGCATATGAGATTTTCGAGCATTCATTTAAAATTAACTGAACATAATCATCTTTTTTTTGCCAAACACGCTGTTGTCTTTTGTATATTCACTTACAAATTAAAAATTGTTTTAGTTAACTGTTGCCTTCATTAATACCACTTATTTTTGGCTCAAAAAAACTAACCATATGCCACAAAAAAATTTCCCCAATGAAATTTGTATCCCTAAAAAAAATTGATATTAATGTTAATCAATCACAAACACGTTAGTTGAATATAGGTACATGCACCTTTTTAATAGAATTTCCTTCAAGGCGTACTGAATACTGGCAGAAATTTTTGAACGGATAACATTTTTCGCTAAACTAAAATCGTTTCTGGAAAAATAATTTACAAAATTTTTAGGTGATTTTTTTGTATAAAAATCACTTTTTAAGAACTGGAAACATAATTGTAGTGAATAAATTTCAATTTACAATATTTGCATCTATGCCGGGACATTATTTCATCACATCGCCGCTGTTGCTTATTGTTGACTTACCGTTTATCATTTATTAGAGATAATAATAGTTACAGAGAGTGTCCCAATCTTTTGAAATTGTAAAATTGCGCCTATTGTGCAAATAGTAGGAAGTTGGAATTTTCTGATGACATAGCAGACCTCATCGAGTATCTTTCAAAATTATTTTTGTATACACAAGGTGATTAAGTAAGTAGCGAATCAGGCAATTACTTTGTTGTTTTAAATGGAACGTCCTGTATATTATGGTGTTTTTAGGTTTCTCATCTACAAACAAAGCAATATCATATGTGCTTCATATGTCTATTTCTAATAGATTTGGAGATATTTATAATTTATAAATTCAATCGCCTGAATTTAGATGTATCTCTATTTCCTTTAAAAAAGCGTAAATATAATCCAGCGTAAATTTTTACGGGATTAAATTGCACACTTGCTTTTATTTAGACATAGTGTTAGAACGCCTTGAAAATATACAGTGTGTACAGTATTATTATTATCATTATACGAGGGTAAGTAAAATATTATCTACACTTTCGTCATAACAAGCTTTGAAGGTTATCGTAGTGGCGGCCGCTTGCGCATGCGTTGAGTTGGCGCCTCTGTGGTCATGCGTGCGGAATTTAATCACGATCGCGTCATTTGTCTGCTAGCTGCAACAGCATAAGCATGTCAGCTCCGCTATTAGTTTTCACCAAAGAGGAACAACGAGCAGTGATCCGATTTTTGTGGTCAGAGGGTGTGAAATGTGCTGAAATTCACTGGAGACTTTTGCCACAATACGGGGACAGTGCTTTATCTCGTAAAAGCGTTTTCTTGTGGATCGAAATGTTTCAAAGTGGCCACACGAGCGTATCACAAAAAGAGAGAGCTAGACGGCCGTCAACCTCGACCACCGACGACAATATTCAGCAAGCTCAAGAGATGGTTACAGTAAATAGTCGAGTTACCATAGGCGAGGTTGCGTCTTCTTTAAACATCAGTCACTATTCTGCTTAAAAATGCGTCGCCTTCCACGTTGAACCGATCCAGTAAGCGTTGGCAGATGTCCAAACGTTTGGTTTTGTTTTCTGCGGTAAGCATTCGTGGTACCCATCGTGCACACACTTTACGAAATTTGAGTTCATCGTGGATAATTTGATAGGCAGAACCGTGACTGAAGGTGCAACCTCATCTATGGTAACTCGCCTATTTGCTGTAACAATCTCTCGAACTTGTTGAATGTTGTCGTCGGTGGTCGAGGTTGACGGCCATCCAGCTCCCTCATTTCGATCCACAAAAAAACGCTTTTACGAGATAAAGCACTGTCCGCGTATTGTGACAAAAGTCTCCGGTGAATTTCAGCACCTTTCACACCCTCTGACCACAAAAATCGGATCACTGCTCGTTGTTCCCCTAAGGTGCAAACTAATAGCGGAGCTGGCATACTTATGTTGTTGTAGCTAGCAGACAAATGACGCGATCCTGATTAAATTCTGCACACATGACCACAGAGGCGCCAACTCAACGCATACGCAAGCGGCCGCCACTCCGATAACCTTCAAAGCTTGTTATAGCGAAAGTGTAAATAATATTTGACTTACCCTCGTATTGTTGTTGAATACCAAACTTTGCCAAATTCAAAGACCAGAAACGTGATTTTTTTTATATACCATATATTTTTTCTGTATCCACCGTATGGGAAATTTAAGTTAAGCGTGACTCCTGCATTTGGGTATGATTTCCCGTCTTGGTACTGTTTGGTTACCATGACAGCAATAAACAAAAGAATAGACAACCGAAAACTAGTGGAAATACTCGTTCCACTGACGCAGAAATTAAAAAAAGTAACTATAATGATAATGTATCTCTTCGGCAAAAAAGGGAAATCAAGGAAAATAATATTTTAATAAAGGTTCATACAGGCTAAGAATAAGTAATGTAAACATAAATTTAAAATCAGAACTAAGAATCTAAAAAAAAAACAATATTATGTAACACAATTGAAAAACACTATTAAGAAACTTCACAACTTGCATTGTACGTAATTTTTATTGAAATAATTAATAGCTAGAGTAGCCTTAAATAGAGAAGTACATATTACGTTATGTGCGCAGATTGCTTATTTTAATCCAGCGAGCTAATTATCCTTGGTCAAGGAGTGCACCGTGCTTCAGTAGCTTACCGTTACTGCTTGCGAAGAGGTTAAAGGTATTTGGTACGATTGTTTGGCGTTTTACTTTTTTGTATTTCTTATCGTATTATAAATTACTGTTTTCTTAAGACATATTAAAGCTTTTAATTTTTATACAGATAAATACTTTACACAAGTTATCGTTTTTTTGTTGTATACTGTTTAGTGTATCTACGACAATGGCAAATTTCGTTCGCGCAGATAATGATGACGCAATATGTACTTCTCTAAAATGTACTACTATACCTACTGCATTTCTATTTATAGTAAACGCTCAAAATTCCTTCCTTCCTGTCCTGCACTTTTCTTAGCACACTAAGTGTTGCACCCCAGAATGCCTGGATTATCCTTAATTTCATACATAAATCATATGTATTAACACTTTTTTATGTAATTCATTTCGTAAGTAACTACATAGGTTTAAAATATTAAATCAACAGTTAAGAACAGCAACGTCGGTGTGTTTTGTTTATTGTTGTCATGGTAACCAAACAATCGTAAAAAAAATTAAAAATCACCTGGATGCAATATCCAAATGCAGGACTGGCGTTTAACTTTAATTGCAAATATCTGTTTTACTTTCAATGTTAGACATAAGCATCATTTTTACAAAAACGTTAGATATAAATTTCATATACGGTGGATACAGAAAAAGTATATGATACTATTTTATAAAATTACATTTCCGCTGTTTGAATTCGACGAAGTTTGTGTATTTAAAAGGTGTTCTAATACAATCTCTAGATAGAACCCAGTACGCTGTTTAATCTTGCAAAAGTTTACGCTAAAATAGTACTTGCATTTCGGATTTTTTTAAGGAAATGGATGTATTCAAATTCAGGCGATTGGGGTCAAAATTATAAATATCTCGAAATCTGTTAGAAATAGACAGATGAAATCCACATTATATTGGTTTATTCATTTATAGAGAAACCAAATATATAATAATATACACGTCGGTTCAGATACGAATGGGGGATTGCGTCTGTGAATGGCAACAGCGCATTCGAGCCTCACTGGGATATAATATTATAATTCAACGCCTTCCGACAAAACATGCTAATATAGAATTACTGCGCAATTTTTCTGTATTCTCAGATTATGTTAGAAATTGCAGATTCTTATATTCATTTTGTTGCTGTTATGCGATGTAGGAGAACGAAAAAGTAATTTTAAGTAGGAAAATAAACTAAAGAAAAATAACTTCGATAATTATACAAAATAAATTGAAATTTTAACAATGTTGCTTTATTAAGAGGAAAAATCTCACGGCAATTTCTAACTTTGTAACTTTCACACGTACGTTTGACAGTAGTTCTGTTAACACCGATTTCGTTCAGAGCTACGGTATTTGCGCGCGGCGAGGCTGGCTGGCAGGGATAAATGCAAGTATGCCAGATCACGCTACGCACAATATATCTTGCATCCCGGTGAAACGTGGACCAACATGTATAGGGTGTTATATTTAAAATAAAGAAAATGCCTGGCTCGCTACTTATCGATCAGCCTGTATATACGAAAATCTATTGGGATGGACTCTCGGTGCAGTGCCTAGCGCGCTGTGTGTCGGGGTACCGGGTTTGAACCCCTGGGTCGCAACTCCCAAAGTAAAGTTTTCCGCAGTTTTCCTTACTCCAAATTTGGCGAATGCGGAGGGTATACATCTCAAGACGCTCTACTGGTGCAGGCGTAATAATAACTCATGGCCGGCCGATGCCCCCTGTAATTGGCGAAAGCTGTTGGGGGATGTTAAGGCATGAATTATTATTAATATTATTGTCATCAGAAAATGTTTGCTTCGTACTATTTACATAATAGGCGCAATTTTAGTAATTCCAGAAGGTATAACAAAAAATATAAATAATTAAAATATATGATATTATAACTTATACCCTCAAATCATCAAGTAAAGCGTGTTTTAATACTAGTGTGAATATAAGAACTATAGAATTTATTTGATTTGGAAAATAATTTGATCAGCATTTTGCGAAATTGCAAGAATCTATTGCCGAAATGGTAGTAAACCTGCGGTAATTATACTGAATGTAACACGCTGCCACAGTTTGGTACTTTTTCAACTTACAAAACATGTTATAGCCCATAAGATGTTTGATTTAACATTTGATTCTAACAAAAACTTTCTGATATATTATTCTGGCTATATTCCTTTTAAATAAAACTGAAACTGAAAACAAGTAATATTTGAGTCACTTAAACTAATTATGTTATTATGAAATGGAAATATTGATTTAATTCTTGTAATACGTGGAAAATGCATGATGACTGATGACGTGGACCTATCCTTGCATAATTACAACTTTGTATATGTATTTTTAATGATGAAATACGAAATTACTTTAAGTTTGTATTATTTACAAGCAGATAGTGACGCTACAAGTTAAATGTTTCTTTAATCTAAAGAATTAAGTAATACCAGTGGCGGTGCGTAGTTATTATCTTTGGGGACTCTCAACGTTTGACAAATACAGAGTGAAAAGTTCAGTGATGCAATAAAAATTATTGTTTGTACGTCACATTACAGATACTGTGAATTAAATCATTGCAAGAGCATTAAGGCGTTCTGACTGTGATTCTTAAAAATGTTTTCATGCTCTTAAGAGTGAAGACTCGCATTCTGATTTAGTGGTGGATACAGAAAACCACAAATCTATTGAAACATATAGTAAATTTCCTTTGAAAAATGCCATGTAAAAAAACGGATGCCGACCCTGTTTTGTTGTGAAAATTTTAACACAGGTGTAGGCCTTCCAAGCTGTTTCATTTTTACCTTTTCTGCTAATGGAAGAGGTGTATAATTAATTTTGAGGATATTTTAATCATATTTGTCGTCATTTTTCGAAAAAATAATGTAAAAAAAACATGTTCTCATCCGATTTTCAATTGTTTTCAAGTTACAGCATAATTAAAAAATTTTAACTACCGTCCTTGTAAATGGTCCAAATTTTCGCTTGTTTTCGAGTTAATACGTCTTAAATAAAACAAAAATATCCTATAAAAACGCCAGAAATAATCGTACACTCAAATATTAATGATGTTACAATGGCCTCCGCATGGATCACATAAGATAACCATCATACACATAATGAATACTGCTCTTGTACAGCCGGAAATATTATAACTTTGCACTAAGTAAGCATAAGTAGTATAAAATTTACAGGACGAACTGCTTTAACAGAAGATAATAGATTTAAATTATTGTACAATTTGTTGCGCAACCATGTCAAATAAGGTGATAATTGTTGCCAGATTTACATATTAAAATTGACCCAGCAATTTTGCATGGTTCGTGCCGAAGCCATCATAAAAGTGACAACACCAAAATCCAAAAAAACAGATATTGTCTATCGAAATCTAACATATTTAAACACCATAATTAATTAATTGCAATAAAGTTCGATAAAGCGAAGAAATAACAACAATTAACAGAACAAGGTAAAATAGAAACGAGAACAAAGAAGGAACATATGACAAATGCAGGATATAATAACAATAAACAACAAGAATAATTTACGCTTTTGGAATTGAGATCTGACAGTTTGGCAATTATTATGATTGCTTTGCTTAGCAACGAGCTCTTTAGATCAGTCTGGCGTCACAAGGAACAATTTGGCGCTCTTTTCTAGCCCACTTTGCATAACAACGAAAACAGACTCCCAAAACCTTTATTGCTGCATATCGTCATATTTCTTAAGTTAATGTGGTATCGTTGGATTCATCCTTCCAAAAACGTAAAAATATACAGGATGTTCTATTTAAAAAAAGAAAGTTGACGTCACTTCCGGCGAGACCAGAAATACAATTGAAATGCTGACAATGGCAAAAGTTAGTTTGCAAAAAATAGAAATCGACCTAATTTTTCTAAATCTTACATTTGGCCATATTATACGCGTATTCGTAACGTATTACTGCTAGGAGGTATCCATATTCTTTAAAGAAATATCTGATTAAATACAGCATTTCTTCGAATATTAATTAGTACAAAACAATTTATCGCATTTAAAATTATACAGGTTGCGGAAAAATAACTTTTAAAAAACTTTAGCTTAGGAACGATGGGTCAACTGGTGTTGAATAAACCAAGTTTGTCATATGTAGGTCTGGTGACTTCGGAGGCCAGGGAACGGGTCTTGCTCTTCCAATCTACTTCTCGCCAAATGTTTGTCTTACGCCATCAGCAAAGTGTGCAGGAGAGCCATCGTGTTGAAAGGACATATCAAAGCGCACGTGTAATGGGACTTCTACCAGTTCTGGCAGAATTTCTTGCAAAAATATTAAACAATTCTGCATATTTAGCCATAAACCCGGGGCCAGAAACATACATACATGAAATACCAGACATACAAATGTGCCCTAAGGAATGAAACTCACGATAACTCGTTATGACAAATAGCAATTTATTCTATAAGATAATCTTTGTTCTTAATTCTGCGATCGATATCCATAAATTTTGAAATAGCACCTGTGCTCGTAGAAGGATTTTCTTCAAAATGTCGAAGAACCTCTTCGTCAAAATCAGGCTGATTGCCTTCTACCTATGTCATGTTTATTAATTTTGAACAGTACCTTCTTCTTACATTCGTCGATCGATGGAAGCAAACGTAGGATGGCTAGAAACAACCCTTTCTGGATGCATTTCAGTATAAATTCTTCGTATACGCAGCAAATTACCTCCTGTAGGGCCATACGCCAAATGCAGGTCCACCATTTCATTCCTAGTGAAACGATCCATCTTGAAAATTATCGGTGATTACACTACCGCTCATAAGTATTTAGGCACCCTCCGATTTTAGATTTTTGTATACAAAGAATGTATATAGGAAATACATTCCAGCATTAATGAATAGTATGCTAATAGTCAGTAAGATTCGCTTAAATTCATTAAATAATATCGGTATATTTATTTCTTTTACCTGTATCAGAGGTAATACCCTCATAAAAGCGCAAGTAGTAGCGACAACAAAGAGCGTATTTCTTGAAATTCCAGGAAGAATGTAACTGTTGGTAATTTTACTAGGAATCATGAAGCTATAAAAAAGCCATTTGAAGTAATATTTTTAAATTACCGTCAGTTATGGTTCCATGTTAGTAGCGACAACATCTCAACGAATAGTGTTTATAATTTCGTTTAAAATTTTAAAACATGCTGAAAAGGAAAAAAAATAGTGTTGAAACGCGTGCTTTGATAACAGCACAACGTAACTTGGGCATAAGCAATCGTCAAATTACTAGAAAATTACATTTAAATCCATCTAAATATCCATCGAAATAGAAGAAAAACAGTTCCAGAAATCACTGCAGAAATCAATACTGTACTTCCGAAGTGGGTTAGTGTGTCCATGGTTAAACGGCGTCTGCAAAAAGCCCACCTTCAAGGACGAATTGCGATGCGAAAGCTCTTGCTTCGCCAAATTAATTTTCGGTTCACGAAGACGAGTGTTTGTAAGATCTGTAGGTGAACGTGCACTAGAGCAATGCACAGTCTCTGGTGGTTCGGTAATGATTTGGGGTTGTTTTGTTGGTACATCCGCAGGTGATGTAAAAATTCAAGGCATAATGAGAAAAGAGTAATACAAACGCATTTTACAGGAAAATGCAATACCTTCTGGTGTAAGAATTTTGGGTCAGAATTTTGTATTCCATCAAGACAATGACCCAAAACACACTTCAAAATTATGCAAGCAATATTTAAAACAGTTGGAAGAGGAAGAAACACTAGCAATCATGAAATGGCCACCTCAAAGCCCGAACTTGAATCCCATTATTATGGGAAGATTTCGATCGGGAAGTAAAAAGAACTACTCTAACTTCAGCAGATGACTTGTGGAATAAACTACAAGCAGCATGCGCTTGAATAACTCCGGAAACATTAATTGCAAGAATGCCCCGATTATGCGACGCAATCATTAAAAGTAAAGGAGGTCACATAGATGAATCTAAAATTTAGGTCAAATAAATAATTTTAATTGTTAAAGCTGTATATTTGTGTATACTAAAATACCAAATACATATCTTAATATTTCCGCTTAAATATTTAATGATTTACCCTGAAATTTGAGGTGCCCAAATACTTATGAGCGGCAGTGTATAAATAAGACAAAGCAATCCTTTTCTTCACCAATGTCACAATTGCAACAGTCAACTTTGACAACTAATTTGACAGTTAAATTAATTCATTTTACATTTTGTTTATAGCAAAGAAATCCACGAATAGGTGTAGAATAAGTTGCCTATCTCCAAGCGAATTAACTTTAAAAAAACTTTTATTTCCAGCAGAGAAATACATTTTTTACTAGCTAAAAGTCTATCTTGGTTCCCTGTACCATTCCTCAAGTTTTTTAAAATTTGCTTTTCGGCACCTTGTACATTTTGTAAATATTTATGCATCCGAAGAGGATTTTTTTTCAATACAGCTTCTCCGATCAGTTGAAAAACGCATTCTCTGTTAAATTTTAATTAGATAACTGTAATTTTTTAATATTGACAGAAAGCACTACAGTTCATTAAATAATAATAGTATATTGATACAACACATTCATAGCCCCATTTAGCTAGGCCCCTTGTGTTTTTTTGTTTAATAATATCTTTTGTACAAATTTATGACTATGCATATTTCTCTATTTCTTTTTTCTTTGGGTTTGTGTTTCCCTTAGTAAGCTCTGTAGCGAAGTGAACCGCTAAAATATATGGACAGTGTTGCAACGTTTGCCCGCTATGAAAATATAAGGTGGGAAGTCGCGCGAAACGAAGTAAGAATTCAATCGCCGTCAGGAGAGGATCGCGTTAGACTCTAGCCATGCATTACACCCGTAGTTTCTTTCTTTAATTGATCATCCTGGCCTCTCTCGATCTTTTCTCCTTGGTTATTTTTGGTTTGCTTTGTTTGTGTCTCGAAATTATACTGTAGAATAGTTTTCTTTTTAATTATGTTCTTGTTCTGCTTATTTGAACATTTATTATAATAATACCTTCAATTGAATTTTTACACATGCAAATACGATTCATTTTATCATAAAATTCCATTAATTATATTTAGAAAACATGTAAGTATTTGTTATGCGCTTATTATCATTTGAACATTTTATATATTGGATATTTGGGGAAAAAAGTAATCTAGTTATTTTATAATGAGAGATTCTATTTAGTTTTGGAATTCCTCATTTTCCTTTTAAATTAAGGACGTTTTCTTTGCTTGATATACAATAATATTTATTTTGAAATAATCAACGATTAAAGTCCATCAATAGGACAAAATTCAAATAAGAGGTATTATGTATTTCCTAAAATCTGTGCCGAGCTGTTACCTCCACTACGTATGCTAGGTGACTGAGGCGCGAGTGTATGTGCTTGCCTAGGGGCACTGAGAGGCGGAGGGGATGTTCCTAGGAAAAGCGACAATGTTAGTCGCTATATGTATGGGATTCGCTTCTATAAATGAATCCTTATCTACCCTAGTATATCCTACAATGTTTTTCTTAATACTTATAGTATGTCTTTTGTGTTTTTTCCTAATTATAATACAAAAAAACAATCTAAAATAAATTAGAATATAAATTATACAATACCATATTTTCGAAATATGTAATAAATAGCTAAAAAATACGTTAAAATTAAAAGTAATCAAAGCAGTTTGGCTTTCTCCTTCATCGACAATGAAATTTCTAACTTGAAACTATTATTGTTTCAATTCCCTAGATGATGCAAATAATAATTTTCAAGGTATATAAGGGATAAAATTATAAAATATAACCTATACAGTATTGAAGTATTAATTATAAAACCATATTACTAAATAGAAATCTATTTCCAATAAACATACACATTGGGAAAATGTGAAATTAGCTATATCTATATATGTACGGCCAGAGAGCGAGGAGGGAATTGAGTGGAACCCAATCGATTCGATGCGGGTCGCGTGTTAGTACTTAGCACGCTTCTAACAACGTTGGGATGTATACATACTGTGTGCAAGAACGCACGTAATAATTTGAAGTCATGATCGTCTGGAAATGAGAATTTCGTTTTTTCGTTGTTGTTGCTACGAAGCTTAGACGAAACTAATAAGAAATTCTAAAGACGAAAATAAAAACAGATTCTGATAAAATAAAAGAAAAGAAAATAAATACTCTAGATATTCTTAATAATTCTTAATAATGCAGTCTACTTCGTAACTAACGACACTAAACGTCGTGAGGCGTCGACTGCCGCTAACGCCCCTCACGAATTTGGAATTCGGTAGAAATATCGTAGCATCAGTTGCATTGACCGAATTGGATGTGGGCTCAATTTGATTGAGTCCCTAATCACCATAGGCCAACGTTCGGGTATTAATAGGCTTTTCTGCCTCTTTTATGGTGTTGAAAATTTTCATAAATTTTATTATTTTAAGCCGGATTTGATATTCATTGCCAGACTTTTCAATATGCTTTTTTCTTTTGCTAAATAATAAGAACCATGAATAATTCAAAGGAATTTTCTGTGATTAACATTAGGATAATCTAAAGGGTACTTGCTATATACAACGATAGTTAATAAAATGTTCCGGATTAAGCTTAACTGTTATAAAAATTTAAAAATAAGCGCGTTCTAGTAAATTTTAATCGGAACACATTGCTAACTTAAGGATATCCATTCCGGAGAAGTAGGGAATTCTAGGACAAGAAGGTATCTATTAAAACAAAAAGTATGGAAGGCAGAAAAATTAAACAAAACTCAAATCGACGTACTTGTAACAATGTTTTTTCGAGCTGTTTGCGTAGGGCAAGTTTTGCAGCGGCTTGTCTTTGTGCTGGCGTTTGTAGTTCCTCCCTAGGTTTTTCCTGCAATTATAAAACACGTTTTATATAAATATACTGGACAATCAAAGCGATGTGATAGCATAAAACGCAAAAATTAAAAGGTGCAAAACTAATTTATCGTTAATATTTCTGGCTGAAGATAAAGTTACCTGTTCCGGGATAGGAGTCGTAGGTGGCAAAGGATTGCCACCAGTTAAGTTTTTATTTTCCATTGCGTTTCCGGGCTAGCAAGGCAGCAAGAAAGAAAAAGGAAGAAACAGTTGTATGATAAGAATGTATTTTTTTAGTTAAAGTACATAAGAATGACAGACGTAAATAGACAACGCAAATATTCCAGGTTTACACTCGTTATCAGATATAAAATCATATGCACCTTAAGTTCAATTTTAATTATTAATTTATTGAAATTTTCCATTAAAAAAAACACTCGTATTTATACTGTCAAAAATGGTGGTATAAACACTCTGGCAGGGTGGTAGAAGCGACCTTATTTTATGCAAGAAAAACATTTACATTAGCAGGAACATAGATATTTTGAAAAAAGTTTACTATCGCTATTTGGAAAAAAAATATTTTGTCAACAAAGAAAGCACAATGTTATGAAAGATCGTTTGCTGCGATAAAACGGATAATTTCGGCAGTGGAAAAACAAAATTTCTGTTTTCCTATGTATAGATCCAATCCAACTGAGCACGTTTGATATTCACTATTATTACACATAAATCTGCACAAAGGAATTCAACGGTCCGATAATAATTCAAATTAAATGAAGCTTTTGAAACCAGAACAAGCCAATAGACAAAAGAAGTCAATGAAAGTGTTTGTATTCTGCACCACATAAGATCAAAGGAAGAATCATCCAATACTAAAAAATATAAAGTTTAGTGACGTATATTAAGCTACAGTGTGCGTTTTATGTTCCAGGCCGATTTTGTTTTTCCGCCATTTTGGCTTGGCTGTCATTTGACAGTTCATATTCGATAGTTGTAAAGAGTGGTCGATAACAATTTATTATGAGGCATCTAACGCCGCAACATCGGGTTGAAATTGTCAAATCATTTTTTTTAAATAAGTATTCAATTATGAATACGCAAAGAAGATTGCGTGAGTTGTTTGGTGTTAATCATGTGCCAAGCAAGTCAACCATTCTGCGTGTAATGAATATTTTTGAAAATTTGCATACATTGGGAGATAAAACAGTCATGGCGAAAATTGTTCGTGAATGCCCGGGTAAAATACAATTGACGCAAGGGCTACAGGAAAATGACCATGAACGGCGGCAAAATTGGAGTACTCAGGTTTGTTTTATAGTTCGGTACAGACAACCGCAATTTTTGGCAAAAAATCATCATGAGCGACGAGGCACATTTCAATTTGGCTGGCTTTGTTAATAAACAAAATAGCCGCTATTTGGGGCACTGAAAATCCCCATTTGATATATCAACGATTATAACACCCTCGCAGAGTGGTGCGCCATTTGGGCCGGTGGGATCATTGGGCCATATTTCTTTGAGAATGGTAGAGGTGATGCTGTAACAGTTATTGGTAATCGTTATTGTGACATGAAAATTTTGTTGTGCCCAAATTGGATCAACTGGGACTGCAGCGTATGTGGTTCCAACAGGACAGTACCACATCACACACAGCTCGTGCTACGATGCAAATTTTGCGAGAAACTTTTCCCGGTTCAATAATGTCAAAAAAAGGTGATATCGACTGGCTCCCACGATCTCCTGATTTAATCGCCCCCGAATATTTCATATGGGAATACTTGAAGGGAAAGGTGTACACAAGCAACCCAGCCACAATTCTGACGCTTAAGGACAAAATTCGAAATAAAATTGTCGAAATAACACCAGAAATCTACGAGAATGTCATGAAAAACATGCTTAAAAGAGCTTGCATTTGCGCCACGGCCAAAGATGACCACTTGACCGACATCATTTTTCATAAATAATGCTAAAGACCATATAATCAATAAATAAAATATAAATTATAATTTTCTTTTTCATTTAAAGGTTATTAAAAAAACATCGACCTGGAACATAAAACGCACCCTGTATTACAATCTTATTATAAATATGAAGTTTGTCTTTCTTAAACATTTATTAGAAATGCAGCGTCTATTTACATCTGTCATATACAAGTAAATGTTTTTAAAAATATTTAACGATTCTACAACGAAAGATTTCTGCTATGTACCCTAGTTTAATTATGTGAGATCTGCATAGTGTGTTTTCATTTATCCTCAAAGCTATATCAGGTAATTAAGATTTATATTGAATGCGATGTGTCGATAAAAACTACAATATTGTTTGATATTAATCAATAGCACATACCATAAGAGCGAGCGTACTATGATCAACCAGCATAATTGGCATTTTTCGGAAATGCCCGAGCGAAGTCGTGTATTACACGTGTACATGAACGAATACGCCGTTTAAAACGTGAGCAAGGTGTTTTCGGAAATACGAGAGCGAAGTCGTGGCTTACACGTGTACGTGAATGAATACGCTGTTTATAACGTGAACAAGGTGCATAAATGAATTTGCGTTTACGTTTTGACAAGCAAATGACATTCCACAGTGACATTCATCTCAGCATACGTTTAGATGCGCTTAGTTCGTGTAAAATCGGATGATCATAGTATGCTCGCTCTTACGGTATACTTGAACTTGACTATACAGAATCATTCACAACGATGGTCTATTATACGCATCTCTGAGTATAAACTAACATTTTGAAATTTTGTTAGACGATATTATGAATAAGGATATATATTTTTTTAATGTTTCCTATTATACGTCACTCTTGATTAAAACCGAAGTGGATATCAACCTTTTTATTTCAAATAGAACAGCCTATACAAGGTGGTTGATTGAAACCATTCGTTAAAAGTATTGTGGGTTGTTGAAAGCCCTTTCTTTGAGTATTTGAACTTAAGCTAAGTGAGCCATAACCAACTCGATGAAAATATTTTCAAGATTGTCGCTTGTAGACCGGACGTCAATATCTACTTGCTTATTTCAAATGAAACGGTGTCTTATTTATTGTTATTTTGAACATGTTGAAATCTTTTTTCATTAGCACAACTTTCGAAATCATCTGTAACATTTTTAAAACGTAAGTATTTAGATTGTCTTTAGAAGAATCCTAGGAATCGCAACGATGTATTCATTATAGTTCAATCATGTACAGAATGATTTAAATAAAACTTCAATTTAGCGCATATTTTATTTCGTATTTTGACAAAAAATTAAATTCCACATCGATCTGTATTGACATTCCCTACACCCATTTTTAAAGAATTTTTAATTTCAAATTATTTTTTTAATACATAGATCATTAATTATTTCAATAGCATGCCATTATTGTATGATGGATTGACATCACCCTAAATCGTTCTAAAGTGAGAATTATGGATATTAATATGGATTATTGACTTCACCCCGTGCTCGGGGTGAAGTGCTCACCCTACAACCCTGATCGAATGACCAATCGACAGCCTAAAAAAATGTTTAATTGCATTAAAATATACTCCCTCCGTCCGAAAATATGGTATACGTTTGGAATGTATTTTTGTCCGAATTTGTGGTATACATTTACAATTTTAATTAATTACTCCTATTAAATATAATTATGAATAAAATTTAATTGATGAGGGATCTAGCTTTGTTTACGGCTTCTTGGGAACACACTAAACTAGATGGTAAGAGTCCTTCGCGCCGAAGTTTGGCCTTATTGATGTGGGGAAGCTTATACGAATTTCCTCCTTCAACCAACATAGTTGATTCCATGCAGGTCTGCATGTTAGAAAAACATTGTCAAGGGTCTCTCTGTCTAAATCGTCAAAGGCTTTTTCAACACATTCGATCAATTCGTCAACTGTTTTTGGCGAAGCTTTATGTTGCAAAGATTGTATGGAATTGAAAAAGCCATGATCCAAAACGTTTAAATCGGGACTGTTTGGTGGTTGTGATTTAAACCGAATAGACCAGCCATCTGTAGAACCATGAGCTAGAACTTATTCATCGTCGTCACAAGCATGAGGTTTTGCATTATCCTGTTGCACATATCGGTTTTTGCTTATGACTTATAGGAAACTTTAACTTGATCGCAGCAATGACGTTCTCAAGAATCATTTTTCTACATTCTGTTGAATTGACAGACTCCACATTTTTTAATACCAAAGTTTATTTAGGTCTATTTTTCGAGTTTTGCTTAGATTCTTGATAAACAAAGGGCCATATACCAATTTTTCCATTAAAAAATTGTTTTCGATGTGAATCGTAACGTGGTCGGGCGACAGCAGCCATAAATATCACTTTGGTTATAAAACGTTTGCTCTTGCAACTTCGGTAGGGTTCTTCTTCGTCTATCATAATGTAATAAGGGCGCTTGTTTTGCGTTAAAGAAAACCATTTTTCGTCAATGTGGACATAATCGTATAAATCTTCAAAACGTACATCCGGTCTCACTTTCGACAAGCAAAACTTTAATCTCTCTAACTTGTTTTGATCTGTTATCAAAGGTTTAACAGTAGAAGATATACGTTTTATTTTCCTTCCTCGTTTGTAAATGTCGAACAATGTAGACTTTGGAATATCCACAGCAAAGACAGACTACGAATTGACCCTCAACGATTGAAAGGAACTTCCTAAACTTCGGATAACTGTTCAGAATAATCTTTACGTTTCCGTCCACATTTACCATTCTTTTTTGAAGTAACATCAGTACAAATTTTGCCGTTATTGTACTGTTTTTGAACCACTTTCCAAATTCTAAACACGGACAAACGGGTTTCAACTGCAACAATTTTTGCAATATACCATGACGTTGCTCACCGGTTAATTGCTTGATCTTGGAATTCCTTTTCAATAAGCTTACTTCATTATTTATAACAATACCTGCCATTTTGTGAACAGGGCGTGTCCAAAATTATTTTTCATGACGTTTTAACTCTGTTGACGTTTTTGACACAAACAAAATCGGACAGCAGCCTACTATGTATTAGTTGTTTGCCTAGCATCAGAATTGCCAATTAAGTATATTTAATTATAATTCTTTACTAATATTTCATTAATTTTCAAAAAAATTTCAAATGTGTACCATATTTTCGGACAGAGGGAGTAATAATTTGTTTGTCAATTATCTTATTTTTTATCGACTTTACTCCGGTTGACGGTATTTATAGTTAAGAGTAAATAATAAATGTGTAATGCAGGATGTTTCGAAAATCCAGTCCAAACATAAACATATTCAAGTACAAAAAAATCAATTTTTGAAATACGAGGTAGACGCTACAAATTCTCGGCTTGACAGGCTTATACAGGTTCTAGCGTGTCCAAACTCCGTTGCGTCATAGTTGCACATGTGCGAGGCTTACACTATATATATATATTACGGTTCGAAGAGAAGTAGTTTTTAGAGGCTAGCCAGATACCGTGACTAGTGCATGAAAATGCCTCAGGAAACGAAAATTGAATACCGCGCAACAACGTTTAGACGACGTTTATTGTGACTTATCTCCTTCGTATTCCACTGTAAAAAAGTGGGTAAAATGTTTCCGTTTAGGGCAAGAATCCCTTGAAGATAATGAGCGCCCAATTGGTTCAATTCGGCCAATTGAGCTGATTGAAGAAATGGTATTAGCAGATCGCCGTTTGAAGGTGGAGGAATTAGCAGTGATGTCTAACATTTCTGAAACAAGTATTCGCCCTGATCTCCAACGTGAACGTCGTCGGGTCGAATGTGCGCGCTCGTTTTTACACACGACCCTAAACCGATTTTGGAGTCCATTGTCACAGGAGATGAAACAATGGTTCTGTATTATGATCATCTACCCAAAAAGGAAAGTTTTAAGCGCGATAGTGAGTTTCAAGCAGCCGCAATACAACATTTTGGGTAGAAAACTTTAGATTATTTTACAAGGGTATTGTTAATTGATCGTTGTAATAAATGTATTGAAGTTAGGAGAAATTATATTGAAAAACAAAAATTGTTATATTTTACCACGTTTATTTTTTCTATATCAGCCGAGAATTTATGGCGCCTACTTCATAGGAATCTCCTTTATTTTTAATTACTTTTACATATTCTAATTCAAAGAACAAAGATTAAAATACTTTACTTCCTATATGTAAATGTATTCGTCTCTAAAATATTTGAAAAAATTCAAAAAATCGATCGGTTTTCCAATAAAAAACAACTGAGCAACAAAGCCTACTTCGGTAAGTAGGCTTTGTTGCTAAAGTGTTAAATTTTATTCACAATGTGTTGTAGATTTCATTTGAATATTCCATGATTTTAATACACGTGCATATCGTTACAGATAATATGAATGCTGCCATAACAATTTATGAACGAATTTGTGAATAGAATGATAAGAAATGGTCTTTACAAAATTATACATACTAACTAAATCTCACTAATTTACTAAATAAGTATTTACTAAGAGTAGTTTATAAAAACAAGTAACTTAACATTCAAGAATAAATTGTGATGTTTTAAATGCAGGAAATTATTAAATAAAAACTAATTTTTCGGAATTAGTTAGTTAATTGTACGATCTTAGGATTCGGAAGTGTTCGAAACACTTTTTCGGTAATTTAAAATTAAACTAAAAATCAATTAATGACTTTTACCTCATATTTACGGAACGATTTAAACGTCAAACGCTTAGAAAAAGGGAGCGCAGTCAAACACGTGTTACCTGGATGAGAATCTTGACTCAAAAGTCAAAAATTAATTAGCGTGTCTCTAGTGCTTTATTTTAATCGCGATAGCGATTGTTTCAAAGATAGCAAATTTTAATAATTCTTTTCCAAATATAATTTGATGATGGATTTCCAACGAATATGCTTATTTTTAAGTAGCATGATGCATTACATGCACTGACGCAACTAGAACACACAAATTAGGACACTCTATGATATAAAACACCACTAACAACCATACAATAAT
Source organism: Dynastes maya (assembly GCA_029619315.2). NCBI lineage: Eukaryota > Metazoa > Arthropoda > Insecta > Coleoptera > Scarabaeidae > Dynastes > Dynastes maya. The sequence goes on along the minus strand of JAROYE020000010.1, from coordinate 19,583,537 downwards.
AAAATTTATTGACGTACAATACTATTTCATTACGAATGATATTTTATTTTCGAAATTATGCTAGAAATACCTCTGAATTTATGCTGTCACTTGTCGTAGGAAAATATTCCATTAAAATTGAGGATTTACTATACGAAAAAAAATTAACAGAAGACAAAATACTTATCCGTTCCACTGTAATCGTCATTGACTGGACTAATATTAATTCCCTAATATTCTCGCTCCAATGATAGGGGGCCATAAAAGGAGTAGCTATTGAGAAATAGCCGTTAGAGGGATTTTGGCGTTGAACGAGTGGCAATACTGAACACACTATACGTGTCGCTAATGACAACTAGATTCGAAGTTGTAAATTACAACATCACAAAATATTAGTGACTAAACGGAATTATTGAAAAACAAATGCAACGGCAAAAACTCACTTTCCATAATTAAAAAAAAAAATGTTCCAGTTCTCTTGAACTTCGTTTTAGTCACCAATTCTTCCAGACGGGAATATGGTCACTTGTTCCTCCAACCGTTCTTTGTTTTCACTTTGTATTTACAAGAAATTCAAAATATCTTTATTGCCGGACTCCACCATATCAGTCACAATCATGATTAGAGCAACGCAAACTGCGCTGAAAGCCAGTGGCTGACGCATAAAAGTTTACACAAAATAAACACGGCCGGGACAATTCGGTATAAGCGTCAGTATAACTGCGACTTGAAAGCCGATCTGTTGTGTAGGCATCTACGCTGTCGTATACTATATCGTAGTTCTACGTTTGTTTTGAAAATGTTTCCTACGTCGCGAAAACGACCAAAGTTGGACACAATAAGAGAATTTATTGCAGAAATGCCTGATTTAAAGTGTGATGGCGCTAAAATTCAATCTGTAGTGTGTAAAATAGATTTTATGTGTTGGTGGAAAAGTGATTGTTTACGGCACGTAAATAGTGCAGGGCATGATTCAAAAAAAAATTCCACACAAGATTATGACAAATTTAAATTTAATTTATGTGTTTATTGCATGTAATTTACCATTTCATTTACTAAGGAAGAAAGCATACGTCTCGTTTTGGAATGAATATTCGGACTTTAAGTTACCAAGTGAGAGAACATTGCAGAGAATTGTGCCGTCTGCTCGTGAGCATGTCGAGAAAAGAATTAAATCGGAGTTGCAAGATAAAAAACTGTGGTTATGTGTGGACGAAACAACAGATCGTAAAAAACATTCTGTGGTTAATGTAATGGTACGCACAATGAAACCATATCGACCGTCACTCTCAACTTTACTAGCTTCTAGACGAATACAATGCACTGCCGAAGTAATTTCAATGTTGGTGCTAAATACATTGGAAAAGTTTGAACTTTCAACAAATCAACTGTTGATGTTTATGAGTGATGGTGCCTCAAACATGCTTGCTGTAGGTCGATCTCTTAAAAAATATTGTGCTAACTTGTTGCATATTACATGTAAAATTCATACTCTCAGTCTCGTAGCAGATAGTATCAGAAAATGTTATCCCGAGGTAGACGCTCTAACAGCACATACAAAAGCTGTGTTTGTAAAATCCCCAAAACGTATTCGGGAATTTCATAGACTATGCCCCGGTATTCCTGAACCACCACAACCTATTCTTACTCGTTGGGGAACATGGTTAGAGGCTGCATTTTATTATCTTAAATATTTTGAGAATATAAAGAACGTGATTTTAGAATTCGACCCAAAGGAAGCTGCGGCTGTCAAGGTAAGCCGCTTGAAATTTCAGGATAGTCAAGTTAAAACAGATTTAGAAATTATTCAGAACAATTACGTGGGACTAGCGGATGCGATAGAAAAACTACAAAATTCTTCGGTGTCGTTAGTGGAATCTTTGCAAATAGTGCAACATGTTCACGCACAGCTATGCGCGATAGAAGACGCAAGAAATGTTTGTGTTTTAGAAAGGTTTGAAAGTGTTTTAGATAAAGATTCTGATTTTGGCACATTAAGACAAATTTGTGAAGGTGCGTCAACAGAACCGTTAAGTTATTTGAAAGATTATTTTGCTTACGCAAATATAACGTCACTAGATGTAGAACGTTCGTTTTCGGCATACAAAAACACTTTTTCTTCACGCCGCACTCACTTTGCCGAAACAACTTTGGAAACATATCTAATGTTACAAATATTAAATAGATATTATCCACTTTGTGATTTCACGGAGGACTTAAAACGGTAAGTGTTTGAGCACGTATCACATTTAATTTATTTTGTGTAAACTTTTATGCGTCCGCCACTGGCTTTCAGCGCAGTTGCGTTGCTCCAATCATGATCTAGGATTAGTTTACATAAATCAATGTCTACCTTGTACATTGGGTTGCTTTTTAATGGAAAATTAACAGATTTTAGGAATTTCTCGGAAACCAGTGCCTTTAGGCATAAGAAATAAAATATGTTTTACCTTTGTTTTTTGCAGTAGAATGTGTAGAAATGGACTGGATTTTCGGAACATGCTGATATTTCTTGATAACTATAAACAATAATTCATAAGGATCTCAAAACTAATTTATATAGCTGATGCCAAAGAAGTTGAAATTGAAGTTTGTATCTGAAAATGTTTAGAAAAATTAATTTCTCTAAGTTGGTACATCTTAGACCCATGAGGTACTCTATCCGCAATATATAAGCTGTTCTATTTGAAATATGAAAGTTGATATCCCCTTCCGATTTAATTAAAAGTATCATGATAGAAATACTAAAAAATAATGGATTTTTATCCATATTGTCCATCAAAATTTCAAAAGGTTATTTTAATTATTACATTTAGAAATACATATAACAGGTCATCGTCGTGACACTCGTGAGTGCACTTGTATATTTACCATCTAGCAGTCATCTGTTGGAGGCAGAAATGGATGTATATTTGCATCAATTAATAAATAAATAGTATTTTGTAAGTGAATAACAACAGGATATTTCTAAAATGAATTTCTTTTGTTTTATTTGTGTTATCATTTTGAAATGTTCAATAATTATCGATATTCAGCATAGCAGTATTTATAAGTTTCATGCGAAAATGACTACCATAATTTTACTTTAATGATACCCCCCTGATAATGATACGACATCATTATCAAATTGATGCTCTCTTACTTAAAGTCATTTCGGCAAAATTATGTGAATTCAATTTAAAGCCTAAATTTATAGCTTCCAAAGGAGTTTCGGACTTTTTAAGGGAACACAAGTTCCGTATCTTAATAGCTATCTCAAAGTGCACATCGATATTTATTGCTACAAGATTATAAAAGACGTCTTCGTAAATTAACGAGCTCTGTCAAAGTGATATAGTCAAAAGCGGTACGTTTAAACTATTTTCAGGTGTTAAATGTCGTCGTGATTACCTTCGCAGGTTGCGGTGGAGCAGGCGTTATCGTTACCGATGGGGAAATTTCCTTAATACCGGCTGGAAACCCTGGCGGCCTCCCCAGTGGCACCCTCTGTGGCGGTTGCGGAACGGATAAACTAGTCCTATTATGTGGAGATCCTGGTATGGGGGATACATGGAGGCTACTACGTGGAGAAGGCGAAGGCTAAAAATGAAAAAAGTTACGTGAAATAATTAATTCGTAAATGTTACAACGATGAAACTCATACCCCTCTTAACAACGGCGTCACGCTGGCCTGTCCAGGTGGTTTGTGGGAGGAGCGCGAATGAGCTACTTGGGGTTGTTGCGTTTTATTACTAGTCGGTAACTTTACCGTCGTCGGCGTTATGCTCAGGCCGCTGGGAAGACCTGTTGGCGGCAGTGCGGATTGGGGTATGTTCGGAGGCAGTACCGCAACATTTTCTTTTAATTGCTGTGACTGCTTCAGCTTTTTCAATAGGACTAATTTCATTTCTTCGGCTCTCAGTTCTTCTCTAAGTCTTCTTAAGCCTCTCTCCCTAAAATTAAAAGAAATATTTGATTAACTCTGCATGATGACCTCCTGTCTAATTCTGACATTTTAAAAATCAGCAAATGATTATTTTCGATACTGAATTATATGACATGATATAACGTGCAAGTGCTTAACAGTAACAAAAGAGAGATGTTAAAAAATAGAAAGAAGAATTATAAAATAAAAATGTTTTATTAAGATTTTTTTCCCAAAAATGTCTTACTTTACTACTAAATGATTTTAAAGTCAGCGATTTAGACGCCTTGCACATACTAAAAATGCAAAAATACTGATAAAATTTTATAACTTACATAGTTATTGTTACAAGCGAGATGTAAAAGCCGTTCGCAGAAAATATTTTGTATTTAAGGTGATAAAGTTTGATTAATTTTATTAAAATAATTTTAAAATAAGGTCATTTGAGACCAATGACATTTGGTAATCGCTTTAGTAACAACTCGGTTAGGCAACCTTGTTAACAGGATCATTCCATGTCAAGTGACCAAATTTAGATAAGCAACTGCGGCCATTATCAGCACCACATTTCAACAACTGAGCCAATGAGAAGTGGAACATTATGGCTTGGGAGCCATAAAGAGACCCACATCCAGGCTTGGGAACCTGCGGTAAAGAAACCATGGCTGGACTTACCTGGCTATCGGGAGTGGCCTCTTGGCGGTGGGGATATAAGTCTTTGAGACTGATAATGCACAGTGCAAAACCATTATGAAGCAAGGCACGACATGCAAAGCATACGTGAGTAAAAACCAAGTTTTGTTTGCTCTTAAAGGCAAAGTCTCAAAAATTAAACAAACTTTTTCTGGTCAAACAAGATAGCCTCTTTTCAATGATATCAAGAAAATTCAAATTTGATATGTCCCTTTTGAGATGCGGCCTCTTGGAAATGAGAAAAAATTGACGAATGAACTTTCTGAATGGAACTTGAATATGGATAACTCAGTAATTATTTGAGTAGTCAAGGCGTCCAGTGCACAGCTTCTGACAGACTACAAATGAGGGAGGAGTCAGCTTCAAAAAGTTATTCTGTCAGCAAATATAACTCGCCAATCTGGTGGTCAAAAGTGGAAATAGGTAGTGGTAGAACCCTCTATCGCTAACAGATGGCGCTAGTAGTACTTTCGATAGCGCAGTTGGTTCGAGAAAGTTCTGGTGTATTCCACTCACTTCGAGATGGCAGTAATTGGAGTATAAAAAGGCTAGCGGCGCGACCGCGAGTCAGTCTGCCTAGGGAAGGCGAAGGAAGCGAAACTGTCTGTTGTAAATAAAGTAGTGCGTGATTTGACTTGCTGTTTTTGTGTGTGGTTTACTAGTATGGAGAAGAAGCGAAAAATAGACAGTGAATGCAGAACATTCAAAGATCAATGGAAGTATCAATATTTCGCGATTGAGTCCAGTAATAAGGCGCTATGTTTGATTTGCAATGAAACCATAGCCGTTCGCAAAGAATTAAACGTCATTATGAAACGAAACATTTTCAAAATTACTCAAAATATACAGGAAGTTTGCGGACAGAAAAATTTGAAGCTTTGAAGCGTGGATTGAAATCGCAGCAATCTTTGTTAATGAAAGTCAACACTGAACAAGAGGCTGCAACTCGTGCCAGCTTTCGTGTGGCTCTTGAAATCGCAAAACGTGGAAATGGACATCTTGAGTGTTTTTTTCTGGCCTTGGATGAGTCAACGGATGTGTCAGATACTGCTCAGGTGTTGATTTTTATTCGAGGAGTAGATAATAGCTATGAAGTGTCTGAAGAACTTCTTGATATTGATAGTATTCACGGCACGACTACTGGGGAAGATATTTTTAAGGGTGTTGAAAATGCCATTAATAAAAAGAACCTTCGATGGAAAAACTTGAAATCTATTACAACTGATGGAGGCAAAAACATGTGTGGTAAAATAAAGGAGTGGTTGCACTTATGTCAAAGGCTGTAGAAAATGATGGTGGTTCAAAACCATTAGTCTTACATTGTATCATTCATCAACAGTCCTTGTGCGGAAAATGTTTGGATATGTCTGAAGTTGTAAAACCAGTCATATCAGTTGTTAATTTCATCAGATCCACTGGGCGGAATCAGCGACAATTCCGCGAGCTTATTGAAGAGATTGGACAAAATGACTTACCATATCATACTGCCGTACGCTGGGTTAGTTGTGGAAAAGTCCTTCGGCGTTTTTTTAAACTTCGGGCAGAGATAGAAATTTTTTTGACTGAAAAGCATCGCCCTCTTACACATTTTAAAACATGTGAAATATTCAGCCACATTACTAAGTCTGAGTTTCCCGTCGATTTTGCAATCGAAGCTTTGAGTGCTTTGAAGATAAATTTTGATACTCGTTTCTCAGACTTTGATGTCATTGCGAATGAAATTAAGATTTTTCAAAATCCTTTTGATACTGACATTGAAACCCTAGCCCTAAATGGCAATTATTGATTTACAGTGCAGTGATATAATTAAGAACAAATATCAAAACTCATCTTTGTTGGAATTTTATACGAGTCTTCCACTGCAACAATTTGCTAATTTGCATAAATTTGCTCGTGGGCTGTTTTCTGTTTTTGGTACTACTTACTTGTGTGAGAAAACATTCTCCAAGATGAAGTACACAAAGAATGTTTACAGATCTCAATTAACCGATGAGCATCTTAAATCTCTTTTAATAATTGGTGCATTGATTCATTTCAATTATTTGTTAGTTATTATGCTTAAGTTAAACTTTCTGTCTATTATACTTGTCATTAAGCTATACCTAGCAAGTAAATAAAACCGAGTTATTATCATTCTGTGTTTTTTTATCCAACTTATCACAGCAACAATAACAACAATCAGCCATTAGCTGTCGCGGGTCGGATTGATCACACTGGCGGGCTGGATTTGGCCCGTGGGCCGTAGTTTGGAGACCACTGTATTAGTGCATAAATGTGGATACTTTTACGCATATAATATTTAAAATTTGTTAGATTCAAATTAGCCCTCATCTTCTATCCTTTTTCTTCGCGATTATCGTATCTCGTTCTCATTATTCATTACACTCTATGCGTGTGAACTGTTTTGCTTCCACTACTTCTGTTTTTGAGACAAAGTATAAGACTATACTTTGTAGAACTTACAACAACCTTCTGATGCATAAGTTATAATAGAAATAATAATCTTTTAATATAAAATAATTATAAAAGCATGTGAGTCAACATTTTCGAAAAATAAGAAATTTATTTATATGTATATGTAAATTTTCTGCTCTAAACGTTTCTTCAAATCCAGCCCGATCTAGTTAACAATTCAACGTTTGTAATTGTCTAAATATTTATGCGAAATGACTCTATTCGCTCTAAATCCAAACATACACTCACTACGCAGACTTTCAAGGTATACAAAGTGCATTCTTTCGATAAAACGTTTTGTTTATGACGAAAGATAAACAACGTTAGCATAGAATTCTTATCATGACAAAACGATTATTGAAATACAATTTCCATACGTCATGCACACCGATACGTCCAACATTTTGCATTGTAAACGTTTGTGTAAATTCTTACATTTCCGTGCGATTTTAAGCAGAGCTTGGATTTAACCGTGCGTATGTAGAGTATTGGATTGGTTTGCGAAGATCGAAAATGATTTTAAACGGGTTTTTGTTTCAAACGTACGACGGACAAAGAAAAGAATATTTTTATTGCCTGCAGGCGGCTGTAGTCAGTATCATTGTGCAACAGAATCTCGTTCGATACTAATTATAACTCATTATTTACGAGGTACACGCAAACCTCAGAATATCCCGATAAACTACAGCAATTTTATTCTATTTATATGGACCGATGAAAATTTATGGGATAACTGCATGAGTTACGCCAAGAAATCAAGTCGCAGATTGATTTTATATCGAAAAGAATAGATCGTAATGGAATCAATAAAGTTGTTTCTTCAAAGGTAAAATATATGCACGTGATAGTACAAGCTTAGTTATTATTCAACTGTAAACTCTGTTGTATCAAATATTTTTTCCAGCTAAAACGATTACATAACAACGTACTTAATAATATCAATTCTAAGATGACAATTTAAAAGCGGAAACTACGACAGATGCGTCTGGAATGTGCTATGAGTAATGTAATAAATGATATTAAATAAAGTAAAAAATCACTCATACAGCGCGTTCAGCGAGGAATGGGACAACGCGATATCTTGGGAACAAATGAAGGCTACAGGGAAAGAACCAGGAAGGTCACATTTTTGCACAAAATAACTTCTGTGGCGCAATCTATAGTTCACCAGCGGTAGTTTCATGTGTCAAAAGATCATGGGAAAGAACCGGGAACGTACCGTGCAATAACCCTTTTAATATTTGGCATACAGGTTAAAAACAAGGCATGTCCATACCAAACCGGGAAAGAACGAGGAATGTCCCAGAATTTTATAGTGGCTGTAAATTTTGTGTTGGCATGTTGTAGAGGTTATGGTAAGCGGTTAGGTGCGAGCTGGTTTGTTTATTAGTATTATAATGCTGTTTTGCGAATTTTCGAGGATTTTGTTAAGACAATGAGTTCGGATACTGAAGAAGCGCCTTGTGCAGCAGTTACATTGACTAAGAAAAGAGCTAAGACTGGTCGAATGCATGAAGTTTTAAAGAAATTGAAAATGCAGTCACATGAGGAAGGTGACCCATGCGGTTGTATCAGACTGAAGTGCTTCGAAGTTGTCGATAAACACGAAAGACAAGGTATTAGGCAGTACTTTAATGCGTTATGCAGTAACGATGAACAAAACAGCTACTTGAGTGGTCTGATATCTCTGGTACCCATTCAAAGACGCAGAGTACGCCAGGATGAAGAATCTGCATCTTATCATCAAAGTAACCCGAAACGGTAATGCAGAAGAAGTGCTCGTGTGTTATAAAGCATTTATTTCGATTCATGGTATTACAAAGGCGAAACTAGAATATCTTCAAAAATCCTTGAGATCTTCCGGTGTTGCCCCAAAAGATCAGCGTGGGAAGCATAGTTCGAAACACCGAAAGTTACATCAAAACACCCTTACTACTGTATGTGTTCACATCTCTTTCAAAGGCAGATTAAGCCACTACAGTTTGAATGATTCAAAGAGGCTGTATTTTCCGGAAGAGTTGAATATCAAGCGAATGTTCGAAATGTTCAAGGAAAAGGAGCCTAACGTCAAAATTTCGTACGAATCGTACAGAACGATATTTAACCAGAAATTTAATATTGGGTTTGGATATCCACGTGTAGCCGTTGTGACGAGCTCAATGCCAAGATGAAATGTCTTTTGGCAAAGAATCCGGAAAGTGATGTAAAGCAGCTCCAGGTTTGGCTGGAACTACATAAGAGGAAAGCACAACACTTTTATGATAGAAAGAAAGAATCTCGAAAGAGAGCACAGAAAACAATAGATTTTTGCGCCATCGCCATGGACTTCCAAAAAAATGTATTTATCTAACATTTCTACAAATGACGTGTACTACTTGCGTCAGCTATCCATGTATTCCTTCAATGTTCATGTTCTCGCTACCGGTCAGTCGCTCTTTTATACCTATTCAGAAGTAGTTGCATGTAAAGGACTTGATGAGGTGGCGTCATTTCTGTTTCATTTTATCGTTAACCATTTAGATGAAAATGTTAAGCAGCTCCATATATTTTGCGATTCGTGTGGAGGGCAAAACAAAAATTATACTATATTCCGACTCATCCACTATATTGTACACACTGCTAAACTTTTGCTATATATTCAAATTACGTTAACAGAACGTGGACCTTCCTATATGGAATGCGATAAGAATATGGGTTTGGTTAATCTCAAACATAGAATGGAGCTACCCAAAGATTGGTACACACTACTAAGAAATAGCTGCAAGAAACCCTGTCTTTTTGAAGTTCATGAAGTTACTCAAGAAATGGTAAACCAGTGGGCAGCATTTCTTCGTGAAAAGTATCTAAAGAAGTGTCCCTTTGGAATTCAGCCAGTAGCTTTAACAGGGCTTGCAGAACATGAGTTTCAACTTCCCACACAGTTGTACAATGAAGCATTGCCGATAAGCTATGACAAATACCAAAATATTATGACTCTAAAGAAATTCTGTGACAGTCCAGAAGCAGACCCCTTTTTCACAGAATTACCACATACGGCTGCGAAACAAAACAAGCCCAGGAAAAACAAACAGAAAGTGCAGAAACAATAATCGATGAATTTTCATCCTTCAACAGTGGGTAAGTTTGAAATTTCTGACGAAATACTAAACATACTACCTGGTTCTTTCCTTGTTTTTTAGGGACGTCCCGTGTTTTTTCCCTGACGAAGGGCGCATAACCACCGTTTTTTTTTAGTTCGTATAATAACACAATATTTTTGTTTATATTATTTCATACATTTGAGTTCTATATAAGTTTCTAGATTAGTTATTACCGTTGTAGCGTTCCGAATAATAAATGGGTGTTTGGTAGAGGGTTTTAAAGTTTAAAATCCATTTTTCTCAAAACAAAGGTTATGCAACATTCCTTGTTCTTTCCCTGTAGCTTTCAAATGAAGGTAGGGACAGTGGCGGACCTACAGCTATTGAGGCTCGGGGCGGAAATCTCCCTGGGGCCCCCTTTATAACTGCTATCAACTTACCTGATGTACTTTTCGGAAAAATAATAATGTTTATAAGATTAAAGATGTAAAGGATTGTATTCTATTGAGATAATAAGCAAAAATTAATTTTAATAAAACTTAAAAAACAAACGAAAATATACGTAAGTTTCAATTTGACTTCGAGGTATATGTTACATCGAGTACTCAAAATTTAAATGACAAATATGAAAACAAAATCCTTCAAAGTAAAAGCGAAATTAAATTAATTGCTTAAAGTTCCTCCATCACATTCTACGTATTTTTGATAATTCCTAATTATAGCTGTACTACGTTATGTTTCGTAAAGTTTCTGGCGCTATACTGGCACAAGCGATCCTAATAAACTCTTTTAATTCTTCGACATTTCCGGAAGGTGCGTGGCCGGAAGATAATTCCTTCCTGAGCCATTTAGAGAAAAAGTTTTCAAATAAAAAAAAAATCGGAAACAAGTTCTGTACAACATAAAATTATGCCCAAGTATACAGCGTGCTCAGTTTCCGCTGCAAATGATATAAGTATGACTTTTTTAATGGAATATGCTGTATATTATGTCTTTAGATATCTCTCTTCAATTCATGTCAACATTCTTAAATATTCCCTACGCTCATTTACCTTAGTTTTTAAGATAATTTGAGGTTTTTGCGAAATCGTGCTGTTTCTTTAACGGTTGATATCTTAAATCCCTTATACGCTACAGCGGTAATTCAAATTTTATTCGATTGACTATTTCTTGGAGTTTTCGGCAACACACCGAAACAATTTTTATACCACTTTGGGTCTACAGGATAGCCATCGAAATCGCTACCACGTTTGATTCATGCTAATTTAATTTTTTAAAATGGAACACCTTATATGTTTCTCAAGAATCTAATAAAGTAATTGTTCTAGATTTTTTTGTTATAAACATTTCCCTATACTTAAAATATAAAGCGATGTAGAAGTTTTTTGCTAAAATGCATAGACAAATGGGACGATATACCATTTTCGATGTATTGCGTGAAATATTCAATCGAGTGAAATCACCACCAATATTAAACATTTGTTTTAAATAAAATTTGTCCTGTGGTTTTAAAGTCCTTTAATCTCTATGTGTACTACTAAAACACACATTTGAGTAGTTTAAGCGAAAAGATCGTTTTTTGATTTTTTGAAAACAGGTATCGTTTCTATAAAAAGCTAAAAAATACCTGAATCAATTATAAAAACATTGGTGATTATAAATTATCCTAACAATAAGATGCAAAAATGTATACTACTTACTCTTTAAAGTGAAGCCTGTTTGAAAAAAGAACTGCGCACTTGAAACAAGTTAAGAACGTTCTGATGCTGTGACTACTTCATAAATACTAAGTTAATTACATAATCCATTGTTTAACATATTATTCTTTGCAAGCATGTTTTAATTTCCTAGAATTTAATCAGAGACCTAATAATGTCATGTGTAATACGAAACCAACAAACAATGGTGTTTTTTCTTTGCTCCAGCAAAAAATGGTGTGAATACATCAACATCTCTGAGATAAGAGCCAAAGGAAGACGAGGAACTTATGCACACGCATTTCACCTCCTAGATCTGATTTCATCTTTATAAAAATCGCCATGTATAAATGTACAGCTATTTTAATAACCGATTCCGAATAACCGAAACAAATAAGTATCTGTTTAAAGCGTAAATCTTAATATATGTACATAAGTCGATAATAATAAAACTAGCAGAATAAAATAACTATACTAAAAGAAGAATTTAGCAAACAATTATAGTAAATGATCAAAGTGATCTCTGGTTTCAATACAAATCTTTACTCGTCATTTTATATTGTTAAATGCGTTATTGTGTCATAAACATTTTGAATTGCTTCGGTAAGTTCTTGTATTGTGCGTGGTTTGTAAAATTGTATTTTTTAGGTGTGAAAAAATTAAATAATCTAAAATAGTTAGATCGGGAAAACGTGGAGGAAAATCTACTACACGATTATCAAAATATTCATGCAAGAGGTTCACTGTTTGTAGTGTTTTATGAGCTGTGGTATTGTCTTGTTGGAAGTATCCATTCCTTAGGTCGTCATTATGCAACTGGTTTAGAAAAGCTTGCAATAAGTTATTATGGTATCTTACAGCGTTTACTGTTACATGAAAAAATAATGGATCAATAATTCTTCTCCGTGAAACTGCTATCCAGACACAAACCTTTCCAGAATGCAATGGTTTCTGTATCATGACATATGGATTTTTATTGGACCATATACGGATGGTTTGTTTGTTAATAAAACCATTCAGGTAGAACCAAGCTTTGTTTGAGAGAGATGATTTGTCAAGGATATTATCATCATTCGTGTGATTTTCAAACCAACTGCTGTATTGCACTACTTGTACTATATGACTAATAGGCTTGAGTCCTTGCATAACATGGATATTTTTCGAGATCTTATTTAAGAATATGCTGACAAGTACCATATGAGAAATAAGTTTCCTGTGAAAGCTCTCTAATTGACTTTTTCGGTGAATGATCTATACGCCCCCTCATATCAGCATAGTTTCAACATGATATGATACTGCAAAATGTGGAAACTGAAGACGAAATTCATCTATTACGTACATAGTTGCATAGAAGAACACAATTTCCCATTTTGTTGCTTTTATCCATTACGAAAAGTTTTCAATAATAAATATTTGGATGCATTCATGACCCCATAGAACAACATAATAGAAAGGCAACTGTGGCCATGGATGTGGACTCGTATTTTGGCGCCTTTCGTAGGCATACCGGAAACTATCAGTAGAATACGCCGTCTATTTGTTTTAAATTCTTCTAAATTTTTGTCAAATTCTGTATTTAATACAAATATTAAAGTACAAAACACAAATTTTCGTTTGCATATACATTTATTAGCAGGATTCAAGACTAGATATGAACACAGTACTGATAGGATGGGTGTCCTTTGCTGTAATGCGTTTTTTAAATGTTGCATTGTGAATTTCTGTAGAAGGCTAAAAAGCTACTGGCTCGTTAAATTGGAGTCTATGATGACAGTACCACAAATAAACACATTTTTAAATAACGCCGCTTACAAATACCATAAACAATAAACGTACTATCGCTTTCATAAAAATCTGGAACAACTCCTATGAGCTTATTTTGATGTTTTTTGAGTGTTGTGACAATGACTTAACCTAAAAATTATACGTTATATTCGTTTATTTTAAAAACTGTTTGCTTTTAGCAAAGATTATTCTGAAATATAACCATTTTTATTGAAAAACATATTACTTTAAGGCCCATTAAATTGGGGTCTATGACGATAGTACTACAAATAAATATATTTTTTAAATAACATAATTTACAAATACCATAAACAATAAAAGCACCTATTGCTGTAGCTTTAATACTTGTAAATGTTAAATTAGTCCGTACAGGCACCTTTGAAAGGACCAATTTTTAAACGAAAACTTCAAGCAACAGAACTAAACGAGTATGAAATGAAGAAAAAAATTTTCTCGTTGAATTCCAAGAGCTCCACCCCCAAGGTTAGTAGAATGTATATTCTAAAGGTGGCCTCAGTACCTATCTTGCAATAGTTGACCGAAAGTTTGTGGGCGGAGGGGTGAAGGGCGCATATTTTGACGTCATTGGTAACAATATATATAGAACAACTCTCTGGCGAAGCTCGTCTTATAAGATATATTTTTAACTTATGATAAGTGAAAATTGAAATCGTAAGTGAATATTTTATTTGTAGAAGTTTTAATTCCTTTGTGGGACTTGCGTGGATAAAGACAGTAACATTTTGTAATATTAATTTCTTTTTTTTTAAGATGCCTATACGTTGTGCAGTTGCAAATTGTGAATTAAAGTTTTATCATGCAAAACTTTCAGGGCAAAAAATAGCTTACTATAGATTCCTGAAAGATGAGAATAATATGGATAGCAAGATGCGAGAGGGCTGATATGGTGAATCTCACCACTGCATTTCGCTGAAGGTTGCTTTGCAAGGAATTTTTAAGCTGAGTTATTAAATGAGACTCCCATATTACTTTTAAAATCTACAAAAGAAGCAGGCTGTTGCTCTTTTTTTATGGAAGAAGTTATGAGCACATTGGGTGTGGTGTGATTACTAGAGCAACGCAAACTGCGCTGAAAGCCAGTGGCTGACGCATAAAAGTTTACACAAAATAAACACGGCCGGGATAATTCGGTATAAGCGTCAGTATAACTGCGACTCGAAAGCCGATCTGTTGTGTATACATCTACGCTGTCGTATACTATATCGTAGTTCTACGTTTGTTTTGAAAATGTTTCCTACGTCTCGAAAACGATCAAAGTTGGACACAATAAGAGAATTTATTGCAGAAATGCCTGATTTATAGTGTGATGGCGCTAATTTCAATGTGTAGTGTGTAAAATAGATTTAATGTGTTGGTCGAAAAGTGATTGTCTACGGCACGTAAATAGTGCAGGGCATGTTTCAAAAAAAAATTCCACACGAGATTATGACAAATTTAAATTTAATGTATGTGTTTATTGCATGTAATTTACCATTTCATTTACTAAGGAAGAAAGCATACGTCTCGTTTTGGAATGAATATTCGGACTTTAAGTTACCGAGTGAGAGAACATTACAGAGAGTTGTGTCGTCTGCTAGTGAGCATGTCGAGAAAAGAATTAAATCGGAGTTGCAAGATAAAAAACTGTGGTTATGTGTGGATGAAACAACAGATCGTAAAAAACATTCTGTGGTTAATGTAATGGTACGCACAATGGAACCACATCGACCGTCACCCTCAATTTTACTAGCTTGCAGACGAATACAACAATGCACTGCCGAAGTAATTTCAATGTTGGTGTTAAATACATTGGAAAAGTTTGAACTTTCAACAAATCAACTGTTGATGTTTATGAGTGACGGTGCCGCAAACATGCTTGCTGTAGGTCGATCTCTTAAAAAACATTGTGCTAACTTGTTGCATATTACATGTAAAATTCATACTCTCAGTCTCGTAGCAGATAGTATCAGAAAATGTTATCCCGAGGTAGACGCTCTAATAGCACATACAAAAG
Source organism: Dynastes maya (assembly GCA_029619315.2). Taxonomy (NCBI): domain Eukaryota; kingdom Metazoa; phylum Arthropoda; class Insecta; order Coleoptera; family Scarabaeidae; genus Dynastes; species Dynastes maya. Next base: position 19,567,931 of record JAROYE020000010.1, on the reverse strand, counting down.
CTGTGTTTGTAAAATCCCCAAAACGTATTCGGGAATTTCATAGACCATGCCCGGTATTCCTGAACCACCACAACCTATTCTTGCTCGTTGGGGAACATGGTTAGAGGCTGCATTTTATTATCTTAAATATTTTGAGAATATAAAGAACGTGATTTTAGAATTCGACCCAAAGGAAGCTGCGGCTGTCAAGGTAAGCCGCTTGAAATTTCAGGATAGTCAAGTTAAAACAGATTTGGAAATTATTCAGAACAATTACGTGGGACTAGCGGATGCGTTAGAAAAACTACAAAATTCTTCGGTGTCGTTAGTCGAATCTTTGCAAATAGTGCAACATGTTCACGCACAGCTATGCGCGATAGAAGACGCAAGAAATGTTTGTGTTTTAGAAAGGTTTGAAAGTGTTTTAAATAAAGACTCTGACTTTGGCACATTAAGACAAATTTGTGGAGGTGCGTCAACAGAACCGTTAAGTTATTTGAAAGATTAATTTACTTACGCAAATATAACGTCACTAGATGTAGAACGTTCGTTTTCGGCATACAAAAACACGTTTTCTTCACGCCGCACTCACTTTGCCGAAACAACTTTGGAAACATATCTAATGTTACAAATATTAAATAGACATTATCCACTTTGTGATTTCACGGAGGACTCTTAAAACGGTAAGTGTTTGAGCATGTATCACATTTAATTTATTTTGTGTAAACTTTTATGCGTCCGCCACTGGCTTTCACCGCAGTTGCGTTGCTCTAGTGATTACTGATGAAAGTTCGTTATTTTATCGGGTGTTTTGTATTGTAGGTAATTTTGTGATTTCATAGGGAAGAAGATAATCAACAGAGGTAATTTACTGTCTTTATCAGATTTCCAAATAATATATTTTTGTAAATTTAGACATAGGGCTACGGGCGAAAGGTCCCATATTTATAAAAACCTAACGCGACATACAGCTTTGGACAAAATTATAGAAAACTGGTGCCATCTATGCAGTTATTTAATCATTCGTGGAATTATAAATAGTATATCTAAATATTCCTCGGGAAATTACCGAGTTATATCGCATGTTTGGAAGTTAATAGAGCTTATTGTGTTTCGCGCTGTTAGTTATGACAGTAATGTGAGGGTGTAAGAACATTTGTGGGCCATTTTAAAGCAGAAGGTACGTACTCGAAAATGTACATCCAAACAAAAATTAGAAAGAGCGGTAATAGAGGAATGGAATAAAATATCAGCTTCTACTTGCGAGAAACTTGTTACCAGTTTACCGAAAAGGATAACTGCTGTAATAAACTCCCAAGGAGGATCAACTCGACATTGAATTTTAATTTTTCTTAAATAAAATATTGCATTTATACCATCCATTTCATTTATTTGCTGGTGAAGGCTGAGATATAAACCAAATGCGAGGGTGCCTAATAATTTTGTCCAAGGCTGTAGGTGCTACCTGCTTATGCCTAACAAATTCTTATGAAAGAAGGGAATAAGCTAAGGTGTCGTGGAAATGCACCTCACAACACATACTTATTGAATTTAATTTACAATTGTAAATAAAGTACATTAAGCGTACATAAAGCATTCTCTTTTTATATTTTCTTTTCTCGTAATTTTGTTTGTCCATGTAAATATTAAATTATTTATAAATTGCTTTCGTAATTCTCCACCATACACTTATCCCCAACAGGGTCATCTGGTATTTGCCCATTTGTTCTTAAAACATCATTAGATCATCACGAATTTCGTTGCCACAGTTATACGGCACACAGCAGAAAATTATAATTGCTTGTATGGTTTCCAATTTTAACCGACAAACAAATGCTAAAACAAGAAAGCAACCTTTTAATATTCCCATATATGGTATAACGCACAATTTAAATTTAAGTCGCCTTAATTGTATTTTCCTAATGTTTCTTCTTTTAATTTAGTAAAATGCATTGTAGATAGTTGTTATTCTCTAATTGAGCACAATGCTGTTATAGAAAATAGTACAATCACACGTAGATTCTGTCCATCGTGCAACATTTATTATTTTTAAATTCCTAGTACACACTATTTGGATGTTAAGGGAAAAGTACCCTTTTCTGTTTCGGAACAATTCAGCATCATCACTAAAGCCCGGTAACAGGGAGCCGTGCCATAGCCGTACCTGCCTAGTATACAAAAACATAACAAAATAACAGAACTAATACATAATTATAATATGTGAAAAGTAGTGAAACACTTTTAAGCAGCCTTGGCTACGGAACAGTAAAACTAGAAGCACCATTATCAGTATTAACATCATATGGACAAGAGTGGCAAAAAGTTGGCACCATTGGATGTGTTTCCACAGTTGTCTCGGTGAGCGATGTTCGTCGTGGTGAGAAAATGAGTTTATATTTTGAAAAAGAGCGTTCAACATCTACCATCACAAATTTGTTTTAGTGTGCTAAAATCGGGATATTTCTGTAGCACACTCCCGAACTTTTCTAAAACGCGATTATATTTTGCGTTATATAATTTGCAGAGACTCCAATAATGATAACGATCTATTTTGTAATTGGTCTATTGCGTCAGCTAATACTTTATAGTAGCCACGAATATTTTTTAAATCTGTTTCATCGGAAATATCTTGAAATTTCGACTGGCTCTCCTTAATAGCTGCAGCTTCGGCAGGATTGAATTGTGCAACAACAGCTTTTACTATTTTGAAATGTTCAGCATAATAAAAAGCTGCCTGCAACCATGTTCCCCAACGTGTGAGAATTGGCTCCGGTGGTTGACGAATACCAGGACAGATGTGAAATGATCGTAGGCGTTTGGGAGATTTCAAAAATACTTTTTTTGTGCTTGCTATTAATGCATCTACCTGGAGAAAGCATTGTCGAATGGTTTCTGCCACAAGATGTAAAGCATGCACTTTACACGTAACATGTAAACACTTGCAACCATGTTCAAGAAGAGAACGGCCTATCGAACGCATTATCGCTGCGTCATCGCTCATAAACATCAACACTTTATCTTTTGAAATTTTTCCAATGTACTAAGTACAACCTTCGTAGTTGCTGCAGCAGTACACTCTTGTAGTCTTCGGCTAGCTAGTATCAGTGGTAATGTAGGTTTACTAGGGTCTAGTATGCGTACCATAATATTTACAATTGAATTTTTTTACAGTCTGTTGTCTCGTCAACACATAACCAAAGAAACTGTTTTTTCAATATGCGTTTCATTTTCTTTTCCACGTCATCGCGTACAAATGCAACATGCTTACGTGCCGTTTTCTCCGTTGGCAACCGCAACTCGGGATTGTATTTGTCCCAAAAGTCCTTAAACGGTTGTTTATCGAGTAAGGCTACTGGCAAATTACAGTTTATCAACATAAGAATTACATACAAAAATGCACTTCTCGATAGCATGCCCCATTTTCGTTTTCTATGCTGTGCGAAATTTACGTGTCTAGTACAGTTCCACTTCTTATTTGACATCAAATGTATTTTGCACACTTTACAAACTATCTTACTCCCGTTGTAAAATAAATCGGGAAAGTCAGAAATAAACTTATTTACTATGTCTTGAAAGAGTCGTTTTTTAGCCTTCGACATGTTCACTAAAAACTACAATTAATAACTACGTCTGTATCAATAAAAACAAAACGCACTACACTAAATAATAACTACAATTAATAACTACGTCTATATCAATAAAATCAACACGCCCTATCCGCTATCCAATGCTAAACTGAACTGAGTGATGATGATTTATCGTGTCGTATCATAATCGACCAGCCCTACCCGCCCACCTAAACACAGTTACACCGCCGCTGGGATTGTTCTCTAGTTACCGGGCTCTAATCATCACATGGATTAATATTCAATTTTAACAGTTCATAATAAGCGCAACCTTTACATGCACAACGCATACTGCCTTGACAACTGTGTCGAAAACATGGAATAGCAGCTGACTTTACGTATTATACAAACAATTTTATAACAATAAGGTATTGATTCATTGAAAATTGTACTGTCATTGAGAAACTTTTAATTTAAAAAATCAAGTAAAATAAACGTAAATACGTTTATATTTGTTCGTAACAACATTTAAATCGATGGATCTCCCATGTTCTATATTCAGTGAATATAATTGGTGCTAACCAATGACGTCATTTGGCACGCATGCGCTAAACGATATTTTGAATTGAGGCCACCTTTACAATATGTACATTCTACCAACCTTGCTCCAACCCCTGGTATCACTTGGGGCGCCAGATTTTTATGAAAGCAATAGTATATACTGCTGTAGTTATTATACTTGTATATTGTTAAAATTGTCCATATAGGCAACATTGAAAAGGCTGAAGTTTAAACGAAAACTTCAAAGATCAGAACTAAACGAGTACGAAATTGACAAATCTATCATAATTAACTGAAAACTACAGGTAAATGTACAAAACTGAACAGGAGCGAGACGAATGACATTTTCAACCACAGTTACTATTGTTACAAACATGTTACAAACTTTCGAACTCTAGTTACAAACCAATTACGAAAGAGATAGATGTAGGTTAGTTGCGTGATGTCTGCTAGAGGGCTAAAATAGCTTTCTTGTTGAGTCACTAGCCCCTGTTTTTGACAATCGAATGGACAATTTAGGCAACTTGTTGCTCGTGTGCAAGAGTACGTCACCAAATAACATAGAGTTAAATGTGAATACACACTCGGTGGCACCACAGAGCCGCTTAAATATAAGGCGGATCATCCAACTTCAACTATCTCAAGCTAAAGTTATAGCTTAGTTAACAAGTCTATTAAATATCTTACACAGTGTGTCAATTAATTTTTTTTTGTTTTAATTAAATTTTTAACTGTAAAACAGCACATGTATTCTTTAAAAAGTACTGTTGGTATCCCTAGCTGCAGCTCTAAATTTTTACAAAATAACAATAGTAAACTGCATAAAGCAGAGGATGCCCGCAGTGAGGGGTATTATCCCCACTATTATGGGATATGGTGATAGACGAACTGCTGATCTTGCTAAACAATGCTGGCTACTATACACAGGGATACGCTGATGACATTGTAATACGCACCAGTGGGAGAAACGCCAGCATAATCTCAGAACTAATGCAGAGAGCATTAAAAATGGTAGAAGTATGGTGCAAGAAGGAGAACCTTAGAGTAAATCCTGGAAAAATTGCACTTGTACCCTTCACCAAGAGAAGGAAATTGGACGGTTTAAGAGAGCCGATTCTTTGCAACGAAGTAGTACAGATCAGTCAGAAGGCTAAGTTCTTAGGTGTAACCTTGGACTCTAAACTGAACTGGAACTCGCATTTACAAAAAATGACCGACAAATGTAAAAGGGTGTTAATGACAACCCGTAGAACAGTTGGGAAAACATGGGGACTCAAACCACATATGACGTACTGGCTGTACAGTACGGTGGTAAGACCCATGATAACTTATGGCTGCCTGGTTTGGTGGCCTAAGATCATACAGAAGCATGCGATAACTAGTCTCTCGAAAATTCAGAGACTGGCATGTCTATGCATAACAGGAGCTATTAAAAGCACTCCAACAGCTGCTGTGGAAACCATGCTAAACTTACCTCCTCTTGAGATTTATATCAAGGGAGCTAGAATGGGTGCATACAGACTGAAAAATACTAGCAACTGGAGATCTCACAGTGGATCTGGGCACACCAGAATAGAAGCAGTAGTAACAAACCCTATCTATGATATGGGTAGTGATACAACAATCTCCAGGATCTTCTATGACAAACCTTTCAAAGTTTTCTTGAATTGGGAAGAATGGAGGGATGGAGAGGGGAGAAAACCGAAAACACTAGTTTGGTACATAGATGGGTCCAAAACGGGCACTACTTCTGGCGTTGGTGTATATGAGGAAAACCAGGGATACAAAGTATGTGTACCACTTGGGCGATACACCACGGTATTTCAAACAGAAATATATGCTATACAAACCTGCATGTGGGAGAGTTAGCGTCGGCGACCGCAGGGTGAGACGATTTGCATTCTCTCTGACAGTCAGGCAACCTTAAAGGCACTAGCATCTTATCATATAACCTCCAAACTAGTATGGGAGTGCCTGCAAACTGTAATGGTTCTGTCTAAACACAACAAGGTCATACTGGTGTGGGTGTCAGGGCATAGGGGCATAGCGGGCAATAAAATTGCAGACCAGCTGGCGAGGGAAGGCTCAAAAATGAATTATATAGGCCCTGAACCGGGTCTAGGTATTACCAAGAGTGCAGTGCGTGATGCAATTAATGAGTGGATTATAACACCACATCAATTAAATTGGAAACATGCAGCTGGACAAAAGCACAGCAAACGGATGATGGGAAGACCGTCGCAATAACTGACTGCTGACCTGCTTGAATTAAGCAAGATACAGCTTAGGGCAGCAACATGTCTATTAACAGGACATGGCTGTTTGAGAGGCCACTTGGATAAGATGGGGATCTACAAAGATGAACCCTTATGTAGACTTTGCAATAAGGAGGAGGAAACAGCCCCTCACATTATTTTCGAATGTGCAGCGCTAGCTTAACGCAGATTCGCTATGCGAAGCACAATTGAACTACCAATGGAGAAAGATTTACTACATGGGCTCTTAAACCTGATTGCGGGAACTAACCTGTTCAAGTAAAACAAAACCGAAGCAGGAATAATACAATAGGCTATTAAGCCTCAGTGTTAGGGATGTAAAGACCAGCCCTGCTTTGGTAGGAAAATCAATCAATCAATCAAACTGCATAAAGAATTGGACGTGCAATGTTGACGTGATTGAAAACATAGCGCAGGCGATTCTCTCAATCTTTTTTCACTCCAATAAGACTGCCACGCGCAAGATAGAAATTTAGAAAATATTGACCAACCAGGAAAGCAAATTTTTGAACAACATTTTGAACTTCCGTTCTATAGTTATGGGCAGAGTAATTCACAGGGGACTACTTGATATAAAAAGCTGTCTTTTCATTACAATAAGTCTGCCGTAGAAGTTATGTATACACTTAGAGAATAAATATCTTTTAGAGCACTAGATTTTCCAAAACATAAAATAGTTATTAACGTTAAATACTTTAACGAATAGTTGGCATAAATTTTGATTGACACGGAATCGTGACCGTTCTTCATGTAAATTTTTAGCAATGTATATAAACTTGCTCTGATGTTTACCATAATTATACGCGGACGAAAGGCAAAAAACAAATTCTAGAACGGTGTAATTATAATTAAAATATTTCCTCGAGCGTGTACATCAACTCGATTATAGATGGAATTATGATCTCTACTATGTTATTTATAGTTTTTTACATCGCTTAAACACGATTTCTTACTCTTCTCTGCTCGTTCATCGGATGATTACCAACTTGCTAAATTGTTTATCGCTTTGTTTGATAGTAAAAAAAGAGGAAAGGTTATTTTAATTGTGGGAATATTTGCAAAACGATACACTAGTGAAAATAATCTAAGGTCAATTTTTAAGAATTTCCAATAAAATGGAGGATAAGTAATTTGGACTTGCGTCTATAAAATTCGAGAATAGCCATAACAACGACCTGAAGGTCAAAAAGTCAAAGAATAACAAATGTGAAATTTTATAAAAGACAAGAAAAGTAAAAGCCAATGTAATTTGTACCAATAGATATTCCACAAGATAATGCGACTGATCATTCCAACACGTTCGAAATGAGAGGTCGAAGTTCATGCAACGATGCGCCAGCGGGGTTTCGAAGAGCAAAACGGTAAAGAACTCTGCAATTGCAGTTCTAGTATACGAGGAACACTCGAAATACTAATATACAGGCTATCTTAAAATGTATTCTTCGTCTATCAAAGCATAATATCAAAAACTTTTATAAACATGTTGTATATAATTAAAATCAGGAAAAAAAAATCCTTCTAACGGTGTCAATAATAATAATATACGTTGATTATCCAACAGGCTTGATTACCCAATAACAGGATACTAGTAAATAATAGTAGATAAGTATATACACCATAAAAACAGACTAGATATATACAAAATTAAATAAAACCTACTTAAATAAATCGCAAGCGCTTGTTAGCCGCCTTGGGCAAAGTATGCGTCAGAGCACGTCTCATGATTAGAGTTGCTCACCAGCGCCAACGGGCAGTGGCGGAGGTTCGATACAACCCTCAGTATAACTGCGAGTCTCAACCAGATCTGTTGTGTATACATGTACGCTGTTGTTGTTTTCAAAATGTTGCCTACGCCGCGAAAACGACCAATGTTGGACAAAGTTACAGAATTTATTGCAGAAATGCCTGACCTAAATTACGATGGCGTTAAAATTCAATGTGTAGTTTGTAACATCCCTTTAATGTGTTGGTCCGAAAGGGATTGTCTACGTCACGTAAATAGTAAACAGTATTCTTCAAAAAAAAATTGCACACGACACTATGACAAATTTTAATTTAATTTATGTGTTACCTTTATTGCATGTAATCTACCATTTAGTTTACTAGACAAGGAAGCATATGTCTTCTTTTGGAATAAATATTCGGATTGCAAATTACCAAGTCGGGCATCGTTACAAAGAATTGTGCCATCTGCTCGTGAACATGTTGGAAAAAGAATTAAATCGGAGTTAGGACATTATTCACTTTGTGATTTCACGGAAGACTCTTAAGGCGGTAAGTGTTTGAGCACGTATTATATTTTATTTCCATCCATTTATTTTGTGTAAACTTTTATGCGCCCGCCACTGGCTGTTGGCGCAAATTGAGCAACTCTAGTTATAAGTAGAGCCCGGTAACAGGGAGCCGTACCATACCCGTACCTGCCTAGTATACGTATACAAAAACAATAGTAAGAAAATAGAAAAAAAATAACAGAACTAATACATAATTATAATATGTGAAAAGTAGTGAAACACCCACCCTTTTAAGCAGCATTGGCTACGGAACAGTAAAACTAGAAGCACCATTATCAGTATTAACATCATATGGATAAGAGTGGCAAAAAGTTGACACCATTAGATGTGTTTCCACAGTTGTCTCGGTGAGCGATGTTCGCCGTGGTGAGAAAATGAGTTTATATTTTGAAAAAGAGCGTTCAACATCTATCGATGTTATACATGCATGATTAAAATACTCTTTGTACTTAGTCAGTGGATTATTCGATACGCCAGCACAAATTTGTTTTAGTGTGCTAAAATCGGGATCTTTCTGTAGCACACTCTTTTTCTAAAACGCGATTGTATTTTGCGTCATGTATAGTCAGTAGCTGTGTATGCACTCCGTCTATAATTTGCAGAGACTCCAATAATGATAGCGATCTATTTTGTAATTGGTCTATTGCATCAGCTAATCCTTTATATTAGCTACAATTTTTTTTTTAATCTGTTTCAACGGAAATATCTTGAAATTTCGACTGGCTCTCCTTAATAGCCGTAGCTTTGGCAGGATTGAATTGTGCAACAACAGCTTTTACTATTTTGAAATGTTCAGCATAATAAAAAGCTGCCTGCAACCATGTTCCCTAACGTGTAAGAACTGGCTCCGGTGGTTGACGAATACCAGGATACTCTGTGTGAAATGATCGTAGGCGTTTTGGAGATTTCAGAAGTACTTCTTTTGTGCTTGCTATTAATGCATCTACCTCGGGAGAGCATTGTCGAATGGTTTCTGCCACAAGATGTAAAGCATGCACTTTACACGTAACATGTAAACACTTGCAACCATGCTCGAGAAGAGAACGGCCTACCGAACGCATTATCGCTGCGCCATCGCTCATAAACATCAACACTTTATCTTTTGAAATTTGAAATTTTTCCAACGTACTAAGTACAACCTTCATAATTGCTGCAGCAGTACATTCTTGTAGTCTTCGGCTAGCTAGTAACAGTGGTAATGTAGGTTTACTAGGGTCTAGTATGCGTACCATAATATTTACAATTGAATTTTTTTTACAGTCTGTTGTCTCGTCAACACATAACCAAATCTGACCATTTATTATGTGAAAACTTTTATGCGCCCGCCACTGTCTGTTGGCGCAAATTGAGCAACTCTACTAATAACCAGGCCGAAAGAGGTTGTCCAATAACCAAAGAAACTGTTTTTTCAATATACGTCTCATTTTCTTTTCCACGTCATCGTGTACAAATGCAACATGCTTACGTGCCGTTTTCTCCGTTGGCAACCGCAGCTCGGGATTGTATTTGTCCCAAAAGCCCTTAAACGGTTGTTTATTGAGTAAGCCTAATGGCAAATTACAGTTTATCAACATAAGAATTACATTAAAAAAGTGCACTTCTCGGTGGCATGCCCAATTTTCGTTTTCTATGCTGTGCGGAATTTACGTGTCTTATACAGTTCCACTTCTTATTTGACATCAAATGTACTTTGCACACTTTAGAAACTATCTTACTCCCGTTGTAAAATAAATCGGGAAAGTCAGAAATAAACTTATTTATTATGTCTTGAGAGGGTCGTTTTTTAGCCTTCGACATGTTCACTAAAAACACACAATTAATAACTACGTCTATATCAATAAAATCAACACGCCCTATCCGCTATCCAATGCTAAACTGAAGTGAGTGATGAATCATCATCACTGATGATGATTTGTCGTATCGTATCATAATCGACCAGCCCTCCCGGCCCACCTAAACACAGTCACACCGCCGCTGCGATTGCTCTCCAGTTACCGGGCTTTAGTTATAAGGCTTTGTTAATATCGGTATAGTCAAGAAGAAAGGACCAATCGCAATTCAGAAAATGAATTCTAAAAAAACAAAAAAACGGCAAATTAATACAGTGAATTGCATCTCTTACGTAGCCGGTAGTAGGAAAAATCTTTTATAACTCTATTTAATACATTTTGCAGTACTAGAGAGAAATTGGCAATATTTGTACCTACATACTTGCCCAAAGTACATTCTGTAAGATTTTATTTATTATCAGAAATTATTTTATTATTTTAGTTTCAATAAATAGTCCTTGTTTTCGCTTTTAATTTCTTTTCCACATCTTTATGTTATTTCTTCACTTATTTGCTGCATTTTCACGCAGGCGCGCCCCACGGGTTGGGACTCACCGTTTTAATTTCATGTAGCATTAAGAGTAATTTAAAGCTACCAAAAGTATGTATTTAATTCATAAAATCATTTTTCTCTGAAAGATGTAGCCTGAACTACGACGTTTAAGAATTACCTTTGCCTTAATTCAGAGGGGCTGAGCTCCTTAATAGGCGCAAGCGGCGGCATTTCGCCCTCACTAGAGTCGCTGCTATAATCCGCGGTACCGTTCGTTCGCAGCTTGTCTAACCCGTTGATGACTACGTCCGGACTCTCGACATAGCTTCGCGGTTCGGTCCTCGGCCTCAGCACTCGCCTCGAATTGATGGATAGCGCTTGGACGTTGTTGGAATTGATGCTTAGCAGTTGATGATGAGCCGTCGGTGATGATCTGTGCGCACTGTAAGTTAAAATAAAAACAGCTTTTAGTCTCACAAGTGTACACAGTGTTACAATTGCTAACATTTGAATTACATAACATCGTTTCTTAATAGTTACATCTTTTTCTATTGTAATTGCTCACAGTCAAAATCTAGTGTTAGTTCAAATCCATATTAATAGAAGCAACATTTATAAAAATTACAAACATATGTGGAATTGACTGGTGTATTTATTTACATCAGAGGTTCCCAAACTTTTTTTTCTTGTAGACCACTTTCAAAATTTTACTTGTTTCGGTGGACCCCCTGCTGCTACATTTCTACCATATTCCCAAAACTCGTCAAAAAATGTGAAAATTAGATCTAACGATGGAAATTTGCGTTGCGGCTGAGTTCCAACCCTAAATTCGGAGTGGTAAAAATAAAAAGAAGAATAGTATATTTTCTTGTGTTCTATTTATTAAAATATGATATGATTACAGACTTAATAGAATTAAAATTAAACATGAATAACGTAACGTAACTTCAACAATGCAAATCAACAATTAAAAAAAAATAATTTTAATGGGAGAGATGTACTTGATGGATTGACAGCAAATTATCAATATTAGGCTTCAGTTTTGTGAGGAATAACCGCAAATCTCCCCGTTCTGTGATGTTCAATCTGCTCCTTTTTTTTGTTAATAGGTTTGTAACGACACTAAAACTTTTTTCGACAAGGTATGACGAGGGAAACGCTATCAAAAGTTTTCTCGCGATTTCCCACAGCCCAGGATATTTTTCGGGTATTTCTGCCTGCAGCCAAAATGTTTGATAGCCTTTTTTAAATTTCACCTTCAGCTCCTCATTGGTGCTAAGCTCTTGTAATATCACATTCGCCACTTCCGTTTCATGAAATGGATTTATGATCCATGGTGGTATTTCCATCGTCAGAATATCTTCAAATCTATTTTTAAAGTCATCATGCACGGCATTTAAATGTTGAACGTATGTCTGAATATCCTCATCAAGACATTCTGCCTGTGACAAGTTTGGAAACTGGGAGAATTTGCGACGACTAATATTTTGCTTCATAAATTTCAATTTTCCAAGAAAAGCCGAAATTACACCTTTTGTTTTTATTAAATTTAGGCTGTCCCTTTGTAACTGCAAGTTAATCTCATTAAATTTTTTGAACAAATCTGTCAAATACGCAATGTCTGCTTTCAATTTGATCAGGTTTTCCTTTAGATCTGGATCTTTACTTTCCAGAAACTCTAAAACTGATTCAAAAAGTGAGTAAAATCTTGTTAAACATGCACCTTTCGACAACCAGCGTACTTCAGTATGTAAGAGCATTCGTTGGAAGCCTTCATCATTCTCGTCGCACAATTGTGCAAATAAACGGGTATTTAACGCATTGCTTCTTATTTTGTTAACTGCTTTAATCACAAATTGAAGCGATTGGTGCAATCTATTACTCAAATTTTTCGCTACCAGGTGTTGTCGGTGGATGACACAGTGAATTGCAGTTACTCCTGGTATAATTCTTTTAAGATGGCTTATAAACCCACGATGTCGCCCGAATATGGCAGGAACTCCATCTGCTGCCATCGAAATAATGTTTGTAAATGGAATCGATTTTTCCTTAAAAAGCTGACCTGAAAATACACTACTCAAAAAAATTAAAGGAGGTTTTAAAAAAAGGAAATTAAAGCTAAATAAACAGGCTATCTGATCCATAGGCCGGCCTAACTGAAAAAAATTTTTTCAAGCCCGTGGACAAAAAAAACAAAATTGCAAAATTATTTTTTCGAGCTATCAGTTAGGATTGCATGAGAACCGTAGCTCCTAAAAATTTTTAGCCAAAAAATCTGAAAATTAGAATCTTAAAGCTTCAAAATGCTTTTTTAAGGTCTTAATACGACCATTTTTCACCGAAATACAGCCTGTCAAAAATTACCGAAAAATTTGGAATTTTTTTTTGCTCCCTTTTTTTTGAGTAGTGTATTATCTGCCTACATTGATAGGTAAAGCTAAGCCAACATTTTTGTTCTTTACTATCGAAACCAGATAAATTTTCGTGGACCCCCACTTACAACTTGTGCACCCCCATTTTTTTTTCACGCCAATGTAGATCCCCGTCGAGTCTCCCGTGGACCCCTGGTGGTCCACCTGAACCACTTTGGGAATCACTGATTTACATGATGTTATTATAGTCGATCTGTATAAAATCTGGTTTCGTGTGTATCGAATTAAATCAGTATTTAGGTGAAAAGGACCGCTTTTAACGTAATCGTTTTCTGCAATTTTCCATTTCCAATTATCCACAGTAATCCTTTTTAAAATTGCTCCTTCACTTTAAGATATGTAGGTATACAAGGCGTCCCGTATCGTTATGCTCAAATTTTGGGAGCGTTAAGTAGACTTAGTTCTAAGAAGAAAAAACGCAAAAGTTGTAGGTCGATTGATATTTGTTTCAATGTTATAGGCCTTTCCAATTTTTTTACAGAAATTAAAAAAATATATAAACTTCGTCAAGTAAATAAACACTTATTACTTAAAAAAGCACAATTAATAATATTTTCAAAATGTTTGTTCACCTCCTTGTTAAATGTAACTTGTGCTCGTAAGCCTACAAATAATAATAATAATGATAATAATAATAATAATAATAATAATAATAACAATAATAATAATAATAATAATATAATAATAAGTTTATTGGCCTCACAGTACAAAATACAAATACAAAATGAAAATGAAGGAACCAAATGATAGCCAAAAAGACTAAATCACTGTAGTACATGTATGATACATGTACTGCTAGCGCTCTTCCTTTAGCCTAATAAATGAAATGAAATTAAAACACAGTAATGGTAAAAAAAATAACGAAAAAAAAATAACAGTAACTAAAATAAACAAATACTTGTGAATATGTATAGCGTTCATAAAACAAAACTAGTGAACTCTCTATATATTCCAAATAGTGAAACGGACAGGTCGGTTTTCGGCACAGAAAGCTGCCGGGATTATGTGTCATTTCTCTGATTTGACATCAACAAATTAATTACATGTTTTCTTATAAGTTTTGTAGAGAGGGTAAGTTGTATGCCCTCATTCAATAAGTAAGTATTTATTAATTTACTGACATTGTAGCTATAACTCCGTTTGAATATTTCTAGATGATGCTTCGGAATGGATAGTAGGTTGGAAGCACGCGTATTACGTCTATGTTCTTGAAATCTAAAACGGGCCCTGCTGTACAAATAGCGCGATGTTTCCTTCTTAATAATGTTTATAAAAAAAAGTATACAGTGTAGAGTACGTCTATTGTGCATATTTAGGGTGTTAGTCTGAGTAAGTTGCGCGGTAACACCACGTCTACCGCGGAGACCGTAGATTAAACGAATGCAGGACTTCTGTGCCATCTGTATTCTCCTTTTATCCAGCTGCGTAATGCAGAAATTGTAAATACTTTTACAGAATGTAAAGTTACTCAATACAAGTGCTTCGTAAAGCATCAGTCTGGTCGATAAATCTAGTGCGTGTCTATGCATAAAAATTGTTTTGAGGGCTGGGATTAATTTTTGAATCAAATGCGACGTATTGTTGTAGAAGCGGATGTTGTTGTCCAGAAACAGTCCTAAGTTCTTTATACTATTAACCAGCGCTAAAGTTTGATTTTGGGTTATTACATTTAGATTTAATGTACAAAATACCCGGTGTTTTTTAGGACCAAATAAGATTATCTGTGTGTTTGTCGAGTTAATCTGTAGTTGGTGCTTCTCCGCGTAGGCACATATCTGCAAGAGATCGTGGTTAATCCTAGACTGAGCTTCTGTTAACTGGGATGGAAGAAATGAATAGTAAAGCTGAGTGTCGTCAGCATATGGATGGTATTTGTAATACTTCAACGTTAGGGGCAAATTAGACGTGTATGTATATATTAAAAAGCGTGGGACTGAGTATTGCTCCCTGGGGAACTCCATGTACTGCTGTTATCAGAGCCGAGATATTGCTATCAGCAATCACTCGATGTGTCCTGCCCTTCAGGTAAGCCTCAAAAAACTGCCAGTGCCCCTTTGTAGAATATAACACAAATGAATTATCAGTAGCTTCCTAGATGTTCGAACTGTCTTCCATCAGTTTCTATGCATGATTCTATTCTCTGTCAAGTTGACAAAAGAGTTGTCTCGACTTCTGCCCCTGAAATGCTTCGAATTGAACTTTATTCTTCCCTACAAACAAAAATCTAAGCAATTTAAGTCCCGAGACCTACCCGGCCATGGAAATATACTTTTTCGTCCTATCCACCTGCTAGTTTAAGCATTATCTAAAAAGTCCCGAACATTTACCGCAAAATGCGCCGGGCATCCGTCATGCTGAAAAAAATATCTGACGGCGAATTGCCAGCGGTACATCTTTTAAAAGAAATGGCAATTTAGGTAAACGTATCCAGTAAGGGCTTCATTAAATATAAAAGATCCAATAATTTGTCCACCTAGAATTCCGCACCACACGTATATGAACCAGTGACTTCCGTACCGGATTTCCTGCATCCAGTGTGGATTCGTTTATGACCAGTAATACATGTTATGGAGATTTACACATCCATCACTATTAAAGGTGGTCTGTCCACAAAATCCGCGATAGTATTTCTCGATCCTATGGAGTCGTATGTCAAGAAACTGCGCTGCATACATCCTGGCGGCGACAGTTGAATTTCTCATTCATTCAAAATAGACCCCTATCATGTCAAATATTTCGTTTGTAAGACGCATATATTGATTATTAAACAGGCGAAAATTAAAGGCATTAACAAAACGGTCTAAACGGAGACATGAGCCTTTTCAACGTTTTCACATAACGCGTCTACTCGTTTTTCAGAATTCCCTTACTAGCTTATTGTTAGTCAAATTTTTATTGTTTATTTCAAGTTGAAATCGCTAAAACAATGAGATTCAGTTTTTTTATAAGGCACTAAAATAAATAATTATCTTTGAAATAGGATAAATTTTTTTATTTTTACTAATATGTTTATATTTAGAAATTTAAATAAAAAAGCAAACAGTCCAGGTGCAACAAATATTTACATTTTTTCATTAATATCTCCGGTTAGAGAAAAGATATCAAGATGCGGTTTTCACCGACATCTTGAGTTTTTAATTCCCTACTTTTCCGCGTGAAAAGATACATAATTAAGCAATACTAACGCTGTTAAATTTCCTGTGTCAGTTTCCGTAATAATGTCATCAACAATATTTGTAAGTGTAGTAACAGCCGTAACCAGAACGAAAGCCAGACTGATATGTTGGTAATATATTAGATTCTGCAACAAATTAAGTTGTAGTGAAATACATTTTTCGAATATTTTAGCTAAAACAGGTAATATACTGATTGGACGAAGGTCCTTGTAATCTTCCACTATTTTTGTTTTGGGAATTGGAGTTATTAATGCAGATTTCCAAATACTAGGATACACAAAATTCTGAACACAAAAGTTAAATATATGTAGTATGTAATCCTCTAAGTAAGGCAAACATGTTCTAAGCATATTAATACTAATATTATCCATTCCTATAGCATTAGATTTGATCATATTAATGGAGTTATAAAAGTCACTCAGTTGCAGCTCTTTAAACTTAAAGGAATCGAAATTATCTGGGTGTTTGTGCACTCACTGAATAGATTGGCCCAACGGCGAGTTAACTGAAGATGAAAAGAATAGGTTTACATCACCCAAATTCCGTATGTGACACGGCAGATCAAAACGATTACCGCGTCCAACATTAATGTTATGAAGTTCCCTCCACAATGCCTTTTTATCCAAAGCATGTTTTTGACAACGATGATGGTAATAAGCTTTTTTTTCTCGCTTAGTTTCATTCCTCAACATTTTATAAAATTCATAATGGGCAGGATTATTAGATCTTTTAAACCGTTTTAGGGCGTTATCTCTTGTTCGGATCATAAGCTTTATATTATAAGTAAGCCATGGGGCGGGCGGTTTGGAAGTAATAATGGTCTTAACCAGTGGATGATCATTAAATAGCGAAAGCAAATTAGCATTGAAAAAGGAAACTTTCAAATCTATATCGTTTAGATCGTAAATAAAATACCACGGAATACGATATAAATCAACAAGAAGTTGTTGTAAGTTGAAATGTTTGAAGGATCGAGTTTTAAACGTCGAAGTCATCTTATGTTTACCGTCTACTTGAATACAGCAGAACGTCCCGCAATGATCTGAGAATTGATTGGGAAGTGTACCATGTTTATTAATCCTACTTTCTGCTACAGAATGCTACAGACGCAGTAACCATTCGTATTTCACGCCTGTTTTGTCGTATTTGAGATACGAAATACGGGCTATAAAATTTATAGAGTCGGCAGAGTTTCCACGCGACTCGTGTACATGCTAGAACGAGATGGTTATATTCCAGAAGTTCCCATGGAAGGAGACTCCTAAATACTAACCCCTTTCCTTTTTGCCGCCCTCCTCACCGTCTTCCATACCTCAAAAATGGTCCTTCTTGAAGGTACTGTATGTAAGTGAAACTATTTCTATTTAATTTCAACCATGTAAGTTTTTATTGATTTCTGTATGTAACACTATTTCCCATAGTTTAAATTGCATCTAAAGCGCTTAAAATTAATTTTCATTTTTTTTTTGTTGGTGAGGACGGATTATTTCCATTTTCTTTATTTCTTAAAAGAAAATTTGATCCAAGTTACGAAATTTCGAATTACGAAATGTTTTTTTGAACCAATTAATTCCGTAAACGATAGTACTACTGTACTTCAAGTAAAACGATTTTTTCTGTAGTGTAAATGTAACCTTCATAAAAAAATGCTTAAATTACGAACGAACTTAAAAGATTCAATTTTGTCGGATGTCCGATTTTTTCAATAACTCAAAATAAAATGCTCTACGTTATACTAGTCCAGACATTATATTATGAACGACTATAATATAATTAAAATAGTAAGTGCATTCGTTTTCACTTATTAGCATATTCATGAATACCACAGCGTTTCCAAGTCATAGCCACGTCAACATTTAAGTGAATACGAACCAGCTTACCGTATATACAGCTAAAACCGAAATTATAGGTGGAAGCAGAAGCGGAAAATACATACACATATAATATACATTTATATACACACATATAACCGGTAAAGCATGTTATATACAAAATACAGACAATACATACATATGTATGTAAATGTTCTTATATACGTGTATTGGAAAATCAATATTAAAACAAATTAAGCGACACAAAGCCCGCGTTCGTTCTTCCTCTCCTGTTCTTTCCCCATCTAAAACAAAACAATCCTCCTGCTTCTCCGCCCTTATCTCCACCTCCACCTCTTCCACCGGTCGGCCGACGTCTCTTACTTCGCGTTCTTTCACATCCGAGCCCCGGCCGGGAAGCTGTTTGTTGGTTCTCTAGTTTAGAGTACTCTTCTTCGTCGCCTTCTACAGTGTGCACCACTTAATCTGATATAATCAAACTCAGGAAGACTTGGGCGAATCTTAAAAATTTGTAGTTGGCGAATGTAATCTATAAACTCGGTATATCAACAGTAACACATTTGATGATAATATTGATCCTACTACTTTTCATGACGTCACACGAAAATAATTTTTTTAACGGAATTTATGTTTACTTATTTCATTTTTAATTAATCCTTAAGTGCGGACATACAATACTTTAGACACATCTACTGGCATGTAACCTGCCCGACTACGATTTATATATAGGCTGATTTATATTAATGGACTATTATCGCTATCTTCGTTATTACTGGTCCTACGAAATTGGGTAAATAGGCAAAGTAGTTTTTGCTGCTGGTTAATATGCAGTTAATAATTAAGTCGAAATTTTAGTGAATGAATAATAAAAAAGCAATGGTTTTTAGTTTCTACAAAAAATGCGTTTGTAGTTTACAACTTGCAGCAGGCTGTTGAAACTACGAGGACAGTCTGAAAAATGTCAAGCCTCAAGATGAAGATAGCGTTACTTTTGAAAATTTCAACCATGTTGGACGCTCTGTTGTTGTTTAACAGTCATTTGTGTCAGTAGTCGTTAAATTCTTGCATTTGAACAGCAATATGCCACAGTGAAATTTTGGGCAGTTGAATTTAAACGTGGTTGTACCAGCTCGGTTCACTATGAATTTTTAGATCGCCCAAAAACTGCAATCACTACCGATAACAAGTTCACCAAATCGTGCTAGGCGACCGTCGAATTAAGGTTGTGGGCATCTTGAAAGAAGGTGTTTGTCATATATTGACTGTAGATTTGGGCATAAAAAAGCAAAGCGCGCATTGGGTGCTGCGCTTGATCACTCAGGACCAGAAACGCATTCTAATGAACATTTCCAAAGCCCTGTTGGAACAGATTAAGCGAAATAGGTAGAAGTTTTGGTATCGATTAATAACTGTAGATGAAATTTGGATACAGCAGTACACCCGTACGTGCGTGTTACTTTAAGTGTTTTTCAATCTGTAAAATTTATCGGTTATTTATCGACTTTTAAATATGTTTTATAATTATTACGAAAAAATTCCTGACTTTGTAAACATACGATTTTTTTGTAATTCTTACAAAAATACTTCTAAACAAAAATAAAAGAAAATATGACAAGAAGCGTTCTCAGCTACACGCACAGAAATGGTTTCTTGCATCAAGAAAATATTTTCTTGCAAAAATTAGTCTCTATTCAAGCAAATATTTTTATTTCAAGACAATAAAAATGTGTAATGCAGGAAAATTATTTTCTTTAAATTGTATTTGAATTAAATGAATATTTTCTGGGGGTTAGAAAATCCAAGACAGAAAAATGTTTCTTGTTTAGAGATAGGAATGAAAAAATGGTGCAGATCTTACAAAATTCTATTGAGAAATTAGGCGACCAATTTCGTGTTCAGAAAACACATCATTGGGCCAACTATAAGGATATCCAATAGAAGAAAAATTACAATAATGGGAAAAAAAAACTACTAGCTTTAGTTTTTTTTTTAATTAAAATTAGGAGCAAGTGAATGAGCTAATGAAAAAGTTTTTTTTATAGGTTATAGTATAATTAAATCATTAATTAGGGATTATTCAAAAATTTAATTATTCAATAATCCCTAATTAATGCTTGGGTTCCTGGTTTCTGTCGTATGTGGTTTGACGCTGGGGTATACTTCGACGATTTTTCTGTGTTGGTTCTTCCCGCCAACCACAGATGTCTGCTTATTTGTTATTAGCATTTGAGAAGGATTATATCATATAAAAAAAATTACAATTTGTCACATTTAGTTTTTACTATAATAAATCAGTTTTTAACTTGTGTACGTGTCCTTTTTACAATTTTATTTATACTTTTGTACTTCGTCGATAAATGAATTTTACACAGTCAACATTGTATTGTCTTATGAATGTATTTTACACCGTTTTAAATGTTAATCTTAATATTTAACATCACCTCCTACTGCTTATATATAATTGTAAGTAGAATTTGAAGATAATTTTTCCTCTCCCTTTCATTACCAATGACCACGTGCGCTAATTGCACCACATAATTTGCAAAATCTATATAGTAAGATTTTTGGTGATGGAAGGGTCAGGAGGAGGAGTCTTTTTACACATTTCGATACCTAACAATTTATACTAGGCTAAAATCTAATTACATTCTATAGTGCAGATGTTTTTATATTGCAACTTATACTCATACTAAAAATAGAGACCATCAATTCTTTGATTTCCTTTTCACTGTTTCATATTGTTTGATAGTTTATATTATGTTTATGCTATTATTTTTTTTTTGTTTAGATACCCTCTTAGCTGGCCTGAGGATGTGTTGGTAAAATCACGAAACCGGTCGCCTGATATCTTTAATAGAATTTTGTGAGAAATTGGACCATTGTTTTTTTATTCCTACCTTATCTAAATTATTTCTTTAATAATGTAAGTAAATAGGGATTATTTTTATGTAGTTTAATAATTAATGAGTTCATATTGAAGTTTATTTATCCTTTTTTATGATTATTATTTACTATATATCTGAAAATAACTATAGTTAAATTAGTACACGTGATAAATAGTAATAAAAATAAAAAAAATATTACATTAATCGGTATCTTTTGAAAATGTTTATGAAACGTCGTACGTTAAAGATTGTATCATTGCATGGGTAAGTATGCCATCTATATTTCGGTTTCTATATTCGCTACTCTCTAGCAAAGAGTATACATATACGTATACTGTCTTTAGGACGGCATGACTATAAGTACTGGCACTACGTGGCGCCTGAAAATATTTCAGTTGTTGTTTTTGAAGATTAGTGGCGTAAAATGAGAGATGTAAACGCGATATGGCCAAGAGTAAGAAGCTGTAGAATAGAATAGAATATTATTTATTTATATTAACATAAAAATGTATATAAATCGTCACAAAAAAAAACAAAATGAAATCAGAATTTACAATATAAAAATAAACTTAAATATAATAAAAATAAAACTGACAAAAAAAATAAATAATAAATAAAAAAAATAAATAATAAATAATTAATATTTTTATTCTTCAAATATTGCTTTTGGCCGTAGTGATTCCATATACCAGGAGCTATTTATTAGCATTATCTGTCTAGGTTATTGTTTGAACGTTTGAACGTTATTCTATAGATAATCTCGACTTTTAGCCTTTTTAAAATCACAAGCAATGTAAATAATTTACTTCATTATGTACGTATATGTCGTACTGTTTTAAACAAGGTAAGTGCAATTAATAATGTGCATATAAATAATATGCATTCCAACAATTCTAAGTAAAAAATGCTTTATTTTAAGAAAATTAAACTATAGATTTATGAATAATACTTAAACGCATTCTGGAATTAAGAAAACTATTTACTATCCTTAAGAAAATATTGTTTTGTGTTATAATGGCTATTTACTTATACTAAGAATCGCTTTCTTCAAATTTTCTGCAAGATTTGCTTGAATCAAGTTAACAAATGTTTTAAGCAAAGAAATACAATTACAGTAATGTCCGGATATAACAAACAGCAAGGGATCGAGAAATTCAGTTCGTTATATGCGAAGTTCGTAATAAACAAAACGGATGAAATACACTTACAAATTAAAAAATTAGTGATAACTACATCATTCAAACGATATTTATTTATAAGAGTACACATTTTGAAAAATACTGCATACATATATTTTAATATTACATGTATTAGTTACTGATTAAAAAAGTCTGTAATTGTTGACTGTTTCAATTTCGCGCCAGCGCAAACTTGTTCAATATTATCCTCAATGTTGGCGAATATATCCAAAGCATCTTTAGGGGTATTATAAGACTGTAAAAAGTAACGAAGCTTCCTTACACATTACAGCGCTTCTTGATCAGTAGGGATTTGCATATTTTCGTATGTGTTACTTTTATCACTACTGGAATCGTCTACAGATTCATTGAACACGCTGTTGATTATCCCATCGTCAGTTAAGAATTCGGCGATTGCAACTTGATCATCTATACGAACGAATTCGTTAAAATTGATATTCTGCATAACACTTTTTACGACTTCATTATCAACGACAGATAAATCAATAATTGTTAAAGATGAGTTTTCCTTCTTCAACCATTGTGAAAGTGATAATTCGTCATCAGAGTTAAACTCGTCAAAAGAAGTACAGAAACCAGCATGTTTTAAACAATTACTGATAATTTTATCCGCAACTTTTTGCCATGCTGCTTTATGACTAAAATTTATTGAATCCAGTAAATTTATAGACCTAGATTTACCTTCGTCAATTGGGTTAATGAAGTTTATAAGAAAAAAATTTTCGATAGTAGCTTTTAAATGGGTGTATTATTTCCCGGTTCATAGGCTGAAGCTTGGAGCTAGTGTTTAGTGGCATAAACACTAATTTAATATTACGCGAACCTTTCACCGGAGGATGTGCAGGGCAGTTGTCAAGCAATAGAATAATTTTTCTATTCATCATTAATAACTCTTCATCCCACAGTTTCAGTTCTTCTATAAACAAATCGCCAGTCATTCATGCTTTTTTATTTGATTCACAGGCATTTGCTTGATGTGTTTGAAACATTGGGGATTTTGTGACTTGTCTATCACTAGCAATTTTCTTTTTTTCACTTTCCGTTAACTTAGCGCACAGCAATGGTTAATCTATCTTTTGCCCGAGCTTTCCGAATATTGTGTATTGATGTAGTATCTAAACAAGTTCGCTTTAAACAGAAACTATTTCTGTTAAGACTCAAAAACTGGTTCGTATTATACGGAAGTTCGTCATAAGCAGGTTCGCAATAAAAGCTATTTTTTTAAATATTACCACCGGTTTGCGTACCAAAACCGGTAGTTCGTTTTAAACGGGTTCGTTTTAGCCGATCACTACTGTGTTTCATTACAAGTGTATACTTCTCTTAAGCGGAGAAAGAAATGCTAAGAAAATATTTTATTTTGTTTAAAACAGTTATTGTATTGCGGATAATTAAAACAGTAATTGTTTTGAATTAAGGCGGACAGTTTTAAATCCGCATCATGCTTATCAAGCACCTCTTCTCAGTAACTATGAGAACAACCCCCACTAAACTGAGCTTATTGTAAATACTGTAAAAGACGAACAAAAACTAATCTAAATTTTAGGAGGTCCCATTTTATGTGGAGAATTTTTCAGTTTTTTATATTTTTAATAGATTAATTTAACTCGACACCTTTAGGGTGCTAGGGTCTTGACAAAGAAGAAGAATAAAACTTAATTCAGGATTAATTCAGGTGTTCTGTAAATCGAGGTTTTGTAATTAACTAATTTCGTAGTATAGTGGTCCGTTAATTTGGATCATCCTGTATATTGTCAGCACTTATCGATTCATCATTTTCTCTCAAAAAAAACAACAACTAATATATGACGTAGTACTGCAGTGATTGTAGAATTATCTACTTATTTTAAAATGAAAACCCAATTGATCTCAATATATCTAAAACATCAACTCTGACACATGTACTGAAATTAATCTGGTAGACAACATGAACATTTCTATTAGTATTAACTTTGGCAACTGTCGGAAGTATTTGCTGAAACTCTAATTTTTCTTTAAAATGAAGGTAGATGGAGCTACAGCTCACATTATTCAAATTTTAATGTAAGTATCTGGTTTTTATTTCGTGGTAGTCTGGCAGACTACAAATGGATACTTAAGGGTTAATTATCATTCTGCAAATGATACTATAAAGTACTATCATTTTAATTAAGCTTTATCAACCACTTTCTGCAAATATCCCGCAAGTACTTTATAGTTCAAGGGCATTAGGAAAGAAATTGCAATTGTCAAATGTAATTTTAAAGTGTGGTTGAAAAATGGTTTCTGTGCGACTGATGAAATTGTAGTCGCATATCAAAAATTAACGAGGAGCAGACGTTTAAAACGTATATTGCCTAAAACTTAAACATTTTAGTTCAGAGATTAAAGTTGCATCATTTAAAGCATATATGGGCAACCCCCGGCCCCCGGGCCGGATCCGGCTCTCCACCAGCTTCAATCCGGTCCGCGAGAGAAATTCAAATAACGCGCTAAAAAAATTAAAGATTTAGCACACATAGTTTATTTGTAATTACCGTCAACCAACCTAAAACTGTATTTAAACGTCACAGATCGAGTCAGAAATAGTCGTTAGAAAGAGACAAACAGATAAACATTCGGGAAGCCGCCCGATGACCTCAAAGCGCTCCAGAGCCGACTGTTATTCATAACGCGGCTAGCATCGCATATTCGCGTACGATCGAGAGTATTCTAGTTGCTCATTGCGGGTAATATATAAACCGCTCAGCGCGCGTGTCAACTCATTACTTCTTAACAACTGATAAGAAAAGACGCGGGAAATATTCAAGCAAATTCAGCTCAGAAGAAAAAAAATCTATCAAGATGCCTGATTTAAAAAAGCGGAAAGTGGACACAGAATGTCGTCAATTCCAAAACAAATGGACTGAATAATACTTTGTTATCATGCACAGTGATAAACCTATGTGTTTGCTGTGCAATGAAACAATTTCTGTTTTAAAAGAATACAATATGAAGCGGCATTACTCCAGCAAGGATTTCGCTCATATAAATTACTTACGGGCCAGTTAAAAAAGGATAAAATTAAAAAACTCATTACCGATTTAGGGAAACAGCAAGAAATGTTCCATTCACAAAGATCAAATCTAGACAGTGTTGTTAAAGCTAGTTTTATAGTTAGTTCCAAAATAGCGAAAACATCGAAGTCATATTCTGAGGGAGAGTTTGTTAAAGAGTGCCTAGTAGATGTTGTAGAACAGAAAAGAAAAAAGAGTTTGAGAAAGTGAGCTTATCACGACGTACTGTTGTTCGACGTATAGATATGATGGCTAGTGATATCAAAAAAACATTGACTGATAGACTGGCTGATTTTCAAGCATTTTCGATTGCTTTGGATGAGAGTACAGATTTATCTGACACAGCCCAGTTAGCTATTTTTATACGAGGTGTTGATGAAGAATTTGTAGTGACAGAGGAATTACTGGCTTTACGGCCGCTACAAGGGACCACTACTGGAAAAGATATTTTTGCCGAGGTGTAAAGTACTTTTGAGCAATATGGTTTGCAGTGGTGTAAATTAGTTGGAGTGTGCATAGATGGTGCGCCTTCAATGGTCGGTCCACGAAAAGGTTTTATCGGAATTCTGAAGGAAAGAGCAACCGCTATGAATGTGCAAGAATGTGATTTAATAATTCTGCATTGCATTATTCACCAACAAAACTTGTGCTCTAAGTCCATTCGACTGAAGAACGGTATGGATGTGGTAGTAAATACCATCAATTTTATTAGATCCCGCGGTCTTAACCATCGCCAGTTTAAAGCATTTTTGGATGAACTCTCTTCAGAACACGATGATGTGACATACTATTGCGAAGTAAGGTGGCTAAGCAAAGGCAAAATGCTAAAAAGATTTTATGACCTTAGAAAAGAAATAGTTGATTTTATGGAAATGAAAGAGAAAACATTGCCGCAAATTTGTGATCCAACATGGCTTTGTGACTTGGCATTTCTGGTAGACATCACAGGACACTTAAACGATCTGAACTTAAAGCTTCAAAAACAAGGGCAGTTGGTAAATCAGAGGTACAGTCATCTTAAAGCTTTTCAAAACAAAATTCGCTTGTGGGAAACACAAATGAGAAGTAAAAACTGTTTTCATTTTGTAACATTATCCAGTCACGAAAACATTGATTACGGTCGCTATGCTGTAGAACTGAAACTACTGTCAGAGCAATTCACTGATCGGTTTTCCGATTTTAGGAATATGGATAGCTTTTTATATGTTTGATTATGCTATTATAATTCTAATAAATAAAAAAATGTGTGAATTTTTATCGCCTTTTTATTCACTACTATCTACTTATTTCTTACCTACAGCCCGCGACCTGATTAAGTCCCGAAATTACGCTCTCAGCTAAGCAAAGGTTGCCCATACCTGATTTAAAGCATAATAATGGTACATTTTGTTGTACCAACAAAATTCCAGAAAGATTCTTTGAGCGTCTAATCACAATCCCAATCCATTTTGTGCAATCTATCCAGTCCGGCTGTGCTTGATGTGGATGAACATGATAAGAAGGAAGAGTCAATATAATGACGGTGCCATTAAAATTTAATATAACAACTGTTGCTTAAATTATTAAAAAATTCTATAAAGCTAGTCTATACTAAAAATAATAATATATGATTTACTCAACGCTCCAGACATATAGAAAGCACTTTATTTTCTCTAGATAATCAAATTATTTAAAATCAAGTGTCATTTACATACATATGTTTGAGGATTTTGTCGTTTTTACCAAAAACACACTAAATAATATATATGCCTTCAAAATGTATCATTTTGTTACAGTAAACTTTTCTATTTTCTGAAAATCCAAAAACCAGCACAAAATGCATTTTAAAACTCTGCTCCACAAGTACGCTCTGTGACACACGTTGAAAAAAAAAACTGGTGTAGGTGAGCAACCTTTAGAGAATTTTGATAGAAATTGAAATATCCATAATGACCATAATTAAAATTGTAATACATGCATCAAGAGGTGTAACTGACATCTGCCTACTTAAATTGTTATCAAGTGTTTTTGTGTTCCGTTATTATGCCGAGAATCAGAGAGGTCAAA
Organism: Dynastes maya; assembly: GCA_029619315.2. Classification (NCBI taxonomy): domain Eukaryota; kingdom Metazoa; phylum Arthropoda; class Insecta; order Coleoptera; family Scarabaeidae; genus Dynastes; species Dynastes maya. The sequence continues at coordinate 19,540,328 of JAROYE020000010.1, read as the reverse complement.
GTGAATATGTTTTAACATTCACTGGAATAAGTAAACGTATAAATCAAAATCAGTTCACTGTTCTGAGAGGTTTTCAACTTTTGGAAATGGTGAAGAACTTTTAAGACATTTTTCTTTTAAAGCAACGGTATAGAGAATAATATCGAGTGCCATACAAGTAAATCATTCGTTTTCTTCATTCAAACTTTTATTATTTGTTACGGAATTCTGGAAACTTCCTCATTAATTCTGCTGAAAACTGCAATATAATATTTACACGCACCATTTATACACTAAGAGGCTCCTGAGGTTATGACAAGCTCTACAGCTCAGATATGGGCCGTGCACAGAGAGCAGCGACAATGTGTAGTGTAGGCTATTCTCTTAAAGCAAAGCGTGGGGGATCTTTACATGTTACGTGTAAAGTTCATGCTTTACATCTTGTGGCACAAACTATTCGAGAATGTTACCCGTACGTGGATGCATTAATTGCGAATACAAAAAAGTGTGTCTCAAATCTTCCAAACGGATTCGAGCATTTCACAGGCTTTGTCCTGGTATTAGCGAACCACCATAGCCGATTCTTACGCGTTAAGGAATATGGTCGCAAGCGGCTTCTTATTATTCTGAACATTTTCGAGAAGTAAAATCTGTGATTTTACAGTTCGACCCTGACGAAGCTGTAGCTATTAGGGAGAGCCAGAAAGGATTTTTAGATACTTCTGTTGAAACAGATTTAAAAATTATTACCAACAATTATAAACGATTACTAGACGCAAGAGAAAAATTGCAAAATACTGGGTTGTCGTTAGCAAAATCGGTGTAAATCGTGGACGAAGTTAATACATTGTTACACGGTATAAACGACGCAAAAACGGTTGCGTTATAGCAAAGTTCGATAGTGTTTAAAAAAAATCGATTATACGAGATTAAGACAAATTCTGGTGGTGCATTTGCAGATTAATTAACTAACTCTAAGGATTATTTTAATTATGCCTGTGTTACTTCCGTAGGTGTTGAACGGTCTTTCTCGAAATATAAGAACATTTATTCATCACAGCGAACAACCTTCATCGAGATAAATGTGAAAACATACCTGATGGTGCAAGTTTTTCAACAATCCTATCCACACTGAGGTATTGATTTCAAAATATCACTTCTGTTGCGAAGACCGAATGTGCCCGGCTTACTTATATATCGGTCATCAACACACGTAAAAAAAAATCAAAATGCATGGATAGTACTTCAAAATATTGGTTCTTTTGTGCAAATTGAAATAAATTATATATTCCATTTGAAAAATCTCGTGCAACGTCACGATTAATCGTAGGTAATTAATATTCTCATAACATGCATCCCCCTTGACATAAATTTTGTTTACCTGACCCGATTTTTTAAACTTTTGTTCAGTTTTTCATTAATTTGCTAGCATCACTTTACGTGGCGCACCCTATATAGCTTCACTCGATGCGGTGGCACATGGAACTGCGAAGTGTATGGTATGGGCATCGATTCATTCGGTTCGCCCTTGGGTAAGCGCGGTGTAAAATAGTAATAAGGGTGGCTAATGCAATTCGCGAAAAAGTGGAGAATATTCGGTAAATATGGAAGAAGGCGGGTGAGAGAATTTGATTACGTGTTGAAGTAGGTCGATTTGGGGTTAGACTTTTTTGCTTCTGGGGAGAAATCTAGTTAAAATTTAAATTGAATTGTATTTTTTTTTTTGTTTGATAAAACTTACGAAATTACCCCACATCTTTAATTGGAAAAAAAAACACAATTACAGAACCAACGAAGTGGAAATTAGAAATAGACGAGGAAATCACAGAACCAGTTAAACAGTTAAATTACATAAACTTCAAGATAATAAGCGATGAAAGCTTGCAATGGTGAAAACTGTAGCGCAGAAATATCTTGCGAAAGGAAAAAATGTCTGGATTCACTATCAACTATATATATGGGATCATTAGTAATTACTAGAGTAACCAAAACTTGCGGACTCGCATAGGCGTCGGTATTACGGGTTAATATAAGAATACGAAAAATTCATAAATAAACTTACTTGCTAATTATTCAACAAATTAGAGGCATCAGGATGTGAACTACTGTAAACTTGCATCATTGCATATGTTTCCACAGTTACTTCTTTAAACCTTGTGCGTCGACAAGAAAAAATATTCTTAGACATAGAAAACGATCTCTCCACATCTAAGGAAGTTACATTTGCATGTAGAAACTGTTTTTCAAAATAACTTAAAAGTTCACTATTCTTACACTTATTATAAACGGCCTCTAAAGTATTAAAATCGGGATTTTTCCTTAAAACATCTGCCAACTTTCGACTAGCGCATAATCCTGGCGTATCATTTAATGTGTGTAATTTATTTTTTACACTCTCCACTATGTCTAATGATTCCTGCAATGACAATTCAGTACATTGTAGTTTTCTGATGGCATCTAGTAATACTGTATAATTGGTACATATTGTTGTTAAATCTTCTAAAAGTTGAGGAATTTGAAATTCTCTTTGACTTTCTCTAATTGCTTTGGATTCATTCCGATTAAATCGCATTATAACTGATTGAATTTGTTGAAAATTGATCAAATAGTAAGAAGCTGCTGTTAGTTAGCCAAGTACTCCATCGCGTTAAATTTGGTTCAGGAGGTTCTGGTATACCTGGACAAAATTTACGAAATTCTTTTAAACGTTTAGGAGATTTACGAAACACTGCTTTAGTACTTCCAATCATCCGATCAACGTTTCCGTAATGTTGTCGAACAACTTCATCAACTAAATGCAAAGCATGCAGCACGCAGGTTATATGTATTAAGTTAGGAAATATATGTTTTAAGGATCGCCCAACACTTAACATCGTTGCTGCACTATCTGTCACAATCATCACAACTTGATCTTGGGCAATTTTAAATTTTTTCAAAGCGTTCATTATCACTTTTTGAATATTTTCGGCGGTACATTGTTGAACACGTTTGCAAGCTAACAAATATCGAGATGCTGTGTTCTCGCTAGATAAAACGCGAGCTATTACATCCACAATACTGTTTTTCTTTATATCGGTCGTCTCATCCACGGTAATCCATATTTTTTTGGAACACAAATCACGTTTACACACATTTTCTAGCATTTCTTTCATTCGCGGCAAATGATTCTGTAATTGTGTTTGTGAGGGTAATGGGTACTTTGGAACGTATTGTCGCCAAAACGTTTTAAAAGCTGCTTTTCTCACCAACGACAACGGAAGATTACAAGAGGTAAACATAATTAATAAATGTATGAGGAATAGTGTATAAGGTATTTCAGTTCTTGCATTTCTCATATGCTTAATACCATTGACATGCCTCTGGCAATCAGTTCTGTCCAATGCAGCCAAACGAACATTGCATATTAAGCAAAAAACTGCACTACCGTCATATTTTAAATGGGGAAAAAGTGACACATACTTATGTACATTAGCAGCAAATCTATTATGAGGCATTGTTTTCTTAGGTATGTAAATATTAGTTCTATATGAAACGATACACTAATTATGTACTTGGTATAATACTACAACACACAAAAAATACCAGCTATATTTTCAAAAGCGACACGTAAGTACATAACCTTGACCGTTCGACTAATCTCTGCAACAGCTCAACCGGTACTAAAACGAAATCTCTCTCAGCGCGGTTTAACATGATTTATATTCAAGGTCGACACTACATGCCTGCTTCTCTACCGGTTTAGTTTATTTATGAATTTTTCGTATTCTTATATTAACCCGTAATACCGACGCCTATGCGAGTCCGCAATTTTAGGTTACTCTTGTAATTACTATTTGGCAGAGCGGTAGGGATGAGGGAAGTTAAAATTGGCACCATTTGAATCTCTTTCAAGTTCTGAATAAAATACTTAGACGGCGCTAGGTCATAGTTGTCAAATTTATATGTAAAGCCACACGAATTGAATTAAAAAATTCAGTGGTTTGTGTGTCTAAATAGAAACTTTTACCAATGACAAAGTCTCTGTGGTAACGAATCATTTTTAATACCTAGATGTTCAATGAGACTCTGTGGTGTCGTGGTAGCGCGCCCGTCCGGAAAACGGGAGCCGTAGGTTCGAGTCCTACCAGTATCTTGAGATTTTTATTTCATTAATTACATTTACTTACATCAGTAAAATCAAGGAAAACTCGATTTTTCAATATTCGTCGATGGAAGCCAACATTTTCAATAATTAGTGTATACTTGGCACACAAGGACATGTCTGTCGACATGTTGCAATACATCTGCAGGCATCAAGCATCTAGGTAGCAAACAGAAGTCGCAGGTTCGAACCCTACCGACACACATAGGTCTCGAATTCAATTCTAGGTGGACAAAAATAAAAAACCTGACCTTCACATATTTTCCTAGAAATATGGATAATAATTCTCTAATGATCCCTCGTAATTACCCCAGGCTCTACTGAATCCAATAACGAAAGGTATGTTAGTGCAACTCCATAGTTTAGAGGTTTAGGTTAGAGTTAACCCTTTCAGTATCGGAATCGGATAAATACGCAAATAAAAACTCGACTGACAGACCGCAAACGGATATTTACGGAAGCATATTGGCTGAGGTTTAATCCCGACAACAGTCGCATTCACTGAATCTTATGATAGGGTGTGCCATTATGTCACGCCTAACATATCCATCATTAAATATTATTGGTGACGTACTTATGGGATGATTTTACTTTAGCGCTAAGAAGAGTATAGCAACAAGTGCAGTTCTTATTCTGTGGTGTACTCTAGTAACAAGTAGGTTATAATAAGGATGTAGATAGGTAGTTTTTACAATATTAGATCGTATTAGTGCGTGGAATGATCTGAAGGAGCGAGTTTGTGTATTTTAAGTGTCCTATACAATACGATAGTTGAAAAGAGAGGTTTGACCGATGAAGAACTGTATGAATTATTGATGAACAGCGATAGTGAACATGAAAATTTTGAACTACGGGATGAAGATGGATGGGAGAATGTTTCAGAAGGTGAGTCCGAGGAAGAAAATGATGAAAATAACCAGAATGAAGAGAATACTATACCTAAACGGATTAGATTTTCTGATAATAAAGTTAAATTTAATTATTTTTAATTATTTTACATGAATTTAATGCGGAAAATTCTGGTTGTCGCATTGAAGATCTTCCAGAAAATCCAACAATTTTACAGATAATTGAATACTTTGTCCCTGAAGAATTTGTACAGGAAAAAATGTTACAAACACAAGCCTATTACGCGTACCTTGTAAGCAACAATGTAAACAATGTTGAGAATTGTAAACTTCCTACACTGACGAAATGTATTTCTCAGACTGTGTATGCTTATGTCCCAAATAAAGAAGCAACGAATAAAGGATCACTGGTCCAAAGATTTTATAATTGGGACTCCCTTATTCGGACAGACAATGTCACGTATTAGATTTTTCGCACTTTTAAGATTTTTACGCTTCTGCAACAACAATAACGTAAATCGGGGGGACAGACTTTTCAAAATAAGAATTGTCGTTGACCATTACAGAAAAATTGTTAAAAGCTTGTTTTATCCATTCAAAAATTTAGTTATAGATGAAAGTTTGATGCTTTTTAAAGGATAGTATATCCGGAAAAAAGGCATCGATTTGGTATTAAATTCTTTGTAATTGTAGATTGTGACTTCCACTCACGAAACCCTGTGTAAATAGGCACTTATACTCTTGTTTTTTGTTTCTCTTTAATCCATTTTATTTCTTACAACTTTAGTCATATACACTACCGTTCATGGAAGTTCGGGCAAGCAAAAAAATGTACGGGAGTCAAAGAAAATAAGAGAAATATTAAATAGCCATGTATTTAATACTTCCTTACATGATTTTACATATTTTCAAACACAAATTTATTAAAAAGAAAAAGTTAATGTAATACAAATAATTTAAATCCGATTTTCTTCGAAAAATCCACCTTTTGCCTTTAGGACTGCTGCCACTATTCTCGGCATACGATTCACTAATTTTGCTAATGTTTCATTGGGGAAGCTTGTCCGTACCTCCTGAAAAATGGTCCATAAATGTTCCTTCGATTTTGGACACTTTTTCCTAACACATCGGTCTAATTCTTCCCATAACAACTCTATTGGGTTCAGATCGGGGGACTGTGGCGGCCATTCCATATTTTTTAGGGTTCTTTCATTTTCTTCTTGCTGCAGGTAATCTGTGCACAATGTAGATTTATGTTTGGGGTCATTGTCCTGCATAAATTCAAATCCACGACCAATTAGTCGGACTCTTGACGGTATGGCATTATTCTTCTTTTTTCATTATGCCCTCAATTTTGAGCAAGTCCCCTGTTCCGATTAAGGAAAAACAACCCCAAATCATTACAGATTCCCCTCCATGCTTCACCGTAGGAACTATACACTACCGTAACATTCTTTCCCCTCTTGATCTACATACAAAAACTGATCCTATCTAAAAACCTCAAACTTGGATTCGTCAGTCCACAAAACGTTTTTAAAATCGTCCACTATCCAATCTCTATGAGCTTGTGCCCATTTCAGTCGTTTCAGCCTATTTTCTCTTCGGAGTAACGGTTTTCGACAAGCCATTCGCCCATGCAACCCAGCCTCTTACAGCCGACGTTTCACAGTATTCACAGAAACTTTGGAATCTCGCTTATTATTGAATTCTGCAGCAATTTCTGATGCTGTTAGTCTTCTATTGCGCTTACTAATTATTTTTATTCGTAAATCTTCCGCAGGAGTCGTTTTTCTTGACGGTCCCGGCCGATTACGATCTTGTACGTCACCAGTTGTTTTAAATTGAACTATAGTATCATGTACTGTAGATTTATTGAAAACTGTATTTTGTCTTAGAACCTATTACCGTAAAATGTTCTTAAATCCATAATTCTAATTTCTTCAAACATTTTGTCGGAGTATCTGTTTCGACTTCTTAAAAATAGCTTGGTGGTAATTCACTATCATGGTATAGATTGATAAATCCTTCTGAAATGTTGATACTGCCTTAAGTGCGACAGGCTATTTGAATAGGATCAGTGTAATAAATAGAGAATTCGCGTATCAATTTTTTTGCTGGATATTTGAATTTATATCAAAAACTTCCTTTTCCAATACTTTCAATTTTCACAAACATTTATATTATCCACAGAGGATAGAAAAATGGGTAAGGCAGCCAAAAATAAAACAATATACCCAATTGGTCAGTTCTTAGCTTTGCAATTCCTTTATTTGTACCGTCATTCAGTCATTGTCAAAATATCCAATCAAAGGAGAAGAATTGGTAACCATAAGTGATTGATGATATTCATGATAGTCATCTAATTTTGATTGATCATTAAATTCTCGAAATTGTATGTATTATCAATTCATAACCAAAATTCAATGATTTTTAACACCAATTCCGGTCCATTTTTACAACACCTTAAGTTAACGCCATTCTATTATTTAAATATAACTTTATGATGTACAAACACGTAAAACATATAGAGGATTGATTACATTTGTACATATAACTAGCGTACTTTAATAATTATGTAAATAACATAAAAAATCGCTCTTGAACTTTGATCTTCTTGATAGTTTCTCATGAATGCTACATTAATAAATGTATTCAACACTGGCATGTGTATCGGTTGCAAAATATGCATTCTCAATTTTTTTTTTAATGCATATTTGAGTACGACGAAGCAGAAGCTATAATTTCGTATTGACCAATCTTGACCTTCCATTAGAAACAAAGAAGAAGTGTTTTCGCTTCGTATGTAGATGACAATTTTATTGTGCTACTTTAACATTATGTATAATGATTAACGTTTTTATTTACGATAGTACATTAGATTCAAAACTTTCCATTAATAATTTGATTGAACTACATCTTTATAGTAACAGATAGATGATAAAATAACAAGAGATATAGATGTGCACGTATGTAAATATTCCTAACCTCTTTAATTGTTTTATTTTTTCAAATAGATATGACAAACACAAATACATATGTTATATTGCAAAAAAATAGATAAATCCAATTTGCATCTAGATGATTTCCACATCAAATTGACGATACTACGTTGTTAGAGCATTTTATAATTCTTGTTTTACAGAGGCTACGAGTTCATCTGATTTCATCAACGACAACTTAAGTTTTTCAACTGACAAATTGTCCGCATAATTCTTTAAAACCTGATACCAGATGTGGAGTGTCGCTTTACAAGAGAATCGGTCTTACTCCGTCTTCGTACATGATGCCGCCAAGATCGCGTTGCACGAGTACACAGCGTTATTTTACAACTAGGTATAGTCCGTTTCATTTTATTTTAATCTGACTAAATAGTAAATAATTTTTTTTTTAATATATATTTATATATAACGTATTTACCTGCCCATTAGTCAAATTAAAATAAAATGAAACGGACTATACCTACATTTCTTTCTAGCATCTTTTGTTTATGTACAATGATTCGCAAAAGTATTTGAATGCGTTGTATTTCGCCTAATAATTCTTTTTTGACGGACAATATTCCTAAATTCAATAATCGGTCATTTGTCATAGAATTCTTCATGTCGTTTTTAATACTCTTAAGCTTGCCCACATTCCTTTCACTGCTTGGAGTTGTAGCAAGTATTATGAGCAATAAGTGTTTTTCTGTGGAAAGAATACTAAATTCATTTTGCCATTGCTCAGTATTGATATTACTTTTATAGCTTTTCTAATTTATCGTGGGGAATATTTTTAGTGCCCTACAAAAAGTGATTTTCATGTCAATAAAACTTATTTTGCGAAACCTCCAAGTCGAACAACTAATTGTACAATTTGTAAATTGATTAATAAAAGTCTTTGACAAATATAAATTTTGGATTTGTTAATTTTCTACCAATCTACCTAATTTTAATTATTAACTTTAGATTATTGCAGTTTTTCTTTTATTGAATATCCTTATAGTTGGCCCAATGATGTGTTTTTTAACACGAAACTGGTCGCTTAATTTCTCAATAGAACTTTGTGAGATATGGACCACTTTTTCATTCCTACCTTTAATATGAGTATTTTCTTAACATAAAACTAAATGATTTACTTGGAAGAAACATTTTTCTATCTTGGATTTTCTAATCCTAAAAAAATATTTATTTAATCCAAATAAAATTTCGAGAAAATTACATTTTTATTGTCTTAAAATAAAAATATTTTCTTGAATAGAGACTGATTTTTGCAAGAAAATTTTATTGATGCAAGAAACCATTTCTTTGCGTGCAGGTAATGAAAATTGAGTACCACGCGGTCATTAAACTTTTAACAAAAGAAGAGCACACGCCTAATCACAATAAACAACGTTTAGACGGCGTTTATAGTGATTTTATCTCCTTCATATTCCACCGCAAAAAAGTGGGCAAAATGTTTTCGTTTGGGGCATGAATCCCTTGAAGATGACGAGCGCCCCGATCGGCCAATTGAACTGATAACGCCTTAAAACATTTCAATTATTGAAGAAATGGTATTAGCAGGTCATCGTTTGGAAGTGAAGGAATTTGCAGTGATGTCTGTACACAGAGAAATGGTTTCTTGCATCAAGAAATATGTTTTCTTGCAAAAATCAGTCTGTATTCAAGAAAATATTTTTATTTCAAGACAATAAAAATGTATAACATAAGAAAATAATTTTCTTGAAATTTTATTTACATTAAATAAATATTTTCTTAGGGTTAGAAAATCCAAGACACAAAAATGTTTCTTCAAGTAAATCATTTAGTTTTATGTTATGTAAGAAAATATTCATATTAAAGGTATGAATGAAAAAATGGTCCAGACCTCAGAAAGTTCTATTGAGAAATTAGGCGACCAGTTTCGTGTTCAAAAAACACATCATCGGGCCAGCTGCAAGGATATCCAATAAAAGAAAAACTATAATAATGGGAAAAAAACCTAAAGTTAATAAGTAAAAGTAAGTAGTAAGTGAATGAGCTAATGAAAAAGTGTTTTTTATAAGTTACAGTATTATTTCTTTGACAATGTAGTTAAATAGGGATTATTTTTATGTAATTTAATAATTAATGAGTTCATATTTAAGCTTATTTATCCCTTTATTATTATTATTTGTTATATATTTAGAAAACTATAGTTGGATTAGTACACGTTGTAAACAGCAATAAAAAGAAAAAAAATATTACATTAACCGGTATCTTTTGAAAATGTTTATGAAATGTCGTACGTTAAAGGTTATATCATTGCATGGGTAAGTATGCCATCTTTATTTCGGTTTTTATATTCGCTATTCTCTAGGACGGCATGACTATAACTACTGGCACTACGTGGCGCCAGAAAATATTTCAGTTGCTGTTTTTGAAGATTAGTGGCATAAACTGAGAGATGTAAGAGCAATGTGGCCAAGAGCAAGAAGCTTTAAAGCTTTTCCTCTTCTCATATTATTTTTGCCGGTAGTGATTTCATCAATACCCGGAGCTATTTATTAGCATTATATCTTGGTTATTGTTTGTAGGCACACTTTTCATGTGTACTTCTACATTAAGTTCACTTTTGTAGATAACCTCTACTTTTAGTCTTTTTAAAATCACAAGCAATGTCAATAACTTACTGCATTATGTACGTATATATCGTACTGTTTTAAACAAGGTAAGCGCAATTACTAATATGCATATAAATAATATGCATTTCAAGAATTCTAAGTAAAAAATGCTTTATTTTAAGAAAATGAAACTATTGATTTATAAACAATACCTAAACGCTTTCTGGAATTAAGAAATCCATTTACTTAAGAAAATATTGATGACACGACGCTGAAGATTTTCGAGTGTAGGTGACCATATGATTGCAGCGGATTCCAGGATGGGTCTAATATAGGTGATGTATAGCTGTTTTACTAAAACCAAGCTTGGAGATGAAATGACTTCTTGACTATATTAAGTCTGCAATTAGTCTTCTTAGTAATGTTAGATACATGTGCTGACCATGACAGATCCGATGTCACCGTTATTCCTAGATCTTCGTGGCGTTCCACCGTCTGGATTTGTTGGAACAAGATGAAGTGTGGATTGTTCTTCCCCAAACGAAGAATAATAACATATTTGTAAAGGGATCAACCAGTTGTCACACCAGGATTGAATGGAGTTGAGGTAAGCCTGCAGAGCCACATTCGCTAGGGGATGCCCCGAATAGCTTAATATCATCAGCATAAAATGCATGATTCCAACGCAGAATGTAACTCAAATCGGTAACGTACATAACGAACAAAATGGGTCCAAGGTTTGTTCCTTGAGGAACACCAGATAATACACAATGTAGTTCCGAGACAGATGACTCCACCCTCACGGAACATGTTCTGTTCGTTAAAAAAGTTTCAATCCATCTCAACAGGTTGCCACGAATACCGAAGTGTTCTAATTTAAACAGAAGGCGTCTGCTTGAGACTCTATTAAAGGCCTTAGCAAAGTCTAGGTATGTAATATCCACTGCTGTTCAACTGTCAAGAAAAGACGTCCATTTGTTTAAGCGCTCAACCATGTTAGTGTCGATAGATCTGTTAAGGATAAACCTATGTTGAGACGATGGTACGATGTTGTTTTCGCAGATGAACTTCATAAGATCTTGGGTGATAATTCGTTCCATTACTTTTAGACACACAGATACCAGACTCACAGGACGGTAGCTAGCGGCGTCAAGTTTATACTTATTTTTAAACACCAAAGCTGTCAGTCAAAACAGTCGGGTAGTGTAGCAGTCAGAAATGACTGCATAATGCTCGCTAGAGGTCCTGCAATGGGGGAGGCGTTGCTTTTCAGTATAGTGAAGGATATGTTATCAGGTCCAGGGGCTGAAGTTACAGAAAGTTTTTCCAACTGCGAACGTACGACACCTGCGGTAAATGACACATGCTCAATACTTGCTGTAGAACGAGGACCTGCAAGTGCTGGTAGTGGCATATCCTCCAAACCCAGAAACACGCTCTCAAACTGGGTTACATTAAACGCCAACGTTGCGAGAACGCAACGCGTTCTTTAACATTTCTTTAAAGGTGTATGATGGTATATTTCTGTTTGTTATGTGTTACTGATTGTAGTACTAAGTCTGGATAATCTTAGCATCTACTCAGAAATAATAAGTTTTAATAATTATTAATTTAAAAAAAAAATGCAAAGAGTTTGTTGTTTTTGTAATATCCAACGTATCCACAGAATATTTTCCTGAACCCTGTATAACTTCCGCAACTTTTGTTTTTCTGCGAAAATAACTCTGGTAAGAACCAAAAATTTCATAGAAGCCAATATGTCTTGAATATCTTATCATTAGAGTTTGTTAAAAAGGTTGTACCGGCAATGGTGCACCGCATAAAAGTAGGTACGTAATATACAATATTAGTGAAAAATAATATTGTTACCTTTTCCTCTCGTCTTGATGTTCACTGTGGCAATTGGCAACCGCCCTGCTAAGGTGCGTAGAATTGCAACGTCAGCAACGCTTCCATTGTCGATTCATTCAGCCGTCGACGGTGTTGTGAATATGTTGTCATATACTTCGAAAATGATCGTTCGACATCCAGTGAAGTAAGATTTGCAAATGTCAGATATTCCTTTTCCTCATCTGGGCACTCTTGATTTTCAGATATAGACCGAACCTTTTGTAAATCGGGATTTTTCGTTAAAATTGCTCCAAATTTTTGAGCAACATCGACTCCTATAGTGTTCGTCAAGTTTTCTAGAGCGGCTTGTAAATTGTTTATGCAATTTAATGCGTCTCGTGCAGATAAGTGATTGTTCTAATTGCTCAATAGCTTATGCAACTTCAGAATAGTTCATGGAAATTTCATCTATTTGTTGTTGAACGTCCGAATTGGAAAAAAAGTTACTGACTATCTCGAACTGCTGCAGAATCATTTGAATCAAGTTTCAAGATGACATTTTTCACTTGTGAAAAATATTTCTGATAGTAAGCCACTGCCTGCAGCCATGTTCCCCACCGCGTTATTACAGGCTGAGGTGGTGGTGGTAATTTCGGACACAATTGTTTAAATACACGGATGTGTTTGGGAGATTTGATGAACACTTTTTTGGTAGATGCTATTAACTTATCCACCATCGGATACTTCCTTCGAATGGTTTCTGCTACGAGGTGACATGGGTGTATGAAGTATGTTATGTGAAGAAGAGTCGGAAAGCATATTTTCAACATCCTACCAACTCTTAGCATTGTTGCGGCTCCGTCAGTAACGAACATTGTGAGTTAGGTTCCTGTGATACAAAATTCTCTCAACGAATCGTTTATTATCTTGACAACGGTTTCTGCATTAGTTTTCTGAATCCTTTTACTGGATAACAACAATGAAGCTGGTGGACCATCACGTTTTAACGGACGCGCTACAACATGAATGACGCTGTGTTTCTGAGCATCAGTTGTTTCATCCACACATAGGCAGATTTTCTTATTTCTCAACTCGTCTTTTATACATTCCTTTACTGTACCTTGCACACGCGGCAAATTGTATCGTAATTGCATAGACATGAGGGAACGAACTTAGCCCAAAAAAGACGAAAGTGTTCGTTAGATACTAGATGTGGGATGTTGCACACACTTAACATAAAAATAAAATCATATAAAAATTGCCAAAATCGCAACGTTAGCGTGAAGTAGGTATACACTATACGTAGCACGTGTACCTGACGCATCGCATATAAATATTTTTATGGGGTAACGATTTGTAAGTAATGCCGTTGTTTAGAAATTTTTGTATATAAGGGCTTGAATAGTTGAAGAGAGTACTTAGAAATAGTTTATACTGAAACGTGGTGTCACGATAAGTTTTCCAAAGTAAAGCAAATTCTTGCAGTTTAGAATGTTTCCCGTACAGTGGAAAACAAAACGAAAGCTCTGAATTAGGACTAGGAACGCAAACTGTACTTGAGCTCTTGTGTATTGTTCAAAATCCAACCATAAAGTGTGCTTTGATAACTTTCTTACTAGCTATGCTTTGATGGCTATACTTGAAGAAAAAGGATTTTATGTCACTGGTACGGTACGGGAAAATCGACGGCTAAATGTCCTACTATCGTCCAAATCGCTAAGTAGAACAGACCGAGGAACATTTGATGTCGCATCTGACAAAAATTCTTCTGCGCATATAGAACACTGGAACGACAGTGCAGTGGTTATTATAGCATCAAATGCAGACGAATTAAAACCATTGGTAACAGTGAAACGGTATAACCGCAAAGAAAAGCAGGAGATGCAAATAAAACAGCCAACTATGATCGAAAAATACAATCAACTTATGAGCGGAGTGTATTTATATGATAATGCCATCGCTAATTACAGCGTTGGAGTCAGAGGCAAGTGGCCGCTTTTCATCAATCTCATCGGCAACGCTTTGGTGAGTGTCTGGAAAATACTGGAAAAGAAGAGAACAACTTCAAACCTTTTACTAGGACATAGCTCGTCCATGAATATATTTCATGCTATAACGTTGGGCATACATGCACTTACTAAATCTGAGGAAGAGAAAAGACGTCGGTGTAAAGTATGTCATAACACTACAGTTTTCATATGTACAAAGTATGGAGCACATTTACATGTAAAGTGTTTTGACCAATACCATAAACTAGAAGTATTGATTACATTTACGACCAACGTTGCGTTTTCGCAACAGCAGTTTTTTTGTGTTGCCATGCAAATATATTCATAAAATTGCACAAAAATTTATTTTACTTCTCTTAGTTACCCTATCACTCAAAATTTTAAAAAATTTGAGTATTTTTATAGTCGGCCGTTAATGGGTAATTGTTGTTTAGAATACCTATGTGCAAGCAGTTTTATTTAAACCATTGTACATTTACACATACTAATAATACATAGACGTGCCTAATACATACGGCTACAGAAGCTATCTCCTGGTATTTTCCGTGTAAGACGAAACATAACTACTTTGTTTCACTTTTCTTGGCTTCGCATAGAATGCAGGTGTCAATAACTGTATAGAAAATTTTGTACTGTACAGAAATCGACTAACGTGGAAATTATTACAACATGGGAATACTTTTGTGTATACGCACATTTCTGTTTAAATTTGATAAGCAAATCTATTGCTTCATCTTTTCTTTATTTACTTGTTATCTGTGCCGTTCAATGTCACCACTACGTACACGTCTTTTTTCACGAATGCGAAATGAATAACCAACTTGAACTGGAAACAATTGACGTGATAGTTATCGTTTTGAAGGTAGGTCAAATTACAAAATACGTTACCAGGTTACTAATTAAATAAGTAGATGATGTAGTAATACTTTTATACTGATTTTGGAGCACTTCTATTTATCCATCTATCCTGTAAGATACTGGACCAAACCTCACGTAATACAGGGTGGGGCAATACTTACGTTATGATTTCAGGGATGCCAAAACAAACGAAAGTAAGGTAAAATAAAAAAAATATTGATATCCACTTATTCTATGAACCTTAAAAGTTTAACATTAAGAGGTTTTGAACAAAACATCGTATAAATGACGACCGCCATTGTCAGTGCAATTCTGAAGTCTAAGTCGGTAGTTTTCCGTCACCCGTTGTAAGACGTCGATTCGTATGAGCTGGATTTCTTGGCGAATGGCCGTCTTCAATGCCATCAATGTGCGGGGTCTGTTTTTGTAGACTTCAGCCTTGAGATAACCCCAGAGGAAGAAGTCACAATGGGTTAGATCTGGTGATCGAGTCGACCAATGAACGTCATCCGTCATTGAAATGAGCTTCCCAGGAAACATCTGCCTCAAAACCTCCATCGACCGCCGGGCTGTGTGAGCTGTCGCTCCGTCTTGTTGGAACCAAACACTGGCAAGGTGAAGATCATTCAGATTTGATCCCAAAAAGTTCTATAACATGTCAATGTACCGGTCAGAGGTGACTGTGACCGTCATTTCTCCCTCTTCAAAAAAATAGAAACCAATGACTCCATGACTGCGTATGGCACACTATGTGATTATCTTAGGACTGTGTAGTGGCCTTTCGTGCAACTCCCTTGGGTTTGCGTCACTCCAATACCGAAAGTTTTGGCGATTTACAGTGTCGCAGAGCTGGAAATGAGCCTCATCGCTGAACAAGACAATATCGGCAGGTTAAGAAGCTGCCGACAAATGTTTACATGGTTTTCGAGGTCTCTCGGTAACAGTTCTTGCACGATCACCATCTTGTATGGGTGAAAATGAAGCTGTTCGTGCAAAATACGGCGTACTGACCGTGCTCGCGGGCTGCCGTCCGTGGAGATCGGAGGATGGCACGTCTTACTCTCGCAACATTTTCAGGGGTACGAGCACTGCGTGCCCCCGCCCCTGACCTTGAATAGCGGAACTTGTGGCTCCAAAATTTCGAATCCACTTCAAGATTGTTGGTCTTGAAGGAATGGGAGCCAGGGGGGCTCAATTAAAGTTTGTTCGAAATGCACGTTGCGCGTTCACCACTGAATTCCCGTTTGTTAGAAAAGCTTCAATAATAAACGCACGTTATTCGCCTGGCCACGACATCTTCTCTACTGACTAACTTTAGGTTCCCTCGAGTCAAACGTGAAGGACAAGATAGTGGCAATTTTTGTCATAAAACTTCCTACTTCTTTTCAAAATAAATAATAGAAAATGAGTTCATAAATAAATCATCACTTATTTGTACAGACGATGCATGAACCAAATGTTTCCTGCCTTAGGATTAGACCCAGATAGTATTGGTTATTCACCAATAGATGTCCCAAGGAACTCTTTTTTTTTCTAATAAATCATTTGGCTTCATATAGTCAAATCATTTTCATTGGTTTCACAATTCTTTCGGAATTAAGTCTTCCGTAGATTATCCTTTTACTCCAAACTTGTCGAATGTTTGGAGGGATGGTATCACATACCATAACAGCACAGGTGTTGGTAACATTCTCGTGGCTGACCAATGCTACCTAAAATTTAATATTCTCTTCAATGTAGCTAGTATAGCAAGACCAAAAACCATGTTAAATACAGCAAATTCATAACTTTGAAAATAAATTGTAAATATTTGCGGCAACATTTTATGTAGATTAGATGCTCATTTTTATTCAACGTTTTGGAAATGCTAGAGTATTATGGAGTTCATTGTAAATTGTAAAAAAAATATATATACTACAATTGTAATTACGAAATTTTCGTTTTTCCAATATAAATTAGTAGGCTTTGAAAATAATCGAATTCTCTATTTCACTATTAATATATCCCCACTAAGTTTAGCAACTTTGCCGAATTTAATTAAGCTCAAGCTCTACCCCTTGTAATAAGTATCACACCCATAATGACCCGTGAATTTGGCTTAATTTTTCATTGACAACAATGTATTGTTAGCCAAAAATAATGTTATCTTTGATTATTTTTATCTCCACGATTACATTTATTGAATAGATTTTATTTATATTCTTGTACATTATTATATCGATGATATGAATTTTGTTTATTCCTTTGCCAGACTATAGATTTTTTGTAGTACATGAAATACAGTACCATTCATGGAAGTTCGGGCAAGCTGACAAATTATATTAGCTGTTTAGGAAAAAAAATTAAAATTATATAATATACATTTCTGTGAGGAATTATTAAAAGTAACCTTTTCTGGAAGCCTTTTACCAATTTCCAGGTAGTATTTGTCTATTATAAGACCGTTATCATAAAATATATAATTATGTTGGAAATCCTCAATAATTACAGTGACAATAAAGCTTTATAATAATCCCTAGGGGGGTTAGCTGATTCACTCGTGTTACCTGGAAATATTCGTATACCCATTATAAAGTATTATAACATTTGTAAACGCAGTAGTTCTGATGAGATTGTTATTGTGAAAGTATCTGTGGTTGTGCAAGTGAAAAATAAAATAATTTCGATTTGACTGCTTAAAATGCCCCGTGGAAAGCCTCTAGCTGTTTCAAAACGATCTGCTATTATTACCTTGCATCAAGAAGGGTACGCAGAAAGACGGATTGCGGATAAATTAAAAATAAAAAAATCTACAGTACATGATACTATAGTTCGATTTAAGACAACCGGTGACGTGCAAGATCGTAATCGGCCAGGACCGTCAAGAAAAACGACTCCTGCGGAAGATTTACGAGTAAAAATAATTAGTAAGCGCAATAGAAGACTAACAGCATAAGAAATTGCTGTAGAATTCAATAATGAGCGAGATTCCAAAGTTTCTGTGAGTACTGTATAACGTCGGCTGAAAGAGGCTGGGTTGCATGGGCGAGTGGCTTGTCGAAAACCGTTACTCCGAAGAGGAAATAGGCTGAAACGACTGAAATGGGCACAAGCACATAGAGATTGGACAGTGGACGATTTTAAAAACGCTTTGTGGACTGACGAATCCAAGTTTGAGCTTTTTGGAAAGAGACGGAGAGTTTTTGTACGCAGATCAAGAGGGGAAAGAATGTTACGGGAGTGTATAGTACCTACGGTGAAGCATGGAGGTGGATCTGTAATGGTTTGGGGTTGTTTTTCCTTAATCGGAACAGGGGACTTGCTCAAAATTGAGGGCATAATGAAAAAAGAAGAACATCGGAAAATCCTGGAGGAAAATGCCATACCGTCAGGAGTCCGATTAATTGGTCGTGGATTTGAATTTATGCAGGACAATGACCCCAAACATAAATCTAAATTGTGCACAGATTACCTGCAGCAAGAAGAAAATGAAAGAACCCTAAAAATTATGGAATGGCCGCCACAGTCCCCTGATCTGAACCCGATAGAGTTGTTATGGGAAGAATTAGACCGATGTGTTAGGAAAGTGTCCAAAATCGAAGGAACATTTGTGGACTATTCTCCAGGAGGTATGGACAAGCTTTCCCAATGAAACATTAGCAAAATTAGTGAATCGGATGCCGAGAATCGTGGCAGCAGTCCTAAAGGCAAAAGGTGAATTTTTCGATGAAAATCGGATTTAAATTATTTGTATTGCATTAACCTTTTCTATTTAATAAATTTGTGTTTGAAAATATGTAAAATCATGTAAGTAAGTATTAAATACATGGCCATTTAATATTTCTCTTATTTTCTTTGACTTCCGTACATTTTTTTGGTTGCCCGAACTTCCATGAACGGTAGTGTATATGACTAAAGTTGAAAGAAATAAAATGGATTAAAGGGAAACAAAAAACAAGAGTATAAGTGCCTATTTACACAGGGTTTTCGTGAGTGGAAGTAAGTCTTTGCCATCGGCTATTGGTTCCCAACCTTTTCTAGAGTACTGATACGAGAAACATTTTTGAGCGGTTACTTGGAACTCTTTCTAATTCTGCTGGTTATGTTTTTGCGAGGACTAGCTCTCTATGTAAGAAGCAATGTTTAAATAAATTTTACCGTTTCCCTGCTTTGTGATTGTTACAAATCCTTTCACTGCGTCTACCGTTGGTGGCGTACGAATTTCTACACGTTGTTTCCAAGTTAAACTAAAAAAAAATAATTTCGTTAAAAATGGCTTCTCCTGTCGTTTTTTCTAATCATCTACAACACAAAAATTCATTGACTATTCTATTTTCTTTAACAAATCGAATGAATCCAAGTAAAATGGCTTTTACACTGATATCGACGTATTCGTCAATTTGAAGAGCGAAATACGTATTTCGAAGTTTATTTGCAAGTCTGTCTTCAATGTCACATGTCATATTGAATATTCTTCTTTGGATAGTAATATTTGAGAACGGTATTTCCATTACTTTTTTTTGCATCTTCCCCAAACATTATATCATTGACGAATATACATATGTATATTTACTTCCATCATTGAAATGTGAAAATCCGCGATTTCCTTGTTTTTTCCGGCGTAATAATAATATATGTCTACCCAGATAACGATTGATAGTAGTGGGAACAAGTAATAGCAGAGTAGGGAGCGAGAATGTAAAAATGTTCGCAAAACACTTTTGCAATGCTTGCGGAATACTGGTCGGAAGCCAACCTCCAAATCTAAAAACAGCCGAAGAGTTTCTGGAAGGTGATATTGATGCATAGTCGTCGTAAAGGGGATATGAAATAAAGAGAGTAAGTGTGTAGTTCAATGTTGACAAAATAAACAAACAATGCAATACACAAACCAATGAAATTTTGTCAAAACAAGTTCTTTGAACCCTAGAATACCTCAATTTCTGCAAATGCCTTACTATTAGGTATCGAAAATTTCCAAGTGCTTAGCTGCAAATTGCAGAGGTATTTATTCGAGAGCTCTTATGTTAAATTTTTCTCCTGCACAAATATTTTGTTTCAAAATATGTAATATTGAAATAATACACGTTGTAGTTTTTTAATGGAAAAATTATAAAGCGCGATCGAATTTGAACTTTAGTATTTGTTTGCTGAATAAAACACAAGTTAGTGTTAGTACCGTTAGAAAACGTTTGCTAGCTGCTAGACTTAGAGGGTGTGTGGCAGTAAAAAAGCCATTATTGAAATCTGTTCATAAGCAAAAGAGGTTTCATTGGGCTCGAAAGCATGAAAATTGGAGTCTAGATCAATGGAAAACAGTTTTATGGACAGACGAATCCAAATTCGAATTATTTGGTTCTCAACGCAAAATGTTTATTCGGCGTCGACCGCAGGAACGAACGAAGAATATTTGGTGCCTACAGTCAAGCACGGAGGTAAAACTATAATGATTTGAGGGTGCTTCGCTGGTGTATAAGTCGGTGATCGAGTTAAAATTGAGGGAATAATGAAAAAGGAACAGTAGTTGGGGATCCTAGAAAATCATGATGTGCCGTCTGGGGAACGAATTATTGACCAACCATTTGATTTTCAACAGGACAATGATCCAAAACACAGCAAAAGTTTATAAAAGATACCTGGAGGACCAGCAAGCTAGAGGCAACTTAAATTTAATAGTTTGGCCACCGCAATCCACAGACTTATCACCCATTGAACATCTGTGGGATCAGCTAGATACAAGAGCGAAACAACGTCAACCCGGAAACGTTACACAGCTCTGGGAGTATTTACAGAACGCTTGGAACTAAATTGAGTCGGGCTATTTGGAAAAATTAGTTATTAGAATGCAAAAAATTTGTAGAGCGATAATCAGAGCAAAAGGTGGCCATATCGATGTAAATAAATTATAAATATCACAAATTTTAATAAAGCTTATTTTTTGTTAAATTTGTCAGTAATATTAAAGAGGTACTCTAAATCTGTGGCACTAGAACACGGAAACAGTTCACTAAAACCCTTACCACAAAACTTAACTCATACTGGACGCACGATAGCCTGGCTATCGAAACGTGCGGAATTTAATCACGATCGCGTTATTTGTCTGCTAGCTACAACAGCATAAGCATGTCAGCTCCGCTATTAGTTTGCACCAAAGAGGAACAACGAGCAGTGATCCGATTTTTGTGGTCAGAGGGTGTGAAAACTTTTGTCACAATACGGGGACAGTGCTTTATCTCGTAAAAGCGTTTTTTTGTGGATCGAAATGTTTCAAAGTGGCCGCACGAGCGTAACACAAAAAGAGGGAGCTGGACGGCCGTCAACCTCGACCACCGACGACAACATTCAGCAATCTCGAGAGATGGTTACAGCAAATAGGAGAGTTACCATAGATGAGGTTGCATCTTCTTTAAACATCAATCACGGTTCTGCCTATCAAATTATCCACGATGAACTTAAATTTCGTAAAGTGTGTGCGCGATGGGTACCACGAATGCTTACCGCAGAAAACAAAACCAAACGTTTGGACATCTGCCAACGCTTACTGGATCGCTTCAACGGGGAAGGCGACGCATTTTTAAGCAGAATAGTGACTGATGTTTAAAGAAGATGCAACCTCACCTATGGTAACTCGCCTATTTGCTGTAACCATCTCTCGAGCTTGCTGAATGTTGTCGTCGGTGGTCGAGGTTGACGGCCGTCCAGCTCACTACTTTTGTGTTACGCTCGTTCGGCCACTTTGGAACATTTCGATCCACAAAAAAACGCTTTTACGAGATAAAGCACTGTCCCCGTATTGTGACAAAAGTCTCCGGTGAATCTCAACACCTTTCACACCCTCTGACCACAAAAATCGGATCACTGCTCGTTGTTCCTCTTTGGTGCAAACTAATAGCGGAGTTGATATGTCCATGCTGTTGTAGCAAGCGGCCGCCACTACGCTAACCTTCAAAGCTTGTTATGGCGAAAGTGTAGATAATATTTGACTTACATGGGACAATGGACATTTTTCAGTTTTCATAGATAGATTGGAAGAACTTTTACATTTCTTATTGGACAAATATAATAAAATAATTTTAACCGGAGACTTTAATATAAATTTTTTGACGCATTCCAACAGTCTTCTTGAGCTGAAAACTCTTATAGCCCCCTTCAATGTGGATATAACAATAAATCAACCTACGAGAGTGTCGGCTGGTGGTGGATCCTGTATTGATAACATTTTGACAAACTTAAATGTGGAATGTTACGAAACCTTTGTTTTCGATCCGTGTCTTTCCGACCATAAAGCTCAGGCTTTGCTTGCAAATATTACTTGTAGCTATTTACGACCTCCCTCACAATTGAAGCGTTGTTTTACTGATAATAATATAAAAAATTCTCTAATTCTTTAAATGATATGGATTGGAGTTTGGTCTTCAGTGATGGTAAAAATGTTGATACGTTAAATTCAATTGCTAATTATATTGTAAATTTTTTTTTTAGTAGTATTAATAAATATTTTCCTCTGAAGAAAACCGTAAATAAAAATGCATCACCTGTTAGTTGGTACAATGCTGAGTTGAAGGGGATGCGGGACACGCTGCAATCGCTGAAAATTATTTGTGATGTGCGAGGCGGTCAACTAGAAAGGGATATCTATAGAAACTATTTAGGTAATTATAGGAAAGCTATTACAGAGGCAAAGAGAAGAGCCTATGGCCGGTTTTTATCTAATTCAAACAATATTTGTAAAGATAGCTGGCGTTTAATTAGATACGAATGTAATAACATGAAAAATGATAATCTTGAAATTGAAATTAATCCCAGCGACTTTAATAATTATTTCGTTAATGTTGCTGAATATGTTATAAGATCTCTTCCTACTGTAAATAAGCCATCGAATTATAAACGCCTTTTACCTACAAATTCTAGCTCCATTTTCTTTAAATCTATACTGCCCCTCGATGTTGTCGAAGCTGTTATGTCCCTGAAAATTCAAATTCTGTCGATTGCTACGGTATGTCTGGTCGTTTAGTAAAGAGTTGCATCGATAAAATCGCGGTTCCCTTAGCAGCATATTTTAATGATTGTATCGAACTAGGTGTTTTCCCGGATGTTTTTAAAAAAACAAGGGTAGTCCCTATATATAAGAAGGGAGATAAAAACAATGTAGAAAACTATCGCCCTATTTCAATAATACCAACATTTGGCAAGGTTTTTGAAATAATTATAAAGAAAACACTGATAAGCTTCTTTGAATCTAAATCTTTGTTTAACGAAAAGCAATTTGGTTTTCGAAAGGGTCGCTCCACTGCTCAGGCAGTGTGTAATTTAATATTCCGGATAGTTGAGGGTCTTGAGGATGGTTTGCGCACGAGAATTACGTTGTGTGACCTCAGCAAGGCCTTTGATTGTGTTGATCATAATGTATTGCTCGACAAACTCTTTGCATATGGGGTACGGGGAAATGTTCATACTTTACTAAGTTCTTACTTGTCTGATCGCTCGCAATTTGTGGATGTTAAGGGTAATGTTTCCAAGTCTCTTACTATTAAATATGGAGTTCCTCAGGGTTCCGTCCTCGGACCTCTCCTCTTTTTCATTTATGTAAATGACCTTTTTGAACATATTACACCCGATGCATGTGTCATGTATGCGGATGATACTACGTTGATATCATCTGCTAAAGACGCAGACACTCTATTTAAGATGTCGTGTGAGCTTCTGGCTGCTACTGAGGAGTGGTTTGCGTCCAATGGATTAAAATTAAATAACGAAAACACTCAGTTCTTGGATTTTGGTTTGCGTGGACATCTTGGGGTGCCCGAGACAGTGAAGCTTCTTGGTGTTACCATTGATAGCGGTTTGTCTTGGATACATCACATAAATGAGGTCTGTACAAGGTTATCTAGTACAATATATGTCCTGAGAAAACTTAAAAATTTAGTTGCACCGAATGTGGTTCTGTCGGTTTACTACTCCTTATTTCATAGCCACTTGATTTACGCAGTCATACTCTGGGGTAATTCTTCACATTCTGTTAACGTTTTTAAGTTGCAGAAACGTGCGTTGCGCATTATTGAGGGTGTTGGTTTTAGGGATTACTGCAGACCAATTTTTAAACAACGTCGTATATTACCATTGCCATGTATATACATTTATTTTCAGTTATTGGAGATCCATTCTAATAAAGGTAGTTTCAATACAAATTCAACAGTACATTCTTATAATACTAGAATCGCACACAAGATTCGAGAAGCAAGTTTTCGTTTTTCTAAATCAATTAAAAATTGCTTAAATATTAAATTATATAATCATTTGCCATTGCATATTACAAAGTTGAATATGAATAAATTTAAGAGAACAATTAGAACCTACCTTCTTACGCACTGTTTCTACTCTGTTGCAGAGTACTTAGACACGCCTCCTGTTATTTACATCTTTCCTAACACCTAGTTTTCTTGTGTGAGTTGTTTCTTCGTGGTCTGCTTTTGTGTTGATGTGATTCATTTGACATTGGTTTAGATACTAATTTAGATATATGACGATTGTAATACTTTTGTAAAAACAATAAATAAATCTATCTATCTACCCTCGTATATCTTAAAGTTTGTTTCGCTTAATCAAGTACTCGAAATCTGTGGTACTGGAACACTGAAGCAGTTCACTAAAACCTTTACCACAATACTTTACTCATACTGGACGCACGTTTCGATAGCCAAGCTATCATCATCAGCAGTAAAACTGAATTATTCACTGAATTCAGTTTTACTGCTAAGTATCGTAGTAAGGGTTTTAGTGAACTGTTTTGTTTCGCTTCTCACAAAGTAAGTTAATAAACGGGTATTTATTATATTGATAAACAGGTTTCAATTTGATAAACGTAGTTCATTGTTGTAATAAATTTATTAGTTAATATAATATTTTTTTTGTTGCATCAACAAAACGAAGTGTACTGTTAGTACAAATTCAGACTCCGGTCGTGAAAGCTTACAGTTATTTAATACCCTTTGTAATATTTGTTTTTTTCTTTTCTGGAGGCACTTGTTTTAATGGAACAAACAATTTGTAACTGTTAGCTTCCATCCATTGGAAATTTGACTATACCTAACGCTTTTTATTAAGTTTTAACAAATCTTTCGTACAGAATTCCATTTGTAGCTTCATAAAAACTCGATGTGTAATCAGAAGTAAACAATCTACAATGAATAATTTAATTTCGACAGTAAGCCTGTTTGTAATACGTTAAAAATTCATCATTAAGGAATGCAGAAGTAAGTTAGTAATCACTCAGGCATTGTATTTATAGAACAAGCGCTATTTTAATCCATAGTTATTTTTCCATAATTTCACTGTTGTAAACCTAGTAAATAGCCATTTTGTTCGTGTGGGCCGAGAGCTAAAAACCTATGTAGTACATACACGTACACAGTGGACCTAGAACGAATTAAATATTTATTTTGAGGAAATACGTGGCCTATTTATAGAAACAATTTAAGAAGTTATATTTAGTCCAACAAAACGAATCCAAGTGTATGCTTATGTATATGGATACTTAGACACGCGTCGATGATGTTAGTGTTTAGTTTGACAGATAGATGTGTTTAATGTAGAGATTGTAGAGCAATATGGGCGAGATAAACTGCTGCTATTTGATGTGAAAAAGACAGAGCAACATCTTAACAATTTAATCGTCGATTTATTCGGCGTTTTTGAAGAATTTTAACGATTGCTGAGTACAAAAAAAGATAGTAAAATGTAGTAAGGTCGTCAAAAGCAGTAAAAAAGTTAAAATTGAATGATTTTGCCAAAAAAGTGATCAAAAAGAAAATTACAATGAATTACACTAGGGAACAATTTGTAACACAATTTCTGTTGAGTTTGGTTTTTGAGCTGTTTTATAGTTAATTAGGCATGCTGGTTTCAAAACTGTAGTTAGTTTTCTTCTACCACGTCAAGTTTTATCTCTACACCTTATGAGAATGTGACCACTCTCCGCGAAATCGAGCATGAAAAGAATGCTTGGTTGGCATTCAAAAACATTGTTAAAGACTATCTTGGAAATACACGAGCACAGAATTACGCCAAAATTGTCCAGCACATCTTGGAGAGCTTCAAACTGCTAGGTTACAACATGAGTACCAAATTGCATTTTTTACATAGCCATCTTGCTAACTTCCCGGAGAATCTTGGTGCAGTCAGTGATGAGCAGGGTGAGCGATTTCACCAGGATTTGAAGGTCATGGAGGCACGGTATCAAGGTAGATGGGATGTATATATGATGGCTGACTATTGTTGGAGCATCAAGGGAGAATGTCCACAGATTAAACATTCCAGAAAAAGCTATAAGCGAAAATGTTTGCCTTAATATGTAATTACCGTTCGATAAAAAAACAACTATTTGTAGGAACACAATTTAACTTGCAGTAACTATTATAGCCTTTGTATGAATAAAATTATTCTTTATAAACAGTATATTTGGTAACTTTTTACTTTATGTTCCTTTATATGCACAATTTGTATGACTTTTGAGGGTATCCTGTAGCTTAAAAAGTTGACATGATTGACAAAAACTGCGGTTATTTTTGGATCTAGAGGCCAAAAGTTAATTGAAAACAAGTCACAGATTTAAGACAATGAAATTGCTATTCGCCAGTGTTATTTTTCTTTAAGACGAAACAGTCCAGAAAAATAAGGAATTTGGGTAACATTTCGGAGTGTGTGAGAATGAAATTTTGTATGCGAGCTAGAATCAATGGGTTCTATGTTAGCAACGAACTTCAACCATTCCTTTTTTTTGAGGTACAAGGCCAACTTGATTTTTCTTAATGACAATACCCTTTTTCCTTTTATATCCAACAGTTTGTTGATCTCCTACGGAGCTACATTAAAATTTCGGTACGTTACGTAAGCACAATCGATTAGTTAGATATTAGGTTATGGAATATTAACCCTTGACCGGTGAGGTACTTAACTTTTAATATAAGTGGTGACGTGGGGCCAGGCATACCTCAGTAAGCATTAACAAAAAACCTTAATAAACTTAATTAAAGTAACGACATTACGTCTTTATGAATTCATTTTAAAATATCCTATGTATTTTTTTCTTTAATTACAGCGTTAGAAGCTACATTTTGATGCCACTCCTTTACCACGACAAACAAATGTAGGTAGCCAAAATTATAATTTATTTAAATTTTGAAAATAAGATTTAAACAATAAAATTGTAAGGAAACTAGATTCTAATATATTATCTGCGATTTACATTAATAAGAAACTAAAAAACGTGTTCTAATACAAAAACTGCAAATAGTAATTCCGACTAATCTTGGCGACAGTCCTTGCAAATGCAGGCAATACATTCTACACAAACAGGTTTCTCGTAAAGTGTGTGTAGTACAAAAGGCCAATAAACGTTCTCAATTCAATAATGTCCACATCTTTCATTTCTACTTTGTCTTCGTCAGAATAACAATTTCTTTTTATTCTAAGTCGTTCGATAGTGTTTCGTTGTTTAATTTATCATATCTTCAGTAAAAGCGCAATTCCAAATTCGCAGGACATCTACGTTAGTTTCTAAATTTTTTTACGAAACCTTTCAAAAATAGAAAATGACATCTGATAATACTATGTCAGAGTACAATGACTAAAGCTGGCCACGAGCGGTACCGCGCAGTAGCGTAGAGTCGACCAGGCCTTGCGTTCCACTAGAGTTATTCTGCTAATAGAGATGTTTGCTGCCGCAAATAATTTCGCTCATTTTTTAAATAAAAATTAAATAACACGCGCTCAAACACTTACCATTTTAAGAGTCCTCCGTGAAATCACAAAGTGAATAATGTCTGTTAAATATCTGCAACATTAGATATGTTTCAACTGTTGTTTCGGCAAAACTAGTACGGCATGAGGAAAAAATGCGTTTATATGCAGAGAACGAACGTTCTACATCTAGTGACGTACTATTTGCGTAAGTAAAATAATCTTTCAAATAACTTAACGATTCTGTTGACGCACCTTCACAAATGTGTCTTAATGTACCAAAATCAGAATTTTTCTCAAAAACACTTTCAAATTTTTCTAGAACTTAAACATTTTTTGCGTCTTCAATCGCGCAAAGCTGTGCGTGAACATGTTGCACTATTTGTAGAGATTCTTCTAACGGCACCGCAGGATTTTGTAATTTTTCTATTGCATCTGCTAGCCCGAAGTAATTGTCGTGAATGATTTTTAAATCCATTTTAACCTGACTATCTTGAAATTTCGACTGGTTTTTCTGGATAGTGACAGCTTCCTTTGTATCGAATTGTAGAACCACGTTCTTAATATTGTCAAAATATTTATGATAATAAAACGCGGCCTGTAACCATGTTCCCCAACGAGTTAGAATAGGTTCTGGTGGCTCTGATATACGGGGGCACAGTCTGTGAAATTCGCGAATACGTTTCGGTGATTTGACAAATACTGCTTTGGTATGCGCTATTAAAGCGTCTACCTCAGGATAACATTTTCTGATACTATCCGCCACAAGATTGAGGGCATGAATTTTACACGTAATGTGTAACAAATTAGCAGAATGCTTTTTAAGAGACCGGCCTACAGAAAGCATGTTTGCAGCACCATCACTCACTAACATCAAGAGTTGGTTTGTTGAAAGTTCAAACTTGTTCAGTGTATTTAACACTAACTTTGAAATTACTTCGGCAGTACACTGTTGTATTCGTTTGGAGACTAATAGAAGGTGCCGATTGATGAGGTTCCAATTTGCGTGCCATTACATTAAGAACAGAATGTTTCTTCCGATCTGTTGTTTCGTCGACACATAACCACAATTTTTGATCTTTCAACTCCGATTTTATTTTTTGTTCAATATGTTCGCGCGCAAATGGCACAATTCTTCGTAACGATGTTCGACTTGGTAATTTTCACTCCGAATAGTTATTCCAAAAGCAGATAAGTGGTTCCTTGTCTAGTAAATTAAACGATATATTACATGCAATAAACGTAACGCATAAATTAAATATATATTTTTCATTGTCTCGTGCGCAATTTCTTTTTGAGACATGCTTTTCACTATTTACGTGTCGTAGACAATGTTGTCTGGACCAACACATTAACGGGATTTTACAGATTACACATTTAATTTTAGCACCTTCATATATTAAGTCTGGAATTTCTGCAATAAATTTTCGAAGTTTGTCCGACCGCGGTTGTTTTGCTGACGAAATCATAATTTTTCTAGGACAGATAAATAATTGCGCAAATGACCGGCAGCGAAGATGTCCGTACTGCTCCGCAGACGAAGTAATACTACCGTTCCTCTCGGTCCGAACTGATTCTACGCCGATGCGCGGTACCGCTCGTGGCCAGCGTTAATAATGACTGACCATTTGAAATTATTTTTACCAAAAAGTAGTTTTCTTCTCCATCACTTTCTATCGATTCATGCCACTGTAGTACAGTACTTTCAAAGACTGGACTGCAGTAATTTACACTTTTCTTCGAACAAGCCATAACATACACTACCGACCATAATTATTTGCCCACCTATATTTTTGCTTGGATTTTAGAAAGTTATTTATTTATTGTTATTTAGGAGCTATAATTATTTACTTACAAGTAAAAGAAGGAATCACATTAAATAATTTCGCAAGATGATACTTAGTTATTGATTGAATCTCCTTAATCCGATAATTAGGGTACGAGGTAGGGCCATGAAAAAACCCGAAACGTAATACAATTATCCTTCACTAATAAATATCTAACGTAGGTCAGGTAAAAATGATAATTTAGATTTAGTAGTTATTGTACTTTAAACAGTGAATATCGTTAATAAAATTATCTAAAATCTGTATTAGAATGACGAAAACAAGAGAGTTGTCTTTAGAAAACCGCACAATGATTGTTGCTTTACATAATCTTGGCCGAAGTAACAAAGATATCACACGAAAATTGAAATTAAGTCGCTGAACTGTTGACTATAGTGTTAAAAAATATCAAGAGGCTGGCACATTATTAAACAGAAAACGAACAGGTCGACGGAAATTGACAACACCAGCGGAAGATCGTCGAATAATTATGACGAGAAAACGAAATAGACGAAAAACTGCAACTGAAATAAATAAACATTGGTTGTTCTTGTTTCAAGGTACAGATATATATAAGAAAAATGATTATTTTGACACTGTTAGATTTAGAATTTTTCCAGCATTTTCAGGCCTACCACCGGTTTTAAAGATTTCTAACCTTTCTTTCGCTGCTTCCTATCTTATTGCCTTTTTCATATTTGAATATATTTTCTTTTAAGAAGAAACATCTCTGTAAATGTTTGTCGGCAGTAAAGAATTAAGTTCATTTGCAATCTTTTTCCAAGCCCCTTCTTCATTGTTTGTCATCGTATCCGTTTTCTTTTTGTTTTCTATTACCATTTTATGACTATTCACTAACATTATTAGGAAACTTTTCTCTTCTAAAGTGTAGTTGAATCCTCTTGTTCTTTTTTGACTATTAATAATGTAGTAGTACGTAATATGTGCCGTGCCGACGTTTGTCTTTACTCGTTAATTTTGACGTTAGAAATGTGACAAATAAGAATCCGCATAATTGATGAAGTGGCAAATTACAATATTGATAATCAATCCGACATTTTAAGAAATTTTTGTATATTTCTCTCTTATTTCACCTATATACATTATAACGCATTAGATAATAAGCAGTGTTTATTTTAGTTTTGGAGAAAATAGTTCCATAAATTTGTGCCGCCCTTTTAAATAGTGGCATCGTAATTTAAGGACAGAATAAAATAATCCGCGGCTTAAATAATATGGTGCAACTACCTACAATAATAAGAATTACTTAAATTAAAGTAAAACTTAATTTTGGTTCGATATATGACCGATCGGTGAGATTGGCCATATAATTTACTCAAATATTTTACCAATTTTGGTCCTTCATTTCTAGAAACAATACGTTCAATTAACAATAAGTAAAACGCTACGAGGAAAATTGGATTCTATTATTGTTTTAAATTTAAGTGTGTGATAAATAAATGAAATTAGCTCAATTATACAAGAAATTAAAATGTTACTACGTACTTGGATTAGAAAAAAACAAGAGGTGACGTCAAGTTTATTTATTCTTCGAATTACAATTTATCAATTTAATTGTAAACAATGACTCATTGGCACCACCAAAAATTATTAATAGAAACATAAGATAGCAAATGCATAAATTCGTAAAATCCTAAAACTTGTATATAAGCGATCTCAATCTATGGACAGAAATCATTCTTTAATGGCCAATCATTCAAAAGGAAAAACGAGCAATTAAACCATGCAATCAAATTCACCAAACAGTTAAAATCCCAAGTTCGTTGATCCCACTATTATGTGTGTGTGAATATTTTAGGATTTTTCAGTGAAAATACATAAATAAAATTCGGTGTGTAAATTTCGACTTCCGCATTGAAATTAAGGTTACCACATTTCTACATGCATAATTACATATGACAGACAACCATTTAGTATGAACAGTTATTGCAGCACAGATAAATATATAATGAAAAAAAATATAAAATACATAAAGCTGGATTAGTAAAAGTTGTTGATTGCGTAAGAAATTCTAAATTACCGCAACTACGAAATACTTATTTGATATAATGTTATGTACTTAACGCATAAAGGTACCGTAATAGACATTTTAATGTGTACTAATTAAATAATACAAATCTTATCTATCATAAATCATAAGGATTAGTGACAAACAGCATGAAAAGAATAAGTGTACATTCACGATTTGAGATTACAAGCATAGCTTGGTAAATCCTCTTAATACTTTGCTTAATATACAGCGTTATTGGTTATATTTTAACCTTATTATTTATTTTATTATTACCTATACAAAAAAGTTTCAAACAAAGAGTAACAAGAGTTTGGATGTAAATCGATGTATTCTTTTCTTATAACACGTTTATTTTTACCATTCCTTACATACGGAAAACAATATTTCTACTTTTTCAGCTGGAATATAAGCCATTTTTATCAAATAAATTACATTAAACAAGCAATTAATTGTTTCATATCCACCATGTTTATTAATACTTAATGGTAACCTACTTTCCTTTAAAGAAACAATTTCCACAATTAAACCAATCAAATCTGATTTATTAGCTACTGAAAAAGTTACATTTCATAGATATATAGAGTTTGTTAGAAAGGTGGTACCGGATAGCAGTAGCGGTAGCGGCGTGGGTAGAGGTAATTTTCAACTCGTAGTCGATCTCGACAGTACCGCGAGAGAGTTCAAAGCGACAGTACGCTGCACGCTAAATAAGTACGCGGAGATGGGACGCCCAAAGGGTGTAACGTTCCCTTCGAATGTGAATAAATATCTCAGGCATTTCCCTGGATTAGAATATAGAAGTCCGGATATTTATTGGACAATATGCAATAGCGGATTGCTAAGTCGCGATAGGTTTGAATGTAGAAAACATTGTAAAAGTAAACGTCATATATTGAATTTAAGAAACAGTATTCCATACTGGCAATTTTTATATGATTTTATTTTTATGTTAAGTGTGTGCAACATCCCACAACATCTAGTATCTAATGAACACGCCTTTTTTGAGCTAAGTACGTTTCCTCATGGAAGTTGCCAACATCTATGCAATTACGATACAATTTGCCACGTGTGCAAGGTACAGTAAAGGAATGTAGGTATAAAAGACGAGTTGAGGAATAAGAAAATCTGCCTATGTGTGGATAAAACAACTGATGCTCAGAAACACAGCGTCATTCATGTTGTAGCGCGTCCTTTAAAACGTGATGGTCCACCAGCTTCATTGTTGTTGTCCAGTAAAAGGATTCAGAAAACTAATGCAGAAACCGTTGTCAAGATAATAAACGATTCGTTGAGAGAATTTTGTATCACAGGAACCCAAGTCACAATGTTCGTTACTGGCGGAGCCGCAACAATGCTGAGAGTTGGTAGGATGTTGAAAATATGCTTTCCGACTCTTCTTCACATAACATGCCTATCCGATGGTAGGTAAGTTAATAGCATCTACCATAAAAGTGTTCATCAAATCTCCCAAACACATCCGTGTATTCAAATAATTGTGTCCGAAATTACCACCACCTCAGCCTGTAATAGCGCGATGGGGAACATGGCTCCAGGCAGTATCTTACTATCAGAAATATTTTTCACAAGTGAAAAATATCATCTTGAAACTTGATTCAAATGATTCTGCAGCAGTTCGAGATAGTCAGCAACTTTTTTCCAATTCGGACGTTCAATAACAAATAGATGAAATTTCCATGAACTATTCTGAAGTTGCACAAGCTATTGAGCAATTAGAAAACAGTTACTTATCTGCATGAGACGCATTAAATTGCATAAACAATTTACAAGCCGCTCTAGAAAACTTGATGAATACTATAGGAGTCGATGTTGCTCAAAAATTTGGTACAATTTGAACGAAAACTCCCGATTTACAAAAGGTTCGGTCTATAACTGAAAATCAAGAGTGCCCAGATGAGGAGAAAGAATATCTGACATTTGCAAATCTTATTTCACTGGATGTCGAACGAACATTTTAGAAGTATACGACAACGTATTCACAACACCGTCGACGGCTGAATGAATCGACAGTGGAAGCGTTGCTGATGTTGCAATTCTACGCAGCTTACCAGGGCGGTTGCCAATTGCCACAGTGGACATCAAGACGACAGGAAAAGGTAACAATATTATTTTTCACTAATATTGTATATTACGCACCTACTTTTATGCGGTGCGCCACTGCCGGTACCACCTTTTTAACAAACTCTATAGATAGAAGTACATCACGTGGTAACATTTGATACACAGTTATTAAATCAGATTTGGTTGTTAACCGGTATGTAACTTTGTTTGTAATCAGAGAAATGGGGCCTATTCAAAAATATAATAATATACTGGGTGCAGCAATAGTACGTCCGTCTTTTATTACTCGAGCTGTATGTTTTGATTATTGGAGATGTAATAAAATGTTAATTCTGCATCTCTAGAAAACATATTCCGATATACTGGGTGTTTTGTAAAAAAGCTGGCACAGTTTTTTAAATGAAACACCGTGTATACTTTTACATTATTAAAGATCCCTAACTACACTCTATTCAACCCCAGATTATGAAAGTAACGTATTTTAAGGTTTTCGAGTTACAACTGTTGCTATTAAAAAATTGAAAAATTACATATCCCAAAGAAAAAAATACAAACGCTTTCAATGTTAGCAATAAAATTGTTTTTATCACCCGATGTACAGGATGGTCATCAAGAAAGTATTGACTTTACCAATTTAAATGATTTTTCTCGATTTTGTTAAATAGAACACCTGTTTACTACGACTAGAAGTGATGTAGAATTACATTCTGCATCAATCCATATTAGGTTTCCCTATACCTATTTTTCGCGGTTCCTACAATAATCCAGAATATTCGAAATTTCCTATTTTAAAATAAATTTTAAGTGAATTAATTTATAGAAAAAGCGGGCGACGATTCTTTCCTCGTAAGAAGAAAGTAACTAAACTAACAAAATTTATTGAAACGCAAAAGTAGAAATAAAATATTAGCATGTATTATTAAAAGTAATGCAAAACGGAATTAATAAAATGAGAATCAAATATAGAGATGATAATGAAAGAAAGAAAAACCTAAGGTAACAAATGTTCAAAGTGCAAACAAAGGTTGACTCTATTTATGAATACCCTCTGAACTCGCCTTAATTCTTCAGATGCTATGCTTCAATAATACTTTGCAAAAGGTGCTCTATTGTTGTAGTAGCCTTAGTATATACAGTTTCTTTACCACGTCCAAATAAATAAAAATCAAGATGTGTTAGGTTCGGAGATCTAGGCGGCCATCTTACAGGACAATTCCTTCCCAACCATCTCTTGGGATACGTGTTATTCAGATAATCTCGTACAGCAATAGAATAATGTAGAGCTGTCCCGTCATACTACAGCCACATTTCTTCCCGGATTTCAAAAGGGACATTTGCCAATAATCGTGGTAGTTCATTTTGTAAGAACTCCAATGTTACTGATCCACATGTCGCAAAATTCTTGGATTTTCATCTGCATAATAATGAAAGTTATGCTTAGTTACCGATCCATTTTTGTGAAAAGTTGCTTCGTCAGAGAATAACACTTTAAAAATAAAATATGGATTTTCTTGTAATTTATCATTGGTCCAGTTACAAAACTGAAAACGTTTTTCGAAATCCTGTTGAGTAAGCTCCTGATGTAACTGAATCTGGAGGATGTAAACGATTTTTCTTTAATATTCGTAGAACAGATAGTCCACTTACATCTGTGTTCTTACTTATATTTCTTTGGCTTCTATTTGAATCGTAACTGCCAACAGAGCGCTTAACTCATTTTCCTAATTTTTTGAATTTTTTTTTTCTTTCGCATTTCTTGTACATGACATTTCCCGTTTCAATAAACGTCGTCATTACTTTTTCAAAAACCCTCTTTTCTGGATGTCTCCTGCCTGGACATCTTTCACTGCAAATGCGACTGACTAAAAAAAATTCCTTTCTGCCTCGCTCAGTATGAAAATCATATCTTTAGAGTAATTAATTTTTATGTAAAACGAACGCTATGTAGTGTGCTTTTCATACTTTGACAACTTGCCATTTGTTTCATTTCTTATTAGCCGCTAACTTGATAATGTTTTACGTACATTAACAACTTTGAAATGTTTTTCATTATTATGGTAGAAACCGCTAGAAATAAATATAAGGAAACCTAATATGGATTGATGCAGAATGTAATTCTGCATCACTCCTAGTCATAATATACAGGTGTTCCATTTAACAAAATCGAGAAAAATCATTTTGAAATTGGTAAAGTCAATACTTTCCTGATGACCACCCTGTACATCCGGTGATAAAAACAAATTACTGAAATCGTCACTTAATCTCAATCAATCCACGCAACAAATTGTATTGCTAAATTTGAAAGCACTCTGAATATTGTATCCAACTGAATACTATTATTAATACGTTTTACCACTAAATTTTTCGATTCCTTTTACGATAGTTGCAAAATGGCATTCATGTGGACGTTTGATCGGATATCTCCAATCCATGAGCCGTTCTAAGCCCGATTTGAAGATCTTTTGTTGTGGATATAAGAACGCAAGGTAGGACTAAAAATCGATCCTGTATTCGACTTGTTTTCCTCTTAGAACCCTGTCCAACACGTCTTTTATCCTCCGGTTTCCAAGTAACAATTCCACATAGGATGGATGACAGAAGGACTAATGTTAACATTTCTCGCAACTTTTAGAATACTGGTGCCATTATCGATAGGAGCTACAACACGTATAACATCTAATTCATTTAGATGTCCCATTTCGCTACAACTAGTGTCCAGTTTGACACTTTATAATGAACTATCAATATTTATTACTATTTCCAACGCAAACTAGATTTCTAGTTTACATTTTGATTGTTTGATTTACTTTATTTCTTGTAGTTTCTTTGAATTAGTATTGTTATTTAAAAAATTCTATGATTTCTTTTTTAGTTTTCAGAAGTTTATTCAAACAATATGTTTTTATGGTATCTGCACTATTACCAATTAGAAAGTTATTGAGATGTAATTAAGTATAGTGTTCCTCTGTATTTTGAGTAGTGTATTTGTATTATCTTCAAATGTAGTAAGAACAGAAACGATAAATATTTGATTATAGAAAAACAGGTTCTGAGAAAAGATTAAAAGTAAAAAAGGAGAAAAGATTAAAAGTAAAAAAGGACCTTCAATTGGGATTTTTCATTTAAACTTAGCAGCCGTAAAGTGGTACTATCCTAACAATTTTTCCTGGATTTAAATTATTGTTTGCGGGAAACTTATTTTATAACAGTAGTATTGCCGTAAAAAATCTTCTTTTCTTGACTTTAAAAGAGCTTTTGAAACAACTGACACCGACCGATTATTAAAATAGCTCTATAATTGTGGAGTATGGAATATTGCTCTTAAATGAATGAAGTATTACTTGGCTGAAATATTTCAAGTAGCTAAATTCAGAAACAAAATTTCTGAATCGAAGAAGGTTTACTTAAAGGTTCTTCAGGGTTCAATATTGCTGCGGCTTCTTTTTAGTTTGTATTTCAATGATTTGAGTTACATCACACAGATAAACCCTTTCGCAGATGATCCGCTAGTTACATCATAAAGGTCATTCCGATGAAACACCTACACAACTACAACGATTTTGAGAAATAATAAAAAAAATATTTTGATAACTGGCTTGCTATTTATTATTACAATACCACAAGACTACAAGCTAGATAACAGAGCTTATTATTTTCTAAAAAAAAATTAAAATTAAGATTCAAAGAATTGACGGTAGTGAGAGATAATTAACGGAAATGAGAACCAATAAGTAATACATAAAAAATACTTTAAAAAACATACCTGTCGGTAGTTACCAAACTAAAAATATATCTAACCATAAATAAAAAACTAAAAACCAGAAAAAAATTAGGCATTATAACACCGTCTTTCTAGCAAATGGTAAGCTTTTAAATATATATTGCTGTCTATTTTTGACAGTTGGAATTGACAATGCAAACAGTAATTCAGTATTCATAATTATAGAAATATCATCCCTTTCATCATATTTATGTAGAAACTTAATAGTATATTCAGAATCAGAATTAACAGCAAAAATAAGACCTATGTCATTTTTGACAGTTTTCTTTTACCTCCTGAATGTGTGTGGTTCGTAGTGTTTTAAAGCGATTAAAATATCAATTTTGTACATTGTACCTCTTCTTTTAAAATCTTCTGACACATCTTTTTTTCTCCCTTGATAATGAGTTCAACTTTTTTGGTAAACCATTTTTCATATTTTACATTTTCTTCTTTCTCAAATTCCAGAATTTAAACCGATTTATTAACGCAAATTTTGCACGTTCTTTCCGAAAACTGTTTGTTTTCGTTTCTTATTTCACAGT
Organism: Dynastes maya; assembly: GCA_029619315.2. Classification (NCBI taxonomy): domain Eukaryota; kingdom Metazoa; phylum Arthropoda; class Insecta; order Coleoptera; family Scarabaeidae; genus Dynastes; species Dynastes maya. The sequence continues at coordinate 19,502,144 of JAROYE020000010.1, read as the reverse complement.
ATAATTCTTTTAACAAATCATCAGGATCTTTTGCTTTAATAATATTAAGTATTTTAGCTTTTGTTATTAAAAGGGTCACATTTTCGTGAACTATACAGAGATACGTATTCCTCTGCCTAACACAGGGTTTTAGAATCTAAAATAGTCTAACTGTTCAAAAACTTTGGTAACTGATTTTAATTTTTGTATGAACTTTTTCGAAATGGCTGTATGTATTTTGGAGAGATCCATTCAGTTATCTATTCTGTTTCTTTATTTTTCTATACGTCACTGTAGCTTTTTTTTGCTGGACATAGGCGACTAACTTCATCTTCTTGGAAAAAATCTTCTACTATTCTTCTAATTCTTTTGATAGTAGTTTTTCGTTCTTCTGACATTTCAAAACTGCCATTTCTTTGCATTAGGCTCCTAGATGTTGCTAGACCCAACAGACTTAAATCGATATTTTTTAATAATTTTTCCTTTTACATTTGATGTAGAAGTTCTTTTCTCCAAAACGGTTTGCTTTTCTTGAAAATTGACTTTTAGTTGCCGTTGAATAGCTTCAGCAAATACTAAGCGTCTTTTTATTTCAGGAGTTACTTATTGTCCTTTGAGGATATCATTGACTATTTTGTTAGGTGTATTGGGTAACTTTCTTTTAACACTCGCACTTTCTTTTTGTATTTTTCTACTCTTTTCTCATTCTTAAGCTCTTCTCTCTCTCTCTCTGAATGGCTTGTCTTGAAATGGGACAAAGTACCGGTACAGCTTCCTAGGGTATCATATGCGCTTCGAAACTGGACTGGCAGGAGGGGTATTTTCTCCCAATGTCCTATCAAACAATTCTCTTTTCTTTTTTTTATCATGTGATTTTATGCTTCGGAATCTCCATTATTTTCTTACTTTCCTCTATCATTCATCTCACCTATACTTTTAATCTTCCCAGCTTCTTTTCTAGCCAAATACCACTCTGGCTTCTTTCTTTTTTATTGTTCATGTAAAACTGGATCGTTTGTAATTCGGTCACGTAATTTTTTCATGCAATTCTTTGATCGCTGGTTTTGTAATTTTTGGGATTTTCCTGTTTTTTTTTCTTTTTATAATTTTCCTTGGTATTGGCCATCTTCTAGTTTCATTGATGTAATTTACTGAAATCTTCTTTAAATGTGTTTCTTCTCACTTCCGTTAATTTATTCTCACCTCCGTTAATAAAATTTACTAACGGCAGTGAGGTTAACGGAAGTGAGACTTTAATTCAAATTCGCTGTCTTACATTTACTGGTGTGGTTGTTAACCAAACTAACCTAAAAAGTTTTAATTTCTCAGTGACGTAATTACTAACAAACAATATAATTAATGATTATACAATAGCTTGACCATTTTTTTGACATTAACAGGAGTGAGAATTATGCTTTATCTGGTATGAAATATCGTTTAAAATACGATAAAACTAATAAATTTTCACGTTTAAAACTTGAACAGACATGGGCACTATCACTTTATCATTAAAATGAATAACGACAATTTGAATACACTTCTAGCGCTATCCAGCGAGTTTATTGTAAATTTAGACGTTTTATTAACGGAGGTGAGGAAATTAGTGGGGACAGTGACTTTTAGTTAATTTTGGGAAAAATTCGTTTTGGAATTTAACATTATGGGGATGTTAATTTTTTGAGTTTGGTTTTTCAATTATGTTTAAGGTAACCTTTAACTGTAATATATAGATACAATTTGCATTTAAAGTTTATATTTCAGTACCTGGGACAGTTAATGGAGGTGCAGAGTTTCATTGGAACGACCCATAAATGCAAAAATTAATAACCAAATGCTGTTTAACCGAAAATGGGATTAGGTAAAATAATTTATTTTAATAAGTTCGCTAATTTTATTTACGTTATGAACTATTCACGTAATAGAATAATACAAGAGACTGCCTTGAAGCTATATTAGTACGTTTTATAAATAATCATCACATTCTATTTCTGTGCGGAAGTTTTCACCATATGTTGACACGGTGCCTGAAATGTACCAGTGCTTAAATTCAACTAGAGCGTCGCATTTTGAACCGATTAATACAATATTTTCAAAATTATCTTTATTGAGGCATTTTTTTGTATCCGATTTTACGATACTTCCACATATTAATTTCTTGTGTCCAGGTTATGAATCATAAAGGGTAGAAGTAGGAGCTGGTATATATGTTTTATCTAATTTTTTCATTGCATATTTTTGTTCACCTTTCGGTGATCACGATAGTACATCTGTCCATTAACAAGCGTATGACTTTCTAGAAGGCCGCTCTACTAGTTTCTCTGCTCGATATGGCTCTTATTGTACATCTCGGTACATATCGTTTAAGCATAATGGAAAGGCAGCTGTTACGTAATATTCGAGTTTCTGTTACGTTATCAACGAAGTGTAATATGTAAATTGTACGAATCATAATTTGATAAGTACTGAAGCAGATAAGTTAACAAAAAATTGCCGTTCACACCCATACTCATACGATTATATTATGAATATTACGTGTACTTTGTAAAATTTAACAAAGAAAAATTGTTTTAATCGTATTAAAATACATAATTATATTCAATAAGTATTGTAATAGGTAAGCAAACAGGGTGTAAAATTTCCTCGTTGACATATATTTTAAGCTTGGTGACATTATGAAGTTATTGGTAATAATACGTTGATTATTTAGTCATTTTTGTTCCAAACCTAAATATCAATTACACCTACATAAAATTAATACAAAATAGCTGAAATTGTTATTTCATCTCAAATTTGTTTTCAATTTATTGGATCGAAATTAGCCATTAAAACAGTGTGTTACAAAAATTAGGTATATGTCAAAGAACAATGAATAAAACATGCTGTGACATGTCGATTTTGACTTTTTTTAAGGAAATTGTATGATTTCGTTCAATTATACCGTTAACTGTTTTTCAGCTATGATATTATCGTAAATTTTTTGCAGATAACAACCTTATCAGAAACATATCATCAGTATAACAATTGGCAGTTTGTAAAACCTCCAACGACATGTTCCTATTGAATTAGCTCGCTTTGTATACAAAATATATTGGTAAAATATATGTGGACGTAGGGTCAATCGGGGCTAATATGATACACTCTAAAAAATGGGGCACTAGAAAAGATGTTATTTGCTTATTGCCAGAAACTACGAAAATATCATATTGACTATTGTTGATCATAAAGGAATCCTTCGAAAAACTGAATTATTCTGTTTTTTGTAACCAAAAACTTCTCCGTGACAGATCTAAACTTTCTTTGTACTTTCGTTATTTATTAAACTAGAAATTTTTTGAAAATTGTTCCATATTCGGGAAGGCATTCTCTATCTTCTTGCCTTTGGAGATCTCCAAAACATCAACTCAGATGAGATATCAGACCGTCAAATTTGTGGGGCTAATATGATGCGGTTGAAAGGGCTAATGTGATACAATCTAAGACACCCTAAAAGCTCAACAGTTTGAAAGCACACCAAAAGTGAACTCTAAAACAAAAGGATCTACTAATCTGGTACAGCTGGCAAAGAAGAAAAGACAAAAGAAAGCTAAGCAAATATTTGTTTTGTCGGACAATGATCCAGAAATCCAGAGTGAAATTAACCTTCCAGACGAGGATGGCGGTGGCTGCGACAGAGAAGATTTCCTAAGAGATATTGAGAGAGAAGAACAGTCACGTCTGGAATTTGAAGCACTAATTGAGAATTATGAGAGAAGTGGCACGCAGATTTTGACGAAGCAAGACACGAATTAAAGAGAAATGTGGAAACTGTACAGTTTTTTCTTGGAAGGGGCCAGAAGATATTTCATTCATTGAAGGACAAGATATGTTGGAAAAACTTCTTGAGCTTGATCTTGGACGAAGGGGGGAATTGATATTCTAGTCGTCTTTTAAGAATTACAGTCTTTAGTAATCGTGTTGTAGTGGATCTTATGTCGTTTAAAAATGATTTTTGGTCGATTTTTTTCAATAAATCTGATTTAAAATAAGCTAGCTGTTTATTTAATAAGGGTAAAAATCTGGAAAAAAAAACAGGCGATACAATGTATCACTATGGCCTCCACCTATTTTTACAGCCAATAGACACCGAGATAAAACGCTGTATCAGTTTTGCGTCGTACACGTATAATTAGTCCCATTTGCCGGGGCTTTTATTTATGAACAATACCTAAACGCATTCTGGAATTAAGAAAACTATTTACTATCCTTAAGAAAATATTGTTTTATGTTATAATGGCCATTTACTTATACTAAGAATCACTTTCTTCAAATTTTCTGTAAGATTTTCTTGAATCAAGTTTACAAATGTCTTAAGAAAAAAAGTACAATTATTTCTTCATTACAAGTGTATAGTTCTCTTAAGCGGAGAAAGAAACGCTAAGAAAATATTTCTCTTGATTTAAAACAGTTATTGTATTGCGGATAATTGAAACAGTAATTGTCTTGAATTAAGGCGTACAGCTTTGATACAAGTAAACGTTTCTCTGCGTGTATATTTATGACTGATTTCTGTTAAAAATGAATGTACGTTCCCTGACAAGCAGAATGACCGCTCATCCGAACATCCAATCGGTGTACTGCGCGGGGACATACGCACACATCGGCACCTTCTTCTCACGATATCTCACGATTTTTCGGAAACAAACTCATGAATTTATCATTTTCTAATCTGGCAACACCAGTATCAGGAAAAACAGTAAAGTTGTGTTATACAGTGTGATCTATTAAGTCTGTGACAAACTTTGGGGGATAAATATTTTAGAAATGCACATGTCTTTGAGTGAAGAATATACAGATATAGTTCTCGTTTATGGATACTGCAATGGAAACGCTTGAGAAGAATACCATCGCAGCTATCCAAACAGATGCCAAACTGTTCATAGTGTTTTGTGTGACTTCGACAATATGACAATCCGGTTCCGTAAAAAGTCATGCATCCTCATGGAATAAACGTGCAACACGAAAAGAATCTTATGTATTTTGTTTTAAATTGCCCTTCAATTAGTACTCGCCACGGAGCAGCCAATTTACATCCGTCCCACAATTTTGTATGTGCTAAATTGAGAAATGTTGCGTCCGTATCATCGCCAAAACATTCAGGGTTTGCAATCGTGATTTCCTTCCACTGGTATTATGGTCGGATGAAGGAATGGCATAAATAATGCACCACACCGAGCATTTGTGGGGCACTTCAAAAAGCACATGCTGTAAGAGCGCGACGATTTCAGTAACGATTTAGTGTAAATGTTTGGAGTGCTAGCTTCTACAACAATTTACTATCAGTGCAAGTAATAATGGCCGTTTAAATGCGCAGATATACAGACAGTTTTTGGAAACTACGGTTTTTGACTTAGTTCATGACATGACATACCGCTTAACATTATTCAAGGTATATGGTCTCAGCACGATCGCTGCACCACTGCATTATGAAAGCCAAATTGGTGTCCGGTTAAGTAGATTTTTCCCAAATAAACGGATCGGCCCTGGAATTTTCCGGATTTAAATCATCTTTTTTTCTGGGGAACAATAAAGTGACTTATTTATCAAGCTAACCACCTGCCAACAATTGACAGAATTCAGGATGTAGCTAGGCAAATAAGAAATACTCCAGATCTTATACGTCGGGTGACGGAAAGTTTAGTTTATTGAGGAGAGGCTTCTATACAAACTGTAGGTGAACACTAAAAAACATAACTACACATAACTATATATAACATCAACTATAACTTTTTTCAATTGAATTGTCTCATTATCATCATAGATGATCGCCAGATATGAATGGGATAATAGTTATTTTGTTAAAAATGATACAACATGAAACATGAAGATCAACTATAACTTTTTTAATTTGAATTTTATATTTTTTTATTTTGTTTAATTTTTATCAAATGAGCAGCGTTAAATCCATTATTATCGACTTTTAAAAAATCATATAAAACGTAATATCGATGGCATGCACATGAAGTTACAACGGTTCGAGATTCCTTTAGAGTTTCGTAACTCCCTAAAGGAAATGAATTGCACTATGTTCATAATAACATTTTTTGCTTAAAATTGCATCAGCTTTCAAATACCAAAGTTTGTCATAGAGCTAATAAATCACCCTGTATTCGTTAATATTTTGTTTTTGTATAGCGGATAAACAGTCAAAAGTGTTTTGTTTTAAACTAAAATCGTAACAATTATTACTCTATTAATCGTCTGCAATATTTATGAATATTCTATATTATCCAGATCTCAATGGGATAAAAGTTATTTTGTTAAAAATGTGACAACATGAAATGAATCACGTGAAACATGCAAATCGCAGGAAGACCTAGGTAAGCACTAATGAGAATCTGGTTTTAGGGTTTGTATACAGACACATCAGATTGCCCGGAAACAGTAAGTACAATTCTTAGTGTTTTCATAACATGTACGAACGTGAAAGAGCCTTATTTTCATAAATATTTGAATAAGATTATTAAATATAACATTTGCCTGTAACATATTTAACGATATTATCTAAGGAAGATAAAAAACATTTAATCAAAATTAATATACAGCCAATTAAAAGTTATCAGTACAAATTTGTAGCATAACCAAATAACAAAAACGAATTATTTATGTGAATGCCTCAAACCAATAGTGTTGATGTGCCTCCAATAAATTTTTGAAGACATTTATTTAATTTCGACAATTTTAAACTGCTATATAAAATATAAACGTATAAAGATTAAACAAATAACTATGGTTTTGCAATAGCCTTTTTATCCGTGATAATAAAAAGGCTGCTATTTATTTTGCATTTGGTAAGTGCACGTCGTGTAACAATTAAAATAAAAAAAGAACATTCACAATCAAACGAACATTAAATGCTATATAATTTAAATTATATTATTAGTATAAGTAAGATTTGATTATTGTGTCGTAAAAATATTTTAATTTTAGTTTTAGGAATGCTCACAAAATTACAAATTATAACAATTCCGTGTTTCGACGTGGTTTTACTGTTCCCCTAAATTCCATTAGCGAATGCGTAAGTCTATTTTCAAACATAAATATTTACGTTAAAAAGTACATAATGTAAACTGACAAATAAATAAATTAACGTAAACTTAAAATTGGATATTTAACATTCGTGCACCAATCACTGGAATCGTTGGTTTTCTTAGTATAAACGAAACAAATGAAAAAGCAGTATCATAGGTAACGCGATTATAACTGCATTTTTCTTTTCGTTTAGGTTATGTAACTGTCAATTACTAAATAAGCGTTTATTTTAAATCGCAAATTACTTAAATAGACTGTATTTTTTATTATAGATTTTGCGTTACGTTTGAAATAGATAATTAAAATATTATATAATGTAGTACAAATTGTATATTTTTTTAGTCAAATGGTATAAAATAAATAATCCTTACCTGATACTTAAATCAACAACAGCCTCATCAACATCCATTTTTTCCATGTGTATGTCGTTACGTATTTCACTCTATTCTAAAATAAATCAACTGATCACCTGTTTACAACAAGAAAATGTTTTACTTTTCGTTATCGAATTATGAATACGATAAAAAACAGTTCGCATATTTTTCCCTCCGCGGTTATTGTACTCGAAGACACAAAAAGACCAACAAACTTACAAATTATTGACGTTAAGTTGTTGTACATGCGGTGTATGTCTGTACATACATTGCCGGTTGTAATTATCAAAAGTAGCTAATCTAGCTAGGGCACACGTCTCCCGAGTGATCGCGTGCAGCTACCGCAAAACGTGCGTCTTCACTTGATGAAACTACACGTACAACGAGATCAGAGTGGAACGGCCGCGAAGATAGATTTCGCGTACGTAAAAAAATCCTAACCTCTTTTGAATGCCGCGAAAAACGCATTCATACACGTAACCCCGTTAATGTACGCGACGAGACGATTAAAATGACACCAAACACGATGTATTTAGATGAAAACGAGTCAGCACAACACACACCTTGGGTCAATTAGTGTATACCGAAAATTGTAATCTAAACCTCGCGTTGACAAATCGATTATCTTGTGTACACATACACATAGGCACACACACTTTTCTCAGATAAAAAGTTCAACACTGAATATTTCTCTTGGAACTTACAGTTGATTTTTAAAAATCTCTTATTTCGTATTTTCTTTCGTAGGCGGTAGTTTTCTTCTATTTTATTTTTTTTTTAAACACGGAAAAAACACACCGGAACGAAACACTTCACTCCGGACCAAAATTAACAGACGACTGATTCAATTCAATATGGCGTGGCCTTGTGTTGTGTCTACACCGCTTTGACTCTAATGTAGACACTTTTATCTTCTTTCTAACCTCACCGAAGCGTATTAGTTGCATGGAACGTGTTTCTTTTCTGACAGCCGTCGCTCTTTATTCATACGGTGTACGCCTCAATAAGACACAATTGTATCCGGATCTTTCTCTTTCTCCTACACGCGCTGCCCGATTCCAAGTTTTTAATCCGTAAGTTTAAAATATAGATCAAATCCTTACAGTGTCAATTTTGTAAAACAAACACGCCGATAATCTTTGGTCTCTTTTCAATACGTTCTGCAGGTAAATAACGTAAGTTTTGACTGAAATCTAAACTAAACAAGATGTTTTTGATTAAACATTATAGTAAAAGGGTTAATTTTCACGCCAATTTTATTACTCTATTATTTTTATTGATGTAAATAATAAGTAGTAACGCAGTAGTAACTAATAAAAATTGCAATAAAATTCGTATACGCTCAGCCAAAATAAGCGCATTTAATAAGGCTTTCTACGGATAATAAAATAAATACTTTTTTACTGAAAATATGTCTTAATTTGCATTAATTTCATGGTGGAAAGTGGATTTTTAATCAAACTCAGATAAAAAATAGGAATATTGTTTAATTATAAATGTTTAAATACACATGTTAGACGGTTTTGAAATATGTTTAACGGAATTGCTTAGTATGTAAAGGATATGTTACTTATCTCTACTAAATGTACGTATTTTCCTTCAATTGGTACAGCATAAAAATGTGACAGGTAAAGTATTGGAATAAAGTGAGAACATTTTAACACCTTAACTTTCGGTGAACGATTCTTTATCAGTTAATTTTTGCTGAACGCTAATGCCATAATTTACCTGTACTGTCCCGCAAAATAAACTACATCTGCTGTTATTTTGCAAAATTCTAGGGTTTTTTAATGCAAATTAAATGTTAAACGATATTCTTGTTGGCTTTATATCAAGATATGCCATTGCCATTTAATATACTTATAAGCCTATTAGACTAAATAATTATTTCGGCAAATAATAAACATGCAATATTGTCGACAAGAATTTTTGTTTAAAGATATTTTTACATATTAGTACTAATTGATCACGTGAATGGCTCATGGTTTTTATCACTTCAAATTTTTTAGATAAGAACTAAGAGTTTATAAATTTTTCTATTTGTGTTCTATGACAACAAACAGTTTAAGAATTGTTGGTAATTCTATTTGTCATGTGATTTTTACAATTCAACAAAAGTTTTCAAGGTAGATGGATTAGAAACAATACAAAATTAAAATGTAAAATTACTATAGGTTTCTTCAATCTAAAGTTTATTGTTTATTTTGGTTTAAGTATATTCAAATGAACCGTACAAAAAAAAAAAGGAAGCAATGAAAACACGGATTCTATTGGCTCATTTAATTTTAAATTCAAAACTTAGGCGGGAGAGATCGTATTATTTTGTTTTGAAAATGAGCTGTTCATTACTGTTTATCTTCCTGTTTTTTACATTATACGTACCTGGTTATTCCGTTTTCTTAAAAAGTTAAAGCGGGAAGGATATGAAATAAAACGAAGAAATATTGCATGATTATTTTATATTTGGGTATATATGTAGTTTTCCAAAAATTTTAAGCAGAATGCAACATATTTTTATAGTTTTTAAAATTATTGTATGCATTTCTTTTACAACCAAAAGGATTACATTTCGCTTCACACACTTAAAACGGTTTCTTTAGAATACACAATTTAAATAATAACTAGAATCTATTACACTTCTTTTTAATTTAGTTATTAATTTTCTTAAATAATGAAACGATACAATTACTTCTAGGCGTAAGTGCAAGAGTTTCATGCATGGTTTATAATTTTTAAAGAACATCCAGACATTAAATAAAATTTCGTAAACGCTTTCTCTAAATAGCGCGTTTAATTGATTACCACATTGAGAATTTTCTTATGTATAATTTTTCCAAGGAAGAATACTACAAACATGAATATTTGAATATTTACTTTAAATATATTATAATTCTAATATATAGAGTTTACAATAATAAAATGCGAACAATTTTAGAACTTTTTTTCCATTTTGAATACAACAGTATTTAGCAATAGATATATATTTTTTGTAACATTTTTTTTTTCAATACATTTACATTTATATTTTTTTGTGGTAATTAGAGCGACATTAGTTGCTGTTTTGTTAATTTTGTTAATTGGAAATAAACTTCTTAAGCATGATATGCTTAATAATGTCAAAAGTAATCAACAGATGGCACCCCAATTACCTTTATTCAATACATTAATACATTCTAAATTCACAACAGAACAATACAAAGTTATTTCTTTTTATATTATGCATATATAGGTTATAATAAAGCAGTGCAGAATATTGAGAAATGGTTCTTATAGAAATAAAGAAATATTACATTAATGTTACAACTGTTATAAGAAAAAAAGAACATTTTTTTAAGGAGCTTAAAAAGGAGGAGATATTATTGCAACAACTATATCTACATAAAAAAGAAATAAAACTACGTACTACTAATATAAAAGGACGACTGATTACCGTTTTCTTAACGTAATAAAAATGGATTGGGTAATCAGTTCAAAATATACATAAAGAAAGTAGTAATAAGTAATAAGTGTTTGCTTATCTTTCAGCAATTGTTTAATATGATGTAAATATTATTAGTATCTTGCTGCTCGATTCTTCCAATCTTATTGTCACTTTGTCCCGTTAAAAGTGTTAAAAAGAAATAAATAGTAACGGGGCCGTAGAAAATCAAACCATTTTACCGAGTTACTCTCGTTTTGAAATTAATACTCGAGCAATTTGTATTTTAAAGAATATTATTATATTTTATGAGGAGTTACGACCTACATTGTAACATTTGAGCGTTGTTTAACATATGTACGCTGCTACTAATGTGTCCGTTGTTCATCACAGATAGTTTGCATTTTTTTTTAAGAGATGGCAACAATATTACCCCGGTACTTCGGCAACTTTCAGTTATCATAGTTCGTCCCCTTCATGGTATCCCTTGGGCGAGAATATCCACTTCGGAAGCTTGCTACTATAGTCTAAATCACAGATAATATCGTCTCAATGTTAAAAACAGGAATTATACATTTAAATAAAAACGTATGTACGTAAAATAAAGCAAAAACAATGTCGACATATAATAGAATCATTCCGTTACTTTCTGCAGGCCAGGGAATCCTGATTAAAAGGACGAAATGACAATTGAAAGCATATCCGATTAAGATATCACACACTCAAGATATATTCAACTCTATATAATCACACACATTTATTAATTTATTATTTGTATATAAGTTTTCATCCGTTATTTGCTTTTATCTATTTTATTTATTATTTGCTTTCGTTACTTTACATAATTCAACGCATTTGGACTAGGATTTTTGGTTACAATTGCAGGCTAAAAGTGTTTTTTTTTCTCTTAACTCTTCTTTTTTTGTTTGTTTGTTTTTAAATGTTCTATTATAACTTAGATCACTCGATTCAGGTACTAGATCTTGATTCTATTCAGTTTTTTTTTAATCGTTCAGTACATAAAATCCGTATTTAAATTGATTTTCAATCATCCACCAACTTGCAACGTTCTTAATATATTAATACTATAATATTCGCAAGATTCGTGTGTATTTTGTGTTCTTATACATTTAAAGACTAACTTCACGTAAACTGAGTTTGCTATCAACATTATAGTTAGCAGGGTACCCGTACGTTTCTATATTAGAAAAGTGGTTTATATTTTATTTTGATTTTGTTTCTTATAAAACTAATAGATTAAATACCATTTTTCTAGTGTATCAGAGGATAAATAGGAAACGTACATTATTAATTTCTATAAGTATCTCGTCGTACTTTCTGCCAATTGATTATTACCTGTTTGTTATAACAAACTACTTGGTTACAACAAATTCCAAATATTCGATAAACATTGATAGCTTCCCTAGGTTATTATTTCGATTTTAAACTCTCAATAGTTTAATACATACATTGCTACATTATGTAGTACAGATTCTAAGCCTTCTCGTCGGCTACATGCATATCTACATATAAGAAAGTTAAATTCTTGCATGAGAAATTGCAGAGATCCAAATTATCACAAATTAAATCATTCACGTTATAAGTAGAAATTTATAAAATACTCGTGATACAAGTCTTCGTTATTAATTTGTTCTTTGTTATCGCACGAACGCCATTGGAATGTTCGACAGGTGACATTTGACGTTTTAACACAATATTAAATTTGTCTTCATTAATAAGTTAAAAAAATGCGTTATCTCTGCAATTGCGATTGGTAAATTCTTATTTACAATGATGGAATAATAAATAAATAGACAATACTGCAGATGTCTTTTTTCCATTGCCGCAGCTGTTAGAAAGTGGTAAGATTATTTTAAAACAAATAATTCTTCAGATCAACGTAAACATTCATCATAATGTGTATGGAATGGTGTACAATATATAATATATGGTAAGTGAACCGCTATGGGTTTTTGGTCAGATATTTAATTATATTATTATTCTAAAGAACTGCACCATTATTGTAGGTGTAAAAAAATGATTGAAATCGGCGCATGTTGATCAATGATCACTTGATCATTGGTTTTGCCTTTATCATTAGTGTCAGATAGATTTAATATTATACGACACTATTTGTGAAACATGAAATAAACAGGAAAATAATAAATAACCACAATAAATAGCTCTAACTCTCTGGTTTGTTCGATTTAAGAACATTCTGAGAACGTTAGATACTTTTCACTTTCAAATATAAATATAAGTTGTATATATATACAATGACAGGTAACGAATTAGAATATATTTGCTATTCTTTTTCCTCCTTGCGATAGATTAATCGTAATAACATAGAGCAGATGCAACTTAAGATGTACGTAACACATATACAACGCTGGAATCACACAAAGTTTGGGGAAATTAAGAAACTAACCACATAGTGATATAAAAAATAGATTTATAAAATATATATACATATACAGGCTGGATGCGTTGATAATAAAAACAAGTTAAAGTAAAACAAAGAAACTAGATATGGCAAGAAGCGCGTTGAAATAATACTTCTTAAAACGTCAAGTGAAACATAAAAAAAAACATTAAATATCAAATGAATATACCACATTATTTGATATCTAACGATTTTAAGTTTGTTTCTTTATTTTATTGACTTCACATTCAACTCAGATAAGTTCGATGATTTAGTGCGGTTGCAAGTGATTTTATGTACAGCCTGTATATCATTCGTGATGACAGAGTCACACAAACATTAATACAAATAAAATGCATTTATGTTGATTTTTTCATTTTCATAAATAGATTGTTAACTGGGTAGGTACATGTTTCCTTCCTCAAGACTGATCCCTAACACATTACAGCTGCATTGACGTATTGCAGGTAGTATTTCAAATTATCAAATATACTTTAGGGAAACTTTTATTTAAAGTCTTTTAAAGTTACAGAATATTAATTGAAAGAGTGGCATGACAACGAAGAAAACTTCTCATTTATTATGCTGTATGCAGCGAGACCAACTTTGTAAAAATCATTTGTTGTCGAGATCTCATTCTATGAACTTAAAATTCAAATTAAATGATTATGGAGCTTTGTAACGTTAAATGTAATGAATCTATTTGAAAAATTAACATTTTGTCGAATCAAAAATAGTGGAGATATGACATTAATTATTTTCATAATTAAGGTTATACAAATTTATTGCCACTTCAACATTCCTAAATTTAAAATAATACCATGCAATAATATTATCAATTCGATTATTTCTCTAGCTGTTTTATTTCATTTTGATAAGCACATCACGTTTTTTTTTCCTTAATTTTTAAAGTTAAGTATTTCCGTTAACAATCGTTGTTGTCTTTCTTGTTATATTTCATTTACAATATCACAGATGTTTTCGTCTTATCACTACTACGCTTTATACAAATAACTTATTACGACTGCCATACACGCGTATTATTATTATTCAAGGTTTTCATAATTTCTCTTTATTATTAATTATTCAGTTCTCGTGCTTTCATGTTCTATTTTACAATATATTAATATTACTTTGAATATATATCTTTTTTTTTGAGTTTTCTTTGTTCCTTTCGATAAAATGTATAAATATAAAAATCGTTCGTATGTAAAAATTAAACGTTACGAAGTGTTTGGTACATCGGATAGAAGGATATTTGTATCTCAATAAATTAATCCATCTTTATTGATTTCTTAAGCTAGGTCGATAAGGTGGATTTTTCCTGATTTTCTTTCTTTTCGTATTACTTCTAGTTATTATAGATGCTCAGTTCTTTCTTCAGCTGTTAATATTAGTAGTATTAACATTAATCTCTAGCGTAATAATATCTATCATAAAATTAAAATGTTAATCTCGAAGAAACAAATAATCGTAATGTACGAAGGTACAATACATAAGTCAAATAAAACGAATTTAAGAAACAAGATTAACTAATTCTCTCTTTTTTTATGGTTTAGGCGTATTCACGCTAAATAAATTGTAACTTATTAAATAATACTTCTATACAATTTTTTTGAAGATTTTCTTTCTTATAACTTAAAATCTAACGTTGAACGGAAAGTTTTCTTCTTCCTTATTACGAGAACTTAATTTTGGGAACTAAATGTAAGTTGTGCTGGTAAAAAAAATCGTGTAGGCTTAAAAATAAGATACGTATGGTGATTGTTTTTACTGCGGCTGCTTTGCGAGTTTTTGTTACTTATCTTATGTCGGCCAGTAAATACGGGGCTATGTATTCGTCGGAGTCGCCAGCTAATGGATCCAAGACAACCGGGTGCAATTGTGATGATGGTATCGGCGACCACGGTTTTCCAAATATTTCGGATATTTCCTATTAAAGATAAACTTGTTAGTTAAATTTGTAGGAGGGGAACTATAATATGAATTATTTTTTCATGCGCGGTATATTGAAATCAGCACAGTTACGTCTCTTTTTTTTTGAACATTTTTATGCGCTTCATAATATGGGAAATTATCGTGCAGTTGTTTATGCGGCGCATACAATTCGGGGATGTCCCCGAATTAAATTATTTTAGTGTGAGGTTTGAAAAACGCCGACCCTTTGACACGGGACACGGAATGTCGCAACTCGCTGTCGACACACAAACGCCCGTGTGTTTTAAGATTTAGGACTAAGGTCTAAAACACACGAGCCACCGTGTGTCGACACCCTACCCCTATGTATAAAAGGGTGCGTTGTCAATTACATTTTTAAAATTATACAATCTACAGGGTGAATCGGGAAGAACAAACCAAACTCCAGGAGTGTATTGCACACGTAAAAAGACTCGTAGGTCCTTATCCGATTTTCATTTATTTTCAAGTTATCGCGTAATTGAAAAATTTTAATTAGCGTACTTGTTTTCGAGCTAGTACGTCTTAAATAAAATAAAAATATCCTTGCGTTCACTACTCATGTAAAACAAAAAGGCAGGTACACGTTCGACATTAAAAGTTTTTATCGCTTCTTACCACATATGACGCATTGGCTATCTCAATCAATCCTTTCCAGGTTTTTAGGGATAAAGCAACATTCACCCGTGACGGCATTATTAATACTTACGCAACAGTCGAAAGTAATTTTCAACACAAGTTTGCGGTAAACATACATGATGATTGATCCGAGCCAGTGACGAGCAAAATAATAAAATTGTATGATGTTAAAATAATCTGTATCTTCAGTAAATCGGATTCTTCGATAATCCGGCCAAGCATTTCATTTGCATTGTGTACTTTATAATCCGGATTTGATAGTGTGTGCCTTTGCTTTGACTGCTACATATTGTGTCTGAGGATTATGTAATTGTTTAGCTGTTTTTTGTTACATAGTATGTACATGTGTTATCTTGTACTACATAAGCATATGTACATACATGCAGCATACGAGGTGTGGTCATTAATCCCAATTGTCCCAATTATCCCTACAACGCTCCATACGAATTTTCCACTGTCGAAAGCAGTGCTGAAAGTCCGTTTCTGTCAGCTTGTTGAGAACCTCCATCGCTTTCGCCTTTACCGCTTCCATACTGTCAAATTTTGTCCCCTTAAGCTCCGATTTTACCTTAGGAAATAAGAAAATGTCACAGGGGGCCAGGTCGGGCGAGTACGGTGGGGGTCCAACACGCTGATGCCGGATTTCGCAAAGAACGCCTTCAGACAAGGCGGAATGGGCTGGCGCATCGTTCAAGAAGGGTAGTTAGAACCTCGACGTAATAATGTTGATTGACTGTTTGACCTTCGGGGACCCAGTGGACGTAGCATTTTTTCGACGCGACGCTAGCGTAAGGACTTGAACGGACGATTGCTGCAGCGAAACTGAGCGACGTACAATCGTGCCCATCGAGCTTAGGGTTTAATTGCCACACCTCGTATAAACATTTTTTTTACATACATATATTTTATTCATTTTTTTTACATGAATATATTACATGCATATAATGCCTCCTAAAAGAAAACATACTACGTTGTCAATAATACAAAAATCCGATATAATAGAAAGACTAGTCCGTGGTGAAAGTGGAAAACTGTTGGCAAATGAATACGGGGTAGGAACATCAACATCGGATATAAAAAAGAACAAAGACAAAATCAAAAGGTATGATATATTTTAAAGACCATTGTGAACTTTTATTATGTAGTGTAATTTCTTTTAAATTTATTGGCAAATGTGATTCCGTTCCCGACCTCCGAAAAACATTACGAAAAGCCGAATATCCAAAAATGGAAACTCGTTTGTATGCATGGTTTTGTACACAACCATTAAGACACGTTCCAATTTCCTATGACACTACCAAAGCACAACAGTTTTATTCTGAAATCTATGGAAATGATAATTTTAGAGCTAGCAGGAGCCGGGTTTCTAATTTCAGAAAAAGGCATGGCCGGCGTTCTTTAAAAGTGTGTGGCGAAATACTATCCAATGACCAAAGTGCTGTCGATCCCTTCGTAAGTGCATTTGCAGAGAAGATTAAACAATTAAACCTCACACCTACTCAAATATACAATGCAGATGAATCTGCTCTGTATTGGAAAATGTTGCCTGAAAAAACGCTGGTTCGTACTCAGGAAAAGACTGCACCAGGTCGAAAAATAAACAAAGAACGTGTTACATTTCTAGTTGCAATGCCGATGGTTCACAAAAATTAAAGCTGTTGGTGATAGGAAAGGCAAAAAATCCAAGGGCATTTAAAAATGTGAACATACCTGTTGAATACAAATCATCTGCCGAAGCATGGATGATTATGGCAATTTTTTTAGATTGGTTTCATTGTTCATTTATTTGTCAAATTAGAAGTCATTTAAGAAGTCTCAATTTAACTGAAAGAGCCCTGTTAATCGTCGATAACTCATCGAGCCATGAAACTATAGAAGAGCTGACTAGTGAGGATGGATAATTTACAACATTATTTCTTCCACCTAATTGTACAGCACTTTTGCAACCTCTAGATCAAAATGCCATCAGACTGACTAAATTATTTTATCGGAAAAGTCTTTTCGCCCAGATTTTATCTAATAAGAAAGAGAAAGTTGTTAAGTTATTAAAAACCACGAACTTGAGGGATGCTGTATGCCTGCTATACAACGCTTGGGAAAAAGTCTCCCCCGAAGACTTGCAGAAGTGCTGGCACAAAATTATGGCTCATGTAGCAAATAACGACCCAGACACTGAATACGATTCTGAAGATCTAATTCCTCTGAGTGAATTGCGGCTTTCCTTGGCTGAAGAAATAACAGATATTTCAGATATGCTCAATGTTCTCACTGAGCAAAATTTCACGAACGCGGAAATACGTAACTGGCTTGAAAATGATGAAGATTTGCTACCACTGGAAGACGTAGACGCTACAGATGAACACCATGATAGTAGTGACAGTGAAGGTTCAGAGTTAAATAATACAAACCAGACTGTTAAGAATGACGAGGCAGTTAAGAGTTTCAATGTGTGCATAAAGTGGGCAGAAGAAATAATATCCCACTACATGATGTTCTTGTACTTCAAAGATTAAAAGAAACGGCTTTTATATTGAACCAGAAAAAGATTAAGCAAACAAAAATTACAAATTACTTCACAAAATATAAAATTTAATAAGCATGCTTCTGTTTTACATATTTTTTTGTTTATGTACTATTTTTTAGTTGTTTTGTAAATGCTTCACTTTTCAATTATTTACTAATTAATTAGTAGTTTTAATTAGACCGGATTATCGAGATCGCACTGTATTATTTACTGCCACATGTTTAGATTATTTCATTTGCATAATCATATAAGTACGTTATATTTGTTTGTTGGCCAGTCATAAAATTACAACATGATATACATAAACCCATGAACATTATACAATTACTAATTATAATATATTGTTGTCGCGAAGGAGTATGACACCCAAGCAGGCAAGAGCATGAATTTCACGATGCTACAAAAATATAATAGATCAATGTATAAAGGACACTTCTTTTGAATGTAAAACAACATATGGATTAGTACAGTCCGTTCAGAATGCAAACATGACATTACGTCGCATGCGCACAAACCTGTTCTTACTCAAATTGCCATCAGATTGCTG
Organism: Dynastes maya; assembly: GCA_029619315.2. NCBI lineage: Eukaryota > Metazoa > Arthropoda > Insecta > Coleoptera > Scarabaeidae > Dynastes > Dynastes maya. The sequence continues at coordinate 19,483,217 of JAROYE020000010.1, read as the reverse complement.
TTTCTGTAGTCATTGTCGTCGTAATATATTTGTTATTAATGGTTTTAATTTTCGTATATTATAAATTTTCTGTTCTATATTTTTAGTTTAACGAGCCGCTAATGAAGTGTTCTCTCGATTTCCCGCCGCGTAGAAATTAGTGACGTAATGTCACGTTCTCATTCTGAACGGGCTCTGCGCCAGAAATAGTGAAAGGGGATGGAGTACCATTAAGGGAATTGGAAGATATCTAAACCAGCCAATTTAAAGTATAAGCGGAAAGCAGTTGAGTATTGGCGAAGTGGGAAGAAATGAAAGTTAGCATTAGGAAGTGTACAAAATCGCTTCAAAAAAGTGAAATCCCAGCGATAATTATATAGATGGCAAGAATCATTACACAAAGGTGGTGCACGAGGAGATAAGTTATTGACAATGTCGAAATATGTATTTAATAAGTTTGTAGCTACTTTAGATATGAATTTAATTGTACATTACTTGAATTTACGACGATCGGCTCTAGAGGCAAAGGAAGAGGTGCAGGTCACTTTAAAGCTTCTCATAAATGAATACTACATTTCAAAAGGGCTAACAGAATAGTTCCAAGAAAAATTACTAAGTTTGTGAGTCGCTCATATGGAATTGATAATGAATTGAACAACACACCAACTGCTTTTGTAGAAGATGTAGGCTTGATTTAGAATTACACTCAAGTCGTATGATAGCGGGAGTAGGTGGCAAAAGAAGTTGTATTGTACAGTCCGTTTCTGCCACAACACACAGTTACACTATTCTACCACTGATATTAGCAAAAGTGGAGGCCTCCCAAGAATAGGAGTAAAACAGGGTTGAACTTTGTCGTTTCTGATCGTAGAGTAGTCTTAAATAGAGAAGTACATATTATGTCAAATGCGCAGATGGCTCATTTTAGTCCGGCGAGTTGATTAGCACTCGTCAAGGGGTGAACCGTACTTCAGTAGCTTACTGTTACTGTTTGCGAGGTTAGATGTGTTTAGGGCTATTGTTTGACGCTTTATCTTTTTGTATTCCTTTTCGTTGTATGAGTTACTGTGTTTTTCAAGACATTTCGGAGCTTCTAATTTTTGTACTTTACACAACTTATTGTTTAATAAATATTGTATAATCTTAACCTTATTTGTAGTGATGGTTTCTTCATCAAAAAAAGTTGGCGCAGGCACCGATGAGAATTTTTAAAGAAAGCGTTCGTGCAGTTAAACTGTTAAATCAGTTACAAATCAATTTTGTTCGCGCATGCGTAGATTAATTCAAATTAACCTCTGATCATACTAACACAAATCGGCTGCAGAAACAAACCTTATATTTTCCAATGTAATCCGTCAATCGTCCTAGTGTACCAAAATTGAAACGTGACAGAAAATTTAAAAAATCATAGGAATATTTTTGAAAACGACAGATTACCACCAATTTTGACATTTCAGATCAAATTTCGTCAAACAATCAAAAGACCGCAGAAAATACAAATTCGGGCAAAGATGATAAAAACGTGTAATATGTTTAAAAAGTTATATAGTATAAAAGAACAACGTAGTCTTCATTTGTTTGTGTTTCTTTTTATTAAATTATTGTCTTAGGTGTTTTTTCTAACCCTATTAAGTATGTTACCCCATTATTAACCGTAGATTAGTATCGTGCGTAAAGTCTACGTGTTCATAAGAAAAATATAACACCACCCCCTTGCCAATCCTGACGTCTCCTCCACATTAAACATATTACTTAACTAATTCCAATGTGTTTCTTATTTATCCCAAAGCATCACATGTATTCACATTAATTAATACCCAGGCACGTAAATATTACGTGTCGATAGCAATTACGTTAGCAATAGTAATCTAGGGTTAATTACGTAATAGCGCTGCAGTGCATGACTCTTTTGGTATGACGTACTAACCGAAACTGTCTTAAACATGTAGAAAACTGAAACAGACATGTAACGAAATTCTGTTTATGGCGAAAACTTACCTTTTTGGCGTTGATGCTAAAGGAATCCGAATATATCACATCAGCATGAGCAAATTCTAATTTCTTCAATGTAGTCTTCCTTAAACGAGCAATCGCTACCAAGTTTTCTTCTGGATACTTGTAGCCTGCAAGTGTGGTATTTAATTTTGATGAGATTTTTGTTTACTTTGTAGGTTTACAATTTTGCCAATGTTTAAAATTAAAGGGTAATTGTTTAAGGTCTTAATGAAAACAAATCAAATCGAAAGTCTCTCAAATAGAACTGTTACATGTTTACAATATAGCTGCTTACCCATGAATGTAATTTCTTCCAATTTCTTGCACAACCAAGCCAACATGATGAGCGGATTCGGAACTATTTCGGCATAATTATTCGTTCGTTCAGGATTAATCAAGTTCCATGTGTCTAGGTTGTCGTTACTCAAAGAATCTACCCACATAATACTGGTCAGAGTTTTGGAATAATTCGAAGATAAATAATCGATTAAGCGTAAGTTCACCTATTGGACAAGGAAGAATTATAAAATTTCACATGCATCATATGGAAAATTTTGCTGTGTCTTTTGTTTTTGCTTAAAAATGATTGCAAAATTTTGCATTTTCTTTAGAGAATTACAAAAGATAGCTTTACTTATCAAATTTTGTAAAAATAATGCAATATTTTATAATTTTCGGACAGGAATGAGAAATTTAACGATTAAAAAGGAGACGTCATTGCTTGCATGTTATTTAACATCATTTTTTGAGCAAAAACAAATGGTAAGACTAAAAATTTGCGTACGAGGTTAGTCTGAAAAGTTTCAAGCCTCAACATGAAGATGGCGTTACTTGTCAAAAATGTTCTGGACGCTCAGTTGTTTAACGAACGTTTGTGTCAACTCAATCCATTAAAGGCACACACGGTTTGAAAAGTTTCAAGCCTCAGCATGAAGATGGCGTTACTCGTCAAAAATATTCTGGTAATACAATTGCGCATGTTGACTGAAGATTTGGGCAACCGCGCTTGTTTACTCAGCACCAAAAACATCAAAAACCAAAGCCCTGTTGAAGCAGTTTAAGCGAAATAAGTTGGAGTTTTGGCGTCGATTAATAACTGCAGATAAAACTTGGATACACTTCTGAAGCCAAGGCACCGCCGAAACAGTGGACTGCGAAGGGTGAATTTCCTCCTAAAAAGGTGAAGACTGTTCCATCGGTCGGGAAAGTGAATTTGACTGTTTTTGGGATAGTTGTGGAGAGTTGTGTTAACCGATTGTCTTGAAAATGGAAAAGCAATAATAGGGATATACTACGCATAATTACTTGACAAGCTGAAGGTGGAAATTGCGGAAAAACGGTCGCGTTTGAAGAAAAGGGAAGTTTTGATCCACTAAGACAACACACCCTCTCACACTTCAGTGGTCGCCATGGCACGAATGTATGAATTGCTGTTCGGATTGATAGACCACCCACCTTATTCACCAGATCTGGCCTCCAGCGACTTTTTTCAGTTTCCTAGGCTAAAAGTTTCGCTCCGAGGACAGAGATTTTCATCGCATGACGAAGCCATCATATTCGTAAATGCCTATTTTGCAAAAGGAGATGCCAACTACTATTTAGACGGTTTCTGTGTCAGGTTGGACTTTTCAAATTACTCTCGTATATCGGCATAAAAAAAATATCCCATACAGCTTCGGCAGAATTTCCGCGCGAGTTATGTGCAGAAGAAAGAGATAGTTGCACACAGTAATGCGATCGTTTATGTGGTTACTCTCCCATTATTGTTTCATTCAAAAATCATTTTAACTTTTTGTGAAATCTTTAAAAAAAAAACAAAATTCTACAATAACTATCAAACAATTTCTTATTTGTCGCGTCGCTAATATTGTAATGTAAATTAAAAAAGCTATAAATCAAAATGAAAAGCTATTGAATACATGACTCGATCGTAAGCAGTTCTACACCCATCGGGCCTCTTTATTCCACACACGTAACACGGCTGTCACAAGTTTCATCCGCCAAATCTGTACGATGCCGATTTCATGTATGACACTGTATATTAGTCAAGACATTTCCGTTTTGAGTGTTTGAATCGGAAGCTTACTTACGTTTTCGCAAAAGAAAACCTTTAAATGAGTAAGGGGCATGTTCTTCTTTAAGAAATGAGGCTCGGGGTCGTAAATTTCATCGTAGGCATGAATAAGCGACACCCTGACCGTACAATCGGGATGGTCGCCGACGAAACGAGCCCAAGTTTGCTCCGTGGTGCCCGGATGGTCATTCCAGATACCGTGGACGTGTATCACCAGTCGTTCGAGTTTCTTAGCTGCTTTCAACGAGTCTAGGAACGTATCACTTACTATGTCATAATCTACGCTAAGTATCTGAAAAAGATAAATTGTAAAAAAGGACGAAATAGTAAAATACAACATGTTATTAACCTGCTAAGTATCAAGCTTTCTCTTTTTTGCTGTGAAAATTTAGTACCAAACAATTCAATGACATACAAGATGTATGTGAAACACGATATTTGTCTTTTGTATTCTCGTAATGTAGGTACTTCAAATATGGGGTGGTCACAAAGTAAGGGATATACTTTGATAATAATAATAAGCTTTATTGCCCAACAGAAAATTCCAATTACTGGACAAGTAGTTAATTAAACAAATTACAAAACGAGTACAAAAACAAGTAAGAGTAACAGGTTGCAAAAAATTATTAAAGCAAAGAGCAGTGACTATCCTTATTGTATGTAAAGTATCATGAAAAATATCACATTGCGAAGAAATTAGATTAAAGTTTGTACAAATCATATAAATAGGTGATTTTAGATGAGCATGTGTTCGAGGAAAAGGTAGATAAAACGTATTCGAATTCCGGACATCAGAGCGTGGGATTATAAGTTGTAATCTTTGAAGTAGTGCCGAGCAGTCAATGCGGCCATTACACAATTTTCAGAGAAACACCAAATCAGAGGATATGCGCCGAAAGTTAAGACAATGTAAATTAAATCGGGACAACAGTAACATATGATCAACGCCTCTCGGTGGGTACACTCCGTCTTGCCGGAACCAGGGGAGTTTAGCAAATCTGCGTTGGACCAATTCCAATTGGCATTTATGCGTTTATAGTAAGGGCACCATATGATGGACGCATATTCTAGACGGGATCTAACAAGAGCGTAGTATAAAGATTTCAATGCTACTTCATTGGTAAACTGTCTGCAAGTTCGCACTATAAAAGAGATCTTCTAGCCGCATGGGAGATGCTGATAATGTGTTGCGCAAAAGTGAATTTACTATCAAACAAAATCTCTAGATCCTTAATTAATTCGACACGTTCGATGTTAACTTGATTAAGCTCGTAGTTAAAAGTAATTGGCGCAGATGCACGTGTGAATGAAATAACTTTACATTTGCTGATATTCAGAGGTAGTTTATTTGATGTGCACCATTGAGAGATATTTATTAGATCGCTTTGCAAGAAGTAGCAATCCTCGAGACACCTTAAGATACAGCTTCAAGTCGTTAGCGAACAGTAACGCGTTCGACGATACACATGTACTTATATCGTTAATGAATAAGTTGAAGATCAAAGGTCCAAGATTAGACCCTTGAGGGACTCCCGAAGAGGCAACTATAGTAAGTTCTTATATAGTTTTGAAATTGAGATAATTGCAAGTAGGAATTGGATCCTAGTTGCTACAACAATGGGATTTTATTGTATATATATAAAACAAAAGTTCTGTTCTGACAATGACTGCCACAAGTGTCGAAACAAAGCGATTGCAATTTAGTGATTTATTCTCAAAATAAAACTGATCTGAACGTAGATTCAAATGAGTTGAACTAAAAAAAATGGATCTGCAAACAAGAATAAGTTTAGTACAATGTTATTATTGAATGTGGTAGGAATTACACTGTCAGTTTACGAAGATTTTGTACGAGAATGGGCTTAAGAGCAGGACCCTGTAAAATGAAGGCGTACCAAAATTTGATTAGCAAATTGAACGCACAGGGTCTGCAATTGACTTCCCGAAATTAGGAAAACCAAGGATTAGTGATGTCCAAAATTGCAGAAGTTCTTCGGGAAAATAAAAACATAGCCATTACTAATCCGTTAGAAATTGGTAGTGTTAATGTAACATCAAAATGACTGCAAATGCAATATACCACGGTTTGGAGAATTTTACGCGAAATCCTAAAAATGTATCCTTATAAATTGTAAGGACTGTTTGATTTGAAGGAAGCATATTTAGCAATCAGGTACAATTTGTTTTTGCAAATAATGGCTCCGATTGAAATTGAACTCAAATAGTTATCCCGCACTTTATGGACAGATAAGGCTCGTTCTTCTCTCGGTGGTGGAGTCAATAGTCAAAACTATTGAATTTGAGCAGAAAATCCACAGATAATCATTCATGACAAGAAAGTCAATGTTTGATGCGGCTTCACAGCTAATTTCATCATCGAGGAAATGCAGGATGACGAGGTCGTAACTCTAACTGGTAAACGATGTCTGCAAATGTTAAGAGATTATCCAATTCTACAGTTACAAAACGAGGAAATAATTGAAAACACAATTTTTCTGAAGGATGGAGAACCCTCGCACATTTACCGACCAGTTAAAGACTTATTCACTGGTGTTTTTCCTGTATCGTGTTATAAGCAGACATTTTGAAAATTCATGGCCAGCAAAATCGTCCGATCTGAACCTAGCGAATTTTTAGCTTTGAGGATAATAAAAAAAATTAATGTTTAGAATAAGAGTAAAAACGCTGCGAAAATTAAAGTATTGGGGAGCAAATTGCTGCAACTGAAGTTGTATAGTAAGTTGAAATATATCCCTTACTTCATGATAACCTTGTGTATTATAAAACCTATAGTTCCAAATAAAAATCTGTATTTGATAAATACAGTAGAAATCGGTGAGTAGTGTCATCGTCGGCAAATTTTTGATTTTTTGGCACACCTTATATTTTAATGGGATAATTATATCTTGTACAGAAAAAGAACATTATAATATAGAGTATTCTAAGCAAATTCTATTTAAAACCTTTTTTTTTAATCAAGTAAGTAGTAATGGATAGCGATTAGGGCTCGGCGCATGACTCGGTTATTTGGTTATTCGATTAATCGACTAGTCAATAGTCACTCCAAATTTCCAAATTTCAGTTAGTACATTAACCGATTATTCTACTAATCGATTAATTTACCAATCAAACAGTCGACTAGTAATAGTCGACTAATTGACTAACACCGGTCTTTTGTTATTTCTTTAGACTTTAGGTCGCAGTTGGGTACTTTAATAATACGGTTTGTATATCATTCATCTAGTTCGTGCTGTATTTTATCCGTCGTAAGCATGAGCTTTGAAAGTGTAGTAGTATCGTTGGGCACTTCAAACATTCAACACCTGCATCAAACGCGTTACAGTCGGTTCAAAAAGGTATGGGCCTCTACACATAAGTTAATCCAAAGTGTGAAAACCTGCTGGAATTCAACTTTCTTTATGACAGAAAGATTGCTAGAACAGCGTCAAGCAATAACAGCCGTAATTAATGACAGGAATATAACCACAAGATCTACAGCATCTACATTAGAATTGATGGAAGGTCAGTGGCAAATCATCGAAAGCTTAAAAGCTGTATTGCAACCTTTTGCTTTAGCCACGCAAGTAATGTCATTCGAAGTCTTCCCTATACGCTCTATTGTTGTTCCAATTGTAAAAAGTATGTTAACCCATTTCTTAAATCGCAGTGAAATAGACCACCTTGTAATAAAGGAATTTAAGACAATTATAGAAACAGATTTAACAAGCAGATTCAATATTGAAATAACTTGAGGTGCGAAACGTTAGATGTGTGTACATTTCTTGATCCTCGCTACAAAAACGTAGAAAGGAGTTTTGGGCTCTCTGAGACTGCTGTAGACATTTTGTTTTCCGGGGATGCACAAAACAAGGAGATACAAAGTGAAGTTGACAGGTACTGCGAAGAAAGACCTATCGACAAAAGCCGATGTCCCCTTCAGTGGTGGAGTCAAAACGAATGTCGCTTTCCGTCGTTGGCCTTATTAGCTAAAAAATATTTGGCAATACCTGCGACTTCTACACCGGTAGATAGAGTGTTTTCTACAGCTGGAAACCTTGTAAACGCAAAGAGAAGCTGCTTAAAAGGAAAAACGGTGATGCCTACACTGTATATATTACGGTTCGAAGAGTGGTAGCCTTTAGTAGCCACCCAGACAATGTGGCTATTGCATGAAAATGTCTCAGGTAACGAAAATTGAGTACTGCCCGGTAATTAAGCTTTTAACAAAAGAGCGACATATGCCTAATCACATTATGCAACGTTCAGGCGGCGTTTATGGTGATTTATCTCCTTCATATTTCAATGTAAAAACGTGGACAAAATGTTTCCGTTTGGGGCAAGGATCCCTTGAAGATGATGAGCGCTCCAGTCGGCGAATTGAATTGATAGTGCCTCATAACATTTCAATTATTGAAGAAATTGTATTAGCAGATCGCCGTTTAAAAGTGAAGGAATTAGCAGTGATGTCTAACATTTCTGAAATAAGTATTCGGCGAATTCTCCATAACTACTTGGGTATGAATAATATTAGTGGAAGATAGGTACCGCATCTTCTTTCTCGCTCTCCAACGTGAACGTTGGGTCGAATGTGCGCGCTCGTTTTTAAACATGTGTGGAGACGACCCAAAACCGATTTGGAGTCCATTGTCATAGGAGATGAAACAATGGTCCTGCATTACTATCTTTTATCCAAAACGGAATCGATGGAATGGCGGCGACTTGAACCTCGTCCCAGAAAGACATCTTGAGGGAAACATTTTAGATTTTTACAAGGATACACAGAATTTTTGTTGTATCTCAAAAATTATATCTTAAATAAAAAGTTTGGTTAGACTGATTTATTAAGCACAGAATTACCTACAACTTTCTCCTTTACACTTTAAGTCAATAATAATAGGGCTATAAGTACCGAACGAAATAACAAGAAAACAGTTTTTTCGAGATTTCCCAAAAAACAAAAGGCTCATTCAGTCGAGCTCGTAAAACTGCAATTCTTTTCTCATTTAGTCGTCTCTCTATCTCCGCTATTTTCCGAGATTCTCATACTAAACATCGGAACAAAATCATCCTGCATGTATTCTGGCATGTCGGGTTTATTTCTAAATTTTTAATCGATTTATTTAAATTACATTCGTATTCATGTAATTTCGTAACGTTTTTTCCATCATACTTATTTAAAAGTCGAAATTATATACTTGAAAATATTAAAATCTTCCATATGAAACAATACCTGAGTAGGTGCGTCATCGCCTTTAATAATTAGAAGTAAGGCGTTTCTAGCAAATAAAAGTTTTAAAATTTGAACCATTTAGAGAAATGGCGTTATTTTCTCTTCAGGTAGCTGAAAAGCTGTTTGTAGTTTCCTTTTTGTATATTTTTTTTAACTTCAGAACTATTGACACAAGGTAACATTATATTGAATTTAAGAACAACTGTTGTTCTTAAGTTAAATTTGCATGCACGAATTATAGCACATCCCCACATAAGCAAAAAAATTAAATCCGTAAATGAATAAAATTAAATTATTTAGTGCTGTATTTACCTTTAATTCTCTAAATGGAGTGAATAAAATGGGATCACATGTAGAAATAAGGTAGTTTGCGGGATCGTCTTTAACAGAAGCCAATCCCAACGTTTGTAGTTTAAGTGGCCCCCGATTCCCTGCCAGCAGTTCCAAATAATTAGGCATATGCTGCAACAATTCTTCGTTCAATCCAAGGCTAAAGTATTGTAATGGTCGCCTGCGGCATATTTCCGCTAGAAGTTGATGTACTTGCGAGGCAAATTCGGTATAGCTGAAAGTTATAACATACATAAAAAATATTCAAATATTTGACGAAAGTATGCGTCGTTATGCAAGAGTGTTGCAATAAAAAGAAATTCGGTTTCGGGAATATGAAATGTTACTTTAAATTTGTTTATAGTTTTTATTTACTTACATTACTATCAGAAGTCAATTAATTACTATCCACTACTAACATTAAGTAATAGTTGTTTATAATATTAAGACAATATTAAAAGTATACCCAGGAATTTGAAATCTGAATGAAATATTTACGTATCCAGCAAATGAATCAATCGCTTGGCTAGTATCGTCGCTCTTAGGGCGTGTTTATAGTAAAGTTGTGATACTCGATAAGAGCGACGAGTTACCAAAACGGGGCCAAAGTATACTAGCGAAGCGGAGAATACATTGTTTGTGTTTGTGTTGGAGCTACGCTACATCTGTGAACAGCTATAGTGAGCCGTTACTATCGCCAAAACAAGCTCAACAGCTTTGACGTCAGCAGGCTGTGACGTATTTATATTTAGGCCATACAAACGTGTTTACACAATGAGACCATCTTTCCTTTTTAAATTGATTTATCCAAATTATATTGGTTTTATTTTAAAAAATACTGTGTAGTGATATTTCCATACTTTGTTGATGATACCTGCAGTGATTTTCTAGTATTATAAAAACGACATAACCTAACGATGGTGTCGGTTGTTTTGTTTGTGAGTTAGACTTTATGAATAAAAGAAGATATTATTTATTTTTCAACAGCTACAGATTCAAGGACTGGTGAAATTGTAAGTGTAAGTTTAAAATATCACATTTAACAAAACTATTTTTGAACACGAAGAGATGTTTTTAAATGTATGTAATAAACGTTCTGTTTTAATACAATATATTTTAAATTATATCACCGAACACAGCCATTTGGATACTGATATATGTAATCTCATATTCACAGCACTGAATGTATTGCAACAATTATAACCTGTTCTACAAATACCCTACTTACAATTATTGTGGGAAATTAAAGAACCTGGTTAAATAGCATGTCTGTAAATTTTCTCGTGAAATTGAACAAAATTTCGAATAAAATTGCAATTACTGTATCATTTCAACCTTAGTTTCGTCCAAATACATGTACAATTACAAATAATAATAATTAGTTGATTAAATATCAACCACAAATACATCTTTCATGAAAACGGCCCTCGGTTACGTGTTTGCTTTTTGGCTTTGAAAGTTCGTTTTAAAAATCGAGTAGGATGCGAAGAAGGGCTCAGTTGTCACTGGCATCCTTTTTAAACCGGAAGCCCTTCAAAACTTAAAAAAAGCAAAAAAAAACGATTCTTTTACCAATTAGGCTAATATTGTGCATAGCGATACATCGCCTAAACAGCGTGACGTCGTCGAAGAGCTATGAGGCTTTATATGTATATCGATGGTAATGGGTGAGCGAAGGTAAGAGCATTTATAATCTAACTGTCAAAATTTATCTACTTTAATCAGCTCTAGTTTTAATAAGCGAATGTCCCCAATATGGGACCAAAAAAGAAAGATTGCAATGAAAATATTTAAAGTAACGCGCTTGTCGAAGCTTCATAAACGGTATCCGCGATGCATTTTCTCGTCGCTATTATTGCTATTGCTATCGTCGCACTTATCGGGTATCGTAGCTTCACTATAAACATACCTTTACGGTGCGGTTATATAATGAAGCTACGATATTCGATAAGAACGACGAGTTAGCAAAGCCGGCCAATTGATGTGCGTTATGGAAAGATGCAACGTTGACTGATTGGTCTGTTTTTCTAACGCGCCGTTCTTATCGAGTGTCGCAGTTCCACTATAACCGTGCCCTTTCTCTTTTTAGCATCAATAGTTGCGTGATACATGAATGAAAAGTATGAAGTTTTATGTCGGGAACATCTTATCGGAAATAAAACAAATAACATACCAAAAGACGTATGGCGGTCCTTACTTTATGATACATTTTGCCGACAGCAACAGAAGGAAGTTTAAAGGCGGCCGTTACTTTATGATACGCTTTGCAGAGATCGACAAAAGATAATTCGACTCTGGCGCTTTTATTTAGTTTATTTAAGCAGAATTCAAACGATATTTAATTTTCTTCCATACATAATTTTAAGTTTTTTACAGTTTGAATTATTGACGTTGGGATTTTCGAATTTATTCGAATTAAATTACTAAAGAAGGACGCATTTGGGTTTAGTGAAATGTTTATAAAAAAAAAAATGTAGAAAAGATTCTCTATGGCAATATACAGGTTGTAACTAAATAACTAAAAAAATTGAAATAACATGAACTAACCTAAGAACGACCAAGGGAGGGGTTAGTCGAACTCAGAGGTCATTATAAGAATATTTACAAAGTTATAATTTTAGCAAAAATGGTGACTAAATATGTGTAATTTACATTATTATTATTACTACTTGCATAAAGATGTTTTCTATCAGTAAAATAAAAAAATTAAATTAAAAAAATAGAAGTGGGTTCACGGAACGCCTTTTAGTTCTTCTGCAATAAATTTAAAAATAACAAATACTTCAAGTTTTTTTAACAAGAGAAATAACTTGACCTAAATACTTAAAAAAAAATACAATGCTATTGCAATTTTATGGATATTCCAGTAATTAAATAATAAAATCACAGTAGTCTTTAAAAGTTAATCAAATGAAAGGCACATGCAAGGTTTTTCAGAGAAATTAGAGTTAAAATATCAAAAGTAAAAGTGAAAACAAAATAATTGAAATTCCATGCTAGTTTAGCATTTCTCCCAGATTACCTAACTCTATTTAGGTTTCAAGTATGATGACATAAACAATTAATGGGAAAATGTTTCTTCACACCAAACTTGCACAAACAGAACATTTATACATACATGAAAGCTATAGAAAAGTACTTACATGCCCAACATTTGAGGAATTTCTAGACGGCAATGACTCGGTTCTAAGATCAATGAATTTAAATTATCATTGGTGGCAAGTTCCTCTAGAAGTATCATAAATTCATTCAGGCAGGGCATCGACAATGAATCAAACCTGATGACAGCATTACTAACTACATGAGCTGCTGTATTCCGTAAATACTGAGCCCTTTCTATGTTATCACTATATATTTGAAAGGTAACATTTCTCCAAAACCTGTAATATGAAATAATAATAACAATATGATTATGAATTGTCATTAATGTACTTACTTTGGATGATATAAGCTTTGTCTCCACATATGGCAGGTACTTGAGGCATTAATACGATCTTTTACAGATAAATATGAAAATATATCATGTAGAATGATGGTTGGTAATGTGTCCCATCTGGCCGTGTGCTGTTTTGTACTTGTTATTTTCGATTTTTTCGGTTTTGGCCAAAAACAACCCGTATCGTTACCCATTTCTGAAATATTTCTTTTTATTAGAATGATATTTAAAAACACTTACTTTGTTTAGTAACGCAATAATATATCATTGTACTATTTTTAAAATCGTGTTTCTCGATCTACATTAACATAAACAGAACTATAAATATACAAAACAAGAACTGCAGCACTATATGTTTTATTAGTGGAATTTGCCCCAATAACCTTAGATATTTGAATGTATTAAACCAGCTACAACGAACCTTTGTATTTTACATGCACGTGCGACATTTGAGAAAATTATATTAAAAAAATGTTGGAAATTGCGTAGTGTTTTTGCTTGACATACGTATCTTACTCAACCATCTATAAAACTACTCGAACTGACTGACAGTAAAATGACGTTTAAAAGTTCAATGTTATTTTTGGTTATTTTCTTCAGGGATCGCAATTCTGATTGGTGAGCATTATAGGCAATATTGTATGGAAGTGGTGGGAAATTTAAAATGTGTAGATTAGTATGGCATAACGTTCTTATAATGGAATTTTTAAAAAGATTTTTATTTGAGCTGTAATACTCACAATATATTGCGTATTACAAAAATGATTATGTATTCGAATTGAAGGAATTAAAAATACACACCTACGGATACCACAAAGTAAAACATATGGTTCAATATATTCAAGGTCGTTTCATTTATCTTATTAATACCTTATTGGCATTTCTTTTGATATTGTTTATTTAGCATTTAAGATTGATTTCCACATTTTTGTAAACTGGTTATTTGTTTCCGTGTTGAGTAATCCATATTATGTCAGCCCCCATTAATTTGTAAATAATTAATATAAAGTTAAACAAAGTTAACTTTCACCTTAAAATACTGATTGATCTCCAATGTTACTCAGTTTTTTTCACAAAATTCTCCATCTCATTTTATATATTTCTAATGATATCAAACATATCCTTATTGAATTGGAACAACATATAATTAACTAATATAAAAAATCAGGGTAACTATTTTAAATTGCTATACTTAGAAGAATTTACAATTAAAATGCAAATGCCAACCTGCTTGTAGAAATGCGCAATAGTCGCCATTGACGTCATATTAATTATTTTGTGATTACATATTAGCGGTTCACTTGATCATTTTGTGCTCTTATTCAAAAGGAACTACTTAGTACCTTTGGAAATATTTACGACCATGGAGTTTTGCCTTATGAAATCAAGGTAGACAACTTTAATAAAGAACGTTTTAGATTTGAAAGGCTACAAATCAACAATGAAACGATATACAATTTTCATGATTAGATTTCGTCTCAATTTCTGGGAATTGTTTCAATAAACATTAGTGATAAAAGCTGAAAAGCTTCGATTATCGGTAATGTAATAATACACGAAATGTGGTAAACGGTGCTTTAGTGTGAAAGATTAAATTATATAAATATTTTGTATTAGTATTGCATAAGTTTTTACATCGTTGATTATCGATTGAAAATGTTATTGTTATGTTTCTGAACTGTGGTTTCATTATTATCGACAGTAAAAAGTATTTATTCCTCTCCTACATTCAATTAACTATTTGATCGTAAAAATAATTGTTTTATGTGTATTTGTAAATCTACAATGTTCTGAGCTTCAGAATTACACTATACCTACTTATTAGTAAATGATATGCAAAAAGTGCTTCAAAAGGTAATCACTAATCACCCATAAATATTTTCATAAAGAATTTCGTGCTAACTCGATGAATAAACAAATTCATTACTTTGAAACACTACACAATTTTGCTGTTTATTGTAACAGTTTTATGAAGAGATTACCCAATTACCTTTCTGTTATAAGTTTTAAATTCAAATTCAAATAAATGCGTGAAGGGGGAAAAAAGCAGCGGAAGGGAAGGTGAACTGATGGCGACGAGGGATTTGGCGGTAGAGTTAGTTCCAGAGTTTGAGTTGGTAATTACGTTTTATTTAAACGTTAGTGAGTAATTTTATTATTAAAATAGTTTAGAAAGTTTTCTTTACCACGCTCCATATATGTATAAGTTTTATAACGTTTCCTAATCGAATTAAACATGAATTTTTGGAGGAACATCGATAAGTATAATTAAATTATGAAGAAAAAAAAATAAATTTACCAATGTATTTATAAATTAAGTTCCTTAAGCAAGATTTCCTGGATATATAAAACGAACTTCAATTCATAATTGAACTTTATTTTTAAGTAGTACCGTAATTGTTTATGAGTACCATCTATTGGCAAATCTTATATATGTATATGTATAGGTAGATTAACTTATTCTATGGGTAGATTCTTAAACTTACAAAATAATAAGAAAACCAATAGAGGCCGCTGCGCTGTATGTATAATAAAATAATTGCTGCAGATTGCCGTTATCTTCACAGCTGATTATGACATAATATCATAACTCATAACAGTCATAACTTCATAGGTTATAACAACACTTAAAACTGGGGCATTCAGCGGATGTAACCGTTGTGGCATCGTTGAGTGAATAGCCAATAGGTATGCGTGGCATTGGATAGTCATTAGGTTTGTTCGTTTGTCTTGCTCGCGTTAGTCCTAGAGTGTGATAGGATTATGATCACGTGATCGTTTTGATTACTCAGAACTACTCTAAATGGGTACAAACGAACAGTACAAATTGGTATTTATATAGTATGCATAACCTAAAAGATTGAGAATGGTGGCAATTGGCAATCACGATAGGATTAAAAAATCATTATTTATTAATTGTTGTATTTCACTTTCAATTACTACAACGGATGTCATTTTGTATGAATATGAAGTAAAGTTGGATTAGGCAAATAATGGAATGACAGTTGCACTGAACTGCACAAACTTACTCCACCTCCTGAGGAGGTGTAAGTTTGTGCAGTTCAAAACTGTCGGAACCTACCCAACATATACAAACGAACATCGGATTGCTAGTTTTTTTTACAAACGAACGAACAATTTAGAAATTCGAGCTCCTCCGTATTGCACTAATTGACAAATGAACAACCCTATTGGTTATTCATTCAACTGTCCCAACATTTGTGTCCGCTAAATGCGCCAATTGATATTAATTGTTTACACTTCAAAATAAAATCTCTTATCTTTTTCTGATGTCATAAAATATTACATATATTGGATTATCATTAAGTAAAAGTGTTGTTGTGTTCTAGCTGCCTTTCTAGTACACCAAAAATGTCTTTGTAAGTACCATTTGCACTCAAAAATGTTATTGTATCACATATAAATGTTAATAAGAATGTCAATAAGAATATGAAATGTTTACTTTTTAGGTGTTTGATGCACCGACGTAAGTTAAAATTCAATCTGGAATTAAATTAAAATTACATGAAGAATATGATATTACTATGTAAAAGTGATGAATTTTTATTTGTGTCGGTGCCACTGACCATGAAGTGATATGTGAACTTTCAATTACGCGAAATGTTTTTGCAACAAATCCTTTGGAACCTACATGATAATTAGGATGCATTTATATACGTAAAAAAAATAACGCCGTTTTGTTAAAAACTGGCAGATGTGGTTAACATTCTTTTTTATTGTTTTGAAATATCCATTTGATATAAGTTTTTAATCATTATATTTATAAATCTTTTTTACAATTTTTTTTTTTATTCATAAGGTAATGGAAAATAGAGTCGAACTTTAATCTTCAGACTGAATACAAGTTATCTCTGATTATTATAAAGTTGTTACTGTTTAAAATTTATGATTGAAAAATAATGGTTTTAAATTTTCTAGCATTTTAAGTGAGCAAGTGTTGAAAGATCAAAATCATCCTAAATGTAAAAAACAATTCCGTGATGTCAGTAATATTTATGCCACAAGCGACGTAAGTCATAGATAAAAGTAGTGACGTAAGTGCAGTTTTGCAATCGAGGATGGCGTTATCTCGGTCTGCAATACATCCCACACCACAAAAGCA
Organism: Dynastes maya; assembly: GCA_029619315.2. NCBI lineage: Eukaryota > Metazoa > Arthropoda > Insecta > Coleoptera > Scarabaeidae > Dynastes > Dynastes maya. The sequence continues at coordinate 19,466,050 of JAROYE020000010.1, read as the reverse complement.
CTTACGGCCCTAGTGGCATACAATATTTTTCCGGTAAAGGTGCGTTCACATAGGGTAGCGTGAAATTATCGTTAAGATTAGCGGGAAATTATTTCCAATGTTCTGCGGTAATTCTCAAAATAATTTCGGGCGATATGACACCTGACATTGCGGTTTACTTTGTCGTATCATAACGTTAATTTATCTGTCAATGATGTCTTTTGTAATGGATGGAATGACACAGAAACATTATATATTGTTATATTAATAGTTTCTACAATAATCATGATGAACAAATCTAAAAACAAATGTAAAAAGAGAGCAGGTTAGCGAGTACGTCCCATCAACACTCAAAAGAAACAAGTGGACTACTTAAATTTGATTCGGGAAATCTTAAATCATGATTCCGATTTCTTTTTCTTATGTGCAGGAATGACTGTTGCTTTATTTGAAAATAGTAGAAGCAAATCAAAGGTCTGTCAAATATTTCGAAAAACATTTGAAGCGCTGTGGACTGTACTATAGCCTGTCTATTACTTACCAACAAGAGGCAGTACTAATTGTATAGGTCCAATAAAAGGCATGCACATTCATATAAAACAACCTAACAATTCTGGCTCTTTATATTACAATTGTAAGAAAACTTAGAATTTCATTTGCTGTGTGATGCAAATTATAAATCTGTATGTGTGGTTACAGCTGTCTATGAATCTTCAAGTGATGGACGAATGAATAATAAGGAAAATCAAAGAAAATTAAACTAAGCTACATAAATGATAACCATATAAAGAAAGCATTTTAAATATGATTTTTATTTTATAGCAAATTATCATAGAAAGGGATAGAAATGAAATAAATGCAATACAGTTTATTTAAATTTTATTTTATTCGTCGTACAAGAATAAATGGAAGTTGCAATAGAAACGACTAATGTTTATCAAAAAGGGGTAACACTATGTACGTAATTAGAAAGTTAAATCAAGGAGATATCAAAGAATTATAACATTTTATTCTTTCTTAAATGATATTGTTAGCAAATGTTTCTATAGACTCACCCCTATAACGTTCCTTATAAATTTAATTCTTACCCTTACATCTCCATATGCTTTGATAGTTCTTTAGTAAAATGCATTATACAACTTATATATTAAGGCTGTTATCGTGTACGAATATACTTGAAATTATTTTATATCAGATAACCAAATATGTATTGCACTTGTTTGGAAAAAAAGAAAATTCTAGAAACCATATATTTGAAACAAATCAAAAATTGCAAATGTCTTGAAGTAGCAGTCTTGTTGTTAGATTAAATAAAATGAACGCTTCTGTTACGTGCAATGCTTTATTGTCACCACTTTTCTATTGACACTGGATAAAACCTTACATAAACTACCACCACCTGGCACGTGGGGTCCAATCCTCTACTAACCAAAACACTACTTAAAAGCTACCAACCTCATACAAATATTGCCAACTTAAATATATAAAATTATTTTCCATTTTTAACACCCCCACTAAAACAATTTTATTATACTAATCCCATTAAACTTGTACAAAGTGAATGTTGAATTTTTACTAAACTTTTAGTTAGACAATCTGCTACCATATCTTTTGTGTTTACATATTCTAAATCTATATTACCATTATCTATAACATCTCTAACAAAATGGAATTTAATGTCAATGTGTTTGGTTCTTGGTCTGTAACTATGCGTGGATGCCAAACAAAGCGCACCTTGATTATCACAGCGAATTGTCATTGGTTCGTTCACCTTTTGGAGTTCATGTTGAAGATTCTTCAACCACATTGCTTCTTGAATCGCTGCTGACAACGACATGTACTCCGCTTCAGTACTCGAAAGTGCTACTGTTGTTTGTTTCTTAGTACACCAAGAAATTGCACTTCCTTGAAGCATAAAAACGTATCCTGTGACTGATCTCCTATCATCGGTGTCTCCGGCCCAGTCTGCATCACAGTATCCGATTATTTTTGAATTACCTCTTTTGTTGAATTCAAGTTTCTTTTCTGTTGTTCCTTTGAGATAGCGCATAACTCGTTTCACTGCAATCCAATGCGGTTTTCCAAAATCTTTGTTGAATCTTGATAAAGTACTGACTGCGTAAGAGATATCAGGTCTACTTATCTGTGCGGCAAATAACAGACTGCCTATAGCTTCTTGATAGGGAATTTTCTCTACTTCTAATCTTTCAGCAGTACTTTTAGGGCTCATTTCTTTCGTCAATCTTTGGTTGGGATCCAATGGCGTACTCACAGGGTGACTGTCTTCCATGTTAAACTTCTTCAGCACCTCTTGAATATACAATTCCTGGTCCAACCATAATTTGCCTGCGTTTCTGTCTCTTGTAATTCGCATGCCCAGGCAATGACGTGTTTCTCCAATATCTTTCATTTTAAATTGTCTTGACAAGCTCATTTTCAATTCTTCTCTTTGTCTGACATTGTTGGAGAATATCAGCAGGTCATCTACATACACAGCAACTATCAGTATGTCTTTTCCTTTGATCTGATAATATATACATGGATCGACTACGCTTCGCTCTAAACCAAATTCTTTCAGAGCGCCATTTAATTTCAGGTTCCAAATTCTACTTGCCTGTTTTAAGCCATAAATCGACTTTTTCAAGTGACATACCTTTTGCCCCGTTCTGAAATGTTCAGGTTGAATCATGTATATATTTCCATCTAATTCTCCTTGCAGAAAGGCACTAACTGCGTCCATTTGATGAATATCAAGATCATATTTTACTGCTAAGGAAAATAGATATCGAATTGAGTTGTACCTTATTACAGGAGCATATGTCTCTTCATAATCTATGCCCTTTTTCTGCGCACATCCTTTGATAACAAGCCTTGCCTTGTATCTGCAAATTTTACCATGTGCATCACGTTTTGTTTTGAACACCCATTTATTGTCTAATGCCTTCTTTCCTTGGGGCAAATCACAAAGATCCCATGTGTCATTTTCAACTAGTGATTTGAGTTCTTCATCCATGGCATTTAACCATTGCTGCCTGTTACTGCTAGTTAGGGCCTCTTCAACTGTAATTGGGTCGTTAAATTCAATACTTTGTGCCATGTAAGTTACATAGTCATCAAATTGCTTGGGTTTTGGCTCTCTCGTAGTTTTCCTTCTTACTTGATTTTCTTCGATAGATTGATTCGGTCTATAACTATCATCAGAATCTCTTCCGTCTTCCTCTTGCGTTTCGGAATCTACTTCTTCTTCATCTTGGCTGCTATTATTGATTGTGTTGACCCCCACTGAAGTGTGATCATCTTCAGGAATATTCTCAGCTACAGGTTTATCTTTTGTCCCTTCATCGACTTGTTGGTCGTCTAGGAACAAGAACAGTTCGTTATTATTGTCTGATGAAGTACTTACCAGTCCTTGTAAGTCCTCCATAAACTTCACATCTCTGCTCTTCCAAACAGAGTCTGCTTTGGGGTCATACAGCCTGTAAGCTTTAGATTGCTCACAATATCCAACCATAACACATTCCGTCGATTTTGGATCCAATTTCTTCCGCTTTTCTTTCGGGACGTACATCATTGCTTTGCAACCAAATATTCTTAAGTGCTTCAGCTCCGGTTTATGACCAGTCCATGCCTCCTCAGGTGTGGATACCAAACCGCTGACTGGTGAGCGATTTATTAAATATCCTGCAGTTACCACTGCTTCGGCCCAAAAACTTCTGTCCAAATTAGAATCACACAGCATGGATCTTGCTTTCTCCATTATTGTTCTGTTCATCCGTTCAGCAAGCCCGTTTTGTTGCGGTGTATACGGTACACTGGTCTGGTGTATAATACCCTCACTCCTCAAGAATTTATTCATGTCTTCACTACAAAATTCAGTTCCATTATCCGTCCGCCAAATTTTTATTTTCTTATTTGTTTGGTTTTCCACCAAAGCTTTGAACTCTCTAAATTTAGTTTTGACTTCATCTTTTGTCTTTAATAAGTAAATAAAAACTTTCCTGCTATAATCATCCGTAAACGTCAAAAAATAACGTTTTCCGCCTTTAGATGGAATTTCTATAGGACCACAAACATCGGAATGAACTAATTCTAATACTTGGCGTGCACGCTTCTGACTGCTTTTGAAAGGGTCTCTGGAATGTTTCCCTTTAATACATTCTGCACACAAGTCTTTTTGACTTTCACTAAAGTTAACACCAATTGCCAGATCATTTCTCAATCTTACTAGATTCTGCATACTCAAATGTCCCATTCGTCGATGCCATAAATTAAAGTTGTTTTCTGTTACTGTCATACTAATTTCTTTGGGTACATTTAATTTGTATAAATCTCCCACAAGTGTGGCAGTAGCAAGTAATTCTTTATTTTCATTCAGAATTTTGCAACCTGCCTCATTAAAAAGTACAGAATTCCCTTTTTCGGTAATTTTACTGACGGACAGTAAATTTGTGCATAAATCTGGTACATAGATTACATCTTTCACCTGAATTTTATTTACTCCTTCGTAACCCATCACATTGAGAGACAAATTTCCAATACCTTTGACAGCTTTTTCTGTGCCATCTGCTACATTGATATTTGATTCAATTTTAGAAATATTTTCAAGAAATCTTTGATCGCAAGTCATATGGGCTGAAGCCCCTGAATCAACGTACCAATCGTGTTTTCTTATTGCATTATTATCGATACTGACACTAAAAGTACTTAAAAACGTGCCATGGTTTGTTGATTCGTTTGCGTTACTTCCCGTTTTATTTCTCCTACAATTCTTGGCAATATGCCCATGCAATCCACAATTGTAACAGCGAGGACCTTTCTTTTTGAGGTTAGGTTTTGTTTTACTTAAAAGAACTGACTCTTTGTTCGGGCCTGTTTTGACCTCTTGCAATAATTTAGTTTTAATTACAGTACCTGTTATCTTCGAGCCAGAGTTTTCGAGTGCCATTATCATCGGACCATATTCCTCCGGAAGTCCTGCTAACAATATAGCACCTACCCACTCTTCGGACACCTGTAGGCCGCATTCGCCAAGTTTATGTGCTGTCGTAATTATTTTATTAACATACGTCTCTACTGTATCACATTCTTCCAATTTGGTGCCTAATAAGGTTCGCAATAAAGCTATTCTTCGTGTCAACCCTGTATCACTGAACACTTCTTTAAGCTTTGCCCAAATATCTTTGGCAGTAACTGCTTCGAGGATGTGATGGTGATTTGTCTTATCCACTAATAAAATTAATTTTGACCTTGCCTGTATTAGTTTCGTTGCGTCTGTCTCTTCAGCTTCTACACATTCCCACAACCCCTCATGTTGTAGGTAAGCTTTCACTTCAAATGACCAGGACGCGTAATTTTCTACACCTTTGAGTTTATCAATAGCTGCTAACAACGCCATTTTATATAGAAAATTGTTTATATATTCACCACTAACACAAATGCAAACATTCGTTCATGTATCTGGGCCCATAACCTGTTGTTAGATTAAATAAAATGAACGCTTCTGTTACGTGCAATGCTTTATTGTCACCACTTTTCTATTGACACTGGATAAAACCTTACATAAACTACCACCACCTGGCACGTGGGGTCCAATCCTCTACTAACCAAAACACTACTTAAAAGCTACCAACCTCATACAAATATTGCCAACTTAAATATATAAAATTATTTTCCATTTTTAACAAGTCTTCGCATCCTTTTCTTTTTGAATAACACTCTTAATAAATTTTAATTGATAGAAAATTCGGTATCGTATAAAGAATTTTAACAAATATATGGTGAATTAGAAAGTCAAAGCTCTAACGTATAGATTAATACTATACAAGGCATTAATTGTATTGTTCGACACCTCTAAATCTTTTTCCAGAGCAAGCGTTATGTTTTTAAAGTTAAATGAGGATAAATTTCAAAAATTTTTATGTAATGGATAATTTCAATTAAGTAATCGAAATCGAAGCAACCGGAGTTAATCTGTGCATATACCAAAATTGGCGAAACATCTGATAAAGGCAGATTGCCAATTTATTTTTATAAGCAGATGAGCAGTAACGAAACTAGAGTATTTACGATCGCTAAAAGATTCTTCAATTTATTGTAGCATGTAAAACAGGAGAGTTCTACCGATTTCTTGGCCAAGAACTTGTTCAATTAATTGGCCAATAAATCGCGGCGTGTAAAGCAGGCTTAATACGAAAAAGTTTTTTTTTATCAATTTACCAAAATCATTCCCCAACAGACTTTGAGTCTTTTAGGAATGATTTTCCTAAAAATCCTATTGACAAAAGCAGAGTGATTTTGCTAGTAATTGTCAAGTTCTCGACAATTGCCATTGTATGCCGCAGTTCAAAATGAGAATTTGTTCAAATACACGTAAAGGTACAAATAAAGCATAAAATCTCTTGCTTTTAAAATTTCAGAAAACCGCTATTCAGATACACTAAAAATAATAAATACCTGACAGATAGTCAACGTCAATTCTATGAAGAAAATGGCTACATTATGTTTTGTAATCTAGTTAGCCACGAATCTTTGGATGAATATCGGTAAATATAGTAATACCGTAAAAAAAAAAAAATTTCAATAACCAATTTTGAATTTGAATTTTCTAGGCAGTATTTTATAGATATTTGCCAAGGGAAAGTCGATCCAGGCAACTTAGTTCTAATGAAGGATTTGTCGTTGATGAAAACCGGCGTTAAAGGTGAATTTCTCATAAATAAAGTAAGATTCACGCGTTGCAAATTAGACTTTGACTGATTGATGATTTTATTGAATTTATAGATCCAAGACTTTTTATACGATGACGTGCTTTTCAAATACGCTTGTAACGAGGCTGTAGTAAAAATTATTTCCGATATTATTGGCGAAAATGTTACTGCTTTTCATTCTATGTTGATTAACAAACCACCAGGTGCCGATAAAGATACTTCAAAACATCCTTTGCATCAGGTAGTTTTATAATTTTTAAGGGAAAGGTTTTGCCTATCGGTATTTGAATTTGTTTTGTTTAGGATTTGCATTATTTTCCATTCCGACCGGCCGATAGAATTTGTGCGTCTTGGACGGCCATGGAAAGAATTGATCAACGTAATGGCTGCCTTTTTGTTATTCCTGGCACTCATAGGGACGTTTTGTATCCTCATACTTACCTAGAAGTATTGTGCACATTGTTTTATCTATGTTAGTGGCTTTTAAAACATTTTGATCTAAACTTTATTTTGCAGAATGTGAAGAGTAAGGCCTATCATGGTGTGCATGGCTTTGAGAACACGCCTAAGGTCGATTTAGTGATGGAGAAAGGAGATACTGTATTCTTTCATCCAATTTTGCTGCATGGTTCCGGTCCCAATTTAACAACAGTATTTAACTGTTTTTATCCAGTCTTTATATCAAATATTTTTACAGAGTTCTTCTTATAGGGATTCAGGAAAGCTATTTCTGTTCATTTCGCTGAGAGTAATTGCGAATTTATCGATGTTAGAGGGACAAGTCAACAATATATCGCCGAGGAGGTTGAAGAGTTGATGCGAAAACGAGGTTTTACTACGAAATACAACGTGCGTATATTTGGTTTTACATTTGGCAGGTGGTTACTCTAGTGCATAAATTACCAAAAGTATTATTTTGTCGCTACATACCACTTAATTAATTTATTTAGTAAATCCAAGTCTTTTCTAAAGTGATTTCTGTTTTAACGTTTGATATAACTTGAAACTTTTCCACAGGAGCTGTGGAAGTATAAGAGTCGTTTTGTATGTGGAATTCCTGGTACCTTCCAAAATTATCAAAGTAGTTTGTAACAGCTAATAATGCTACATTCAATTTCTGTGGATAGGGTATGGTACAATAATCTTGTTTTCTTACTAATAAGAATAAGTAATATTTTTTATCGTGTAGACAGTTCCCAGCAAAAATAAATATTTTTCTGATATCTTGTTTTTTTTTTTCTTATATATTAATTAATAGTAATTACAAAAATATCGTTCTAACAAAGTTTTGTTCGAGAACCGCTGGGTTATAAATGTTTTGGTGATTTAAATGGCCAGTTAATGATGCAATACTGGTTGCATAGTTTCGTATTTTGGCAGTGAACTCTATATCAACTGGAACGGTGGGATAGTGGCGATATTTCTATTTCTAGTGCACTTGTGTATAGGAGAAAATTTGAAGCTGCGTGATTGGTCCTTTCTTCGATAAACTTCGTAAAACGAACGAGACGTATCTGCTTTAAATTTGAAACACGTTGTAACGTTATGTTATGAGGAACATAAACATTGTGTGAAGAATAAAATAATATGCCTTTTTATGGGGTAGAAACTAAATAATAAGCCCGAAAATGGAATTTGTTAAATTTGAAAACAGTATATTCATTTCTGATAAAAAAAAGCTTTACGTGATGGGTATTTCCTTCCTTAATTATTTTATTCTAACATTTAGATATTAAATATACTTCAGAATACATATGAAACACTTGTAATTGGATATGATAAGGATAATGAAGGCTTTTCTATAGAATTAAGGGTAAACATTACGAATAAAGAGGTAGCTGTCATGAGGAAAAGTGATTTTGAAAAGAAAACCAACACTTTCACAGAAAATTCAAAGAAAATTATTTTCAAGGTATGATAAGTGTGAATTTTTACAATTTGTGAGTTAGTGAATGGTATAAAAATAGACTCTTCAATGATAACTGCTCTTCATATCGTTGAAAAATAGTTTGGTTTACCAATAAAAAAGAGAAGAATTGATGTATAACCAACAACTATATATAACTCCCTTAGGTTCCTTTTAGGAGGAAGGAATGCAACTTCCGGTAGACCTCCAAAAAGCCACAAAGATTATTCATTCCCTAAAAAAAGATGTCATGCTATGGATTTACCTGTTCCAAACAAAAGTCTCATTCATTAACGTATCTTGCAGAAAATATGTAACATACAAAAAATATGGCTAAAAAAATATGTATATTTTTTAATTATGTAATGTCAAATTAAATGTTACAACTTAACGGCTAAGAACATTAAGTTTAATTAATTTAATTCCTTTTTTTGATAAAAATCGACTTTTTCTTCTAATAAAATTAAAACGTAATAAAAAAGGTCGAAACGTTAAAATGTTGACTTTTTCATTATGTTTTAATTTTATTTAAAGAAAGTGCCGAAGCCAAGGAAAAATAATTAAATTAATTTAACTTATATACGCTGGCATGCGAGTGTAGGCGCTGCATTTTTAAATTAATAGGTAGATTTATTTTAAAAGCTGTTTTTAAAAATAATATTGTGTTAAGAAAATGAAACACAACTTTCTGACTTTTACAGTAAGTTATGGATTAGTACTAATTGTTCTTTTTGCAACTATCTACTCCTTTTTACATTTTACACATTCACATTAGTACACGAAAGATATAGCTAGAAATATATTCAGGTCTATTCAAAACACATTAGGGATCGAACAAAAAGTACTGTAATACATAATAATAGTTGGGTACAATAATAAGAATTAGTAATAATTAACACCAACAATATTAATACTCTAACAATTAATAATAATGATTCAGATATTGTTACAATTGTTATTAAATTATCACAATTTTTCCCATATAGCCAAGATATTAATCACAAAATTATAAAATAGAGATAAGTTTCCAGTACAAAAACCTGGGTACAGAACAAACATAAATATTTTTGTAATTATATGCAAGATAATTAACTATATATAATTTCTTTTTTAACGTACACATTTAAATATATATTTTGAATTGCCGCCGGTAGCAAATGCACCAATCACGCCATCATACACAAGTGTACTAGGGATAGAAATGTCGCGGGATAGTGTTAAGAAAGTAAGGCAGGCCAAAAAGTATGCAACCTGTCATAGTGTGGGATACCTATCTGCGTCTGACACACTATGTCAATAGAGATTTGAATATATTATACTAATTTCTATTTTAACAATAATAATGATAATAATACTAGTAACTCTTTATTGTTCAACAGTCATAAAATAAATACATTAAATAGTGTAAATGGATAAGTCCGTCAACTCTTGGTGAAACATTTTAAAATATAATTAAAAATAGAAAAACACTTGGTATTGTTCTACATGATTTATTAAAACTCAATGTACATTTCGTCAGTTACGGCATCGTCAGGAGTACTTACAGAACTAAATATAATTACAAAATATTCAAAATTTATACTAAAAACTATTGAAATTAAGTGAAAGTTATTGGAAATACAACATAACAACCCTATTACTGGTGCTGACATAAGTAGCCGCAACAGCTTGTGTTTCTGAACTGATTTTTTGTTTTTTCTGCAAGTAAAACTGAATTAGAGTATTTATAATTAAACAAATAACGGTAAAATAATTTACCACTGGAGGTTCTTCAGAAGTTTTCTGTGAGTGCAGTTGAAGTAGTGGGATTATGTGTATCTGTTATATTTTTCTCAAAGGAAATTTGCCTTCTCTGTGAAGTTTTTGTCATTAAGTGCTCATGAAATGAAAAAATACTTGGTACTGCATCAGGTTTCAGTAATTTTAAAATGCAATCTGCCTTATTTTGGTAGTCACTTTCTACAAAATGATCGCTGCACAGTCTACTAGACTTAGAGGCTTTCCACTTGTCTCTTCCGATTGCTATTATCCATTTTTTAAGCACTTCTGGGCGAGAAAAAGGAAAACTAAAAGTACATACCTAACTTATAAACAAATTCTTGATTTTATCTGTCATTATATTTGTAGGTTATAACATTAAAAATCGATTTTTTACCTGACACTGACTATTGATTCTTTTGTCGTGTAAATTTGTGCATCCATAAGCTACACAGTACATAGCCATAATGAAAAATAAAAAGAAAACAATAATATTTACAGAAAATATTTAGAGCAAAGCCGTATATTTGCTAATATTTGCATTTACAATAAAGCAGGAGTGACACATCTACCTCAGTGTAGTGCGTCCTCTATCGGCCTCACTTTGCGGCGTTTTTCGTTAGTCAGATTCCCTTCCAATTGATATAGAGTTCACTGTATTTTGGTTATAGTAAAGGTTATGTTGGTGATGCAGTTTTTTATACATCGGGTAACTTCATAGTACGTAATAGTTAGATGTCTGCCACAGAGATGTCACTGCAGGTATTGAAAATGATTTTCTTTTACATACAATCTAATATTATAGAGTAGCAGTCGGCGTCGGAGTTTAGCGTGAAAACTACCAAAGATGGAGAAATGAGATTTTCTGTATATATACAGTATATCACAGCGCATTTTCTAAAATTATATACAAATATACAGGATGTTCCAAATTTCCGCAACCGCCTTCAACTTTTTTATTTTAAATAGATTGCTATATTTTTTTATTAACTATTTTGATAGCCACCTAAACTACCATTGTAACGATATACAGTTATGTGCACCTATGATAATTACTTTTGACTATTTTGTAAATTTTTTTAAAATGTTGTCAGTTGCAAAGTCTGACATTTTAAGACATAGCTAGAAAACAGATGCAGTGTCGTGAGTTACTATTTTGCTATTAATTTAGGGGCTAATACTTTGTATGTTTCAAGATGGTATAATGTCACAATGTATACAGGGTATTAAATCTGTCTTGCAGAATTTATCGAAATTCAAACACTTTTTTTTCGATTTTTTTTAAACAGAACCTATATTTTTTGATATTGCTAACAATTCCCTTGTAAAATTATCTTTAAAATGATACCAATAAGGTAATACTTATTTCCAGTCTTTTCGAAGATAACACTTTTTTTAGACCCCCTCCTTGATTTTTGAAAATAAGCGTATTTTATCAGTTAATTTTTAAAATCCTAACTGCTCTTAAAATTTTTTTAAGAAAAAGTAGTTAACGAATCACTGGCTCATTAGTAACTTATTTTGTATTTAATAGTAAACAGTTTATTCCAAATAGTTATAAACTATAATAACTATAAAGCGCTATTCCAAATAGTTATAAACTATAAATAATTCTAACTATAGTATTCACTATTCCAAATAGTTATAAAAATTTCATTATTTCGTAATCGAAAAGCAAACAATTTCAAAAATTTCGTACTAGAGAAGCCTAGAAGTCGAGCGCAGTATCTTGAATAGCGTGGAACAGTGTGGAAAGTTCCAGTGTCGTCTCGATCGATTTCGTCCGCGTATATTTAAGCGCGACGCGCTGCTCTCCGCTCAGTCTACACACGACAGCGATATACGTAAGAAAGCGGATATTAGTAAGCTACCAAACCGCTCGCTATTCAGTGATCGTGAAATATTACTCTGGCTTGTACACTTCAACATTATTTCCAAATTTGACAATAAGACACGTGAATTTATAAAGGTAAGTTTTATTATTATTACTAAACAGTAAACTTATTTAAATACCTACTCAAGCACAAAATAAACTGACTTGAAGTTTGAGAGTTGCGTCCATTAGAGGCCAAGCTTTGCAATTTTAGTAACCGAATAAATGCCGTCGTAATACATGCCGAAATCGTGGCCTTATAATTTACTTTTCAAACTGCAAAACCTTATGCTGTTCTATTAATTACATTTACAATATTATTACTTTTTACGCCATTATTGCCATTATCATAGTGGAACAGAAAAAAGAAAATTGCACGAAAAAAAAAAGAAAGAATCTGCTAAAGGACAGACGTCTTTATTGGGAATTTTTGAAAAAGAAAACAGCTTCATATGTTCAAACGGGGTCACCAACCGAATACGAAGATAAAGTCATTGAAATTGATTCATGTCGACATGGACCCATGTCTAATGATTCTGGCAGCGATAAACAAGAACCAACGACATCCTACAGTAAATATGAAATATTTGATCCTGCTGAATGTAGTAAGTCCGAAGAAGTTTTGCGTTATTTGATCGAAAAAGCTAATTTTGAACAAAACATTGATTTTTAAGATAAGGAAATGATTAAAGCTACTTTACAAGTTAGCGAATCGACGCAAAGATTTACTTCAAAATCAATGTTTGAGCGCAAAATGTTAAATGGTGAAGAAGTAGATCGTTTTTGGCTAATATTTTCGCCGAAAACAAATAAAGTTTACTGCGGACCCTGTAAGTTATTTTTGCTTGAAGAAAATCAGGATCAATTTACCGCAGGTTTCAATGACTGGAAAAATGCCGCAGCGAGAGTCGTATCTCATGAAAATAGTGCTTCTCATACCAAGGCGTATTTTAACTGGATGGATAGATAAAAAAAAACGGCTTGGAAGCAGATTTTTCAAAAGCATATGAAAATGAATGCGAGTACTGGCAAAAGGTTTTACAAAGAATTATTGATTTTTTTGTGTCAACGTGGACTTCCATTAAGAGGCAAAGATGAAATTTTTGGATCAGTACACAATTACTAGCAAAATATGACGGGTTTCTAGCAGATCATATTGAAAAAACTACAAAAATTGGACGGGGCAAAATATCTTATCTGTCTTCGACAATTTGCGATGAATTTATTCAATTATTAGGCGATCATGTTACTAATTTAATTTTACAAGAAGTAAAAGAATCAAAATATTTTGGAATAATAGTTGATTCTACACCTGATTTGCAACATGTTGATCAACTTACTTTTGTAATTAGATACGTGAATTCACAAATATTGGAAGTGTCAGAAAGTTTTTTAAAATTTTTGCCTCTAAAAAGCCACAAAGGAATTGATCTGGCTCGAGAAATTGTGCAATATTTAATTGAGTGCAATCTTGACATTCAAAATTGCCGTTCGCATAGTTACGACAATGTCTGGAAAATATCAAGGTGTCCAAAGTAAGATAAAAGAAATAAAGAAATTTGCAGAATTTGTACCGTGTAGTGCTCATTCTCTGAATCTTGTTGGACAGACAGCAGGTAGTGTATGTGTAATAGCTATATCTTTTTTTGGGGTTGTACAAACATTGTACAATTTCTTGTCAGGTTCCACATACAGGTGGAATTTGTTAAAAGAAGAAATTAATACAAGAATTTCTTTAAATTCTAATGCGAATGAAAGAATGTGATGAAATCTCTGTTTGACACAAGATGATGATGCCTTAAAGTCATTAAAACAAAATTATCATGAAATTTTAATAACCTTAAAAAAATTATCTCAAGATACTGACCAATGTTACGATACACGAAATGAAGCAACAAATATTATGAATAAACTATGTGAATTTGAAACATGTATCCTTAGTTTATTTTGGTTCGATGTTTTAGAGAGAACAAACAGAGTAAATTTGACATTTCAAAAAGAAGGTCTTATTTTAAAAGAAGTTGTAAATGAAATTACCTCTTTAACAGAATACCTAAAAACTATTCGTGAAAATTTTGACCAGTATGAAGAAGAAGCGAAACTTATTTTGAAGGTTTCGACTGAATTTGAGTTTGAAGTTTCTCATAAAAAAGAAAATACACGCCAAATTAAGAAAAAAAGTATTCCACGGTGATTCGTACTATTCAGAAATTTTTCTCCAAAACAAAAATTTAGAGTAGAGGTATTTTTAGTAATATATGATAGCATAATTTCTGAAATGAAAAGAAGATCTTGTTGTTATAAAGAATTGCAAGTATATTTTTCGTTTATTTTGGATTATGAAAAAACAAATTTGAATGACAAACGATCCGCAGCTCAACGACTTCTTAAAAAATATCCGTTAGATTTGAAAAGCGAATTAGAAAACGAAATAATACATTTTCATGAATATCTGACAATAAATGAACAGAGCTTAAAAAATTGCAATAGCCAAGAAACATTAAAAAGCGTTAAGGAAGTATTAAAGTCAAACCGCTATCCTAATGTAGTTACAGCATTTAGAATATATTTAACTTAGGCTTGTGGAGTTTGTGAAGAAGAAAGAACATTCTCAAAATCGGCGGTAATAAAAAACGAAAAAAGAAGCGCCATGAACCAAAATCGGCTAAATGCTTTAAGCTTGTTATGCATAGAGCATGAATTCGTAAAAAAAAATAAATTTTAAAGAAATTTTGTAAAAAATCATCAAATATTTTTATTAAGAATAAAAATTTATTTATTTTAATTTTTGCTAGGTTTTACGGATATTACATATTTATATAACAATGTTTTTATTAGGAATGTAAAATTTTGTTTAAATATTTTTATTGAAAATAAATTTGTTTACATTTTTTTTTGTTTATTGTTATATTATTAAACATTATTTGCAAATATGTTTTTATAAAAAATTAAAATGTTCATTTTACCTACTTGTTTACACATTTTTGAAATTGCTTATTTTACAATTTGCAATAAAAGATGGAGGGGGGCCCCGCTATTACTTGTGCCTAAGGGCCCCGAAGGCTCTTAGTCCGCCACTGCCTACAATGGCAGAAAACATGTAGCAGCGAGTAAGAACCACCTTTTTTCAATTAAACGAAGACAACTTGGCTCAAAATGTAAGCCAATATATGGACGGTTGAGAATATGTAGAGAGTAGAATGGAGACATATTTGAACACCTTCTGAATTAAGATTATCTTATTATGAAAAAATCTAAAATTGTACATTCCTTTTGAGAAATTGAAAATAATAATAGTTTTGTATTACGTACGGTTTCTTATTACTTAAACATAATCCAAACAGTTTGCGTAAAAAAGAACAATTGAGTGGAGGTAAATGGTTTCGTTTTTATTATCTCACAATGTTAACACCAAGTTAAAGAAACGTGGTACTTAATTATTGCTTTCTACGCTATGTGGTATATAATTATTAGAATTGTAATACATTAGAACGTATTGGGAATAAATGTAACAATGGTAAGTAAGACGATAAATGCGCGTAATATCATAGGCACCATTTGATATTTGATTTTGTTTGGAAATCATGGCCATCTAGCTGTATTAGATGCCCGCAGATGAGATATTACAAACGTATTTCCCATAAAAGTGCAGTATCTTCGAAAATACTGGAAGTAAGTATTACGTTATTGGTACCATTTTGAAGGTAACTTTAAAAGTCGCTGGCCATATCAAAAAATATGTCTTATTTAAGAAAATCGAAAAAAATTGTTTGAATTTCAATAAATGTTGCACGACATATTTAATACCCTGTATATAGTCTTATATTATACCACCTTAAAACTTACAAAGCGTTAGCCCCTAAATTGATAGCAAAAGAGTCATTTGCAACACTGTATCTGTTTAGTTAAAGGTAATTTAAGTGGCTATCAAAATGATCAATGAAAAATACAGCAATCCACTTAAAATGAAAAAGTTGAAGGCGGTTGCCAAAATTTGGGGCACTCTGTATATTTGTAGATAATTTTGCAAAATGCGCTGTGGTGTACTACATGCGTTCAGAAAATCTAATTTCTCCATTTTTGGTAGTTTTCACGCAAAACTCTGCCGACACTCGGTACATGTATACTCTTTGCCTATATGATGCCACTAAATGCAAAACTTTGTATATGACGTCCACTCACTCTGAAATAATTGCAATAAAACTGTTTTGGAGTATAATAGGTAGAATTCTGTAAGAACCTTTTTATTAATAGATAGAGCTGCTTTCTCCGAACTAAAAATTGTTGAAGGTAAAAAAGGAATAATTTCAGTTTAAAAATAACATATACACAGCATTAACAGCTTCCTGTGGTGTTAAAAAATGGATTCCGCGTAATTTCTTCTTAATAGTTGGAAAGAGGAAGAAATCACACGGAGCTAAATCCGGGCTATAAGGTGGATGTGACATTAATTTTATCCCAGCAGAGCGAAGAAACTCCGTTGTCCACTTGGCAGAATGTGCAGCAGCGTTGTCATGGTGTAACACAATTTGTGTTTTCTGAACTTTTGACAACAATGTTGGCAAGCAAATGGCGGTATACCATTCTGCATTAACTGTTTTTCTATTCTCTAGAAGAACAGAACAAATTTACAACAGAACGGCTGAAGAAAGAGGCAACCATTTGTTTAGCACTTCGTGATTGTTTTATTTTTGTGGGTCGCATTTCATTTTGAAACATCCATTGGGTAGATTGCTGCTTTGTTAATGGATCATAGTAGTAGATCCATGTTTCATCACCTGTAACGATATTATAAACGCCCTTAGGCGTACCTTCATGATAACGTCCAAGGTTTTTTAGGCACCAGTCGACCCTTGCTTTTTTTGATCAGCTGTTAAACATTGTGGTATCCAACGACAACACACTTATTTCACATTTAAATGTGTGTGAAGAATTGTCTGAATTGCAGTCATTCCAATGCCAAGAGTTGCCCGAATTTCACTGTAGGTCATCCGACGATCTCCTTCAATCATGGCATCAATGGCATCAATGTGACGAAGTTGTTGCTGAAACAGGACGACCTTCATGATTTTCATCCTCCAGAGACGATCTTCCCCGTTGGAATTTTTTGAACCAGTTAAACACGGTCATCTGACTTGAGGCTTCTCCAGGAAACGCATTTTGCAAACGAGCAAATGATTCATTAAAGGTTAAACCTGAACGAAAATCATACAAAATCATTGCACGAAAATATTCTTGGGTCACTTCCATTTCACACTGACCGTTTAACTTTTCAAAAAATTCTGTAAGCTTTTTGCAAAAAGACATCAAATTCAAATAAACTGCGACTTATTTACAAACACTTGCTACATTAAACTAACTTCAAATTTTTTGACAATTACTGTCAGTGTTGCCATATTCACAAATATACAGGGTGCTCCTCGTATAATGGCATATGAACTAAATCGTATATTTCCATTCAGTTGTCCGATAATTTGTATCTTTTACGTAATGTTATTCAAAGTAGCAAAATCTGTTCCAAAATAGAAGATACAGATCCGAAATACTAGATTGTGGAAACGAAGTGTTTGACAACGAATCCGGATCCAAAACTCGGGTAATGGATCCGAATCCAAAGAATCGAATAACGGATCCGGATCCGAATCCGAAAATCCGATAGCGGATCCGACAACCGAATAGCGTATCCGGATCCGAGAATCGGATAGCGGATCCGGATAGCGGATACTGATCCGAGCACCGAATAGTGGATCCGGATGTCCGGGATCTCAATTTTAACGGATATCAACAACACTACAATTTAGTTAGTTTTAGTGAACAGTTTGCTTGCTCTTACAGAGTTCATCTTCCCTTAATTAAAGTTTTCACTTGTGGTTATTAAACATTTAATTAGGAACACTAAACATTTTTTTCTTTGTATAAACAATAATATAATATTGAGTGTTTCGGGTTTTTAGTAATAACATTAGAAAACTATACGAACGAAAGGAAACGAAATCGCTTCAAAATCAAGCTTCCTTTTACCGTGTCATGTAATAAACCATTCGGGGCGCGCATTGATGCCCGAACTTTATGACTAAGCACGTTCCATCGCAGCTGTTAACGAATCGGCCAAAATGCACGGATTCCTGCGGGTGCAAAGCGGAAATGAATCCGATGAATGTCTCAGTTTCAGGTTCAGCATAACTTCGACGATATTTTAACGTGTACCTACCTGGTCGTAAAAACTCGTATACTACGAATATTATTTGTTTGCTCTTCCCGTGTCGACAGGATTCACAAGTTATAAATTCTAAACGGTATACTTAAATGCACCGTACGTGATTTTAGAAATGTTTTTGTTGTTTTTACACACGTCTGTTCCAGGCGGACGCCCAGAATAGGAAATATAAACTGCTTAGGCGGAGGGGTTTTAAAGGAAGTATGGTTTGACTTGAATTTATTATTTTTATAGAATTTTTATGGTATATGCGGTGAAATTACAAAAATATGATCCATTTAGAGAAGTTTACTTGTTTGAATGTTCCTTCAAAGTAAAAACGTTAATTTTTTAAGCATTGTTATATTTCCATTTTCTTCCATTCTTGCGTTAGTTATTAATTGAACTAAGATTGTGAAAGAAAAAATCAGATGAGTTCAGAGTTTAGAGCCTTGAAGGACATACTGTGGTATAACCTATCAGTACGTACTTTTACATCTTGGTTCATCACAAATTAGATTTTTACCTCCATTCTTAATTTTAACATCAACTATTAAGCGCCTCCAAAATAGTTGTTTGAGGTTCACTTTTGGTATGCGTGTGCGGCAGGGTGTGACGCGAAAGTTATTGGAGCAGGGTATGTTGAATATGTACCACACTCGAATACTGCATAGCGCGATCTTTTTCCTACAGATTGTTAAGCGAAAATGTCCAATTTATTTGTTTAATAAAATAAAATTTAGGCATCAGGCTCACACCAGAAATATTCGCCTCTTGTGTATTCCTAAACATAGCACTGAAACTTATAAGTAGCCTGGGCAAATAGCGGTAACAGTCAGTGTAGTAGATATGTGGTGCGGAGTCGGCGATTATTTATTTCACGCGTTCACAGCGTCAGTACTAAATCGATGCTGTATGCGAGTAGTTCTGTGTATATGTAGGGTGTCGTAACTTATTTCGTAATTGTACGCTTATGTTTGTTTTAAAAATGTCGCAGTTAGGTACGTCGCGAAAACGACTTATGGCAAACACAGTTAAAAACTTTGTAGTGGACATGCCGGACTTAATTTTTGATGGCGCTAAAATTCTAAAATTCTTAAATCTGTTGGTCCAGAAGCTATTGTCAACGTCACATCAAAAGCAAACAGCATTCTTCTGCAAAAAGTGGCATACGAGACCAAGAAAAATTTACCTTTGATTTATGTGTTACTCTTATTTTATGTAATCTATCGTTTCGTTTACTAGACAAAGAAGCATTTGTCTCCTTCTGAAATAAATATGCGAACTGTAAATTACCTAGTCGGATATCGATACGAAATGTAGTGCCCTTTACTCGTGAACATATAGAAAAAAGAATGAAAACGGAATTGAAAGATAAAAAACTGTGGTTGTGTGTGGACGACACAACAAATCGTCAAAAACATTCTGTGGTTAATGTAATGGTACGTACCACATTGACCGTCATCCTTCTTACTTGCTTCCAAAAGAGTTATAAATTATACTGCCGATGAGATTTTAAAGGTGGTGTTGAACTCATTTAACGAATTTGAAGTTTCAACTAAGCAACTTTTAATGTTTATGAGTGATGGTGCCGCAAACATGCGTTCTTTGGGCCGATCTCTTAAAGAACACAGTGGTAACTTCTTACATGTAACGTGTAAAATTCATACTCTAAATCTTGCGGCACAAACGATTCCTACATGTTTTCCACTAGTAAATGCATTGATTGCTAATACAAAGGCAGTGTTTCTAAAGTCCCCGAAACGTACCCGACTATTTCACAAACTGTGTCCTGATTTACCTGAACCACCACAGCCGATTGTTACACGTTGGGGAACATGGTTGCAGGCTGCGTTTTACTACGACAAATATTTTGATTAAGTAAAGAAGGTAGTTTTAGAATTCAATCCGACAGAAGCGGCAGCAATCAAGAAAAACCAGGAAATATTTTAAGATAGTCAGGTTAAAAGAGATTTACTAACCATTCACAACAATTACTTCGGACTGGCGGAGGGAATAGAAAAATTACAAAATGTTTCGATGTCGCAAGTGGATTCTGCCCAAATTGTGAATGATGTTCATGCACAGTTATGTGCTGTAGAAGGCGAAACAAATTGGTGTGTAATACGAAAATTTGAAAGTGTTTTAGAGAAAGACTCCGACTTCCTTATATTAAGACAAATTTGTGAAGGTGCGTGTGAAGGTGCATTAAGTTGTTTCAAAGATTATTTTAAATATGCAAATATAATATCGCTAGATGTCGAACGGTCATTTTCGGCATTAAAAAACATTTATTCCGCACGACGTACTCACTTGACTGAAACAGCTGTGGAAACATATCTAATGACTCAAATATTTAACAGATGTTACCTAGTTTGTGATTTCACGGAAGACTTTTAAAACGGTAAGTGTTTTAGCACGTTTTATAATTTATTTCTTACTTTCTATTTTATGTGTAAACTTTTATGCGCTCGCCACGCCCCTGGCTGTTACCGCATATTTGCCCAGGTTAGTTATAAGCGTAGCTTCACTTATAACATCTCTAGCATCCACAATACTTATGTGCTACCTTATATAGATCTTGATGCCCCAATTAATAAAAAAATATTAATAAAACACTTAAGCAGAGTTTATTTACATTTCAAACTCATTGTGTCTGAAATATTCCCATGTATACATTTTGTCCGCCACGCACATTAGGTCAGTGGTATAGAGCTTTGTATTGTTTTCTTTTTATTTTTGTATATTTCATTATATCCATCTGTATTCTTTTTGCAAAGGTTAAAGGTAGAACGCCGTATATCTTCTTTTCGAAGTTAGGCGATTTAGTCTTTTTGGCTGTCTTAGAGTAATTACTGTAATTTTTTTTCTGTATTGTGCACTGTTTCGCCAATAAATTCTATTATTATTATTATTATACAGTGAGGTCCTAAGGTATCCCCGCTCCCCACGCTAACTTTTTAACAACAGAAGCTAATGTTTTTTGGGAAAAACAGATCGATTTCTATTTTTTGCCGTTCATTTGCATTCCCGGTATCATCGGAAGTGACGTCAACTTTCTTATTTTAAATAGAACACTATATATTTTTTACGTTTTTGGGAAGGTAATCGGAAGGCGAATCCAACGATACCACATATGCTATATTTTAACTTAATAAATAGGGCCATATTCAGCAATAAAGGTTTTGGTAATCTGTTTTTGTTCTTACGGAAAGTCGGCTAGGAAAATGTCAAATTGTTTCTTGCGACGCCAGACTGATTTAAAGAGCTCGTTGCTAAGCAAAGTAATCATAACTATTACCAATCTGTCAAATCTTGATTCCAAAAGCGTAAATTATTCTTATTGTTTATTGTTATTATATCCTCCATTTGTCATACTTTCGCTCTTTGTTCTTGTTCTTATTTTCCCTCATTTTAGCATGTTTCGTTAATTATAGTTGCTTCTTTACTTTATAGATTTTTTTTGCAATTAATTAATTATGGTTGGCTTGTTTAAATTTGTTAGTTTTTAATAGACAATATGTCTTTTTTTAGTTTTTTTTGTGTTGTTACTTTTATTAATATAAAATTGCTAGGTCAACTTTAATATTATGTAAATCTGGCAACAATGATCACCTTATTTACCGTCATTGTGCAACAAATTGTACAATAATTTAAATTTTAATCTTCTGTTAACACTAGAATCGCCGCACCGGTCAATTTGACCGTCTTTCAATTTTAAAGTTTTTTTTCAATGGAATTAATGATTATTTATTATTATTTTTATGATCTTGAAATCATGTAACTTTTCCTAAATTTAGTTTGGCAATGCTCACACACGCCGCGACTTCATTCTGCAATTGGCAAAAGAACTCTCGCAACAATCCAATAACAACGAAGAAGACCCTCAAGAGGGAACATCGAATCAAAAATGCAACAAGAACTTACAGGCTGGATCAAACACAGATAAGCAATCTCGCAAAAAACGTACATGTCAAGAAAAGGAATGTGAAAATAATAAGATTACAATAAGACTTACGATAGATGTAAGAACTGTAACAAGAACATATGTGGAAAATGTGGATTTAAAGTAACTTATTGCAAAAATTGTAACGATATTTAAAATACCAAAGTTAAGTTAGAAGTTATTTTTATATTTTGTGAATAAATATACACTTTTATGCAAACAAATTATGTTAATTAATAAAAACAGTCGAAACAAAATTGAGTTTTAATCACCGTTCAATTTGATCGGGGCGGCAGTGTTTATTATGTTCCACTTCGTGGTAATTATTTGTAAGCTTAGTTAAAGAAAGTTAGAATTTTTTAAAAAACGAGTCCAATTAAGGACAGAGTGTAGGAGGGACGGTTGGAACATTTCGTTTACTTTTCAACCGGCAAATAGTCCCGATTTGAATGTGCTCGATCTTTTTTGCGTCTATTCAATCCTTAGAATGCCAGCATTTACCGGGCAATATGGACGATTTAATAATTTCGAAGCGGAGACTAGACATACATTAGATAACGTGTTCATAAGTTTACAAATAGTTATGAAATCGATTATAGATTGTGACGGAAACAATAATTGCAAAGCTTCGTAGGGAGAATTGTTTGCCTACTATTCCTTTGTATTAATATTTTGTAAGTTAGTTGTTTCTCTAAACGACTCATTTGTTTTTGAAAATTTTGAAAAAATAAAAATCGGTAAAGGCTCACTTATGGAACAGAGGAAGTAAAAGGTTTTCTAATAGTGACGCTCGATGTTTGGCAACAGCGCATGACGAAGTCGATAATCACACAGGTGATATCTTTGGCAGCCGTATTCAGTTAGTCTCTGCATTTCATTATGGAGCGTTACACGACCGAGCAACGCGTCGAAATGGTAAAAAATTATTATCAAAACCAATGTTCTATTCGTCAAACGTTTCGTGCACTCCGTGCAATTTATGGTGTCAACGATCGTCCTTCAGAATCCACAATTCGCCGTTTAATAAACAAATTCGAAACAACTGGGTCTGTGGCAGATCGGAAAGTGCCTGTACGTCAGCGAAACGCAAGATCCCTTGAAAACATTGCTGCAGTCCGGGAAAGTGTGCATGAGAATCCGCAACTGTCCATTCCGCGTCGAGCTCAAGAACTTGGCCTGTCTTCGACGACAACTTGGCGAATCCTGCATAAGGACTTAGGGCTTCACCCTTATAAAGTGCAATTAACCCAAGAACTAAAGCCCAACGATCATAAGCAGCGGCGTGCATTCGCTAATTGGGCGCTAGAGCAGTTGGAGGTCGATCCTGATTTTGGCCGAAAGATAATGTTTAGTGACGAGGCTTATTTCTGGTTAAGTGGCTTTGTTAACAAGCAAAATTGCCGAATTTGGAGCGACGAAAACCCACGGGAGATTCATAAGGTCCCACTACATTCCGAAAAAGTTACGGTATGGTGTGCACTGTGGTCCGGCGGAATAATCGGTCCGTATTTTTTCGAAAACGAAGAAGAAGTGGCACTTACTGTCAACGGTGAGCGATACAGGGCTATGATAAGAGATTTTTTTTGGCCTTCAGTGGATGGAATCGATCTAACAAACATTTGGTTTCAGCAAGACGGTGCTACGTGCCATACGGCACGTGATACAGTGACACTATTGTATGAGAAATTTGAAGGTTTCGTTATATCGCGAAATGGTGACGTTAATTGGCCGCCCAGATCCTGCGACCTAACGCCACTGGATTTTTTTCTCTGGGGCTTTCTAAAATTCAAAGTCTATGCTAACAAACCGCGAACGGTTGCTGCCTTAAAGGCCAACATTAGGCGCGTTATTGCTGAAATTGAGCCACTTTTATGCGATAACGTCATCACAAATTTACCCAATTTAACCAATTTACCCAGGATTTAACAAACCCGGCAAAGCCGCGGCGGACATTTACCTGATATAATTTTTAAAACATAATGTTAACACATGTACTTTATAATAAAAACAAAAATAGATCACTATCATTCTCGCAATTTGTTTTATTGCGTTACAAAAATCGAGCGCTTCTAGTGGAAAACCCTTTACATAATTTTTACGTTAAGACTTGATTTACCTGGAATTTTAGGTAATACTCAACCATTTTTCCGTTATAATTATACCTTACAGAGGTAAAATTCCTGAATTTTTTAGTGTTGTCGTAGTGCGTAATCTCTTTGATTTAACGCATTGTTGTAGTATTGTGGGCAATTGGTTTTGGAAACAAAACCAGTGGTTGAAAATCCAGGTTTAGTTTCAAATGACGATAAAAAAGATAAACTGCCTCTAGCGCACATCGGGATTTAAAAAAATGGCATTTCTGCTACCGTTCCGGTTCCGACGGCTCGAAATCCGATCTCGAACTTGATCACGCTTCTTCAAACAGAAGCGAGGTTTCGGTCTGCACTTTGTGAGATGCGACCGATGCGCTCAGCGTAGGAAGACCTATGTTAATTTAATACCGCGTTATTTACGCAATTCAACGGATGGATAATGCATTCGAAGAGATAGATAGTCGTAGGAGGTTGACCCTATTGTTACCTGGGAGCATGCGCCTCTCGGCCACATCCATGTTGCTCCATACATGGAATTGACAGCGAGTTTCGAACGCACATTCGCTTACCGGCAATTGTACGGGGAGCGCTGTACGCTGCGACCTCCAAACAGTTCGCAGGCATCGCAGTCTTCGGACGTGTTTCGACTAGTTCGTTGAATGCCACCAGTATCCGATAGATTTCTTAATTAAACGCTATTTTCCGATCGAGCTACACCGAATGAAAACGTAGTTAAGAAAAAAAAATATATTAAGTTCATATCAATAAAACGTAGTGATGATTTGATACTGTAATGAACAGAGTAGCATACACGAGGAAATACGACGCTATGTAAAGAATAGTTAAAGATTGATAAGAGAATCTAACTCTTTAGTGTAAACCTTACAGAATTAAACATTCGTTTTTTATATAAACACATAAAAAAAGACAAAAGTGCGTATTGGTCAGAGTTTCAAAAAATCCCAATTTTTCATCGTATTCCAGACTTCAAAGAGAAAAATGTGATATTTCTATCGAGTGCTTTTCATCCGGTGAATCTCTACATTGTTCTTCTTGCAGCAAAGTGATTTTTCGTGGAAAGTATGAAACCGAAACTGTTTGTGTGGAAACGTTTTCTGTGCGAACCTCTTCCGAAACTGCTCATCTCCTTCTAATAAGGTGAGTGTCTATTTTGAAACTTTCCAAGCTTTTACCTTATTACTATTATTATTGTTCTTCTTCACATCTGTTCGAGATTGCGTGGGGAAATCGTTCGTCGTTAATAGGTATGTTGATATTTTGGCGTGGGCTATTCGGTTTTCGGTTTACGTAAGCTTGTGTGTGTCTCTTATTTCGAAATGATTGAGAAAAATAAAAATATCATCGTTACGGCGCGTTATATAGCTTGTATGAATTATAAGTTTTGAAAGGCTGTATTTACCAAAAAGGTTTTTGATAGCGTATAAAAAATATTTAAAGCTGCTGTCACTCCAATTCTTGTGTATGATAATTTGTCCATGTTAAAAATATTATTATCGCACTGATGTTCAGAAATGAAGAAATATTATCAGTTTTTTATTTCATTTTGTTTTTGGTTAAGTATGATTTTCTCTTTTGATATCTGTATACAGTATCCAGCCTCATGATAGACCTATAGGAAATTTTTCAGTTTTAGGATATTAGTGCAGGTGTCATAGCAATTACAACATAAGAAGATGGTATGGTAAATATCTGTGGTAAGGAAGACAACGCAATTGTTTTGCATTTAGTAAAATTATTTCTGGATATAATCTCCTTGTAGCTCTATACACTTAGTCCAACGATGCTCTAACTTCTTTAAGCCATTTAAAGAATAGGATTTGTCGAACTCTGCAAAATAGGCTTCTGTTTCGGCAATTACCTCCTCATTTGACGTGAACCGCTGTCCGTCAAATCGCTTTTTCAAGTTTGGAAAAGGAAAGCAGTCACAGAGGGCCAAATCTGGCGAATATGGTGGATGGGCCACCAATTCGTGCCGTGAGTGGACTAATTTTGGTGTCGCAATTGCCGATGAGTGGGCCGGGGCGTTATCATGATGGTAGAATTTTTTTTTCTTCGTTAGGTGGGGCATTTTTCGATCCAGTAAATCAGCATAGTACTGCCCCGTGATTGTCCTTCCCTTCTTCAAACAATCAATTAATATTATGCCTTGAGAATCCAAAAAAATCGTCACCATAACTTCTCCGGCTGATGGAATCGTCTTCGCCTTGTTTGGTGTACGTTCCCCGGGAAAAACCAATTTTGTCGATTGACCTTTGGTTTCTGGCGTGTATAGTGACGTATCCATGTCTCGTCTACACTCCCATAACGCTGCAGAAACTCACTCGTATTGCGCTTAAACATGTCCAAACATTGCTTCGAAGTTATCACGTGATTTCGTTTTTGATCAATCGTCAGCAGACGCAGCACTCATCTCGCCGGTAGCTTTCTCATACTCAATTTTCGTGAAAGATATTTTCCACACGTTCAATTGTTTACCATGTTAGAAATTCCTCTAATCTTCACTTGATGGTCTGCTAATACGATATCATGAACATTATTGATCATATCGTCCGTAGTCACCTCAATGGGACCACCTGGCCGCTGCTTATCAAAGATGAATGTTTGACCATGCTTAAATTAATTAAACCAATATTTACTGGTGGTCATGCACTGCATGGTCCTTATAAACTACATCCAACTTCTCTTTGATTTCTATACATGTTTTCCCATTCAGAAAACGAAATCGAATCACTGACCGGTATTGTTCTTTGTCCATGAATCCACAAATACAAACAACATTACTCGATGAGTCTCTTTGAAATTTTGGCAGACGTCGATTAAAGAACAAAACTCACAGTAGGTAATGCAGATTTTGACACAGCGTCATCTGTCTTCAATCACGGACATTTCTCATACCATCCTCGTGTATATATATATATTAATAGGTAACCTCTATGTACTACTATGTCTTAAATTAATGATAGATAACTACTTTTTTATTATTTTTCCTCTAAATAAGGATGTGAGCTTTTGTACAGTCTTGTATTGGACAACACATAGTTCTTAAAATTCCCTAAACCCGTAATTGTGGCAAGGAATATAGCATCCATTATATTAGTAATTCATATTTCTGTAAAATAATATTAAATTGGTGGTATGAATTGGATTGTGAGGCAAATTAGCCCATCTACAGGTATGGGTTGATGTAAAGCTTAAAATTATAAATTAAGTAAACCAGAGATTTCCAAACTTTTTTAAAGCGGAACGCCCTTTTGGTAAGAATTTTTTTGGCGATCTCCTTCTTTGCCCTTCTTTTACCATACCCAATTTTATTCGTAGAAAATAAAACAGCAACTACGCCAAAATGACTGGGAATATACACTCAGGTGCAAACAATTCGATCCATTGCTTGTTTGATCTTTATTTGTGCTTGTAAAACTCTTGCAACTTGCGACATGATGTAGATTGACATTCGTATTATTAAGAGGTATCAGTTTGCAGACTTTTTGTTTTGCATTTTGCCAACAAACGAGGAATGATGTTTTTGTTAACAAATTTGTGGCCGATAATTGAAGATATTCGGTGTGCCTTGCGTTTATTTTTGGAGCTAGACATTTTGATAATTAAAAAGGATCATTTTGACAGCTAAAAAGTGTTTGATGTGGGAAACTTCTCCAGTTTCTTTTCTGAAAAATGTCCAACTCCAACGGATGCAGCCAGTAGCTTTAGTGCAAGATGGTCGTAGCCAATATTATGCTGCTCAGGTACTATGTATTACTGCGTTTTAATGAAACCTGCACTTATATTGGGAGACTAGAATCAGGCCTTAGAAGAGCAACATCCGAACGAGACAATCGATTTGTGGTTTCATCAGTTTTGAGGGATAAGCATCTGACTTCGGTTGAGGCGACAAATCGACTGAGCGAAGTAAAAAATGTGCATGTAAGCATAGAACTCGACTAGCTTTCCCACAAGATCACAAAAACTGGAATCACCCCGATTGGAGTAACGTATTATTCTCGGATGAATCCAAATTTTGCCTAAGATCATCAGATTGCCGGGAAAGAATTTGGAGAATACAGGGAGATTTGCTCAATGCAATATTGTGGAAAGAATTAGCTACTGGGGATACTCCGTTATGGTCTGGGCTGGCATAAGTAGCGAAGCCGGTTCTGAATGGGTGGTGGTTGATGTAGGTATTATGACGGCTGCAAGGTACATAAACACCATTTTAGAAGAGCACGTGCTTCCTTTTGCTTCATTTATAGGGCCTAATTTAATTTTTATGGACGATAAAGGCGTGTCCGCACCATGCTCGGATCGTCAACGAATATTTAGGTGAGGTCGGGATTGTGCGTATGAATTGGCCAATTTGCAGTCCTGACCTCAATGCAATAGAACATCTCAGGGACAGACTAGGAAGACATATTCGAGCACGTGTACTCCGTCCAAATAACTTGGCGGAACTTGCTGCACCGTTTCAGGCAGAATGAGAGCAACTGGACCAAAATGATGTTCAAAAGTTAATGAAATCCATGCCAAGACGTATGCAAGCTGTCAGAAGAGCCCCAGGTGGAAATACTCGGTATTAGTTCCAAAAAGTACTCTGAAATTTTGTTATTATTGTTTTTTTTCATTCATGAAATTCTTTTAATTTTCTGAATTCCTAAATAATCTAGTATAATTCAATAAGTTAATTTGTTTTTTCTTGGAAATGTGCTCTTTATTGAATTTTATCTGTTCCTTTTAAATTTATCACCAACTTTAAGATTATATCTCAAAATATTTTTTCTTTACGAAGAAAAATTGAAACGGATCGAATTTTTTGCACCTGAGTGTATAATAATATAATAATAATAATCTGTTATGTTTATATTTCTAAATTTATGACAAATATTAAGGCGTTAAGATAATTTTGCTTCAATTTGAACACCTTTTCGCGACTCCCCCTCTACAGTTCTCACTGGGGATCGTGATCCACACTTTGGGAACCGATGCACTAAACACACTTGTGTAATAATAATAATAGAAAATAAAATAAATTGAATAACAAACAAGATTTCTGTTGAAAGAAAAACTCCTGGCAGATTAAGAAAAACATATTAACGTTTTGACAGATTTGCGAGATGTCGCCTTTTCTGGCATCACCAAAAATTTTCTATCCTATTTAAGTGAAATTGAATTGTTAAGATTGTACCTATTTTCAAATGTCCCGCTGTTTAACGCTAGCGCGTCACTTCTCGGAAAGGAGATATGTAATAGATATGACAGTTGTTAGTTGTATTATAAAATAGCAGCAATACACCTCTTAGCATTTTATTTCACTTTTATTCAGTTTTTTCGATAAGCAGGCGATAGTTTACACATTTTGAAGAATACAAAAAAACCCTAGATTTTACAAGAATAGAATTTATGAATTTTCAATTAATACATGAGAGGTTTATTCAAGTTAAGTAGTTTTCTTGTTGCCCCACTAAAAACTTTTAGCATCTACGAAAAATGTTAAAAACGTGTTTAAAAGCACGTTTATTGGACATAAAAATTATAATTATATGAAGCATAGCGGAGGTTCAGTGATATCTGGAGATGTTCTTTTATAGTGTTGGTTAGTTGTTCCCTAGTTGGTCCCTGGTTTAATATACATGGCATTAGGAACTTACTTCTAAATTTCGAGAAGAGAATGACACGAAACATCGATCCTTATTTGCTCAAAATCGGTTGCAAAGGGATCACATCAATATTTTGGGATCTTGGATATTCAAATCTTCGAACTCGAATGCTATTGAAAATCTATAGGACATTCAAAAATTAATATACGGGGTGAAACATATAGAGCCATTAATGAACTATTTGCACCTTCCCAACAAATCAGTTTCAAGTGTAATACATACATATGCAGTATAAAATACATTTTTATGGATGAAAGTGATTTTTCAGTTAGTTTACTTATAGCAATTAACTGCCTTTTGCTTCCATAACAACACTTAGGACTTCCAATGTACTAATTGAAAGATTATAAGCATGCTTTTGCTATTTTAATATATAGGAAAAACATTCAATGCAATCCAAACTTTACAAATGCAGTCCGATTATTATTATTATTACCTTATGAAGACCTTAAAATAATTGTAATTTCTAAATATTGCAGTTTTCCCGGGATATTTAATACATCTGAGTAGGCGGCATAGTTTCGCTAATAAAAATTAAAAATATGTTGAATAGGTTTGTAATAGGTTTTTTTTTAATAAGAGGTTGTATGTGTGCAATTTTATAAAAAAGAAGTTGTATGTACTAGGTATATATTCTTGAATAATTTTGAATTATTGAATTACCTACATATTTATATCTCGAAATTTTCAGATAGTTTCAAAAGATATGCTTTGTAGCTATTTATTACAGAACAATATAAATAGCTTTTTTCGTATTTTGAAAACCAGGTATGGCATATTCTGTATATATTACTTAATCATAATTATTTTTATGATTCTTTGTCTTTCTTTAAGAGCGACACACTTACGTTACCAGCGAAACGGTAGTATTTTAGTCAGTATCTAATTTTGTTCACAACGAACAATGTCGTCACTTTTTGTAGTTAGGTAGTTTAATATTACTCTTTCCTTTCATCTCATATGTATATTCTTTTAATTATAGCATTCATTGTTGAAGTTAACAGTTTTAACAAGATAAAGTCGCAGAGTTTTCATAGCATCCGGTTTTAAAAATATAAAATTTTACGCCTTGTACGTTTGTGCAGTTTATTTTTTTGATTTAATTTCGTTTGTCGTTAATCATTTGGGCTTTTATATATGTCGACTCCTGTCCTTAAGCATGTGTTACTTACCCCAATTGCAAAAGAATTGTATTGCATGAATTTTGAAAAATTCCCGTTTTTTTAAATAGCATAAAACGCCACGCTTAAGACTAATTTGCGCAGTTCATTTCTACATGATGTACCAAATTTTATCATATATCTTCTTGCCTGTTTTTAAAAAAATACAAAAACTGATTATTTTTAGTATTTTTCTCAAACATAACAGATTTATGACGTAATGGATAACATTTCTAAAATTGATACTTTATATTTATTAAATAAATTGATGGAATTTTTATAGAAAAATTCAAGGATATACGAGGTAGGCGCCATAAATTCTCGTTCCTGACAGGCTTATGCAGGTTCGAGCGTGCTCAAACTCCGTTGCGTCATAGTTGCACATGTGCGAGGCCTACACTATGTGTATTACGGCTTACTACGAGGAGTAGTAGTTTTTAGTAGCCAGCCAGCCAACGTGACTAGTGCATGAACATGTCTTAGGTAACGAAAATTGAGTACCGCGCGTTCATTAAATTTTTAACAAAAGAAGGGCACCTAATCACATTAAGCAACGTTTAGACGGCATTTATGGTGATTTATCTCCTTCATATTCCACTGTAAAAAAGTGGACAAAATGTTTCTCCGTTTGGACAAGAATCCCTTGATGGTGATGAGCGTCTCGGTCGGCCAATTGAACTGATAACGCCTCAAAACATTTCAATTTTTGAGGAAATGGTATTAGCAGATCGCCGTTTGAAAGTGAAGGAATTAGCAGTGATGTGCAATATTTCTGAAACAAGTATTCGCCGAATGTTCCGTAACCAGTTGGGTATGAATAAGATTAGTGAAAGATGGGTACTGCATCTTTTTTCTGCTCTCCAACGTGAACGTCGGGTCGAACGTGCGCGCTCGTTTTTAAACATGTGTGGAGACGTCCCGAAACCGATTTCGGAGTTCATTATTACAGGAGATGGTTCTGTATTATGATCCTCTATCCAAAATGGAATCGATGGAATGGCGGCGATCCAATGAACCTCGTCCCAGAAAGGCGAAAGTCGTTCAATCAACCAAAAAGGTGATGGCCACAATATTCTGGGATTGTGAGGGTATTTTACTCATTGACTTTGAAGAGCGCAATACAACTGTCAACAGCACATATTATACGTCTTTGTTGTATTAAAGAGGGACAATATTCGTGCAAAACGCCGAGGAAAATTGACAAAAGGTGTTCGATTATTGCACGACAATGCACTCGACCGTACTGTTGCCATTTCACAAGCTGCCATCCGTGAATGTGGCTTCCAAGAATTGAAACATCCACCGTAATTTGGACATGGCTCCAAGTGATTATTATTTATTTTTATGTCGTTTTAAGGACGATAGTGAGTTCCAAGCAGCTGTAATACAACATTTTGAGGGAAAAACTTTAGATTATTTTTACAAGGGTATAGAATTATTAATTGATCGTTGTATTGAAGTTAGGGGAGATTATATTGAAAAATAAAAGTTTTTATATAAGTTTATTTTTTCTATATAAGGCCGATAACTTATGGCATCTACCTTGTATGCAGTATATTCCGAAGAAGTTGAGGAAATTCATAGGGTCAGTGTTGTCTAAAGTGGTTTTGTACACGTCAATGAATTGGTCAATTTTGGCGACCTTCAATTTCTGGACGTGCGTAATGCACTTAAATTAATCAATGAATTGACGGATTCAAACTGACCAAGAAATTAATGAATTTAGAACCAGTTCTAATTTCCGTCAGTTTTTTAGTCACTTCCTGGTGATTTTGCAGATTTCATTGTAGTACCATGAGAAATTGACATCATTGACAATTATGTAAGTATTACAAGAAAATGTCAAATATCTTCATAAAATGCTGATTTTTTGAAATTTTGGGCCGATAGAAGGAAAAATATAATATGACGCTTGGGCCATAGCTGCTTGCAAAACGACCGCAGAACTGCACGTATGTTCCTTGTGAAATAAAGTAATAATTATGTAGTCTTTGACAAGTTACGTTAAAATTGTGAAATAAATCCGCTTTTATATAATGGCTTGAATAAGTGGAAAATAATCGATTGCGATAAGTTCTATTGAGTTTCAAAATAAAAAATTATTAATAAAAACATTTTTCAAATTCGAAGCGTTCAAGTATCCAAACCGTTAGAGCCAGAGTTCATCGTAAAGCACTCACATAGAACATTTTAACAAACAACCATTGGACTATCTAACTAACTAAACTATCCGATTGCTCTAAACTCTAAACATTCTAATAATATGAGCGTTAAGTAAACGGTTCGGTGGTCTAGTTGTAAGAAGGCCTGCGTTTGACTGGGCAAAGTGAGGGGTTGTGTGTTTGAGTCCCGCAAGGATCAAATTTTCTTAGCGGGTCTGGTATACTCCCGAGTCACCATTCGCACTTGGGGTACAATTAACAGCGCTTCACTCTTTACGGCGAGGGGGTTACACATACAATTTACACACTTAAGGCTCCTGAGGTTATGCTTTAAAAAGCTTATACACCTCGTTGGGTCGTCACCACACTAACAAAAATATGCACCATACTATTTTTATTATTTTCCGTTAGTTAAAAATCAACCTCTTATTCAGTTTTATTAAAAAAGAGAATCTTATTACCTTACTTTCTTATTTAGTTACATTGCAGTATTTTCCCAAATACCATTTTCACTATTTGTAGATTCGAATTTGTAACATTTTGGTTGACCTTACACTAAGCAAACTTCAATAGTTTCTTGTATTCGCAATTTTGTACGGACGTTGGCTGCGTATGTTTTTCCTGCGAAACTATTTGTAAAAGAAGGTAAATATTGACATAGAAGATGGCAGATAAGTTAAATATTTTCAATATGTAAACATGGATAAAACAGAGCAGTTGCTTCCATTTTTCTGGTATCTTAGAATAACCTACAGGATTGAGTTTTTTAAACTGTGACATACCCATCTGTTTCTGGTTTCTAGAAAAGGAGAATGCAAGTAACAGAGTAAGACTATTATTCTCCAATTATTTAAACTGCTGAATTTTATTATTGGTGTTAGTTTTTGCTCTTTTATACAGGCTGATTTGTAATGTGCAGATGAGATTTTTAAGGTAGATAGTGGGGACTAAAATAAACATTTTTTAGTAATAAGCTTTTTAGAAAAACTCATTAATAAAAATGTTACAACGAGTTAAAGCTTAGTTAAATAAGAAGTAGTTGTTAGGAAATTATGTGGGTAATTTATAATTTTAAATTTAAATTGGGGATATTTGAGTTAGCTGAACCACATTTAGTTAAAAAGATGATTTAAAATAAATGTAAAATAGAAATTACGATCCCTTAATTTTTCCTTTTAATGGGCAATAATTTTTGTAGCAACTCTTGAGAGCTGCTGAATAATAAAAAAATAAGGTGCCGTTGAAACTTAGGAAAGTGTCAAATTGACATTTCGGTAAATTTGAACACATCAAATTTAAGATTTGTTATTAGTGGTTGTTATTAAGCTACTAGTTCGGATAAAATGGTGAATTACACTAACGAAGAATACGTGGACATGATAATAGTTCATGCAGCTGCCGATGAAGATTCTGCACGAGCAAGACCAATGTTTTTAGAAAAATTTCTAAATAGACATACCCCTTCCGAAAATACTTTTCTCCGTATTATTCAACGGGGAAGAGGAACTGGAAATTTACAACCAAAGAAGGGTCAATATGGTGGAAGGCCAAATCGACATGCGGTTGATGTTGAAGAAGAAGTATTGGAAAGAGTAGATGCTGAACCGACAACTAGTACACAAATTGTCCAGGAAGGTAATGTTTCTCAGAACTTTGTTTGGCGCACATTGAAGATGAACGGTTTGTACCCTTATCATTTCCAAAAGGTACAAGGACTTACTCCCAACGATTATCCGTTGCCGCAACAGTTTTGTGAGTGGCTGCTCAATCGTACGGAAGCGGAAGCTGGTTTTCCAACAAACGTACTGGTAACTGACGAATGCTGTTTCACCAGGAATGGTAGGTTCAACTTCCACAATGCTCACATATGGGCTGATGAAAATCCTCATGCGATACGCCAAAGTAACTTTCAGCAACGTTTCAGTTTAAATTTATGGGCTGGAATTGTGAACGACACCTTAATAGGACCTTTCGAATTGCCGGCATAATTTTTTGTCTTTGTTAAATTTATGTCATTTTAAAAATCGAAATAGAAATTAGTTTTAGAATTTTGCATTGGAGTGAGCAGTCTGTCTTTTTTCTCTAAGTTTGAAATTATATCGTTTCCAATGAAACAAAGAAATCTTGTTCCTTTAGAAAAAATGTCAGCAGCACTCAATAAGTGGGAAACTTTTTTTAAGACCTTTAAACCACTCCAACTTTTTAATTATTTAGTTTTTCTAAAAAGTTTATTACTAACAAAATGTTTATTTTAGTCCCCACTATCTATCCTAAAAAATCTCCTCTGCACCTTATAAATCACGCTGTATAAAGAAGGACGTATTTTCTTGTATTAGAAATGTTTAAATTTATTTTGAACATACTCACTTTTATGGCAATGAATTTGCTTTGCCTGCTTTGTTGGGGTAAAGTAGCGCTATTTTGTGGCTTTTAAGTTCCAAGAAAGCTAAATGAAGATACAAATGTTAGATCAGATGTAGATATGTCGATATATTACCTGCTTCAAAATTTTATATCATAGAAATTTTGTAATAGGTGTAGGATCCAGTTACATCAAATAACGTTTTGCTGTTCTTGCGATTTAGTAGTAGGAACATTCGAAATATTTATAATTTATAAGGGATGTGTATTGCTAATTTACTATTACAGTTGTTTAGTATTTTTACACAAGCGAAAATAATGTTTGATTTATTGATGTGTAATCTTGAATTCTTCAAGATCTTTATATTTTTACAAATAAATAAATTAATGTTACACTAACTTGCACATTGTACATAATTGTCCATTTTAAAGCTAGTGTTATATTTATCAAGAAATAGACCAATTCATAGAACTGGCTTTTGGTCAGTTTGAAAATTTGTTTTCCAGAGTAACCTGAGCAATTTTTACATGATCAATTTATGAGCATTGCTACCAGCTTGTATATCTTCGTTTATCTTCTTTTTTTTAGTCGATGGGCTGCTCGATCCCCTTTTGATTTAAAAGTCGAACAATTATCGATAGACAGCTTGCTTTGAATGTCATTATATGTACGTACGCACACAATTGACTAAATAGTTGCGAAGCCGATTGATTTTTTAGGGTTATTTGGTTAGGTTTGTTCGTAAGTTGGCGTATGTTAAAGCTTGAAATGTATAATACTGTGTAATAATCTTTTACCGTTTATTAGAAGCACCCAATGAACTCGATTTTCTTCTTTCGGCTATAAACATACGTACAAAATAAAGACATCTTTTCAGAAAACATCTTTCAAATCTGACATTTTGACAGATCACGTGATGAGAAACGATTTAAAATGGATAAGTGTGTGTCCTCATTGCGACTAAGCTATCGATCGACTAAAATGTCGTCTGCGGTGGGTCTTAGACGAGTGTAGTTGCAAAAAGTTGATTAATTTTTAGTTCGATTGATCAACTATTGTTAAATATTGGTCCATACTCCTTTATTTAAATTCATCGAGTTTTTCAAATGTATCAAATACACAGCAAAATAACTTAGTTTTCTAGATTTCTATTTTTCATAGAACCTTAGTAAGCGTTTAATGTTGGGTAAATCTAGCGTGAGAACTAGGCAATGTTATTGAATTTCTATTTCAGCATCTTGCTTGATAAAAAAGTTTAGTCACATATAACAATTATCGAGATATGAATTTACGCAAAGGAAGTGTATTTATTAATATGTGTCGGGGTGAATGGGGACAACCCACATGTTTTTAAATGGTTGATATGTTGATTTAAATATCGACCTCCACGGTACGATTAAGAGCGGCGTTTTCACTCGACCGGTAGCAGCCCACAAGACCCATGCTACATATTTTTCTCGGAAGAAGTGGGCTTTACAAGTGGGTTAATGAACCTCTAATAATTTCCAGTTAGCTAATTAAAAATGAAATAAAATCAAGTCTGGAATGTTAACTGAAATTCGCGTAAATTTATTGAAAAATAATTCGTCATTTGTTTTAATGATTTCAATTCATAGTGTTTTTAAGAAAAAAAAATAACCGCTTTTAAAAACTACTAAATTCTTCAATGTATGGTAAATCTATACAAGTTCTAATATAAAATCTTATTATTCACATTTTAGAACATATTTTGAGAATCGATCTTTTTACATTCACTTACAATCAGTTGTGTTACTGAAAAGTCTTTGTTGCGGAGGTCCCGCGACAAAGGTGTTTTTCCTCATACTTATGGAAATTCATTATGTCCAAAATATGAATATTTTCTTTCCACCATAATAAAACAGTATTTCAGAGGGGTAGATAACAAATGTGTAAATGTTAGATTGGTTAGAAATTGAAACAGTTCTAAAAAAACGCAGGATTATCTTAAAACTAGATTACTATATTTTCTTAGCAAACAGAAATTTTTACATTTATTTATTTACATACTCGGATTTATTGAATAACATTCTCTTCACCGACGAATCCACTTTTTCACTACATGGAACAGTGCGCAATTGTAGATAATGAGCTGAAAAAAATAATAATTTATTATTATTATTATTATTAATTATTATTGATAACAAAAATAATAATATTAATAATAATAATAATTCATGTCTTCGCATCTCCCAACAGTTTTCGCCAACTATAGGGAGTATCGGCCGGCCATGAGTTATTATTAGAGCAACGCAACTGTGCTGAAAGCCAGTGGCGGACGCATAAAAGTTTACACAAAATTAATTAAATGTGATACGTGCTCAAACACTTACCGTTTTAAGAGTCCTCCGTGAAATCACAAAGTGGATAATGTCTATTTAATATTTGTGAGTGCGGCGCGAAGAAAAAGTGTTGTTGTATGCCGAAAACGAACGTTCTACATCTAGTGACGTTATATTTGCGTAAGTAAAATAATCTTTCAAATAACTTAACGGTTCTGTTGACGCACCTTCACAAATTTGTTTTAATGTGCCAAAATCAGAGTCTTTATCTAAAATACTTTCAAACCTTTCTAAAACACAAACATTTCTTGCGTCTTCTATCGCGCATAGCTGTGCGTGAACATGCTGCACTATTTGCAAAGATTCCACTAACGACACCGAAGAATTTTGTAGTTTTTCTATCGCATCCGCCAGTCCCACGTAATTGTTCTGAATAATTTCCAAATCTGTTTTAACTTGACTATCCTGAAATTTCAAGCGGCTTACCTTGACAGCCGCAGCTTTCTTTGGGTCGAATTCTAAAATCACGTTCTTTATATTCTCAAAATATTTAAGATAATAAAATGCAGCCTCTAACCATGTTCCCCAACGAGTAAGAATAGGTTGTGGTGGTTCAGGAATACCGGGGCATAGTCTATGAAATTCCCGAATACGTTTTGGGGATTTTACAAGCACAGCTTTTGTATGTGCTATTAGAGCTTCTACCTTGGGATAACATTTTCTGATACTATCTGCTACGAGACTGAGAGTATGAATTTTACATGTAATATGCAACAAGTTAGCACAATGTTTTTTTAAGAGATCGACCTACAGCAAGCATGTTTGCGGCACCATCACTCATAAACATCAACAGTTGATCTGTTGAAAGTTCAAACTTTTCCAATGTATTGAATACCAACATTGAAATTACTTCGGCAGTGCATTGTTGTATTCGTCTGGAAGCTAGTAAAATTGAGGGTGACGGTCGATGTGGTTCCATTGTGCGTACCATTACATTAACCACAGAATGTTTTTTACGATCTGCTGTTTCGTCCACACATAACCACAGTTTTTTATTTTGCAACTCCGATTTTATTCTTTTCTTGACATGCTCACGAGTTCTCTGTAATGTTCTCTCACTTGGTAACTTAAAGTCCGAATATTCCTTCCAAAACGAGACGTATGCTTTCTTCCCTAGTAAATGAAATGGTAAATTACATGCAGTAAACACATTAAATTTAAATTTGTCATAATCTCGTGTGGAATTTTGTTTTGAAACATGCCTTGTACTATTTACGTGCCGTAGACAATCACTTTTCGACCAACACATTAAATCTATTTTACACACTACACATTGAATTTTAGCGCCATCACACTTTGAATCAGACATTTCTGCAATAAATTCTCTTATTGTGTCCAACTTTGGTCGTTTTCGCGATGTAGGAAACGTTTTCAAAACAAACGTAGAACTACGATATAGTATACGACAGCGTAGATGCATACACAACAGATCGGCTTTCGAGTCGCAGTTATACTGACGCTTATACCGAATTGTCCCGGCCGTGTTTATTTTGTGTAAACTTTTATGCGTCAGCCACTGGCTTTCAGCGCAGTTTGCGTTGCTCTAGTTATTATTACTCTTAAGATGTTCAGCTTCAGCATTCGTTAAATTTGGAGTAAGGAAAACTACGGAAAAACTTTACTCCGAAAGTTGCGGGCCCGGTGATCGAACCCGGTACCCTGAGACTAATAGCTCAGCCGCGTGACTGAATGATCACGAAGTCCTCGAAACGGCTGTTCCGAGTTAATTAATAATTTGTGTGGTACGGATTGTGCCGAGACTTATTGTTGTTTGCTTGAGTTTATTTTCGCAAATTAGATTAGATTTTATTTCGCAAATAAGAACACCAAAAATTTTGAATTTTTGATAGCTCATACTGTCTGCAGCTCTATAGCTTTGTGCATTATTGGTGGTTCTTTGTGTGAATATATATATATATATGTATATATATATATATATATATAAAATAGCGCTACAGGTCTATGTGACCCAAGGCTTCCACCGTACGCCTCTACTGTTTCCTGTCTGTTATGGCTTCCTTCCAATTTCTTATTCCTAGCAGTCCCAAGTCATCTGTTACGGATTCCATCCATTTCTTCCTAGGCCGTCACTTTCTTCTTCTCCCACCAGCTCCTCCTTCTATTATTCTTCTAGTAGCTCTTCCTTCCCTCATATGCCAGACATGCCCAAACCACCTCAATCTTTGCTTCCTAACCACAGTCGTGATTTTTGGCTTCCTATATAAATCAATCCATTAGCTCCTTGTTAGTCCGTCGTCTCCATTCTCCATTTTCATTTATCCCCCCATAAATTTTCCATATATGCAACGTACATTTTTTTTTCTTTTTGTCAATGGATGGCAGTGATGGCACTACATATAATTAAAATGTAGAAACCTAAGTCGATGTTTGTATTTGGACATCGATATTTAAAAATATCCATAAAAAACCATCGATTGTTAAACAATGTCGTTGTTTCAAAAACATCGATATACATCGCCTATCACTAGCCACATTCATTTCATTTCTAATCTATATAAGCTCCAAAATCGTCCGTTATATTAAAATGCGTTTTTATTAGGTTTGTTTCTGCAGCCGATTTGTGATAGTTTGATGAGAGGTTAATTTGGATCAATCTACGCATGCGCAAACTAAAATTGATTTGACAATTTAACTGCACGAACGTGTTTTTTTACAATTATCAGGCGATGTATGTTACAAACGTATTTAACAGACTTAAGATAGAAAATATACTAAAGTATGCAGATGAAAACAATAGATTTATCTTACATTCATAAGAGGTAAGCGAAAACGGAAATAAACGCGAAATGTTTAGACAGAATTACAAATTTATTACAACCTTAAAGGAACTGTTTATTCCTAACAAAACCACAGACATGAATAAAACACGCGTAAAGTGTGAACATATAGAAAAAAACCGATAACATAACTTCGTCGTCAGATGGTTCACTTGACGATAATCTTCAAACTGGAGCAACTATCAGCAAACGGTTAGAAATTAATTTGGAGATCTGGACGAACGCCAAATTACGTCAAACTAGTAGTCAGAGTTTGGCATTTTAACTGCACGAACGCTATTTTTGTAATGCGCATGCTCTAACGATTTTAAACGATTTTAAATCGCTGCAGAAACAAACCTATTATTCCTCTAAAACCGTTTGTTTGCTAGCTAGTTTTATTCCAGAGGTGATTGGTGAATTGGTGTCGTTCTCTTGGTTCTCTTCGCATTTCTATATCTTGCCAATGAATAATTTAAAATGCAAATTTGTACCATTAAGAGTAGCTTTGCGCCCCGCAATTTGAATTTTTTTTCTGATGACGATTTATTGCGATATACATACATATTTAACGAATTTTGTTAGCGTCACCTGTCTTATTTCCCGTTGCGAATTTTCGCCGAAGATACGAAGGCGGACGAACTTTGATTTATATTCATACGTGCGAGCAAAAGTTGAAATTATATTTTAAGACGTCTGGATCTTCACCTACATTTTTACAAGGCTTACATGAATGTAGAAAAGGTATGGATAAAGGTTTTGATAGAAAATCTGATTTGGAATCTGGAGAACTTATTATTTATTTCCTTGGTGAAAATTACATAGCAATCTCAGAAGAATAAATTAAATAAAAATTGCCCGCCAAATTTAAACTTTCACTCCACATTTTACACTGTTCATTCTTTCAAATTTGGCTTTTTTGTGAAGACTATTTTTGTTTTCGAATGTTACTGCCCATTGAGCATAAATATTTAGATTATACAGGATGACCACGAGGAGTATTTACATTTTGGATGGGACGGTTACCCAGCTTGGGTTGCCGTGTCACGGTGGGGAAGAGAGCATTGAACTCCCGAGAGATGGCCATCTAGGTATCTCAGTCACAATGGAACAGTGGTCGTTCGAGGATATCGATGAACTTGTTTCCAGGTTTCCAGGTTTCCAGGTCGCGTAATTTCCAGGTTTGAAGATGTGCCCTGGGCTCCTCGATCTCCTGACCTTAACATGTGTGATTTTTTTTGTGGGGATATTTGAAGGAAAAAGTTTATCAACATAAACCCCGTAATTTGATTGACTTGAAGGTGGCAATTCGTAGAGAGGTGGAATTGATCACAGAGGAGACACTGGAACGAGTGTGGAGGAGCTTCAAGGACAGAATTGAAAATTGCACCAGGGAAGCCGCACGTCACCTTCCTGACCTCATTTTCGCTACATAAAGTAAATGGCGTATCCCAACAAACATGTTAGATAAATGAAATAATTTTTGTTTTGTTAAATTGATAGTGTTTTAATTTTTTTTTAATGTAAATGTTCCTCGTGGTCACCTTGTACAAGGTATTTCACGAAACTTGTTAGTTAGAAGTTTTAATGAAGTTATTATGAATGAAATTCTGAAATTTTGGAATATGTAGTTATAGCATCGGACCTATTAATCTAAAATATTTTCGCCTACGAAACACTGGTCGAACCGGAAATGGTTACCAACTTCTTTACTGCAAATACAATGATATGTTTTTTATCAGCTTAATCGATTGTAGTCATCGCATGTAATTAATTTGTATCAGAGCACTTTACTCCTAAAGTCAACTGTTTTCAGATATTTACGATTATGTTAAAATTTTAGCATTCATAAATGTACAAGGGATATATTTTAACTTATTATACAACTTCAATAAATTAAGCCAACACAAATCAATAGAAACTGAATTTCTTGAAAAACAGGATTTCTTATTTCTTATCAATATGACCTCCATTTTCGTGGTATAAAAGCACCAACCTTTCCTCCAAGTGATACACCGCATTATTCAACATTTCGGGTTGAACTACAGCAATTTGCTTCCTAATATTGTCTTCCGTCTTAATTCTTCCAGCGTTTTTAGTCGTGTTCTAAACACAAAATTTTTTAAACAACCCCACAGCAAAAAATTTCAGGTCAGATCAGGCGATTTTCGTGGCCATGAATTTCAAAATGTCTGCTTATAACACGATCTTGAAAAGCAGCAGTCTTTAACTGATCGGTAAATGCGCGGGGATGCTCCATCCTGCATAAGATTATGTTTTCAATTGTGTCCTCGTTTTGCAACTGGTAGAATTGCATAATCTCTTAACATTTGCAGGTATTGTTCACCAGTAACAGGTACAGTTACGACCTCATTATTATGTATTTCACCAAGAAAAAAACGGACCCGTGATGAAATTAGGTATGGAACCGCACCAAACAGTGACTTCCTTCTCGTGAAGGACCATATTTGATAGTTTTGCGTATTGACTCCACAATTAAGAGAAAAATGGGCCTCATCTATTCGTAAAATACGGGATAACCTATTCGTAAAGAAAAATTGCACTTGATTGTTAAATCTGCCTCCTTCAAATCAAATCGAGAGAGCTTGGTCCTATCTCTCGATTATCACCTCATGCTTACTGGAGTTAAAGCCTGTAAGCTCCTTTGTCATGCTATGTCAGATTCTTTCTTTCTGTTTGAAGGTCAAGAATTAATTTCCATGTGCAGGAGGGACAGTAACAGAAGAGGCTGGATAAGGTGTCGGAATATTATGTTTAGCGTTGGTAGAGTGTCGCTGTTACCTGAACGTGCTTCAATACATATATGTAGCTGAATAACGCTAGTCATGACGCTAATCATTCCGATAGTATTGTTTCTAACATTAAAAACATGTAAAAATTGTAACAACTCGTCCGCTCCCCCAGTTTCTTATAATAATTCGTGTTCTGCATTCACTTAGTAGGTGTTTTCGTTTTCTTCAAGAAGCTGTATATGATAGGAAATAAAATAAATCCTATAATCTCGCTATAACACGGCTTGAAATTCGAAAAATATTTAGTATGTATTTACTAGGTGTAGTCCTGGAACCCTTCGTTATAACTTCGTTGTATTATCGTTATACTCCTAGAATTGACCTTAGAAAGAACATAAAAATAATCTGCTGGAAAATTGGATATCTGTTTATAGCGCAATAATTTTCGTAACTGGTACAGTTTTCCTAACTCCCTAGCATCGTTTTCCATGATATAT
The DNA here is from genome assembly GCA_029619315.2 of Dynastes maya. Classification (NCBI taxonomy): domain Eukaryota; kingdom Metazoa; phylum Arthropoda; class Insecta; order Coleoptera; family Scarabaeidae; genus Dynastes; species Dynastes maya. Next base: position 19,421,852 of record JAROYE020000010.1, on the reverse strand, counting down.
CTATTACATTTTTGATGACTTCGATTTTGTTTCTCTATAGCCTCTATTTATCCCTGGCATTCTGTCAGCGATAAACATTGTTCCAGTTATCCAACAGGTCAGAACTAGTGTCCGTAACGTATATAACGGCGGCGATAAAGACATATTTGCCTATCAACCTTTAGCGTAACACGGGCCGGAGGGTATAAATATGTAAAACGCAATCTCCATCTATCACGCTATCACCCAGCCTGTTTAACAATGTTAACGCGTCGGATCCCCCATCAGTTGAACAGCAACTCTCGGTCAACTGGATTATGATTGCGTCGCACACCCCGATACCCCGTCATTAATTAGCTTTCATCGTACGTAATTTTAACTAACTAGTAGCTGAGCAGTCAGCGCTAGCGATCTGATTAACGTTCGGAGGAATACATGTGACGTAATGGTGCTATTCGGCGTTCGTCTGGCGTTACTCTCGTCACCATGGGTTCTATCACTATCTAATATTAAACAAAGGAACGCTCGCGTTGATGTGCATAATCTAGCTGGCGCGGGCGCTATGACCTGCTGAATTATTAATAGAGGGTGTCGTCTTAGTCACCAGCGAAATTTGTATTCTATGTTACGTTTATTCCCCGTTTTAAAATTAAGCATATTAGGAGTTTAGATTGGATTATTTAAGCTTTTTGGAAATTCTGTTTTATAATTTTAGCTTTTGCCTGGTGCTACTAATGGCTTTAGACATACAGTAGACTCCTCTTATAATGGACTCTCTAGGGAATCTTATTTGAGTTTGTTATAACAGGTGTCCTTTATATGAGTAGATAATTAGTAGATAAATATAACGCTGTCAGTTTTCTGTTCATCTTGATTTCGCTGACGATTTCCAAGTGTAGGAGTTTCAGAGTTATTAAGTCATCACATCAACAAAGTTATTTGGGTGTGGGAAAGTATCTGGGGTATTTTCCGACACACTTTTTCAGCCAAACGTTCAGGAGTAGATCCATTTCATTCACATCACCTTCCTTGTTCAAGCAACCATTCTAAAAGTACATAAATTACAATTGTAGGGCAATGAAGATGTCATATTTAGGCACAAGGTAACGATTTGGAGTTCTTTGGATAAACGCATCGACTGAATTTTCGAGTATACTGATTAATTAAAAAAATCCATCTTCATTTTCCCCATCTTATATGTACGTATATATTTTTTTTGCCTCCGGTCAAATGCACACCGGAACGTATGAAATATATATGGATATAGATAAAGCTTCCCGGAAAGTATCCCGAAATCACAAATGTAAACATTAAACAAAATTAATAACCAAGCATGGGTCGGATTTATATTTAATATTACGCCGAGGGAGCGATAACATCAATCAGTTTCACCCCTGCAACATCAAATCCTGCTTACTGAACCGTATCTTGAAAAACGATCGCTCAACATAGGGTTGCTAAGTATTGTTGCGTTAAAAAATATTAACTTGCTGAAATGAATTATGTGTAGAATTGAAAATTTTGAGCTATTTATTCACTATTCCATTATAACAAACTCTGTCATCATTAAAACCGAGTCATTGTTCTAGAGAATTCATTATTTATAATTTAAAACAGTTATTATTGCTTGAAATATGGAGTGGATAAAGCTCTGTTTGTATTGGCATTATTTGTAACAACTAATCTAATGTTAACATATGAGGAAAGTACTAGTAACGACGACAGGAAAATGAGTAACTTTTCTAATTATTTATTTCTCTACTAGTCTTCTCCTTCCACAGAAATTGGCTCCGGAATTGTATCTAGTATACGTGATATCCCTAAACATCCCGAGACCGAAATGGCAATATATCCGGGCGATGTGGCCATCAACACATCAGGAAGAAACGAAAAATACCTCACACTAAGACTTTAGGCGGCGGTAGATAAGTTCATGCACTGGACCAAAACTTCGGATAAATCCCAACAAATGAGATTTTCTTACAAGATAGGCGATGCACCACTCAATATTTCCATGGATGGCACACATAGTACCCGGTGTCATACTCGACCGCTGATTGACCCGGATGAGGCACGTCAAAGAAAAAAAAAGGAAATGGATGATAGCAAGAAATGCTTTATAGTCGATCACGGGAAGAGACAAGCTTTGGAGGCCCTTCAGAGCCGTGACTGGCGTACAACTATCAGCGGATCTTAAAGTGCCATCACTTGAAGAGCATTTCGAATATCTGGCCAGAGGATCATGGGACAGGGCCGCGGAATCTAGCCATCCCTTGATGAGGGAACTAGTTGAACCGCACCAGGCCGTCCACCACCTCCTAGGGTTAATATTCGGAGGATTGAAGATTATTATTTGAGGACTATACCCACGGAAGGTGATGACGCGACTCAAACCGACAATTCTGTGAGAGTAACACACCTAGAATAAGGAATATCTGCCAACAACCAGCGGCAAGATTGCTACCGCTATTAGGAGGACGAAGGGGATCAAAGACCTACGTCCTATCCCGGAGAGAAACAGAAGATCATGGACATTTTTGTCTATAGCATATCTTCAAACCGGGGAAATGAACTAGTTTGGTTAGCTACCAACGCTAGTTACTAGTACAAGTAACGACACCAATGTCAAGGGGTATTTTTCAAAGTCATGCGACTGCTACAAAGCAAGTAGATGGCTATTCTGTTGATTTGTAATTTAAGAGCTAATTTTATGTTTGCTACTTATGGGAAAAGTGTAGTCTTCATTCCTAACACGGGTATTTGTTAATCCACATTCGTATATTACTCTTTACACTGCTTTTGTGCATTAATTTTTGCTTCTAAAAACTTTTCGGTCGAACAGATGCTGAGGTAAGGGATATTCAGGTAGGGAGTGATATCGCTCAATGTCCCCACCACAATATTCTTTTCTATGTTAGATGCGCAGCTACTAAATCAGTTTTGGTCGACAACCTGTATATAAAAAAGTTGCAAATGTAAGTAAAATATCGCGTGGATAATATTAGTTAACACGATTTCTTGCTCCTAGGTAGTGAATTAAATATAAAGAAATACATGGTAAAAAAATTAACAAAGGTTACTGTAATACTGCCTCTAATACGTATTAATATAATTAAGGGTGTCTAATTAATCGTAAAATTAGTTTAGGATCCGCGTTCTTTAGATCAGTAGGTACTACAACTGTCCCAAGAGAAATTGGTGTCTTTTGTGAATGATGGCGAAAGATTTATGTAGTTATAATGTAGACCTTTTTGACTGGTTTTTCAGGCTTTTATACTTTGTAGTTTAAAGATAGTATACCATTATTGCCGAGAGGAAGTATTATTTTTATGAACGCTTTCACCTAACGTTGTCCCCGCGTGTTTTTCCAGTAAGAGCTCTTTATTTTCCTCCCATCTTTTAATCTTGTTTTAGGTGAATATATTTGGCTTCTCATTTTAGGTGGTTCTTCAGTAGATCACAACAAGACTTCAGTTCAGTGACAGGTACTCTTGCTGTTCTCCATATATTTATACGTTTGTATATGAAATAATTTTCAAAACCTACATTCTATTATGAAAATACGAGGGTAGTCTCAAAACTAAGGTATCCAATTTTTTTTAGAATACAAAAATCCGTTTATTTTCTATAATATATATATCATTTTAAAGTTTGAACGTTTATCTATTTTTCTACATAATCGCCATTTCGGTCAATGCATTTTTGTAGACGCTGGTTTGACAGGCGACGTGTGGGCGAGCGTTGTCGTGGAGAATGCTTACGCCCTTGCTCGGCATTCCTCTTCTCTGGTTTTGAATTGCCCGTATGAGTTTCACAGTACCTGTCAGCGTTTATTGTGATCCCTGCAGGCATAATGTCGACCAACAATACCCCCTTTCGATCCCAAAACACAGTTGCCTTTACCGGCAGAGTGTGTTTGTTTGTTTGCGAACGTTTTTGACATCCATGTTCTACTCTCCATACACTTCCGTCAATTGGTGATGTATTTCAATAGGTTTAACACCTTTTGCGCTCAAAAACCGAATAACTGCGCGAACTTCGCACTTAGCGGTCGCGTCCCAGCGAGGCGCGAGTACGCTTGTTTGGGAGTGGGGGAAGCAACAATCACAACAGCCGCACTAACAGTTTCTCTCCATCCCCAACGCTTTGGAGACCTTACTTTTGGGACTATGCTCCTAGATGCTGGAAATGAAGACGGTGGGACCCTCCACCAAGATATATATTGGGTGTAAAACGATGGTATTAAATAAAATGGAATTTTGTTATGCTAGCAAACTACTATTGGATAGTAAGAAGAGAAGCTGTAGATATTGATAGTATTGATGAGTAACCCGGAACTAGTTTAATAAAATCAATACTTAGGATGCTTTGCTTGCTAAAGTGATAGCGTGACAATATTCTTTAACGCGTTAATACACGTGATACCATGCCCAAGTTCAAAAGCTTTTTCGTGCACATTTTCAGGACGTTTTCACTGAAGATATAAACGTTACAGTTATAATCTTCTAACAATTAGAACCTATTCGTTTTTAACATCCGCAGAAGGGAATCATGAACCCTATTATGCGCCGTAAAAGAAATAAATGTAGTAAAATAAATGAGAATGTATTTTTGTTGCTGTAATTCGGATGGAGTTGTTGTTTATGGCGAACACAATTGCAGGACGTACTACAGATAAAATTACTTCTTTTGGGAATTGGGTTGAGGGGAGTATCATATATAGAGGGGATGTTAATTCAGTTGAATTGGTGCGATTGATTTTCCTGTCAGAGGCTCTAAATTAGGTTTTTGATGATAGAAAACGTTTGCCCTGTTTTATTTTTTAAATGTAATTTTTATTGACCTAACTGATATGAATATTCAGTTCTATATCGGTTATTCGACGAAATATGAGGCGATGGTCAGAGGAGTGTATGCCAAAAATGTTGTGTCAGAGAAATTATTATGTTTCGACATTGCAGACTGTAAGTACTATTTTTTAGTCGATGTCTGTCAAAATTCATGGAAAAAATAGTCCCGGTCGGTGATTCGATTTCTTCTTTTGGATGGGAAAACGTGTGCAGAAATCAAAGAGAAGTTGGACACAGTTTATAAGGATATGCACCTTCGATGATTACCATTAGATACTGGTTTCATGAATTTAGGCGTGGCCGAACATCCGTCTTTGATCAGAAGAGGCCAAGTCGTTTCATTTAGGCGATTACGAGCGATACGATCAATAAAGTTCATGATGTCGTGTTAGCAGACCCCCGGGTGAAGATTAGAAAGATTGCTAATATTGTAAATATCTCAATTGAACGTGCAAAACATCCTCCACGAAGAATTGAGTATGAGAGAGACATCGGCGAGATGTGTGCAGCGTCTTCAAAGCAATGTTTTGACATGTTAAAGCGCATACGAGTGAGTTTCTGCAGCGCTATGTGATTGTAGATGAGACACGGATACATCACTACACGCCAGAAACTAAAGGTCAGTTGCCAAATGGGGTTTTCCCGGCGAACGTGCACCAAAGAAGGCGAAGATAATTCCATCAACCGAAAAAGTTATGGCGACGATTTTTTGGGATTCTCAAGGTATAACCTTAATTGATTATTTGGAAATGGGAAGAAAATTACAGGAAAGTACTATGCTGATTTACTGAACCAATTCGACAATGAACTAAACAGAAAATGGCTTCCCCTCGCGATGAAAAAAATTCTCTATCATCATGATGACGTCCCGACCCACTCATCGGCAATTGCGACTGCAAAACAAGTTCAATTACGGTGCGAATTGGTGCCCAATTCACTATATTCGCCAGATTTGCCCCCTGTAAGTTCTTTCTTTTTCCGGCTTACCGGAAAGCGGTTCACGACAAATGAGGAGGTCATTGCCGAAACAGAGGCTTATTTTGCAGGCATGGATGGCTTAAAAAGTTAGAACATCGCTGGACTAAGTGTATAGAGCTACAAGAAGATTATGTAGAGAAATAAATTTACTAAATGCGTTGTCTTCCTTATCATATCATCCTCGTACATCACAAAAGCCGAAATAAATTCATATTCCTTATTCTTTGCATTCAATTCGTGAGTCATCGTTTCTCGTAGATTCATATTATCTATCGTTCCTATTATCTTATTTACTTTTTAGATATCCACAATAACTTCGTCACAGAATCCTTTGTTAGTTTAACGGTAAAATAATCGCGTAGGCGTGGAAAAGCTGTCAGGCTCGTACATGTCGATAATCGTTCGTTCGTTCGTATAATCGACGTTAGCTGTACGTGTTCGACTTTCAAATGGGGAAATATATAAGCGCCACGTAGCACGTGCAATGAATTAAATCACTTTCGTTAGAAAAATAACCAAACTGTTTATGTATGAGCGTTTGGGTGCACGTTCTGAAACGAGGAAGTACGCCGCTTGAAAAATCAGGCGTCGAACCAAAAGCGGACGGACGAAGAACGAAGAAGAGAATATATGGGCGGGCAAAATTACCCCCTAGGTGTTATATTTACGATTCGTTATAGCCGTATGCTGCGCCTTTTCATTTAAATTACAGATTAAGACGGCGGTGGCGGCGTGCATTTTTGATTGATCACCGCCTTCCCGTTTTGAAGTCGTATGTCGCTTTGTTAGGTTAATGTAGGTATATAGGGTTTGAAATCGTACTCAGTTCTGTAGGAATTGCGTTTCTGTGGATTATTGCGTAATTGAATATATTGATTGAAGAAGAAAAAATCCCGCTTTTAAATTAATAACTTCCTCTTACATTGTAATGGAGTACACAGCGTCTCCACCTAGTATGTGGACGGAAGATAATTTTCAGCAAATTGGAGAAAATGTAAATAAAAGAATATTCGGAGTCAAGTCCTGCGTGATATGAAATTATATTCAAGTTTACAGAGTGTTTATAGTTTCCGCAGCATACGGTACAAGTTTGGATTTTTAAGTAGAACATTCTGTATATTGTTCCGTTTTCATTATCTTCACTTCTAATCAATCTTCTTCACTAATCTCTATACCTACTTATCTTAGTTTTTGGGATAGTTTTGGCGAAATTCCGCTGTATTTTCAACGGCCTATATATTAAACGTCTTACCCGCTAGAGCGATGATTTAAATTTTATTCCATGGAGTATTTTTTGGTGTTTGCGGCAATACATCGAAACATATTTGATATTAACTAACCTCTATAAGATGTCCGTGGAAATCGTTGCCGTATAGAATGCTGCCATGAAATATTAGAAACATGTTTCGCTAGATATTTATTAAAACCAATGTGTAACGATGACGTTTATGTACATTAAGTAGTATTTATTTAGGTAGTACCATAGGCGCACACAAAGGAGGGTTTTGCGGGTTAAAACCCACCCCGAAACAATGGCAGATTTCTTTTTAAGGCAGTTATGACTGACCTGGGCAACTATGCGGTAACAGCCAGAGGCGTGGCGAGCGCATAAAAGTTTACACATAAAATAGAAGGTAAGAAATAAATTATAAAACGTGTTGAAACACTTACCGTTTTAAAAGTCTTCCGTGAAATCACAAACTGGGTAACATCTGTTAAATATTTGAATCATTAGATATGTTTCCACAGCTGTTTCAGTCAAGTGAGTACGACGTGCGGAATAAATGTATTTTAATGCCGAAAACGACCGTTCGACATCTAGCGATGTTATATTTGCATATTTAAAATAATCTATGAAACAACTTAATCCATCTTCACACGCATCTTCACAAATTTGTCTTAATATAAGAAAATCGGAGTCTTTCTTTGAAACACTTTCAAATTTTCGTATTACACACCAATTTGTTTCGCCTTCTACAGCGCATAACTGTGCGTGAAGATCATTCGCAATTTGAACAGAGTCCACTAGCGACATCGAAACATTTTGTAATTTTTCTATTCCCTCCGCTAGTCTGAAGTAATTGTTGTGAATAGTTTGTAAATTTCTTTTAACCTGACTATCTTGAAATATTTCCTGGCTTTTCTTGATTGCTGCAGCTTCTGTCGGATTGAATTTCAAACTACCTTCTTTACTTGATCAAAATATTTGTTGTAGTCAAACGCAGCCTGCAACCATGTTCCCCAACGTGTAACAATCGGCTGTGGTGGTTCAGGTAAATCAGGACACAGTTTGGGAAATAGTCGGGTACGTTTCAGTGACTTTAGAAACATTGCCTTTGTACTAGCAATTAATGCATTTACTAGTGGAAGACATGTAAGAATCGTTTGTGCCGCAAGATTTAGAGTATGGATTTTACACGTTACATGTAAGAAGTTACCACTGTGTTCTTTAAGAGATCGGTCCAAAGAACGTATGTTGCTTAGTTGAAATTTCAAATTTGTTCAATGAGTTCAACACCACCTTTAAAATCTCATCGCCAGTACAATTTATAACTCTTTTGGAAGCAAGTAAGGAGGAGGATGACGGTTGATGTGGTTCCATTGTACGTACCATTACATTAACCATATAATGTTTCTGACGATTTGTTGTTTCGTTCACACACAACCACAGTTTTTTATCTTTCAATTCCGTTTTCATTCCTTTTTCTGTATGTTCACGAGCAAATGGCACTACATTTCGTATCGATGTTCGACTAGGTAATTCCATATTTATTCCAGATGAAGACAAATGCTTCTTTGTATAGTAAACGAAACGATAGATTACATGAAATAAGAGTAACACATAAATCAAATATACATTTTTCTTGGTCTCGTATGCCACTTTTTGCAGAAGAATGCTGTTTGCTTTCAATGTGACGTTGACAATGGTTTCTGGACCAACGCATTAAAGGGATTTTACAAACAAGACATTGATCCACTATAAAGTTTTTAACTGTGTCTGCCATTGGTCGTTTTCGTGACGTACCTAACTGCGACATTTTTAAAGCAAACATAAGCGTACAATTACGAAATAAGTTACGACAGCCTACATAACTACTACAGAACTACTCGCATACAGCATCGATTTAGTACTGACGCTGTGAACGCGTGAAATAAATAATCGCCGACTGCGCACTACATATCTACTACACTGACTGTTACCGCTGTTTGCCCAGACTAGTTGCGACTCCGTGGCAAAGGAATACGGCGCAATCAAAAGGAATGCTATATTCCTAGATAATTATTCTAAACCTACATAAATTATACCGTGTGTCTGTTGCAAGATTATTTAATAGAGTATTCTTTAATAGATTATTTATGGTAGATTTGGCTAATATATAATAATCTTGGCATTTTCGGAAATGTTTCCAAGGATTACGTGTAATGAAATCGTAAATGATTAATATACAGTGCGTCCACCTAGTGCGTGGTCGGATGATAATTCCCTTCCTGACCAACTTAGAGGAAATGTTTTTAAATAAAAAATATTGGAAGACAGCATAAAATTATGTCCAAGTTACAGGCTGTCAGTTTCCGCTGCGCACAATACAAGTATAGTTTTTTTAAATGGAACAGCCTGTATATTGTTACGATTTTAGCTACTCCTTTTCAATTCATGTCAACTTTTATCAACATTCCCTATACCTATCTATCTTATTTTTTGAGATAATTGACATACTTTGAGATTTTTGCAAAATGTCGCTGTTTCTTTAAGGGCCGATATCTTAAACGCCTTACACGCTAGGATGGTGATTCACATTTTATTCGATTGAGTATTGCTTGAAGTTTTAGGCAATATATTAGGTCCTGTGTGCCTCTTTCTTTTCTGAAACCGTATTGGGTCCCTTCTAAGGTGTTTTCTATTGTGTCTTTTATTCTTATCTCCATTATTCTAGCTAGTACTTTTCCTACAACTCTCGTCAGTGTGTTGCCTCTATAATTTGCACAGTCTCTTTGGTCGTACGTTGTACGTATATAGGTATATAGGTAATATAATACCAGTATTCCATTCTTGCGGTACTTTCTTTTGTCTCATGATTTCACAAAACAAGTTTCTTAGTGCTTCTTTTCCTTGTTCTTCTATATATTTAACCATTTCTGGGATTATTCCATCGATCCCTATGGTTTTTCGTGTTTTCACTTTGTCTATCTCTGCTATGGTAATTTCATTCTTTTCTCTTTCTTCTATTATCCTCACTTGTCTGCCCTCGCCTGGTCCGTTTCTAATTGTTTTTACATCTGCTAATTCCTCAAAGTATTATTATTATTAATAATAATAGTAATAATAATAATGATAATAATAATAATAATAATAATAATAATAATAATAATAATAGAGCTTTATTTCACAGATCACAACAGATGTGAAATAAGTCGGAGAGGGCAAAAAACAGTATACACAAAAAATATGTTGATCTTCCATGAAAGATGTCTCCATCTTTTTAAAATCTTTTCTTCGGTTAATATATTTCCTTCTTTATCCTTTATGTTCTTCAATCCATACTGTTTTTTCTTTCGCAATTATTTTATATTTCCATAAAATAATTTTTTATTCTCTCTAAAATTGTTCTTCATGCTTTGCCCAAATCTTATCCATGATTTTCTCTTCGTCTCTTTTACTGCCTGTTTTACTAATTTTCTCTTTTTCTTATAATACTCATACAGTTCCTGATTTTTCGTGTTTGGGTACTTTCTCCACTAAATGGTAGTATGTCAATCAGTTGATAAAAAAATATGGTTGTCCATGATAGACTTAATTTTTACTTTGTGATTGTGGAAAATAACCAACCACGAGTCAAATTTTTAGCACCTGATTTTAAAAGCGCCCCTCCTAATTAAAAAGCAGAGTATAGTTTTAATAAATCTGCTAAGATTAATCGTGTTTAATGTTTTAATATTCCAGTAAACATAAATCATTCATTTTAAAGCTTTTACATACGCAGCCATAACAAAAATAAATCCTTTTATCCATTTCGACCATGACTGATTCGAAACTAGAGTTAAACTCAACAGCTCGATTCGTGTATATATACATACATACAAACAAGTACACATTTATAGCGTTAAAAATAGTCCTAAAAACGTTTCTCCGACGGCTACAACAGTTCGCTTCTCTTAAAATAATCAATGCCCGTCTTCGTATTCTAAACCAGACGTAGAAAATATATGGACGTGAATAAGGCGAATGTTGAAATAGACGGCGTAGGTGGAATTCTCTTGTTCTTCGCTGACATTTGTTTTGTCGCGTTGCACAAAAGGACAGAGAGCTACTAACCAGTTCGGAAGCAGGAGAAACTGGCTGGCGGTTTAGAATTCAGACCCTCGCATCGGATTCGGTTCGAAAGGTGATGTGAATGAATCCATGGATATCCGTTCTATGAGATGGTTGGTCGGTGCTTGGCTGGCCGATGCTATTAGCCGAGACACCTGTTGGCCTCGTCACGTTCGACGGGGTATAAGAGTAGGCTTTGCGTTGTGTAAGTGGTAAGGTAATCTTGAATGATAGAGATATATGTACGCAGTTAATCTTATCGAGATGCAGAGATTCGATATTACACACTTTAATATAATATAAGTAAACTTAAGTATCTATTTCTGTTGATTTGTGTGTTTGTAAGAGCAGGATAGACATATCGAAAGTTTTTTTTTTTATATATTTTAAAACATGATACGTACCGATGATATGGCAATGGATTATAAATTTTAATCACGTACCGGACATGAGAGCATATAATAATAATATGTACGTTTATTGTAGTATGCTTGATTTATATTTGTCCGATCGTTGTCAAAGTATGCGTCTGGCTGGTGCATGTTCTTTGCCCTTATCCCTTAGTCAGGGTGTCGCTCAGGGCTCTATATATCGGCTCCCCTTTTGTTCTCCATTTATGTTAGTCAGTTGTCTTCTGTAGTTAAATATTGCCAGCTTCAGATGTACGCTGATGACACCTAGATTTATTTATCATTTTCTCCTGATGATATTGATGTTGCAAGGGCAGCAATTGAATACGATCTTGAACAGATTAGTATATTTTCAAGAAATCATTCCCTGTCTATTAGCCCTCAACAAACTCAAGCTATTCTATTCGGCAAGGAAAGGGAGGTTGATGTGTGCAGGGCTGTTCTCAGTATTAGCTTTCAGAATATGCGAATGTCACTCTCCTCCTCTGTAAAGAATTTGGGGCTTATTCTCGATAATACATTTCGGTATCGGGAATATATATCGAGGACCATTGGCAGAGCCTATAGCAATTTAAAGATATTGTATCCTTATAGGAATATTTTCAGCATTAAATTAAAGGCAATGCTGCGTGAGACTATGGTACTATCTCTGTTTAACTACTATGTTGAGGTTTACGGCCCCTGCTTGGATGTGATAGACACGGCCAGGGTTCAGAGGGTGCAGAATTCCTGCTTTAGATATATCTACAAGATTCGCAAGTATGACCACGTTTCGCACAAATTGCGTGAGCTAAAATGGCCGAATATGCATGATCGCTTCAGAGTGCGTAGAAGGCACTCTGAACGTATTCCATAGGGCTCTGGTTGAGAAAAGTCCTCCTTATCTTTTAAATAAAGTGACATTTCGTTCGGACATACACAATATTAACGTCCGAAGTAAGCACTTGATAGCTCCTCCGGTACATAGGACTTCACTTTTTGAGAGATGTTTCACGTTCTGTATCTACTTCTACTATAATCGACTGCCTGAGTTTTTCAAGTCGTTAGATGTTCGAGCATTCAAATGAGCACTGCATAGTTATTTACACTCACAGTAGCTAGCTTGTCATGTTTTTTTTCTTATTTTTTTGCTAATTGATGGGGAGCAATTGTATTTTTATATTTTTCTTTTGTCAGTTTATGTTGCAAATTTTAGGTTTAAGCTAATTTAGGCATGCAGGCTTTCCTTATTTATTTTTATAAGTTCAAGGGTTCAGTGGTGGAGCAGGGAACAGCAATAGATATATATGTATACTGTTCGGCGGAACTGCCCCTTGAGATTTCCCTTAATTGGCAAAACTTGTATTTTGTTTTATCTTTTTTGTTAACTTACACTTCTGAAAGGGAATAAAGCAGTACAAAAAAAAGTAGAAGTACCTTAATATGATATACACAATAAAATAGAATTGGTTAAATAAAGATAAATGCAAAAGGATCTACGTCAGTAGTAGTATAGCTAGGCCGGTTCTGGCGCAAAATTCCATATGATTTAACATAGGGGTCCAAATTTACTTTTTATCCCCACCATTCCTACCTCGGTCATGTCACATGAGCCGCGACGTCATAGGCCCCGCCACTTGGCGGGAAATTTGAAATGTGGGTGAAGTGTACCAAGGGGTCTTAAGGTGTACTTGGCTTGTGCGAGGTGATTCGATTTTAACGTCAAAACGGCCGTACCTCTTACGGGGGCCGAGATACCGCTTGGGGTTGGAGATGACTCAGTGCGCGCGAGTAGTACAGGTTTTTGCCAACGGCTACTGAACAGCTTCTGAACGGCTACTGATCTCTATCCGTTCAGAAGCCGTTGTGAACGGGTAGGCCGTTGTGAACAGATAGGCCGTTCAGTGGCTGTTCAAAAGCCATTCAGAAGCCGTTCAAAAGCTGTTCAGAAGCCGTTGTGGACGCGTAGGCCGTTGTGAACGGATAGGCCGTTCAGAAGCCGTTTAAAAGCCGTTCAGAAGCCATTCAGTAGCCGTTCAGAAGCTGTACAGAAGCAGTTCAGTAACCGTTGGCAAAAACCTGTACTACTCGCGCGCACTGAGTCATCCTCAACCCCGAGCGGTATCTCAACCCCCGTAAGAGCTACGGCCGTTTTGACGATAAAATCGAATCACCCCGCTCAAGCCAAGTACACCTTAAGACCTCTCGGTACACTTGACCCTCGTTTCAAATTTCCCGTCAAGGAGGCGGGGCCTATGACGTCACGTCATGTGACACGATCGAGGTAGGAGTGGTGGGGATAAAAAGTAAATTTGGACCCCTATGTTAAATCTTATGGAATTTTGCGCCAGAACCGGCCTAGCTATACTACTGTCAGTAATAAGTTTACTGATCTTCCCCTAAATACACATACAGAGAACAACACACACGGGTGAATAAGTACTAACAATTGTTAGGTTTGCGCACGCAGAAACAGTATACATAATATAAGTAAAAAACAAAAGAAAATATAACTGTTGAAAGGCAGAGGATCAAGTCAAAAGATGCAGTCACTGGCCTCCATAGTAGTAGTTTTTACCTTGATTTTGAACATTCGAATAGGCAAGCGATTGAACACATACATGGTGTTTCAGGAGAAGAGGGAAGTACTTCAGGGGTATATTCAGAAAGTCAAAATAAATAAAATAAACCAATATGTTTAAGTCTGATTTTTAACTATTATGGAAATAAACAATGATTTGATGTTTAAAATAGAGCGATATTTACTAAAAACAAATAATAATAAATCAAAGTAATCATATCTTCGAAAATACCACTGCCAACTTGCTCATTTATTAATTGTCCGAATATCATGTTTAACTGATCGGTGATTCTTTCTTATGGTAGCTGCAGCACGAAAAATGCGATCCGGTAGTGTATTTGTCATGTCCACTTTTGTTGTATAAACTAAGGATTTTATCCGCCCCCACAAATTTTGGGGGCTAAAATCTGGTGACCTCGATAGCCAATTTTGTGGGTCACCTCCACCAATTCAACGATTGGGAAAGCGAATATTCAAAAAATTTCTAACATCCACAATAAGATATGGAGAGGCTCCATCGTGTTGATTAAATGTTACAACGAATAGAAAAATGCATATGTGCCAATGGTGGTTTAGTTGAAAATACTGTTATTTTTCATCTCTTTTTGTTATTGCATTGAATTAAATGAAAATACAAAATTTTGGTTTCCGTGTTGGAACCCCGTCGTTGTTTGCTTTTGCCGACGTTTCGTCCCCACTCGTATGGGACATCTTCAGGGCTGTTACTGCACACTGACTGGGGACTTTCCACTCTGGAGGGGTTTATATACGGCTTGTTTTGGGTGAATGGAGCATAAATGTTATTAAGGATTCGAATCTTTAAACAAATTCCTATCGTTTCTGAATTCCCAACATGATTCCACACGTTTCACCATAGAAATCGAATCGGACAGTTGCTTTCCTTTTCTAGATGTTCTCTTACACCGGCGTCCTGACGGTCATCTGGGACATTCCGTTTATCATCCAACCCAAAAACGCGGTGTCATCAATTCTCTTATCTAAAGGGCCATTTCTCTATCTGAACCCAACTAGCTTCCTCAAGAACTGAACCATATCACTGAAACTCTGATCCGCAATGATTATTCTCAAATTACCATTAATTGCTACGAATTGCGAATGCTCCATACGAATTTACCACTGTCGAAAGCAGTGCTAGAAGTTCGCTTCTGTCAGCTTGTTGAGAACCTCCGTCGCTTTCGTTTTCACCGCTTCCATACTGTCAAATCTTGTCCCCTTAAGCTCCGATTTTACCTTAGGAAATAAAGAAAAGTCACAGGGGGCCAGGTCGGGCAAGTACGGTGGGTGGTCCAACACGGTGATGCCGGATTTCGCAAGGAACGCCTTCACAGACGAGGCGGAATGGGCTAGCGTAATGTCTTGGTGGAGCATCCAGGATTTGCTCTTCCACAAATCGGGTCTTCGTCTTCTCACTCGTTCACAAAGGGTAGTTAGAACCCCAGTTTTTCCCAGTTTCACAAGAAACTTGAGGTTAACTCGTTGCTCGATCTGAACACTCTGCATTTTTCCGACGCGACGCCAGCGTAAGGACTTGAACGGACGATTGCTACAGCGAAACTGAGCGACGTACAACCGTGCCCATCGAGCTCAAAGTGGGGGAAGCATCTACAAGCACAGACATGTTCAAACTTGCCGTGGCGTGCTCGCTGTTTGCCGATAGTAGTGGTTATTTAATTGCCACACCTCGTATATTTATCTCTATAATTACGACTAATGCTGCGAATGGTTGATGAGAAACTGTTACAATAAATCAATAATTTCATTGGCTGAGGTAGCCCGTGCCGATTAATCCGCACACATACGTTGCGTTGTGGGCACGGTAACTTCACTTCTAACCTGTTTGTACAACTTTAGAAAAATGAAGGTAAGAATGATGGTAAAAAATCTGTAAATTTTAAACAATCAGTTTGATGAGATAACTTTTAACATTTTTTGATTCTTGCTAAGATCGTTCGATGTAGAACATAATTTTGTGAATTAAAGTTTGATTCTTGCTAAGATCATTTGATGTAGAACATATTTTTGTGGATTAAAGTTTGACTCATCAATAATTCAGCTGATATTCAAAGTAAAAATGTACAAATAAAAACGTTTTTAAATGTAGCTCTACCATACGTTTCGCATTAACGTCACATCCATCAACCATATTTCGTAGCGTCACACCATTCTACAATAGGTACCCTTTAAATGCTGGTGGAAAGCAGCTTATTTTTCCCCCTTTTTCGGATAAAGATACACGCTCGAATGGGTTGGAAATTTCTCGGAGTAGTTCCAACCGAACGAACACACAAGAACAACTATCGATTTTCTTTCATACGTCATTCGTTGACAAATCATAATTTCTCCTGAGGTTTTCCTCCGATCCCGGTGTGTTGTGGTGGTGGTACTGCTAGCGGTGCACGTGTCCCCAATTTTCTCCCCGCTTTCCGCATCGACCTTCTCGATTATTTCGCCGATGCGATAGATGTTCCGCTTCACTAGCGGGCTGCCCTCGCCTTGTATCGCGCCCCGGAAGTCGCGTGGAGAGGTGATTAATGTTGTCGCATCGAATTCATCCATTACTGTCGGCCATATTTCGGGAAATAATCCAGGACCTAATAGCGATACATGGACGTATATTGCGTACCTGCGATCCATATTCTTTTTTTCGTCCTGGTGACCTTTGAATTTTTCGACGGTGACAAAGGATCATCGGTAAATTTAGATTAGCGGTAACATGATCTTGGTCAAAATATGCATAGCAGTTGGGAATATATGGTCAATCTAGTTATAACACGAAGGCTTTATACCGTGATGTATCGGAATCCTTTTTATTTCAGAAGCCTCTAACTCTAACTTCCTGAGTTTGCAATCAATCAATCGATCACTTTATTGCCCATAAATTCTCACAAAGGAACATTGCCAATATATAACAAAACACCACAAATATATCGCATGTACAGTGATGAGCAAATGTGTGGAACCAAGTAAATATCTCTGGAGTTTCTATATATGCGACAACGGCCTACACACAAAAACATACGGAGATGGATGCAGCACCAATTCTACACCGTTCGGTAGTTCCCTTGTATCCAAATGCACAGGTAGTTAAAAATAACGGAGTTGTTTAGTTCCGTAGCAGAGCTCACATATCGCAGTTTAATTACATTTTTGCGTAGTTAAAATTTCCCTTTTGCGATGTAAAACTTTTTCGAGCGGAGTTATGTAACTCGTCACAGTGTTCGATTTATCTTCCCTAAGAAGTTGAAATTACCTTGTTTTGGTGTTGGGTTTACTCCTAGGTAGTGTTAGCAATACTCCGTTCTAGAGTTGAATTTATTCTAATACAGTGTTAGCAATCCTCTGTTACAGTGTTACTTTTTAAGTTTCATGGGATGTAGACTATTTAATTCATTGCCTATAAACTACAGGAATATTTCCAATTTTAAGACTTTTCAAAGAAATGTGAAAAAGTTATTGTTAAATATCAATTGTTATTCGTTGAATGATTACTTTAGTTATTTCGCAAGTACTAATATTTGTTAATTTTGTTATAGTTTGTTGACTTGTTTCCCTATACACCTATATATATGTTCTCTGGAAATAAAGATATTATTATTATTATTATTATTACTATTATTATTATTATTATTATTATTATTATTATTACTACTTAACTCCTTGTCGCAGTTAAGTAAGCACCATTATGATGTCACGTGAACACACTTGCTGTACTGCGGGGTTTCACCGTTTCAATAGGAAGCTCTCTAGATCCGTTTCCGGGTGGATCAGTCCCCTGTTTCCTTTAAATTCTCTCACCTATTTTTTTCCAATTTTCCCTGTCGCCTACTTTATCTTTCCACTTGTTAACTCCGATCCTGTTGAGGTCTTTTTTTACTTCGATTAGCCATTTTGATCTTGGTCTGCCTCGTCTCCTTCTTTTTGCTTGTTCCTATTCCATTATTGCATATATTGTAGCTGCTGGTCCCGCTCTCCACACATGCCCTAACCACTTCACTCTTTATGTTTTATTTCTCTTACTATATCTTCTTTAATTTCTTGCAGTAGTTCATGATTTGTTCTTCTCCTATATTCATTTTCCCGTATTTTTATTGGTCCTAATATTGTTCTGAATACTTTTCGTTCTAATTTCCTTAAATCCTCCTCTTGTTTCTTCGTCATACTCATGGTTTCGGCAGCATACATTATTATGGGTCGAATTATTGTTACAAACAACACAGAGTATCGGCACACTCCTCACCACACAAAATATTATTAATTAATTCGGAACAGCTGTTCCAAAGGCTCACTGGGCCCCCATTTTCAACCGAGTTACCGAATAAATCTGAACGACAAAACTAAAAACTTTTTCTTTAATTCTACCATGCGTGTCTATCCCTCCTCTCGAGGAAAAAAGAAGGGTATATATGTACAAATGTGTCTAAACATGTATCTGTGTATATCTATTTCCGAATACTTACTTTTCTATCGCTTAACTCTAATATGTTGGGTATATGTGAAACGGCCAAGGGTCTCACCCCGCCCTCGTAGAATAGTGCGAGACGAAAGGAAGGTTACTTCCCGCTAATTCTCTATCTACGCACTCTAAGGATACTAAACAAATCAATACATAAATTGCAGAACACCGAGACTCGGTCTTCGTGAAGTGTGGACTGTAAAGTTCTTTTACCCTAATAAATCAAACAAGCAAGAGAAATGAAGTGGCGCTTTCTCCTTGTTAAGCAGCTGCGAATGTTTTTTCAAGTACACTGTCTCAAATGCGTCCAATTCCCGAGGTGAAGTTACGTTTTTAATTAATTTGAGGTTTTCCAATTTGACTACATGTCCTGTGTTATTCATATGGTCAGCTACACTTGACGCTCCTGTTCGACCGAATCTATAGCATCTCATGTGTTCATTAAATCTAGTACCTATCGCTCGTTTCGTTTGTCCAATATAGGCTTTATCGCAGTCGTTGCATGCAATTTTATAAATTCCCGACCTTTCTTTCATGTCCGGTTTGTCTTTTGGATTACCAAGAAGGTTCTTAAGTGTATTTCGTGAACTAAAACATACGTTCATGTCTTGTCCCCTAAAAACTTTACTGTATTTACTTTACTGTGTTGTTTGTCATACTACCCCACAGTACTTGCTATCATTATCGAATTATTGTTGTATATATTTTTATTTTTGTGTCTTTTCCAAGTATTTTACTTTTTAATAACTTTTTGTTGGCATGTATAGCTCAGTTTACTTTCATTATTTTTTCTCTAATCTCCGCTTCTCTTTCCCCGTTACTTGTTACCATTACGCCTAGGTATTTATACCGGCTGTTTCCCAATTCTCATTATCTTAGTTTTATCTTCATTAATTTTCAAATCTATTTTAGCACCTTCCTTTATTATTTCTTTTACTGTCTCTTCCATAATTCTCCTATTCTTGAATATTACTACAATATCATCAGCATATGTCACCACTTGTCCTCCTCTTGTTCTCACTGTCCCTTTATTTATCCTTCTCAAAACATACTCTAGTCCTAGATTAAATAGCGTAGCTGACAACGCATCCCCTTGTCTAATTCCTTGGTTAACTTCAAATTCTTCGATTTCTCCTTTTTGCGTTTATGGTCATTACCGTCCTTTTCATTGTCATATATATTAGTTTCCTTAGCTTTATATGCACCCCTAGTTCTTTTAATGCATTTATTAGTTCATTTCTTTTGATTGAATCGAAGGCTTGCTTAAAGTCAATGAATAGAAATTCAATATCAACACCATACTCATGTGCCTTCTCCGCGACTTGTTTTACAATGCGAATTGCATCAATTGTAGATTTTCCTGTTGTAAATCCACATTGATATTGCCCTAATATGTGTTTCGTATTGCTTGTCAGCCTTCTTTGTAATATTTATTAGTCGTCTAAATGTGGATGGAATGCAAGCATGTTAATACCAATTAGATGAAGCTCCAGCGCATTGTTAGGTTACAGATCAATTGACGGAAATGGTCGATGGATGAGGAAATTAGGACCTTGGACATGGCCAGCCAGGTCTCCTGATCTAACTCCTGTAGGCTTCTTTATTTGGGGTCGCATAAAAACAGTGGTGTACGACAGTCCCACTTATTCTCGGGAAATATTATCATTTTAAATATTTTGTTCCCGTTTGGCAGTTTGTTATTGTTAGTTTTAATATTTATTTTACTTTAACAACAGAACCTAAACAAAATCTTTATTGGGTGTGCCATTTGCAAGTTTCCTTTATTTAATTTAAACACTCAAATGTTAACATAACGTCACAGTGTTCATTTGTTATCAGCTTAAGCAAAACAAAGCCCACCATATTAATTCTGGTTGTTTATTGGTAATAATTGACTGGAGGATTTTCTTAAATAACTTGGAAACGAGCCAATTTCGGTATAGGAAGTAAAATATGTTTTACCCACATTTTTTGGAGTAAAATATGTAGACATTCTCAAACATACAGATTGCCATTTAAAAAAATTGATTTTTTTTTAGTTGAATATGCTAGTGTTTGGACTAGACTTTTGGAACACTCTGTATAATATTTTTGATATGTATTTATAGCAACAAAGAGAATTTTATGTTGCCAATAGAATTAACAAAATTAACATGGGTAATATCGAATAGAAGATATTGATGTTTCAGTTAAACTTTGCGTTTGTCAAATTTTTCAGAAAAAATGGAATGTCTCAAAGGTGGTACATCCTACATCCGTAATGTACAGGGTGTGCCATTTGAAATAAGAAAGTTGATATCCATTTCTGGTTTAATCGAGAGTGCCACGAAGTTGAACATATTTTTAGGAAATATGTCAGTATCTATAATATTGCCCACCACAATTTCAAAAAGATAATTTAACTATTTTCATATTTTTAATAGGCGATCGTCGTGAATGATCCTGTATATACAGGTTGTTCAAAGTTAACGGGACACTATTGCACAACTTCGTTATTATTGCAGCTGCGATGCTGGTTAAATTACCAAAGATGTAGTGATTTTGCCGCTGATCCCAATGGTGTTGAAAAAAACAATTGCGCATCGCATTTCAGGGATAATTTGAATTGTTTATGTTTTTTAAATTGAACACCCTCTATATTTTTTAATATTCGATAGAAAATGAAACTCTGCGTAAAATATCCTTATAGTACTATAGCCCTAAAATGAAAAACAAAAGTGGATATATCTGTTTGAATAAACACTCCCCATTTGTACACAGATGGCAAAAGCTATGTTGTGTAGTGTAATTAGTAACCTGGGCAAATTTACACATAAAATAGAAGGTAAGAAATAAATTATAAAACGTGCTGAAACACTTTCCGTTTTAAAAGTCTTCCGTGAAATCACAAACTGGGTAACATCTGTTAAATATTTGAATCATTAGATATGTTTCCACAGCTGTTTCAGTCAAGTGAGTACGACGTGCGGAATAAATGTTTTTTAATGCCGAAAACGACCGTTCGACATCTAGCGATGTTATATTTGCATATATAAAATAATCTTTGAAACAACTTAATACATTTTCACACGCACCTTCACAAATTTGTCTTAATATAAGAACATTTTCGTATTACACACCAATTTGTTTCACCTTCTACAGCGCATAACCGTGCGTGAACATCATTCACAATTTTAACAGAATCCACTAGCGATATCGAAACATTTTGTAGTTTTTCTATTCCCTCCGCTAGTCCGAAGTAATTGTTGTGAATAGTTTGTAAATATCTTTTAACCTGACTATCTTGGAATATTTTCTGGCTTTTCTTGATTGCTGCAGCTTCTGTCGAATTGAATTTTAAAACTACCTTCTTTACTTAATCAAAATATTTGTTGTAGTAAAACCCAGCCTGCAACCATGTTCCCCAACGTGTAACGATCGGCTGTGGTGGTTCAGGTAAATCAGGACACAGTTTGTGAAATAGTCGGGTACGTTTTGGAGACTTTAGAAACACTGCCTTTGTACTAGCAATCAATGCATTTACTAGTGGAAAAGATGTAGGAATTGTTTGTGCCGCAAGATGTAGAGTATGGATTTTACACGTTACATGTAAGAAGTTACCACTGTGTTCTTTAAGAGATCGGCCCAAAGAACGCATGTTTGCGGCACCATCACTCATAAACATTAAAAAATCAAATTTGTTCAATGAGTTCAACACCATCTTTGAAATCTCATCGGCAGTACAATTTATAACTCTTTTAGATGCAAGTAAGAAGGAGGATGACGGTCGATGTGGTTCCATTGTACGTACCATTACATTAACCACAGAATGTTTTTGACGATCTGTTGTTTCGTCCACACGCAATCATTAGATATGTTTCCACAGCTGTTTCAGTCAAGTGAGTATGACGTGCGGAATAAAAGTTTTTAATGCCGAAAGCGACCGTTCGACATCTAGCGATGTTATATTTGCATATTTAAAATAATCTTTGAAACAACTTAATGCATCTTCGCACGCATCTTCACAAATTTTCGTATTACACACCAATTTGTTTCGCTTTCTACAGCGCATAACCGTGCGTGAACATCATTCACAATTTTAACAGAATCCACTAGCGACATCGAAACATTTTGTAGTTTTTCTATTCCCTCCGCTAGTCCGAAGTAATTGTTGTGAATAGTTTGTAAATATCTTTTAACCTGACTATCTTGGAATATTTTCTGGCTTTTCTTGATTGCTGCAGCTTCTGTCGAATTGAATTTTAAAACTACCTTCTTTACTTAATCAAAAATATTTGTTGTAGTAAAACCCAGCCTGCAACCATGTTCCCCAACGTGTAACGATCGGCTGTGGTGGTTCAGGTAAATCAGGACACAGTTTGTGAAATAGTCGGGTACGTTTTGGAGACTTTAGAAACACTGCCTTTGTACTAGCAATCAATGCATTTACTAGAGGAAAACATGTAGGAATCGTTTGTGCCGCAAGATTTAGAGTATGAATTTTACACGTTACATGTAAGAAGTTACCATTGTGTTCTTTAAGAGATCGGCCCAAAGAACGCATGTTTGCGGCACCATCACTCATGAACATTAAAAGTTGCTTAGTTGAAACTTCAAATTTGTTCAATGAGTTCAACCCCACCTTTAAAATCTCATCGGCAGTACAATTTATAACTCTTTTGGAAGCAAGTAAGAAGGAGGATGACGGTCGATGTGGTTCCATTGTACGTACCATTACATTAACCACAGAATGTTTTTGACGATCTGTTGTTTCGTCCAAACACAACCACAGTTTTTTATCTTTCAATTCCGTTTTCATTCTTTTTTCTATATGTTCACGAGCAAATGGCACTACATTTCGTATCGATGTCCGACTAGGTAATTTACATTCCGCATATTTATTCCAGAAGGAGACAAATGCTTCTTTGTCTAGTAAACGAAACGATAGATTACATAAAATAAGAGTAACACATGAATCAAATGTAAATTTTTCTTGGTCTCGTATGCCACTTTTTGCAGAAGAATGCTGTTTGCTTTCGATGTGACGTTGACAATGGCTTCTGGACCAACACATTAAAAGGATTTTACAAACTAGGTATTGAATTTTTGCGCCATCAAAAATTAAGTATTAAGGTATGTCCACTATAAAGTTTTTAACTGTATCTGCCATTGGTCGTTTTCGCGACGTACCTAACTAACTGCTTTAAAAATGTCGCATTTTTAAAGCAAACATAAGCGTACAATTACGAAATAAGTTACGACAGCCTACATATACATAGAACTACTCGCATACAGCATCGATTTAGTACTCACGCTATGAACGCGTGAAATAAATAATCGCCGACTCCGCACCACATATCTACTACACTGACTGTTACCGCTGTTTGCCAAGGCTAGTAATTAAATATCGAATTTGTATTAAAAAACTTGGAATGCATAAAATCAAGATGAATAGAGTCCAATTTTCTATAAAGCTTACATCAGTGGCATGTTTAATATAACAGCAGATAAGTTTGCCAGTCGGGATCGTTTCAGTCCAGTTCTCCTTTTCTCCTAAGCTTAATCCGCAGTATTTGGCTTAATATTTTACATAGCACGCGCAAGATAAGGGAAATTCTTATTAAAGAAGGTACGTATAGCGGAAAATATTACGGATTCTGTACGTAAGTAGATTTCATTTCATATTTCTTTTTTTTCTTCTGGTTAGTGGTTTACTTTGACAGCTACATAACAGGTATTAGGGTATGAGAAAGACAAATGAAGGAAGGGGCGTGAGATATACACCAGGCATTTGTTCTTTTTGCTAGCTGCATTATTCACAGTTAGTTCTACGTCTGTAGATTACAGGAAATAAAATAGATGTTTTCTTTTTCTCTAACGTGAACATTTATATATTATGGATGTCAAATTAGGAGTGAGTCAGTTTTAATCTTTATTTACGAAAATCTGAAATATGATGTTACAATGATTCTAACTGGTCTGTGACCTTACAATTTTGATAAATATGGAGTGTTGGTCGATTGCTCATAGAGTATTTTGTGTAGAACAGTTTATTAAAAGAGGTCCAGTAATTAATTCGTGTTGCTTAGGTCTTCTCTGGCAAAACAATTACAAGATGGGTCACAAAGTATCGCCAGAGGTGATCAGTAGAGGATTTTAAGCTGCAGGAGAGGACAAAACGAACAGAAACAGAAGAGAACATCTTGCATGTTAAAAACGCAATTGAAGAATATTCCAGTGAATCCTTACGCTACTTATCACAACAAGTAGGACTTTTCTCATGAGTCCCTACGAGTGATATTAAAAAAAGACTTGCATTATCATGCTTGCTAGTGGCAGAAAGCTAAAAAGTTCCTTCTAAATGACCATAGCGCACGTTTACAGTTTTGACATTGGATTTTGGAAGGAGGCCAGGATTTAATTAACAACATGGTTATAAGCGACGAATCTCGTTTCCAACTCTATGGGCGAAGGAATAAGCAGAAATTGCGATACTGGTCTGCTTAAAATTCACACACTGTATTCGAAAAACCACAGTATTCTCAAAATGTGACTGTTTGATACGGTATTTGCTTAATTGGAATCCTGTGCCCATATTTTTTTTAAAGATGAAAGAGGAAATGCATTTTTTGTTACTAGTGAAAGATACTTGGAAATATTACAGACATTTTTAATGGACGCTATGCGCAAGGCCTGATGTGTCTAATTTATCAATAGAAGTCCTGCGTGTCTGCGATGTGTCCAGGTCGTCTGGTATCTCAGTATGGAGATCAGTCTTGGCCGACACGGTCTTATGATTTGTCGGCGCCTGATTATTTTTTGTGGGGTTATATTAAGCCACAAGTGTACCAAAACATACCGGAAAATCAGGAAGATTTAAAAAATAACAGCAGGAAAGTTACTGCAGAGATTCCAGCTGAATTGTGTAGGCATGTAATGAGCTATTGAAACGTGCTTAAATATGCATGGATCACTACAGAGGGTTTCTAATGGACGTGATATTTAAATATTAAGATTAAGAAATTAAAATTTGAACGTTTATTCATTGATTGTACACAAATAAAAATTTTAAAACTCTTTCCACATATGTGTCAAATTGGCACACTCCTAATTTAGCACCCTTTAATAAAACACATTAATTATTTGCTTCGGAACAACATAAATCTGAAGGAGCCATAAATTTAGATCTTAAAGTGTGCGAAATGGGTTTTAAAATATCTTCATTACTGACGTTGCTGATAACGTTCTAGAATCCTATTCTGATGTACGGAAGGTAGAAGGGCTTTGTGAAATTATAAATTCTGAAATCAAGTTAGTTCGAAGGAGCTTATAACTTTTCAGGCCAATTATTCGGGCAGTTAATATAAATTGTGTGATATTAAAATACCATTAAGAGAGAATTCTGCAAGACGTTGTATTTCGTGTGGACGTAAAGTATGATTTTAATGTCTTAGCGAACTAAAATAATAATCATTAGCTTGTTTTGAGTCTGATAAGATTCACACAATGTAAGTTTAATTTTGAAGATTGAATTGTCAGAGTGAGCCGAAAAGTTTACCTTTAACTTTGGCAATGCAATTTTTGTCGAAATCAGCTTATTTAATTGTTAAAAACAAATATTTACATTTTTTCGTTAATATCTCCGGTTAGAGGAAAGATATCGAGGTACGGTTTTCACTGACATCTTGAGTTTTTAACTCCCTACTTTTCCGCCTGAAAAGAAACATATCGTCCTATTGAAAATGTTTGCGAAAAGCCGTTTTATTTGTTATAGTCAGATAACGCCCTCTAGTGGTAAGGGTACAATTCATAAGAAGTAGACCAAAACTGTATTTGATAGATCAAATAAAGCTCGAGGCTAAGATTGTTAAAATCGGTTAAGCCTAACAGGAGTAACCAACATTTATTTAAAAAAGCAATTTATGTCTCCCCACCACTTTACTTTAGAAGATACGACAAAATGTATCTAACGCTTTTGCGTTAGATACATTTATTAATTAAGGGAATTGGATTGGGAATAAAATGCATATACTTTCGATAACTCTTAATTAGACAAAACACTACTTAGTCGTGACCGTTGCGCCATCTACTGGTCATCTTACAAACTTCAAAACCGTTTCCAGTATTTTCTTTTGGCCACGTTTATTAAAAAGGATTTTACCCGAAAGCTTTGTGATTACTAGTTTCTGAAATATAGCCGGCTGCCATTCTTATTTGGCCAACGGTACACCAATTTTTCTTCATAGAAAGTTATTTATCCAAAACCTTGGTTATTTTTTCCAGGTGCAGTTTTGTTTCCTCTTCCGCTGTATGCCCACGTGGGATTAATTCGGATACGTCAAAACCAATATACTGTACATAGGTGTTCTTAGACTCATGCTATTTATCTTGATAATTAAATTGTAAGGTATGAACAATGAGTCCGCTATTTCTCACACGCTTACATACATTGAGCAATCGCGTTGTATAGCCACAGTAAAGGGTTTCCTGTTTATAACCGGCCGTGTCTGTTTTGTAGGCAGTAGGTAGACGTGTCCATCCGTGCAACAAGGTATAGCGAGGTAGATGTATGCACGGGGGAATGGAGACAGGGGTATGTTTATATACAGACCTATAAAACGTCCAGCTTACATCCGCAAGATTGCCCTATATTGTGTACGGTTCTAAATTTTATAGTTCCGAATGAACGACGAATGACAAGGGAAGTAGGAGTTGTGGTGGGCCGCGAGGTGAAGCTAAGCATTTAGTGTGGTCATCTTTTATCTTTATAGATGCGCAGTCTCTCATAAAAGTTTGTAATCCTATACTCAATTTCATTTTTTATATTGGATGTAGCTATTGATTGAAGCTGTTGGTAACGTGGTCTGTATAATGTAATCTTGAATCGAATTCCAGGATAAATAAATAATGTTTACCTAGTTTTAATCTTCAATATAATGCTGAAACAGTTCACTAAAACCTTTACCACAACACTTAATTAGTGCTGGACGCACGTTTTGATAGCCAAGCTATCATCATCAGCAGCAAGACTGAACTAACAAGCTAAGTGAAAAACTAGCCTTATATAGAAAAATAAAATTATGCAATATGTAAATTTAAAATCTTAAAGTAAATCGTAAAATTTAATGAGCCGCTTCATTGCACAGGACTATAAATAGCCTAAAGGTAAATGGTCAGAATGACGTGAGTGATTAAATCCTAGTATTACAATGAAGCGATTCATTGCACATGGTTAAAATTACAACTATAAATAATTAAACATGATGTAACAAAGTATAAAGGCTGGAATTTAGTGGTCCTAAATCTGAATTCATTGAGTGAGTTTAATTTTTGTAAATTTCCATGCCTTCATAACAATTTAATTGAGCAGTAATCTTTACGTTTTTAAATAACTTTATATTATCAATATTATGGTTATTTTCAAGCATATGTAGGGCAACGCTAGATTTATCAAACCTTCTGAATTTGAGATGAGCCAAATGTTCTTTGTACCTAATTTTGTTGATCTTTTTGTCTGCCTAATATACACTTGATCACAATCTTTACATGAAATTTTGTAAATTCCTGATATATCCATGTTAGCCACTGGGTCTTTGGAACTTCCTAAAAGGTTTTTAGGAAAGGAAGGTTTTTGCGGTCAACTCTAGAAAAGATTTTTTGAAGACCCTTGGTGTAACATGGATAAAAGGGTAATTTAACATATTTCTTATTATTACGATTAGAATCCTGTAAGATGAATTTATTATTACTAGTAGGTTTCCTATATACGTCTATTTCTAACTTATTTTCATTTCTTATTACTAACATGTCGAGGAAAGGAATCCTGTTGTCTTTTTCTTCTTCGTGGGTAAATTTGATAGAGGGAAATTTTGAGTTAAGTTGTTCTATGAAATCCGTTATTGAACATTTGCTGATGTCAAAGATGCAAAAAATATCATCGACGTATCTGATCCAAAGCCGAGGGAAATAAGCCAAAGTATTCTTCAGGTCTGTTTCAAATTTACCCATAAAGAGGTTAGCCATAAACGGAGGTAAGCTGTTACCCATTGCCGTTCCTTCCGTTTGTTGCATGCATAATTTTATTTTTCTATATAAGGTTAGTTTTTCACTTAGCTTGTTAGTTCAGTCTTGCTGCTGATGATGATAGCTTGGCTATCGAAACGTGCGTCCAGTACGAATTAAGTGTTGTGGTAAGGGTTTTAGTGAACTGTTTCAGTGTTCCAGTGCCACAGTTTTAGAGTACCCGTTCAATATAATGTAATGCAGTACGTTGTATGTTTTTACTCATTTCCAGCGAAATGAAAATTGTGTTTGAATATGAAAATAAGGCAGACTATCGATTATGGTAGTTAATAATGGTAGACAATATTAAATGAGCATAATAGAATCTTCCGAGACAACTTTTCGAATTCAATGTAATTTGAGGAAGTGCAAAAGCAAATTTTTACTACCGTAGCGCTGTGATATACTATTTCTGATTGATCATTAACATTAAGAAAAATAAGGTCTTATAATAATAATAATAATAATAATAATAATAATAATAATAATAATAATAATAATATATTTATTATACAACAGCAGTCAAACTGCTAATTACAGGATAACATATATATTGTTATGTTCAACGTTGTATCTACGACAACAACGTCTCTCATTTGTCACTTCGGTACTGACCAAATGTCAGGCTGGCCACTCGTTGGTAACTAAATATCCCTCTTGCGGAGAAAAATGGAAATTTCTTCGTTACCATCCCCCCTCAGCCAACAATCTTTGGAGCGAGGACATTATAATTTAATTATAAGTGCAGATAATGACGAGTATGGGGTAGCATGGACAAATCTACTCGTTTGTTAATTTTTCTATTCGCTTATTTCGTCCAAATTAATATAGAAATCGTCTGGAATAAGCAACAGCATAAATTGCAAAGTACAACAAATAATATTTCATCAATTACATCTTTATCTGAAAGGTTTCTGTAAATTAGCAGTGGATTTTCTCGTTTAAAGCTTGTTGGTGACAGTTCGGACCACAGAATCATCAACATACAACCTCCTGGTTAAGTCACTGCATTCGTTTTCGTATGCTAATATCATTGGATTGAAGGTCATCGAAAAGTTAGTTTCTATTTGGGTAAATTATCAAAATTGGCTGTGAAATAAAACAATCGCCGGTCTTTCGCGATTTAAAATAAAAGAAAGATGAACGACGCCATACATTTTCATCAGTCTTTATTCGGCCTTGGTTGAATCAAAGTGTGTTTTAAATCCAATCCCAATATAAGTGTTCGATTGTGTATTCAAAGTCTTTATTAGAAGAGAAAAGGATTAAATATCCAGAGCAGGCAGTTTCCTGAAGTGGGTATATAAACAGAGGGTTTATATACATTGGCATCGTTCAAAAGTTTAAAGGTTAGTTAATTTTCAAATCTTAAAATTCGTTCATTTTACTGAGTTGGAAATTCATTCAAAAATTCCCGTAAGGGTATCTAGGGATACCCCCGAACCTACAAGAATCGTTTATTCTATTTAAAATTAGAAAATTTAACAAAATTTGAGAAAAACCCCCGAGAAAGATATTACAATATATACGTAACATTATGAGAGGTTATACTAAATATAAAAGAAAACAAGAAAAAAAAGAAAACATGAATTACATTGCAAAATGTATTAAAAAAGGAAAAAAGTCTATTTCAGTCAATAACACAAGAAGTAAATTAACTTAGGATTTTTTCAAACTTGTTGTACAAAAGTGTTTTTAAAGAATTCAACGGAA
Organism: Dynastes maya; assembly: GCA_029619315.2. NCBI lineage: Eukaryota > Metazoa > Arthropoda > Insecta > Coleoptera > Scarabaeidae > Dynastes > Dynastes maya. The sequence goes on along the minus strand of JAROYE020000010.1, from coordinate 19,391,536 downwards.
CATTAAACATCAATATCAGCACAATATGTATTTACAGTTTGACACATACAAAGAATAGGTGAGAAAGAGTGACGTCTAATAGCAAATGAGGGAAGATAAAAAAGTTTCTGATGCCGAATACTTAAACGAGGAACGTAAAATCCCAAAAGCTCCAATAATTCCGGAGCAAGGAGCATGTTGTTCATCAATTTGTAAATAAAAGAAATCTGTGAAATAACTCTGCGATGGGCTAATGAATTATAATCGAACTCTGATAGCAATAGGCTGTACGAGTAATTATGAGGCAAAAAAACGGAATGAGTGCGATAGTACAGCGTTTTTAGAAACATTCTTTGAACTTTCTCTATCATTTCGTTATATTTAACATAACCCGGGTTCTATACTATAGAGCAATACTCAAGCTTAGATTTAATGCATTAAATTTGTAAGCGTATTATTACTCAAACATTTTGTGTTTCTAATAAGGAATCCAAGCATTTTTAGAAAGTAAGTACATATGTCATAGACATGTAAATTGAAATTTAATTTTTCGTCAAAAACTTACTCTAAGATCTTTGAAGAAGTCACACCTTTCAAGAGAAGTTTTATTTGATTTCCAGCTATCGCTTTCGCTATCGCTCCAGCTTTTCTCTACATATTGATGCTGTGACCTCTGCAGCATCTAGATCGCTCGGATTTTTGTTCAGAACCAGCTGCGCGATGAAGTCTATCTACTCTTCACTGGTCAGCTGGAATATGTGTCAATTATTTGGTACCCATATTACCACTACCATCAGCTATCGATTTAGCGAATCCAAAAGAGCTTTCTTAAATATCTTTCATATGAGTCTAATGGCAAACTTACTCTAAGATCTTTGAAGAAGTCACACCTTTCAAGAGAAGAACTATAAATTCTATATGGAAACGTTATTGTATGCTGTTTTCGTCTGAAGGTCGTGCATTTACATTTGCTCATAGTGAAAAATAACATATTATCCGAACTCCATCTCTCGAGAGTATTTAAGTCGCTTTGCAACATTTCACAATCCTCAACACTTTCGATCTTACGAAAAACTTTAAGGTCATCTGCATATAACAAACAGCGAGATGAAATACAGTAGTTGGTTATGTCATTGACAAACATTAGAAAAAGTAACGGTCCTAACACGGAGTCTTGAGGTACGCCAGTTCGTGATGTATACTCGCAAGATGTAAACCCACGGTACTCAACATAATTGGTACGGTTAGATAAATATGATCGGAAGACTTCAATCAGATCTGAAAAAACACCAAAACTATCTAATTTATGTAAGACTAAGTCATGAACAATGTCAAACGCGGTGAAATCCGTGTATATTGTGTCAACTTGATATTATGATTTCCTTTGCCTTAACAGCAGACAAAAGAATCATCCTTGGACTACATTTTTCAATAACTTATCTAGGATTTATGTTGGATCAATAGCGATAATTCCACTTATCAAAAAAAAAGTTAACAAATCTTAATAAATGAAAATTGGCTTCGTCAGGCATCAGAAATCGATTTGGTAAACTAGGATTCAAGTGAGCGAAATCGAAGATATCGTAATAACATTCTAGCTGCTTTTCTTTATGAGTTCAGATCTTAAACGATTTGCATCTTATCTGAATGCAATATCTGGATGAAGGTTTCTTTTAGGGATGTTTAAAGTCCTTTAATATCCTCCATTTTTCTGATCTTTGTTGCAAGCAGTCTCTATTTTGCCATTTTGGACTACTATTTCGAAACAGCGTATCGCTCTGCTTTTGTCTCCAAATTTCCAAACGAATCAGAATCAGAAAATCAGATTGAAAGTCAGAATCAGGGTATGCATGTGTCTGAATCTCCCCTTCTGATTTTGAGATTCGTGATTTTTGCATATACGTAGTATTTTGTTGTTATCATTATGGACGATTAACCTTATATGCACTTTTATTTGCTGTCATTACAATTTTTTAAGTTGTAGATCTATAACTAAAACCAAGGAATTTTGAAAAATATAGTCTGGAATCTTTTAGAACAAAAGGTGTGGAATTATAGAAATTAATCCCTAAAGACCTCAACAATAGGACAAAATATGGCAAGATATCCGAATCATATAACACAAAGTCAAAATTGTAAATATTGAACGAAGGGTACAGGTTACAATAATATAAAAAAAGGTTACTACCGTAAAAATCATGAGAATAAGGAAAATTATTCTGAAGAAACCACCGTTTGGGAAACTAACTTTCTCAACTAGGAACGACATTCATCACCATCATCACCGCCTTGCGATCTTTTTGGATTATAACAGACATTTTCCAACTTCTTTTTGAATTAATTTTATGAGGTGGATCACTTTCCTTTCCTGGTTTTAGAGCTTCGGGTCTTTTCTGTTTCTGATCATTGTCCTCCAGTCCTTTATGTTCGATCATTGCCAGTATGTCATCCTTCACATCGTCTTTTCATCACTTTTTTGGTCTTCCTCTGCTTCTTAGTCCTTGTGGAAACTAGCTTGTTGTTCTTTTTATTAGTTCTGTGGGTGGTTTTCTCATTATGTCTTATCTCTTCAAGTTGTGTTGCTTTTATGTGTCTAACTACGTTTTCTTCTTTTTCTTCTCTACGAGTTCAATTTCCACGTCTACTTTTGCTCTTTTCTGTCAGTCTATAATTACCCTTGCCACAAGGATTGTTCTCATATTTTCGATTCCGTTTCTTCCTTTTTTGTCAATGTGCTCGTTTCTGATGCCTAGGTAACCGTTGGTCTTACTAAGGATTTGTAGATTTTAATTTTTGTTCTTTTATTTTCTTGTTTTTGGGTAGTGCCTTGCTTGTTTCGTACGCTTGGTTTGCTTTCGTAACCCTTTCTTTTACTCTTTGTTTTCCCCGCTGACTTGGGACGCCATTAAGCAAAGTGAAAAAGATTCGAAAAGGGGAGTGTTAGGATGACTTTACAAATTGACGGATTTTAATGTTTTGCTTCTCGGTTGCTGCATTTGCCATGGCTATATTTGCAACGTTCTGTCTTTGATCAAACCGTAAGCCTTGGAAACTACAGAAATTGCTAAACAACTCCCTTTATTAAATATTAAAACAAATGCTTTAAATGACTTCAAATATTTTGAAATAGTTTTTCTTTGGCACTCTAATTTATGGTGGACAAAGAGTTTCTTTGATCCATATTTCTTTATTTGATAGGTTATAACAAGGTTTGAATTAATACTCCATGGCAAAAAAAAATGGAAATTGAGGGACCAATCAAAATATGCCGGTGTGATCTAGATGTATGGGCGTACAGGAGGAGTTTGTGTTTAATATCCATTTAGAATCTAAAATCACTATGCTTATTTCCAATGTACAAGGTAGGCGCCATAAATTCTCGCTCTGACAGGCTTATACAAGTTCACACGCTCGAACTTTTGTTGCCTCATAGTCGTACATGTGCGAGGCCTACACTATATTATTACGGCTCGAAGAGTAGTAGTTTTTAGTAGCCAGCCAGACAGCTTGACTAATGCATGACAATGTCTCAGGTAAACGAAGATTGAGTACCGCGAGGTCATTAAATTTTTAACAAAAGAAGGGCATAAGCCTAATCACATCAAACAACGGTTAGACGGCGTTTATGGTGATTTATCTCATTCATATTCCATTGTAAAAAAGTGGGCAAAATGTTTTCGTTTGGGGAAAGAATCCATAGAAGGTAATGGGCGCCTCGGTCGGCCAATTGAACTGATAACTAGAGTTGTTCGAGACAGAGGTTCGATACAATCCTCAGTATAACTGCGAGCCTCAACCAGATCTGTTGTGTATACATGTACGCTGCCGTAAATACTATTTCGTAGTTCTACGTTTGTTTTAAAGATGTTGCCTACGTCGCGAAAACAACCAATGTTGGACAAAGTTACAGAATTTATAGCAGAAATGCCTGACCTAAATTACGGTGGCGTTGGTCCAAAAGGGATTGTCTATGTCACGTAAATAGTAAATAGCATTTTTCAAAAAGAAATTGCACGCGACACTATGACAAATTTAAATTTAATTTATGTGTTACCTTTATTGCATGTAATCTACCGTTTAATTTACTAGACAAGGAAGCATGTGTCTTCTTTTAGAATACATATTCGGATTGCAAATTCAGACTGTATTTCTCTCTGAAATTCGGGGAAGACAACATATCAGTTTCTCTCCCCCAATCCATATTAATTGCATTTGTTATTCAATTTGAGAAAGCAGAACATTATATTTGAACTTTTCCAATTAAATGTAATGAAAATTCGTATACGCGACCTATTTTCAGTTTATCCGTTATCTGTTTCTTGAATTGATGCCATACTAGATTAGTTACCAGCTGTTGTCATAGGTCGATGTTACAAAGCAATTTTAGATTTTGCCGTTGTTTACTTGTCAGTAATTTTTAATTTTTGTTGAAGAAGTTTACTTTGTATATCTTGAAGGCTTTCTCTTAGACGATGTTAGGGAACCTCTGCAATAAGCTGAATGAAAGGCTAAATTTTAATAGAACACCAGAAGACATTCTTGTAACATGCGACAGCAATCAAAGCCTACAGATAATTAATACCAGAAACAAATTCAATAAACATGAACTTTTGAAATGCCTTCCACTTGCATTCAAATTTGAATTTTTCACATTCATTCTGCTATCCAATCCAGTAATTGCAACAATCAGCAAATCTGTGAAGGAGTTGACAGTGCTGTGTTCAGACAAAATAAGACATTCTTGTGTTTGCTGTGAGCGCGTCCTCACTTCACTTTGCGAAATTAAGGGAGCACGTCCGATTTCAACGTTTTGTATTACATGCGAACGAAATACGGTATCGAACATGAGAATTTCCTGTTTAGGAAACGGATATGAGGGAGAGGTGGTATAATGAAGTTCCGGCGTTACGTAGCGTTGAGCAGCGCGATCCGGCGGGTCCGATTTCCACTCGCCGAAGACAATTGCCTCATTTGTTCGCGACTACAAACCATAAAACACACATGTGTACTTCTTGATAATTCATTAAAAAGTTTGGAAAAATAGAGGGGAATGAAACGGAATAAAATAATAATGGTTTTTATTGTTGTTGTACGATGCTTTCCACAATTGTAGAAGTTAGTATTTTTGTTGGAATAACATTAATTCCAAACGCAACTTGGAATTGATGTTTGGTGAAGGAAGGAAAGAGATCGAGAAGGCATAAAATTTGCATTTATTATCATAAAACAGATAAATGCTTTATATTTCTTCGAACGTATGCAGGCTACCCTGCATGCTTCTTCAATATATTGCATAATTTAGCTACAAGAAGCAAGGCAGCTAGGACGGAGACCACCGTTTTCCAGATGGAAATTTCGGCGCTGAGCTTAGCTGCGCATTACTTAATTGACCTCAGGATTGTAAGTCGAAATATCTACCTGTTTACTGACAGCAAGGAAATACTGTCAGCACTAAACCGAGCAATGGCTTCGAACTTGCCACTAGACTGCCATAGAGTCTCTGAAACAAATAATGTCAACGTAATTTGGCTAAAGAGCCACAATGGAGATCCTGGCAATGAAGAAGCGGGCTGACTGGCTAGGAGAACTATGATGATTTATGGCCCAGAATTCTCCATTCGATCGCCTGTGTCTTTGCTTTATGCAAGGATCAGAACTATTATCCTTGAAAACTTTTTGAAGAGATAGGGTGAAATTAATTCCTGCCGTATTGGTAAAGCCTCTTTGACTTATCCGAACGAGCAGACAGCATTAAGATACCTGAGACTGTCCAATCAACCATGCGAAGGTTCCTTTCTTCAGAACGGAATTAACCGGACGCCTGTCCTACATGGGTTACCAAACTGAAGACAAGGCTGATGTCAATTAAAAGAATTATGGTGGGTTAAGGATGGCTACACCTCGTCGCAAATAGGTCGATCCTTTTTGACAATGTGCTAATTTGTGCCAAAGGCAGTGCGTTGGTTGACGGCTTAAAGGACTTTTTCACTGAAAAGTCCTTTAGAAAGGGTGCATATTGTGGCCTAAATACTGTGATATCTACCCCACCACCATCTCGTTGTCTACAACCACAACCATACTAACTTCTTTCATTAGACATCAAACCGCAGCTCATAATCGCGAAATGTAGACACCGGGGAATCAAGAAACAGCGGTAGCGGCCAATATTATCAGAAAAACAAGTCAAATTATACAGCCTGTGTTTTTCCCAGTATTCTTGTAATCTGAGAAATTTTATTGTACTAGTACGTAGAAAAAGCCCCAAAAACAGACAGTTCTTCTTTGAACAGCGACTTACACCGAGTAATACTGGCGTGCTCCAATCCAGTCTCCAAAAACACTTCCTGGACGTATTTATTTCTTTGCGCAACAATGACATTATAGAAATTGTCCGCCACTAAAACATTGAAATACCGGCTGATTTCATGCTGGCCTTTATTTCAACCCTGTTTTGTGCAGTAAATGATAAATCCACACAAAATTGTGTATTTCTTCTGATGCTTCTTCCAAAGAACCATCCCCGTTTACTTCCTCTCCAACGTCATCCGAGTCATCAACCAGATGAAAATCGTCATCACTCGATATGACTTCCTTGAAACTGTCGTCTGAACAATCTAAATGTGCTGTAAATTCATCATCCGGTAGAGTTTTCGGGTTTTTACTGCACTTTTTCTTGGCTGTTTTATGCCAGAGAGACCTGCCTCGACTTCGTTATTCAATTTTTTCAATGTTTCAAAAAAAAAATCTGCGAAAACTCGGCAGCGGGTTCACTGGTGAATAGATATAAACCTTCCCAACAGGCCAACACGAACTAACTGACTTGTCACGCCACAAGTCAACGCTTCAACGTGGTTTGAAAATTTCAAGTGCATGTCAGGAGGAGTCTGTGTGATCGGTCTCGTGGGATAAACTGGCATCACACACCATATGTGATGGATACTGAACGTGTTAAGATTTAATTTGGATATTCAAAGTTTTATAACTTATTATTTAAACGCAACTTAAAAGGATCGTCTCACGTAAAACTCTTCTACGTACTATTGCATTCGATGTGTTTACGTCTCTTTGTAATCTTTTATCATCCACGCGCTACTTTCTCAAAACCTTGTTTGGACTGGACGCGCCATGAAGAGAATAAAGAAGAGGTTGTTTATTATTTTTGTGCTGCGCTGGATCTTTGGTTTTCTATTATATTTTCCGTTTCATCGTATTTTTCCGAACCGTTGCTTGAGATAAATCAATGTAACGGAAATGAGGGAACATCGACAAAGAAAATTCCAATCATTTTTTCTTCATTATCGGCGGAAAACAAATAAAAAAAGAATCGTTCTAGGATGTATTCCGTTCGTATTAAATTCATCTCAGAGGGCACCTAATTCGATTACAGAGGTATACGTCTGCAACTATGAAGTCAGGATGTTGTTAGCCGCAAAAAATTCGGCGTGCTTCGTTTTGTTTCTTTCAAATGTTTAATTTACTTCCAGAGCGGAAAGCGCTATTTCTCTTTTATGTTTTAAGGCATTTCTTTTCTGGTTTCGAGTAGAAAAATCTAGTATATAAAATGCGAATTGCAAGGCGTTTCGACTAAATACCTATAGTACATATATACCTATAGTATATATGTATATGCCTACATACCTCTTTCTCAAGCACATAACTCTTGTTTACCAGCAGTAATTATAAAAGGGTAGTAGGGTTTTGCTTGTTGCATTTTATATATCTGTATGATTTCGAAGAATATTTAAATATGTCATAAAAACAGTTTCTATTGGTGGTCTAGAAATCTAGTTGTTGCTGAGGAACTAACTGTATAACTGACAAGGAAAGGTACCCAATTTGCACTTTCAGGATTTAATGAAACTTGGGTGGTTTAGAGAACCTATAGGACTATGTAAAATACCGATTTCCGTTACGTCTGCGATTATGTTTGTTACAAAAGAATATATTTTATTAGAAGCAATCCTTTCTAAAATCTTTGAAAAACACAACATCGAAATCTACCTCAATCAAAAGAGAATCAGCTCTTTTAAAAATGGGAACAACTGCAGAGCACTTTAAGGTAGCAGGAAATTTTTCAGTATTAATAGATAAATTCATGACATAAGCTAAATGTTTTTATAAGTATACATTTTCAATAAACTAGTTGGAACTTCATTAAGGCCCGTAGACTCGATGATTGGCAAGTGCATTACTTATTCTATCGTGTATATCACATTCATTGACAGGTTCAAAAAATAATGATTCACCAAAACAGCATTTTCCTACAATACATTTTATGTTTGTGTCTCCTGCAAAATGAGGAGGATAATTCTTCTAAAACAGCATTTGAAAAATAGTTTCCGAAAATACCAACAATCCAAATAGTATCTGTAATGTAATAATTACATTATATTAGGGTTAAAATATATTATTAATATGGGAAAACGCTCTTATTCGATGAATGACAGTAAGAGCAAATTGCAAATTCATTCAATGTTCCTAAATAATCAACCTCTTGTGATATAGACAGTAATTCAAGAATTTTTGTTGCTATTTATCATCTGCTAATATTGTTTATAATGGAAAACTAATTTAATTCTTTATTTTAGGTACCGTTAATAAAAATCCCAAATTAGATCAGGTACATTACGACACTTTTAAATTTTATGGATAATTTTAGATGAAGAATTGTTACTGCATTCTGGAGTAGGCAATAAGAATGCAGTGGGTGCACGCAGAGAAATGGTTTTTTGCATCAAGAAGATAGATTTTCTTGCAAAAATCAGTTTCTATTCAAGAAAATATTTTTATTTCAAGAGTAAAAATGAATAATATAAGAAAATAATTTTCTTGAAATTTTATTTGGATTAAATTAATATTTTCTTAGGGTTAGAAAATCAAGAAAATCCAAGACAGAAAGATGTTCCTTCCCAGTAAAACATTTAGTTTTAAGTTAAAGCTAGGAATGAAAAAATGGTTCAGATCTCACAAAGTTCTATTGAGAAATTAGGCGACCCAACACATCATTGGGCCAGCTGCAAGGATATCCAATAATAGAAAAATTACAATAATGGAAAAATCCTTGTTTTTGCTGGTCCTAAAGTTGATAATTAAAGGAGCAAGTGAGTCAACTAATGAAAAAGTTTTTTTTTATATTTATTTATTATATATTTAAAAAAACTATAGTTAAATTAGTACACGTGGTAAATATCAATAAAAAGAAAAACATATTACATTAACCGGTATCTTTTGAAAATGTTTATGACACGTTGTACGTTGAAGGTTATATCATTGTGTGGGTAAGTATGGCATCTGCATTTCGGGTCTGTCGTTGCTATCTAGGACGGCATGACTATATCTCTCGTCAGTAGGTGGCGTCAGGAAATATTTCGGTGCTGTTTTTGAAGATTAGTGGCATAAACCGAGAGATGTAAGGGCAATGTTCGCAGGAGCAAAAAGCGTTAGTGCGCTTTTCTCTTCTCACATTGTTAGTATTATCTTGGTTATTGTTTCTAGACACTTTTTTCATGTGTACTTCTACATTAAGTTCACTTTTGTTTGAACATTATTCTGTAGATAACCTTTACCTTAGCCTTTCTAAAATTACAGGCAACGAGAATAATTTACTGCATTATGTACGGATATGTCGTACTGTTTTAAACAAAGTAAGTGCAATTAATGTGGATATATAACTTAGCATTTCAAGAATTCTAGAAGAAATAAAGCTTATTTTAGAGATTGGTATTGATTTATGAACGAATATCTAAACCTTTTTGAATAAAAAACATTTACTAATCTAAGAAATAATTGTTTTTGTGTTTATAACGGCCATTTACTTATACTGAGAATCGCTTTCTTCAAATTTTCTGCAAGATTTTCTTGAATCAAGTTAACAAACGTCTTAAACAAAAAAGTACAATTATTTCATTACAAGTATACGAGGTGTTCCAATTAAATAACCGGACTGGTGCTACCAAACATTTTATTGATCACCAATTACATTACAAAGTTTATCCCCTTCAATGTACTCTCCTTGCCGATCCCTACAACGCTCCATACGAATTTTCCACTGGCGAAAGCAATGCTGGAAGTCCATTTCTGTCAGCTTGTTGAGAACCTCCGTCGCTTTCGCTTTCATTGCTTCCACACTGTCAAATCTTGTCCCCTTAAGCTTCGATTTTACCTTAGGAAATAAAAAAAAGTCACAGGGGGCCAGGTCGGGCGAGTACGGTGGGTGGTCCAATACGGTGATGCCGGATTTCGCAAAGAACGCCTTTACAGACAAGGCGGAATGGGCTGGCGCATTGTCTTGGTGGAGCATCCAGGATTTGTTCTTCCACAAATCGGGTCTTCGTCTTCTCACTCGGTCACGAAGGATAGTTAGAACTTCGACGTAATAATGTTGATTGACTGTCTGACCTTCGGGGACTTAGTGGACGTAGACAATTACACGCGTATCCAACGCGACGCTAGCGCAAGGACTTGAACGGGCGATTGCTACAGTGGGATTTATCGACGTACAACCGTGCCCATCGAGCTCAGGGTGGGGGAAGCATCAACAAGCACAGACATGTTCAAACCTGCTGTGGCGTGCTCGCTGTTTGCCGATAGCGGGCCGGTTATTTAATTGCCACACCTCGTATACTTGCCTTAAGTGGAGAAAAAAGCGCTAAGAAAATATTTCTTTTGATTTAAAACAGTTATTGTATTGTGGATAATTGAAACAGTAATTGTCTTGAATTGAGGCAACTAAACGTTTTTCTGCGTGTAACTTGGCAATAAATTTTGGGAAAATGTGGTAAAAGGATGAAACAGTTATCTTTGAAGCTTTCCAAAACTTGGAAAAAGGGAAAGTAAGAGAATTAATTTTAAAAAGGAAAACGCAATTATCATAAAATATTTCCTTCTATTTACAAGTATGAGAAGATAGATCTGAGGGCCTTCTCTTGTGCTGCTAACCTGATGTGATCGTCTTGTATGAAGCATGTAGGCCGGAGGATGGAACTAAGCCATTCAATGCGAATATGTTCATGCGGGATCAGATGGGAAGTGGGAAAAAATCCAATAACAAAGATGTCGATACACCTACGACCGGTTATTAAAATTTATTAGAGGGAGATATTGCCGCGGCCGCAAGCGTACCACAATATCAAACCCAGCGGATAGATCAATTTGCATACTACTCTTTCATACATTTGATACAATCGTTAAGGATTTTAAAAGCGGAAGAATATGAATTAACTTATTGTTGTTATTCATGCAATTCATGTTCGAAATTATAGGATGTTCTACGAAGTAGGGATATTACGTTACTCACGAATTGTAAAATTGCGCCTATTATGTAAATAGTAGGAAGCTAACATTTTTCGATAATATAGTAGATAAAATGGAGTATCTTTCAAAAATATTTTCATATATACAGGCCCATCGACTGGTAATGAATCCCCCTTAAAGTTTTGTTTTCAGTCACCCAAATGTATATATGTATATACATATATATTTTTTTTTCTTCAACAAATCCGAAATGCAAATAATACATTTTACCATACATTTTTACGGAATTAAATTAAATACTTGGCTCTCCCTAGACATGGCATTGAAATTCCTTCGAATATACAGGGTGTTCAGTACCGAACACCAAACTTTGATAAATTCAGACGCCAGAAATGCAATTTTCTTACATGACGCCATATTTTTTTGCCGTAACAACTTTGTATGTTAGCGCATATGTCTAGTATTGAACGCAAAGCGATATTTGTAGTTATGCGCTATTCCTGCATTTGGATATTGCATCCAAGTGGTTTCTGATATTAGTACTGTTTGATTACCATGACAACAGTAAACAAAACATACACACATTGCTGTTCTTAACTGTTAATTCGAAATTTTAAGCCCAAGTAGCTACTTGCAAAATGAATGACATAAAAACATGTTAATGCATATGATTTGTGTATGAAGTTGGGGATAACACAAGCATTCCAGGGACCAACAATTAGTGTGCTAAGAAAAATGCAGAGCAGCTTTTACAAACACTTGTGCAAAGATATTGAAGTGGATTCATAAATAAGTAAGTAGCTACTAATTATTGCAATAAAAATTACAATAAGGATTATTGAGTTTGTGTTGAATTTATGCTGATATATTTGTTTACATCATTTATTGTTAGCCTGCATGAATTTTTGTTTAAATATTGTATATCTCAATTGAAATTAGGTTAACTCAATATTTCGAAACAAACATAAAGCGTCATTGCGAGCTTTTCTTTAAAGCACTCTAAATTCATACAGTATGACAATTTCTAATTTATTCCACTTACCAGAAGGTCCATTCAATAATTCAAAATTTGATTATAATTATCGCAGATAATCCTATAAACCTTTAAAAAGGACACTTCTAAAATTTATCTGTAATTAACATGTGAATAAATATTAAAAGATGGTATCAGTTGGTATCGATGATTGAACTGCTGAATGGAAGTTTTTTTTTTGTTTCTTGAGCAAAAACTAAGTCATAGAGAGAACATTCCTTTTAGGCTTCTGTGAAGAAAGCGTAGGAGAACGCAGCTACTTACAGCTGCAGTGTAAATTTTGAAACATCGTTTGATGAAAACAGAATTAATTAACCCGAAAATTTAACCTTCATTTTAGCGGTTTTTTCTTTTTTTATGGGTTCATAGAAATAAAAATAACATCATTAATACACGTGGAAAGAATGCCTGATAACAATGACCAAAAAATAAATGCTAATATAGCTCATGGTATTGGTGGAATCATTCCCGGCAAAAACAATGTAGCAGAGAAAATGGCGCTAACACCTGGACATGTTTCTGCCTACTCGGCGTCATCAGCATGGTTCTGAGCACTATCTCCTGCCGCTATCATTGCGGCTATCATAGCGGCAGGAGATAGTGCTCAGAACCATGTTGATGACGCCGAGTAGGCAGAAACATGTCCATGTGTTAGTGCTATTTTCTCTGCTATATTGTTTTTGCCGGGAATGATTCCACCAATACCATGAGCTATATTAGCATTTATTTTTTGGTCATTGTTATTAGGCATTCTTTCCACGTGTATTTCTATACATCATGGTAAGCCTGAGGAATCATTTGCACGTATAGATGTCGCTGTGCCTAGGCACAACGCCCCCTTGCGTTTGGCAGCCCAGGAGCTGCCCGATAGGTGGTGGACATCTACACTCCGGTTTGGCTTGCTACCCTCTGGGACGGCGTGACTGTGTTTCTTGGCGATAGGTGTCGCCGAGAGACATATTCAGTGCTGCTTTGGAGATTAGCAACATAAACTGAGAGGCAAAAGCAATGATAGCGGCAGGAGATAGTGCTCAGAACCATGCTGATGACGCCGAGTAGGCAGAAACATGTCCATGTGTTAGCGCTATTTTCTCTGCTACATTGTTTTTGCCGGGAATGATTCCACCAATACCATGAGCTATATTAACATTTATTTTTTGGTCAACATCATTAATGTTTCGCCAATTTTTTTGTTTTCTTCAGAATTGTCTATTTTTATTTTTTCCAAAAATGAAACAATGTCAACGCACACAACACATTAAAAAAATGTATGGAAAAAATAAAAGCAGACAATTCTGAAGAAGACAAAAAAGTGTCGAAACGTTAAAGATGTTATTTTTATTTCTATGAACCTATAAAAAAAAGAAAAATCAAGATTAAATTTTCGGATTAATTGCAAGAACGGGTAAGAAACAAATTACATTATTTTAACAAAATGTTAATTCTTTTCAAGTTTATGAGGTAATATTTTCTACTTTTTTGGTTGAGAAAGGTGGCTCATATAGAGTAGTACTCTGTCTGAGGTTGGCCCTGATTTTAAGGTGCGCTTCGGTAACTGGGAATTATTAAAAATAGAAACTTGTTTAACTAATTAGTAATTGTTTAATTAAATACAATAGTAGGGAGTATGATATTAAGACTACCTACAGGTAAAAACTTGATTAAACAGTTTGACAATTGCCTATTACTTTCAACGATTACATGTTGCTAACCCTCGTTTGAGTACTCATTACCACCCGATTTACGTAAATAACATTTTTGAAGAGTAATCAGAAATAACTCAGTTCCCAACATATAACTATTTGATTTTATTGTCTTTAAAATTGTTTTACATTAATCGAAAGTTATATTCTTATTAAATTTTGCAAAATGCCAAAGAGGCATATTGGAATTAAGAGAATCAATTAATTAATAAACTGTGAAAAATGGACAAAACAAAGAAGTAAATTCCTACTAGTTATTTGAAACACTGTCCAAAATTTGTAAGAGTGTTAATAGTTGGGAATCAATAACTGTAGTAGTTATTTTCGATTGTGTGGCTTGAAGAATATACCATTCTTCGAGCCGCACAAGAATGGTTTGATGTCTGCTTACTTATAAGCAGACCTCAAAATAATCTCTAAATTCTAAAATTCTAAATTTTTAAATGCATGACTCAGTATTAAGTACATTAAATGATGATATTCTAGCATAATTGAATTGAGTTTTGTTTTGTAACTTGGGTCATTATTGCACTATAAGTATTTTGAGTTTTTAAAGAAAATTGTATAAATAGGCTACGTTCATCACTATATTTTATTTTAAATAACGCGTAAAACAATAAAATTTTAATACTTATTCTCTTTCTTCTGACTCTTCATCATTGGTTGAACTCTTCCCTTCTTGTTGACTAATTGAAAGGTTTCTTACAAAAACAGCCATGTTCACATTTTTACAATTTTGGGAAATTAGAAACCAATGCCCAGGATAATGATTGTTTTTGCAGAAATGCCTATTCTTTCAAGTGCTATAACTTTGGGCCAAGGTTCTTTACGTTGAAACCAATATTATCATTCGTTGCATAAGAAGTACTATAAAACTCAAAGTTGTCTTTTTTGGATTATGGCTGTTTTTGTAAGAAACCCTTAAATTGCAAGCTTCTCTTATTGCCGATAGTTTCCATGCAATGAAGTTCAAACAGATCTTCATTTGTCTTCATTCCGTCGCGTAATGTCTTTTTTCTGTCGTGGTAAGATGAGGGGTACAATGGGACAAAAGTAAACTTGAGTGACTGGCAAGCGACGAGGTAATATACCTTCGTACAGGTCTACTACGTACCGTCCAGGTTTGCTTTTATGCCATTGTGCATAGGAAAGTAGCTCTTGCGGGTTTTCGTACTTTGGTAATGTAATTTTTCTGGCTTTAGGATGAACCAATGGGCGCATTCCATTATAAAAGCTAATATTTCTTTTCTTGATATTTAATTTTTGGAAAATGACTTCCGCATTATTTGATTCCTTAAACAAAATATGGTCTAAATTAGTTTTTTTTTTATATTGAAGCCCTTGTATTTCAAGCCAGTTAACTTGGCTTTCGTCCACAGTTTTTTTTTTCCCTCAATAAATTCTTTATTATTTAGTTGTATTGTCTAAAAATGTCACTGTGAAATTTTTTGTTTTTTTCAATAACACCAATGTTTTGAAAACGAAAAATTGTATTGGTCACTATATAGAACTAATTGGAAAGTACAAACGAAATTATTTATAAGACGAAGAAGTCTAGCTCCATCAGGGGTCATTATTCCACGATTTTTATAAATCTAACTCTAAAACGAATTGAAGTTGGGTTGTTGTTGCACTGTGTACATAATGGAACGGTTTAAATGCAGTAGTGACTTAATTATTGCTACCTAAATAGCAGTAATAATGGGTATTAAACTTGAGGCTATATTCTGCTAACAGATTCGGATTATATAAAGGTTCTGAGTACAAAAACTATTTATACAAAAATGCCAGTTGGGCTACTCTTGCACTATACGTCTCAAATAATTGTCGGAATTTTGTAATCTTCATACTATCCGTATTCAAGACGATCTGTGTAAGCTAGGATGTATTTGCCTACTCGTGTTTTTGATTACTGTACTGGACATTCACTTGCTATTTTTGGCAAAAAGTAACATGAAGCAGCAAGAAATTAAATTGAAATAAAAAGCATGAAATAAGTCTTTTTATGGCATATATACACAATACACATACATGAGTTACACCTGATTGCTTCCAGTATTATAGAAACAGCAAATATATCCTTTGTTTCACACTTTCAGTTCTTATTTCCCCATATCCTTTATTAATTTAGTAGTATAGACGTGCTAAAATTACCATTATAAACAACGTTTATTATTGACATTAGCTAACAACCTGAGTTATTTGTAGCAAGTATCCGCCTTAAAGGTGACAGATAATTATTTATCGTCGATAAACCTTTCGCAACTTGCTGCAAGCAATTAGCAGAAAAAAATAATTACACGCATTCGTATTAGCTGGCTCAGTATTAGATTTCTCAACGGATTGTGCGAGGTGTTATAGACCACTGTTTCTGTGTACATGCGTGTGTAGACCTATACACACACATACCCTTCACACGTAAACACACAAACGTATGTATATTTCTTTTATTAGTGGAGATTATATATTTCTTCGCAGTGTTACCTTTGTACTTCCTAGCTGTATTTATTGTAAACTTGGTAGTAACAGTTACAACAGTACATAACTTCGGTATCGTCACATACGGCATTTCCACGTGTTGAAGCTAAAATGTAAACGGGTTAATTTCCATCAAATTTAAACATTCTCATCATGTAACACCAGTTAGAACAGAAGAGAAGCAAAAAATGCACTGGCTTATGTTGGATTGAATCCACATATTTCAGTTAAAACTGTGGCAGAAAATATGGGAATAACTAAATCAACAGTACAGAGGATACCAAAGTTTCACAAATATCATCCTGCTTCATTGCTGTAATGCAAGTAATGTTAAACGATGATTCCATGATTACTAATAACACTTTGTGGAATGACGAGTAGAGCAACGCAACTGCGCTGGAAGCCAGTGGCGGACGCATAAAAGTTTACACAAAATAAATTAAATGTGATACGTGCTCAAACACTTACCGTTTTAAGAGTTCTCCGTGAAATCACAAAGTGGATAATGTCTATTTAATATTTGTAACATTAGATATGTTTCCAAAGTTGTTTCAGCAGAGTGAGTGCGGCGTGAAGAAAGAGTGTTTTTGTATGCCGAAAACGAACGTTCTACATCTAGTGACGTTATATTTGCGTAAGTAAAATAATCTTTCAAATAACTTAACGGTTCTGTTGCCGCACCTTCATAAATTTGTCTTAATGTGCCAAAATCAGAGTCTTTATCTAAAATACTTTCAAACCTTTCTAAAACACAAACATTTCTTGCGTCTTCTATCGCGCATAGCTGTGCGTGAACATGTTGCACTATTTTCAAAGATTCCACTAACGACACCGAAGAATTTTGTAGTTTTTCTATCGCATCCGCTAGTCCCACGTAATTGTCCTGAATAATTTCCAAATCTGTTTTAACTTGACTATCCTGAAATTTCAAGCGGTTTACCTTGGCAGCCGCAACTTCCTTTGGGTCGAATTCTAAAATCACGTTCTTTATATTCTCAAAATATTTAAGATAATAAAATGCAGCCTCTAACCATGTTCCCCAACAAGTAAGAATAGGTTGTGGTGGTTCAGGAATACCGGGGCATAGTCTATGAAATTCCCGAATACGTTTTGGAGATTTTACAAATACAGCTTTTGTATGTGCTATTAGAGCATCTACCTCGGGATAACATTTTCTGATACTATCTGCTACGAGACTGAGAGTATGAATTTTACATGTAATATGCAACAAGTTAGCACAATGTTTTTTAAGAGATCGACCTACAGCAAGCATGTTTGCGGCACCATCACTCATAAACATCAACAGTTGATTTGTTGAAAGTTCAAACTTTTCCAATGTATTTAACACCAACATTGAAATTACTTCGGCAGTGCATTGTTGTATTCGTCTGGAAGCTAGTAACCATTACATTAACCACAGAATGTTTTTTACGATCTGTTGTTTCGTCCACACATAACCACAGTTTTTTTATCTTGCAACTCCGATTTAATTCTTTTCTCGACATGCTCACGAGCAGACGGCACAACTCTCTGCAATGTCCTCTCACTTGGTAACTTAAAGTCCGAATATTCATTCCAAAACGAGACGTATGCTTTCTTCCTTAGTAAATGAAATGGTAAATTACATGCAATAAACACATAAATTAAATTTAAATTTGTCATAATCTCGTGTGGAATTTTTTTTGAAACATGCCCTGCACTATTTACGTGCCGTAGACAATCACTTTTCGACCAACACATTAAATCTATTTTACACACTACACATTGAATTTTAGCGCCATCACACTTTAAATCAGGCATTTCTGCAATAAATTCTCTTATTGTGTCCAACTTTGATCGTTTTCGCGACGTAGGAAACATTTTCAAAACAAACGTAGAACTACGATATAGTATACGACAGCGTAGATGCATACACAACAGATCGGCTTTCGAGTCGCAGTTATACCGACGCATATACCGAATTATCCCGGCTGTGTTTATTTTGTGTAAACTTTTATGCGTCCGCCACTGGCTTTCAGCGCAGT
Source organism: Dynastes maya (assembly GCA_029619315.2). Taxonomy (NCBI): domain Eukaryota; kingdom Metazoa; phylum Arthropoda; class Insecta; order Coleoptera; family Scarabaeidae; genus Dynastes; species Dynastes maya. The sequence goes on along the minus strand of JAROYE020000010.1, from coordinate 19,373,066 downwards.
TTGCGTTGCTCAACTGACGAGGCACGATTTCATAACGATGGAGTGGTAAATCGCCATAACTGCCATTACTGGGCTGCAGAAAATCCTCATTGGATGCGTGAGACTCATTTTCAGGTAATATGGAGTTTCAAAGTTTAGTGTGGATGATATAATGGACGTAGCATTGGTCCATACATATTTAAAGGAACTTTGCCAGGGAAGCGTTATTTACGCTTTTACATAATGACCTTTCCGAGTTAATGGAAGATATTACATTAACAGAGCGCAATTTGTGGTAGCAACAGGACGGTGCTCCACCTCATAACTCGCGGTTGGTTGCAGAGTATTTAAATGACATATGTCCTAATAGATGGATTGGTACTAACAGTCCTATTCAATGGCCAGCTCGCGGGCTAGACTTAAGCCAACTGGACTTCTTTTTGTGGGGGTATTTGAAAGTTGGATACTCTACTTCGTCTACGAACTTAGACGAGTTGAAACTTAAGATTCGGCGTGCATGTAATTCCATTACAATGAATATGATCACAGAAGTAACTTCCAGGGGATTAATTGGTCGATTTGTAGCGTGAAGCGCGTCGAATGGTGGTCGTTTTGAACAATATCTGTAAGTGATTAATTTTGTCAATTTTTTATATATTCAATGTATATTTAACTTTTTGTAAGAATTTGTTTGTTATTTCTTGTTGATATTATTATTTTCTATTAAATATTTTATCAGTCATAAAGTCACAAAGATGAGGGGTGCAATTTAAAAAAAATGGTTGGGAGGAGGTTTCTTAGGTTTTAGGTTTTAGTTTACTAGCGATCGTTTCAAAAAGTATATCTTTAGGATTCTGCGAACCATTTTTGAAGACACCTTGCTCGATTTTGTATCTTTACAAGTAAGGACGATATCGCTTGTAACATTGAAGCTGGGATACCCAGTATACACCTACCACGACCATTTCCTTTAGATTATATAAAAAAAGCGTAAGAAATGCTACCTACAACTATGTAGAACTGAGCATAGATACGTAGTATGTTGAACAAATCAGAATACATATTACAATTAAACCTCTGTTTAGTATTATAAAGTTCTTTTCCTGGATGCTTTTTTCCTTTTATTTTCTAATTTAATCCTATTAATAACCCCCTTTTCTTGAGCGAATCTGGTAATATTCTACGTAGAATTCGTTTCCTTCATGCTACATGCTTTAAAATTATTTAGGTTAAAAGGAAAGCCGATCATACAGTTCAATGTGAAACGTTGGATGTAATATGTATCTATTAGGGTACGTAAGGATTCATTTATAGTCGCGAGTCCCATACTTCTATCGAATAATGTTGTCGCTTGTGCTGGAGCGTCCTTGATTCGCTTCGCGCGCTCCCCACCTTATAATTTCATAGCGGGCAAATGTAACACTGTCCATATATTTTAGCGGTTCACTTTACTACGGAACTTACGAACGCGGTATACAGATAGGTCTAAATGTAAAGAAAGTTGGAGTTATGATGTTTAAGCTGAGCAGAAATAATGGAGTGCAGCGCAACTACCAAATTGCAACGCCAGTCAACTCCACCAAATTAAAAATGTAGGCAAAATGTAGGAAACGCCTAATTTCGTAATCATGTGCATGTCATCTTAAATTTCGAGATGTTTCGCCTATTTAGATAACTTTTCAATACGATGGATATTTAGAAGAATTTTCATATTTTTTGCCCCGATGAAGATGGCAATTTCTCTCGAAAAATGTTGGTAATAAAACAATTAAGTTACATAAATTAGGCTGCTCTTTTTGCCTTTCCTAATTTGTGGAGATCGTTAACTGACATTACAATTTGATAGTTATGCTGTTTATGTAGAGTAGAGTGGGGCAAAGGATCGTACTTAACGTTTAACTTAAGCTAGAACTAAATAATTTCTTCAAGGTCTCACCTTTCAATTAAAATCGTTTTTTTTCAAATACAGCCAGAGATGTATTTTTTCCAGAAAGAGTGTAAAATCTCATAAGCGGGGCAAAAGTTCGAATGTCGTGGAGTAAAAGTTTGTACATTTTGAAGTAAACACTAACAGTTTGAAATTTAATAAAGGATCTATTTACTTGTAAGAATTCGTACAAAGTTGGAATAAGTAAAAAACTTAGTTTTGCAAAAAGGAAAAATGTTTGAGGACTGTTATTCGCATAAATTACAAAGAAATATCTTTCTGTCATCATAGCTGGAGCAGTCTTCATACCACCAATCTTTACAGGGACAACATTGGATCCAGTCTTCTTCTGCAGGATCAGCATATTCTTCATCGCATGTTAGGCAATAAATCTTTTCAGTATATGTTGAAGGTTGATCTTAATTTTTGGCCAACCCTATGTTACTTGTTTTTTTCCTGGTTTCTTTGTACTTCAACACAAGTTTTTTTCCCTTTCTTATCAAACTGTTCCTTTGCACTTACTTCTCCAGGTTTTCAAGAGGACTTGCCCCTTTTTTTTCAATTGTTTCCAGTTGTGTTTTATGTAAAAGATGAGCTAGTTAGGATTTGAGAGGGATTTATATATTTTACTTACTTGTTTGAGATGTTTGTTGTTTTGGAAACGGCATTATGTCAGCCGGTGATACCCATGGCTTCTCTGTTGTAACTGAATCCTTTTGATTTTGCGCCCTTGGTATTTTAACTGCATCTGCTGAGGCTACTGACTGCGACCCACCAACAAGTAGATGTATAACAATATTTGTGTCTCGAGGATCCTGAGCAATATGGCTCAGGATCCTCGGGATGTCGTCACTGTTGGGAGTTGCAGTGATTTTTGACAGTAGGATGATTACAATTGTAGGGGAGGTTTATTTACAGTTTACATGAGGTAAGTGACCACTCATTCATCATTAGGAGATAAAGAATTGTTGTGATATGTAGAAAAAATCTAGCTAGTTGTTGCAAGCTTACCGCTGTAGATAATTATAGGAAAAGCTTACCGCTTTCAGTCTTCTTCTTTTTAGGTAAAACACCACATAATAGGAAATTTAAGACCCTGGTTAAATAGCTGTCTGTAAATGTTCTTGTGAAATTGAACAAAATTTCGAATAAAATTGCAATTAATGTATCATTTCAACCTTAGTTTCGCCCAAATACATGTACAATTATAAATAATAATAATTAGTCGATTACATATCCACCACAAATACATCTTTCACGAAAACGGTGCTCGGTTACGCGTTTGGTTTTTGCTTTGAAAGTTCGTTTTTCCAAAATAAAATCGAATGGGATGCGAAGAAGGGCTTAGTTGACGACTGGCATCCTCTTTAAACCGGAAGCTCTTCAAAACTTGAAAAAGAAATGCAAAAAAAAATGATTCTTTTACCGCTGAGGCCAATATCGTGCATGGTGATACATCGCCTAAACAGCATGACGTCATCGAAGAACTGTGAGGCCTTATGTATCGGTCGTAACGCTATCGTAGACTCAAATGAATGTTTCAGACAGGCATAGACGTGCATGCACTTGCTATTTTTAGCAGCGCTTCTGGCTGCTTTGGAAAATAACAGCATCTGCAGATGTGAGACGTTCAACAGGTTGAGTGTTGTATGCCTTGTATATCAAAACGTTTAACGATGACACTGAAGTTGCGGCCGTTATTGATGCAGAACGATTGATATCAATATATATATGATATGGATGAAGTTTATGGAGTTGTCCTTTAAGCAATCTTAGGCTCATAGTTAGATGCACCCATTATCGATTGCGGCTCTTTCTAGCTCTCATTTTTAACAATAGGATTACCACACATGCGGACTAATTAGACGCAAATGCCCATTCCTGTTTAGTTTCTCGCGACTGCGACTTCTCAATCGCTGCGACAGATAATCGCAAGTGCGCGCCTGGCCTAACAGTGGCGCTTTATTGATTACGCCGTGAACATTTCCAAGTGTTTCAAAGAGACTAAATATTTTACTACTTTTACCTATTGATTTCTATAAAGAATTTAATAGCGTTGTCTTCGATTTAGAATTACTGCACTCTTTATTGACTATAAGTGTACAATCCATGGTAAATGTTCGATATTAACTCGTCGTAATGAAAGAATGAATAAGACTGTCTATTACTCACAAAATTTTTTTCGTAATTTGTAATTTTTTGTAATAGACCGTTTTATTTATTCTTTCATTAATCCATGGTAATTTTATTTCTACTCTGTATTTTTATTATAAACTTCATCCTTTCATTTTTTAACAACACGCGATAGGCTATTAGTCGATTCTAGCCCGATAAAAGTTGCTAATGCGAAGTTGATGTTACCTCCCAATAACTGCTTTACCTGATATACTTGGGGTTGAAGGGATAATTACCTACAAGGGATTTATTATAAATGCGAACCGTCTATCTTGTAGATACATTAGCTTAAAGTTTACTGTTAATAGTGCCAGACGTCTCAGTTTGCAGAACTTTGTACCGTGCTTCAAATTTAATTACCAATATTTTTATTTGAGAATAATTTTAGAAGTGCTGCATTATGGAATTATCAGAATTAAGTATGTACACATAAATCATTATCCTGATAAAGTCTATTGCTTATATTTATAAAGCAATTTCAAGTCATTAAAACAGGAAAATAAATTTTGTCCGGCTAGAATCGACTAATACCTCATTGTGGCGTCCGCCACTGGTCTTCTGCAAGAGACACGACCACAGCCGAGTTCTGTTCTCTCCCGTACGAGTGTTTTAAGAGAGCAGCCAGTGTGGGTTCCGCGTGTGGGACGAAGCATCAGGCACACCTAGTTCAAATATGTTGTATTATGTACATTTAAATGTGATAAAAATTTACTTAAACGCTCACGTCTTCTTCTTTCACCTTAAGTTGACGATAGCAGCGTCCTTTTTCGCGAGAAAACGTAGATTTTTTAGTTTTTTCATCCTCTTTTGAAACGTACTTTTAATGCCTCTAAATGTTTTGTTCATCGAATGAGCGTATAAGTCAACGTTTAACACGTACATATACTTTCTAGGCGAGATACCTTGAGAAATTTCTGTTTCTTTTTTTTATTAATGCTGGCGATATAAACATTGAGTATTTTTTCTGCTTGCTTTGCCGGTATGTGGTGATTATTATAGATTAAGTTCGATATTTTATGGAAATGTATGAATATTTAAATAAAATGGATACTCGGAATAGATAATGAAATTTCTTGTAGAACGTTTATATTGTGTAAGAACAATAATTTATTATATTATTAGAATCAAAGACAAAGAATCACGTTAAGTAATTGTATTGTTTAGATTATCATAAAAAACGATCTATGCGGTTTACTGTCGCAATGGTCTGGAGAGAGCCTACAAATCATGTTAATGATTGCTATTTCTGCATGATACCTCGTGTTGGGCAAAACACAGGTATATTCAAGAAGAAAAAATCGGTTATCAACTATCCAAATATACCATCTGCCAAGAGACCTGTGCCCCATAGTGACGAACTTCCTATTGCAGAACCCCCAGGAACATTCACTTACGAATCAGATAATAGCGATACAGCGATTTGTCATGAAGAAGATATGCCATCAACATCAAGAGATCCTGATTTCACACCAAGCACGTCAAACCGCCAACCGCACAAAATAACCCAATCAGAATTAAACGATCTCGTGAGAGATCTAAAACTTCCAAAAAGTAAGGCAGAGTTATGTTTCGGTATATGTTTTTCGTAATCGCCATAAAAGCCTAGTACCATTTTTTGACATGGAAAATAACTTGGTTTTCTGCAATAACATTAGCGGTTTATTGGCGGCTCTAAATACAAACTACAAGCCAGAGGAATGGAGATTGTTTATAGACAGTTCAACATTCAGTTTAAAGGCAGTACTATTCCATATTGGAAATATTCTACCGTTTATTCCTGTTGGATATGCCGTTCGCATGAGAGAATCATACAACAATATGAAGTATCTATTGACAAGTATAAAATACGATGAGCACCAATGGCAGATCTGTGGCGACTTAAAGGTTGTTGCACTTTTACTTGGGTTGCAGCTAGGCTATACCAAGTTTTGCTGTTTTTTGTGTGAATGGGACAGTCGGGCAAAGGCAATTCATTACAAAAGACAAGACTGGCCTGTTCGACAATCATTAAAGCCAGGTCAAAAGAATGTACAACATATGCCATTGGTAGACTACAAAAAGATTTTGTTGCCACCATTGCACATCAAATTGGGCCTAATGAAAAACATTGTTAAGGCACTGAATAGAGATGGGCCAGCTTTTTAGTACCTGCGTCAGAAATTCCCAAGGCTAAGTGAAGTAAAAATTAAAGAAGGTATTTTTGTTGGGCCACAGATTCGAAATATTCTGAAAGACGAACATTTTGACAGCACTCTGACAGATATTGAAAAAAATGCTTGGAATGACTTTCGCCTCGTAGTCACATTTCTTGGGAAATAAAAAAGCTGACAATTACGTTACTCTTATTGAAAATATGCTGTCATCGTATCAAAAAATGGGTTGCAATATGTTTCTAAAGATCCATTTCCTACACTCACACCTGGACATTTTTCCTGAAAACTGCGAAGCTGTAAGTGATGAGCACGGCGAACGCTTCTATCAGGATATATCAACAATGGAGAAAATGTACCAGGGAAATTGGAATGCTTCCATGCTTACCGACTACTGTTAGACTCTTGTTAGAGATGCTTCAGAAACAATTCACAAAAGAATAGCAAAAAGACGGCGCATTTAGTGACTCTAAAAGTGTGAAAGTATCTATTTTTTATTATTTTATTAAAAATAAAATAAAAAAACTTGTTCTTGAAAACTGCAACTAAGTTTTTAATCTCATTGTTATTTTTGTATTCAGCGCCCCAAAGTTAACAAAAAAATGCACTTTTCAAACAAGATACAACAAATAAACTAAAATTTGCTGTCCAGTGTTATCTAACCTGAAAAAATTACTAAAATACTTTAACTTTTTCAAAATAAATAGCATTATATATACCCAAAAGTTAAGTGTTATGTTCAGCAAGTTGCTACGGGAATCTATGTTTAGGAGAACTCATTAAGTCTCCAAAGTTATAAAAGTATGTTATTAAGCTAAATAGATAATTAAGTTTAAACAAAAAATAGATCGAAATATTAATTAGATTGTGAAAGCATTAAAATGAAATGAAATTAAAAAAGAATGAAATACTGACTTCTGCAGTTTCTCTGTGCTCCCACAGGGATTAACACAATTGGAAAATTGGCTAAAGTGATGAAACTTTTCTCAAACTGTCAAATTCTGAGCTATAGAGTGAGTTTTGCTTTCGACGTTCCAGTGTTTCGCATTTAGACAATACAGGTAGCAATTTGATTATAATAAAACGCCATGGAGGATGGAACTCATCTGCTGTAGCTGAGGGAAGAAGAAAATCGAAGTTGTACAAATGTTTTCGTCCCAGCCAAGTACAACAAGTAGACATTTGAGTGTTTTGCAGGTCATAATGTACTAGTGTTACTAATTGTAAATCTTACGAATTCGCTGCTAAGGATCCAACAACTCAACAAAACTTTGTTTCTACTCCTAATTTCTCTGGAATAACAATAAATGCCCATGACTCGTCTTAGATTTCTGTAACGGTATACAATAATTATAATGGTCATAATAATCAAAGTCATAGTTAAACAAATGTAACTAATTAGCACAACTTACGTTTCTATACCACTGTATACAGGATGTCTCACGTGGAACGATCGATATATGAAAGAGTACATTGGAAAATTCTGAAAACTTGGCGGTACACTAAAGCCTACATGTACTATCTAACTTAAATATTTTTCAAAAAATGCAAATATTTCAAATATGTTCAGAAGTAGCAACATAGCTTTTGAATTCCTAATTCAATTTTATGGTGTATTTGATAGATAAAGTATGACAAACGGTTCCACCCGCAGAGACGCCTGCACGGGGCGGTGCATGTACGTATGTGGATGCAGAGCTCAGTGATGCGGTAGACATTGAGGAGTTCGGTAGTTCGATATGGAATTTGAGAAACTTCGGATCGGTCAAGTCGGAAATTCAAAAACGTAGTTTTTGCGAATTTATTTGAGTACGATCTCAAGAGCACGAATTATTTTTGAACAACATTATCTAGACAAATGAAGCCAAATTTTCAAGAAATGGCTTGCTTAACCGGCACAGTTCTCATTACTGGACCAGTCAAATCCCTACGTATTTAGAAAGCAAAACTTCCAGGAAGCTTGGCAATTCAACGTTTCATCAATGTTGGATTGTTTCTTAATGGTCATGACTAATATCTCCAAAGTTGGGTGACATTAAAAAAAACTGTATAAGCTATATTTTTATTGGTGGGTATTTTCTTAAATATCTTGAAAAGTATCCACTTTAGATGCGTAATGAATGTGACATTTTTTTGTTTCTTTGAAAGGGCCAATGGTCAACTCCTCCAACTGGAGCTAGACTTTTGTCTTTGAGCTCCTTTATCACTCCTTGGCAATTTTCTCACACTACTAGAATTTTATAACGATGATCATCGGGGTGGGTGGTTCAAATTAACATGTGGGTGTCCTCTGGGATCACTTCCCCAGTCTCCAAATTCAGTATGTCACCAATTCTTCTGACTTTAGTTCCTGGCGGCGGACGAGCCTGCGGTTCTACCATAGCTCATCCTCATGTCCTCCTGGCCAACTCCCTGGTGTGTTTTACCAAATTGGGGACTCCTTGATCCTCCCTGATCCTGGCATTCCTGATATACCATGGGGCGTTAACGATCATCCTGAGGACTCGGTTCTGTAATATTTCCAGCTGCTGAGCAATTTGATAAGAAAAATAGATACACTAGGCGCCACTTAACGGAATCACTTTGGCACTTGGAATAATTGATAACAATATCCGAATGACAACAATATCCGAATTAAAAGAAATCGCATATTTAATTAGAACTATAAAAGAAATACAAACTTACGAGGGCGTATCAAATATAAACGGGACTCGTTTAAAAAAAAAAATTAACATTATTTAACTAAGCTTACAAATATATATTATTTTTCTACATACTCTACCGCCCTAGAAATACATTTTTCCCATCGGATTGGGAGCTTTTTTATTCCATCACCGTAAAGGCTCTTCGGACGTTCGTGTAGCCATTGGAGCACAAACGCTTCCACCGCTTCGTTGTCGTCGAAACGCTGGCCTCCAAGTGTTTCTTTGAGGGGTCCAAAAAGATGGAAACCACAAGGTGATAAGTTTGGACTATAGGGTGGCTGTTCCAGCGTTTCCCATCCTAATGCATCCACTTTTTGCATCGCGGCGTTAGCCACATGAGGTCTGGTGTTGTCATGCAGAAGAATTACACTTCTCTATGAGATTTCGGACCGCCTCGGTTGGCCTCGGTCACACTTGTCCTTGGGCGGCGATCATGGTTCTCGTTCTCGACCTTTTCAAGCCATTCGGAATTTTTTTTGTGCCATGCAAACACACGGATTCTCGACAGAGTGTTGTCCCGGAACCGTGTCTGTAATCACCGCACAATTTCGGTTGAGTTTACCTCTTCCTTGTTATTTGTAATCATGGAATGGGGCGCTCTTGAAAATTGTATTGTCGTAAGTGGCCTAAAAAATGTGGCATGGAATCGAACGATATCTTTCGGACCTTGAAACCACTTGGTTTAACTCGTAACTTTGTTGTTCGAGAATACTGGTGGAGTGAAGGACCGTTCAAGATCTGGACGTCCGCGCGATGTGAGAACCCCAAAAGCTATCAAAGCCGTGCAGAATCGAATTCGTAGAAATCCGCTCCGAAAGCAGAAGATTTTGTCACGGGAAATGAATATATCGTCGGTATCCATCTCTCGCATCATAAAGTACGACTTGGGACTCCGAGCATACAAGAGACACACTCTGCTTACAGAGGCACTAAAACAGAAACGCAGACAAAAATTCAAAGCGTTGCTTCATCAGTACGCGAAAAACGGTCATAGAAGAATACTTTTTACCGATGAGAAAATTTTTACTGTAGAAAAATCGTTCAATAAACAAAACGATGGGGTGTATGCACAGTCATCACGACAAGTGTCAGAGCTTGTTCCGAGAGTTCAAAAAGGCCATCATCCAGCTGCTATAATGGCCCCACCAGACCATTATAGCAGCCTATGGCGGCGTCACCGACCTCCATTTTTGTGAAAAAGGAGCCAAAACTTCGGCGAAAGTGTACCAATCCGACGTTTTAGAGAAAGTTGTGAAGCCACTCAACAATACACTATTCGGAAACCAGCCGTGGACGTTCCAACAGGATTCCGCCCCAGCTCATAAAGCAAAAACAACACAAACATGGTTAAAAGACAATTTACCAAACTTTATTTCGACAGATCAATGGCCATCTGGTAGCCCAGATCTAAATTCCTTGGACTACAAGTTGCGGTCCGTTTTAGAGGGTATGACTTGCACTTCTCGTCATGCAAATTTGGAATCACTAAAGCGTGCGCTTGTCCATGCAGTGAAAAATTTCCCCATGGATGCGGTGCGTACTGCGATTGACGTGGGACTGAACAGACTTCGGTTGTGCTGGAAGGCAGATGGTGGTCATTTTGAATAATCTTTTGTAATATTGTTCCCAAATATTTAGTAAATACTTCCACAAAAAATTATATAGAAATCTTTTGTCGTTTTAATTCCATCGTGAAAAATCCGCGTACCAGAACTTTTGAAAGTACTAGGTATGCACTTCAGATTTCATAACATCCCCTAAAAAGATGCCTAACCCATAAATCAGGAATACCAATATTAAATAATAAAATGTTGCGTTTCGTAATGAAGTTCATTTCGATACGCGTTTGCGTGCAGAAAAGTACGAAATATATTTTTTGAGTGTAAAAATTTGTAAACAAAGATTTAACTTTGTATGAAATCATTTTTACTACCCCCTGACTTTTTACTATGTAAGATTTATTGTTACAGATTATACTTTTTGTATTGTTTCTTTGCACACAAAGTTTGAAGCTTACGTAAGCAACAAGAAAGAGCAAGAATCAACTTCGATCAACACATAAACCTATAATATTTTTAACATCTCAAGTTTATCACAAGATCTTCGCTAAATAATGCCCTTCGCGAACTCCTAGATGTATTCCATATAGTTTCCAATGCATCACCATAGTATAAATTACGATTCACCTCCTTATTACGCTGTATAACCGGAAACTCTGGCGCAACACCATTATCTATTTGTTCTCTGCAACTCTCGTAACCCCGCCGTACGTAACACAAAATGCTACGTAATAATTCCCCTAAAACACTTTGTCATTTCGCAAGTAAATATCCTCGCGTCTTATATTCCTAATTTCCATACGCCGAAGCGTCATGGCGGAAAATTGCACACGAAATTGCAATTTCTCGGTCTGATCCTATCATTTTCTTTTATGTTAGTTCCATATACGTATATGTGTAGTTTTCGTTCTAAGCCTTTCCAAGTGTATTTAATAATGTATTTACAACGTAATACGTGCTTGATGTTAATTGCGGTTTACATACACAGGTACAAACTTGGTGCGATAGTGCCGTATTGGGAAAATCTATGTAGAAAGTTGGGAGACCGAGAGCTATATCCGATAACTCGCTGTTTCGGTCGTCTTGTCTGACGTTTAAAGCCGGAACGCGTCAGTTCCGTGAGCCGCAACACAATCGATTAGAATTACTTCGAGTAGGTATCTACTGAATCCTTGCTTCAAGTTTACGCGTCGAAACTATATGGCCAATAAATCCTATTTTGTTGCTCAAAGGCATTTCGTTCTTGCTACAAATAGAACTGATGTCGTTTGAATTAGTCTCTGTTCATTATTTTTAATGCCGTTTGAAATCCTGTCTCTATCCGCTATTCTATTTGTAGCCTACAATTTATTTACAGTACCTACTTATTCTGTTTGGCGGCGTACTAGCTCTATGTGAGAGTATAGAACTGCATACCTACAAACATCTATTTGTCAAAATGGAGCAAACCAATAGACTACGTAATCATCTTTTGGAACACAAATTTTGTAGAAAATTAAATTCCCTTAGATTTATTTTTTGTTAATTTTCTGAGATGCTAAGCAGCTTAGAACTGTACACCTAAGAATGCTTATTTATTATTAGGCCGGGCACAAAGAGCTTCGCGCCAGGTTAGATGCCACGGCGCACTGTTGCCAATAAAGGGAACTTTTTGGAAAAAACCTCGTAACTTCTAAACTGTATGAGGGAGATTAATATATATTTTTTTATTATGCTTGGTAATAACTAACCTGGGCAAATATGCGGTAACAGCCAGAGGCGTGGCGAGCGCATAAAAGTTTACACATAAAATAGAAGGTAAGAAATAAATTATAAAACGTGCTGAAATACTTACCGTTTTAAAAGTCTTCCGTGAAATCACAAACTGGGTAATATCTGTTAAATATTTGAATCATTAGATATGTTTCCACAGCTGTTTCAGTCATGTGAGTACGACGTGCGGAATAAATGTTTTTTAATGTCGAAAACGACCGTTCGACATCTAGAGATTTTCGTATTACACACCAATTTGAACAGAATCCACTAGAGACATCGAAACATTTTGTAATTTTTCTATTCCCTCCGCTAGTCCGAAATAACTGTTGTGAATAGTTTGTAAATCTCTTTTAACCTGACTATCTTGAAATATTTCCTGGCTTTTCTTGATTGCTGCAGCTTCTGTCGGATTGAATTTTAAAACTACCTTCTTTACTTGATCAAAATATTTGTTGTAGTAAAACGCAGCCTGCAACCATGTTCGCCAACGTGTAACAATCGGCTGTTGTGGTTCAGGTAAATCAGGACACAGTTTGTGAAATAGTCGGGTACGTTTCGGGGACTTTAGAAACAGTGCCTTTGTACTAGCAATCAAGGCATTTACTAGCGGAAAACATGTAGGAATCGTTTATGCCGCAAGATTTAGAGTATGGATTTTACACGTTACATGTAAGAAGTTATCACTGCGTTCTTTAAGAGATCGGCCCAAAGAAAGCATGTTTGCGGCACCATCACTCATAAACATTAATTGTTGCTTAGTTGAAACTTCAAATTTGTTCAATGAGTTCAACACCACCTTTAAAATCTCATCGGCAGTACAATTTATAACTCTTGGAAGCAAGTAAGAAGGAGGATGATGGTCGATGTGGTTCCATTGTACGTAACATTACATTAACCACAGAATGTTTTGACGATCTGTTGTTTCATCCACACACAACTACAGTTTTTTATCTTTCAATTCCGTTTTCATTCTTTTTTATATATGTTCACGAGCAAATGGCACTACGTTTCGTATCGATGTCCGATTAGGTAATTTACAGTCCGCATATTTATTCCAAAAGGAGACAAATGCTTCTTTGTCTAGTAAACGAAACGATAGATTACTTAAAATGTTTCTAAAAGTAGAAAAAAAAAATTCTGTCGAATAATATGTCCATTGGATTAGATTTTGGAAAGGTATAAAGTTTCTGATGTTTACTGTTGATTACAAAAGTTTTGTTAAGTCTTGTTAAAATACTAATTTATAAATAAACAAACAACATACGTGAACATTTTCAAAAGAAAATACATCTCTGAAGTTAGTATACATTTGTAAACCTGTGATGTACTGTATACTCTGAGACTTGCCTTTTCTAAGAACGCTATTTAATTATATTTCTCAGAGCTAGTAATCTATGAAAAACCTTATAAGATACAGTACCTTTATAAAATAAAGTCCCTTTTAATATAATTTATTATAGGCACCTTTCATCATTTTTTAAATAAAAGGTATAAAAATATCCAAAGATATAATCTCAATAGGATGTATCAGATATTAAAAAGTAACTTAATTGCTTATTAAAATTGAAAGAAAGCATATTAACATCGTGATAAAGCTTATTAAAATCACTTTTATCTGTTAGTATTATCTATCCTTTTTTGAGTGCAGGGTCCAGAGGGTGTTATATACTGTCTCCATAAAGTAACGCACAAGTTCTTTTCAAGTAAAGAAACAATTTTTATATTGGTACACATCGTTTTTTGTTTTTAATTTGCGGTTTGATTCTTGTAGGAATAATTACATAATTCAGGTTCTTTTTTTAAATAAAATAATCTACACCTACAATCTGGAAACAAAATGTTTATTAAAGAAAGAAGTAACATCTCATACACAAGTTAGAAGTATCTTGAACAGCAATGAAAAGGTAATAAATAGATTTAAGAAGGCAGAAACGTGATTCTTGGGAAGATGAAGTGGATAAAATATGAAGCGAGGCGTTCAGAAAACAGCTGCAAGTAATTCCAATAAAAACAACGATACCCCAGAGACAATTATGACGGCTTGCTCAATTGCAAAGCTTAGGAAATGAGGAAAAGTGAAAGACCGTGGAACGCTTGGAAGGACAAAGTTAGAAAAGTAACGGGATACAGGAACATATAAAGATATTTAGGGGAGAGCCTCAACCCCATCGCCCCTTCACCTTAAAAGGTAGAGAAGGAATAGGCATAAGCAAGTACAATCCATATAATTTTGGATTGCCCGCCAACAGCTGACTCTGAACAGGCGGTGTTAAATGGTGTTAAAATTTATGAAAGCTGGTCAAAAACTCTTATCCATTTCCGATTCATAATAAGGAGTGCTGTTATATTTGTTATTACTTACAGAGGCCTAAGAGGCACTCATTGCGAATGATTCTGTACACATACCATTACGTCGTGCATCGTATCTAGCATTGACATGTCAAATGTTTGCGTCATGTCACACATAATCTTTTTGTCAAATATGCCCGATAAACGTATCGTTACTCATTAGTTTGTGTGCTCGCTTCAAATCTCATGTAATTGTCTTTCCATAACATCTCGCGATCGCGGAAATGGTGGTGACATAAAGCTTCCGAACAATGGACGCTTACCTGGACCATCCAAATAAATACAATCGCTTCAGCGATTTCCAGCAGATGCAACAAAGCACCAACGGTTGGAGACCGATCACCTATTCGAAATTACACGTTCATAGACACCATAAACGCAATAGAGTCAATCAAATCACCAGTACGTTCAAGCAATCGCAACCGAAGGGTTTGATTTTTGTATGGCCGCAGAAACGTAAGCTGAAATACGAAAGGGAGTTCGTGTTTCTTACTTGGTTCCTAGCGCACAGTTTATATTGGTTGCACGTGACGAATCTGTTTCCAAATGGTACCGGGATGCTGTTGAATCAGCCGTTGTGGAAGTACGTACCTCCATTACCGACACCACAAAATAGGGAGTATATCATAGAACCAGATTGGGATTCAGCTAGAAAATAATTGTAAATGCATAGGTATTGTAAAGGATAACTAAATAAATCAGCAGTATGTAAGTTCCAGAATTAAAGCAGAATACATACTTTAAATTAGTGTATAGTATTTTCAATTCTCATTATCCACTAGGATTTTGAAACATTTATCTCCTTCCATTCAAACAACTGGAGTAGCTCCGCGCTACCCAAGTAGCACAGAGCATTAAGTGCTTGGGTAGCTTGCAGCTACTCCACTTGTTCAATGGAAAGTTGCAAATTACTGTGTAGTTGGAGTAACAATACTCGAATCTACGCTCTCTGTTTTGTTGTAATGAACAGGAAAACGCCAAGGAGTATGGCGGTCGCTAGAAACTAACACGTGATTAAAACAGTCTACTGGGATGACGACCAAAGTTTTGGTCATCATCCCGATAGTTTTAACCACGTGTAATGAATAACGCCAACGCATCTAATATAATAATAATATTAACTTTTGGTTATCTCGTACAGCATAGGAAAGATATAAGATATGGCAAAATAAAAATGGGCGAAATTCCCAATTACTAACTGGAAATTAATTTACGCCATGTTCATTTTAAAACAATCCACCCTTAATATCTCCATAATGAAAAGAAACATCTAAAATAGGCCAAGGAGTTAACCATAGCCCGCTCCGGCATTGATTGCCCGCGTAGGTGAAAGTAATCCCCAAGACCTGTCCAAACATTAGCATACTGGTGACTGCTTTTTAAAATAATCTTTAATTCAGTTGTGAGCAGTACATCTTATGCAATACGTTTCTAGCGTTCACAATAAGTGTGGATAACGCAGTCTGTGTTATATGTCTGCGTAATCACACAAGATAGAAACGTTACAATCTTGGTATTAGGGGGGTTGCATTTCAGTGGCTGTCATTTTACTTGTGCTAGGTTAGATTAGATAGGATTAGTAATTGAGGTGGGTCTTGACTTATTCCACTGCGACCTTTTCAGATCTATTGTGGCCCCTTTATCATTAGATCAACTACGTTAGCTTTGTCTCTTTCACCAGACTTAGCGGCCTTGTGAGTGATCCCTCTACGTAGGTTTCAGCTTTCGGATATTCCGACCCCATTTCTGAGAACCGTATTCCTGCCAGTGCTGTACAGTCACACAGCACATGAACGGCATTCTCTTCTTCCGCCTGGTAGAATCCACATGCTGTTTACTCTGTTAGGGCTAAGTCTCTCATGCGTTTCTTAAGCATTCAATGTCCTGTTAGCAGGCCTACTATTGTTCTGACGGACTTTCTGTCCCTGCTTAGTAGGTCTGCCGTAAATTTAGGCCTGTGTCCAATTAGAAATTGATTGGCCTATCTCTGACCTGGAATACTCTTCCACCAGTCCTGAGATTTCTTATCTTTCCATTGTTTAGTTGCTGCATTAACTACCGTATATGCTCTGCCTACAGAGTGCTTTCAGTTTTTGTTAGTAATTGACTAAATCATTGGCTAAATCATCTGCCTTGACATGTCCTCGACGACCTTCGTGTCCGTGACTGTCTGAATAGGTAGCAATAGATCGATAAATAATTGACTTCTTGTTTATGTAATTCTTCAATACACCCCAGCACTGCTTTGTAGTTCTTATCGAAGCTGCATTTGGGACTGATACCGTTACTGGGCCCGCTCGTTCTCTGCCCCCCCTTGAGTTCCTTTAACAGTTTCTGGTGATCCGCACCATGCGATCTAATTATGAGAGGTTGGCCATTCATTAGTCTGTAACTTGTTAGCCTAGCCTCTCCTTGAATGTGTACATGTAGTGGTTCTAGGTCAAGGGTGATATTCAGAGCAGCTGTGGTTTTCATGGCTCCCGTGGCACACAGACATTCTAGTGTTTGTATGTCACTTATTCGCCTTATTGCTTCCACCTGCAGTGCTATTTGTTTATTTTCTTCAAATTTAAATAGTTCATCATTTCTTTTTCGAAATTTAAAGTATATCTAAAGAACAATTAACTGCAATTTATGATGCTTTGTTGGAGAGTAGATTGCAGTATGGCATCTGCTTCTGGGGAGCCTCGCCTGGCAGTCAGGCAGCAAATATAAACAGTATACATATATGCAGAGCAATCTTTAAATGAATAATTGTGCTAACGTTAACTGGGTTATATGCCTTTGAGATGTGTACATATATATTTTTGAATAGAAATAAATTTATAACGAATTCTGAAGTTTATTAGCTTCAAACAAGGAACAGTAATCAACTTCGCATTCCCTTTGGATGGTTGGAATCGTCTAAACTGCCACCAAGTTACATTGAACCAAAATTGTTTAAGTTGCCTTTACATTTTATTAATTGTTCGAATTTATATCACTTCAAGAGGCAGTTGAAGCCGTATTTAATTGGTAAAGTATTGTATAATTTAAATGAATTTCTTAATTAACTTATTGCTATTAATTTTATTTTTATTTTGACTAAGCCCATACGTATATACCTACGTTGCGCAGGTTTGATTTTATTATTGTTATTCTTTCTTCGAAATACCGCACCAAGTAGCGTTCGTCGTTCGAGAGCGCCCAAAAACGCGTTCTCGTTAGAATCATACCTGACAACTTTGACAATTTTCCAGCGCACTACAGTTTTTCGTTGTATTTTTCGACCACGGCGTCGAATTACCGAACGCCGGTTAATATAGTCGCCGGTCCCCGTTTCGAACGAAAATTCGCCTATGCAATGGGCGAAGGAACGCCCTTTCGATCGCCGTTGTTCGCGCCCGTCGATTTCGTCCGCTGAGACCTCCAATTCCTCGTAAGACGCTATGTATGTCGCTTTTAGGAAGTTGGCAGTATAACCTCAGGAAAATTAGTATGACGCTGGTTCAGAGTACGCATGAAAGCGTAGCTAGTAACAATAACCAAAAATTTATGCTAATGTAGCTCATGGTATCGGTGGAATCACTCCCGGTAAAAAACAAAGCGAGAAAAGGGAAAAGAGTTTTTGCCTACCCTGCGTCATCAGCGTCGCTCCGAATACGATCCCTTTCTCGCCAATATTTTTCACCTCTCAGGTTTATGTTATTACTCTCCACTAACAGCACCAAAATATATTTCCTGGCGCCACCTAGCGCCAAGTGACATAGTCATGCCGCCCAGAAAGCAGCGACGGAAACCCGGAGTGCAGATGCCAAATCACCTTTGATTCAGAGTGATTACGCAATTTAAAAATTCGAATATTAGATAACTTACAAGTTTGCAAAACTTGTTCAAGGAATCTAAACAATGAAATAAGTCAATAATTGAATAATTCAAGAGGTTTGATATGTTTACTGTTGGATTGGAGTCGAGGTTGTTTTCAAAGGAATTTATTACAGAAACATTTGACAAGTAAGTCTTACAATTTGAGTCGCAGCTGTTACGCCATTGACTGTTGATCTCAAACTAGTAATTAGTTCCCTGGTGAAAATGTGTATTCTTAAATTTCTTACAGAAAGTGTAAAGAATTCCCTAGCACTTGTTTTAATAAAAGTATACATTACGTCCAGCTACATATTCTCTATGTATACGCCATATCATAAGCCTACATGTTTACATGTGTGTAATACATAAAGTAGACTTGGCTCATTCATTTCTCAAATCCGTGGGGACCGACCAGTCTGACCGAGCAAGAAACTGTTGTTACGGCCTACCCGAAGAAGTCAGCCCACTACGTTCCATTTCCGCTCACACTTTGTTCATTTTTTCATCCTGACTTTCGTGTTCTTTCTCTTCGTCTCTTGGCTTTTTATTCCCTGGTTATTCATTCAATTCAGAGGAGGTTAACAACGCGAGGGAATTTTAAAGAAATCGTTTTCTTTCAGATCCGACTCCTTATGCGTGTGTAGCTACGTAGATACCCATATAAAAAGTGTTTGTATCTATGTATGTAAATCGTAAAGGTGTTAATGTTGACATTTTTATGTAATCTATTCATCAATGAATGGAAGTATTCATTCACGAGGTGCGGTGTGAAAATTTCGCTGTTGAATGGACTTGTTGCGCAACAAACATATCTATTTTTAATTGGCTAATTTTCCAAGTTGATGAGCAATGATAATATTTCTTCAAAATATGTGTAATTTCAAGTAATTGTTTTGTATATTAACTAAGATTTATCTAATTAAAATGTTTATGTACGTATATACAGTGAGGACCTAAAGTATCCCCCGCCTACTAACTTTTGAACAACTGAGGTTAGCGTTTTCGGAAAAAATAGGTCGATTTTTATTTTTTCTAAGCTAACTTTTCGTATTATCGAGAGTTCAATTTCATTTCCGGTTTCACAGGAAGTGACGTCAACTTTTTTATTTTAAATAGAACAGCCTATATATTTTTACATTTTTGGAAAGGTAATAGAAAGACGAATTCAACCATATCATATTTATTATACTTTAGCTTAAGAAATATTACGATATGGAGCAATAAAGTTGGTAGTAATCTATTTTTGTTATTATGAATGTCTCCTGTGACACCAATTGTCGGTCTGTCAAATCTCAGTTCTATAAGCGCAAATTATTCTACTTTGCTCACACAAGTACAATTTATCGATGTATATCGGAATATTTTTTAATGAAAAGTATATGTGATATGGTTGAATTCGTCTTTGTATTGCCTTTCTAAAAATGTAAAAATATACAGGCTGTTCTATTTAAAATACGAAAGTTGGCGTCACTTCCGGTGAAACCGGAAATGCAGTTGAACTACCGATAATAACAAAAGTTAGCCCGGAAAATATAAAAATCGACCTATTTTTTGCGAAAACGCTAGCCTCAGTTGTTCAAAAGTGTATACTTTAGGTCCTCACTGTATATTGCCTTACAGTATAATGTATTAATTGAAATGTTTTAATTCCGGGAAATTGTTCAAAAAAATTGTAATTTTTGTAAATTAATAAAATTTTTTAAACGAATTGTGGGATTTGTGAGTATTCTTACGCACTCCTTCGGCAATTTTAAACGAATTTTTATATTAGTAAATGAAAATTAACGAAAGTTAAAAAAATTGAAAAGAATGCAAACTAGCGAAGATGTCGTATAAACTCTATGTTCCTATAGCACTCACAGGAAACCTGCCTATTCTAACCTCCAACCTTTTCTTGTACCTTGAATTTATTCTTTGATTTCAATATTGGACATTTTAAACTGGGAGCGCAGCCAAAATACGAGATAACTCGATGAAAGCTTGACCAGAAGTGATGATCCCACAGTTGATTTAAAATTTTAATTAATTTATAAAAATTACAATTTTTTTGGACAACTCCAGAATTAGAATATTTCATTTTTCATTGAATGGAACTGTAAAATAAAAAGGCTCGTTTGATTGAAAAGGAGAGAATTGAAGTGTTGTTGATGGTTAGATACAGTAATAAACTAAGAACTTACGAGGATACTTACAAATTGTTTAGTGAAGAACATCTTAAGAGGGCACCTATTTCAAGTCCTGCAATTAGCAGAATTGTTCAAAAATTTACCAAAACCGGAAGTGTGACAGACTTATCTCGACAAGGTAGATCTCAAGTCGAAGAAAATACAAAAATGAACGTTTTGTTTAAAGCCCAAGGCAATCCACACATTTCTAGTGGATAACTTGGATTAAACCATAATCTTCAGCATTTCACATCTGCAAAAATAAAAAAAAAATACAACCAAATTAAAAACCGTTTGCTTTATATTGCGTTGTGTTATTGGGCAAAGCGTCGGACTATTATTATTTTTATTAGGGTGGGATAGCCACATGTGTTGCGTTTCGCGGTGACAAGACCTTTTCCGCCTTTTTCTCCTTATTTTAACTTCTTTTTAGTCTTCAGTGGCAAAAGCAGGTGCTTGTATATATTTTTCTTGAAGAGTATGGATAGAACGGATTTATTAGATTTAATATAATATGTTCTCTCAGATCAATCGGTACGCGACTGAAGATGAAGACCCACGTGTCTTCGAAACGACTGTTCCGGGTTAATTAATAATTTGTGTGGTTCTGAGTGCGTCGAGACTATTGTTGTTTTCTGTTACGTAGTTTAAAATTACACATATTCTATATGTATATGCATGCACGAGTATCTTCAGAGAGATTGAAATCCATTGCTCACAAGAGACAGTTTCGGTTTCGCCTTTTCGACTTTCACTAAGAGGACATAATTTCATGTTTGTGTAATGTATAACTGCAATCGTATTTATACCGCTTAATGAACGTAAACCCATACGAGTGCAATATTCTCCGCAATGTCTACAAAGGAATTACACGACTCAAACGAATTGCTTTCCGTAGCATCCACATCCTTTGCGGAAAAACATTCATTTTGCAGAACATAATTTACATATTTAGCGAGCTGTTGCCGCTTCAGAAACAAGTACTTCACTTACTCCGTCCGCAATACGCTCCGCACACATGCAGCCTCCGTCAAATAACGTTTCCACTTTGGAAATTACATGGAAATAATTGCGGATATTGCAAGAACTACGCGACGGAAGGCTTCGAGCACTGTAATGAGTGCGATTTTTTCCACTTTTCGCTTTAATTACGTTATATAGCTGAACCATTAAACTAAAAGTTTTTCGTTCCTTTTTCAGTGAAAAAATATAAACTAAAGAGACATTACTCCTTATCTTAAAGTAAAATTTGCGGTACGTGAATATTTCTTCATAAATTGCTGGGGAAAAGCTATAGATATATTTTAAGTGCCATTTAAAAACCATAATTTTTGTAGACTTTTAATAATTGTGTGAAACTTTTTCACATACTTTTATGAATTAGTTCCTAGACGAACTGATGGATTTACTAAACAATTGAAGATACTTAATCAGTACCACTGAAAAGCAATCAATAATTCACTTATTTGGCATATAAATGGGGTCTGTGAGAAAGAAAGAGTAAAATGAATAGAGCAGGTGCAATTTCAGCGGAGAGTTAAGTCCATTTCAAACATAAAATACGAGGGTTGCCTTTCATATTTCGGGACTGGACTATCCTGGTGCTGCCATCTACCAGCCGACGTCCCTAGCGTAAAGTTCGAGTTTTTGTCGGTATACTTTACTCAGAACGTTTCGACGTACAGGCGTCATTTGTGTTGTTTACAGTAAGTTGAAAAATTAATCTGGGTATAAACATAAAATTAAGTCGTGAACATTTCCGTGCAATAATTTTTTACAACTTTCGATGTGGATTATCGCAACAACAGTGCATCGATGAACTGAATTCGACTTTTGGCGATGAAGCACCATCAAAAACCACCATATATCGTGGCCGTGGTTCGCTCAATGACGAATATCGTGAAGGTCGTCCTTAATCGGTTGTTGTTCCAGAAAACATCGATGCTGTGCGTGAATTCATATTGCAGGATGCGACTTATCGTGAGATAGAGGCATCCTTGTGCATTAGCATTTGGCCACCAAAAAAATTTGTTCGTGTTGGATATGACATAATTTGACACCCGCACAAAAAAGGGCTCGTGTCGATTGGTCGAAAGAAATGCTCAAGAAATACGATTGCGGTGTTTCCAAACACGTCTATAACATCGTTATAGGCGACGAATCATTGACCTATGAATATGAGCCCGAGACTAAACAGCAGTCGAAAGTATGGGTCTTCAGAGACGAGTCGAATCCAATAAAAGTTGCGTGCGCGAAGCACTTCGAAACAAATGGTCGCCTGTTTTTTCAAAAAAACCGGACGTGTAGCAACTGTACCGTTAGTGCAACGTCGGACGGTCAATTCTGAATGGTACACAACCATTTGTTTGCCAGAAATCTTCGGAAAAATGAGGGAAACCAACCGCCGAAAACGCATCGTTCTCCTCCAGAACAACGCGAGTTCTCACACATTTGATTGAACTGATGACTCATCCGCCGTACAGCCCTGATTTGGTATCCAATGACTTCTTCTTATTCCTGCACATCAAAAATAAATTATGAGGTCAACGTTTTTCAACGCCTGAAGAAGCGGTTGATGCGTTTAAAATGCATGTTTTGGAGGTACCTCCGTCGGAGTGGCAAAAGTGCTTCGAAAATTGGTTCATGCGCATGTAAAAGTATGATGAAGACTATTTTGAAAAACAAGCCATTTGCGATGATTAATTTCTTTTTTGTTTTCTATCTCCGAAATATAAAAGGCAACCCTCGTACCCAGCGTCTGTATTATGGTTGTATTGTATAATTTTAAAACAAAAGAATATCCAGCTTTTCGTTTTTAGGTGTGTATTATTGGTACTCTACTTCATGTAAAACCGTAAAGAACAATTACTTTTACAATTGCTTGCAAACTACTTCTGTGATATTTTATTTTTGTTATAAAAGTTAGTCTTTTTTACAACACTTAACCATACCATATTTACTGTTGGCAACAGAAAACAAGGAAAATACTTGTATGCAATAAATTATATTGTGGTGTCGTGAAATCAACTACTTAAATAAAAAGACATATTGTAACAATTTTATTGGACCACATTATTCTAATTGCACCATTTTTTCCAATTGTTTTTAACTGTGTTTTTTTCTATTCTGTTTTACTCACTTCCCTTGTATCTGCTGTCAATCTACATGCACAACAACATATTAAAGCATGTTTTTTAAGGGATACTATCAAGCAAAACATCAGAAAACTAAAAGAATATCATGTGGTTTAAAATAATGACAAAACGTAATTCAAAGAACAAAATTTGTAATTTGGAGTAGATATGTACTGAAATGTTTGTTCTCAGGAAAAAATTTGAATTTTGTAAATTGATTAAATTTTTAACCCGTTTGTGGGATTCAGGAGTATTCTTTGATACCCGTTCGGCAATTTTTATGAATTTTTGAAATTAATAAATGGAAATTAACGAATGTAAAAATTGAAAATGAAGCTAGCCTTGATTTTGAGAAGATGTCATATAAACACTATGTTCGATGTGACATTTACTGGAATCTGCCTATTCCATCCTCCAATCTTTTTTTCTAATTTGAATTTATTTTCTAATTTTTACCATAACACTTTTAATTGGGACCCCAGCCAAATTACTAGTTAACTCGAAGAAAGTTTAACCAGGTTTGTTTAATTTATTGGCGTCCCTATCCTCCTTTATTTTAATCCCGATGGCGTTGCTTCTTTCCACAGCAAATTTTGATGAAATATAATCTCACGAGGAATTTTCGCTAAATAAAGTTATTTATAGACGTAGCAAGAGAGAATGAATGTAGTGACACTACCAGATGACGAACTATACGAATCTATGCTTTAAAATATAACTGACATTTAAATACGAAAATGTTTTACCAAAAACGAAGATGCCTTAACGAAACATATTAAATGTACGAAATAATTTTCCCTGTTGTTTGTTGTAGGAGAATTTTACATTAATTTTGAAGACTTGCGAAATTAGGAAAATAAAAAGATGAGTAGTCTTGCCTTCGATCTACTAAGATAATCGTTATCTAGACTTATATTATTTATTTTAAGTCAACACTTTAAGGCCAGTCAGCCTGGGGGGAAAATTGTGGCTTTCGAGAAATAGCTTTTATCCGCCAGCGGGATTTTCATTGCTATCGGATGGCTATCCTGAATACCTTATTCGTTTGAGACTGTAAATGTTGAACATAACAGTATTATTAATTCTATATTTTCAACAACAGTTGAAAGCGGAAACCGAAATGGAATGCAGTAAAAGGAGTTTTTCTTGAATATTTGAAAAAGCCTCATTCCATGTCAAGTGGACCAAACTTAGATATGGTCTCTACTCGACCTTCTCCAATTTTGATGACATTTTTACCGGATGTACATATCGGTCTTACATGGAATTGTGCCAAATTAGAGCTTCGTAAGTGGTATGGTTGGCCCACTAAGCCAGTTTTTTCATGTCACGATAGTAACGTAATTTGTTTCCTTAGTGCTCATGCCCTGAGATGACTACAATGCTGAAAGAAATTCAACGTATAGTGGCTCATAAATCTTGTCGTGACAAATTTAGGTCGTATTTTAACGGCGTGTATCTGCTAACAGAAATGACTTTGTGTGTCTTGAAGCTGCGCAAGTGGCGTCTTGACTGCTCAAATAATGACTGAGTTAGTCATGTTCAAATTCCAGTCGAAAATTTCATGCCTCAATTTTGACTCATTTTTAAGAGGCCGTATCTGAAAAGGGGCACATCGAATTTGAATTTTTTTAATACCACTGAAAGGAGCACGTTTTGTTTGACTAGGAAGAGATTGTTCTGTTTTTGAGACTTTGCCTTTAAAAGCAAAGAATCTTAGTTTTTGCTCATGTAAAAAATATACATGGTTTATATGTCGTGTGTTGGTCCATGGTGGCTTTGTTATTACCAGTCGCAAAAAACTGGTATCCCCATTGCCAAGGAGCCATGCCGGATGGCCAGGCATGCCCAGCCTCGCGTGGGTTTCTTTACCACAGGTTCCCAAGCCTGAATGTGGGCGTCTAACAGGTTCCCCAAGCCTGATTGTGGGCGTCTAACAAGTTTTCAAGTCTAAATATAGGTATCTAACAGGTTTCCAAGCATAAGTTGGGTATCCTTATGCCCCAAACCATAACGTTCCACTTCTCATTGGTTCAGTTGCGGGGATCTGGTGCTGATAATGACCATAGTTGTTTCTGGCAAGTTATATTGTCTATTCTTGTTGTTGCCCATCAACTGGAATAATTTTATTATTCCGGGTCCATACTGGAATAATATAAATAATATATATTATTTATAATATATAAATAATTTATATTATTCCAGGTCCATATTGGAATAATATAAATTATGTACATGTGGCCAATAGAATGAAGTGCGGGTCTACTGGGCTGTATGATATTGTCCAAGACATTTTCTTCATTTCAGAGACATTCCCAATCCACCATTTTTCATTATAAATACAAGCAATGTATCCAATGATATCAATTGTTTTGTGGCAAATGTTGATCAAGGTGCAAGAACAACCGTTAACCATGTGGATATTGCAAACTTGCAACTAGGACAGTACATTGTATTTATGATGGAAAACGGTGGATTGGAAATCTCATAAAAATCAATCTCTTTGGCTCAATACAAAAGAGACATTCGGAAATTGATATACCATACGCCTCGATTGAAATTTTATCAAGTACCTAGTAGATTCAAATAATTTACAAATTATTTTTTTTTGAACGCAATGTACGAAAAGACAATCACACGCACTTTATGTACATATGTTAGAAACTAACAAGTTTTCACAGACAAGTATTAATACTTTAGTGAAATTTATTAATATTATTCATTAAATAATTTCTATCAGCTTACTTATAATGCATTATTTGGCACACAAACCTTTGTTTCAATAAATTGTGTTCCTAGTTTCAGACGTATGGATCAGTATGGATGAGAGTATCGAATTAAAGATACTCTAATCACTGAAAACGTCGAAATTAATAGCACAGAGGTACGCTGATGACCTGTAAGGCGGCGAAACGCACGTCCGCACATGGTGGTTGTTGGTAGTTGGTTTCATTATTGTTTAATTACCTCTGGCAGGTTAAGCAATCAGTCGAGCTGCTACCCTCACAGAAAAATGGAGCATTATGAGTTGCTCACTTCTGTAGAGGTCGATATAGGGTAAGGGTGGCAGTCGTTGGCACATTTAGGTTGGTACGGCTTTTGTATTCACGTCATACAGCATTTCATTTAGGAAGGCCTTTAGTAACAGGTTCATTCGAAAGAGAAAACTGTATTTTTAAACTATGTCGCTTGTTTCGACTCTATCTTTGTTTTCAGTAAAGTTGTTCTAAAGAGAAATGAAGACTGTTATATTTCATAGTGTTTGGCAGGGATGTCACAGTTGTTGGCATGTGTGAATGCAGTGGTTGGCATACCTACTTTAAACAAGAATTTAAGTAGAAAGCTGGATATGTAATTTGCACCTAGCACCTGTAGCAAATAAAAATATTTGGCTTAATTTATTTATGAAAAATGTATAAAACGTAATAACTTCTTATGTACTGCAACAACTGTATACAAAAATTGCAGAAAAAAATGTTTTATTGGCACATCTAGAATGTATAGTTCGCGTGCACTTCGAACATTTTCGCCCCATCCTGGTTAATGATATTGATTCTGCACACAAATAGCAAATCCCTCTGGATAAGCACCTCATTTCTTTTTTCATTTCTAGCTCCAAAAGCACGCGTTCTTCTTTTTCCACCTGGGGGGAGTCTACCTTAGTTTGTAGTGCATCAGTTTCTTTAAATTCATCTTTAGTCTGTTTTATCATCTTTTCTGGGAACATATTTTCTTTGCTTTCATTTTCAGCACCTCTTGTACATCTCCTTTTATTCTCAATGGCCACATTATTTTTCTTATTTTCGTTACGAATCGGGCTAATTTTAATGTTTTGAAGAATATTTATATTTGCCTTAATTCTTTTAGATTGTTTTAAATTCACTTGGTTTTGTTTCATTTTTTTACTTTCTTCCCGAAGCTTTCGCTTTTTTTTTTTTTTCTTCTTCTTGCATTTTCTTTTTCTTTTCTTTCTCCTCCACTACACATTTCCACTTTTCAGAAGTTATTACGTAAGGTAATCTTTCTATGTCTCGCTTGTTTTTCCTTTTGGGACTTTTTGGCAAATGAAGAATGTTACTCAAAGAAGATTCTGCTGATGTTACAGGCTCAGCATTGTTACAAGCAACTTAAATTTCTTCCTTCTCATTAGGAATTTCCAATGGCTTACTATTGCTGCTTGTCGGAGCTGCGAAAATCATTTGATTTTTGTCATAATCTTGTAAAGCTTGATTTAATTCCGCATTGAATGATTCAGTTTCTAATATTTCCATGGACATATTTTCAATATCGTACACTGACGAGCTTTCAGCTACTACTTGATGCTTATTAAAAAAAATTCCATATTTTTGAAAGACAATTTCTATCAGAATTATTTATAGCCTTCTTGCCAATTTCAAATGATTTAAGCAAGTCCGTTCCAAGAAAACTTTTAAATGTTTTAAAATCGAGAACAGGTTCAGATTTAGTTACATTGTGATCATTGTTTATACCAACTTCACATTTTCTTTCTGCGACATTTTGTATACCCTCATTAGGTCCTCCAAGACATTTTGAATAGTCAATGGCATTACAGTCCCATGGAAATAACCCTGTTGCTTTAAAGCCATTGACTATTGTTGCACTTTTGACATAATTTTCGATTACCTTGGAAAGAAGTGGTGCGAAATTTTCTTTCGTAAATTGCAATAATGGATGTTTTCGCCTCCATTCCAAAATCCCTCTTTGCCAGCCAGTCTTTAAAGGTTTGAAGGCGGCGACATCAGCAGGTTGCAATAACCTTGTTGCATTGGGGTACAACGCTATCAAAACTATTCCTAGTCTGTTACAAAACTGACTTATCTGCAATGTGAGATGAGTTTTATGTCCATCTACAAACAGTATAACTGGCTTTTCAATATTTTTTTCATCTAAATATAAATTAAATACATTGGCTATATATTCATAAAAGAGGGAAGCTTTCATCCAGCCATTATCTGAATAACCGATGCCCCACTTTTCAGGCACCGTTTCAAGTATTTCTTTTGGTGGCTTTCTTTTATAGGGATAAATAATCATCGGCGGCGAAAGGTCACCATTGGCGCTAAAGGTAAACATTACTGTAAGCGATGCTTTTACCACACCTTGATCTACTTCATATACATTTTTTGTACCTTTGCAAGCTAATACTTTTTTATTTTTTGGACAAAGAAGAAACTTTGTTTCATCCCCATTGAATACTCTACGAGAATCGTTTAAAATATGTTTCAAACCTTCTCTTTTTAATTCATTCTCGATGGTTTCAAACCAATTTCTTATATTCGTTTCACTAATACAAGCGCTGGCTTGGGTAACGGATTCAGTTGTTCTAAGGCGCAGTTCGGAATGTCTCTTTATAAATGCCCGGTACCATCCCTTACCCGGTAAACCATCCCGAAAAAGAGTACTCCTACTGCAAGATTTAATAAAGTTTCGTACGCTGTGCTGTACATCCTCTATTCTTCTCGGAAAGCCTTTCCTTTGACATGCATTTATCCATCTGATAGTAACATTTAATTAGATACCTATTGTACAATAAAAAAAATTCACTTACTCTACCAATGTTGCCTCTTCTTCAGTGGTTAGATACGTAGCTGGGCCATAGCCAGGCTTTTTAAATTTGTCTCCCATTCGAAATTGTATTGTAACTCTAGGTACACCAAAAACTTTTGATGCCTTCAATTTTGGCATACCATCTCTGACGGCCTGAACTGCTTTTGAAATTTTATCTTCCCTTTCATTCATATCTTTTTTTTAAATAAAAATTTTACAAATAGCGCAAAATTATAAATATTTATGTTATACAACCATGTATTTATTTTCTACAAGAGCACTAAATTTACTAAATTCAAAAAATCAACAAAAAATAATCACTGAAATAGATACAGGTAGGTACCTACTTAGAAATGCCCAATTATGGGATTTTAATCACCATGCCAATCATTGAATTACTAGATAAAATTCATGAGGCAGTTATTGGCACCCATATGCCAACAAATGAAATTTGCACTTTAGTAGTATACAGTGGTTGGCATCTAAGCTTTTAGGTTATAATTTGTTACATAAGGGATTTTTTTTATTACAGGTACATGCATTAATAATATACAAGTAATGGTGAACACCCACCTAAATTTATTCTTTCAATGGCGCAAAAATAAACACAATTTCCCTGACACTAATCTATAATGAAAACAAATTCAATCAACACAGTCATCGACACCCCGCCATACGCGGGAAAGTAATGGAAGTAAATGTGCCTACTACGCATAGAACTATATTGAATTATAGTATCAACAGTGCCAACTTTGGTTTAAATAAAAACCTAACGCAGTCAATATTAATTGTAATAGATTATAAAAGAAAATGTAATGATGTGCCAATGACTGTTTACCTGCCAACCATTGTCGTCTTTACCCTAGCTATTAATTTCGACATTTTGAGTGATTAGAGTATCTTTAATTAGATACTCTCATCCATACTAGTATTCACTATCTTCGTATATATACGACAATGTCAAATACATTGACCAACTTCCACAGAGGTACGCTGATGAGCCGTAAGGCGGCGAAACGCGCGTACGTACATGGTGGTGTAAGTAGTTGGCTTCATTATTATTTATTATTATGTCTCCGTCTTTTTTTATAAAACTTTACAAACTGGAGATATCTTTAGCTTTGCTTTGCTCTGTGGGCATACTTACTGATATGAATAATTTCTTTCCACATGACATGAAAGTTGCTTTGGAAATTTAATTGTAATATTGGATTTTCCCGGTAGATGTTTTATATATCTGAGCATAGCTTTCAATAGACAAACAAAACATAGCAATTACTTTTGTGCTGTCTGCGTAGGAAATCTGTTACCGTGAGAACTTTATAAAAGTTTCTAAAACGAGTTCAATTTGATCGTACAAGCAAAATAACGAAACGTGCGTCCAGTGATAGTGAAGCGTTTCAAAGCTAAATAAGAGAATTATTTGCAAATGATAAAAGTAATCCAAATGCTAACTGATTTTAATTATTAAAAGTTATCATAGGGATTTTTTTTTGAATCACAAATATCAATCTTTCCCAGTGTTATAAACCTGAAAACTGTTTTTTTTTTTTTAATTATTCCGACGGCCATGTTTATGAATACATGCTAGAAAAATAATGAATAATAAACTATTTTCGTTCGATGGTCAAAGTTATGCACACTCCAACCACTTTAAACGCTCATTATCTCGGTTATACATACATATATTTATGAGTTACGAGCGAAACGAATAAAATTTTTGTATAACGTAGCTAATCTCGCCGCAAATTTCGTGACAATTATATCGGATCGTGGACACGCGACGATTTTTAATATATACGACCGACGCGCCCCCTCACGCAATCGGATCACAACAGCGTAAACCCGAGAAAATCGAGATATAGCAGAAAAAAATACGAAGCTACGCATTACGTATGTACAGGCAAATGAATGCGTCGTTACTCGCGCTATTCACTGGTTTAATCGCCCGAATTATTGTTGCTATTGCTGCTGCCTATATTTATTATTAAAAGCTTCATCGTAATTGTGTTATTGTGTAACGTATTTTTACGTGTTTTAGTGCCATCTAGGTATTATATGTGTGTGTATAGGTAGGTGAAAATCAAACAGAATGCATGCATGATATAATTAAAACCATTTTGAACGTTAGAAAGTATGTATTTTTATTTAAATGCTTTCGTTGTAAAAGATATATATCAAAAGATAAACCAATGATATACACTAGACTCCTGATTATCCGAAATGTACGAGACCGAACCCATTTCGTTTGATCGAAATTTCGGATAGTACGGAGATGAAATTGATTTTACAATTATGTGCGTAGATTTAAATACCTCTTACTATAGAATTTCTTTTAGAACATTACAAAGCAGCTATGTGGTTATCTATTAAAAACATTTCTTTGTTATTAAAAATTTAATAACGATTTACAAAAGAATCCATTTTTAATTGGTTGGACTTGCATAGGTAATGTTTCTCCATCCTTCATTTAAAAAAACATCAGTCGTGCTTGCCTCCGGTCCTTGCTCGATGTAAATGCTTAAAACACTCTACTGCTTCCTGGTGTGAAATATTTTGCATTGGACTTCCTCTTCATCATGGAGATCTTCATTTTCACTAGTTAGATTAATTAGGTCTAAGTTTGACAATTGTTTGGCATCTTCCTTTTCTGACTGAATCCATGCGTCAATATCCTCGAGAGCAGGGGTTCCCTAAGTGTGCGTTGCGGCGCTCCGGGCACGTAGAGAGTAAACAGCGGACTGATAGAGTTTGGGAACCCCTGTTCTAGAGTAATGTCCTTAAAGCCACGTATTTTAGTCGCAAGATTATATATAACAACCTAGAATCTCTGGAGATTTTACGTCAGCAGTTGTCAAACAGGCAATTGCCCTTGATGCTCAACAAAATTTTGATGCGACCCCCACTTTTTAAGTTTTATTTAATACATAGTTGTTATATCGATTGTCAAAAATATCTGGGTATAGAA
This sequence comes from Dynastes maya, assembly GCA_029619315.2. Taxonomy (NCBI): domain Eukaryota; kingdom Metazoa; phylum Arthropoda; class Insecta; order Coleoptera; family Scarabaeidae; genus Dynastes; species Dynastes maya. The sequence goes on along the minus strand of JAROYE020000010.1, from coordinate 19,340,786 downwards.
TACAGTAGAACGTATGCATGTGCGGTACATATCTGGCAGCAGCGCGTTGGCTTGATCACACGATCACACACGTATATCCATCGTACATCAATCCAGTTCGTTGTCGTTGAATAATAAACCAATGAAATAATAGTTTACATGTCAGGTAATAATTTTAATTTGAATTGTCAAAAAAGTGCAAAAAAGCATGGTTGTGTGCGTTATGTGGTATGTTTATTTACCAACGATTCGATACGCGGAAATTATGACAGAAAAAAGTGATTTTAGAGAAACAGGATTTACAATTAGTGCATTCCATAATACTTTACATGAAACGTTCACACAAGCACTTGCATACTTGTACCTTGGGGAAAGTATCTAAAAAAACATGAACAGAAATTCATTCTTTTATAAACCTGATTAATACTACTATAATGCTATCACATTACAATATTTCTAGCAAGATATGCCAGATATGATTGGAAAGCCTGTAAATGTAATATTTTGAGCTGGTTTTTGAGAGCCGTGACAATCGACATGCTTCGAAATGTGCGAGAATTTTTATAACAGACTCGGACAACGTCTTGTTGTGGAAGGAGGGATTTTTAAGCCTCTTGTATAGAATTCTATTTATTTTTTGAAAGAATAATCTATTTATTCACTTTGTTAGAGTTTATTTTTTGGTTTCATTGGAACTAGACTTTTATTTTTGCTTTACGCAGTACACATGGCTTAATACAGCTTCTACATTCGCTGCTCCAATATTTTGAAACGACATTTTCGACTTGTAAATATTCTCTTTATAAAGCGCGTCATGCATAGATTGATCAACACAAGTCGGACAATCGACTGCACAACTCAGATCATTTTGACGTTTTTTGAATATTGTGACAATGACAATGCTAGTATATAATGTAGTGAGGATTTACGCCGTTGCCACAGTTAATTCCTATCCCCAGAAGTTTATGACATAGGCGGTATATGGTTTTCTATATATTTTTGCTTTTTGTTATATTTTACCCCCTACAAACAATAGATGTCAGCAGCGATTTTTCTAAAATTATTTTAAATCTAAATCTAATATACATACATAAACAAAAAAATGTTTTAATATATTCACAGCAGGGGAGAGGATATAACTCAAGGTTAATTTTTTTATGTTTTATTGTAAAGCCTATCACCATTTTAACATGTTGTGTTCGTCCCTTTTTACACATATTTAACATTATTTTTAAAAGTGATCCTCTTATTCCATGCGAAGTATATTTTACAAGTTTAAGTTATAATACTTTATTACGAGGGTGAATCAAATATAAACCGGAATGTTTTTCGTACCGTGGCTTCTGAGGTTTATCGATGAGGATGTCCCGAGAACATTCCACCGCTAGCGAACGCCACATTACCACCTAGTCAGTAACTATCGATGGCGGAGCTAGAAGTACCGTCGTCCGTTGCGCAACGGATTATAGTTTAATTTCTTACGAAAGAGGGCGTAAAACCATCAGAAATGTTGAGAAGGCTTGAGGCACAGTTCAGGGATAAGACACTTAAAAAGACACAAGTGTATTCATGGCACAAAGAATTTGTAGAGGGACGAGAAGCCATAGAAAATGAAGGCCACCAACGTCGACCAAGAACCAGCGTGACAGCGGAGAACATTTATACTGTTGGCCGACTTCTCGAGGACGACCGACGATTAACAGTAGTCGAAATTGCTTCTGAAGTGGGAATCAGCTTTGGCAGTGCTCACGCGATCATTACTGACGACCTTGGATTTCGGAAAGTGTCCGCAAGGTGGGTTCCTCCTCTTCTCACCGAACATCAAAAACGGAATCGTATGGAAGTGTGCCAACGCCATCTGAACCGCTATACGGCTGAAGCGGAAGGTTTTTTGCACCAGATACTGACTTATGACGAAACCTGGGTGCACCATTACACCCCGGAATCGAAACAGGCAAGTATAGAATGGCGAAAGAAGAACGAATCTGCACCTGTCAAAGCTAAAACTCGGCTCTTGGCTGGAAAGGTTTTGGCGACCGTATTTTTCGACTTTAAAGGAGTCTTACATATTGATTTTCTCCACGACCGTCGAACTGAAAATGCCACGTACTACTGCCAACTTTTAGACGAGACAAAAAATGCATATTGTCGGAAAAGACGCGGCTTTCCCATAAGAGACGTTATCCTGCTGCAAGACGATGCCCGGCCCCATACAGCTGCCATAACGCGACAAAAATTTGAAGAATTGTCATGGACTACACTAGAACACTCTCCTTACAGTCCGAACTTATCGCCCTGCGATTACTACCTGTTTGGACCGCTGAAAGAAGCTCTTGGAGGACAACGTTTTGATAACGGTGTTGCAGTTTTCGTGCGCAATTGGCTTATGGCGCAACCATCTCCGTTTTACGATAACCGAATAAAAAAATTATCTAATCTCCTGATTTCGTGTCACATTTTGTTGGGAAAAATGTGTCACGAAATCAGGAGATTATGTAGAAAAATAATTTTAAGTCTTTGTATTTTTATCATGTCCTAATAGATTAAAAAAAAATAATTCCGGTTTATATTTGATTCACCCTCGTAAATTTGACAGAACTTTTATCTGCGTTCTGTTAACTGTATCTTATAAAAAAAATTCTAGATTTTTACCAATAATTGTTCTTTCTGATATCTTAACGCTAACTATTAGGTGTTACTTTTAAAACGTTTCGGTGGATATCTACTCCACAGGCGAAACACAATCTGCCTGTTGGAATCGTTCGTGCTGGGAGTTTCGTGAAACTTCAACGCTTACGAAGGGGCAGATAGTGTTCACAGATTTAATACACGATATGACTAAGTTAGTTGGGCATTTCATGATAAGCCTCGTCAGAAGGTGAAATCGTAAGCTTTAAAGGATACGCCGATGTTTCAGGAACTACCTTTCGCCATGTTCCCATGACATATACAGTATCTACATTCATCTTCTTCACTTTCATGTTGACTCGGTTCTGTTGGTTTATTTGGTTTATCAATAATTTTGTTCCACGATTTTTGTATGGTCGACTGTTTTATATTGTTCCAGGCAATCCAATATATTACATTTTTTAAGTTAATATTTTTCAAACAATCTCTTAAGTCGTTCCCTTCATTCTCCTTCTCTAATACAGATTGTAATATTTTTTTCTGGTAGTTTCTTTTCATGTTTTCCAAACCATCTTGATCCATCAGCTGAAGTAAAGAGGTGACATTTGGTGGTGAGAATAGAATATTAATTTCTCCAAACCTAAGTTCGTCTTCAGATAAGTGAGAAAGTGCATTATGTACTAGCAACAAAGCTTTAATAGGTAGTCCATTTTTCTTAAGGAATTTCGTAACCGATCGATCTAACAAACTATTCAAAAAATCAGTTTCTAAACAATTTCGAATCCATCCATGAGCTTTTTTTATGTTTATAGTACAACGCCATCAGTTTAGGGCCCAGATTTTTAAATGCCCTTGGTGTTACTGATTTTTCTAAACACATGAGGCGAATTTTATGGTAGTCACCCGATCTTATATAACTTATAAATTTCAAAATAAACAAACGCGAGAGCGCTGGAAAGAACTAAGATCGCTTAATATCGGTAAACGTAAACTCATTAAAATACAGCAAATGCTATCGGATGCTAATGCCATTAGTGATTATTTTGTTTCCGTGATAGCAGACATTAGAAGTGTATTAACTAGTGATAATTCGTTTTTGAAATTGATTTATTAATCTAATTGTAAAATGAATTTTAAGTGCTTCTTAAATTTTGAATGTGTAACTGATGATGATATTTATAAAATAATAAATAGCATAAAATCAAACGCTACTGGCACAGATAATCTTAATATTAATCTTATAAAGCTTTGTTGTTCAACAGTTGTTCCCTTGCTGATCCATTTGGTTAATTTTTGTATTATAAATTCTGAGTTTCCGGATGCGTGGAAGATGGCTAGGGTTATACCAGTGCCAAAGTGTAACTCGCCGTTAAGTTTTACAGATTTGATACCCGTGAGTATTTTGCCGTATTTGTCAAAAGTCCTGGGAAAGGTTTTGGCACATCAGCTGCGGTAACAGTTGTTATTAAATGGTATACTACCGGATCACGCTTTAGAGCTGGATATAGTTGCACTACAGCTATACTAAATGTAATGGACGATGATTATTTCTGCAATAGTTAAAGGGCAGGTAGTAGTACTGGCTAGTTTCGATTTTTCTAGGGATTATGACACAATTGAACATGAATTGTTGTTATCGATCTGTCACTATGTTAGGTTTTAATGCAATTAAGGTGATTAGATCTTATACAGCTTCGATAAGAATTATAAAACGGTAATACCAGATAGAGAAGAATGGAAAAAAGGGCCGCTTATCAAAGCTGAATCTATCTGGTACACAAACGGTTCAAAGACGGAAACTGGAGTTGGAGCCGCAATTTGCGGGATTAGATCACAAATAACTGAGTCGCTAAGCCTAATTCAAAGCGCCACAGTATTTCAAGCCGAAATAACAGCAGTGCTGGGTTGTACTGAAGATCTCGACAAGCAAGAAAGTAACTATCGATCTATTGCTATCTATTCAGACAGTCAAGCAGTGATAAAAGCACGGACTCCACACAGGTAAAGTCGAAACTAGTGTGGAAATGCATGAATGCCCTCAATAGGCTGGGCAGCCGATCTAAGGTGATCGTGGTCTGGGTGCCGGGACACGAAGGTCATCGAGGGAATGTTAAGGCAAACGAATTAGCCCAAGCAGGCTCGTCAAATGCTGACAGAAACGCAAAACATTCACTGGACATAGCATATACGGTAGTTAAAGCAACTACTAAACAATGGAAAAATGAGAAATCTCAAGACTGGAGGAAGAGTATCCTAGGTCAGAGACAGGCCAAGCAATTAGTAATTGGACACAGACCTAAATTTACAGCAGACCTACTAAGCAGGGACAGAAAGTCTGTTAGAACAATAGTACGCTTGCTAACAGGACACTGTATGCTCAAGGAACATGTGAGCAATTTAGATCTGACAGAGGAAACAGCGTGTAGATTCTGCCAGGTGTAAGAAGAGACTATCGTCTACCTGCTGTGCGATTGTGTAGCACTAGCAGGAATACGGCTCTTACAAGTGGGATTGGAATATCCAAATGCCGAAACCTACGCAGAGGGATCACTCACAAGGCTGCTAGGTTTGGTGATAAAGGCAAAGCTAGCGTAATTGATCTAATGATAGAGGAACCACAATAGATATGAAAAGGTTGCAGTGGAATAGGTCAAGAACCACGTGGAGAATGAACCTAATGTAATCTAATCTGATTATCTCTGGAAAATGTAGGTGTGCCACTGTAGATTTAATTTTAAATGCAGATCTCATGAATAGGGTTAGTGGTCTATCAATGCGAACCCCAATTTGTGAATTTTTTTATTTGTCAATAATGACTAGTGAAGTGTAAGACGGGTGCGTTGTCTTGGTGGAACGAAATATTATTTTTCCTCAAATGCGGCCGTTTTTCCGCAATTTCTGACTTCAGGTTGTCAAGTAATAATGCGTAGTATGCCCCCGTTATTGTTTTTCTTTTTGCAAGATAGTTGATTAACACAACACCATATCTATCTCACAAAACAGTCGCCATCACTTCCCCTTCCGATGGAATAGTCTTCGCCTTTTTTGGAGCAACAGGGCTTTGGAAATGTTCATTGGAATGCGTTTTTGGTCAAGTTGCTCAATTTGCGCTAAAAGCCAGTGGCGGGCGCATAAAAGTTTACACAAAATAAATGGTGAGAAATAAAATATAATACCTGCTCAAACACTTACCGTCTTAAGAGTCTTCCGTGAAATCACAAAGTGAATAATGTTTGTTAAATATCTGCAACATTAGATATGTTTCCACAGTTGCTTCGGCAAACCGAGTGCGGCGCGAGGAAAAAGTGTGCTTATATGCAGAAAACGAACGTTCTACGTCTAGTGACGTTATATTTGCGTAATTAAAATAATCTTTGGAACAACTTAACGGTTGACGCACCTTCACAAATTTGCCTTAATGTGCCAGAATCAGAATCCTTCCCTAAAACACTTTCAAATCTTTCTAGAACACAAACATTTAACATTTTTTGCGTCTTGTTGCACTATTTGCAGAGATTCCACTAACGACACCGAAGGATTTTGTAATTTTTCTATTGTCTCCACTAGTCCGAAGTAATCGTTCTGAATAGTTTTTAAATCCGTTTTAACTTGACTATCTTGAAATTTCAACTCACTTTCCTTAATAGCAACAGCTTCTTTTGAATCGAATTGTAAAACCACGTTCTTAATATTCTCAAAATATTCATGATAATAAAACGCGGCCTGTAACCATGTTCTCCAACGTGTAAGAATACATTCTGGTGGCTCAGGCATTCGGGGACACAGTCTGTGAAATTTGACAAACTCTGCTTTTGTATGCGCTATTAAAGCGTCTACCTCAGGATAACATTTTCTAATACTATCTGTCACATGACTGAAAGCATGAATTTTACACGGAATATGTAACAAGTTAGCAAAATGTTATCGAGAGACCGGTCTACAGAAAGCATGTTTGCGGCACCATCACTCATAAACATCAACAGTTGGTTTGTTAAAAGTTCAATCTTTTCCAATGTGTTTAACACTAACTTTGAAATTACTTCGGCAGTACATTGTTTTACTCGTTTGGAAGCTAATAGAATTGAAGGTGACGATTGATGTGGTTCCATTGTACGTACCATTACATTAACCACAGAATGTTTTTTACGATCTGTTGTTTCGTCCACACATAACCACAGTTTTTTATCTTTCAACTCCGATTTAATTCTTTTTTCAACATGTTCGCGAGCAGATGGCACAATTCTTTTTAACGTTGCCCGACTTAGTGATTTTCAGTCTGAATATTTACTCCGAAAGAAGACATATACTTCCTTGTCTAGTAAATTAAACGGTAGATTACATGCAATAAAGGTAACACGTAAATCAAATTTAAATTTGTCATAGTGTCGTGTGCAATTTTTTTTGAAAAATGCTATTTACTATTTACATGACGGAGACAATCCCTTTTGGACCAACACATTAAAGGGATATTACAAACTACACATTGAATTTTAACGCCACCATAATTTAGGTCAGGTATAAATTCTGTAACTTTGTCCAACATTGGTTGTTTTCGCAACATAGGAAACATTTTTAAAATAAACATAGAACTACGCAATAGTATTTACAGCAGCGTACATGTATATACAACAGATCTGTTTGAGACTCGCAGTTATACTGAGGGTTGTATCGAATCTCCGCCACTGCCCATTGGCGCTAGCGAACAACTCTAGTCATGAATGAGCGAGCGTGGCACCCAACACGCGGTTAGCTTGTTCATGCCCAAATCTTCAGTCGATATATGACATGAAAACTTAATGTTTGGTTTTGATTATTAAAAGAAAAAAGATATATGACAAACACGTTCTTTGGAGATGCTCATTGCGTCTACTCTGCCTCTCTAACTACAATTTGACAGTCGTCTAACCTTTCCTATATTATTGATAATGGTTGCAGTTTTTGGTCCTTTCGAACGTTCATCGTCTACTAAGTTGGTACTGTGGCAAATGATGGTGTAGAGTCGTCCGTAAGCAGCGTCCATCTCGGCTTTGTCGTATTGCCTTTAAAATGCCTTTTAAATAAGTAATGTTGTGCAACGATCTGAACATATCATTGTAAACTATGCAGATGATACCAATTTACTGGTTCGAGGAAGTGACTATTCTGAATTGAACAGAGAATGTAATAGTTATTTTTGTGCACTTGATAACTGGTTTCTTAACAACAACTTAGCTTTGAATCTAACCAAAACATCTTGCATGGTTTTTCGAACTTCTGCAGCAATACCAAGGCCTTCTTGTATTGAACTGGGCGGTAGGAAAATTGCTATAACCAGTTCAACCAAATTCTTAGGTCTATATATTGACGAATTTTTGAAGTGATCAGTGCACACGGATAACATCAGTAAACAACTTAATTCGATAACCTTTGGATTTAAAACTTTAAAAAAGATACTTAATACTCCGGATCTGTTCGCGGTTTATTATGGTGTATTTTACTCACGCATGAGTTATGGTATTATTTTCTGGGGTCAATCTCCAGAAGTATATAGAGTTTTTCTAGCTCAGAAGAAAGTCCTTAGAGTTATTTTCGGTTTATCAAGTAGAGACAGTCTAAAAACCGTTTTTAAACAGCATAATTTACTAACCTTTTATGGAGTATATATTTACAATTGCATAATTTTTTTGTTTCAAAATAAAATGAATAAAAATGATTCTAAATACAATCACGTACATAATACTCGTTTAAAAGATGACTTTTATCAGTACCCAATACATAGGTTAACATTAACAGAAAGGAATGTGTATTATTCTAGTCTACGTTTATATAACAAACTACCACTGTTCATCAAAACTAGCAACAATTTAAGAATATCGAAAAGCAGATTGTTTGAATATTTAGTTAATTTAGAACCGTGTTCGTTAAACGAATATTGGAATAATTAAAATTATGTGGTTTTGTTGACTTTTCTTGTATACCTTTGTATACTTCGAAATAAATATAAAAAATAAAAAAATAAAAATGCAAGAATCATAGTGTATCTTAAAAATTTAGACGAACTTCTGAAATTTTGCGTGGAAGTAGACTTTTTGATCCACTATGTACTAAAAAAAAATGGTTTGATTTTAACGTAAAATATGTTTATAGGGGTGCTTCCATTTGAAATGGGTCACACTGTACTATTTCAGAGTGCGATATTTAGCACTTGTCAACTGTTTATTGTGCTAATAATCATTACATTCTTGAATCGTCATAGAAAAGTTGCGTGACATGAATCTAACAAATTATGTAAATAATATAAGCGGATAATCGAATTTTGAATGAATTTCTATTCCTATCCGACCATCTATCGATTTGTAATTTAAAAAATAATTTGCACATGCAAATTTTGCATAATTTAGTTTGCCGACGAGGACGTGGACCTCGCGATGGAATTTTAACGCCTATTTAGAGAATACTCTTGCGGACGTGGTATATTTATTAGTTTTATTACATTCAATAAAATCGATTCAAAGGAAATTAGATTTAGATTATGGAGACTGGCCATGAATGATGAACGATCTTAAACGTAACACATAAAACAGAATGTTTTATCAATATTGCGCTACCTAATAAATAGCGTTAAGTAAACCTATAATTATCATCAGGTTAGCTGCTAGCGGTGATGTATGGCGAGACGACCACTTCAAATAACGCTAATAGAGGTAATTTGGCAATTCTTGGAAAAACATTATTTATGTAACAGGGCGAGAGGTTACAAAAAGAGAAACCTATGTGGAGCTCATTTTATTAGTCGTTCGAGTATATTCTACACCCCAATAACCTGTATTTTCTCGTACATCCACGCGAAACTGCGATGTCACCACCCCTTTCCCGGAAAATAAATGACCTATTCGACGTTTTCTCGGGAGAATCGATGGTGGAAACGATGAAATAGTAGCAAACATTGATTATTAATTATGTGTGCGTAGCTTTAGTATTCCAGGAACAAAAGCCAAAATGATTTGCTTTTGTTGTAAAATTAGTGATTTAATATTAGAAATAACTACTTTAGTTCTTAAGAATCTATAGCTTTACGGAAGTTTTATGAATTTAATTCATATTAAATCCTCGATAGATATTGATCTTTGCTTTTGCAAGCACTTTCGCCATAACGCAATTATTTTCTGATTCTCATAATAGTGCTAGGCATCCTTTTTAAAAGATAATTTCTAAAGAATAATATGTAAACTTTAAATCTGCAAGATCTTTAGAACTTTAATTCAATCGATCGATGACAATAGTATGTAGCTGCAGAAACGATTTGGGATCAAATCAAAAAATAGCTTGAAATATGTCGGAAGGATTGACAAACCTGAAATTTTTCTTGGGAAATAAATTGCAATAGACTTTATTGTTTTCAAAAGAACACTGAGTCGATTCTTAGTACTAGACATTCTATAAAAAAGTCGATTGAAAATTATACACAATATGAAGTAAAATTACAGGATTTTTAAAGTAATTCTATGTTATACACGTTGGCCTAGGTCTCACCGGGGTGCGAGATATATTGTACGTAGCGTGATCTGGCATACTTGCACTTATCCTCGCCGGCTAGCCTTGCCGCGCGCAACTGCCGTAACTCTGAGGAGCCTATCTGACGAACTCTTTGTCTATCTATGCGCTCGCGTGTTTATAATATGCGTACGGACCGCTGCTCGCTTTATGATATACTGCTACTGGATGGGATCTCTCAGTGAGACTCGAATGCGCTGTTGCCATTCACAAGGCAATCCTCCGTTCGTATCTGGACCAACGTGTATAGTAATTATATGAATATTTTGTAAGAATAAGAAAGTCACACGGTGTAATTGGATAGATACAATTTAAAACTGTTATTTACACATATCTAACAATAAGAAAACCACAGAATGATTGTAAAAATAATAGAAATAAACAGTTTCATTTTAAACTAAACGGATACTCTAAAACTGTGGCACTGGAATACTGAAACAGTTCACTAAAACCCTTACCACAACACTTAATTCGTACTGGACGCACGTTTCGATAGCCAAGCTATCATCATCAGCAGCAAGACTGAACTAACAAGCTAAGTGAAAAACTAACCTTATAAGGAAAATAAATTATGCAATATGTAAATTTAAAATCGTAAAATTTAATGAGCCGCTTCATTGCACAGGACTATAAATAGCCTAAAGGTAAATGAGCCGAATGACGTGAGTTAATAAATCCTAGATTACAATGAAGCGGTTCATTGCACATGGTTAAAATTACAACTAAAAGATTAAACATGATGTAACAAAGGATAAAGGCTGGAATTTAGTGGTCCTAAATCTGAATTCATTAAGTGAGTTTTGTTTTTGTAAATTTCCATGCCTTCATAACAATTTAATTGAGAAGTACTCCTTACGTTTTTAATTAACTTTATATTATCAACATTATGGTTATTTTCAAGCATATGTAGGACAACGCTAGATTTATCAAACCTTCTGAATTTGAGATGAGCCAAATGTTCTTTGTACCTAATTTTGATTGATCTTTTTGTCTGCCCAATATACACTTGATCACAATCTTTACATGAAATTTTGTAAATTCCTGATTTATCCATGTTATCCACTGGGTCTTTGGAATTTCCTAAAAGGTTTTTAAGGTTATTGCTCGAAGAGAAAACAATCTTGCGGTCAATCTTAGAAAAGATTTTTTGAAGACCCTTGGTGTAACATGGATAAAAGGGTAATTTAACATATTTCTTATTATTACGGCCGTCAATGCGTTCTAATGTGCTTACATTTCTAATTCTTAATCTATTCTTATGTTTCCTAATAGTATTATAGACGACATCTTCAGAGAATCCGTTAAAGTTAGAAATATTGATGATTTCTTTTAGTTCATTTTGATATCTATCTTTCGTTAAAGGAAAATTGAGTAACCGGTGCACCAAAAAGTTAATAGCCGAAAGTTTGTGTTCATACGAGTGATTAGAATCCTGTAAGATGAATCTATTATTACTAGTAGGTTTCCTATATACGTCTATTTCTAACTTATTTTTATTTCTTATTACTAACATGTCGAGGAAAGGAATCCTGTTGTCTTTTTCTTCTTCGTGGGTAAATTTGATAGAGGGAAATTTTGAGTTAAGTTGTTCTATGAAATCCGTTATTGAACATTTACTGATGTCAAAGATGATTTAACTTTGGAATATTTAGAAACACTTTTGTTAGATAACCAAATGGATAGAGAGGAAGTTACTAGCTTCATTTCTTTGACAAAACTTTGCATGAAACAAAACTTTTTCTAAATTAACAACACTTTTTATCAACAAACGGAAGGAACAGCAATGGGTAACAGCTTATCTCCGTTTATGGCTAACCTCTTTATGGGTAAATTTGAAACTGACCTGAAGAATACTTTCGCTTATTTCCCTCGGCTTTGGATCAGATACGTCGATGACATTTTTTGCATCTTTGACATCAGTAAGCAAGTGTATATTGGGCAGACAAAAAGATCAATCAAAATTAGGTACAAAGAACATTTGGCTCATCTCAAATTCAGAAGGTTTGATAAATCTAGCGTTGCCCTACATATGCTTGAAAATAACCATAATGTTGATAATATAAAGTTAATTAAAAACGTAAGGAGTACTTCTCAATTAAATTGTTATGAAGGCATGGAAATTTACAAAAACAAAACTCACTTAATGAATTCAGATTTAGGACCACTAAATTCCAGCCTTTATCCTTTGTTACATCATGTTTAATCTTTTAGTTGTAATTTTAACCATGTGCAATGAACCGCTTCATTGTAATCTAGGATTTATTAACTCACGTCATTCGGCTCATTTACCTTTAGGCTATTTATAGTCCTGTGCAATGAAGCGGCTCATTAAATTTTACGATTTTAAATTTACATATTGCATAATTTATTTTCCTTATAAGGTTAGTTTTTCACTTAGCTTGTTAGTTCAGTCTTGCTGCTGATGATGATAGCTTGGCTATCGAAACGTGCGTCCAGTACGAATTAAGTGTTGTGGTAAGGGTTTTAGTGAACTGTTTCAGTTTCATTTTACATAATCTGATGTGCTTAATCTGTATTATTTAGTAATTTTACTGGATGGGAAAGTTATAGTAAAATTAACAGATTTACGTAAGCTTTAGTAATATCGAATCTCAGTGTAATGTTGTGTAATTCGTTATGCTTCATGTAAATGTGTATATAAATATATCTAATTTAGTCTATAGGATTTGAAAATAAAAAGCTTAGAACAAACTTATCATAGCAATCAAAACATAATATTAAGACTATTTCTGAACGTCATGCTCAAAGGATAATATTGTTTACAATTATCTACCTTCGGCCTTAAATTTGCAGCAATATTGATAGATATGTATACACAATATGTACTGGAGTTCTTTCGGGTATCTCTCCGCGTATTGTGTTTATCCTGAGGAGGACAGTTCGCACGACGTTTCGGCGTAATCTCATTCGCCATCTTCTGGGGCGCTTGCTCGCTTCAATCGTTGAGCTACACTGCGTGCAGTGTAGCTCAAGTGCACCAGAAGGTGGTGAATGAGATTAGGTCGAAACGTCGTGCGAACTATCCTTCACAGGATAAACACAAAACGCGGAGAGACATCCGGAAGAACTTCAATACACATCGTACCCGCGGAAACCTTCGAATCAACACGTATATATAATGTACATATAAAAATGTGTCTATCCTCTGTTCTCAAAATATTAAACTGTATGTAAAATTACTCTGTTAGTTAATGAATATGTAATAATTTAATTTTGAAATTTTGGGCTTAAACATAGTTATTTATTTAAAATATTTACATCTGTATTGCAATATTTTCATTTGCAAATACGGAATAAGTAAGAAAATTTCCAGTATTGTTTTTCCGCATTTTGCAAATGTAAACTCATCAAAATCGAAGTACCTGATCTAGAGAGGGAAGCACGCGTTACAACAGTCGTGCATTTTATACATATTTTATATATATATACATATAAGAAGTTTCTCTTGTTTATACAGGTTGACACGCGGGCGAAGGACGTTTTTTAATAAAAGAATACTCAGAAAATTCGCAAGTTAATGTATGTTTATTGACATGTAATTAAAGTTCACTAGTTGGCATTTTTATGTAGGACAGACTTATATGTGAAAAATAATGTCGTCGAGGTGATGCCCATCATTTCGAATGTACGTCTCAATTTTCTTCTCAAAATTCTGCATCACACGGTTCAACATCTCTGGGGGGATGGCAGCAATTTCTTCAGTGATTGCATTCTTCAATTGGTCCAAATTTCGCGGCTTGTGGACATAGACACGGCACTTGAGGTACCTCCACAAAAAAAAATCACACACTAATAAGTCGGGGGATCTGGGACGCCAAATAACATCGCCAAAACGTGAGTCCAAGAAACATACGCCCAAGAACTGTTAGTGAAGCGCGGTGTGCGCTGTTGCGCCATCCTGCTGGAACCTAACATCTCTTAAAGAGATTCTTTGTCTTCTCAGTTCTGGTTCGAAGAACGTTTGGAGCATATGAATGTATCGAGCCGAATTAACAGTGACAGCGACACCATTGTCTTCGAAAAAATAGGGCCCAATAATGCCAAAAGAATCAATAGCGCACCAGGCTGTCACTCTTTCAGAGTGTAGAGGGCGCTGATGAATAATATGTGGATGCTCAGGGGCCCAGTAACGCAGATTCTGCTTATTTACAGTCCCGTTTAGACGAAAGTGTGCTTCATCACTCATAACAATTCTCACATTATCAGTCGATCCCAAAATCACTTGCATTCTGTAAGCAATGTCCTCGCGTGTAGCGAAATCAGTCGCTTTCAGTTGTTGCACAATGAGAACTTTGTAGGGATGGAATTTTAATTCTTTATGTAAAATTCGTCTAACAGATTCACGATTGATCGCTAGCTCACTAGCATGGCGTCTAGCTGACCGTCCTGGACTTCTGACTATCGCTCCTCTAACCCTTGCGACGTTTTCTGGTGTCGTTACACTGCGTCTTGGACCTGTATGCTTCTTATTCATTATCTGGGTATTGTGTTACGACTCGGAACAACCACGTGTCGATCGACATTGAATTGTAAACGAAACATTCGCTGCGTAGCTGTCACAGATTTACAACTTTTAACGAAACTGTCATAGACGAACAAACGATGCTACAAGTCCCACTGCTCCATTGTTACTAAAATGGAGTCTTGTGTGGAGAAGAACTGCCTGTCATACGACCTTCCCCCACCACCGCGCTCTCAGTACTGCGCAGTTCAGAAACGTCCATCTCCCGTGTGTCACCCTGTAGTAAACGTCCCACACTGCTTCATACGAGACGATGTTCTGCGTCTCTTTTTAAAGAAAAGTAATAGTAAAACGGTGGCTAACACTTGAGAAGATGTTTGATAAAAGTTGCCTTAAAATTGGAAGTACCACCTAGGAGTAAAGTATAGTCCAAAGCTGAAGAAAAAACCCATATTTCCATTTAAAATAATAATATTGTAATACTAATAGAAATATTTTATTTAAACAGATTACATATTCTCAAACTTTTAATGGACTACTTTTGTGAATCAGCGTGTATACCGTGTTAGAAAGTTCCATAATAAAGTGAGCCGATAAAATAAATGGGCCCTGATGCAAAATTTGCTCGCTATAAAAGTAAATGAGGGGCCAGCTGTACGACCGGAATGTATCAGTATCAATAATAATCTAACCCCTTATTTTGAAATTTGAAATTTATCATTTTTATCAATTTATCATATACGGCAATATTACAATAAAGTATTTATTTGGAAATAATCAACGACTAAATTTCATTAATACCATAAAAATCAAATAAGGTGTATTACGTATTTCCTGAAAGGAGTAGCGAAACCGAGCTCATAACTCATAACTAACGCTGGCCACGAGCGGTACCGCGCATCGACGTAGAATCAGTTCGGACCGAGAGGAAAGGTAGTATTACTTCGTCTGCGGAGCAGTATGGACATTTTCGCTGTCAGTAATTTACGCAATTGTTTATCTGTCCTAGAAAAATTATGATTTCGTCAGCAAAACGACCGCGGTCGGCCAAACTTCGAAAATTTATTGCAGAAATTCCAGACTTAATATATGAAGGTGCTAAAATTAAATGTGTAATCTGTAAAATCCCGTTAATGTGTTGGTCCAGACAACATTGTCTACGACACGTAAATAGTGAAAGGCATGTCTCAAAAAGAAATTGGGCACGAGACAATGAAAAATTTATATTTAATTTATGCGTTACGTTTATCGCATGTAATATACCGTTTAATTTACTAGGCAAGGAACCATTTATCTGCTTTTGGGATAACTATTCGGAGTGCAAATTACCAAGTCGAACATCGTTACGAAGAATTGTGCCATCTGCGCGCGAACATATTGAACAAAGAATAAAATCGGAGTTGAAAGATCAAAAATTGTGGTTATGTGTCGACGAAACAACAGATCGGAAGAAACATTCTGTTCTTAATGTAATGGCACGCAAATTGGAACCTCATCAATCGGCACCTTCAATTCTATTAGTCTCCAAACGAATACAACAGTGTACTGCCGAAGTAATTTCAAAGTTAGTGTTAAATACATTGGACAAGTTTGAACTTTCAACAAACCAACTCTTGATGTTAGTGAGTGATGGTGCTGCAAACATGCTTTCTGTAGGCCGGTCTCTTAAAAAGCATTCTGCTAATTTGTTACACATTACGTGTAAAATTCATGCTCTCAATCTTGTGGCGGATAGTATCAGAAAATGTTATCCTGAGGTAGACGCTTTAATAGCGCATACCAAAGCAGTATTTGTCAAATCACCGAAACGTATTCGCGAATTTCACAGACTGTGCCCCCGTATACCAGAGCCACCAGAACCTATTCTAACTCGTTGGGGAACATGGTTACAGGCCGCGTTTTATTATCATAAATATTTTGACAATATTAAGAACGTGGTTTTACAATTCGATACAAAGGAAGCTGCCGCTATCCAGAAAAGCCAGTCGAAATTTCAAGATAGCCAGGTTAAAATGGATTTAAAAGTCATTCACGACAATTACTTCGGGCTAGCAGATGCAATAGAAAAATTATAAAATCCTGCGGTGCCGTTAGAAGAATCTCTACAAATAGTGCAACATGTTCACGCACAGCTATGCGCGATTGAAGACGCAAAAAATGTTTCTGTTCTAGAAAAATTTGGAAGTGTTTTTGAGAAAAATTCTGATTTTGGCACATTAAGACACATTTGTGAAGGTGCGTTAACAGAATCGTTAAGTTATTTGAAAGATTATTTTACTTACGCAAATATTACGTCACTAGATGTAGAACGTTCGTTCTCTGCATATAAACGCATTTTTTCCTCATGCCGTACTAGTTTTGCCGAAACAACAGTTGAAACATATCTAATGTTGCAGATATTTAACAGACATTATTCACTTTGTGATTTCACGGAGGACTCTTAAAATGGTAAATGTTTGAGCACGTGTTATTTAATTTTTATTTAAAAGATGAGCGAAATTATTTGCGGCAGCAAACATCTCTATTAGCAGAATAACTCTAGTGGAACGCGAGGCCTGGTCGACTCTACGCTACTGCGCGGTACCGCTCGTCGCCAGCTTTACTCATAACTCAAGCACGTATGATAGGCGATTGACTCACTGACTAACATCTGGCATGTGTGTGGGGAAACTAAAGAGTGAGGAGAGCATGCTTACACGTATGCGGCAACATTATTCGCCATATGCATGGAACCGGCGCTTATAAATGAATTCTTTCCAACGCTAGTATGTATGTAGGACAATTAGTTTAAGGTTACATTCAAGTTGGCGCCTTAGACCTTGGTTCTTTTTTAAGAGTCTATTTTACATTTTACATATGTAAAAATAGTCTTTTCCATACAAATATCTCTTCACTTTACATCTAATTTTCCTTACAATAAAGATAAAAATCTCATTCTATCTAATGGAAATCGGTTGATATGTAAATAAGACGAGTGAGCTTATCTACATAATGTAAGTAGCTATTTCATGTAGGCTGCGTTGAAGACGTTTTATTTGCTTCTTTGTATTGATTGTATTTATGGATGTCGTATTGTATATGATTTGTAAAGAATCCTACTCTGTTTAACCAGAGGAGAGAATTTTTACACATGCGGATATTTTAAAAGATTTTGTAATCGTTCTGACAACAATAACATAATCAAATCTATTATTGTACGCCGACATTTCGTATGGCCTGCCAATGTATGTAAATTAAAAATGTCAATTCACTTTTTAAATGGAAATACCGGTTGGCTTTAATAGTTAGGTAACGCGTTTTCGGTTGAAAAGCGATTGTTTAGTGTATTTATCTATGGAATTATTTACTAAACGTATCGTCATTTATGAAAAGGACACGAAGAAAAAAAGTAAAATATGTTAAAAAGCTTGTGGGTATCTTCTGTATGGAAAGGAAATATTAAGAAAGCCAAATATGGTGTTATTGTTATTATGAGGTGAATGGTAATTCAACATACCACGAGCTATAATGGCTGTAGTATGTTTGATTATCTTGTATTTGTGAGTAGTGATTAATAATTAAAATTATAACTAACCTGGGCAAATATGCGATAACAGCCAGGGGCGTGGTGAGCGCATAAAAGTTTACACATAAAATAGAAGGTAAGAAATAAATTATAAAACGTGCTGAAACACTTACCGTTTTAAAAGTCTTCCGTGAAATCACTGGGTAACATCTGTTAAATATTTGAATCATTAGATATGTTTCCAGAGCTGTTTCAGTCAAGCGAGTACGACGTGCGGAATAAACGTTTTTTAATGCCGAAAACGAGCGTTCGACATCTAGCGGTGTTATATTTGCATATTTAAAATAATCTTTGAAACAACTTAATGCATCTTCACACGCACCTTCACAAATTTGTCTTATATAAGAAAATCGGAGTCTTTCTCTAAAACACTTTCAAATTTTCGTATTACACACCAATTTATTTCGCCTTCTACAGCGCATAACTGTGCGTGAACATCATTCACAATTTGAACAGAATCCATTAGCGACATCGAAACATTTTGTAATTTTTCTACATCCTCCGCTAATCCGAAGTAATTGTTGTGAATAGTTTGTAAATCTCTTTTAGCCTGACTATCTTGAAATATTTCCTGGCTTTTCTTGATTGCTGCAGCTTCTGTCGGATTGAATTTTAAAACTACCTTCTTTACTTGATCAAAATATTTGTTGTAGTAAAACGCAGCCTACAACCATGTTTCCCAACGTGTAACAATCGGCTGTGGTGGTTCAGGTAAATCAGGACACAGTTTGTGAAATAGTCAGGTACGTTTCGGGGACTTTAGAAACACTGCCTTTGTACTAGCAATCAATGTGTTTACTAATGGAAAACTTGTAGGAATCGTTTGTGCCGCAAGATTTAGAGTATGGATTTTACACGTTACATGGAAGAAGTTACCACTGTGTTATTTAAGAGATCGGCCCAAGGAACGCATGTTTGTGGCACCATCACTCATAAACATTAAAAGTTGCTTAGTTGAAATTTCAAATTTGTTCAATGAGTTCAACACCACCTTTAAAATCTCATCGGCAGTACAATTTATAACTCTTTTGGAAGAAAGTAACAAGGAGGATGACGGTCGATGTGGTTCCATTGTACGTACCACTACATTAACCACAGAATGCTTTTGGCGATCTGCTGTTTCGTCCACACACAACCACAGTTTTTTATCTTTCAATTCTGTTTTCATTCTTTTTTCTATATGTTTACGAGCAAATGGCACTACATTTCGTATCGATGTCCAACTAGGTAATTTACAGTCTGCATATTTATTCCAGAAAGAGACAGATGCTTCTTTGTCTAGTAAACGAAACGATAGATTACATAAAACAAGAGTAACACATAAATCAGACGTAAGTTTTTCTTGGTCTCGTATACCACTTTTTGCAGAAGAATGCTGTTTGCTTTCGATGTGACGTTGACAATGGCTTCTATACCAACACATTAAAGGGATTTTACAAACTAGAATTGAATTTTAGTGCCATTAAAAATTAAGTCCGACATGTCCACTATAAAGTTTTTAACTGTGTCTGCCATTGGTCGTTTTCGCGACGTACCTAACTGCGATATTTTTAAAGCAAACATAAGCGTACAATTACGAAATAAGTTACGACAGCCTACATATACGCAGAACTACTCGCATACAGCATCGATTTAGTACTGACACTGTGAACGCGTGAAATAAATAATCGCCGACTCCGCACCACATATCTACTACACTGACTGTTACCGCTATTTGCCCAGACTAATTATAACGGTTTTCCTAATAGTGATGAAAACGAGATCCAATCTATTCCTATTATTCTGAAGAATTTCTTCAGGATTGAGAAAGGAACAACGTTAGTGCAACAGAATGTTTCTCAATGGATTTATACATTTTGTAGGTTTTCTAGTAACTTGAGCTTTATTGAATGACTACTATTTAATTCTATTTTAATTAAATGTCTAAAATTCTACAATGTGTCCATGGATTGAGTTCGGAAGGGTATTTTTTTTTTATTTGTAGCTTTAGAACACAAAATTCATTCTTTATAAAAACATCGGCTTGTCTTGAAACTACATTTGCGATTGCTATACAGAGTACACCAAAAATAACATTTTTAATTTCACTATTATGCAGATTTATGACAAAATTATGGCGCAATTACCAATTTGAACGATCACAACTAAATCATTTCATATTATTTGCAACAGACTCCGAATGATTAAAACCAACTTGCTTGAAAGTAAAAATAATAACAAGAACAATAATAATAATATTTATTTGCCAGAAAATCAGAAATAAGAATGAAATAGGCAATTATCAACAATAAAAAGAAAGAGACATAACAACACATACGTTAAGTCATGTTACTACAAAATTCAGGAAATTGGAAATAGCAACACTTATTAATCAGAAATTCTTTACATGTTTGCCTAAATTCATTTATATTTTTTATATCGCGAATATAGGATGGTAGCTGATTATACAGTTTCCTAAAGCTGAAAACGGGAGATTTCTCAAAAAGCGATGTGCAATGTTCCGGAGGTGTACGAAATTCATATTGTCTTATGTTATACGATTTGTTGTCATTGACGTACATGGTTATATTTTGTTTAACATAAGATATCGCTTTGTAAATACATACACTAGGAAAAGTGAGAATTTCTGTGCAACAAGTACACGTTGGTAACCAGTTGTCCGTCTCCATATCAATACACTGAATGATATCGCAGTGTAAGCCAAAGAATAATACATGTTGAGTAGTGCATGAGTGGAGAACACTGACTTTCATTACAGTGATGCAAAATATGCTTTGTTAACCATATTGCACACATAATCTAGGTGATTATCAAACATTAGTTTGTCATCAATAAAGCTGGCCACGAGCGGTATCGCGCAGTAGCGTAGAGTCGACCAGGCCTCGCGTTCCACTAGAGTTATTCTGCTAATAGAGATGTTTGCTGCCGCAAATAATTTCGCTCATCTTTTAAATAAAAATTAAATAACACGTGCTCAAACACTTACCATTTTAAGAGTCCTCCGTGAAACACAAAGTGAATAATGTCTGTTAAATATCTGCAACATTAGATATGCGTTTATATGCAGAAAACGAACGTTCTACATCTAGTGACGTAATATTTGCGTAAGTAAAATAATCTTTCAAATAACTTAACGATTCTGTTAACGCACCTTCGCGCATAGCTGTGCGTGAACCTGTTGCACTATTTGTAGAGATTCTTCTAACGGCACCGCAGGATTTTGTAATTTTTCTATTGCATCTGCTAGCCCGAAGTAATTGTTGTGAATGATTTTTAAATCCATTTTAACCTGGCTATCTTGAAATTTCGACTGGTTTTTCTGGATAGCGGCAGCTTCCTTTGTATCGAATTGTAAAACCACGTTCTTAATATTGTCAAAATATTTATGATAATAACACGCGGCCTGTAACCATGTTCCCCAACGAGTTAGAATAGGTTCTGGTGGCTCTGGTATACGGGGGCATAGTCTGTGAAATTCGCGAATACGTTTCGGTGATTTGACAAATACTAATAACATTTTCTGATACTATCCGCCACAAGATTGAGAGCATGAATTTTACACGTAATGTGTAACAAATTAGCAGAATGCTTTTTAAGAGACCGGCCTACAGAAAGCATGTTTGCAGCACCAACACTTACTAACATCAAGAGTTGGTTTGTTGAAAGTTCAAATTTGTCCAATGTATTTAACACTAACTTTGAAATTACTTCGGCAGTACACTGTTGTATTCGTTTGGAGACTAATAGAATTGAAGGTGCCGATTGATGAGGTTCCAATTTGCGTGCCATTACATTAAGAACAGAATGTTTCTTCCGATCTGTTGTTTCGTCGACACATAACCACAATTTTTGATCTTTCAACTCCGATTTTATTTCTTGTTCAATATGTTCGCGCGCAGATGGCACAATTCTTCGTAACGATGTTCGACTTGGTAATTTGCACTCCGAATAGTTATTCCAAAAGCAGATAAATGGTTCCTTGTCTAGTAAATTAAACGGTATATTACATGCGATAAACGTAACGCATAAATTAAATATAAATTTTTTGAGACATGCTTTTCACTATTTACGTGTCGTAGACAATGTTGTTTGGACCAACACATTAACGGGATTTTACAGATTACACATTTAATTTTAGCACCTTCATATATTAAGTCTGGAATGTCTGCAATAAATTTTCGAAGTTTGTCCGACGGCGCTCGTTTTGCTGACGAAATCATAATTTTTCTAGGACAGATAAACAATTGCGCAAATGACCGGCAGCGAAAATGTCCGTACTGCTCCGCAGACGAAGTAATACTATCTACCGTTCCTCTCGGTTCGAACTGATTCTACGCCGATGCGCGGTACCGCTCGTGGCCAGCGTTAGTCATCAAAGTACAGTTTATTTCAAACTATAAGAATATAACTTTGAACGGCTTAAATGCTGTTATTGCACCACCTGCGGTAATAATTACCTGGATACGCAAGCAAACTGCTGAGGACCGTAATGACAAAATTTAAGTGAATTGAATAGAAATGGAATTATGATTTGCGATATGCGTAACTACCTGTTTGTACATTTAAATCTCATTTAATATGTAAATTCTTTAATTACTTGTAACATCGAATTGCTTACTATGTAAATTTACACTGTTTGTAAGATATATATACATAAACATATGATTATCTTATAGGGCCGTAATTTATAGTCAATACGGCCCCTTAAAATAAAGTTTCTATTAATAACTACCGTTCACGGGGCGCTTGCAAAATTCACTGGGGTTGCATGAGACGATTGTAATGATGTACACATACACTAGGCGAGGCACATGCATATATGGGGGAAATAGCTCAGTCCGGGTTAATAAAAAAAAGTACAGAGTACTTACGACGGCAGCTTATGACCGATGTTGGGTCCAGGAAACGCTACACACACTGCACTTTGCCGCTTATGGCGTTCTTTTCATTTAACTCGAGTTTCGAGTTTGTCTGATTGTTTCTCTTAATGTGACACACACAGGGGTCGTTGGGTAATGCGGCAGTGAAACTATAACACGTGAATTTTAACCACATAAACAGTTTATTATTCGTAAACGTAAAAACAGAAATATTAACAACACAGAAGCGTAACGTAATTGTTCACTTAAATTATTCGGTAATACACTACTATGTATTGGTTGTTCGTGCGGGTGTACAGGTAAATATTTACACAAGGGGGAAAAGTCTTTATCGGGTTTTCATGCCACCAACCAAAGTCATTTGGGAATAACATACGACACGGGAAACCGTGTAGAAGGAATCTACAGGCGAGTTTTTGGTTGTAGGAAATATGTGAGTAACGGATGTGGCGTAAATGGTTCGTGCAGGGCATGGGACGCAGTAAGTGGGAAATTGGTTCGAAAAATAGCAGGTTTCGGGTAGTACAGGACTTCTTGGCTTCAGGGAAATTCGGATGCGGCTGAATTGCGGTAAAAATCTGTGGAAAATGGGATTACTCGGTGAATTGTCGTTGGATGTGTCCTTAAGGGTGAGAATCGCATGCAGGCGCGAGTGGGGAACCTATGGCGACGACGGGAGTATTTTCGGAAAGATTACACACACACAGGACAGCCTGCACTACTCAACGAGCGGAACTTGGGATCGGGTAAAAGAAAAATACCACTTATTTGCGTCCGGGTACGTAGACTCTGGCTTCGGGGTCGTCTGCTTCGTGTCAGCTGTCTTCGAAGAAAGCTAAATTTATAGCACTAAACAGGAAGTAAACGAAAAAGTTAGGCGAATTTCTTTTCTTTGACAATCCAGCTGGATTTCCCCGGAAGGCCGCATCATCCCCGGCCGGAAATCTGGACCTGTCCGGGGAAATTCGAACGTCTGGTAACCCTATTATAACAAATAGTGAAATCTATTAAATATTTAACCTCAACGTTAATGAAACTGAATCCGATAACCTTCCTCTTTTCTGCGTTTGTTCTATCAGCGTAACTGTATAACTAATAAATAATTGTGGTAAGGAACGATTGTCAAATAGTATGCAAATACCAAATAATGAAATCTATTAATCAAATATCTCTTGAACGTCTTCTAATTCTCACTCTATTTGCTTGCAATGGTCTTATATCGTTAAGGGAGAATAATGAATAATATGCCATAGCATAAGTCTATGAATGTAATAAATAAAACGACTGAACGACTTGAAGGGATAAGAAATTGTTTGTCGTTCTGGCTATTCCAGTCCCGCCAACATTTCTATAAATTCCTAAGATTTCATAAACATACCATCAACGTATATAATACAATTTTGCAAGGTATAGTCTTCTGGCTAAATATTGATATGCAATTACCAAAGTAAGAAAGTACACAACAGCAGTACATTACATAATTAAATTAATATAAAATATGAACTTTAAAAAACGGTACATCCTACCCATCGCCGTCTCTTGATATATAAATTTTTTGGCGTTAAATTGGGAGATGTATTTAACAGATTTTAATATTTGCTATTTTTATAAAACTCGATAACTGTTCCCTACCAAACTCTTTGAGTTTGAATTATCATCTAGTAATAATAAAATTATTATTATTATTTAACAGCTCTGCAGGCCTTGAAGGCCTAGGTCTACACAATTACACAATCTCTTACAAAATCAAAATCGTACAATATCATTAACACTTGCATGGACTTTTGTACTTCTTCTCTCCATCCCCTTCTATTCCTTGCTCTGCTCCTCCAGTCCTAATATTCATCCTTCGGAGGTCCTCTTGCACACTGTCTATCCATCTTCTTGTCGGTCTTCCCTATCTTCTTTTATTTATTGGCTTTCACCTTATCCTTTGGGCCTTGATAAACGCTGTAATTTTCCTTTCCTTACATAAACTTTCTGTTTCCTCGTTTCCTCCATTTTTTTTCCTCCATATATTATTTTCAATGTCTTCCTCTCCCAGCGTTCCAAATGCTCCATTTCCAGTTTATTCAACACCCACGTCTCACCTGTGTAAGTAACTGTGGGTCTAATGACATAATGATAAAATTTCCAAAGTGAACTGCTTTAACGGAAGATAATATTTGCTTATTTATTTAAATTATTGTTCAATTTGTTGCGCAACCATGGCAAATAAAGTGATAATTGTTGCCAGATTTACATAAAATTAAAGTTGACTCGGCAATTTTGCATAGTTTGTGCCATCATTAAAGTGACAACACAAAAGACCTAAAAAACAGATATATTGTCTGTCAAAAACTAACAAATTTAAGCAAACCTACCGTAATTAATTACGAGAGTGTATCAAATATAAACGGGACTCGTTTTTTTAAAAATTCTGACTTTATTTAATTAAGCTTACAAATATATATTATTTTTGTACATACTCGCCATAGAAATACATTTTTCCCATCGGATTGGGAGCTTTTTTATTCCATCATCGTAAAAACACTTCGGACGTTCGTGTTGCCATTGGAGCACAAACGCTTCCACCGCTTCGTTTTCGTCGAAACGCTGGTCTCCAAGCGCTTCTTTGAGGGGTCTAAAAAGATGGAAGTCAGAAGGTGACAAGTCTGGTGGATGTTCCAATGTTTCCCATCCTAATGCATCCACTTTTTGCCACATAAGGCCTGGCATTGTCATGCAGAAGAATGACACTTCTGGTCGATTGCTTCTTCCTTTTCTTTCGAAATGACAATTTCGCGGCATCCAATATTTCACAATAACATTGCGCATTAATTGTGAGTCGATCGTGGAGAAAATTAACGTGAAAAGCACCTTGCCGATCAAAAAAAACTGTCCTCGGTCACACTTGTCCTTGGGCGGTGATCATGGCTCTCGTTCTCGACCTTTTCACGCCCTCCAGAAAATCTTTTGTGCCATGCAAACACACGGATTCTTGACAAGGTGTTATCCCCGAACGGTGTCGGTAATCCCCGCAAATTTCGATTGAGTTCACCCCCTCCTTGGTCAAAAACTTGATGATAATCCGCTGCTCCACGGAGACATGCACTTCTTTCTTGCTCATGGTTTCTTTTGATACCAAAGGGACCCGAGAGAGTTGCGCTCGGTTCTTTCCTCTCCGTAACAGTACAGGCTACCTGCGCATCAACCCCTTCCAGGTCTAGAAGGCCTCCGGAATTTTTAAGAAAATCAACAATTAACAAACAAGTTAAAATGAGAGAAAATAATAACAGGAACAAAGAACGAAAGTATGACAAATGCAGGATATAGTAACAATAAACAACAAGAATAATCGATGCTTTTGGAATTAAGATTTGACAGTTTGGCAGTTGTTATGATACTTTGCAACGAGCTTCTTGCATCAATCTGGCGTCACAAGAAACAATTTGGTGCTTTTTCCTAGCCAACTTTGCGTAACAACAAAAACAGATTACCAAAACCTTCAGTGCTGCATATTGTGATATTTTTTTAGTAACGTAAAAATATACAGGCCATTCTACTTAAAATAATAAAATTGATGTCACTTCCGGCGACATAGGAAATGCAGTTGAACTGTCGATAACCATAAGTTAGTTCAGAAGTCGACGCTAGCTTCTGTCGTTCAAAAGTTAGAACAGGGGTAGAGAGGGGGGGGTATACTTTCGGACCTCACTGTATAACTCATTATTAGGTACAGTAGTTGCTATCCATCATTATCTCTCGATAAGCAGAAAACAATTTACTCCTTATTAACACAATCGTCGGTCTCCTTCAGCTATATTTGATTTTGTTCAGATCCGTTCGGCTATATACGATTTTGTTCGGCTTCGTTTTGCTCCGGTCCACTCGCTTACGTTCGACTATATTCGGTTCTGTTCGGCTCCATTCCCCTAAACCCACAAATAAAAAAGTTTTTAATAATGGTTGTGTCCATAATTAGGTGCGAAAATAAAAATCTTTATTAAAAATGTTTATTTTAATGTTTACTAAATTTTATGTGCGACAGGTTTGGGGTAGAACCCTTCTTCAAGCATTAAGAATTTAATATCCTATGAAACAAATTGAAACATTTGTGAAAGATTTTGTGAAATTTTCTAGAAATTTTTTAAGCTTTGTATTAAAAATTTCCAAAAGATTTTTCATTGTTAAGGTAAACATATCCACGTGGAACTGACGACAAAGTTTTCCCTCTTTCGAACACTATCCGTGGACACAGTGAATGTGTTTTTACATTTTTAAATATCACCCTTCAATTCACGTTGGCTTGCCTAGCAATCCTTATATCTATCTAGCTTTTTTTTTTGAAATAATTTGAGATTTTTGTTGGCTAGATGGACGCGCTGTGTAACAAGATAAATGAAATCTTCTTAACAGAAATTTGGTCTGAAATTAGAGGCTATAAAAACAAAACCTGATAACAATAACCCATAGTAATAATAAACAAAAATATCAGCTTGTACTTCATTAAAGCTATAGTAAGAGGTGGTGTATCCTGTATATTTTTTGTTGTTACTTGCAGCACCAGATTAATGATCATTTTATAAGTGAGAATGACATAATTCGTATTCTGGCGATCAAAATCTACTGCGCAAATTGGTAAATATATCCAATTTTTTATCTCTCAAGCTATTGAGTTTTTTCTTTCTCCAATATATTACTTTCAAGTTTGATTCGATTCAATTCCTACAAATTTATACCCATCAATGTGCTTATCTCACATCACTAGAACTTGTTGTTCTCTCTTGACATTCTCGTATCCCATGATATTTACAGACGCATAAATAGCGTAAAATTTAAATTCCCCATAGAGGCATTGCTAGACAGGCAATCTGTCTTGCACATCCTATCCGATTCCCACTGCTAAATATATTTACATGCATAGGTACAACGTACAACGCTTGAAGTAATATCTCAGGATTCCGACCAACGCGCCAGGGGTCACTGGCTAACTTCGCGCATGTTAGAACAACTACTTTAATTAACTAACAAAGTTCCCAGCTTAATTTCACCCGATTTCGCTTAATTACATGGGGTATCTGTTACTGAATTTTTACGTGTTACGTGGGTAAACTACGGAAAAAATGGCCGGCGCGATAACTAGTTTGCGATTACAGCGAAACTTTTCTGGGCAACTAAATACTTACTTAAAAAAACATGAAATACCCACTTCTGACATTTTGGTCTTGATATATTTGGTGGTGGTATGGCCTCCAATTTACTAACATAAGAAATGACTCTAGCGGTTTGTTCTCTTTCTGTGAGATGCATTAAGGAGATTTAAAAAAGGTTATAGATCGAAACACTTCTAGAAAACAGTTCTAGACCAGTGAAAATATAACTGAGAACGATGAAATGCTTTTAATTAGTGCGGTTCATGACTTTTTGGTGAGGGAGGCGCGAATGTAAAAAATTATGATAACATTTTACCTTTAGCAATAGTCTTTGAAAAAAAGGAATTGATTGATTATTTAAAAATACGCGCATTTGCATTGGTGGGTATAACAATGAATATAATGTGCGCCGCTCATTCTTAATTCGTTTAAATCCCCAAAAGGGACCATAAATTCCGCCATTAAAGACAACGTGGAGACTCGCATGGTTTTGAAATCGTGTTACATTTTTCTAATGTTCTGACTACTTTATTTATAAGAGTATTTTTAATTTATGAATTATTTACTGTTGTAGAAATACTTATTTGTGTTTTTTAGTGCTCATGGCTTTGCATGACCCACTCACGAATTAGTGCCTTGACGTTACAAGCAATTTAGGTAAAGCACGTCATTTAAAAAAAATATGGTCATTTTACTCTAGTAAATCAAAAATATAGGAGTAATGAAGAGGTGGGTGGTCTCTGTTCAGTAGATTTCTTTCCTTTTTTATATAGGAGTTTCAAATGCCTCTAGCTCGCGAGACGAGGTTACGTTCTTAATCAATTTCGGGTTTTCTAATTTAATATTATGCTGGGTTTCGTTTATGTGTTGTGCTGCACTTGACGCTTCTGTTATGCCGTACCTGTAGCACCTGATGTGTTCATTGAATCTAGTATCACTATTTCTAGTTTTGTTTGACCAATATTGGCTTTATCACAGTCATAACATGCAATTTTATAAATTCCCGACCTTTCTTTCATATTAATGTGTATACAGTGCATTTCAGATAATACTGGCCAATAAATAACAGCCATTTTGAATTACGTGTCTGTTTGTAGTGAATTGCTTGCATAACATTAGCTGTAGCTTTGATTGATACAACATGGATTGAGATTTCCAGCTGCAAAATTGCCGCTAAAGCTGCTACTTTTTCTCTTTAATTTTGACTTTACTTTTTTGTTTCAAGGCATAAAATGTCTCAAAACCTCAAAGAAATCGTTCCAACTACGTGTGGACAAAAAATAAACCAAATACCGTAGGAAAATCATTAACGTCACGTAAAGGTTTTACTATGTAAATACCTATGACCAGTGTTATCTGAAATGCACTGTATATGTTTTGTATTGATCAGTAGATTTACTTGAATGCATTTAGCAAAATCCCCTTAGCATTAGATTGTATTTCACAATTTACTGCAACTTCAGTATACTTTGCGATAATCTTTCAAGTAATAATTGTTTAATTGCATTTAAAACCAAATTAATTCAGTAGATTACTGTAGTTTTAACATTTCGAAATCACAAAACAATTATCGATTATCGAACCAGTTTGTATAGAAAGCATATATTTGGAATACAAGAACTTCAAGTGGGCACCGAAGAGGACTTTATCACAAACACACACATTTATACTTAACTTTTGCAAAGATTTCATTTCAAAATTAAACGCTCATTTATATTTTTGAAATCTATTACTATCTCGAAATATACGGGGCATTACTACTTTAATTCAGAGAACATATCCTACCAATTCTTTAATTTAATCGACTTTGTAGCACCAGATATCTTACCGAAAGCTAGAAATTGTGTATGTTAAATTACTTTTAATAAGATACTTACTGCTACCTATGAATAAAAGCTTACTGCAAAAGAGATTTGTATTCAAAAACTATTACAAATAATTAAAAAAATATATAAAATAAAAGTAAGAGTATGATTACCCTAAAATCTACAGAGTGAATAAATATTTAGCAAGTTTAAGTCAAAGATATGGAGGATATGTAAGTAAATGTCAAAGCGTATAAAAGTTTTAGGGCAGTCTACTACTTCAGATTCGCGCAATACACTTACGTACCGATGTACCTTCTTTTAAATTTATTTTCAATTTTATTCAGTGAAGAAGTTATTCCCGCAAAAGATCTTTCCAGTCAGCCTGAAAAGTTAATATTTCAACAGGGAAGGTACCGCGATGCTTAAAATTATGCCATAAACTTGTGAATTTATCTACGGGATTTCTATCTGCGATCCGCACAACACTCTTGCTTTAGAGTATTTTTAAGGGGTAGAATTAATATTTGTTTCAAAACTTTTTACTGAGATTGACAATTAGCCACCATTCTGGTGATTGAAAATGTCATAAAAGTTAAACTGTAACAAATTAATAATTTCCGTTATTTAACGTAATCTTAACCAGTCAACAGATTCCATTAATTAGAAAGGCAAAAAAAAAAGGTAGAAAAGCCTAATTCATGTTTGGTCTTTATTATCTTCAGGGAGAGAATTACGAGATTTTCTTAAATATTTATAGTATTGAAAAAAAGAAGTACAGAAAATATGTTAAAATTTTGAATAAACGTATAAGCATGCGAACAGAATGTTCAAGAACGATTCAATGAGGTGCTCTGAACTCTATGAAAACTTCATAATTCTCACTTTGATGAAAAGTGGAAACTCACTCGAAAAATATTGGTGTTTGAAATAAAAAAAATACATTAATTAGGCTTGTCTAATTTTTTTGCCTTTCTAATTGGTGGAGTCCGTTGACTGGCGTTACAATTTAGTTGATAGATCTTAATTAAATTAATGTATTTTCAAATATTTTTGAAAATGTCCACTCTATTTCTCAAACCAGTAACCCAATTGATCATAAATTTAGTAGAAATACATTTGAAGTACTATTGGGATTGCACTTTGCAGTAATTCTTATTTTCAGTTTGTGTCCCAATGTTCTAGAATTACAAAAATTGTGCCTACCGTGTAAATGGTAGAAGGTCAACCTTTCCAGATAATGTAGCAGACACCATAAGCTATCTTTCAAGAATATTTCTGGATATACCGGGTGATCGATAAGTAGCTAACCACTTCGTTATTTTAAATGGAACACTTTGTATTTTATTACACTTTTAATTTCTTTATCTAGAAATAAATCAACGCAATATGGATTTCACCCACCATTTTGTAGGCACTTATCATAGCGTGGCACAAGTTTTTGTAAGCCTTCCTCATAAAACGTTGCAGCCTGTGTTGTCCACCATGTGGTAACATGTTCTTTGAGCTCTTCATCATTGTTAAATTTGTTACTACTAATGAACGTTTTCAGGTAACACAACTACATCGCGCAATATAGAATAAGCGCCAAGAAATGCTCATAAACGGTATTGTTTTGATTCATGACAATGCCCGACTTCACACTGCAAACAAGACACAACAACTCTTACAAGACTTTGGCTGGACCCAGATTAACCACCCTCCGTACAGCCCTGACCTCGCCCCTGGCGACTTCCATCTCTTTTTGCATCTGAAAACGTTCCTTGGGGTCAAAAATTCAACAACGATGAAGAGGTCAAAGAACATGTTACCACATGGTTGACACCAGAGGTGGCAACGTTTTATGAGGAAGGCATACAAGAAGTATGTAGAAAGATATTTTTTATGAGATTAAATTGCATATTTGGTTTTATCTAAACATTGTACTGGAGTATCTTCGAAATATACAGGGTTTCTAGTATTGAATACCAACCTTTACTGAATTCAAACACCAGGAACGTCATCCTTTTTAAATGCCACCATATACCTTTTTGTATTCATCGTATATTTTTCGTAATTTATATTTCTAATATTTAGAAGAGATATTTACAGTTAAACGCGGCTTTTCCGTTTGGACATTGCATCCAAGTGGTTTCTGGTGCTAGTATTATTTGGTTACTGTGACAATAGAAAACAAACCAGTCCAAATTTGACCTTGTAAATTCACAAAATCGGTTTTTAGGGTTTGAGCAAACTTCAATTATTTTGTATGCAATATGTATATACTGTTATACTGTCAAAAATAAAAGTAATATCTACCATTGGACAAGTTGTGGCGTAATTATTGAGATATTACAAATCCTTTTATTTTCTACAATCCACTTATAAAAATTTAGTAAAATTTACTTGCAGCTGTAAGTGTATATAAAATCCTTGAAGAAATCCTATTCCTTCCCTCTATGAACGTTCCAAGTCCATTTTGATTAAACGCTTGCAAATGCACGTACTTCATCTCAATATTCTACTATATTATATAGGTAGGTATCTGCAAACAACACGAAGAATCGGCACATTCCTCACCACACAAAATATTAATTAATTAACTCGGAACGGCCGTTTCGAGGGCTTCTGGGCAACCTCATTATCAACCTAATGACCGAATAAATATGAGCGAGAAACACAAAGCAACTTTAATACAAATCTAATTCTCTCATGGTTATTTATTCCTACTTTCGGGAAAAGATATATATGTATTTACAAGTATCCGCTATTTTTCGGCTTAACACTAAACACACGCGAAGTATATACGGAACGAAGAAGGTCTGGACACCGATATGTTCCCTATCGTCAAATATATTTTTCTTCCGTCTATATATTATTAAATCTAAACCATGCAAGATGTACAGGGCGCGGCGAAAGAGCCTTTGTCAATGTAGCACGTTATTTAAAAAATATGGTCGTTTTACCCTAGTAAATCAAAAAGACAGGAGTAATGAAGGGGTCGGTGGTCGCTGTTCAGTAGGTTTGTTTCCTTTTTTATATAGATAGTTTTAAATGCTTCTAGCTCACGAGGCGAGGTTACGTTTCTAATCAATTTCAGGTTTTCTAATTTAATATTATGCCCGGTTTCGTTTATGTGTTGTCCTACACTTGACGCTTATGTTTTGCCGTTGTAGCACCTGATGCGTTCATTGACTCTAGTACCTATCGCTCGTTTTGTTTGACCAATATAGGCTTTATCACAGTTATTACATGCACATTTATAAATTCTCGATCTTGTTTTCATTTCCAGTTTGTTTTTCCGATTGCCAAGAAGGTTTTTGAGTGTATTGTGTGAACTGGAACATACGTTCCTATCTTGTCCTCCAAAAACTTTACTAATATCTTTCGATGTTCTGTGGAAGGGAAGTTTCACAAATTTCTTATCGTGGGTTTCTACCGGGCTCAAGGTCGTGGAATTTCCTCCAAAATGCCTATGTTGGACTTTCTTAAGAATACGGTCAACATCTATAGAAGAGTAACCATTATAAATAGCTAAATTTTTTATGAATTTAAGCTCTTTATTGTACCTACTATTATTCAAAGGGAATTTCACCAGTCTATTAATTAAGAAACTAATCGCGGCCATTTTGTGTTGTCCACATTGGTTAGAATCGGTCATAATATATCTATTAGTGTTCGTTTCCTTTTTATAGACGTCTACTTCTAGTTTTTTGTTGTTTCTAATTACTAAACCATCTCGGAACGGGAGTTGATTGTTCACTCCTTCTTCTACTGTAAATTTAATAGTTTCGAATTTTGAATTAAGAGTCGCGAGGAAATCCGGAATAGTGCTTTTCTTAGTATCAAAAACTGCGAAAATATCTTCTACATAACTGAGCCTTTTTCAAATACGTTTCAAATGTACTCATAAACAAGTTGGCTAGGAAAGGGGATAGCGGATTGCCCATCGCCGTGCCTTTTAGTTGTTCATAATATTTGCTCCCTACTTGAAAACGGTTTTAGTTCATGCAAAGCAAAATTAGTCTTTTGTATTCCGCAATTCTGGCATCGTCAATTTTATTAAGTTTTAAGAATTCAACTAAATATTCTATGGTTTCTGAAATTGGTACGTTTGGGAAGAGTGAACAAACATCAAATGCTACTAAAATCTCCCCATCTTCTAATTCAATATTATTAACCTTATTTACAAAATTTAGTGAACTTTCTACTTCTAGGCTATCTACTTTGATGGGCAAATTTTTGCTTTCGTTTACTAGTCATTTGGACAGTTTGTACGTAGGTGAGTCTATACCTGAAACTATTGGTCTCATAGATTTTCCTGGTTTGTGGATTTTTGGTAGGCAATACATTTTTGGAACTGTCGAGTTTGGGACTGATAGTTTTAATTTAAGGTTCGCGTTAATAAGTTTTGGGCAATTTTTCAGAACATCTTTTGCTTCTCTAATCATGGATGGTAATGGATTTTTTCTTAATTCTTTATAAGGTGCTGGTGCTAGCAAATTATTGACGCGATTGAAATAATCTGGCTTGGCCAAAATGACTATTCGGTTCCCTTTGTCTGCTTTGAAATAGAAACAATTTTTGTTTTTGAGGCCTATAATCCGAGTTAATTAATTAATATTTTGAGTGGTGAGGAGTGTATCGATACTTCGCGTTGTTTGCCATATTACCTCGCAGTCCTTGTTATAATTATTTAGGTAGGTATCTGCTTTAAGACTGCAACGTCATGGCGGCAATATTTTAACTAGCGGGGGTGTTGGCCATTAATTTGTATGCAGTAGCAAAGTGAACGTTGTTTTTTGATGATAACAATATAAAATTATCAGTTGCAGTGTTTATCTATCTTTTAAATAAAAGATACGAAGAAGAGAGAACTAAACATGTCCGGAGATGTACCCATTACAGAAACCTTCATTATTTTTGTTATAGAATTTGAATTGGTTGAACGTCTTTCGATGTATAATGTATGAAAAGCCGTTTAAGTTGACAAAAATACAGATACGACCTTTTCCCTAACAGGAGTGTATACTGCGTAGTAGAAATAATTGCATAGAAATTTCACGTAATTAGTCACGAGTAATAATAACAGTTCTTATTTAAACATGTCACATCTTCATTATACAATCGTAAAACGTTAACGAGACGCAAAATTAGCATTCCTCTCAGCATAGCTTCGTCATAATCGA
This sequence comes from Dynastes maya, assembly GCA_029619315.2. Classification (NCBI taxonomy): domain Eukaryota; kingdom Metazoa; phylum Arthropoda; class Insecta; order Coleoptera; family Scarabaeidae; genus Dynastes; species Dynastes maya. The sequence continues at coordinate 19,305,610 of JAROYE020000010.1, read as the reverse complement.
GTTACGAGATATACGAAACCCGAATTTAACTAGATATCTTGCTCGATAACATACTAAAATTACTCTTATAGCTTTATGCGTGTAAGAGGGGTCCTTATGACAAGAAAATATTTGCCTCAAACAAGTTGCTCTCCTTTGTCTGCCGAACGAAGGCTCTAGAATACTTGGCGGGGTATCATTTGCGATTTGCGCTAATACCACGCATAACCCCGTCGGGGTTTCATTACGAAATACGCCGCAACCCAGAAGAGCAACTACCCGCACAATCAGGGCGTTCATTTCGGACTTGAATGCGTACTATATACACTCGGCGTAATCTTAACCCTTTATGGGTGCTTGTTTAGTCTTCGGCCCCTATTTGTATTATAATCTTGGCTCCTCTTTACGGTGAAGAGAAAGCGCGAGCCTTTGCAAATATCCGCGACGTGATATCCTTCTTTGAATGGTGGACGCCTTCTTACGTAATGTATTGCTGAAGTTTTACCGGTTTCTGTGTACTCCAGAAAACCCGAGGAGTAAATAGGGGATAATAGGGTGAGTGGTAAATAACATGAACTGGCCGTGAGAGGATTAGCAAACAACAGTAAATTTTGCCACTGTGTTCTAGTTATCTTGGGGAGTTATTTTTAGAAACAGTAATGGAATACGATCATTTGTGAATGTTCTAAGTGGTGTATAGTTTTATACTTGAAGCAAATATATGCAGTTCTTTTAAATAACTTAAGTAAATTTATATTAAGTCACACCTCAACGCACATCTTTCTGTAGTATGTGATCTATGTGGAAATCTAACTATTGTAAAGTGAGAAATATGCCGGCTTAAATTATTTTATTAAATAATTTATTATTATATATTGTATTTAAATAACTTTAACAAAATAAAAAATACCAATTGACCATATACTTGAGTCTTGTTGGTTCCTCTTCACAATTTTTCAACTATCATTAGAATGTAAATGCAGTTACAAACGATTTCTCTGATGTTTTTCAAAATTTGTATTTTAGCGTTCAACCATGAACGTTCAATGCTTTGGTGTAACAACAGTTGTGTAACAGCAATTGTGAAAGATGTTATAAAATCTTACCTTCAGATTACAATGATCTTTGAAAAAAGGAGGAATTGCTGACCAGTGGTGGGCATAGTTGCGAATATAATGTGCACAAGGGTATTTATTTTTAGTGTGTGTCTGAACGCCGCCCATCCTTAATTCGTTTAAATCCCCAAAAGTGCTAATAAATTCTGCCATTAAAGACATATCTGAATATAATTACCATCTGACACTAATTAGTTACATCTGTAGTTTCGTCACATAATAAATCGAAATTTTTAATTTCACTTGAAATTTCTATTTGCAAACGGCAAGTATAGAATCCCATACTTTATTTTGAATTGTATTTGTATTTACTTTAAAAACTCTAGCATTATTTAAATCTTCTCGAAGCGTCAAATCCAAATTAGCAGAAAAATCGATTAATTCCCTAAATACACCACGAAATTCGCCATCATGATCTCTAAAAGTCAGTTTAAAAGCACAACAAAATTTAATACAACATATTAAATGTTTTAATATACCAGCCCGTCGGAAACAACCGGAACGTTATAATTGAATGCTACACTGCGAATCTGTCACATGCAGAACTGTTTTTTTGATTTAGATGTGAAAGAGTGAACAAAAAGGATTATTCGAACTAACGATTAATTGAATTGGAGTTTTTACTAATTTCTAAGGTATTGTTTATTTTTACCTGTAAAGTTATTTATTTCGAAAGAAGAAAGTTACTTATTTATTGAACCTGAGAATTATAATTAACCTGGGCAAATTTGCGGTAACAGCCAGAGGCGTGGCGAGTGCATAAAAGTTTACACACAAAATAGAAGGTAAGAAGTAAATTATAAAACGTGCTGAAACACTTACCGTTTTAAAAGTCTTCCGTGAAATCACAAACTGGGTAACATCTGTTAAATATTTGAATTATTAGATATGTTTCCACAGCTGTTTCAGTCAAGTGAGTACGACGTGCGGAATAAACGTTTTTTAATGCCGAAAACGACCATTCGACATCTAGCGATGTTATATTTGCATATTTAAAATAATCTTTGAAACAACTTAATGCATCTTCACACGCACCTTCACAAGTTTGTCTTAATATAAGAAAATCGGAGTCTTTCTCTAAATCACTTTCAAATTTTCGTATTACACACCAATTTGTTTCGCATTCTACAACGCATAATTGTGCGTGAGCATCATTCACAATTTGAACAGAATCCACTAGCGACATCGAAACATTTTGTAATTTTTCTATTCCCTCCGCTAGTGCGAAGTAATTGTTGTGAATAGTTTGTAAATCTCTTTTAACCTATCTTAAAATATTTCCTGGCTTTTCTTGATTGCTGCAGCTTCTGTCGGATTGAATTTTAAAACTACCTTCTTTACTTGATCAAAATATTTGTTGTAGTAAAACGCAGCCTGCAACCATGTTCCCCAACGTGTAACAATCGGCTGTGGTGGTTCAGATAAATCAGGACACAGTTTGTGAAATAGTCGGGGAATTTAGAAACTCTGCCTTTGTACTAGCAATCAATGCATTTACTAGTGGAAAACATCTAGGAATCGTTTGTGCCGCAAGATTTAGGGTATGGATTTTACACATTATATGTAAGAAGTTACTACTATGTTCTTTAAGAGATCGGCCCAAAGAACGCATGTTTGCGGCACCATCACTCATAAACATTAAAAGTTGCTTAGTTGAAACTTCAAATTTGTTCAATGGGTTCAACACAACCTTTAAAATCTCATCAGCAGTACAATTTATAACTCTTTTGGAAGCAAGTAAGAAGGAGGATGACGGTCGATGTGGTTCCATTGTACGTACCATTACATTAACCACAGAATGTTTTTGACCATCTGTTGTTTCGTCCACACACAACCACAGTTTTTTATCTTTCAATTCCGTTTTCATTCTTTTTTCTATATGTTCACGAGCAAATGGCACTACATTTCGTATCGATGTCCGACTAGGTAATTTACAGTCCGCATATTTATTCCAGAAGGAGACAAATGCTTCTTTGTTTAGTAAACGAAACGATAGATTACATACAATAAGAGTAACACATAAGTCAAATGTAAATTCTTCTTGGTCTCGTATACCACTTTTTGTAGAAGAATGCTGTTTGCTTTCGATGTGACGTTGACAATGGCTTCTGGACCAACACATTAAAGGGATTTTACAAACTAGGCATTGAATTTTAACGCCATCAAAAATTAAGTCCGGCATGTCCACTGTATAGTTTTTAACTATGTCCGCTATTGGTTGTTTTCGCGACGTACCTAACTGCGACATTTTTAAAGCAAACATAAGCGTACAATTACGAAATAACTTACGGCAGCCTACATATACACAGAACTACTCGCATACAGCATCGATTTAGTACTGTCGCTGTGAACGCATGAAATAAATAATCGTTGACTCCGCATCACATATCTACTACACTTACTGTTACCGCTGTTTGCCCAGACTAATTATAATATAATATTACTGTTAATGTTGTTTTTTTATCTTTCTAGAGGAAGTTTAAGTTTAAGTCACTTTTTAAAATTCACACCAATACTATTCATTTTTGGGGTTATTATAAACACAGTTACTTGTCACCATATAAAAACGCGTGAAAAATCTATACTAAAGGACAACACCTCTTGTAGCTAAAGTAAGACTGGACGCGGAAATTCTGCGTCCCAAATTCATATACACCGTTAGATTGTGATTGGTTGTTTGGTCAGGCGTCGTACCGTATATACCAGGGCCGCAATTTTATCGCGTCCCAAATATTTCATTCCAACCTATTGTACGTTGTAAGTATGAGGTATAAGGTACAAAATCATTTCACAGTATTGACCACGGAATAAATAGGAAGCCGCGGGATATGCAAACTGTACTTTCGTGATAATTACACACAACATAAATTTGAATAATTATGTTTATGAATGGAATTGAATTTTTAAACGATGTATCAGGGAGGGCGCGCGGCCTTGCGGCCTTATGGACACACTGTCCTTGTATGACAATAAGTTAAGAAATATTCCTACTACGATATATCACACGGCGCAGACTACCAAACGCTGTTAAATGATCTAGTAAATAAGGAGTCACAATAGTTCTGAGAAGGTTGCAGTGGAGCGGCCCAATGTTAAAGTTTCTATACAAAAATTTATTCAGTTTGAACTCTAAGAATATATCTGTTATAAGTAAACATCACAAAAAATATTGTTCTGGATACTAGCAAACCCGTGATATGATTTTAACCAAACTAAAATACATTTATGTATGACATTTTGTAGAAACGTAGAGAAAAAACAATATTTTTCTAAATTCAATAACGCGACTATAAACGAGCATAGTTTTTCATATTTCCGAGCCACTAATCCGACTGTCTACGTGCAAAAAAATGCAGTTGCAAAAATATTCATTCTTCTACGGTCTATAGATTTGGATGCGTCGGACAGTTCCATTCCATCATCCCGTATACATACATACATTATATCTGAGCTGGCTCGTACTGTATCCATCGACAGTCGTTCCCATTTGAAATTGACTCCCCTGGCCGTGAAAAAAACTCCATAAATTTTAAAGATGTCGCCTTATTTATGAGTCCATTGTTATGTTCGGGAGTAATATGACATATGTTTCATCGGTTTATTTACAACTGTTGTATCGCTGCACAAACAGCGATCTCAACAGTAGTTGGTACAACGCCGCATACGTGCTGGTTCGGAATTTGGCAACATCTTGAGAAGAATAAAGTCAGTCATAATTTAAAAGGTACAAGAATGAAGTGCCAGACATTGGAGCGGATATTTGTTGTAAGAAAAAAAACCATTCGCCTTTATTTTTGAAAACACAAAATAAATTATCATACTTAATAGATTGAACTCGCTGACTTGTGATATTTGAGGACAAGCATATTCAACAGTTAAATAATAAAAAAAATGGTTTCAGTGATTCTGGAAACAAATTTTGGCGTTTGAGATTCTCCAGAATGTACCGTCTTTGAAACTTGAATCAGTTTTAGAGTTTCTGGAAAGTAAAGGTCCAGATTTAAAGGAAAACCTGATCAAATTGAAAGCAGACGTCGTGTATTTGGCAGATTTGTTCAAAAAATTTAATGAGATTAACTTGCAGTTACAAAGGGACAGCCTAAATTTAATAAAAACAAAGGGTGTATTTTCGGCTTTTCTTGGAAAATTGAAATTTATGAAGCAAAATATTAGTCGGCGCGAATTCTCCCAGTTTCCAAACTTGTCACAGGCAGAATGTCTTGATGAGGATATTCAGACATATGTCCAACATTTAAATGCCGTGCATGATGACTTCAAAAATAGATTTGAAGATATTCTGACGATGGAAATACCACCATGGATCATAAATCCATTTGATGAAACAGAGGTGGCGAATGTGGTATTACAAGAGGAGCTACTCGAGCTTAGCACCAATGAGGAGCTGAAGGTGAAATTTAAAAAAGGGTATCAAACATTTTGGCTGCAGGCAGAAATACCCGAAAAATATCCTGGGCTGTGGGAAATTGCGAGAAAACTTTTGATAGCGTTTCCCTCGTCATACCTTGTTGAAAAAAGTTTTAGTGTCGTTACAAAAAGCAGATTGAACATCACAGAACGGGGAGATTTGCGGTTATTCCTCACAAAACTGAAGCCTAATATTGATAATTTGCTGTCAATCCATCAAGTACATCCCCCCCATTAAAATATATTTTTTTTAATTGTTGATTTGCATTGTTGAAGTTACGTTACGTTATTCATGTTTAATTTTAATTCTATTAAGTCTGTACTCATATTATTTTAATAAATAGAACACAAGAAAATATACTATTTTTCTTTTTATTTTTACCACTCCGAATTTAGGGTTGGAACTCAGCCGCGACGCAAATATCCATCGTTAGATCTAATTTTCACATTTTTTGACGAGTTTTGGGAATATGATAGAAATGTAGCAGCAGGGGGTCCACCGAAACCAGTAAAATTTTGAAAGTGGTCTACGAGAAAGAAAAAGTTTGGGAACTTCTGATCTATACTAAACACTAAATTACAATTAAAATTTATTTACAAATAATTAATATACTTAAAATATTTCTTAGATACACTTACTGTTAAGAATGATATACAAAAAAAAAGAAAAAAGAAAATTGTTAATTAGTTTATTTGTATTATATTATATTTATTCCTGGTGTCTTTTTATAGTGTTGCCTGAGGATGAGCTTGTCTCGAAACCGGCAGCGCTGACAGATATTATTAAACAAACTTTGTGAGTAATAGACCACTTTTATTGACCCCAATTAATAACTTTCAATGTGGCTATTCATGTGAAAATTGGTTTATAAAACATAACATTTTGTAGTTTTAGCTACCAGAAGTGGTTATTATTTTATTTTCTAGCTAAAGAAGCTTACCCTTTATCTGCTTTTCTATAAATTCTATTTGTTAGCGAAGATTATTAGTTTATTTTAAAAACGTGTAGAATTATAAACAATTATAGTTTGTCCCTGTTATTTATTTTGACCTCATAGTTTTCTTAACACCTTTTAAAAAGTGAATTATCCTAAGAACTTAGGAGTAATAGAAGTATTTATTTCCAATCAAAAGCGAAGCAGACATAAAACTAAAATCTTTGGAACCAACTCCACCTGAGGTGGGAGTAAGTCAGGATTGAATCATTTCTAATCGTAACTTGTCGTAATTTTAATCTTCGCCAGGTAGTTACTGGCTGTTTATCTCTAATTTCGATTACCTTGATATTTCATCTTGTTTATTTGAATGTTTTAAGATGGTAAAAACGCGCAATGTGTTCAAAGTAGTACAGTATGAAAGAGCAGTGTAGTCTTTACTTCTTTGCCATTGTTTTAATTAAATTATTGTCTTCCATATGTTGTCTCTTCTACCTCTGTCAAGTAAGGGCTACTGAAATATTTCGTCATTTTGTAGCAAAAATAATACGCTACTAGGTGGTGGTGGTGAGGTCATACTTATGTAGAAAATGGATGTTACGGTGGTTTCACCCCGACTTTCAAAAACCGTTTCTAGTGCTCCAGGTTCTTAGGTATTACCAAATGTCACTGTTTTTTTAGTGCAAATTACTTAATGAAACTTAAAATGATCCGTTTTTCACTTTTAAGGAATTTTTTGTCACTTTATGTATTTTAAAAGATTTATGTGCTTACCATCATGCATTTTTTGAATATCGTTAATGCACTGGTATGGATGACAGCACCTAATTAAAGATACTCTAATCACTGAAAATGTCTAAATGAATAGTTATATCGACCTTTACAGAAGTGAGCAACTTGTAATGCTCCACTTTTCTGTGAGTGTAGCAGCTCGATTGATGGCTTAACCTGCCAGCGTACCTCTGTGGAAGTTGGTAGATGTATTTGAAATTGTCGTATATATACATACGAAGATAGCGAATACTAGTATGGATGAGAGTATCTAATTAAAGGTATTCTAATCATTGAAAATGTCGAAATTAATAGCTATGTCGACCTACCCGAATAAACGGGCAATAAAGCTTATTATTACTATTATTATTATAACCGTTGTGGATCCAATAACGGTTGCAACTGTTATCTCGCTGGGAAAATAACAGGTATAGCACGGTTGCTTTCGGACTGTTGTGAACATATCATCGATCGCAGTTGCGGCGTACTCAACTGCGTGGTGCTACGACTGTCTGATCGAAGCCGCTGTTTATTACAGATAATAGTTACAACTCCCCTAGAAAAATAACTTATCAGATCACGTACCTTCATAAATATCCCCTCGAACTGTTATTTACGGCGGTAGTCGACATCGAGTCGGACGTTTATTATGGACGTATTTTCTAAATAATTGTATGTTTTGGAAGTATGAAATGTAAAATAAAAGACCGATGTTATATAAAAAATTTACTTACAAAAACTAAAAATAAAACCGTTATATTTATTATATAGCATTTAAGCACATAGATGTTCTCGCATTTCGAAGATTAACTAAGATTGAATATAAGAAAAATAACAGTAGGATCAGTCAAAATGGTGGAAATTAAACGCTGCTGTAACAATGATTGCAGTGAATCTGATAGTACAACAGTGAACAGTTTATCACTTAATTTATTTGAATCTATTAATCAGTTTATAATTTATCTACAAAAAAACGCAATAAAATAATTATAATACAAAAAGTTCTGAATTTAAATTTTAGCGTGCTGCAAGATCAGCAGTTGCACATGTGCTATGTGGAATCACGATGCCTTATCGTCTAGAACTGTCGATTACGAAATAACGCTAAACCTGTTATTTTGCAACCGTTATTTCAAAATAACGATAACGGTTGAAACTGTTATTTTAAAATAACGATTTTTCCCATCACTAGTTGCTGGTTCTTTAAGGGCCGATATCTTCAACGCCTTGGATAGTGATTCAAATTTTATTCGATTGAGTATTTCTTGGGGTTTCGGGCAATGCATCGAAAAGATGGCCATCGAAATCGTTGCCATGTTTTATTCGTGTTATTTCAATTTTTTTTAATGTAATACTCTGTATATTTTTCCTCGATCTCATAGAGAAACTGTAATGGATTTTGTTTTATAACATTTCCCTATACCTAAATGTGTCTTATGGTAAATTAAATATGAAGCTACTATAAACTTTTGTTTTTCTAGATTTATTCATTAAAAATAAGCTGCAAAATTTAATTCACCCATATAATTTCACATCTATTCGACGTGAACACCATCTTGTTTCATATAAACTGTAATGCGATTCCACGTATCTTATCGAACATTTACTAATGTCTCGGATGCATTATTTTGTGTAATGTCCATCTTATGTATAAGTTTCAGTATGTTCTTATTATATTTCTTACTCCTGAAGAAACTTAGTGAGCGGTGCTAAATAAATCTATATATTCCTTTTATTTTGAACTGTAATTAACATTTGACGACTTATTTTCTCTATTTATTATTTATACACGCTGGTTAACTTTCGAGACATTGTATGTAGGAAAATGATTACTTGGAGTAGATGATGAAATCGTACCAAAAAAGATAACGTTGACACATTTACTTTGATAAATATCTCTAGAGAAACAAAAGTTTGTAGTATTTTGTCACAACACCCTACGTTTTTAAAGGAGAAGCTTATCTGAATAGCATATTGAATTTATTAAAGAAGGACGCATTTTAGGTATAGGGAAATGTTTACAGAAAAGATTCTAGAAAAGATACAGGGTGTTCCATTAAAAACAAATTGAAACAACATGCATCAAACTTGGCAACAGTATCGATGGCCAGAATGAAGAATGTAGAATCTGGTTACTATAAAAAAATCTTCGATAACTTGCGTAAAACTCCAAGAACTACTCAATCGAATAAAATTTGAGTCATCGCCTTAGCGTGTAAGGCGTTTAAGATATCGGCCGTTAAGAAAACAACGACATTTTGCAAAAATTTCAAATTATGTCAATTATCTCAAAAACTAAGATAGATAGGTATAGAGAATATCGATGGAAGTTGTCATGAATTGAAAAGGGGTATCTAAAATCCTAATAATATATAGGGTGCTCCATTAAAAAAAAAACAAACATCGTGCGCTGCGGAAATTGAACACCCTGTATACTTGAATATAGTTTTATATTGCCCAGTACTTGTCTCCGAATATTTTTTGTTTGAAAGCCTTTTCTCTAAATTGCGCAGGAAATGAATTATCTTCCGTCCACACACTAGGTGGACACGCTGTATTTATTTTGAATATTTAACAGTTCAATTTGAATTAAAAGTTATGTGCGATTCTAAGATTCTTCCAAAATGACGATTGAAACAAATTTTTAATTAAGCGAATGCTAAATTCTTGATTTGAGAAGGTATTTTTACTTTAATAAACACAGATTTCGAAATCTGTTAGAAAATTTACTCTAATAAACACAAATTTCGAAATCTGTTTAAAAAAACGATTTAATCTATCCGAACTTTAACAATGTAGCAATTTCATCGTTAGAGGTTATAAATCAATCGACTTGTATCAAATACTACCACCGAAATCGCTGATAATAAAAGACAATTGTGACAGCTGTTCGCAACCATTCACAACCCACTCGCCGCGTTCTTTTGACCTCAGCGAGACCGCCCGTCTGACGGACGGGCACGGTAGAAAACTTCGCGTGTTTATAAGCGTACACGTACACGCAGATATTTTTCCATTGCGGAGACAACAACACACGAGCACGATCTCAAATGCGAAACGAAAACGTTCACGTAAGCGTAAATAAACGCCTGAAAGCTTGAGCTCATGCATATGCGTAATACGCACTCTGTTATAACTCCATAATCCCGCGAGTTAGTCCATTCCTCGCTGATGGCAGGCCGGTAATGGTTAGCACACTTCACTTCATTAATGCCTAGAACTACGGGCATTTTGATAACGGCTGAACGGTGAGCAACCGTCATTAACTGCGTATCGTTATAAAGCAAGTAGTAAAAGTAACACGTTCATTCACAACCTACGCGTCGTTGCTTTTTTTTTGTTTAGGTAGGCTATTTACATAAACCGTGTATCAATGTGTCGATGTATAGGCCAGATAAAGTTATTTGTCGAGTTTCATTCACTCGCTCAGAGAACTTGTTAAAAATATATTTACAACTATTAGTAAATAGTAATACGAACCAATTTGCTACAGTTAATTGCAAGAGTATATGCAATAGTTTATGAAACATTAATTGAGGTTTTGGTTATTCTACAGGGCCTGCCAAAAATGCATAATAATATAGTCTGGGCAAACAGCGGTAACAGCCAGTGTAGTAGATATGTGGTGCGGAGTCGGCGATTATTTATGTCACGTGTTTACAGCGTCAGTACTAAATCGATGCTGTATGCGAGTAGTTCTGTGTATATGTAGGCTGTCGGAACTTATTTCGTAATTGTACGCTTATGTTTGCTTTAAAAATGTTGCAATTAGGTACGTCGCGAAAACGACCAATGGAAGACATAGTTAAAAACTTTATAGTGGATATGCCGGACATAATTTTTGATGGCGCTAAAATTCAATGTCTAGTTTGTAAAATCCCTTTAATGTGTTGGTCCAGAAGCCATTGTCAACGTCACATCGAAAGCAAACAGCATTCTTCTGCAAAAAGCGGCATACGAAACCGAGAAAAATTTACATTTGATTTATGTGTTACTCTTATTTTATGTAATCTATCGTTTCGTTTACTAGACAAAGAAGCATTTGTCTCCTTCTGGAATAAATATGGAATTACCTAGTCGAACATCGATACGAAATGTAGTGCCATTTGCTCGTGAACATACAGAAAAAGGAATGAAAACGGAATTGAAAGATAAAAAACCGTGGTTGTGTGTGGACGAAACAACAGATCGTCAAAAACATTCATGGTTAATGTAATGGTACGTACAATGGAACCACATCGACCGTCATCCTCCTTCTTACTTGCTTCCAAAAGAGTTATAAATTGTACTGCCGATGAGATTTTAAAGGTGGTGTTTCAACTAAGCAACTTTGAATGTTTATGAGTGATGGTGCCGCAAACAAGCGTTTTTTGGGCAGATCTCTTAAAGAACACAGTGGTAACTTCTTACATGTAACGTGTAAAATCCATACTCTAAATCTTGCGGCACAAACGATTCCTACATGTTTTCCACTAGTAAATGCATTGATTGCTAGTACAAAGGCAGTGTTTCTAAAGTCCCCGAAACGTACCCGACTATTTCACAAACTGTGTTCTGATTTACCTGAACCACTACAGCCGATTGTTACACGTTGACGAACATGGTTGCAGGCTGCGTTTTACTACAACGAATATTTTGATCAAGTAAATAAGGTAGTTTTAAAATTCAATCCAACAGAAGCTGCAGCAATCAAGAAAAGCCAGGAAATATTTCAAGATAGTCAGGTTGAAATAATTACTTCGGACTAGCGGAGGGAATAAAAAAATTACAAAATGTTTCGATGTCGCTAGTGAATTCTGTTAAAATTGTGAATGATGCCCACGCACAGTTATGCGCTGTAGAATGCTAAACAAATTGGTGTGTAATACGAAAATTTGAAAGTGATTTAGAGAAAGACTTCGATTTTCTTGTATTAAGACAAATTTGTGAAGGTGCATGCGAAGGTGCATTAAGTTGTTTCAAAGGCTATTTTAAATATGCAATTATAACATCGCTAGATGTCGAACGGTCGTTTCCGGCATTAAAAAACATTTATTCCGTACGTCGTACTCACTTGACTGAAATAGCCGTGGAAACATCTAATGATTCAAATATTTAACAGGTGTTACCCAGTTTGTGATTTCATGGAAGACTTTTAAAACGCTAGCTGTTTCAGCACGTTTTATAATTTATTTCTTACTTTCTAATTTACGTGTAAACTTTTATGCGCTCGCCACGCCTCTGGCTGTTACCGCATATTTGCCCAGCTTAAAATAAAGATACTAAATTAGTAAGTTTGTGTGGAATAGGAGAGTATGTTCAAGCAGTTATAGTCGGTTTCACGTTGAGATCGAAGAATTGGGTCTTATGGAGTATAGCCTTTGTTTTATTAGTCTATCTATTTGACTATAACTATCCCTTTTTAGAACTAAGAGTGTTGCCAAGTCGAATGGCGAGCTTTATTCCTAGGGTAAAACGTTTCTTTTGTTTACGTTTATGTTGCCTGTCAATTTCGGTCCATCGTTTGTCTTGTTATTCAATTTATTACTTTCAGTGTCCATTTCTCCATGTTTTTCCTTTCAATTGCGTCTACTTTTGAGTGAATCAATTGTTTTAAAACTACTGCAATTTTTAATAATGTCGACTATTGTAAATATAGTACAATAACTAATTACTGCCAAATGAAAAAGAAGGCGTCAAGGCGAAAACTATTCTATAAGAGGAAAACAATTGATTTTCAATATCTTTATAAATTTACAAGAACCATGAATGTCCAATGCAGTTAAAGAAACAAGCAAAACACTAGGCTGTGGCAAAGGAATTATGTATTTAGTAAAAGGAAGAGGATAACGAGAATCATTCGCCTGCAGTTGCGGAGAACGCAGTGGAGGCCAATTTGAAAACTATATTTGACATAACTATTCAGCGTTCAAAGTTAATGAAATGCTAAAACTTATCGTAGAAAGATATGAAAATGTGTCTGCTCAGAGGTGGCAAAATTATATTAATCATGTAATGAAAGGTATACATTTTATTTCGTTGTTAATTCTTTTTCCTGTAATTTATTTATTTTAGTTGAAGAGGGTATGTGAAAGCTTGATAAGTTACAAGATGACCCGAAGGAATTTATTGTTCACCCATCAACAGGATTGTCTTCTTCAATTTGGTCGCCAGTCTCACTAATTCCTCCATTTAAGTTATTGCAAATATATGTACGTTTTGATACCTGTAAACAATATGTCAGCCGTACCTATTTCTTGTACAATAAAGACAATAAAATTGGATATTGTTCCGATTTGGTCGTCGACTACAATATAAGTCAGTAACTCCTCTAGCTTACTATATACTGAAATTCAAATGAATATACACCCCTTTTGATATTTGTAAATGATATATAACCTGTAAATACATGTTTTTTGAATAAACAGAATATAATTGGACAACCTCCTTCGGCCTGGTTATTACGAGAGTAAGTCAGAAATTACTTACACTTTTAGTTCTACAACTGTATTAAACAAAGGTAGGTGTACACCAGACACATTATTTTTCGATATAGTCTCCACCTTTAGCAATGCACTTGGTCCAGCGAGCCACAAGCTTCCGTATGCCTTCCTGTTAGAAGGTTTTCGGTTGGTCGTGAAGCCACTTTTGTACAGCATCCCGAACGTCTGTGTCTGAGGCAAATCGACGACCTCTCAAGCTTCCTTGAGCGGTCCAAAGAGATGAAAGTCTGAGGGAGCGAGATCAGAGCTGTAGGGAGGGTGTTCCAGGGTCTCAAAGCCCAACCTGTGGATAGTTTCTATGGTGTTATGGGCCGTGTGTGGACAGGCGTTGTCTTGCAACAACAAAAGTTTCTTTGAGAGTAGACCACGGCGTTTGTTTCGAATTGCTGGTTTCAGCTTATTCTCCGTGGCTGATGTTTAACGAAGATGCAACCTCACCTATGGTAACTCGCCTATTTGCTGTAACCATCTCTCGAGCTTGCTGAATGTTGTCGTCGGTGGTCGAGGTTGACGGCCGTCCAGCTCCCTCTTTTTGCATTGCGCTCGTGTGGCTACTTTGAAACATTTCGATCCACAAAAAAACGCTTTTACGAGATAAAGCACTGTCCCCGTATTGTGACAAAAGTCTCTGGTGAATTTCAGCACCTTTCACACCTTCTGACCACAAAAATCGGATCACTGCTCGTTGTTCCTCTTTGGTGCAAACTAATAGCGGAGCTGACATGCATATGCTGTTGTAGCTAGCAGATAAATGATGCGATCGTGATTAAATTCCGCACATATGACCACAGAGGCGCCAACTCAACGCATGCGCAAGCGGCCGCCACTACGATAACCTTCAAAGCTTGCTATGGCGAAAGTGTAGATAATATTTGACTTACTTTCGTAGTTATTAGTCACGATATATTTCCTCTAGTTAAAAGAAATTTGGGAATAATTTATGATGTACTGGTTTTAATGCCTGTAAACGATATATAACCTGTAAGTAGATGTGTGTAATCAACCAAATATAACTGTATTTGAACTGATAGAAATAAAAAACGTTCAGTCTGGTTTATTTCTTTCCTATATGTTTGGTTATAAATGTTACAATAATGAACTGGCAATGTTGGTTCAATACCCTTAAAAAAGTGTGGTTTCTTTTGCTTTGCCCATAGCCAACAACCTAAGTTTGAGTGTACTGCATGTATTTGCACAAAATCACAAAACTCTTGGAATTAATCCAAGAATTGAAAAATGTACAAATGTAGAGGGTCTTCCATTTGGAAAAAGCAAATTGAATTTTATGTGGTTATAAAATATACGATACTTTAAAACAAGGTGTACATAGTACGCTGTATAAATTTGTCTGGGTAGCGTACTATAGCACGTTGATTTTGAAATGAGCTGACGTACCTAAATTTATGCATTCGTAATCATTGACAGAATTCAAAAATGTTGGGGAGTTGCTTTTATGATAAAATGTATATATTCCCAACTTCGTCACTAGGTTTTTTTTAGCAACCACATATAGTACATACATAATACGGTCATTTACATATTTAATAGAAATCTGCATATTTTGCGGCCAACATGCATATAAGTATCCAATTACTAATGGTAAAGCGTGATTGGACGTTTGCTAACTCGTCGTGTTCGCCTGTCGATTTATCTCGATCGATAAATACTTAATTGATAGTGTAGACTCGTGCCCGTATAAAACCGCTACCCACTTGCCGATAATACCGCATGCACCTGCGTGTGGAAAATCATCCTCTTGCCATGTTACGTAATCCAAATCAATTTCGGTTCGTAAGCGCTCGATTATTTATAAAATGTGTATTACAACTTTCTTGGAAATCATTGGCGTATGACATATATCGTTTTTTCTCCGTTGCTGTTCTACAAGTTATAATGTACTACCTACGTCTAACATATGTTGCTTATTAAGTAATCTACTAATTTGCAATTATCGACTGAAAATAGAAATAGGTATGTACGCTTGTTGGCTATAAATGAAACAATGAGCCATGGGTATAGTGATGGCGATGCTGCATACTTTCACTACGCGATTTTTAGTAGGCGAATATACAATTTTAGTTTTAAGCCCACTCAAAATTATTCTTTTCGTTAAAGCATCTCTAAAAATGTGTTGCAAGGTTCCCGCTTTATATTAAATATGTGGCATAGAATTTATTTCATAACAGAGACAAATTGTTGTCAGGATGTAACAAATAACAAATCAATAAAGGCGATTAACCAGCTCTTCAACTATACAGGTTGTCCAAAGTTATCGGGCCACTATTGCTAACTTTCTTATTATTGTAGCTGCGATGTTGGTAAAATTACCAGATGTAGTGATTTTTTCGCTGATTACAATGGTGTTGAGAAAAAAAGAACAATTGCACATCCCATTTCAGCGCTAACTTGAATTGCTTATATATTTTTTAAATTATATTTTGCAATTATTCGATACGAAATGAAACCGCGTAAAATATTCCTATAGTTTTGACCATGTCTCCAAATGCGTTAGAGTGGCCTATGCTAATTTGAAATTAATTTATCCGCATCCACATTTGCTCTGGATCCAGACAAAAGCGGTTCTCTGGGAATCTCTTGTGTTTTCCCATTTTTCATTCTGTAGTGAGGTGTATGGCCCTTGTTTAACGCGGGATGCTTCAGCAAGAATCCAAAGGGTGCAGAATGCCTGCCTCAGTTTGATCACAGTATGATCACATTTCCCATAAGCTATCTGACGCCAATTGGCTTAGTATGGATAGTCGCATACTTTGATCTTCTGCTTGCCTGTATCATAAACTTCTATTGTTGAAGCAACCTACCTATTTATTTAATAAAGTATCTTTCCGTACTGATGTCCACCATTTGAATTTGCGTCATAAGGGTTTGCTGATTCCAACGGGTCACCGCACGGCTCTCTTCGAAAGATGTTTTTCTTATTAGATCGTGAAGGTATGCAACAACATGCCGGTAGGTTTCAGATTTTACTCGTTGCGATCGTTCAGGTATCATTTCAGACATCGTTTAGTTAGGCATTGGACATGAATTAATTTCCTTTTTATGTATTTGTTTTTGTTTATCACTTTTATATTTTTTATTTGCTACCAACGCTATAATGCCCTGAACTCGCAAATTTATTTGTGTTAACGATAACGATAGTTCAGAATGCTTACTTTAGGTTTAGTTATTTTCTTCGTTTAGTTATAGGCAGATCTTTTTCTATTTTTGTTCTGAAAACTCAAGGGCCACTGATAGATCAAAGATAACTTATAAGTAGCCCGGGCTAACAGCGGTAACAGTCAGTGTAGTAGATATGTGGTGCGGAGTCAGCGATTATTTATTTCACGTGTTCACAGCGTCAGTACTAAATCGATGCTGTATGCGACTAGTTCTGCGTGTATGTAGGCTGTCGTAACTTATTCCGTAATTGTACGCTTATGTTTGCTTTAAAAATGTCCCAGTTAGGTACGTCGCGAAAACGACCAATGGCAGACACAGTTAAAAACTTTATAGTGGACATGCCGGACTTAATTTTTGATGGCGCTAAAATTCAATGTCTAGTTTGTAAAATCCCTTCAATGTGTTGGTCCAGAAGCTATTGTCAACGTCACATCCAAAGCAAACAGCATTCTTCTGCAAAAAGTGGCATACGAGACCAAGAAAAATTTACATTTGATATATGTGTTACTCTTATTTCATGTAATCTATCGTTTCGTTTACTAGACAAAGAAGCATTTGTCTCCTTCTGGAATAAATATGCGGACTGTAAATTACCTAGTCGGACATCGATACGAAATATAGTGCCGTTTGCTCGTGAACATATAGAAAAAAGAGTGAAAACGGAATTGAAAGATAAAACACTGTGGTTGTGTGTGGACGAAACAACAGATCGTCAAAAACATCCTGTGGTTAATGTAATAATACATACAATGGAACCGTCATCCTCCTTCTTACTTGTTTCCAAAAGAGTTATAAATTGTACTGCCGATGAGATTTTAAAGGTGGTGTTGAACTCATTGAACAAATTTGAAGTTTCAACTAAGCAACTTTGAATGTTTATGAGAGATGGTGCCGCAAACACGCGTTTTTTGGGCCGATCTCTTAAAGAACACATTGATAACTTCTTACATGTAACGTGTAAAATCCGTACTCTAAATCTTGCGGCACAAACGATTCCTACATGTTTTCCACTAGTAAATGCATTGATTGCTAGTACAAAGGCAGTGTTTCTAAAATCCCCGCAACGTACCCAACAATTTCACAAACTGTGTCCTGACTTACCCGAACCACCACAGATTGTTACACGTTGGGGAACATGGTTGCAGGCTGCGTTTTACTACAACAAATATTTTGATCAAGTAAAGAAGGTAGTTTTAAAATTCAATCCGACAGAAGCTGCAGCAATCAAGAAAAGCCAGGAAATATTTCAAGATAGCCAGGTTAAAAGAGATTTACAAACTATTCACAACAACTAATATTAAAACAAATTTGTGAAGATGCATTAAGTTGTTTACATGTACGCATGAGGAGATCTAATTAGATATCCTCATTTGTACATTTTTGTCGAGTAAATTACTGCAAACGCCTCTACAGAACTGAACAAATCGTATTGCTACAAATTCTGACGCGATAGTAGCCCCAACTACTGGCTTAAACTGCCATAGGTTAATTAATTAATTGAAACATAATGCCATCACCTATCCACCATCTATGGACGTTTCAATTAATGCATTAAGTTGTTTCAAAGATTATGTTAAATATGCAAATATAACATCGCTAGATGTCGAACGGTCGTTTTCGGCATTAAAAAACATTTATTCCCCACGTCGTACTCACTTGACTGGAACAGCTGTAGAAACATATCTAATGATTCAAATATTTGACAGATGTTACCCAGTTTGTGATTTCACGGAAGACTTTTAATACGGTAAGTGTTTCAGCACGTTTTATAATTTATTTCTTACTTTCTATTTTATGTGTAAACTTTTATGCGATCGCCACGCCTCTGGTTGTTATCGCATATTTGCCCAGGTTACTTATAAGTTATCATTTGAAGTGGACCTTGTGATTTTCCTCTGTTCTGCATTTGCTCTTGTATGTTTTTTTTTTCTTTTTTATTTTCTTTGTATTTTTTTTCTTATATATACAAATTGTAGATGTCTACAGAGGAAATAAAAATCATTATTATTATAGTACTACAGCCCTAAAATGAAAAACAAAAGAGATACGATGAAATTTATATTGGACAATTGAAGCTGTAATAACATTAGACCAATATGCAATTTATTTCTTCCAATAAAATGGTGTAACCAAAAACAATTGCGCATCGTATTTCCACATTTGGTTAAACAACTCGCTTTTTTATTAAATACTCTGCATATTTTTCCACAAATTGATAGAGAGTGACATTTGAAATAAATTAATTTTATAACACCAAGGCCCCAAAATGAGCGACAAAATTGATTTGACGAATTTTAAAATGAAAGGTTTAAAATATAAATCAAACCAAGCAAGCGTTGTATTTTTGACCCTTTGCGGCATTGCGATCAATTAGAGAATTTATTAGTGAGAATAATTGTTTTTTGCCTCCGTCTTTTTTTACTTTTGTGTTGATTGTGTGTTTTATAGTTGTTATTATTGTTACTAAGTGTGACATGCTTGAGGCATGTTTTGCATGTAGCACACAAGGAAATGGTTTCTTGCATCGAGAAAATAGATAGAAAATAGATTTGAAAATGTTTATGAAACGTTGTACGTTAAAGGTTATGTCATTGTATGGGTAAGTATGGCATTTGTATTTCGGTTTCTGTTGCTACTCTTTAGGACGTCATGACTATATCTCTTGGCACTTGGCGCCAGGAAATATTTTGGTGCTATTTTTGAAGTGGCATAAATTGAGAGATGAACAGCAATGTGGGCAGGAGCACAAAGCGTTAGTACTTTTCTCTTCCCACATTGTTTTTGCCGGGAGTTATTCCATTAATACCATGAGCTGTATAGCAACATTATCTTGGCTATTGTTTCTAGGCACTTTTTCATGTCTACTTCTACATTAAGGTTCACTTTTCTTTGAACATTATTTCACAGATAACCTACCTTAGCCTAGCCTTTTTAAAATCACAAGCAACGAGAATAATTTACTGCATTATGTATGTATATGTCGTACTGTTTTAAACAAGGTAAGTGCAATTAATAACGTGGATATAAATAATATGCATTTCAAGAATTCTATCTTAAGAAAATGAAACTATTGATTTATGAACAATACCTAAATGCTTTCTTGAATTAAGAAAACTATCTACTATCTTTAAGAAAATATTGTTTTGTGTTATAACGACCATTTACTTATATTAAGATTTGCAAGATTTTCTTGAATAAAGTTAACAAACGCCTTAAACAAAGAAATATTGTTATTTCGTTACAAGTATATACTTCTCTTATGCGGAGAAAGAAAGGCTAAGAAAATATTTCTTGTGATTTAAACCAGTTATTGTGTTGTGGTTAATTGAATTGAGGCGGACAATCTTAATGCAAGTAAATGTTTCATTACGTGCGGAAACTGCGAAAGGCCTCTACAACATACTTTCTACGTCTCTTCCGAAAATTTAGCGAGAACGAGAATACCTTCAAAGCAAAGCGATCTAATGAAGGTGTTTTTTTTTCAAGCTATTCCTACCAGCAGAAAAAGTGATAAATTATCACGTCTTCAAGAGTAACTGCACTCTTAGAATCTTCAAGATTATTCTAAGGAAGTTGAAGTATATTGTTTTGTTACAAATAACAATTAAAAGATTGAATTGGGAAGATAATCAGTTTTGTTTTTATTTTAAGCTTTTACTTAGAAAAAAAAGAAAATGAGATTTATCTAATTAAAATTACTTACAGTTATGTTGTAGCGTGTTTTTTATACGTGTGTGTGTGTGTAAAATCCTACAGGTTCCTTCTTCTCTCTTCTTGGTAAAATCTTCTTATTTTTGGTTCCTTCTTCCCTCTTCTTGGTAAAATTCTCTTATTTTGGAGCCCTTTGATGGTTTTCTCCAATTAAATTTCTTCGAATTACTTCTTAAAATTTTTCAACTGATTTAATATTCTTGACAATCGTTGGTGATGATTTATGGTTCACTTAAAATGCTTTTAATACATTTGCACTGATAACTTTCACGATATTTTAACTTTTATATCGCAATTTTCTAAATATCAATCGAAGTTTGTTTTCTGTCATAGTTGTTTTTCGTTGCTGACTTCTGTTTTTTCTCGTCGTCCCTAGCATTGCCAATCTAGCGACTTCATATTTAATTTTGATATTTTGAAGTTCCAACTCGGTGTCGCAGGTGACGTAAGGGATTTTGACGGTTATTTCCAAATACAGTGTGTTTCTTGTGTGTGTATGTGTCATTTTTACAAATAATATATAAATAACTTAAAATAAGCTGAGATTTTGATTCTCCCCTGTAACATATCATTAACTGAGTCTTTTTTTTTTAAGAAGTAAAAGATTGATAATATAAAGCCGTTAAGCCGTTCTGACTTCTTTTTCTGTTTCCGCAGCGGCTTATATATCAGATCTCCTCTCTTTGTACCCAGCATTTTATTAAGCAAATCTATCTCTAGTCAACGTTAATCCCGGGGAAACAGCAATATTTCTCGTCTTTGTTCCATTTACTTCAAGTCCTAAATGTTCGGTTTTAATATAACTTTTTTGTATAAATAAGTACAAAATAAATTTTATTTTATCTTTATCATAATTCCGAAAATTAAATATGTACCACATATTTTACGGTTACCGATAATCACTAGTGTCAGTTCGTTAGACGTAAGATCGCGAACTCGTATGCCATATTACGGGCTGTAATATAATATTGTTAAAGAAAATAAATCTAGTTAATTGAAAATTGAATTTGTAAGGATATAAAATATTGTCTGTATGAAATGTGTATCTTAATTGGTCATGATTTGTATTTGACAAATGCTATCGGTAACAAAGGAGCAAAGAAACAGGCACTACTAGGCACTTTTTTCATGTATGCCTCTACATTAAAGTTCACTTTTGTTTGAACATTATTCTGTAGATAACCTCTACCTTAGCCTTTTAAAAATTTCAAGCAATGAGAATAATTTATTGCATTATGTACTGTATGTTGTACTGTTTTAAACAAGGTAAGTGCAATTAATAATGTGGATATTAATAATATGCATTTCAAGAATTCTAAGCAAATAGATGCTTTATTTTAAGAAAATAAAACTATTGATTTAAGAACAATACCTAAACGCTTTCTTAAATTAAGAAAACTATTTACTATCCTTAAGAAAATATTGTTTTGTATTACAACGGCCATTTACTATATACTAAGGATCGTTTTCTTCAAATTTTCTGCAAAATTCTCTTGAATCAAGTTAACAAATACCTTAAACAAAGAAATACAATTATTTGATTACTAGTATACACCTCTCTTAAGAGGAGAAGAAAACGCCAAGAAAATATTTCTTTTGATTTAAAACAGTAATTGTACTGTGGAAATTGAAACAGCAATATTCTTGAATTGAGGCGGACAGTCTTGATACAAGTAAACGTTTCGTTGTGTGCATGGAACATAAATAGATGTATAGTACATCGAGACGGTTTAATAACTTATAAATTAAGCCTTCATTATCGTGAATGATATTTGACTACGTCTATACAAACCTAGAGTGAATTGAATCACTTATATCGGGTGTTCTACTTCCTTTGTCACTTAATATCTACTAAAATGTATTATACATAATAAGTCTTTAGCTATCAAGTGAATATTCCTTATCTAAAATTAATATAATCGAAAATAAGTTCTAATGCTATTAATGATATAGTACAGAAAAAGCAATTAATTAATTACTTTTGTTATTGGTGTAGAGCTATACACCATTTCTTCTTCAACAAGTTAATTGATTACACGGGCAATATCGTTCATAAGAGATAGTAAAGAATCTGTTGCATAGACGCCAGAAATTAAATACTTTTTTGTGGGTAGAAGTTTACGATTTCAACATTTTTATCTCCAATAATTGTACGTTATTTTATCGACTAAATATTGTAGACCTTATATACATGTGTACATGTTGCTTCATCTCATCCTACTTTCTTCACCACCGTCAAACGTCGAACATTATCAGCAACTTATATATGCTAGAATGCAATACTCCAAGCTTCCATATTTAGTGAAAAGAGAAATTCAAGACATCGATCCACGCGATCTCGATTAAAACAGCAGTGAGATCTTCTGCTACGATGACAAGGTTATTTCTTTTTGGTGTTGTTGCGACCACAACGAATGAATCTTGGTATGCATTTCTAATTTTTAAAATAAGGATCCCTGTATCTACGTAATTGACAGATTGCATTCATATACGCATATATTTTTTAATAACGATTGAGATGGTTCCTGTGTGCTGACACTTAATCGATCAAAACACCCACCAGCAAAATATTATGCCTTAAAAAAATAACGCATAGAGAAAATGGTGCGCAAGATGTGAAGGTAATATATGCTGGTTTGGGAGCATACCTAATAGAGAGAGGATCTTACGAAATGCATACATACATATATTCGAGGCTGAAAATGTTGTCGAACTTGGCTGTGCTTGTAAGCGTTATTTTTTCTGATTACAACTTTTAATCCGTCAGAAAAGTTCGACCAAATGTGTTTTAAGTAGATTTTACTAATTTTAATGATAACATTAGAAAAAGTAGTTTAATAATTAATGAGTTGATATTTAAGTTTATTTATCCCCTTTTTTATTATTTATTATTAGAGCGGGCCAAGAGCGCCACGCGCCAGGTTCGCAATCAGGCTGCCGGGCGCATATATGTATGTAAACATAGGTAATTTAAATATGTAATTATTAGGACGAGGACCAAAACCACTGTCTATTACGTCGTGAAGACGCGCAAATATACACCTGCAGTTTGGGTGTTCGTTGATAAATAGGGCGTTGTTCACAGTGGGCCACTACAAAAAAAAAGTTCATTCGTCGACGGCTACGAACTAACAGCGCGCTTATTCATTTACGGATGACGCGCTCTATTCATCAACAAATGACGAGTCTGCAGATGTTACGTTTGCACCACTTCGTGGCATACTAGAAACAAGCGTCGGTGTGCTCGCTTTAGTGATTATGTCTAACGTAACTATTAAAAATAAACGGCCATTACCTACGAAAGTTAATAAATTTCTTAGTGAATTTGTGGATTTACACTACAATGGGAGTACAATTTTCTGTAAAGTTTGTAAAAAGAAACTACTGTGCTGGAGCAAACGTGATTGTGAAAGACATATAAATAGCGCACACCACAGAAATAAAAGAAATGGTGTGTCACAACAACGTCAATTTCAATTAGAATTGCTTTTAACGTTTATGGTATGTGGTCTACCACTTCGTATACTTGACAAAAAAGCATTTCGAAAATTCTGGGGTACATACAATACCGAGTGGATACTACCATCTCGGACAGCGTTACGGAGAGATATTCCACGAATACGTGAGGACATTGAAAATCGAATTAAAGCCGAATTAAAAGATAAACAGCTGTGGCTATGTCTTGATGAGACGACAGATTGCAAAAAAAATTCTATTTTGAATATAATAGTGCGCGTATTAGATCCTATTAAACCAAATTTTGCAATTCTATTAGCCAGCAGAAGATTAAAACAGTGTACTAGTAAAGCAATTACGGCCGTAGTTCTCGAAACGTTACAAAAATTTCAAGTGTCAACCAGTCAACTGTTGTTGTTCATGAGCGATGGTGCAGCAACAATGTGTAGTGTAGGCCGTTCCCTTAAAGAAAAGTGTGAAGGACTTTTACATGTTACGTGTAAAGTCCATGCTTTACATCTTGTGGCACAAACTATTCGAGAGTGTTACCCGGAGGTGGATGCATTAATAGCAAACACAAAAAAAGTGTTTCTCAAAAGTCCTAAGAGGACTAGGGCATTCCACAGGTTATGCCCTGGTATTCGAGAACCACCACAGCCCATTCTTACGCGTTGGGGAACGTGGTTAAAAGCCGCTTTTTATTAAAATGAACATTTTCAAGAAGTCAAATCCGTTATTTTGCAATTCGTCCCTGCCGAAGCTAGAGCTATTAGGATGAGCCAGAAGGGATTTCTCGATATTTCTGTTGAAACATATCTAAAGAATATTAGCAACAATTACAAAGGGTTAGTAGACGCGATAGAAAATTTGCAAAATTCTGGATTGTCGTTGGTAGAATCAGTGCAAGTCGTGGACGAAGTTAGTACATTGTTACACAGTATAAACGATGCAACAAGTGGACGAGTTTTAGCTAAGTTCGATAGTGTTTTAAAAACGAATCCGGACTACACGAGATTAAGACAAATGTGCGATGGGGCATCTGCAGATTCCTTGACTAAGTCTAAAGATTATTTTAATTACGCCTGTCTTACTTCGGTAGACGTGGAACGGTCGTTTTCGAAATATAAGAACATTTTTTCGTCTCGGCGAACATCCTTCACCGAGGCAAATGTGGAAACTTATCTGATGGTGCAACTTTTTAAACAAGCCTATCCGCATTATCAAGAAGGATAGAATTTATTTATTATATCTTTATTTACAGTTACATTATTAAGTACAACAGAATAAAAAAAGCGTTCAGTTTCTCAGTTATTTCCTTATTACGTCCCATTTACAACGCATACCGTTTTCAATCAAATAAAAAATCATAATGAAAATAAAAACACCTCAGCGTGTACATATATATATATATATATCCGCTCTAATTACTAAACATTATTATTGCGTCAGCTTTTATTTTTTTACTCTTGTGTATTAATTTCGAAATATCACATATCTGCTGTGACTCACATATACGCTATTTACAATAAGCGGCCGTTGCGCCTGATTCCGATTCTGTTGGATGGCGCAATTTGGTCCACTCTATTTATTATATATTTAAAAAAAACTATAGTTAAATTAATATACGTTGCAAATAGTAAAAAAAAAAGAAAAAATATTACATTAACCGGTATCTTTTGAAAATTGAAATGTTTATGAAATGTTGTACGTTAAAGGTTGTATGGCATCTGTATTCCGGTTTCTATCGTTACTATTTAGGATGGCATGACCATATCTCTTGAAAGTAGATGGCACCAGGAAATATGTCAGTGCTGTTTAAGTAAGATTAGTGGCATAAATTGAGGGATGAACAGTAATGTGGGCAGGAGCGAAAAGGTTAGTGCCTGTTATGCATATGCAGTAATAGAAATATTATATTTAGTTCATATCTTGTATTCGCTTTTTTGTGCTCTCCCTGCTATGCATATACGTATCAGTACTTTTCCAGTATGATTTTGGCATTGCCGTAATGCAGTTGCATTATGTACTATTCAGTGGGTGTTTGTTAAATAATAAAGTTATTTGTTAAGTTTAACCGGACTTTTATTAATCAAACATCACAGTGCCTTTTTTCTTCTCGCATTGTTTTTGCCGGTAGTGATTCCATTAATACCATGAGCTCACTGGGGAACAGCAATGTCGTTGTCTTAAATCTGTGACTTGCTCTCAACTAACGTTTGGCCTCTGGATCCAAAAATAACCGCAGTTTTTGTCAATCACGTCAACTTTTTAAGCTACAGGATACCCTCAAAGGTTGTACAAATTGTGCATATAAAGGAAAATAAAGTAAAAACTTACTAAATATACTGTTTATACTACTGTGTTCATACAAATGGTTGTTTTTTTATCGAACGGTAATTTTTCTGGAATGTTTAATCTGTAGACATCCTCGCTTGATGCTCCAACACTAGTCAGCCATCATATGTACATACATCCCATCTACCTTGATACCGTGCCTTCATGACCTTCAAATCCTGGTGAAATCGTTCACCCTGCTCATCACTGACTGCACCAAGATTTTCCGGGAAGTTAGCAAGATGGCTATGTAAAAAATGCAATTGGGTGCTCATGTTGCAACCTAGCAGTTTGAAGCTCTCCAAGAGTTGCTGGACAATTTTGGCGTAATTCTATGCTTGTGTATTTCCAAGATAGTCTTTAACAATGTTTTTGAATGCCAACCAAGCATTCTTTTCAATTTCTGACATTGTTCCGATGAAATGTTCATCTTTAACAAGCTGCCGAATCTGTGGACCATCAAAAACATCGACCTTTATCTTTTCAAATGACAGGCTAGGAAATGCCGAAATGAGATACTTGAAACAATCTCCTTCGATTGGCAAAGCTTTAACGAATTGCTTCATGAGACCCAATTTTATATGCAGAGGTGGAAATATAATGTTCTTTTTGGATCACCAGGTTTCAGGTCAGATTGTGGCAGCCAATTCGACTGCACCCAATGCTTCTCACGAGCTCTGCTGTCCCACATACACAAAAAGCAGTGATACTTGGTATATCCGCGTTGCTGGCCAAGAAGGAAGCTAACCATTTTAAGGTCAACACAAATGATCCATTGGTGCATGTGGTATTGCAACAAATCAATGACTCTCTTTATGTCTTCATATTCTTCACTCAAACGAACTGAATGGCCTATCGGGACTGAACCAAATAAATTTCCACACAAAAGCTCTACGGGATTAGCATTTGAGTTTTGAGGAGGCCATTTCATTATTTTGATATTGCTTTCACGTTCCACCGAATGTAAATATTCGCGGCACGGTTTAGAGGTGTGTTTCAGATCATTATCATGTTGAAATATAAAACCGATTATTCTCATTTCAGAGGGTATAGAATTTGCTTCCAAAATTTCCCGGTAGCGCTCTTTTCTTTAAATTCCATCTATTTTGAACAAGTCTCCTATGGATGCGGCGCCAAGATAGCTTCAAACCATTACCGATCCGTCCCCATGCTAGACTGTAGGTACTGTACATAATTCTGCTGCTCGTTCTCCTTTTGACTTTCGAACGGAAGTTCTTCTGAAAGAGTTCAAATTTAGACTTATCGGTTTAGAAAACATTTTTCCACTCATCAACTGTCCAATGTTGATTCTCTCTAGTCCACTGCAACCGTTTTATTTTATTTTGCTAGGGTAAGAGTGGTTTTGCGCAACACTATTCAGCCAAATAAACCACCCTCGGTTAACTTCCTTTTCGCGGTGGTTAATCTAACTCGTTTTTCACGTTCAATATTTATTTCAGCCGTTATTTCAGGTGCAGTTTTTCATCTATTCTATTTACTCGTCATAATTATTCGACGATCTTCAGCTGGTGTTGTCATTTTCCACCGTCCTATTCGTTTCCTATTTAATAATGTGCCAGTCTCTTAATATTTTTTGACGTTATAATCAACATTTAATTTCAATTTTCGTGTGATATTTCTGTTACTTCAGCCAAGATTATGTAATCATTGTGCGGATTTCTAAAGGCAATTCTCTTGTTTTCGGCATTTTAATACTAATTTTAGATAATTTTATTAACGATATTCACTGTTTAAAAGAACACTACTAAATCTAAATTCATAATTCTAGTTCGGGTAAATAGGGAATTGTCATCTTTACCTGCACTACATTAAATATTTATTAGTGAAGGATAATTGTATTACATTTCGGGTCTTTTTATGGCCCTACCTGGACCATTAATTATCGGATTAAGGAGATTCAATCGATAACTAAGTATGAGAGGAGTTTTTTGCGAAATTCTTTAAGGTGATATCTTTCTGTTACTTGTAGGTAAATAGTTATACCCCCTAAACAGCAATAAATAAATAATTTTCCAAAATCCAAGCAAAAATATAGGTGGGCAAATAATTACGACCGGTAGTGTATATTTATTTCGAGAGTCTCGAGTGAGCTTGTTCGATACCACTGACTTGCGGTGTATCGGGATATTCACGAGGTTTCTGGTTCATCCGTTAAATCTTACTTGGACGTATTATAAAAAATAAAGCATATAACATCTCACTCATTTAACTCAAAAAAGCGAACAGTGTGCTGTTTTCATTTTGATTTTCTTCTAGGGAAATTTTTTGCGCACCGATCTTTTAAAATATCATTTATTGTTTGTCTGCAAAATGCCCATTCAACTTCTATGTAAATTAACCTCTGCAAGAATGACTTGTTCTTCAATGTGTGTGGTCATTAAACGAAACGATCATACACACATTCATTGTTCGTACGTCTCTCTGTTTAATCGTAGCATCTTTTAAGTCACGAACGCTCGAACGTGTAGGCTTAATCCAGTTAGAGGCTGGCACCGATTACAAATGACAAGATCATTAGGCATCGCCGCGGTAAGGCAGCGGAATGGCGGCGGTCGAAGGGAGAACGTCGTTTCCATCGGAACACCTCTCGTCTCGCTTACCTACGTGGCAACAACATTCATTACGCCGTTTTTCCAGTCTCATTGCCAACAAATTGCGCTAATAAGATTAGACACGTAATTGATGTTGACGTCAAAACGGCAGATAATTAAAACACAGCGCGCCGTCGAGCAGAATTACTTTTACCGTGTCGCATTGGCATCGGAGCAGAATCATGATGAAGAAGATGATGGTTATTATTACTGGTGGTATTAACGGTTAGATCTTAGATACGAACAGGAGATTATTTGGGTCACTGAATTTGCTCCTTTGTCAGTTACTATTTGTGAAGGTTTAAAATCTGTTCAAAACGCTGAAGGTTTTTGATAGCCTATTGAGTTTCTCTATATTGGATTATAATTCATTTAATTAATTATTATTAATAATAATAATGATAATAATAATAATAATAACAATAATGATTTATACAAAACAAAAACATAAGAAATACAAGAAAAGAAAACTAGAAACAACCGAAAGTATTATATGTGTATAGGGTTCAAAAAAATATAATAACAAGCACAGCAAAACTAAATAAAACACCAAATTCAATTTAATTAATTTACCACAATCATAACTAGAGTAACTAAAACTTGCGGACTCGCATAGGCGTCGGTATTACGGGTTAATATAAGAATACGAAAAATTCATAAATAAACTTACTTGCTAATTATTCAACAAATTAGAGGCATCAGGATGTGAACTACTGTAAACTTGCATCATTGCATATGTTTTTACAGTTACTTCTTTAAACCTTATGCGTCGACAAGAAAAAATATTCTTATACATAGAAAACGATCTCTCCACATCTAAGGAAGTTACGTTTGCATGTAGAAACTGTTTTTCAAAATCACTTAAAAGTTTACTATTTTTACACTTATTATAAACGGCCTAAACGGCCTCTAAAGTATTAAAATCGGGATTTTTTAATGTGTGTAATTTATTTTTTACACTCTCCACTATGTCTAATGATTCCTGTAATGACAATTCAGTACATTGTAGTTTTCTGATGGCATCTAGTAATACTGTATAATTGGTACATATTGTTGTTAAATCTTCTAAAAGTTGAGGAATTTGAAATTCTCTTTGACTTTCTCTAATTGCTTTGGATTCATTCCGATTAAATCGCATTATAACTGATTGAATTTGTTGAAAATGGATCAAATAGTAAGAAGCTGCTGTTAGCCAAGTACCCCATCACGTTAAAATTGGTTCAGGAGGTTCTGGAATACCTGGACAAAATTTACGAAATTCTTTTAAACGTTTAGGAGATTTATGAAACACTGCTTTAGTACTTCCAATCATCCGATCAAAGTTTCCGTAATGTTGTCGAACAACTTCACCAACTAAATTTATTATTAAGTTAGGAAATATATGTTTTAAGGATCGTCCAACACTTAACATCGTTGCTGTACTATCTGTCACAATCATCACAACTTGATCTTGGGCAATTTTAAATTTTTTCAAAGCGTTCATTATCACTTTTTGAATATTTTCCGCGGTACATTGTTGAACATGTTTGCAAGCTAACCAATATCGAGATGCTGTGTTCTCGCTAGATAAAACGCGAGCTATTACATTCACAATACTGTTTTTCTTTATATCGGTCGTCTCATCCACGGTAATCCATATTTTTTTGGAACACAAATCACGTTTACACACATTTTCTAGCATCTCTTTCATTCGCGGCAAATGATTCTGTAATTGTGTTTGTGAGGGTAATGGGTACTTTGGAACGTATTGTCGCCAAAACGTTTTAAAAGCTGCTTTTTTCACCAACGACAACGGACAACAAGAGGTAAACATAATTAATAAATGTATGAGGAATAGTGTATAAGGTATTTCAGTTCTTGCATTTTTCATATGCTTAATACTATTGACATGCCTCTGGCAATCAGTTCTGTCCAATGCAACCAAACAAACATTGCATATTAAGCAAAAAACTGCACTACCGTCATATTTTAAATGGAGAAAAAGTGACACATACTTATGTACATTAGTAGTAAATCTATTACGAGGCATTGTTTTCTTAGGTATGTAAATATTAGTTCTATATGAAACGATACACTAATTATGTACTTGGTATAATACTACAACACACAAAAAACACCAGCTATATTTTCAAAAGCGACACGTAAGTACATAACCTTGACCGTTCGACTAATCTCTGCAACAGCTCAACCGGTACTAAAACGAAATCTCTCTCAGCGCGGTTTAACATGATTTATATTCAAGGTCGACACTACATGCCTGCTTCTCTACCGGTTTAGTTTATTTATGAATTTTTCGTATTCTTATATTAACCCGTAATACCGACTCCTATGCGAGTCCGCAAGTTTAGGTTACTCTAATCATAATTGAATAAAGAAAGCAAAAAATTGTACTTACTTTTTTAATAAATAAAATTAAATGTTCGCCTATAAAGCTTAAAATCGTATGAACCAACAGAGGATTGATTTTTGAATGAAAGTATATTTATATTCGTTATAAAATTCTAATTAACTTCACAAAATTTACATTTTAAAATGATATCTTTAAGTGATTATAATACGTAACAGTATCCAAGTTTCCAACCTATTAAAAGTCTCGGTAACTCGGCACTGCTAGAGTACGTACTTAAAACTTAATTAATCAATCTCTCTTCTGTTTGCGCCCGCAGTTGCTCTTCCCAGACCGCTCGTGCAAATTTACAGCTTTCTCGGAGTGCATTGCGATCTCGGCGAGGCGAATTTATTTGACCTAATGCACCGCGAACAATAAACCTAACCCAAATTAGACCGAATTAAAACAGGACGTAAAACAAACGCCGAAGAGTAAACTCAACAACCATCGGTCCGTCGGTTTTCCGCTTTCGGGCTGTAACCGGACGAGAAGTGTTTGTTATTGTCACGGTTTCGTAGTGGCCGGGATTGTGGAAAACCTTTCTGCGAGATTAGGTTTCGTCTCCGCGGTAAATACGTGAGAGCAATGTTTCAAGTCCGACCCGGAATAGAAAAAGCTAGTTCTGGGAATGCATGATTCAGGTCAATAAATAAATTTGCGTTGTTCCGCAGGAGCGTTGGGGGAAAAGGAAGAAAAATGTTTATACGCTCGAGTTTTTGCGCTTACGGTTCCGGTTGTTTACTTGGGTTTGATATTTAAGATATAAGCATTTCCGAGTAAATCGGAAGAGATATAAGAAAAGTTGTCGCAAAAGTGTCCGTACACTTACCTAATGTTAAAGAACATCAAATCTTAATATTGCATTATGATGCAGTATTTTTATTTCTTTTTAATAAAATTAGCAAACACTAATTACAACATAAAAGCAATTATTATTTAAAATTACGACAGAATGCAGGGTGTTTGTAAAGTTTTGAACAGCTGATAGGTGATGTCATTAGTAAGGTTCGACAAACGAATGCAACGTTAGAGGCGTATCGCGCAAAAGTAGGTACCTGAGATACAGTATTATTAAAAAATAATATATTCTTACCTTTTACTGATGTCTTGATGTCCACTGCGACAAAATACTACTGCCGCGGTAAACGGCGTAACTGCAACATAACGCTTCCATTGTCGATTCACTTAGCCTTCGATGTTGGTCTGAAAACGTTTTCGTATATTTCGAAAATGATCGTTCTACATCTAGCGAAGTAAGATTTGCCTAATTCGGATATTCCTTTATCTCTTCTGTGCACTCTTTATTTTCAGTAATAGACCGAACCTTTTGTAAATCGGGATTTTTACTTAAAACTGCATGAAATTTTTGAGAGATATCTAGTCCTATAGGAGCCGTCAAGCTTTCTCGAGCGGCTTGTAAATTATCTAAGGTATTTAATCTCGTAAAGATAATTGACGGTTTTGTAACAGCGATATAGCTCGTACAACTGCAGAATAGTTCATGGAAATTTCATCTATTTGTAATTGAACGTCCGCATTGGAAAAAAGTTGCTGACTCTCTCGAATCGCTGCAGATTCATTTGATTTAAATTTTAAAATCACATCCTTCACATTTGCAAAATATTTATGATAATAAAATACTGCCCGGAGCCATGTTCCCCAACGAGTTATTACAGGCTGAGGTGGTAGTGGAAGTTTCGGTTACAATTGTTTGAAAACGCGGATATGTTTGGGAGATTTCACAAACACTTTTTTGGTAGATGCTATTAAATTATTCACTATCAGATACTTCTTTCGAATGGTTTCTGCAACGAGATGATACGCGTGTGTGAGACACGTTGTGTGAAGAAGAGTCGGAAAGCATATTTTCAACATCCTACCAACTTTCAGCATTATTCTAGCTCCATCAGTAACTAACATTGTGACTTGGGCTCCTGTGATACAAAATTTTCTTAACGAATCTTTTATTATCTTCAAAACAGTTTCAGCATCACTTTTTCCAATCTTTTTACTGGTTAAACAAGGAAGCTGCTACCGCAAACATGCGTTCTGTAGGCCAGTCTTTTAAAAAACATTGTGCTAACTTGTTACATATTACGTGTAAAATTCATGCTTTCAGTCATGTGGCATATAGTATTAGAAAATGTTATCCTGAGGTAGACGCTTTTATAGTGCATACAAAAGCAGTGTTTGTCAAATCCCCAAAACGTATTCGCAAATTTCAGACTGTGCCCCCGTATGCCTGAGCCACCAGAACCTATTCTTACACGTTGGGGAACATGGTTACAGGCCGCGTTTTATTAGCATAAATATTTTGAGAATATGTATTAAGAACGTGGTTTTACAATTCGATCCAAAGGAAGCTGCGCCTATCAAGGAAAGCCAGTCGAAATTTCAAAATAGTTATGTTAAAACGGATTTAAAAACTATTCAGAACAATTACTTCGGACTAGTGGAGGCAATAGAAAAATTACAAAATCCTTCGGTGTTGTTAGTGGAATCTCTGCAAATAGTGCAACATGTTCACGCACAGCTATGCGCGGTAGAAGATGCAAAAAATATTTGTGTTCTAGAAAGGTTTGAAAGTGTTTTAGAGAAAAGTTCTGATTTTGGCACATTAAGACAAATTTGTGAAGGTGCGTCAACAGAACCGTTAAGTTGTTCCAAAGATTATTTTAATTACGCAAATATAACGTCACTAGATGTAGAATGTTCGTTTTCTGCATATAAACAAACTTTTTCCTCACGCCGCATTCGGTTTGCCGAAACAACTGTGGAAACATATCTAATGTTACAACACTATTCACTTTGTGATTTCACGGAAGACTCTTAAGACGATAGGTGTTTGGGCACATATTATATTTTATTTCTGACCATTTATTTTGTGTAAACTTTTATGCGCCCGCCACTGGCTGTTGGTGCAAATTGAGCAACTCTAGTGATTACTCTAGTAGAATTACATTCAAAATATATTTAATCCCTGCTATCTTAAACATACTGAGATTTCTTACCTTTGCCCATAACTTTTACAAACAGAGAAGGCAGATCTTCACCAGATGTAACTTGCAATGGGGTTTGAAGTACACCTTTTAATTTTTTCAAGGCATTCAATAAATCACCTCCATTCATAACTTCAGTTTCTAACTCCATTAACATTGTACTCCTTTCTTTTAATTTACTAATGCTCAATAGCAACTTATGTCTGGCACCTTTAGTAATGCCTATAGATTGTAAAGATTCCTCTGTAAGACCTAGCATTTGTTCATATGTTAAATTATTAAATACCCAACTAT
Source organism: Dynastes maya (assembly GCA_029619315.2). Classification (NCBI taxonomy): domain Eukaryota; kingdom Metazoa; phylum Arthropoda; class Insecta; order Coleoptera; family Scarabaeidae; genus Dynastes; species Dynastes maya. Next base: position 19,270,931 of record JAROYE020000010.1, on the reverse strand, counting down.
TTTTACTGTACCCTGCAAATGTGGTAAATTGTATCGCAATTGTCTATTGGTTGGTAGTTTCCACGAGGGAACATATTTATTTCAAAAAAGACGAAAGTATTCATTGTCTATTAGGTGTTATGGAATGTTGCACACACTTAGCATAAAAATAAAATCATACAGAAATACCTAGTGCGGAATATTGTTGCTTAAATTCAGTACATGACGTATACATTTAATATGTCTTCTACAGTGAAATGTATCGCGACCTATCAACCGTATATTGCAAATTTTGCACTGAATGATAGTACCTGTATATTCCAACCCAGGAAAACGGCTAATATATTTATTCACATGCGATGCTAAAGGTAAACCTCGTTTACGACGATCCATGTTTTAAAGGACGTACACCGATAAACCGATAATTATCGAACGACCATTCACTTCCACGCCTATCGAATGACTAAACTCTTCACCGGCTTCGCATCGACCCAAATCCCCTCTCGGCGCTTCTGCCGTAGCACGCGTTTGTCGAGCCTTAATCATTAGGAATCATATTAACCGCATTTACCTTAGTTCAAAGTATAATGGATCTTAAGATATTTGAACTTTTAGTAAATTTTGATTCTCCGGCAAAAATTCACTATTAATAACTCTTCTTATTTTTGTGAGATCCCACTAGAAATTGTTTTTGTGGAAGTTCAATGGATCTTCCTTTGAAAAGAGGCAATAAATTAACGTTACGTATTTAGAAAAAAATATAGGCCTACATATCTCACTTAACGAGATAAATCTCAAGTTTGTTGTGATGTTTTTCTTTTATAATTAAACAATTCGAATGTTAAATTTACTTTAAAAACTTCCTTGCTTTATGCCTTTTGGAATAGTACCTCACTTGTAACACAAACTTTTAATAATACCAAGAAATTCAACATAAACTATGACAAAGCAATAACTCAGTATTGCGCGATAACGGAATAGAAGCAGGGGATCACGTCCGACAGATACAATTTTGGCGATTCCTATTGCATGACTGATGAAAGCAGATTTATCAGAGCAGGATCAATCAATTTACAGAATTTACACTATTAGGTGAACAAAGGAGAGAATCCCCAGGTCAAGCGTTAGACATCGTTTTAACACAAATTTAGTGTATACATTTGGGCCGGCGTAATAGTTAATTCTCTTGTCGGCCCATATTACTTACCTGATATCTCTAATGGAGAAGCTTATCTACAATTTGTAAATGAAATTTTTGTCAAAATGATGTTTGTCCGTTCGACTATTACTTAACTTTGGGAGAATGTTTAAGCAATACTTTTCCGAATTCCAAAAAAATTGGAAGAGATGGTTTCATTCCGCGGCGCCACGCTCACCAGACTTGACTCCTCTCGATTTCTTTATTTAGGGACATGCTAAGAGCCTTGTCTACAATAAGCAAATTCAAAACCGGGACTACCTGATTAGAAAGATCAATAGTGCATTCGATAGAATGAGGGAAGACATGGGACTGAAAATTGCCACGGTAAAGACGATGAAAAGATTAAGATCTTGTATAAGACATGAAGGAGAACACTTTGAGCAAGATATTTAAATAAATTAACTGTTAATTATTACTGTTTTATTAGGTTTACACCTAACACTAATAAATAGGCTTTAGGTTTTTTAGCGTTCTTTATTAATACAATATCTGATTGCCCTTGTAATATTAACGATTATCTAAATAACTTCGGACTTTAATTTATTGCCTCTTTTCAAAGGAAGATGCAAATAAAAAAAAATACAATTTTTAGCGTAATTTCACAAAAATAAGAACATTTATTAATGTTTAATGGGGATTTTTTGCCGGGAAATCAAAATTTACTGGGGGTTCAAATATGTTAAGATCCATTCGACCTTGGACTAAGGTAAATGTGGTAAATGTGGCTGTTCAAATCTTTACATCGCGCTTCCAAACACCATGTGTAATAAATATAAAATGGAATGTCACGAAAGTCATCGTATACTGCGTTTAACGCAGTGACTCTCCTTTGCTAGGAAATAAATATGTTAGGAATTCGGAAAATACCCTTTATAGGTCCGCGCACTTGCAAAAATAAGCATTCAATTCATTTGCAAAGATGGATCATGGATGGATTGTAAAGGAAAACACGTCCATTGATACGGGTGAGTAATAAAACTACACAAAAAAATAAATCATTGCTCCAAATAGCTAAAATTATTGGTAAATCGCGCTCTGCAGCGCAGAGTGTAATAGAAAAATTCAAAATATCGGAAACACTGTACGGCAGAGTTCACACTGTACGGCGAAGTGGGCGTCCGAAGATTTTAGATAAGCCCGAGGAGAACTATAGCACACACATTGAGATAAATCCCAAAATCTAGATTTGGTGATCTATCAACATAAATGTTTAATTGTAAGTACCATTCTATTGGTCGTCGAATACCGATCCACCTCCCAGGAAAGCAGCGGATTGTTTTTCTTTGAAAACACTGCAGGTGATGCCGTTACTGTTAGCGAACGATACCGTGACGCAACATTCTCGAACCCCAATTGGAATGATATCTGAGAAGCATGTGGTTTCAACAGGATGGCGCCCCATCGCATACAAGTCGAGAAACCTTCAATCATTTACAGACCATGTTTCCAGGTCGCTTTATATCACCTGGTGGCAATATCGTTTGGCCACCAAGGCCTCTGGACTTGATTGCCCCAGACCTTTTTCTTTCGGGCTATCTAAAGGACAAAATTTACAAAGGTAGACCAGAAACGTTGGAACATTTGAAAGTGAATATTCGTCGAGAAATAGCAGACACAACGCCCGAGGTTTTGGATCCAGTTACGTTAAATGCGGTAAAAAAACTGAATCTTGTCGTGATAATTACGGAGCTCACTCAAAAAACATAATCTTGAAGTAATATGTAATAATTTACCTAAAGTCTTAATGAAAAGTAGTTATTAACAATTACAAAATATTTTATTATTTGTCATAGTTGTAAGTGAAATAAGTCGCTTAGTTATTTTTGCAGCATCCTGTATTGTTGAAAATACTCTGAGGTGTGTTATGTCATCATAAAATTTTATCTTCCTACTATTTACTCAATAGGCGTAAGTTTACACTTCCGAAGGGCTGAGATACCCTGTAAATGTGTAAATAAAAACATATTTTTAATTTGATAATACTGAACAGTATCGTAAAGAGAGATAAGCCCGTTAACTTTAGGCTACAACAATTTTCATTGAATTGCCAGTTTAGAACTGCATTAAGAACCTATGTTATATTTCTCAAATTAAAGCGATTCTAAATCGTTATTATAACTATTACAAGCCTCTTGTAAGTACACTATGTATAAACAAACTTGGCGATCGTACGTAGGAATCTAGAATTTATTTCGTTTCCTTTTAAATGCGAGATACCGAGCGGCCAATAATAATTTACGATCGTTCGGCAAAAGGGCATTCGGAACGGGAGATCTTCGCCGATATGGCATCATCGATATTATCTCAATAGATGGACAATCAGATAGATTTTATTCCTTTTATACGTACCTACGGCTTATAACCTCTCCGGCGATGCACGTTCTCGGGGATTATATGTATGGACGCGGTGATTTTTTGTTTCTGGCTTCTGTTTCTGCTGCGGAGTGAGAGCTCTTCGCCGGTCCGCACGAAGCTGCCATCGACTTCTGTTCTGTGTACTCGTTTTTCTCCTCTTCTCCTTCTTCTCGTTGATGACTTTCAGTTCAGCGATGAATGAGTTGAATGCCGACTGAATGTGAACGGTGTAATGTATGGATTTTGCGACGTGAATCGACAAAGAGACCTCCTCAATTGAAGATATTGCTATGAATGTAAAAGGACGTTCTTTTTATCTTCTAAAATAGTTTAATATTGATGTACATACATCGCCGAGAGATAAAAGGGGTGGATGTTCTGAATTTTAACTTATTAATTCTCCCTTTAGTAATTATCCCGATTTTTTCTTTCTTTTTCTAGTTATGTAGAACTTGATAACTGTCAAAATTGTCAAATCAAAAGAAATCTAGTCGGAAAAAAGATACAGGAATCGGAATCTCAATAGAAAGTAGATATTTTCAAAACGAGACCAATTTTAGACAGCCAACAAAAGTATGTTTCCCAAAAGTAAGAGACGAAAGATACAATAAAAAATATACAGGGTGTTTGGCACAACGATGTAAAGTTTTGAATAGCCGATAGGCGAAGCCTTTAGGAATCATATTAACCACATTTATCTTAGTCCAAAGTCTAATGGATTTTAAGATATTTGAACTTTTAGTAAATTTTGATTTTCCAGCAAAAATTCTCCATTAAACACTAATAACTCTTCTTATTTTTGTGGGATCCCCCTAAAAGTTGTTTTTTTTATGAAAGCTTAATGCGTGTTCCTTTGAAAAGAGGCAATTAATGAAAGTCCGAAGTTATTTAGAAAAACATATAGGCCTAGATATCTCACTTAACGAGATAGAAAATTTATAATGCTCAAGTTTGTGGTGATTTTTTCTTTTTAAATAAAACAATTCGAATGTTAAAATTACTTTAAAAACTTCCTTACTTTATACCCTTTCGAATAATGGGGCATGCGTTAGATGGTCATTAATATTACAAGAGTAATGAGATATTGTGTTAGTAAAGAACGCTAAAAAACGTAAAGCGTATTTATTAGTGTCAGGTGTAAACTTAATAAAACAATAATTAATAGTCAATTTATTTAAATATCTTGCTCGAAGTGTCCTCCTTCATGCCTTAGAAGATCTTAATCTTCTCCTCATCTTTACCGTGGTAATTTTCAGTCTCATTTCTTCCCTCATTCTATCGAATGCACTATTGATTTTTCTAATTAGATGGTCCCGATTTTGAATATCCTCGTTGTAGACAAGGCTCTTAGCACGTCCCCAAACAAAGAAATCGAGCGGAGGCAAGTCTGGTGAGCCTGGTGGCCACGGAACGGGACCATCTCTTCCAACCCAAGCATTCGGAAAAGCGGTTAAAACGATGTTTGATGCTTGAAGTGAGGATTCTCTCCTTTGTTCGCCCAATAATGTATGTAAATTGTAAACGGATACTCTAAAACTGTGGCACTGGAACACTAAAACAGTTCACTAAAACCCTTACCACAACACTCAATTCGTACTGGACGCACGTTTCGATAGCCAAGCTATCATCATCAGCAGCAAGACTGAAACGTGCGTCCAGTACGAATTAAGTGTTGTGGTAAGGGTTTTAGTGAACTGTTTTAGTATGTAAATTGTGTAAATTAATTGATCCTTCTCTGGTAAATATGCTTTCATCAGTCACAGGATGCTGCGCAAAAAAAAAATTTTTCAATGTCCTCATGTAATAGGAATCGCGAAAATTGTATCCGTCGGACGTGATCTCCTACTTCTAAACCCTGCAATGGTGTATAGTGAAAGACGTGCTTCTTTTCCGTGCAGAATACGGACCAGACCTTCCACGGTGACACATTAAGGTTAGCGGCTACATCTCTAATACTAATAGAAGGGTCCTCTTCAAGTGCGGCTAAAATAAGTTCATCAACATTCACATTATGTTGTCAAACGGTAATTCGGGGTTCCTGGTGATGAACGCTTCTGGTTTCACGCCTACGTCGATACGTATTGCTAAAAACTTGGTGATTGGGTAATCTTCTCCCTGGATATAATTGTCCATACAGTCGTCGCGTTTCCACTACAACGCAATTTGCACGACTATACGTTACGAGTATGTCGCTGTATTCTTCGTTGCTAGAAGTAGCCATAACGGGTGTAATAAATAATAACGAAAAAGAAACAGATAATAACAACGTAACGTAATGATAAAAACAACAATAATAACAGAAACAACTTTTTAGCGTCGCGATCACACTGAATAGCAGACAGACAAAACTCGACAAATGTCAAAAAATTAGGTTACTAAGCCACTCATCGCCTAGGAGACGGGATATGACAATTAGATAGAAAGTAGTGGTCCCTGTCCCCTTATCCCGCAGTACTAATTTATTGCGTTGTCATAGCTTATGTTGAATTTCTTGGTATTATTAAAAGTTTGTTACAAGTGAGGTACTATTCGAAAGGGCACAAAGTATGGAAGTTTTTAAAGTAATTTTAACATTCGAATTGTTTCATTTAAAAAGAAAGCAATCACCACAAACTTGAGAATTATAAATTTTCTATCTCGTTAAGTGAGATATCTAGCCAAAAAATGAATGCTAATATAGCTCATAGTATTGGTGAAATCATTATCATTTCCAACAAAAAACAAAGCGAGGGATGGTAGGAGTCGGCATCCCGAGTTGTTGTCGCTATTCTCTAGACGACATATCTATGTTTCTCGACGCTAGGTAGCGTGGGGAGATATATTGTGCTTCTGTTCGTGGAGAATGGCAACATATACTCGAGAGGTGAAGAACAATAGCGAGGGAGATGGACAGGTACGGAACCGCGCTGATGAAGCCGGGTAGGCAGAAACATGTTCGCGGGTTTACGCTGTCCTTTTTCCCTCGCTTTGTTTTTTGCCGGAAATGATTCCACCAATACCATGAGCTATATTAGCATTAATTTTTTGGTTATTGTTACTAGGAGATATCTAGGCCTATATTTTTTTCTAAATAACTTCGGACTTTAATTAATTGCCTCTTTTCAAAGGAACATGCATTAAACTTCCATAAAAACAACTTTTAGCGTGATCCCACGAAAATAAGAAGAGTTATTAATGTTTAATGGCGATTTTTTGCGGAAAGTCAAAATTTACTAAAAGTTCAAATATCTTAAAATCCATTAGACTTTGGACTAAGGTAAATGTGGTTAATATGGTTCCTAAAGACCTCGCCTATCGGCTGTTCAAAACATTACATTGTTGTGCCAAACACCCTTTATAATTCAGAAAATAATTCCATATGTATTGTAATGTTATATATTGAATTTTTGTATCTACTTATTTTATAGATAAACTTTGAGAGATGATAGTGCTAATAGCAGCGATTTTAATGCGGAATTTTAGCAATGTTGGGGCCACACTAACGTGAATGTTTAGCGTCCATTATCTCATTATCAATAATTAAGGCGTTAGAAAATATATATTAAACATGGTAAATTGAATGGATACATTTGACATCTTAAAATCATTGCAAGACGGAGGTTGAGGCTGCTTTAATGGTATATTGTATGAGGGTCTGTTTGAAACACTTCTAAAATCGATTATTTTTTCATTAGACCACTCCATTTTGTATGATCGTATTTTTAAAATCATAAACTAGACTAAATGACGCGCTAAATCGCTTTGATGTGTCAAAAAAGACCACCACCCGAGCTATTGCTTAACGTCTGGGTATGTTTATAGTGAAGCTGTGACAGTCGATAAGAACTGTGATAAGAGCGTCGAAAAATATGAAGCTTCGGCATGTGCGTCAGTTTGACAGTTGTCAAAATATTGTCACTGGCGCCATTCTTGTTTGATTTGAGTGTTTTTGGTCCCGTATTGTGGGCCTAAGGAAAATTTCGCTTATTAAATTCTTGATATCCATTAAAACTAGACCTGATGATAGCGGATTAAATTTGACAGTTCGAGTATAAATGTTCTTATCTTTGCTCACCACCGCTATCCACAGATGTCGCGTAGTTCCAAGATAAACACCCGCATACAAACAATGTATCTCATCGCTTCGCTATTATCGCTGCTCTTATCGAGTATCACAGCTCGCTTCTGTAACCATGGTTACGCAAAGTTACAGCGCTCACTGATTGGCCCGTTTTGCTAACCCATCGCTCTTATCGACTACCACAGCTTCACTATAAACACACCCTAACGCCATTAATAATGACGATAACAAGTTAGGGCGTCAAGTTGTGGGTACACCTGTGTTTAATTTCAAATTTTGGGATAATTAAGGGCATTAGACATTAGTGCTACGCCAGTATTACAGTATATTCAAGTACAATATTATCATAAAAAACGTAATCGAGGTGGCCAGTTATATTGGTTACAGCCACATCTGACAGTTAAGTGATTGAAACTTCAAATTACGTTAGACATTTATAGACAAGTTTAACAATTGAAATTATATTTGATGTTTATTAACGTATCTCATACACTTTATAGCTTTAATGTTTACTACAGACCACCAAACATTTATCACTGAGAGTTATTTTCGTGATGGGCAATTCAGTTTCCATATTTAGCATATGTATCTCGATTTATATCAACAAATTGTTCGCTGCATTGCTAAATTTCGTGAAACTGGTGTAGTAAGTCGCAAATCCTGTAATGGTACATTAAAGAAGAGAATTGCTGAAACTATTGCGGACGAGAAGAGGTATGCGAATTATTTACTTAAAAGGTCAAATAGAAGGGTTTCACAGGAAACTAATTTGTCATATGGTTCTTGTCAGCATATTTTTAGAAAAGATCTCGAAAAATATAATAAAATTCGTGTTGCGTAAGAACACAAATCCTTCTTCTCAGACGAAGCTTGGTACCACTATAATGGGTTTATTAACAAACAAACCATGCGTATATGGCCCAATGAAAATCATTATGTCAATATACAAAAACCATTACATTCTGAAAAGGTTGGTGTTTGGATAGCAGCTTCATGGAGGAAAATGATTGGTCTAATATTTTTTCATGAAACGGTAAACGCAGAAAAATACTATAATAACTTATTGCAACCTTTTTTAAACCAGTTGCATGATGACGAACTGAGGGATGGATACTTCCAACAAGGCCATGCTACACCTCATAAAACACTACAAACAGTGATCTGCTTGGATGAATATTTTGGTGACCGTGTAAAGGGGAGAAACATATACGCGTTCACGACCACGATTGCGATCAGATGCATCACACGAAAGAACCACAGCACAGCACACACTTGCGATCTGCTCTTTCGTGACCACGTTGGAATTATGGCGATTAACTGTTACACTTAAACAAAAATTTTCCTTGTCAGAAAATACTATATTAGTTGCAAAATGTTCGTCTACATGACAAATTTCCATCATGCTTTCGCAAAACTCCAACCATCGGTCGAAATCATCATCTGATAATTCTTGAATCAAGTGTACTTTATACGGATGGTACTTTTTTCTTTTCAATATTTTCCCTACAGAACGACGACTATACCATGGTTTAGTGCCAATGCGTGCAAATTTACAAAAAAGAAATTTTTTCAATTAGTAAAATGTATTTTCAATAGGAAATACGATAATAGGATTATTAAAAAACAATGTTCAGAATAATAAGGCTGAAAATTCGACTCAATAGTTTCCTGTCTGCCTTACCTATCTATGCGTTAAACCAGGGACACACTAGCTTGGTTCCATACTTTATCCCAACCATGTATATTACTTAATGAAACGGAAACTGTGCTTTGGGGGGTGCTTTGAGTACCACTCCAGGCTCGTGAAATTCTCCTGCATCTTACTCTCACATATTTCTGGAAAGGGAAGTCAGGATAGTTGTTTACGTTATTGTTGACTTTTAGTGGTACAATTACCAGCGTTAAGACGGATATCCTCGACGAGGTTCTTTGCAACGGGGTCTTGTCTATCCTTTCGGGCATGTCACTCGCTGGTTAACTCGTTTACTGTACGTGTGTTTCTCCGACAGAGCCTGTTGGAGTAGCAACTACGACTCCTCGATTAAGGCCAATATCAGCCAAAATACACACTGGAATCTGTGCAAGAATCTACTGTCGTAAGTCACTAATTGAACCGGCACGCAACCTGGACGGATATGCGACGGTTTTTCAAGCAGAAATATTTGCTATCGATGTAGGGGCCAGGATGCTCCTAAGCAAAGGTGTTAAACCCAGTTTGATACAAATTTTCTCTTGCAGCCAGGCTGCACTGCGAGCTCTCGAGGCAAGGAAAACTTCCACTGGACTCGTAGCTGACAATCTTAATATTTTAGAAATAATAAGACTACCCTCATTTGTACACCTGTACATACTGGCATTGTTGGCAACGAAGTGGTCGATGCCTTTGCAAGAACGGCAGCTGAGCACACTCGACTGAATCCGGAACATTTAGTTGGCATACCTTTCAACGGTACCAAAATGCATGTTACCCACTGGGCCGAACGGGTTTGGCGGGCTGAGTGGGCCGACCGTCCCATTTCCAGCCCGACTCGGCCCGGCCCATTCGCGGCATTGGTAGGTATTAATTCAAATCTAAGTTCCAATCGTACGCTTCCACAATCATCAATAGCGAGTATCTTAGATGGAGCAATAAGAATGAAATAAATATAAAAGGAATCGAAGATAAATGACGCAAAAAAGGACGAATATCGCATTGTTCTTGGGCGGCGAATATGTTGTTATGCGGAGGACTTTAAAATATACGCACGTCTCACTATATCATTCCTGCAGCGTTCTCTTTGACGGTGCACTTCTTTTTTCCCCAATCCTTCCCTCTCCTGTTTCTTCTCTCCTCTTCAATATCCATCCTACCTTATTACGGCGACGGCGACATTTCGTTTATTGAATTAATGCCCTTATTCGCCTTTTTTTTCTCTCTCCCCATCCATCCGCATCCTTTTATTCCATAGTATTCTATACCTACTACTATACCGTTGATGATGCTGATGCGTCTTCTTCTTCTGTATTGTTCTTATTCTTTATTCTTTTCGCTTTTTAAGTACTCACCATACGCGTACATATCTCTCTCGATATGTTTCGTATATATAATACCCAACATATATGAATTATAGATAATGTATTGTATTCGGTTTTTTAAGGGACGGGAAGTGCGGCAAGTGGGGGGACCGCGCGGGGGAGAAAGGAACGAGTGAAAAATATGATGGGGTCAAATTTCGTAAATGAGGACCGAGGATTTCGTGCCTTTGTCTTGTCCTTTCGGACGCCGGCGGGATTCTTATTTATGATACAGGTGGCAAATTAAATTAAGGCAGTTATGCGAAAAATTCGACGGCATCGGCGAAGGTAGATAATCGCTCCAGATCGATTTATTTTGCGCCGGATCACTTATTATATGAAGATGTTTGAATTCTTTTTGCGCTGATCGTGGCCCGTTTCGGTACTACTTGCGGCATCGTATGAAATTTTTTGATGCCTAGATTATTAGGCAGATTAACACCAAAAGTGAGATGATTCACTATACTATCTTCATCCCAACTATTTTTTTTAGTTGTAATAAAATAGAAGTCTTATGCATAAGTTACATGTTCGAATAAATTTGAAAAAACAAAACAAATTTTACATATCATTTTTGAGATAACAACAATTCAAGGAAACTATAAGAAATAAAGTGAATAATAAGCACTCTGTTTATATAATGTAAAGTTCTTTTGAAGAATTGTGGGTCACTAATAATGGGTGTGTCTGTCATTAGCATGAATTATTGATTGATACCTCCGAGACATTCTTCGCAGGCTTACGAACTCCTTGGGGTATATTCTTCGATTAGGATATTATTTAGAGAGTCTTAGGTGGGTCTGGTTGCCTCCGAATATGTCTGTTTAACAAATTACTAACTATATCAAAAATAAACGGATACTCTAAAACTGTGGCACTGGAACACTGAAACAGTTCACTAAAACCCTTACCACAACACTTAATTCGTACTGGACGCACGTTTCGATAGCCAAGCTATCATCATCAGCAGTAAGACTGAACTGTTCAGTCTTGCTGCTGATGATGATAGCTTGGCTATCGAAACGTGCGTCCAGTACGAATTAAGTGTTGTGGTAAGGGTTTTAGTGAACTGTTTCAGTATATCAAAAATGCCTATTTGCATTTAAAACGACTGTATCCGTTGAGGTCTGTTTTGAGTATTGATGTTAAAACTAAACTTTGCGAAGCGTTTGTCTTATCACTAGAGTTGCTTAATTTTCGCCAACAGCCAGTGGCGGGCGCATAAAAGTTTACACAAAATAAATTGTCAGAAATAAAATTTCTGACACTGCGTCTTCTACCGCGCATAGCTGTGCGTGAACATGTTGCACTTTTTGCAGAGATTCCACTAACGACACCGAAGGATTTTGTAATTTTTCTATTGCCTCCACTAGTCCGAAGTAATTGTTCTGAATAGTATCTAAATCCGTTTTAACCTGACTATCTTGATATTTCGACTGGCTTTCCTTGATAGCCGCAGCCTCCTTTGGATCGAATTGTAAAACCACGTTCTTAATATTCTCAAAATATTTATGATAATAAAACGCGGCCTGCAACCATGTTCCCCAACGAGTTAGAATAGGTTCTGGTGGCTCAAGCATACGGGTGCACAGTCTGTGAAATTTGTGAATACGTTTTGGGGATTTGACAAACACTGCTTTTGTATGCACTATTAAAGCGTCTACCTCAGGATAACATTTTCTGATACTATCTGCCACATGACTGAAAGCATGAATTTTACACGTAATATGTAACAAGTTAGCACAATGGTTTTTAAGAGACCAGCCTACAGAAAGCATGTTTGCGGCACCATCACTCATAAACATCAACAGTTGGTTTGTTGAAAGTTCAAACTTTTCCAATGTATTTAACACTAACTTTGAAATGACTTCGGCAGTACAATGTTGTACTTGTCTGGAAGCTAATAGAATTGAAGGTGACGATTGATGTGGTTCCATTGTACGTACCATTACATTAACCACAGAATGTTTTTTACGATCTGTTGTTTCGTCCACACATAACCACAGTTTTTTATCTATCAACTCCGATTTAATTCTTTTTTCAACATATTCACGAGCAGATGGCATAATTCTTTGTAACGATGCCCGATTTGGTAATTTGCAGTCCGAATATTTATTCCAAAAGAAGACATATGCTTCCTTGTCTAATAAATTAAACGGTGGATTACATGCAATAAAGGTAACACGTAAATTAAATTAAAATTTGTCATAGTATCGTGTGCAATTTTTTTTTAAGAATGCAGTTTACTATTTACGTAACGTAAACAATCCCTTTTGGGCCAGCACATTAAAGGGATATTACAAACTACATATTGAATTTTAACGCCATTATAATTTAGGTCAGGCATTTCTGCTATAAATTCTGTAACTTTGTCCAACATTGGTCGTTTTCGCGACGTAGGCAACATTTTTAAAACAAACGTAGAACTACGAAATAGTATTTACGGCAGCGTACATGTATACACAATAGATCTGGTTGAGACTCGCAGTTATACTGAGGGTTGTGACGAACCTCCGCCACTGCTCGTTGGCGCCAGTGAGCAATTCTATTTATCACAATTCATTTATTGCGCGTCAACATCCTGCTATTGATAAACACACCGAATTACAATTTAAAAAATTCAAAATACGTGTTTAAGACTTATATACGGACTTCGAAAATATGATCACATTTCCCATAAGTTAATGAATGCTAATTGGCTTAATATGTACGACAGAAGGGAAGTAAACACTGTATGCTTGATACATAAGGCTTTGTTAACCAAGACGCCACTCTATTTATATGAAATCATCAAATTTTTCGACTTCGTCTACGTCTAAAATTAAATCGGGTGGCTCACATCGACAATTTGGTTTCGAGGTTGTTATCGACTCTATACGTTCGAAATAGAGTAGGTGTTGTCATTACTAGGCCAGGCACAGAGAGCTTAGCGCTAGGTTAGAAGTGAGGTTGCCGCACCTACCACGCGACGTATGTATGCAGATGAATCGGCACGGGCTACTTCACCGAATGAAATTATTGATTTATTGTAAGAGTTTCCCATCAACCTTTCGCAGCGTTAGTCGTAATCATAGAGATAAATATATGTATGTAAGTATGTCTAACGTACACAAGGAAAATAAGCGACCATTGGCTAATAAAGTCACTAAATTTATCGGTGAATTTCCCGATTTGAACTATAATGGAACTAAAGTATTGTGCAGAGTTTGCAAAATACCTTTAATGTGCTGGAACAAAGACGACTGTAAAATGAGAAAAGCGGCGTGCCACCTTAAACCTAATTTAAATTGGATTTACTTTCGATGTTTATTGTTTGTGGTCTATCGTTTCGCTTATTCGATAAAGAACCGTTTTGACAGTTTTGGTGTACATACAATCCCGAGTGGAACTTACCATCACGGGGAGCGTTACGGTAAGAGCTACCAAGTATACGTAAAGATATTGAAGCAGTGGCTATGTCTTGATGAGACGACAGATTGTAAAAAAATTCTATTTTGAATATTATAGTATGAGTACTAGATCATGTTAAACCGAAATTTGCAATCTTATTAGCTAGCAAAAGACTAAAAAAGTGTACTGGCGAAGCAATTACGGGCGCAGTGTTCGATACGTTACAACAATTTCAGGTGTCAACTAGTCAACTGTTGATGTTTATGAGCGATGGAGTAGCAACAATGTGTAATGTAGGCCGTTCTCTTAAAGAAAAGTGGGAGGGACTTTCGTATGCTACGTGTAAAGTCCATACTTTACATGTTGTGGCACAAACTATTCGAGAATGTTACGTGGAGGTGTTTCTCAAATCTCCCAAACGGATTCGAGCATTTCACAGGCTTTGTCCCGGTATTCGCGAACCACCACAGCCGATTCTCACGCGTTGAGAAATGTGGTTGCAAACGGCTTTTTATTATTTTTAACATTTCCAAGAAGTAAAATCTGTGATTTTACAATTCGACCCTGACGAAGCTACAGCTATTAAGGAGAGCCAGAAAGGATTTATAGATACTTCTGTTGAAACAGATTTAAAAAGTTAGCAACAATTATAAACGATTACTAGACGCAATAGAAAAATTGCGAAATGCCGGGTTGTCCTTAGTAGAATCAGTGCAAATCGTGAACAAAGTGAATACACTAATACACCGTATAAGCGACGCAAAAAACGGTCGCGTTATAGCAAAGTTCCACAGTGTTTAAAAGAAAAATTCCGATTATACGAGATTACAACAAATGTGTGGTGGTACATCTGCAGATTCATCAACTAACTCTAAGGATTGTTTTAATTATGCCTGTGTTACTTCCGTAGATGTTGAACGGTCTTTCTCGAAATATAAGAACATTTTTTCATTACAGCGAACATCCTTCACGGAGACAAATGTGGAAACATACCTGATGGTGGAAGTTTTTTAATAATCCTATCTACGCTGTTAAGACGTTCGTTTATTTATTATATTATTATTTATTGTTGTGGTGTTAAATACAACAGATTTTTTAAGAAACTACGTTTTATATACAACAAATGCCGTTTTAATTACTAAACATTTTTATAGCGTCAGCTTTTATTTTTTACACTGGGGTATTGATTTCAAAATATCACTTCTGTCGGCTATACCCATACACTATTTATGATCCGCGGTCCATACGACTGCTCCGATTCTGTTGCCAAGACCGATTATGCCCGGCTTAGTCATTACAGTGCTCCGACTGTTTCAATTTGATATTTAACTTGGTTTTTGAATTGAATAATATTAATTGCTATGTGGCATTTTCACTCATTTAATAAAGACACAATATCGACCTCTAATTTTAATAAACTTGTAGTACGTGATTAAAAGTTAGCTAATTAGAGAACAGTTAATATTCATCTACTAACGATAATACATACATGTACGTAAGCCACATGATCATATATCATACGTTCCATTATACTAATTTCATGTTGAGACGTTTACCCTAACGTCAGCCATCTAATATATCCCGATTTTGACAGGGTTCATCAAGGATCTTATGTAGTTATTGATTAATTTATCTACCTATGTATGTACATAGTAGAGTTGTATGTATATAATATGTAGTACATTGTGTTCATTCTCGTTGGATGTCATTTACATTAAATTAAGTAATTACCAACATAAATACGAACTTCATATTAACTTCGTATGTGGTAAATATTAATATATTAGTGATCAATTAGAGGGTACAATTGTTTATTTGAAATAAGCGTCAAATGTAAAGCCCCACCAAAGTATTAGCGGCTTGCTTGGTTTTAGTGGAAGGGTTAAATTTCCCTAATAGAATACGTATGTACTTGTTATTGTATATACTATAGTCACTACAACATTACTAAGGTCTTTTAGGTTTAAACTGTTTTGAGGTAGCTAGAACGTGATACGAGGATGGTATGTAAGTATCTGTATTAAGGAAGAGAACGCGATTGTTTTGCATTTAGTAAATTATATTCTCGACATAATCTCCTTGTTCTATACACTTAGTCCAGCGATGTTTCAACTTTTTTAAGCCATCCAAATAATAGAATTTATCGAACTCTGCAAAACAGACCTCTGTTTCGGCAATGACCTTTTCATTTGACGTGAGCCGCTATCCGCCAAGCCATTTCTTCACGTTTGGAAAAAGAAAGAAGTCATAGGGGGCTAAATTTGGCGAATATGGTGGACGGTGCGCCAATTCGTGCCGTAACCGGATTAGTTCTGCCGTCGCAATTGATCGGAACCGGGGCGTTATAATGAAAGAATTTTTTCTCCGCTAGGTGGGACCTTCTTCAAAGCAAACCTACATTTAAAAAAGCAACTAATTGCATAGGTAATAATTTTTTAAAGATTAGGCGAATATATGGATTCTAGCCCTGTCAGGGATTAGATCCAGGAATGTTGTTTTCTATTAGAGGTCAATTTATATTGAGTATTCTCAGGTAGAATTGTTTGTGTTCTGGTGCTCAAAAAAATCGATCGTCGAAATTAGGAAATTCCAGGAACTTGCTAGTTTTCAGAGATGGTTTTGGAAGCTGTGCCTCTTTTAAATTACCCAAGGTCTGTAACGTTGACTTCTTGATGGTGTTTGAGAGAGTTCATTTCTAGAATTGACACCCAGAACCTTTATAAGTGCAGATAACCTTACATTTGCAATCTCTTCAGTGCAATAGCTTAATTTTATTAAAAATTAGCACTTTACCTTTTGTAGTAGATATTTTGTAAGCATTTTTAGATAAACCGGTGTATGCCAATTTCTTGTAAAGAAAAAATGATTACATGTAATTAACTTTAAATGTGCTTAATATTCCAAAAAATTTACAAAAAATGTATGTATCGTCAGTTGTTGATTTGATTTGGATTTTCAATTATTATATTTCTACTACATTCTTAGAAGACCTATTTAAAAAAGAAATAGTAACAGACAGAAGATACTTTAGCATTTTCGAAACAAAAATAAGCATATCTATGATATTATGCACAAGAGGCTGTTGCAAAAAAGTACATAATGCAATAAATTTTTCAAATAATCGAATTGTTGTTTTCTCTTTTCTCATCTCATTTGTAGATTTCAAGGGAGTTTTCGGTATCTTGTTACTTTTAATTGTTCCCGTTCCCCTTATATTTCGCTCAGATAAGCATTGCATCAAAGTCAAACTAGAGACAAAATTGTCAAAAAACAAATGAAAATTTTCGTCTTCCCATTTATTTTTAAGGGCGTCGACATACGTAAGAACAACACCGACCCCTGCGCCGTACTCGTTGTATTCAGGCGATATGTGTTGATGCGCTTTGGTACGGTTCAAACCAATTTATGTAGCCACTACTGGCCAGTTGGTACTAGTTGTACCAGCCGACAGTCTGTAGCCTCATCTTATTGGCTTTCCCTTGATAAACTTTTGGAACCGTAGTGCCCAAAATATGGCACCATTGCTTCATCAACACTATGCGTTTCTTCAATTTTTTGCATACTTCAAAAATTTTTTTCAGCAATTCAGGTATCTGTCTAATTTTTGCAAATTTATCAGATTTGTCTAAATGGTCATTATCCGCCATATGATAAATCTTCATCATACAATCAAATCTATCTTTTGAGATAGCCTGGGAAACAAGTAGTTTGTATGTATCCAAATCATTTTCCCAATATAACTTTCATCGGGGCATAGAAACATATCCTCGAACACCGATAAATGCTTTCATTCCCTCCATTGTACCAATTCGCCAATTTTATTTGATTTCATCGCGTAGTTGTTGGTTTCCTGTACCAACAACTTTAAAATATCGTTATCGAAAGAATTATAAATTAAGCTAATAGGACTTTCATCCTCACTTGCTTGATCATCATAATCTTCAATACCATTACCAACAAACTCTTCAGCTAAGCCATAAGATACAATATTATTACTTTAAAGATATACAAAGCGAACTTTGATGGATTCTTTTTTACATTTCCAAAAATTTACCAGTGGTATATTATCTATCTCAAAGTTGTCTTCATCGTCAGTATGCGCCACAGGTATTTTAACCTTTAACCTTCATCACCTGTGTCCTCTTCTGTTTCTTCAGCATCACCTGGAGGTAACATTACTATATCTGTTTCTAAATATTCAAAAATTGTTATCTTCAATCAGAGCAAGTCTTAAACCTCTAAAGGAGAAACATGAAATTTTCGTTTGCAAGTAGTATAATTTCCTAACGTCCTATAACTAGGACGATGATGTTTTCACCCAATAAATTGTGTATCGATCGATTGTGTGGTTAAAATAGATTATTCAAAATAAAAATTTACCCTACAAAATTTATGTCGTATTCTGCCATTTTTACAGATTTTTAAATAATCTCAGACAAAGTGAAGCAATAAACTGTAAACAGAAGCATTGTTTAACACGTTGTAGTCGGTTGATATAAGGTTATTATAAGCGATTCGTTAACAAAATAAAATAATACTAGGAGTACTACATGTAGGCCGTCAGGAATACTTGGGCTAATCAAAATCGCGCCCATATTTCACCATTTACTTCTGCGGCAGATATCGAAAAATCGACATAGTATTAAAGAGGACGCGTGACCACGGTTTCTTTGACCTTTCCGTCGTTATCCGTTGCTAGTTGCGGTGATCCTTTCAACGTTATATCTCGTCGGTATTGCAGTAGTTGCAAACCATCGGATTTTCGCAATGGTAGAGTAACTCTCTAAAAAGAGATTCAACGCCGCAATACTTGCCGCACTCGCATCGTTTCTCGTTAATGTCGTGTCGTCCCCACAGAGAAAAAGAGAACCGAAAGAAAGAACGGACAGTGCCGGACGTTCTTATGAGCTTCCTTTAAGGCGGTAATTTAATTTAAGCGAAACTAGTTCTGAGGCGAAATTCGTTGTAGTGATACGTAGACGCGTAAGAATAATTAACATTTAAATATTCATCAATTAAGCGGGAAAGTAGAGCAGTCTCTACGTGACCGTACTTGGGATGTTTAACGTTTATTTCGTTGGCAGATAAAGGAAGGAAAGATGCGGAGCGAAGATTGCTTTGCTAATTGTAATTAAATTTTTTGACCGGCAAAAATCCTTTCCAAGAGATACTTTTGGTATTACTTTTGTTCAAGCCGAAGGAGTTAGATTTAATATGGTTATTTTTCTGGCAAAGATTCATCTGAAGAATAAATTGATTAGGATGCTGGGTTTTTAAGTTTTGATTACAGAACCATCTAAAGAAATATGTTATTACAAACAAGTTTTATATTACTTTTAACGCGTTTACTGTGGAAAGACCGTCAAAACTTGGAAAAGGAGCTAACAAAATGTTAATCAAAAAAAGGTCCTTATGGGTGGGTTTCTGTTTGGCCTAGGAATGTAGGACGGGAATGCAAAAGAAGAAGATTGGTAAGAAATGTAAGAAACATGTTTGAAAATTACTAATAATTTGCGTCACTATTTCGGCAAAAACACATTTATGGGCTTATATTTGCACATTTGAAAATTCTGTTAATATACTGTATGAACAAGAATACGTGCGATTTGGTTTGAGAACATTTTGTGTTTTTATGTAATACAAAATCCTCCTCCAAAATGGTGCCGCCTACATTCATTAATAACTAGTCTGGGCAAACAGCGGTAACAGTCAGTGTAGTAGATATGCGGAGTCGGCGATTATTTATTTCATGCGTTCACAGCGTCAGTACTAAATCGATGCTGTATGCGAGTAGTTCTGTGTATATGTAGGCTGTCGTAACTTATTTCGTAATTGTACGCTTGTGTTTGCTTTAAAAATGTCGCAGTTAGGTATGTCGGGGAAACGACCATAGGCAGACACAGATAAAAACTTTATAATGGACATGCCGGACTTAATTTTTGATGGCGCTAAAATTCAATGTCTAATTTGTAAAATCCCTTTAATGTGTTGGTGCAGAAGCCATTGTCAACGTCACATCGAAAGCAAACAGCATTCTTCTGCAAAAAGTGGCATACGAGTCCAAGGAAAATTTACATTTGATTTATCTGTTACTCTTATTTTATGTAATCTATCGTTTCGTTTACTAGACAAAGAAGCATTTGTCAAAGTTTATATTATCTTTAAAGAAAAGTTAAACGCATATGAATTTTTAGTTATTTTTAGACATACAGATAGTTGTTTTTGCAGAAAATTCCTTCAATACATTTCTCGCCATGACAGAACTTATTCCTTGTACTGTTTCCCTAATTATTCTCTCCAAATGGTCAATATTTTGAAATGGGTTTTGCAAATATACTTTCTCTTTCAAGTAGCCTCATAAAAAATTATCGAGTGGACTCCGGAGACCTAGCAGGCCAAAAAATGTCAGAAAACCGTTCAATTCATTTTCCATTGAACAGGATATTTAAATATTGTCTGACATCCCTTGTGTTATGACATGGTGCACCATCTCTCGTGTATGGAAGAAGAATAAAATCGTACAAGTAGTTATTCAAATTATGTAAGTAACGTTAATTATTTAAAGTTTGACAGAAAAATACTGGTCCAATTACTCGATCTTTAAAAATTGCGAACCAGACATTCATTTTAAACGAATATCGATCACGTATCTGTATCGTGAAATTGGGACTCACGTCACTCCAACACCAACAATCTTGTGCACTTAAATACCCTTGGAAGTGAACGTCGCTTCGTCAGAGAAAATAACTTTTCCCACAATGAAAGGATCATCTTCCGGTTCTCCTTATATCATACAGCTAAACTCAAATCGTCGATCAAAATCTACTGGTTTTAAGGTATGCACAAGTTTTGGTTTGTAAGGTCGACATTTGTTTTCTTTTAATATTTTTGGAATTATAGTTTTACATACAATATTTGTTAATGTTGCGTAGTGTTTTTTTACCATCTTCTACGGCAGACAGTAGTACTTGTTCAACAGTTTCTTCATTTGTAGTCCGTAACCTCCGTTTCTCGTTGAAGGTATTTTCTACAGTTCCAAAAATTTTGAATTTAGTTAGGATATTTCTTACTAAAATGTTTAGTCTTATCGAGATGTCTATCGTTGAAAATCATTGCTGCTTCCCGAAACATCTTACAATTTCCGCCAATAATTAAAGTTACTTCAATCTAATCTTGCGTGCTTAATTTCAACGGCATTTTTATTTAATTCAGATATTCACATTGACGTTTTAATAAAATAACAGGGCTGACTGTGATAATGACGTTATCTTTATGATAATATTCATTACAAAAAATAATTTTTTAGAAGTAAAAAGAATAATTTTAACAGGCTTACCGCATACATACAATTTTTAGTCGAACAAGTTATTTACTTGTATCTGATTCGATATGTCTTCAATAAAAAATTGGAAAAGCTGCATCAACTGATTTTTATTAATTTAATTTTTAATAATTTTCGATCAACCTGTACGTTGTAAACGAAGTTTGGGTAGCTTAATCATGTATTTTGAGAAAGCAGAACTTTTTGCAAAGAGTAACCTTTCTCCGTAAAATTGATAATAGAAAAGTTTCCCAAATGTAGAGAACTTAAGCGGACACACTGTATATTATCATTATTATTGTTATTGGCTTGTACTATATTAATAATATGAAAGATCCTCCATGTTACTGGAAGCTAATATAAAAAATGTATACAGATGCTACACGAACAGGATTTTAACCATTTTAACCAAACAAAATTATCAACATCAATATATATTGACCAATAATAATAACACTGTTACTGTATTTACAATAAGCAGTAACATACATTCTATTGTCATAATTTTTAGCACCTGCACGGCCACCAACACATGCTTAGCGTTCCACAGCGCGACTAAAATGCTGAACAGGCTTTCTCGGCATCGAGTAATTGCTGTACTAACGACGGGACGACACGCGGCAATAAATCCCTAAACTATAAGCGAAGTCGGCATGTCCGCGTCGTATATGTGTCTTAAAATTAAACACGTCGCAAGAACGCCATGTAAACGTTCCCGAAACTTACGCCAGCATCCAATAAATTATCTCCCTGGTTCCCCGGCGGGAAGGCCACTTCGACTGAATGGGTGGCGCGAATATAAGGCGGATATTATATCAAGGAAATGTATGGATAGATGGTTTCGGTATATTTGCTGCGTTACGCGTAGTCCCTCCAACACGGCACAGCACGCGCTGGAGTCTGCGGAGCTTTATTGCTCGCCATTGCTTAATTAATGCCGGTAATATTTCGCAAAACAATGAGACCGAGATTCAAGTGAGCGTGGTACATACGAGAATAATTGAAATTAAACGGAAACATGTTCGAATGTAAGTGTAGGTAATGAACATATGCGGATTTGAAAGAGGGTAATTTTATTTAGAAAATCGTGTTATAACGTAATATTTAAGTTTTGCTTTTATCAAATAATAACAAATAATTCTTGTAGTTATAAGTCAAAGATAAATTCAATTGGCATGGCATATAGAAGATTTGAGAGTACAATAAGTTGCAAATGATATGAGTGGACCTCACTAGCATCTAGACGGCGCTTTCGATAGTACCTCTTTCGAAAACATAGAAAATGGAGAAAATGAACTAAAGCCATACTAAAATCGACGAATAAGGGTTACTTTTGAGATTCGAAACGATCACGTTTAGAGCTAGCAAAGGCTTCAATCTGCTAATAGCAAAGAGAACGTTCTTATAACATTTTTCCTTACTCGAAATCCACAAACACCTAAAGGTTGCACCACTGATGTTGTTTTCTTTGGAATTGTGAGGGTATTAAGTTTTGACAATGTTCACTTCGTGAATCCAGTAACAAGGCATATAGGAGGTAGGCGCCATAAATTTTCGGCCTGACAGGCTAATACAGGTTTGAGCGTGTTCAAACCCCGTTGTGTCATAGCTGCACATGTGCGAGGCCTACACTATATATATTACGGCTCGAGGAGTAGTAGTTTTTAGTAGCAAGCCAGACAACGTGACTAGTGCACGAAAATGCCTCAGGTAACGAAAATTGAGTACCGCGCGGTCATTAAACTTTTAACAAAAGAAGGGCATACGCCTAATCACACTGAGCAATGCTTAGACGGCGTTTATGGTGATTTATCTCCTTTATATTCCCCTGTAAAAAAGTGAGCAAACTGTTTCCGTTTAGTGCAAGAATCCCTTGAAGATGATGAGTGACCCGGTCGGCCAATTGAACTGATAATACCTCAAAACATTTCAATTATTGAAGAAATGAAAGTGAAGGAATTAGTAGTGATGTCTATCATTTCTGAAACAAGTATTCGTTGATTTCTCCATAACCATTTGGGTATGAAGATTAGTGCAAGATGGGTACTGCATCTTCTTTCTGTTCTCCAACGTGAACGTCGGGTCGAATGTGCACGCTCGTTTTTAAACGTATGGAGACGACCCGAAACCGAAACCGAGTCCATTGTCATAGAAGAGATGAAATAATGGTTCTGTATTATGACCCCCTATCCAAAAAACAACCGATGGACGTCGTTTTAAGGACTATAGTGAGTTGCAAGCAGCTGTAATGCAGCATTTTTAGGGAAAAACTTTAGAAGGGTATAGAATTATTAATTGATCGTTGTAATAAATGCATTGAAGTTAGGGGAGATTATATTGAAAAATAAAAATTATTCTTTCTGTATCAGGCCGAGAATTTATGATGCCTATTTCGTACATCTGTAAGCCAATCCCTAAAATGCTGAGAAGTTAATTTTTTGGATGTTGAAGCAGAGATGTACGCATTAATAGGTTTAAAAAGTCCAAAAGCATGATAAAACAAGATAATGGGACGATAACATTAAAGTACTTATCCTGGATTGAATTTTAATAATGTCTTATAACAATCATGGAGCCAAAACGTTCACGATCAAATAAATAAATTCAATAACATTCTTGCAACATTTAGTAAGTAAAATACTCTGTCACATCAAGCATCATATCTCTCCGGGAGGTCGTTTTCTGGTCGTAGTCGGTTGTCTCTCCTCCGGACGCCCCATCGGCTCTGGTATACCCCAGAAGTGTTTACCAGACCGGCTCATTTCCTTTTGTACGTCGGTGATGTCCCGAAAAGTCCCACGTTCATTTTCGCAGTATACGCGGACGATTGCGCTGTATTTGTTAGTAACTGTAATGAAGTAATGACGGTGAGGAGTCTGCAACAGCACCTGTATTCGGTATTCCGAAGTGAAGCATCTTGAAGTGCTTTTCGATTGGAGACTCGCCAGGAGAAGACACGTAGAGGAACAAGTTTATCAGGGTCAAAAACCAATTGCTCTCCCTTGTCTCTCGGAATAGCCCTTTAGGCCTAGAGACAAAGCTACTTCTTTATAGGCAGTGCTTAAGCCCAATTCTTACGTATGGGTCTGTTATGGAGTACAGCCGCGAATTCTTATTTGCAGCGGCTAGAATCACTACAAAATCAAGTTCTTAGCATTACTGTTAACGTCCGGGTCAGGAAAGACCTAGACATCCCCGGTTTGATGGTGTAATCCAGGGAGTTGGCCAAGAAATCGTGAAAGTGAGCTCAGGATGTGGAGAACTACTTTATGAGAGTGATAGTAGCCCTGCAGGATCGCTCACCATCGAAGACCAAATATGAATAAATTGCTGACGTTGACTTGGAGACCCATGAAGCAGTCCTAGAAGCGAACCATATAATAACTTGAACCATCCAGGCGACTATTACCCATGCATTCTAGCAGTGTGGCGAGATTGTATATGAGTGAATAAAAAGCTTAAAGGCCTAAAGGTCAATTGATAATTTTGGTTTGCTATTTTTTGACCTACACTACAACGTGGTACCACCTCCGGTTTGAGCAAAAATGGCAACAAGTCTAGAAAATCGTATATACTTTGACGGATTTGGATAGAAAGTTGTATAAGCTTTTTAGTAGACGGTCCATACCCAGATTTATTATGAACAGTCCCTGAGCTATTAGCAAATACATAAATTAAATAGATGAAAACAAATAACTTGATAATTGTAAGTTGGAAAATAAACTGAAATACTTCTTAAAACAAATGCTGAAACCATCACCCATTAATCAGGATAAGTTTAATAAATTAACAACTTCTGCTTCAGTACGTAATCGATCTCCGAAGCCAATCATCATAAGAACCTCTATTCTTTCTTTTTCAGTTAAATGCATTTTGAATTTAATTAGATGTGAAAACTAATTAACAAACACTTGTAAACGTTTATAACAGTTTTAACATATGGCTACTATGACTTTATTTAACCGTCTATCTAGATCTATTAAAATATATAGGGTGCTACTTTAAATAACAAAGTTATGGCTACTCCCGCTCGAAAAGGAAGTGATTAAATTGTGGTATAAGTAAAAAAGAAAACACAAATCAAAGATATAAATCGATATGTTCGAGCATTTTTTGCTGCTAGAATTTTATCGAATTTATTTCTTTCATCTCACAGGGAGCGATGACGTTTAATAATAGACCTACGATATTTTTTTTTCGTGAAGTGGATTGTTTTACGGCAAACTTAGAATATGGATTCAACGTAATTTTTATAGTTTTTAGCATATAACAATTTTTACATTTGAGAAAAATTAGGGGTTGGGGGGCTTGTCCCCATAAACTAGTAGTAGTTGGTGAAAAACGACTACCATTTAAAACTAGTAAAACAGTTAATAGGTTGTCCAAAGAATTTTTTAATACTTTTAATACCCATAGTTTCATAGATATTAACCCAAGTAACGAGAAGTCGTCTTGCGTTAAGGGTACCTTACATCCTGAAAACGATTGGACACCTAAAAAAATTACTACTGTTCTTACACTAAATTGATCTATAGACCTACAAGTTTCATTTAAATCGGTGAGTATCATTAACTGGTGTTTTTTTTGTGATTTTCCTCTTATTTTCTTCGGTTTCATGTTCTTTTCCACATTAGTATTGCTCTTAGTGAAAGTGGAAGATGTCAAAATGGTGCTTTGATTTTTGGATTTCACAATGTGTTGAGAGGTTTTTGATATGCTTAAAACGGTAATCCAGGGGATAAGTTGGAACAATCACTGATAGGTGCAGATTTCTTAGTTGTCGTGCCTTTGTTTCTAGATAATTATAATTACACGAAAATAAGTAAAAGTAACATGGTAAGTCCATTACTAGAGGTGCAAGTTAAACTTTACGTTATGAGGACGACACTACTGTTGGCTGCCTGGTTTGGTGGCCTAAGATCACACAGCGGCATGTGATAACCAATCTATTGAGAATTTAGAGGCTGGTATCCCTATGTATGACTGGCGCCATCGAAAGTACCTCAACGGCTGCTACGGAAACCATGTTAAACCTACCTCCTCTTGACATATAATTATTATCAGGGGAGAGGCTAGAATGGAAGCATACAGACCGAAAAACACTAATAACTGGAGAACCCACATCTCCAGGATCTCCTATGATAAACCTTTCAAAGTTTTCTTGTATTCGGAAGAATGGAGAAGTGGAGAGAGGAGAAAACCGAAAACCCAAATCTGGTACAGAGATGGGTCAAGAACGGGTACTAGTTCTGGCGTTGTGTTTATGAGGAAAACCAGGGAAAAGTGTGTGGATTATTTAGGCGGTACACCACGATACTTCAAACAGGAAAAATATATGCTATACAAACCTGCGCGTGGGAGAGTCTGCGTCGACAACCACGAGGGGGGACGATCTGCATTCTCTTTGACACTCAAATTCACTATCATCTTATCATATAACCTCCAAACTAGTATGGAAGTGCATGCAGAACCTAATGGTTCTGTCTAAACACAACAAGGTGTTACCTTGGTGTGGGTGCTAGGACATAAAGGTATAGCAGGCAATGAAATTGTAGGCCAGCTAGCGAGAGAAGGTTCAAAAATGAATTTTACAGGATTTGAACCGGGTGTAGGTGTTACCAAGAGTGTAGTGTGTGGTGCAATTAATGGATTTATCATAAAACAACACTAATTAAATTGGAACAGCTGGACAAAAGCACAGCAAATGAATGATGAGAAGATCGTCGCAACATTTGACTGCTGACCTGTTTGCACTAAACAAGATTTAGCTTAGGGCAACAACATGTCACATGCAACACTTGCACAAGATGGGAATCTACAAAGATGAACCCTGATGTAGGCTTTGTAATATTATTTTCAAAATCAACGCAGATTCGCGGTGCAAAGCGAAATTGATCTACCATTGGAGAAAGATTTACTGCATAGGCTCTTAAACCTGATCGGGCGAATTAACCTGTTTAAGTAAAATGAAACCAAAGCAGAAATAATACAGCAGGCCCATTGAGCCGCAGTGTTAAGGATGTAAGGGTGTATGGCAACAATCAATCAATCACGACACTATTGTACTTCGTTGTATTGTTCGAGCAGAAACAATTTTAGAAACTGCGGATAGAGTAAATTATTTAGTAATGAATCGTGAATTGAGCACATTTATAATTTGCATTCGCAGCGAAGATTAATCTGTGTTTCACATTTCCTTTCTTGGCTACTGGATAGGAAAATCGATGTCAAATAGGGAGACACATCATTAGGTTTTACTACTGCATCGCGAAAAACGATTATTTTATTCTTATCCTGTACGGGATCTTCGAAGCTTGTGTAGTTACCAGGTACCATGCGATATTAGGAATATTTTTCTACTGTGCATTCAATAAAACGTGTCGTCGCTAGCGTGAAAAATGTTGCCCTATATCGATATAGTGGTGATATATGTATACTTTCCAATTTGGTTCAAATATTCTATACCATTTCTTTATTTCGGGATTATAGTAATATACTAAGAAATATTTTCAACTTCACAGTGAACTGTGAGTGCAAAAGTAATTCCAAAATAGGAAGCAGTAAACCTGTAGTCAGGATGCTTTAGAGAGGTACATATGTACTTATGTATGCCTTTCATTAATGGACGCACGGAGGAATATTTTCACATTCGATCTACAAAACGT
Source organism: Dynastes maya (assembly GCA_029619315.2). Taxonomy (NCBI): domain Eukaryota; kingdom Metazoa; phylum Arthropoda; class Insecta; order Coleoptera; family Scarabaeidae; genus Dynastes; species Dynastes maya. The sequence goes on along the minus strand of JAROYE020000010.1, from coordinate 19,242,906 downwards.
ACAACATGTATTAAGCAAATTTATTGGCTTTCACTTTTTAATTGCATTAGAAATCTTATGCCAATGTGCATACAAGTACTGCATGTGTGTAGTATGCATGCAGTCGTACAAAGAAGGCATCTAATCTACTAAAAAAGAAAGCCTCTTCAGAGAATTTAGTAAGCAATTTCTAATATATAGGGCTCTGTATAATATAATTAAAATAAGATCTCAAGGAAACGATTGTAGACAATAGCAGAACTAATGAGTTCACTGTTGGAATTAGATATTTAATATGGAAACAGTGGATAGTTATAAATATATCTTCAGTTTGGTGTTTCGTCTAGAAAATTGGACACCGAATGAAATATTGAATAGACGAAAATCGAATTGATAAAAAAAAATAGAAAACGAAGTTGTGGCTATGAATTTGTAATTGCCAGTAAAAAATGAACTCTCTTAAATTTCGTTTAATATTTCGCCACATTTCATGAATCATTAATCGAAACTCCTGTAACATGCACAATGTTGTATTGACATCTGTTTCAAATTCAAAAGATTAGCTGTCTAATTATAAATCATTTATGACCCTGATGAAGCTTTGATTTTCTAAATCTTGATCGTCATCGCGATATTAAACGAGTTAGCCACCGACTGCCATACCCCTTCGTGTTTTAAGGTGTTTCTTTTTCCTCCTTTCCATTCATATAATTTATTTTTTGGTTTATTTGCCACCATTCTTCCTTTTCATCTCTTCCAATCTCGTGCCCTTTCTCCTTCATCATCCAGCATTTCCTTTGTATTTTTCGAACTGGTGTCGCCAAGTTTCTTCCACCCTTCCATAAATGGAGCACATTCTTTCCTCCTTACTAAATATAACCTCTTCGCTTTCTCTTGACTGCTACATGTGAATCCCACTATGATTCTTTTACTTTGTATTTCACGCCTATTTTGTTTCTTGTTACCCATTCAACTAACAATATCATACTCTCGAGCATCTCATTTCTTTCTTTCTCCCATATTGTTGCTCTTGTTTGATCCTCGCTTCTCTCATCTACCAATCTCATGACTTCATTTAATTCATTCTTCCACACTTTTCTGCTCTAGTTTTTATTCAAGCTTAATCCACTTCTTCGCTGCACTCATTCAGACTTTCATCCTGTTATTCTCTTACAAAACGATATATTCTGGCACCCGCGTTGATTTTTCTACTTCCAGAATTCTCTTTACACATTCTACTTTTACTTTAACTTCAAAACAACAAAACGGCTATCGAAAAGGGCGTTCAACAAAAAGTGCTATATTACAGATGGTGAATAGAATCTATAAAACGTTTGATGGTGGAATCTTCATTGAAGTGAATATGCTAGACCTTACAAAGGCATTTCAAAGTATTATGGTGTTAGAGGGACACAATTGAAACTACTAAAATCTTACTTCGCCAACAGGGTACAGGTAACTGTATGGAATAGCACTCAATTCCAGCTCAGGTAAATTGATTACGAAGTACCGCAGGGCTTTATCCTCGGCCCGTTACTATTCATCCTCTATACAAATGCTCTTGCCTCTAATATTACTGGCGCTGAAATATGCTTATATGCGGATGACACACTCTTTTTAGTTGGGGACGAAGATCTGGCAACTTCATCTGGCGACGACTTCCTTATAACATTCTCAACTGCATCTATAAAAGTATCTTCGTTTATGTCTGTTGTTGTCGCAGAAACGTGTTTTCGGACGTTATTTCTATCGACAGGTGAAGGCTCAGATATTTCGAAACCCGCCACTATGTTGTTAGGCAGTACTTCAGTAAATTCTATCAAAGTTTTCTTTAGAAAAGATGGAAATACTGATTTGGGAATACACCCTCTTTTTTTTTAATTTCCACCGTCTCTGTTTTATGGTCAAAAAAATGAAACGTCAAGGGGCTGACATATTTTGCGGTGTGAGGTGGTAGTAATACAAATTTAATGTTTTTTTTCTGACGCATTTGTAAAACGGACACGGATAATTGAGATGCCGGGTTATCGCCTAAATCACATTTTGGCCATCCTGTTTTTTAAACATTAGAGCCGCCGAGAATTTCCACATACCTCGAACCGTCGCCGATGAAAGACGGTCAGATTAACCGGTGCGGCGGTTTGTAATGTTAAATAAGGGATTGCAATTTTCTTTACTCAGTCTTCAAATTTTGGGCAGCCCCCGACCCGCCTAATTTGGATCGGTTGTAAACTGCTTTTTTTTTTGGGTCCGTTTGCAATCCGCTCAGGGTATAAGTGCTTTGCTTTATATACGATATGGGGAAGAAATAATTTGCCGTCGCTACTAGCACAAAACATTACGGAAACGGAACTTTTCGAACTCTCTTACTGGATGTGTAGTTGAACATCTCCGTACAATAATTCGGATTTTCCTTGGATCGTCGCATAAGTTGTTTCCGCGTTATAATTTTAGGATACTAGAATTCCACAAAAAGGTCACTTCTAATTTATTAAAGTAATTGTTTATCACATTGCACACGTGCAGGCTTCAAATTGTCCGAAAGTCTAAAAAGCTTTTTATTTCCTTAAAAAACCTGGCAACCAATCATAACCTGGCAAATTGTCATTAAATAAAATTCTGAAACCCTTACGTTTTCAGATATTCTTGCGCGAATAATTTTAGGTCATTTCTGTAAAAGGAATTTTACATTTTGCTGCGTAGGTTGTGTTTGAGTAATTTCTTCCTTCCTGGATACATTAAAAACAGGTGGGCAACTTTTCCTCCCCTTTGGCTACGATATTTCTTAAACAATGTTGATTTTGGCACGCCGTAAACCCTTTTCCCCGGCTTCTCCAAGTGACATGCGGCCATCAAAACACCTGCCAAGCAAGTTCTATATTTTCCTCTGATTATTCTGGTAACGTTTTGACTCCTAATCTTCGTTTGTAATATCAAAGCATGATGTTCCAAAATACCCTAAAACGACAGATTTTTTTTTAAAATTTGAGTAATTTATTCAGTATTCAAGAAATAAATTTATATAACCTCAGTAAATACAGGTACATGTCTAACCTAAAATATTTTTAATAGCATTTGATTATATTTAAATTTATTATAAACGTCCCAGAACCAGGAGTCTTTAAAACAGTGGTACAGTTCACTACTGTAGATAACACTTATTTATCTCTGTTTTTTAAAGTCGCAAAAATTGAGCTCCAAAAAATTCTATTCAAATTTATGACCAGTTTCGAAAACTCCATAAAGAAAATATACGACTTTTTCGCTGGCGCAACTAGGGTAACGCTGCGACGATTACATCATGAGCGAAATCTAGGAGGAATATAATAAATGTTCTGCTACAATGTCACTTCGACGGTACGATAACGCGACGATAAAAATGAGCTCAGTTTTAAAATGGAGTGCAACCGTGTTTAAGTTTTACCTCTGTGCGATAAATTCGCTGTCCGAGTTTATGCTGTCAACATCTGGCCCAGTTACGCCTGCATTTTTATGTATAGGGGAATATGAAATCATTGTCATCAACAAGTGCACTAGATTTTGGTTTCGTATTTACCACATAGTACAGGGGTATGTTAATGACGATGCAAAAGAAAGTTGACGTAATTGAAGCAGACATCTAAAAACGTGGTAGTATGCAGGGTGTTCAATTAAAAACTAACTTATGTCGTATTCAGTAAAAATTGGTAGGCGTTGAATACTCTCGTTCATGTGAAATGTGTATACATACACGTTGCGAATTATGTCCACCTTGTAAGCCTATTTTTAATTCTCGCCACATAAAACAGACGTGTTGTCATACCGTTGTGGTTTCTACAGCGGATTGTGTAGAGACGAAATGCGTTCGATAATTGCTCAATATGAGTACATTAATCTTAATCTTAACCGGTTGCAAGGTAATGGTTTTCGCAACCTGTATAAACGTGTTTAGGGTGCGTTTATAGTGGAGCTGCGATACCCCATAAGAGCGACGAATTAGCAAAACAGACCAATCGGTGAGTGTTACACCTTTCCGTAATACTCACCGTTTTTTCTAACTCGCCGCTCTTATCGAGTATTGCAGTTTCACTAGAAACCCACCCTCATACAAGGGTTAAAATAGTAAGACTATACATCCAAGTTACTCCGCGCTGAATTTCATGTAAACACAAAATAACATACTGACTATTAAAGTTATTTGAAGATGCTAACATGTTGATTAGCAAAATTTAACGCAAACAGAATGTTTTACCTTAGCAGAAAAGTCTTTTAAGTTGTTCTTTACGATATTTCATCATTTTTAGCCTAATCTAATAAATTTGAAAACGGTGTTAAAACGAGAATACTTATGTATATACACGTGTCCCCGATTAACGCATGGATAGGTAAGCCAGACAGAAAATTATTGAGTTGAAATTTCATCTTTTGAGGTTCAGCATGCTTGAATAGTAAGCAACTTATGCCATAATTTTATTGCCGATAAATCAAGTATATCTTGGAAATAAAAAAAAAATTTCAATCAGAAAAATGTATTTTCTGTAAGAGATACGACAAAAGGGTTTTAAAAAACAATGTTCAGGGTAATAAATTATGATAGTACTTGGTGTGTAAGCTGGCCGAACCCCAAAAGGTGAAAATTTAATAATTTCTTGTCTGCCTTACCTATCCAAGGTTAATCCAGGAACACACTGTATGAGCATTCTCGTTTTAATTTGCCTGTTATGGGCTAATTCACTTTCAATTAAGAGTATGTACGTATAATTTAATTCTGAAACATTGGAGATAAGCTTAGTTACGTATGATCTGTTTAAAAAACCCGATAGAGATAAGTAGAGCGGGCCAAGAGAGCCCCGCGTCAAGTTAGAAATGAGTTTGCCGGGCCCATGACGTCACATATGTATGTATACAGATGAATCGGCACGGCCTTCAATTTATTGATTTATTGCAACAGTCTCTCGTCAACCCTTCGCAGCGTTAGTCGTACTTATTATATATGAATATAAGGTTCGTTCCAACACGCTTATAAAACCGTAAATTTACCGTCCGGTACCTGCGCAGTGCAAATGAAGAGTTCCAACTACATTATGTACCGTGCCTTGACGATATAAATAGTGTTCTAACATAACTTTGTATCATACAAGTACCAGTTATCTCTGCCAATAGAGAACATTCATATTGCATGTTACATCCTTATCTATAATTTTCTTTCTCAATAGCGATACACAATCGATTCCATTTTGTAAGTACAGGGTGGGGCAGAACAATTTTCTTATTTGAATTTGGCGCCCTGAAGCGATGGTTGCTCCGAGGAGGGTGGGGGTAGGCACATTCGAGAGGGCGGGGTGTAAAGTTGTAGTTCTGCTTGGTTTTAGTTAGCATCATGGTTTTTTGAGAAAACAAACGGGCAGTTTCGGCGACTTCTGACCGTTATATCCACATGATTCAGGAGTTTTTCCTGCCAACACTCAACGAAATGGATGTAGGAGATGTATGGTTCCAGCAGGACGGCGTCCACGACACCACAGCGCGTCTGTCAATGACTGATTTGCTTTCTTCTTGAGGGGCGATCTGCACTGGCCAGCAGGATCTCCTGATTCAGCCCCTGCGACTATTATTTTATGGGGCTGTCTAAAATCACTTGTTTTACAACGATCATCCTAGGACCCTGACTCACGTGAAGAACAACATTCGTCAGGCTGTCGCCAATATACCCGTCGATATGCTGGAAAGAGTTGAACGGAACTTCCGTGTTCGATTAACGCAGTGTATTGAGAACAATGGACGGCATCTGTCTGATATCATCTTTAAAACGGGAAAGCAAAATTTAAATGTTGTACTTGATGCGGTTTTTTTAATTGAATTTCTAAATAAGCAAGTTGCTCTGCTCCATCCTGTATATTTGAGAATATAATTTCAGTTATGTAGAGATTGCATCCGATAATTTTTATTTGAAAACTTTTTCAGTAATTTGTTCAGGAAACAAATATCTTCCATCCATGCAAACATTAAAATATCGGCACACCCCACCCCATACAAGTAATTGATTATTTGGAACAATTGTTTCGCGAATTTGTGGATTCCATTGTCAACCGTACGACTGAATGATGCGAGAACAGGATTTTTATTCATATATACTTTGTTCTATTCCTACTCTAAAAGATATTTACAAGCACCTACACGCAGTGAAACGTTTCCTTGTATCAAGGCTGTTCGTCTCAATTCAAGACAATCACTGTTTCAATTATCCACAATGCAATAACTATTTTAAATCAAAAGAAATATTTTCTTAGTGTTTTTTTCTCTTCGCTTAAGAAAAGTATATAGGGGAGCGGTGGGATAGTGGAACACTTTTTTTTTTCTGGCTATTTATTTGTGCAATTTTAATGAAAAAACTATTGCATTTAATAGAGGATACGTAGTAGGACTTAGGTAGGAATCTGACACTCAAAACATAGAAAACGCAACTGTATTAAAAAAAAAAAACAAACTAAAACTGGTGATTTTGTTTCAGGTAGCATTTGACCGGGGTACAGTGAAACATGTAAAGGGGTACAATGGAACATAAAATATAATTCTATAAATTTTAAAAAACTTATAAAATTATATTTGTCAAAATTAACGGAAAAGAGAATGCTTTTTTGGTGCGTTTAATACCCCCCGCAATGATTTGGCATTGGCAATATTTTACGATATCTTTTTTATCAAATGTATATTTTTTTCCTCCGTTTTTTATAAATTTAGTAAGTATGGTTTAAGTATTTTTTAAAATAGTTCATAACAATTTCATTTTGTATTATAGCTGTTGTTTGCCTACACTGTATGTAGTCAAGATTGTTTATTTTCGACAAGAAAAACAAAATTAAACGAGTTTAACATCATCCTGCGGAGGAAAAACTATTCATCGAGATCCTCTGGACCTATACTATCGTCTGAATCTTTATATTATCTGGTCTTCATCTTTTGATGAAACAGTAGTTCTTCGCATAACCTTTCGTTTCACTTGCGATATATTTTGGCCTTACGTTTTTTTTTATTTAAATCTCTTCTAACCTTCTAACAAATATTGGATTATCGGTCAGAACTTTTACGTCGATTTGTGCGTGTTGCTTTCCTTGCTTCCGCCTTTGGTAGAGGCTTCACTTCAAAAGGCGTAGTATAAAATTTGATGATTTTGAAGTACAAGGCTTCGGTGATATAGAACTTCTATTTCCGCCAGCTGGCGACGGAGTTTTGATCGGCCCTGAAAGTTGTAGGTGGTAGTGAATTTTGTTGCTCTTCTGATATTGTTTGTTCCATTGGTCTAATCCTTTACATAGGAACTTAATCGTCATCACTGAATATATTTCTGTTAAAAGTCCAATTCCAGTACTCTTAAAGCCGTTTATAATATTTTCGTGGCTAATAGTTTTGGGATAGGCTATTCCAAACAGTGATGCCACGTTGTATATCGTAATGGTGTTGGTGAATTATGCACAGTGGGTGGAAGCTGTTTCATCTACATTATATATCATATTTCCGTTTAGGTTCTTATTTTCAACGTTCTTGTACAATGCTGCTACATTATTAAAAAAATTCTTCGACGGTGGTTCAATTAAAGCCAGAGCATCTTCCCAAACTTGTAGCTTCAGGTTTTCGCAAGGTTAGTTTCGGCCACCGTTTTCTAAATGCTTTTAGCCAGTCATCACCAGCTGTCTTATTGGTTATTCAAGAAGCTGGCATTTTAAAATTATTCTTGTGTGCGAATTCAAAGGCGTAATCGTCGTGTTGCTTGTCTAGTCAATCCGTGGTGAATTTTGCTACATAAAATTACGTAATCCTGCAATAATTCTCTTGGTCTTCGTTGAATACACGATTTACACAGTAGTTCGGCTCAAACAAAAATTATTCATTTCTTCTTCCGTTTTCCCTTGGACTTTACTCCAGTATCGCCATAAAGTTGTCGTTGGAATATCAAATTCTCTACATACAGACCTTAATTTTTTACCTTCTTGCTACGTAAGTTCTGAAGCTACAGTTCTTACCATTCTTCCGAACCATTTCTTGTCTTGGCTTTACTTTTTAAAAAAAACAAAAAATAAACTTCAATTTCAAAATTTTAACACAAACGGGGTACCTGAAGTTTCCTGTACCCTAATTGATTGTTTCACTGTACCCTTTTCGTTTATTTTTAAAAAACTCTAAAATAAAAAAAAAAAAAACCTGAAATACCAGGATGATAATTTATTACTTTAACCCACGGTTCAAGTTAAATTCGATTGAAAAAATAAATGAAAACGTTTTAATTTTCATATATAAAAGGAAAAGTCTGGAAACTCGTTCGGGATAATTTAAATAGCAAAGAAGAATGATGTCTAAAATTTTACAAAAAGGGGGTTTAATAGGCTAAAGTACTAGTTTTTGAATCACAGATAAAGTGAAACCCTTTTTCAAAATGTATATTTGACCATTTTTTATTTAAAAATGTTTCACTGTCCCCTCTTTTCCAAGTCCCCACCTTTCCCCTATTGTAATCATAATTGTATTTCCCTTTGTTTAAGTCATTTGTTAACTTGTTTCAAAAAATTTTGCAAAAAATTGGGAAAAAAAGCGATTCTTGTATAGTGAATGGGTTATAACAAAAAAACAAATTTTCTTAGGACGTAAAAGTTTTTTAAGGGACATAATAGTTTTCTTAATTCAAGAAAGCTTTTGGGGTATTTTTCATAAAAAGACGGGATTTAGGACGTAAAAAACAGCAAAAAGGGCCTTTTTTAGGCCTTAAAAACTATGTATTTGGGACAAAAAAATGTGATTTAGGCTGTTACAAATACTTAAAAAAAAAAAAGGGAAACAACAAAATCATTTTTTTAAAAAAAAATATGAAAAAGAAGACGATTTTAAAAGTAATTTTAGTACTTTTTTCAGCCAAAAAAAAAAATAAAACATACAATTTTAAACAAATAATAAAATATGTAGTTTCATTTGGTTTTTAAAATATAAATTAAATTAAATTATCGCCGTTTAACAGCCCTAAAATTTTTCGGTTTGGTAGCAAAAGATGTTTTCCAAGTTGTCTTTAGAAATTTTTGTTCTTCGGTGGGAAAAAGCAGTTTGTACAAAAAAATGAACTTCACGTCACACGAGGCTGTAGGAAAAATTTAAATGGCCCAGTTAGCTGGGGTATGACATAGTTCAACGCTTCGCCACTGAGCAGCTCAGCAAACTTTTTTAACCGTTTTGAAACCTGGATTTTTCGAAATCACTTGGTTAATTTAAAAATTATTTTGCCAATTTTTCCGGGGGCATTTTGAGAGCTGCTTCGCATTATTAATTATGAAACAAAATTGTAAGGGAAGGCCAAGTTTCTAATTTTTGGTTTTATAAAGGGGGAAATTTATAATGCGATTTGATGTATAAAGATTTTTTTTTGCCCTTTTGATTAAAAAGTATTTTTTTCGCTTGCAAAATAGGTTAGCTGAATTTTTTGGCCAAACGATATTACAACCAAAACAAAAAGCGTTAAAAAAAAACAATTTTTTTAAAAAAAATTTTGCAAAAAAAGTACTTACTGTTTTATTGCTTCAAAATTATTAGCAAAAAAAAAAAATACCGCCTCAAACCCAATTCCTCAACGTTTAAGACGGTTGGGGAGGCAAAGGGATCTGGCAGATTTTCTTTATACACGCCACACGCAGGGGGTTTTTTAAAAGACTCTTTTGTTTTGAGTTAAACCTTAAAACTTTGCATATTGATTTCTTAGACTTTCACACACAAATTTGATCCTTTCAAAAACATGTTAAAAGTTTAAATTTTTTATAAAAAATCTTCAAATTGTACCACATTTGAGCTTTAAAGAACCCCACCCTTGGACAAAAGCTGATTTTTTTTCGTACTAGTTCCTCTTTGGCCAAAAAAAATACCTAAAATAGAGATTTTTCCCTTTTAACTTAAATTCTAGCATTAAATTTACAATTTTTTAAAGAAAGTTTTTTGCATAAATTCTTACCTAAATTGGTTCCGAATCTTGCCATTGATTGCAATTTGTTTTTTTCAATTTTGCTTTGTAGCCAGTAAATAGGTTTTTCCGGTGTTTCAGAAAAAAGCTTACCAAAATCATATTTGCCATAATGCCCTTTTAGGTCACGTCTCTCTATAGTTTCCCAAAATATCGTTTTTCCCAAATTTCTTCGCGAAATTAATAAATGTTATAGGTGTAAAGAAAATCTAATGCACCCCAAGTATAAAAAATACATTTTTAATTTTATTTATATATTAATTACCCATTGAAACATTTTTTAAAATATTTTGTTCTTAGGTTTTCACGCTTGCCACATTCTTGTTGCAGTATTTAGTGAAAAAAATTTTCGCATTTTTGAATAGTTTAATCTGCCAAAGGAATATTGCGCATAAAAGCGTCCTAAACTCGAAAAAAACGTCGTTCTCTTGAATTTTGGTGTCTATTGCATTTGGTTCCTCAAGGGGTTTTCCTAAATTTGCCGATGCCGGGAGCAGTAGCTGTTTCAAAATGATTTTTTTTTGAAAGTTAACTACAAAAATATTTTTTAAGCAAGTTAGGGGGAAAAAAAACAAAAAAGTCCTTTACCATTTTTTCCCCACGCTTTACAAAAAACTCTTTACTTTTGCTTGGATTCCTGAAAAACAGTAGGCCTCCCAATTTCCTTTAGCCATTTTTGAACTTTTGCTAGTATTCCTTTGGGTTTTTCATTTTTGTGAGGAAATAAAATACACGAGTAATAAACAACACCAAACGACAGAAAACTACCGGGGAAAAATTCGTTAAGCTACGATATAAATGAAAATTCAAAGTCGTCTTTCCTTTTAAAAATTTATTCGTCAAAAGTCGACCTCGTATAGGAAAACACACAATATAGCCCAGAAAAAATTAAGAGAAAAATATAAAATCTAAAAGCAATATCAAAAATGTCCATTGTAAACTAGATGGGGATCGTGATTCTTAAACACGTTAACAGGGGGAAGAAATTTTCTTATAGGTTTTAAATTTCAGGGCGTAAACAAGGTAGGGGTTCCCGTAAAATAAAAACGTGGGGGCAGTAAAGAACCGAGACGATAAGCCGATAATTGAGGAAAAATCTTCAATAGGGTATAATAAATTTTTCGGCAGGGAAATCCAAACTTTGGCCCCTAAAACAAAAGACGGGAAAACCCTCGTTGATTAGTTTTGCATTTTAGCTGAAACAAAATTTTTCATTAAGAAAAAATGCAGCTGTGTAAAACCCCTTTTTATTTAAAAATTAAAAAAAAAAAAAAAGTTTAGACAAAAAAATTGATTTTGGACAAAATACGCGAAAAAAAACGATTTTTGGCTGTTTTAAAATCCCAAAGGCAAATAGGCAAAATAAACAAGCTAGATCGTTTTTATTTGTCGAGAACAATAGATTTTGTATTATTTTTTTAATTTTTTCCTTGAATCAAACAAAAAGTCATTTTCCTAAAAAACCCGTCTCTATTATAATCAAAAATTTTTAAATTTTTAAAATAAAACATTTTTTTGCTTAAAATTCTTGAAAAGCTATTTTTTTTTTCAATTATTAATTGCGCTTACCTTGTTTAAAAAAGTACACATATCCCTACAAATCAGTAAAAAATTTTCATTGCTTGTGATTTTAAAAAAGGGTGAGGGAGGTTTTCTACAGGATAATGTTCAAAAAAAAAATGAAGTTTTGTATAAAATACACTAAAAAAATGGGTAAAAGAAAAAACTAAGTAATGCAAATAAAAAACAATTTAGAATCACTCCCGGGAAAAACAAAGGGGGAGAAAGAAAAGCAGTAACCGCTCTTTGCTTCTGCTCACATTGTTTTCCATTTTTTCATTTTTTTCTACTAATCTTCAAAAAAAACCCACTAAAAATTTCCTGGCGCCACCCCATTTCAAAAGAAAAGTTTTATGCCGTTCTAGATAGTGCGATAGAAAACCCAGACAATCCTACTTTCCCCTAAAAATGATTAACCTTTTTGTCACGTTCCATAAAAATTTTCAAAAAATACCGTTAATGTAAATTTTTTTTCTTTTTATTATATTTTTCCCTGTGTACTACTTAAAATTTTATTTAAAATATTTTAAACAATAAAAAAAAGTGTGGTAAAAAAACTTAAATATTATCTCATTAATTATTAAACGACTTCAAAACAATCCCTGTTTATTTACCCTTTTAAAGAAATAATTTAATTATACGTAGCATATAAAAAAAACTTTTTATTATTTTATTCATTTGCTCCTAATTTTAGTTATTGATTTTAGGTTTTTTTTTCCATTAATGTAATTTTTCTTTTATTGGATATTCTTGTAGATGACCTGATGATTGTTTTTTGAACACGAAACCGGTCGCCTAATTTCTCAATAGAACTTTGTGAGATCTGGAGCATTTTTTCTGTCTTGGATTTTCATGATTTTTCTAACCTTAAGGAAATATTAATCCAAATAAAATTTCAAGAAAATTATTTTCTCATATTATATATATTTAGTTAAAAAATTTAATTAAAAATATTTTCTTGGATCGAGACTGATTTTTGCAAGAAACCATTTCTCTAAAACATGCGAAATATACGAAACTAGGAAGGAATGATTCTTGCCTGTAGCACAAAACGTAAACATGTGTCGGTTTTACAGCAATAAATCCATCAAAACTAACTGGCTAAGTGGACCTGTTTCCGTGTTTAATAGATTTGCATTTTTTTATGTAAATGGTTGCGTAGTCGTCCAATTCTCGCAGCAAAGTTACGTTTATAATTAATTTGAGGTTTTCTAATTTAATATTATGCCCGGTTTCGTTTTATGTGTTTTGCTGCACTTGACGATTCGATCCTTCCATAGCGGTAATGAGCTATATGTTCTTTCAAAAAACATGTAGCTCATCAGATAGAACAAGGCACAGTAGAATTTGAAATCTTTTTATCTCACATCTTTCGGGCGTACGGTTGACAATGAGAATCCGCGAATTCCCGAAATAATTGTTCGGAATTATCAAATACTTGTGTGGTGCGGAGTGTGCCGACACTTTAATGTTTGCTATACTTCTTATACCTTCAATTTATGCATTATAGCATGTTCGAGGTCAAACAACTTTTTTCAACACGTCAAGTGATCTTTACATGAAACAATTTGTATTTAAGTACAATAAAGTTAAATATGTTGGTAGCTAACGCCTTGATGGATGTATGCAACCAGGAGGATCATTGTCGATTGTTGTTACATGATATTCTTTATTTTCTTAGGTTATCTTTTGCTATCGTATTTCTTATCATCTAAATCTATTACTTCAAATATTTACTTTGGCAGATTGAAGAAATTTCTGTGAATCAATGTATTTAGAGTAAGTTAGTAAATAATTGTACATATATTGTTGCCCGAAACTATGGAAATAGATATTCTAAATAAAAATGTATCACAGTTATCTTATTCATACAGAATAAAATCCAAATGACCTACATAAATGGAATATTGCTAATAAAAATGGCGGACCAGCGAAAAGAACTACATACACATCATATATCGCGTACAACAGGAAAACATTTATTTACTATAGATATCGCCTGTCAATATTTAAACGACTTCAGGTATCAAGTTAATATCCTTGATCCATTTATCGGTACACAGGTGTCGAGTTCCACATAATGAAGTCTACTGTTCTGGCTCGATGGAGCGTGTTGTTGCGGTTGTTGTTACTCGCCGTCGACAACCTTCGACATCTCTTAATTGTTATAGAAAGGAAAAAAAAATAACTCCCTTACATCCACACTACAGGCTACTGTGGTGAGTGCGTAAAAGACGGAAAATTGTCGATTTTACGAATTTATGGTTTCGTAGCGGTTAAGATGGGAATAATTGTGAACAAATTATATAAAAAAAGAAAATCGTGTAATTATTCCACGATACCGAAATTAAAATATTGATTTCTTTATTAAACAAACACGGGATATCGCCGCAATATTTTTTGGACGTGTTATTAAATTTTTTGTGGTTTCTTTGTGGTGGTTTGAAGATGTGTTTGGGCCGCTCTACAATAAATAAAACCAAAGATTGATAAACGGCACAATTTCAGTATGTAAAATATCTTGGGGGTTATTTACATGCTTCTGTTTAAGCAAAAATTCAAGACTACTTAGAATAATTATAGCAAAAATTTGAAGTTATTAAAATTTCATATACGAGGGTAGTCTAAAAGGTTTCAACCCTCAACGTGAAGATGGCGTTATTCGTCAAAAATATTCTGATACTTTGAAAAATTCCAACTATATTGGACGTTCGTTATTGTTGAACAGTCTTTTATTCTTGCATTTAAAAAGTAAACGCTTACGCAAATCAAAGCTGAGATGGACACTGTTTAGGGGAACTCTACTCCATCATTTGCCAGAGTGAAATTTTGGGCTGCTGAATTTAATAAACGCAGTTGTACCAGCTTGGTTGACGATGAGCGTTCGAGATGGCCAAAAAAATGCAACCACTACCGATAACTCGGAAAAAGTTCATCAAATGGTGCTAGACGACCGCCGAATTAAGATTGGAGAGATAGCAAAAAAAAAACAGAGGCGGTAGGCATCTCGAAAGAACGTGTTTGTCGTATACTGACTGAAGATTTGGGCATGAAAAAGGTAACCGCGCGTTGGGTGCCGCGCTTGCTCACTCGAGAGCAAAAACGCATTTTAAATGAGCATTTTCAAGACCTTTTTGAAGCAGTTTAAGCGAATCAGTCGGAGTTTTGGCGTCGATTAATAACTGTAGATGAAACTTGGATGCACCCGTACATTCATAAGCCGAACACCACGAAAGTGGACTGTAAAGGGTGAATGGCTCCGAACTGTTTTTGGGATAAAACACCAAGGAGTACGGCGGTTGTTAGGAACTAACACGTGATTTAAAACTGTCGTGATGACGACCAAGGTTTCAGAAAAAATGTAACTCTTTTAAAGTTCACCAATATTTTCGCTTTATTTTAAAGCTTCATCAGGATCAAAAAATGGGTTAAAGTGGATAAAACGTATGACAAGTTTGTATATCACTGTGCGCAGCGCGCCAGTAAGCGCGGGGCCTTTTTACCACTGACCCCGAGACATTTAATTTTTATCATTTTGAAGCGGGCCAGGGCATTGGCGCCTGTAGTTATTCCCCCAACTATTGTCGTGTGTTAGAATAGTGGAGGCGTCTGAAAAACCTTGTACTATGAAAGTCGTCTTGTTCGTTTAGTATGATTAAGAGTGGCTATTAAGTTGTTACTCATTTGCGACGACGGGGTGATTGTTTCCAGCTATTCCAATTTATTAAGGATTTTTTAAAGCTGCATGATTTTTTGATAATTTTCCAGATTCTGACTCGTTTAATTATATTTTGATACTTAATATAATCTGATAAACATGAAAATATTTTTTGTTATCACTATAAAAATTTTAATTTTATTTTTGAGATTTTTAAAAAAAATTTTCCCATGACCAGATAAGGTAAGAAGCTTTTTTCTTTATTTTTCAACGTTTTTTATATCCATCTTGCCGGAACTGTATACCTTTCCCCCCATTTTTAAATGAAAAAAGTGATTTTTTTTTGGGAAGTATATTTTTTTAATAGTAAGAAACTGAGCGTGAATGTTTGTTTACAATTTTTTTTTCTACACATGAACAAAGGGGAAAAATTAGGTAGTAAATATAAATATATTAAAAGGAATTTTTTTTTTTTGTTCTATTTCTCAGCTATGCTCTGTTTTAAAATGGAATTTTGAAAAGTTTGAGCCCCATTAACGGAAATACTAACGTTGCTTTAGCATAAATTTTCACTGGCTTGGACTTCCCTTTTAAATTTTTCCCCAAAAAACAGCTTCTTGGTCGTGCTCCGAATCACACCTCAAATTCCCAAGAAGGTTTATTGTAAACGGGGATAATCAGCGCCATTTCTCTAAAAAATTAAATTTAATAAACAATCACCCTTTTTCAGCAACCGGCGTATATCTTGGAACGATGGTGGGGCTTTGAACAAAATTTAACCTAAGGTTTTGTTCGCTCGGGCTGCACTTTTTTTTCGGGGTAGTGGAAATTACGTACTGGGGTGGGCGTGCAAGTAGGGGGATGGTTGTGACCCCCTCTTAACTTTACTTTTGTCGCTGGTGCAGTTTAAAGTAGGGCCCAAGAACAAAAACTCTAGCGTTTTCGGTTTGTGCCGTAGTGTAATATAACAAACTTCTTCACAGTCGATTGTGCCCAGCAAGGGAGTTTGAACCGGATGGCAGGGCGCTGGTTGTTGGTTTTAGCGGGACTGTCTTTGGGGAATGGACCCTGTTAACGTCGGCGGGGGTGTTGGGGTTGTGAGAGGTAGTGTGGCGTGGGAGTAGTTGGGTGCGGGCGTTGGTGCGAATTGTCGGTTTAATGGTGTACAATACTTTTGTGATACATAAAAACTGACACAAGACACAAACACTAATAAGTATCTTAAAACAGTGTGGTTACTCAAATATAAGAGCAACGAGCGTGTAACACCTATGTTCCGTAAATAAAAGAACTGACAACTTGTTCAAGAATGTCAACTCCACTGAACGTAGACATACGGAAACGAAACAAATCCTGTTTGAGAATAGAAACTTTCGTTAAGTATGCCTTGTTCGGAAAAAAAACTACAACCAACATCAGCTCTCAGGTAAAACTAATTTCGGATAATCATAATTTATAAACTTTCCAATCGGCACCGGAAGACATTGTAAACTGTTGCCCACGCCACTTCGTTAAGTGCGAAAATGAAAAAACGAGATTCGGATGGGATGAAAGCCGGGTCAGAACAGCATCGTATGCAAGGAAGCACGTTTGGAATAAAAACACATCCGGTTGAAAATGCAATGCGGTGCCAAAAAATAGTGAAAACAATAGTCAGGAGTAATTCAGAACGTTTCTTTTCCCACCCTAGAGATCCTAAAATAAAAACATTCCACTATGACCATCGGCTGCTGCGCTGTAGACGGAACAAAATTTAGGCAGTGGATAAGGTACCGAGGTAGTTGGAATGTATACCAACCAAACTAAAAAAAACGGTCACACACCTGCCTCTGAGAATCAAAATGTATGAAATAGACCAGGAATTTGAATGTAGCACATATCTACTTTAATAGCAAATTTTAATACATTACTAAGACTATAACTGACTTCAACAGCGGAATAAGTTACTCTCAAAAAAAAAAAAATAACCAAAAGTGTATCTACATCTCTATAATTGAAAACTCTTATCTACCTTTAAGTAATATAATAATTGTCCACCAGTTGTAGATATATTTTTTCATGCATTGTCTAAACATATAACCTCTCAAAACACACCATGCTTGCCTTCAACATTGCATCACTGTAATCACTACAAACATTTACAACTACCGTGACCAATATTAATTTCTCTAAAATTTCTTACCCTTTTTTACATCATGGTTTATATTTAAATGATTGAGTCTTCAAAAAGACAGTTTTTTTAGAAATTCAAGCAAACGCAAAAAATACGGGAGCTCTATAAACCAAGAAGGGGTAGTCCACAATGCGCAATACCGATGCGAACCGGGTCGATGCTTTTTTGAAGTTGGCGAATGCATCTACTTTAGCGTGGAACGGGTTAATTAATAAAGGGAAAAAGAGATTTTCGTCCCTCTGCGCTCTGCTCAACCGCTCAAACGTACAGTGGTCATGAACGTCTTTGATTTTAGTATGATGTATTCTCAAAATAAAAAACCCCGGGGAATGAACTTAAGAAACATGGTTTCTGCAAAACAAGAAATATAATTTTAAATCCCAGTTAATGCATAATGGTGGTAGGTAGGAAATTATGTAAAAATTCTTACTGATGGAATGCAGTTTGGAATCCCAGAGCTATAAAGACCCTGTACAAAAAAACGAAGGCCCGTACCGTTAATTTACATTAGGCAAATTTGATTTAACAGAAATCAGCGGTCAGGAAAATTGACCCTCCCGAGATAACTAAGGACTAGTGATGTCTAAGTTATAGAAATTCTTCAGGAAAATCAAAAAAACTATATCAATACTTCATCCGCCAGTAAATCAATATTGGTAATGAAATCAAAACGGAAACGCAAAAATGGGTTGGGAAAAATTTTACGAAAATCCTCCAAAAATGTATCTATAAACAAAACCCAAACGACCTGTAATTTTATTTGAAGGAGCAGGTAATCAAGTACCGATTTTTGCCTTGCGAGAATTAAT
Source organism: Dynastes maya (assembly GCA_029619315.2). Taxonomy (NCBI): domain Eukaryota; kingdom Metazoa; phylum Arthropoda; class Insecta; order Coleoptera; family Scarabaeidae; genus Dynastes; species Dynastes maya. The sequence goes on along the minus strand of JAROYE020000010.1, from coordinate 19,224,754 downwards.
GGATTCCCAGATGGAAATTGAAACCCGAATGGTTATCCCGTATTTATTGAGAGAATGAGGACCATTTTAATAATAAAGTGGTGGAATCCAATACTCAAAACTCCGCATATGGTCAACAAAGAAATAAAGCAATCATCAAGCTTAAGGTCTTCATGACAAGAAAAAAGTCACTGTTTTGCTGCGTATTTCATCATTGCATACATCCAAATACCTGCCAAATGTTAAAGAGATTATGCAATTCCACAGTTGCAAAACGCAAGAAACACCATCATTTTTATACAGGGCGAACACCCTTGCACATTTCGGACCAATTAAAGACTTGTAAACGGCTGTTTTGCAAGATAATTGTTATAAGCAGCCATTTTGAAAATTCCCATGAACCACCACATTATGGGGTGATTAAAAAACTTGTGTTTAAAATACGACCAAAAAACGTTCGAAAAATTAAAAGACCAGTATTTTGTGTTAAAAGCTTGGTACTGCATAGGCACCAAAAATGGGCTCAGATTGAACAGATGTGGGACCGGAAAGACTGTTGGACATAAGACAATCCTATTTTTTTCAGTTTCTATTGATATTTTGATGGCTTAGTTTGTTGAAACGTATAATACTTTCCGTTTAACCTTGAATAACAAAAATGGGCCTCCGCCCGCATGTAAAAAAATTCACTTTTAAGGGGATGTAATAAAGACATTAAAACAATGTCCCTTAAATCATAACTTTTTTTGGGCGTTTCCACATTGTGACTTTCGTTTAAACTGAACTAAGTCGTGGGTTAGTAATGAGAAAATTCAGATATGGACAAAAGCAAGGACGATTTTTACTTGAGAAAACGGAAGTTCGAGTCTTTGAATAAAAGAAAACGGTTATATTCCTCCGGAAATATTCTGGGGATATGAATTCACCGCCTTTTTTTTTTTTGCATAATGTAATACAATGTTTGCCCGATATATTGCCCCTATGCAAACAAAATTTCACGGAACGACCGCCGAGTGTTTAGAAAAGTGGTTTTGAGATGGGGAAAGAAACAGCTTCGAGATGGGTAACGGTGCATATCATTTCCAAACACTGGTATGTAAATTTGGGGATTATATAACTTTCTATATTATACATCTCGGAAAAAAACGTTGAATATGGATAGACTTTTACAGCGAGATTGTCTTTCCTTTATAAACGTCTTTGAACTTAAAAACGTCATATGTCGAAATGAAATTTGAATCCCAGCAAGAAATAGTATCGAAAAGACAGTAGATTTCCAAAAAGACTTTATTTTAAATATTCCAAACTTTTACCCGCGATTTTATTTTATCTACAACCGAAAATAGTTCCTCTTACATCTTAGATGAAGCTATTGGCTGAAAATGTTAAAAACCCAGCCCAATACCTAACCGACGACTGGTTCACGAACGAGAGGAAAACCGCTTACACCCTTGGAATTCAGAACCCAGGACAGTTTTAAAACGTGAGAAACGACCAGTCGGGTACAGCCGGCGATGCTCTTCGTGAACGGCCGTTGACGAAAAACTTTTTAGTCTCTTCTCTACACTCGAAAGTTAAAATACCCTCTGTCGAAAATGTTTCGTGATGGACGCAACGGGTATAAGTTCAGTTCACGGCGATTCCGTGTACGAATTTCTCAATGCCCGGGATGGCGGATTGAGGTCAGCGTGACGTAGAGTCGTTCGTTTTTTTTGAGTTTGAGGAAGGCTACGAAGGTGCGATTAAAGTAGCAAATATATGGATAATTTCAAGGTTAGATGGATGAATACGGCTATGGGACCATTCGAAAGTGAACAAGAAATTCCATCAAGGATAGAAGAGAGACTAGACATAACGATAAACCATACAACCAGCCAAAATTAAACTATTCAACACGTATCAAAATTAAAGTACTACGTGCGTGAGACAGGTAAATTCTTACCACAGAGCATACGAGAGGCGTGTACAACAATGGATCCGCCAATAAATTCCCAATTCTGAAGCACCAGACAGGCCCGTGAAATGCAGAGTAACTGTAGACATTCTAAAGTATACCAAACCCGGTAGACCCCTACACAATATTATAAATTACAGCTCGAAGAGTCGTTTTTGTGTTTTTAGTAGCCAGCACAGGCAAACCGTGACTAGTCCATGAAAATGTCTCATGGTAACGCAAAACATTGAGTACCTGCGTAAGGTCATAAAACACAACCCGTTTGTGTGTGATTTTATCTTCTATTATATACCCACTGTAAACAAAATTGAATAAAATTTTTCTTCGTTTGAGGGGCAGGAATTCTTGAAGATGCTGATGACGCCACCCCCGGAAGTCGGCAATTGAACTGGACAGCTCCATAACACCATGTTTGGGTGATGAATAAGATTACGTGAAAGGAGGGGTACCGCTCTTCTTTTCTGCCGCTCCAACTCCAGTTGAAAGCCGGGTCGAATGTGTGAGCTCATATTTAAAATCTGGCGAAGACGACCCGAAACTGATTTTGGAGTCCATTCGTTATAGAGGAGACGTTGTGTTGAAGAACAATGGTTTTTGTATTATGATCCTATATCCAAAAGGAGCACATCGATGGAAACGGCGGCGAACTCGATGAACCTCCGTCCCATGAAACTAGGCGACAAGTCGTTCAATCAACGTAAAAAAGGCAAGATGGGTCACAAGTATTCTGGGATAATTAGGGAGGGGTTTTCACTCAATTGACTTCTAAAAAAGCGCACAACGCAACTGCTCAACAGGCGAATATTATGCATCTTTGTTACATAAATTGAGAAGGGCAAGATCGTGCAAAACGCCGAGAAAAATTGAAACGAGGTGTCGATTTTATTGCACGATAATGCACCAGTCCATCATTGCTGACATCTTTACAAGCTGCTTATCACGCGAATGCGGCTCCTTCAAGCATTGGAAATCCACCATATAAACCCGGACGCTGGCTCCAAGTAATGAGTATTTATTTTCTAACTTAAAGAAAAGCCCAATAGGGAGACGTCGGTTTTTAAGGACGATCAGGGACGTTTTGCAAGCAGCTGTTAATACAAACCAATTTGAGGAAAAAAAACTTAAGACCTATTTTTAGAAGGGTTATAGAAATATTAATTGTATTTATTAATTTGATCATTGTAATAAATTGTGTTGAAAACCCTAGGGAGAGATTATATTGGAAAAATAAAGACGTTTCTATTCTACCAAGTTAATTTATTTTTTTCTTTTTTTTATATCAGGACTGAGAAATTTATGGCGCCTACCTCGTATAAGGAAGATGTGTGTTTTGTAGCAAAATCCTTGAAATATGATCCTCTTTGGACATTCTGAGGGAGGAAAAAACTGGACATTTTTATAAATTAAACTGTTTTCAGTAAAACGCATATCGGAAAAGGTTTTTTTACTCTTTGTTACCCCATCCACTAATAATTGGTACATAAAGTTCAATAAAGTAAAGGAGCGAAACTACAATAAAACAGAGATAAGCTAAAATTATAGATAAAATACCATAACGAGCACAATGATACGACAGATGGACAAGTCGCAGGTTAAATTAATAGGCTTTTGGATTGAAATCGTGATTTGACCATTTGGCAAATTGTTATGATTACTTTGCTGAGCAACGAGCTCTTTTTAGCTCCGTCTGGATCATAAAAACCTTTATTACTGCATGCCATATTTCTCAAAGTTAAAGTATAACATGTCATGAGTATTGTTGGTTTCCCCTTTCGATTACTTTTCCAAAAGGCACCGTTTAAAAATACACAGAGTGGTTCTATTTAATTTTAAATAAGAAAGTCACTTGCCGCGTGATATCGGAAATGCAATTGAACTGCGGGATAACGGAACCAAGATCGCTGTTACAAAGAAATATAAATCAACCTAATTTTAGTTTAAAAAACGCTAGCCTTCTGTCGTTTTCCTTAAAAAAAAGCTGTGATATGGGGGGGATACTCTATAACATCAACTATATTGTCAATTTTGACTTCGCTCAAAATATCTAAAATTATTTTTTAGCTTCAGTTATGAATTTATTTGCTGTTAGAAGGTTGTATTGACCGACAAATCTTTGACTCACATGTCTCGTTGTTCAACTAAATCGAATTTGTTTGCACCGCCTCGCTCTACAAGTGCTTAAAACCATGTTCAGTTCATATCCACAAAGTCGTCAAAACCTCCACCGCACGACATTCAAACCATATACGGAATTTCTTTCGGTTGGAGCGGCCGTTTGTCTGGGTAGGCATTTCGATAAGAGCAGCTCATGTCTTATCTGCCGACTTAAGAAGCAGGAAAACACAAGCAGGCACACGCAAAACAACAAAATGCATAATATACGATACCAGTCTGCCGCAGAGGACATTGTCCCAAATACAGCAGGACGCGCACGAAGAACCTCGTCGCGCGTAAGGTTTTGTCGTCCTAGTGCGATATGAGTGGTTACGTTGGCGCTGACTGACTCCTCTATACTTCGCCTCTCTTACCCTCGGCGTCCGGCCTCTTATGGAGCGAACCACACTCGTTAGCTGGCAATCCGCGCTCCGGACCCAGAACGACGACGAGACTTCCTCTCGTTTCGATCGCGAAAAGCGTTGTGGTATACCGATAGGTTGATTCCTGCACTACAGAGCGCCACTATACCGTCACTATATCTGCTGCATAGTGCGGTTGTAACGCATGTCCTCTAACGCTCCTCTATCGTTTGCATAATTTTATTAAGGGACACACACTCTAAAGACGGTTTTTAACGGGCGGTACTTCTGTTCCTTATTACGTCATCGCAATAAAAAATAATATCTAGACGAGTCCCCTGCGGTTATGTTCGAGCGCTCCGGAGAAAGATTGCAGAACTTCTTCTTAATTCTGCTTTTCAAAAATTGAATTATGGTCCCACTTGTAAAAATAGAAATTTGAGTAAATTTAGGGGCAACAAATTGGCTTCTAGTGACTTTTAAGCAAGGTATTTATCGTTGTTTCTACCGTTTAACTGTAAAACGCGCAAAATAAGAATTCCTGAAAAATGGCTTCAGCATTTACCGGTTAACGATTACTACTAATTGAGATTCGACAAAACGAGGGCAACGTCCAGAGGCGGCTTTGATCGCGCAAAAAGTAGGTACGTGAGATGTACAGTTTTATTAAAAAATAATAATATTCTACCTTTATTGACGTCTTGATGTCCACTGACGATAAAATACTACACTGCCGCGGTAAGCCGTGTAAAACTGCAATACAGGCAACGCTTCCATGTCGATTCCATTGAGCCTTCGAAATTGGCCCTGGAAAACGTGTTTATGTATTTCGATAAATGATTGTTCTACATCAGCGAAGTAGGACGTTGCGTAATTCAGATATTCCTTATTTCTTCTGTGCACTTTATTTTACAGTTAATTGATCCGAACCTTTTGTAAATCGGGATTTTTTATTTAAAAACTGCACGACAATTGTTGAGCCACATTATTCTTATAAGAAACCGTCAAGCTTTCTAGAGCAGGCTTGTAAATTATCTAAGGTAGATGAGTCTCGTAAAAGATAAGTGACTGTTTTGAACCAGCGATATAAGCTTGTACAACTGCAGCAATCAGTTTATGAAAGTTCATCTATTTGTAATGACGTCTGAATGGGAAAAAAAGTTGCTGACACGCTCTTTAATCGGCTGCGCATTCATGTGATTAAAATTTTGAAACTCAAGCCTCACATTTGCGAAATATTTATGCCTGGAACGATGTTTCACCATCGAAGTATTTGCCGGATATGGTGGCAGGGGGGGGGAAGTATTCGGGTACACAATTGTTGACAAATCGGCGGAATATGTTTGGAGAGATTTCACAAAGAGCTATTAAATATTCACCATCGGATACTTCTTTCGAATGGACCTTAGTTTCTGCAACTGCGTAATGACACGTATATGCGACAAGTTAGTGAAGTAAGAGTTGGAAAGCATATTATCAACATCCTATCAACTGTCAGCATTGTGCAGCGCCATCAATAACCTAACATTGTGGACCTTGGGGTCCTGTGATAGAAAATTCTCGTAACGAATCTTTTGTTATCTTCACAACGGTTTCAGTTATCCTTTTTTCAACCATTTTTACGGTTAGTACCACACAAGGGAAAGCTGCTGGATCATACGTTTATAGAGGACAGCGCATCTTCTACAACATGCAATCACGCACATCGGTGTTTTCTGTACATCATTTGTTTTCATCCACACTACCGCAAATTTTTCTTATTTTCAACTGTCTACTATACAGTTTTTTACTGTTACCCTGCAAATGTTCGGTAAATTGTTATCGCAATGTTTATTGGTTGGTAATTTCCGCAACAGGGAAACATATTTTCCCAAAGAAGACGACAAGAGTTATTGTATACTAGGTGTTGAGGGATGTTTGCAAACACAGCATATAAAAATAAAATCATACAGAAATTCCTATCAGGTACGGAGTCATGTTGCTTAAATGCAGTACATGACGTTTATCACTTTTAATATTCTTCTACAGTGAAAGGTATCGCGATTAATCAACCGCAAATTTTGCAATGAATGATAGGTATCTAATATTCCAACCCAGGGAAAGACTAAATTATTTATCACCATGCGATGCTAAAGGTACAACCTCGCTTACCGATGATCATGTTTTAAAAGACGCAAAACCGATAAACAATAATTATCGAACGAACCGTCACCTCCACGCCTAGCGATAGACAACTACTAAACTCTCACACAATGGCATCGTATCGACCCTAAATCCCCATCGACGCGTCTGCCGATAGCACTCATTTGTTCGAACCTTAATACTAATCACAAATTTAATCGTGAATACGTGCTACATGATCATAAAAAGGAACGCAGTCAGCTTCTTTTAAATATTTTTTATGTGGCTACAACTGCCTTTGACAGTTAAATCTTGCCTAAATCATATTAAGATTGTGAAACTTCAAAATTCACGATCTGACATATTTGACAGTAATGTTGCAAAAAAGTGTCTGTTAAAAACGGTAAATGACTAATGTGGTAATATGAAGCCAAAAAATGAGAAAATTAATTGTAGTTAATATGTTAAAAATGTCTTTGGTGCGTCGGCATCAAATTCAGTAATAATATTTTCTTTATCATAGTCTGATGATTCTGTAGCCATGGATATTCACATTTTGCATTGGCTTTAAAATCCATTATTTTTCGTCCCCTTTTTTAGATCTCTATTACAAATTTCTTAAAAAGAGAATGTTAGTAGCGATGGACGCGCATACCAGAAAAAAGCAGGCATTATAAAAAATGCTCCTAACCAAGAGGAATTAGTTGTAATTTAGAGTGGCATCACTAGGCGAACGGGCAGTGGCGGAGGTTCGAGAACAACCTGCAGTATAAGTCCTGGAGTATCTACCAGATCTGTTGTGTTATACATGTACGCTGCCGTAAATAACTATTCGGTAGTTCTACGTTGTTTTAAAAAATGGTTGCTTACATAACGTCTGGAGAAAACGACCAATGTTGGACAAAGTTTACAGAACTTTGAATAGCAGGAAATGCCCGACCTAAATCTATGATGGCTTGGCTGTTAAACTTTAACGCCTGTAGTTTTGTACATATCCCTTTAATGTGTTGGTTCCAAAAGTGATTGCTATCACGAGTCACAGTAAATAGTAAACAGCCATTTCTTAAAAATAAAATACATGCACTACGACACTATAGACAAAGTTAAATCATAATTTAGTCAGTTACTTTTTATTGCCATTGTAATATTTAACCGTTTAATTTACGAGACAAAGACAGCATATGTCTTCTTTTGGAATAAATATTCGGAATGCAAATTACGCAAGTCGGGCATCGTACAAAAGAAAGTGTGCAATTCGGCTCCCCGTGAAACATGTATGAAAAAAAGTATTAAATAATACAAAACTGTGGTTATGGTGGGCACGAAAACAACAGATCGTAAAAAACATTCTGTGGTTAATGTAATGGTACGTACAATGGAACCGCATCAATCGTCACCTTCAATCCTATTAGCTTCCAGACGAGTACAACAGTGTACTGCCGAAGTAATTTCAAAGTTAGTGTTAAACACATTGGAAAAGTTTGAACTTTCAACAAACTAACTGTTGATGTTTATGAGTGATGGTGCCGCAAACATGCTTTCTGTAGGCCGGTCTCTTAAAAACCATTGTGCTAACTTGTTACATATTACGTGTAAAATTCATACTTTCAGTCATGTGGCAGATAGTATTAGAAAATGTTATCCTGAGGTGGACGCTTTAATAGCGCATACAAAAGCAGCGTTTGTCAAATCCCCAAAATGTATTCGCAAATTTCACAGACTGTGGTCCCGTATGCCTGAGCCACCAGAACCTATTCTTACACGTTAGGGAACATGGTTACAGGCCGCGTTTTATTGTCATAAATATTTTGAGAATATTAAGAACGTGGTTTTACAGTTCGATCCAAAGGAAGCTGCGGCTATCAAGGAAAGCCAATCGAAATTTCAAGATAGTCAGGTTAAAACGGATTTAAAAACTATTTAGAACAATTACTTCGGACTAGTGGAGGCAATAGAAAAATTACAAAATCCTTCGGTGTCGTTAGTGGAATCTCTGCAAATAGTGCAACATGTTCACGCACAGCTATGCGCGTTAGAAGACGCAAAAATGTTTGTGTTTTAGAAAGGTTTGAAAATGTTTTAGAGAAAGATTTTGATTTTGGCGCATTCAGACAAATTTGTGAAGGTGCGTCAATAGAACCGTTAAGTTGTTCCAAAAATTATTTTAATTACGCAAGTATACTAGATGTAGAACGTTCGTTTTCTGCATATAAACACACTTTTTCCTCACGCCGCACTCGGTTTGCCGAAACAACTGTGGAAACATATCTAATGTTGCAGATATTTAACAAACATTATTCACTTTGTGATTTCACGGAAGACTCTTAGACGGTAAGTGTTTGAGCACGTATTATATTGTATTTCTGACCATTTAATTTGTGTAAACTTTTATACGCCCGCCACTGGCTGTTGGCGCAAATTGAGCAACTCTGGTTATAATGCAAGAGAAAAAAAAGAAATGCACAAAATAGAAACAAAATCTTGATTGTGAGCTTCCATATAGCGATAATCAAGATGTTAGGTATAAAATTAGCACAGGCTTTGGAAAACAATATCTTAATCAAACAAAATTATGTATAATACGCAGCAAAAGGCAATAATATTAACCACTTCTTAGGACACTGACAGCATGGTTACCGAAACGTGAAACTTTACAAGATTATATACTAAATCGTGGTCGTGAACCTCCATAAAAGATGCTGCCAAAACACTATAGAACGATCCAATAGCTATACGAACCTACAGTCCCTGGCCATATTACTTGAAACATGTCATAAATCAACCCTTTTACCTGGAAACTCCCATCCTATTATAGTGATATTCTTTTGCTTTGAATCCGATCGTTTATAGGGGGACTAGATTATTGTATCAATAAATAAAAATACCAGAGAAATGATATTTAGAAGAGTAAAGTACGTATATATATATACATATGCATCGATATTTTTTAAAATATTTCGTCATAACCGTATAGAAGCTAAGTTGTGGAGTATCGTTAAGTATTTTGTGATGATATATCGTTATTGCAAAGGTAAAATTGTTATTCTATCTCTCTCTTAATAATTAATTATTTGGAATTTGAAAAAAAATGAAATATTTGGGTTTTTTTGTAGAAAATGCCCGGGAAAGATTTAGCAAGTGAACAAAAAGCCACTATACAAGCTCTTCTACAATCAAACGAACATTCACACCGAGAAATTGCAAAATTACAGAAAGTATCTCCTTCTTCTGTATCGCGTTTAGCTAGAAACTTAAACGAAGGAGCTAGCACATCGACACAAAGACGGGCAAAGTGCGGTCGGAAATTGTTCATCAGGCTTTGAGCAATAGACTTGCTACAATTAAAATGTTTCAAAAAAATTTACAAGAGAGAGGAATAGAGATTTCGAGCAGAACTGTCAGGCGCTGATTGCGCGAAAATCGCCTAATGGGCCGAAGACCTGTAAAAAGGCCGCGTTTAACAGAAAAAATTAAATCTGCTCGTCTCAACTTTGCAAGAGAATATCGACATTTCACAGACGAGAATTTGAAAAATGTGAATAACTTAACAACATGATTTTTACTGAATTAATGTTTGCATTATTTAATAGGTTTTCTTTAGTGACGAGTGCTCGCTCTGTGTGTTAGTGCAGCGAGCACAATTTGTTCGTAGACGACCTGGCGAACGTTCCACAGAGTCCACGGTTCTTCGAACTGTAAAACACCCTCTGCGGCCCTTTGTATTTTGTGGAAGGTACAATGCGTCAAGAGCAGTACATAAATGAGTTAAAAAACATGTTATTACCGTATTTTAAACCAGGACGTCGCATACCGAGAGGGCGTATATTTATGCAAGATAATGCTCCTTGCCATGTGGCAAAAAAGGTTAAGAAATTCTTTGAAGACAATCACATACCTCTTTTACGTTGGCCCGGAAATTCACCGGACCTCAATCCCCTCGAGAATGTATGGAATCGACTAAAAAGTAAGGTATATGAAAGAGAAAACCCTACAAAGGAAATATTAATGAAGAATATAAAGGATGTATAGGAGAACGATGAAGATATAAAAGAGACAATCATATCTTGCATTGAAAGTATGTCCCGAAGAATTAAGGGTGTTATTAAAAATCATGGGTTATGGACTAAATATTAATTACTTATTTAATATTTACATATGTTATATATTTTTACAATATATTTTACAAATAAAAGATATAATACATGTATAGTTTATATTTTATTATGAAGAAACTACAAAATATTGAGTGTTTCAAGTAATTTAGCCAGAGACTGTATACTTTAAATACATTTTGATCTTTAAGTACTATATGTATAACGTGATTTCCGACTACAGCTTTTATTGTTCATTAGGAGATTTAAAGAGTAAATAGGATAAAGCAGCTAGCAGCCGTTACAATCGATAAAGCTGCAAATTAATATTGCGTTAAATTCAATTCCGGTTCGAAAAGCGGACGAGCATGGTGCGATTCCATTTGACAGAATGAGATTCCATTGGGAAATAGGCGCACGAAACGCGTACGAATGTACGTGCATTTCGCAGATGTTTCAAACCGCGACAAACAATGCCGTACCATTGTTGCCGTAATAATAATAATAGCGAAAGCATCGCTGTTGGTGATGTAACGAATGACAACAACGTAACAACAATAACAACAGCAATCGGTAACTGTGATACAATGGATCTCTTCGAACGTAAACAGATGTTTGTCCGTTGATGTGTCAATTGAAAGCGAGATAACAATTAGGGAAGTCGTTTGGGATTAAACGTCAATTGCGTTTGCAAACTGTAATGATGGAAAAGCGAGAAATTTTGATTGGTGCAATGGTTTGCTTTATTTCTTTGAATGATAATGATTTATTAGCTAGTTTTAAGAGGAAATTAAAACTACTTGCATTATGAACAGAGGCAATTTTGTTGTAATTTTTTTGTAAAAGTTTGTGGCTCTAAAACCATTATATCTTGGTTTAGTTGAAGGTGTTTCAATGAAAATAAGTGATTTGGTATCAGGTAAAATGGTAATCAATAGACAATATAATCTGGTTATGCTTTAAAGTCAAATACATCGCAACCTTCAATTTTTAGTCAAACAGTTAACTGATTGTCATCTGGCACCGATTGTGATCTGAGTTTTCTTATAAGTTGTTGTATTGGCCTGGTATTCTGATGAACGCGGCCATTGTTAAAAACACGCTTCAAGGACGTTTGGTTATTATCCAAAAGTAGACGTTCTTTTGCGAATGCTCAACGTGTACTTCGCGAAAACTATTGTCCACATAATCCCCCTTCTGTGCTTCCTGTTCCTCGAATCGAAAAGGATTTTACTCTTCATGATGAGAAAACGCCAACATTGCATGGTTTTAATGTTGCAGAGGTTCCAAATTTATTGATTCCTAGTCGTGCTCGAGAATTAGGGCTTAGAAGAACGATAACTGAGTTTACATCCACTGATCCAAGAACTGAAGTCACTGGAACATCGTAGGCACTGTGATTTGTGGCGGATCGTGGTCTTTATAGCAACTTCAAACGGATTAAGTCAGATGAAGCTCATTTTTAGTTAAGTGAATATGTTAACAAACAAAATTGCTGCGTTTGGTGAGACTAATCCACAAAAGATTTGTGAGAAGTCCTTGAATCAGCAAAAGGTCACTGTATGATGTGGTTTATAGCGTGGTGGCATCATTCGACCATACTTTTTCCAAAACGAGGTAGAAGATGCCGTTAGGTGACCAAATTTAGATGAAATTGATTTAAAGGACATGTGGTTCTAACTAGACCGTGGCACATGTAACACTCCTAACACCACTATCAACGAATTGCAAGAACTGTTTAGTAAAAGGATAATTTTAAGAAATGCATTTGTTAGTTGGCTTTCAAGATGTGACTTAACTCCTTTAGATTACTTCGTGTGGCGTTACTTGAAATCCATGGTGTATACAAAGAAACCACGAACCTTTGATGTATTAAGATTAAACGTAATAAACTGTGCTTAAAAACAAAAATATAAAAAATTTGGTTGTAGCTGAAACAGTTTTTGTTTTATTTAACTATAAAATCATATCGTTATGTATAAGCAATTCTACCATACTATCCCCTAAAGGTGCGTTCACATAGGGTAGCGCGAAATTATCGTTAGGATTAGCACGAAATTATTTGCAATATTCCGCCGTAATTCTCAAAATATTTTCGTGACATAATGACAACTGACGTCTCGGTTTACTTTGTTGTATAATAATTTTAATTTATCTGTTAATAATTTCTTTTGTAGTGGATGAAATTACACAGAAACATATGCTGTGTGTATTAGTAGTTTCTGCAATAATCATGACGACCAAATTTTAAAATAGATGTTGGCAAATACGCCCCATCAACACTCAAAGGAAACAACAAGGGGACTATTTAAATTTAATTTAGGAAATCTTAAATCATGATCCTGATTTCTTTCTCTCATATACAGAAATGAATGTTGATTTATTTGAGAATTTATTGAAAATAGTAGAAGCAAATCGACGATTTGTCAAATATTTCGGGAAACATTTGAAGCGCTATGGACTGTACTATAACCCACAAACTACAGCCTGTCTACTCACCAACACGAGGCATGCATACATGCATATACGTACAGGGTGAGTCAATGATAGAGTAAAGTAAGTTTATGATTTATCGGTAAAATTTGCGATAAAACTATATCGTATGTTATGGTTAGTAAGTCCGCACATTTTAAAAATATATTAAAGTATACAGGGTGCGATAAAGAAGTAGAGTAACCAAAAGTTGTATTTTTTAAACTTGACGCCCTATATGAATTAATTTTTTAATTCTACGGCTAATTCTAAAACTTTTTTTATGTATTTGTTATGTTGAAACCTTGCAGTTTTCAAGATATTCAGCTTTAAAGGTAAAAACTCACATTTTCAAGCATCCATTTAATCGAAAATTTTACCGTCGTTTCTATAAGAAAAACGTTTATATTTGGTAAGTGGAAAGACAAATGTTAAGTTAATAGGTACTAAATAAAACATTTGAGATATCGGCTACATAATGTTGAATATAATTGTCCAAACAAGAAAAAAATTAAATGTTAAAAAATCACTTTTTTCAAATGGCACACCCTGCATATTTTTATTTTATCTTATAGAACCTTCTAATTTTTGTTGAATATGTCCTATATCTATCTTCAATTCTTTTTGAGATTTTTTTTAATTTTCTTGCATTGTTTTCTAGTTTATTATTGCTTCAATCGAATTACCATGGAAAACAATAGTCAGATTAAAAATCCATGAAATGTCAATATAGAGAAGCGTAGTGTTCTGACAGTAATATACGCTCACAGATAAAAATATTGCATGTTTTATTTTCGGCCTTTATTGTTTTTCTCTTTAAAACTTTTGTGATTCTTGTTGCTAAATCGTGTACACTGGGCTGTTTTACGTTATTGATAATGAAATAAATTACATATGGAGGATTTATAGCAAATTCGTGGAGGAATTATTAAAAGAACTTGTTTTTGGCCAAAAACGTTTAATTGGAAAAAGCAACATTAATTATTAAACATAATAACAACGCAACATAATAACACTTTAATACTTAGTACTTCCTCCTCTTGCTCTAACGATATCCTGCATCCTCCTAATCGTGCTGCGCAAAAGATTTCTTGAGGAATTCGATTCCATTCTTGCAGTGCAGTAATTCTCAATTCTGCAATTGAGTTAGGAGCTGGATTTCGTGGTAGTATATTTCTTTTTAGAATGTCCCATAGATGTTCTACGGGATTTGCGTCAGGACTATTTGCTGGCCACTCAAGCGCCGCAACCCCGGAATCCTCAAGGTACTGGATCACTGTCCTTGCGGCATGGGCTCGGGCATTATCATTCATTAGCATAAAATTATCACAGCCAATAAAGCCCGTATAAGGTAAAACATGTTCTTCAAGGATGTTGTGTATGTACCAGTTAGCATTCATTCTTAAATTTACATCAATGAGTTCCGTGCGACACTCCCAACTAATGCCGTCTCATAACATAATGGAACCGCCACCAAAGCTAAGATTTTGTGCAAGATTACATTCTGCGAAACGTTCTCCTGACTTTCTGTTTACACGACTACGTCCATCAGGCTTCTTGTTTCGTCTGTAAAAAGAATCTTTCCCCATTGATGTTCATTCCAGTTAGCATGAGCTCTTGCAAATTCTAGAAGTCGAATTTTGTGACGTGGCAGAAGCCGAGGAACTCTGGCGGGACGATCTGGATTTAAGCCGACCTTCTTAAGTCTCCTTATTACTGTTTTGATAGATATATTGACTTGTCTTGTATTCAATAATTCATTTCTAAGTGCGATTTTGTAAAGATTGAAGTCTCAAATATTGGTAATGTCTTGGCGTTGTACATCTTTTACGTCTTTGGCCACGCCGCCTTTTGTATTCTCCAGTCTCATTGTGTCGTCTTACTATACGACTGACAGTCGATTGATGGATAAGCTTTGCGAAGGCCTAATTGCTAGTTCACAACGATTGATGAAATTTTGCCAGAATTTGGTAAAACAAAAGTTTTCTCTACAGCTGATGCAACCAAGGGTTTTTGGCAGTTAAAATTAACTGAAGCAAATAGTAAACTGACATGCTTTTGGACACCATTTGGGAGATATAGATGGACTAAATTACCATTTGGATTGGCGCCAAGTCTAGAAATTTTCCAGATGAGATTGTATGAACTGACACATAATTTGAAAGGTATAGAGGTAATGGCGGACGATAGTTTAATTTGTGGATCTGGCAATACTATGGAAGAGGCGTTAATCGATCATAATTTAAATCTAAAGAATAAAGAATTTATTCGAAAAATTTAGACTTTACGATTGTAAGTTAAATAAGGTTAAGAATCTATGCAAAAGTTCTGTAAAATTTTATGGTTTTATTTTAACTAGTGAAGGTCTTAAGCCAGATAATGCAAAGGTTGACATTATTCAGAATATGCCTCCACCCAAAGATAAATCAGAGTTGCAAAGATTTCTTGGTCTCTGCACATACTTAGGTCCTTTTCTAAAAAATTTAAGTATAGAATCAGAACGCTTAAGGGAATTAGCACTTAAAAAGCTTTGGTCTGACGTGGAGGATCGAGAATTTAGTAAATTAAAAAGCATGGTTTTGGACTGTCAAATTTTAAAATATTACGATATTAATCAATCGATAACTATGGAATATGATTCTAGTTTAGAGAGTTTGGATGCAGTCATCTACCAGAATCAACAAGCTGTATCAATGACATCCAGCGTTTTGACGAGATCTGAACAAAACTACGCTATGATTGAAAAAGAATTATTGTCAATAGTTTTTGGTTGCACAAGGTTTGATCAATTTCTAGTTGGTAATGCTAATGTAATTGTTAAAACTGATCATAAACAACATGAATATTAACCGCCAGAATAAAGATTTTGAATGTGAGATAAATACATTTAACATTTATAGAATTGATAGTTCAGAGAGAATTATTTTTAATAGTATAAACAAGATCGCATTAGTAAAATCAGTTAACATAGCTAAAAACGGATTAGATAATATTCAGGCAGAAACCACTAAAGATACAGCTTTGCAAAAGTTAATTCATATGATAGCTAATGGTTGGCCAAAATATATATGTGACACACCGGATGATTTAAAGATATATTTTAAACATAGAAATGATCTTACAGTACAGGAGTGACTTATTTTCAAAGGTGGCCGAGTACTGATACCGTATAGTTTAAGAAAACTAATGACGGAAAAAGTTCGTGTAAGTCACAATGGAATTGAAAATACTTTAAAGCTAGCAAAACAGAATATATTTTGGCTAGGCATGACTTCGCAAATTCAAGAAAAAGTGCAGGCATGTTCTATATGTGCATGCTGATTCACAACAATGCTTACCAATGATGTCACACGAAATCGCTAAATATCCTTGGCAGATTATTTCGATTGATGTTTTCTGCAGTAAGTATAGAGGAAAGAAATGCAAGGTCTTAGTAACCGTAGATCATTACTCGGATTATGTTGAAGTAAATTTTTTGAGTGATCTGACCCCATTATCAGTCACTCAAGCTATGAAGGAAAATTTTAGCAGATTTGGAGTACCCGAATTTGTTTGTACTGACAATGGAACAAATTTCGTCAGTCCAGAAATGGAACACTTTGCCCAAAAATTACAATTCACACATGTCACAAGTTCTCCTTATCACACTAAAGGCAATGGAAAAGCAGAAGCTGTGGTGAAAATAGCTAAACATTTGATGAAGAAAACAGAAGGCAGCAAAGAAGATTTTTGGTGGTCTCTATTGCATTGGCGTAATACGCCTAATAAAATAGGACCCAGTCCAGTTCAAAAACTTATGTCCAGAATTAGACGCAGTGGTATACCAACATCCGTAAGGCAGTACTTGCCAAAGATAATCGCACAGGTACCAGATAAAATAGAAGAGAATTGCAAAAACGCTAAGTTCTAGTATGATCGAAATACAAAAGAATTGCCTAGTCTAGAAGCAGGGCAAAAAGTATACGTGCAGTTAAGACCGAAAACCGATAAAGGTTGGTCACTAGCGGAGATTGAAGAGCAGGTATCGGATAGATCATATTTGGTTAAAGTTGAAGGCGTTACATATAGAAGAGATCGAGTGTATATGAAGCCAAATCCAATGCAAAATACGGAGGCTACGGAGCAAAAATCAGCGCCAGTGAGCAGGAAAAGTCGAGTAGAACAAAACGAAGATAATGGTAAGCCTTATAGCGTTCCAATTAGTGAAGAAAGTGCGGTCGGAGACAAGTCGGATAGTGTTTCGATAAAGGACGAACCAAGTGACAACATCAAGGTATCAGAACAAGGATTAAAAACGATGCATCAGGCCTCCGAAGAGATATGAACACCGCTATGTGACCAATCCTATTGAATTGCATTGTGCGAACTTTTTTAATTTCTACTTTCATTTCTACTTTAATTTCGTACGATCCAATGTGAACGCTACTTAAGAGTTAGATACTTGACGCGGAAATCTCAAAAATCCGAAAAATTAATTTCTAATCGACTTTATTAGAAACTCAAAGAATGTCCTAGACAGTTCACAGCTTATCTCTTTGCGTACTTCGACATAAACAAACCAGCGTTTAGCGTTCGCGACGTTCCTCTTCAACGAGGTACATAAACGCAACGCGAAGGACCCTGAAGATGTAGAGAACATGTGGCGGAGGCATCTTTTAAGAGGACGCGCGTTTTGCACGTTGAATTATTGACGCTTTACAAATTCTATCCTATTTATCTATCTGGCTATCGGCGGACCGACTGACAGTGACAGTAAACCTTTCAGCGCTCGCTCTTTTTACCGGAGCGAAGCGCGATCCGATCGCCGAGAGATATGACGGCGGTACGCAGCGTTCGCCGGCATCATCGACACACGGCCGCGCTGAAAAAAGCTCCGTCGGAGAAATATGGCAGTCCTAATATGTGTAAAACTAGTGAAACGTGCCGAGAATTTATCGACACTTATTTCATTGTGTTCTTCTCTCAGATGTAACGTATCTACACATACATGCGTACGTACAAGCTATTTGGTTGGTGATGGAGAAGTTGCGTATTTATAAAAGGGAACCGTTTGAATTATCGCGTCCGGTGTATATTGTGCGGACCAAGTGCTGTGTGCTGTGTTACCATATTGGAGTATACGCGAAAGATGGTGGTTATTGATGGACTTATTTGATTCCAGATACAACTAGATTGTATTTGGATTATGTTTTACATGCGCGTTTATTCATACGTAACACAATTGGTGTTATTTTACTTGTATCAAGACTACCCACCCCAATTCAAGACAATTGCCGTTTCAGTTATCCACAATACAACTACTGTTTTAAATTCAAATAAATATTTTCTTAGCGTCTTTTTTTCTCCACTTAAGAGAAGTATACTTGCAATTAAATAATTGTACTTCCTTGTTTAAGACATTTGTTGATTTGATTCAAGAAAATCTTGCAGAAAATTTCAAGAAAGGGATTCTTAGTGTAAGTAAATGGCCGTTATAACACAAGACAATATTTTCTTAAGGATAGTAAATAGTTTTCTTAATTCAAAAACGCGTTTAGGTATTGTTCATAAATCAATAGTTTCATTTTCTTAAAGTTTATTTATTTGCGTATTATTTATTTGCTTAGAATTCTTTAAATGCGTACTTTAATATTCACATTATTAATTGCACATATCTGATTTAAAACAGTGCGACATATTAAATTAAAATTCCTACCTTAATGTGATAGTGACACCTTTGCTGTCGAAATCATATGACGTGATTTTGTTTGATATCAATAAGAATACAAAATAGGGCTATCTATGTTGTTAAGTAAACATTGCGGCTGGTCGTGTCGTATGACTAGATCGATGTGTTGCAGAGGTTCTTGAAGAAGTTGAATCAATCGGTAAGTGAAGCATAAATGCACTGGTCGCGTGTTAAATTTCAATACTATATTCAAGAAAAAGATGTACCCTTTTCTTTTTGTAACAAGCCGCGGCTTATAATGGAAAATAAGCCGCGGCTTGTTACAAAAAAAGTGTTTTACAACTACGGCTTATAATGGAATGCGGCTTATAAAAGGGTGCGGTTTACAGGTTTTCACAAAAGTATTTTTCGGACAATCCATAAAAAAAATTTTAAAGTTTAAACAATTTTTTTTTAAGTAAAAGTGTTTTGTTAAATATATAATTACGGAATTTACACACATACAGTTGAAAAATAATTATGATCATTAAAGTAATAAAATATATAAAACCTACTTCATTAATACATATTGGCTTCCGTCGGTGAAATATGAAAATCCATGATTTCCCTAGTATTTCCGACGTAATTAAATATCTCAAAAATAATCTCAACCCCGGTAAGGAATCGAATCTGACGTCTCCCTGTTGGACAAGCGTGCTAACCACTACACCATGGGGTCTATGCCAGGAACGAAATCACTTTTTAAAAGACATGGACCCTGTGGTGTAGTGGTTAGTACGCCTGTCCGGTAAACGAAAGATGCCAGGTTCGATTCCTTACCGGGGTCGAGATTTTTTCAAATATTACGTTGGAAATACCAAGGAAATCGTGGATTTTCTACCTACTTCATCTTTCTATAATTCTATGTCGCATTAATAAATTATCTAAAATGTAAATATTGGTGTACGTTTATTATTTGTAATTTTATTCTGCTGCTCAGTATATATACGTTGGTCCAGATACGAACGAATTGGTTTTGTGAATGGCAATTCGAGTCTCACTCAGAGATCCGATCCAGTCGTAGTATATCATAAAGCGAGCAGCGGTACGCACGCATATTATAAACACGCATTTAAGCTTAATCACGTAATATTATAATTCAACGCCTTCTGACAGAATGTGTTAATACAGAATTACTGCGTAATTTTTCTGTATTCTCAGATTATGTTAGAAAGTACAGTTTCTTATATTCATTTTGTTGCTGCTATGCGATGTAGGAGAACGAAAAAATAAGGAAACTAAACAACGATTCTTATGAAATTAAACTAAAGAAGAATAAATTTGATAATTATACAAAATAAATTAAAATTCTAACTTGTTACTTTATTAAGAGGAAAAATCTCCTGGCAATTTTGAACTTTGTAACTTTTGTATTTGTTACGTTTCAAAATACGTTTCACAGTACTTCTACTAACACCGATTTCATCTGCAATTTTCCGGCTAGAGCAAGGTTCGCCCATTTCAACTAACGAACAAATCCTCACTTCTCCTACTGCTCAGGATGCAATAGAGGGATTTGGGGCTGTTCGTCTATTTGTTGACATTTACGGCAATTCCCGACCACGCAGTCAAGTTTCCCAAACGCTTTGACGATCATTTCAATCGTCGAATGCGAAGGAATAGGATGATCCACGTACTCTACGGCAAATAGATCGGCCGTGCTTTGGTATCGGCCAAATACCATTTAATGATCTGTATCTTCTCTGCGGTTGTAAAACTAACATAGTGTATTCGAAATCCACGATCACTTATTAGAATCTTACGAGCGCATAGACAAACAAAGAGTGCGTGAGATAGGCTTCTCAGAGCTACGACAGTTGCGCGCGGCAAGGCTAGCCGGCGGGCATAAATGCAGGGATGCCAAATCTGAGCCAACGTGTATAAACACTGTAAATGTTCTGCTTGTGCCGACTGTCGGAAAGCAAATGAGGCGATGAATAATAAAAAAAACAAAACAAAAAATGTATGGCCGCAGCTTATAGAGAGTGCGGCTTCTGGGGGGAAAATAGGGTACTTAATCCAAAGGACTTTTTCTCTAATATAAATAAAATTTCAAAAATTTGCTTTTATTTTACCAAGAAAACGTAATAACTTTTACCATGAAAATAATCCTACATTTCTAGTCAAGATAAAACTGAGATAACAGAAATACAACAAATACTAGAATCGATTTTTATTTTCTTCCCGAGAAGATGAAAATTCAAACTAAGAAACGTAATATTTTTTGATGCACCTGTAGTTATAAACTAGTAACGTAGACGTTACAAATTGTTATTATTTTGTGTTCAATTTACTTGCCAAAGATCTTAACAGAGATGACCTTTGTTAAAATATGTAATTAAAATTTTACTCGGTTAAAAACATAAAAAACAGATTAAATTTTACATTCGTCCAATTAGGTAACCATCACCGGAATGAAAGCAAATTTCAAGTAGCCTTTGAAGCGACCGGTGAAAATCGTGAATTTTTAAATTTCAGAGATAATTTATTTAATGTCAACTGCTTTACATACCTGCATCATAAAAAGCAGATACTGTAGGCGAATATCCTTGAGTATATGCTTAAAAAACTCTTGATTTAAAAAGCCTTTTTCCTTATAAATAAGCATTACAAGATTTGTAATTAGTGAAATATAAGTTATTATCGTGAAGTTAATCATACTTCCATTAACACAGAAGAGATAAATCTCACAGAATCGGACTATATTTTGTTGTAAGGACTCACTTCCCTCCATTGTCTTCTGGGTTTGTCCCCTTTCTTTCTGCCTTTCGGTATCTTTCATGCTATGTTCTTAACAACTCTATCTGTCTCTAGCCTTTTTAGGTTATCTAGCCATCTGTCTTTAGTTAAAGGGAAATTAAGTAACCGATGTACCAACAAGCTAATTGCTGAAAGTATACATTCAGTTTCATACCAAACGCGATTTAATTGCAGTTATCACAGAAGGCTGGCAGAGGATACCAGTTAATCACATTTAACATTTGTATAAATCATTACCGAAACCTATTCTTGAAGTAATTAAGCAAGTTGGACGCCATACTCATTATTAATAAATTGTTTTCTAAGTAGGGTGTTTGTTTTTATGCAATGCGTATAATCAAATGTCGCAATATAATTATTATGCGTTTTAGTAAACTAATAATAAGCAAATTCTTCTGAATAAGTAAGTTTTCTGCACATCATTCCCCTACACGGAAAAAATATTATGAAGAATCAAACAATTGTAGAGCAATTTACTACAATTTGTTTGAGAACATACGACTGGATACAACTTGCGTAAATCCCTACTACTCGATTGTGGTTAACGGATTGTATTTCTATTAATACATTATTGTTCCAAAAATGTAGTCAATAATCTGTTGCAAAGGTTGCTACAATAGTGTACAAGTTTTAGTTACACACGTTGTAAAAAAATGCAACAATATTATAAAATACGTATGCAGTGTTTTTATAATTATAATGGTTCTAAGAACAAGTAAAACTCAATAACAATAACTACTCTTACGTTTTCGTATCTCCAATAGCTTTCCAATTTACAAGTAGCATTGGTCAGCCACGAGAATGTTACCAACACACAAAAAAAAAGGTTTTGACTGAAACAAATATGCATTCAGTCAACCAAATCGTAATTTTAAATAGTGGCAAAGATATATTTTTTTAATTTAAAGAAATAATTTTTTTGACGTCATTATTTGATTCAAACATATGATCTCTTGAAACAAATAACCTGTTTGATTTGAAAATACATCTGTTCGATTTAATATACGTAATATGTTTGATTCAACAATACAGTTCTTTCTTTTAGAGAGCTTCGTCATTTTGAAACAAATATATTTTTCTTTGCCATTTATTTGACTTCACCTTTTAATGGAGAACGTTCCCAAAATGGGAACATACTAAAAAATCTAATTTTTATTGATGAACTAATATTATTTGCATACATTTTTATGTTTTAAAATAGATCTTTGATTACATTTATTTTAGACAGAGTTTGGTTTTCAATTGAGTAAGAAAATTGATAAGGCTTAGTTTTCCTTGTAAAGGACATGTAATAGCATTCCTATCAAACGCGTGAGAGAAGTCAATGTATACGGTATCCACTTGTCCTTAATTATTCAAGATTCCACTAACATACTGAGTAAAGGAGCACAAATTTGTCCTTGTACAACGGCCAGTCATGAATCCATGAAGATGTGGCGATATGTATTGTTTATATTGAAAAATATAGTACAGTACAAGTATTGCTCAAGAACCTCCGAGAAGTTATTTAAGATAGAGGTCGGCCGATAATTAGTGATTAAAGCTTTGTCGCCTTTCTTGTAGATTGGAACAATTCTTGCTCGCTTCCATCTTTCAGGGAAGGTAGATGTACTAATTGCCAAATTAATAATTTTGGCAATAAGCTTGTTTAATACGAAGCGAGCATCTCTAATCAAAAAACTTGGTACAAGGTCTTCACCTGCAGCTAATTTGTTCTGAAACGAGGCCATAATATTAGCTACATCATTTTCACAGATCGGGCGAATGTTGGAAGTTGTTGGAGGTTCTCAGGCAAATCCAATGTACCAGTCGGCAAATAGGTTTCGGCGAAACAATAAGCAAACGCGTCTACAATTTCTTTAGGATCATCTAAGTTAACTGCGTTAAATGAAAGTCCATAACTGCTTAGGGTCAAATTTCATTGATGTTTCTACACATGCAATGTAGGGCTTGTAGGCATTGGGGACTTGGTTTTTTGTTAGAGATCTTAATCTACAATACTTTTGATAAAATTTAGAGTTTTTAGTAGCGATCCACTTCTGTCTATAGAAACCTTTGGTCTTTAAATTCCTCTTAACTTCAGGTGAGAACCACGATGGAAAAGAAGATTTATTGGGTATTGATGCATCAAATATGGTGTAAAGTAATATATAAAATGTATCAACCGCAGTGTTAACATCAATACAGGAATCCAGAAAATTCCAGTTAGTTACCAACATATCTTTATATAGATTGTGAAAATCAGCTCTGCGAAAATTAAGTCGTAATGCCATACTATTGGGAGGAAAATTAGTAGGCTTTTTAGGTGTTCTTGTACTGTTGTGTTGTTGTACTGTTCAAAATTAAGTGCTTGACGAAAATCAAGAAAGAAGGTAATCAAAAAATTGCGAACATCGCGGTGTACGTAATCAAAATAGCGAACAGAATTGATTTATTTGTGAAATAAATTTCCAAGGTGTCTAGAAATATTTCATATTCTTAACGAGGTATCTATAAAAACAATAATTATCCATGTATACATCATTTTCTAATTGTATACGTACATAATTATTTTGATGAAGATGACATAACCACAAAATAACTTGTGTGTTGTGTGTACAACAGATACATAAAGATTAAAACTGATACTTGTATTACAAAACTTATTACCTCGGTAATCTCGTAAGAGTCCTGAGAATAGCGAACGAGTGACAGGGATAACCGTATGGTTAGGTGCTAGAAGGGTGCTAGGTATTATGATAAAAAGAGTAGGAGATAGAACAGTAGATACCTCAACGGATTTATACATGCAGGCATATCTTATTACTTGCCTTTGCTGAAATACCTGTTATATCAAAAAAGGAGAAAATATACTAACAATTAGTTACGAATATGAAAATGGAAAGATCAGAGTATTGTTAAATGTATGTTGAATTGAATCGCAATTTATTTAAACTGCTAACATCGGTGTTACTGACCTTTAAAACGATATAGGTGAGATTTTTGCAATTTTCGCTAATCCGTAATACAAACAGGAACTCTGATATTTACCAATCTGTGGCAACTATTTTATTTTTTTTATATAGAAATTCTAACATTAGTTATCCAATGGTAAAAATAAATTATTCTTTAGTTCCATTTGCAACCACAAATATGTGATGAGCAAGTACAGATACAAACACGACTATTACATCAATTAACACATAGTTTATAACAACGCTTTAAACACCAACTCACAAATACCTACGAGCTCATTTAATCGATTTGATTAAGACTGTTTAGTAAACTGTTAGCGATTAATCAAATTCCTATTTCTAATATGAACATGTTTACGTTATTAAATCCATTATCCTACTTGCCTATTATTTTATTTATTTACATCTCACCGCTTACGAACCATCTCACATAACCTAAATCAGGACTACGATTGCACACGATTCTAACATATATTTGTTTGACTCAACAAAATGATGTAAAATAAAAATGTTTATATATTCAAATAAATTCAATCTGCTGTTCTTAAAAAAATTGCTTTCTCTCAAATAAACCTTTGTTGAATTAAATAAATAATTTCAAAGGTATGTATGTACTTGTTTGATTCAAAAACGTTTTCTCTGTGCATCTGTGCTGTTTCGCAGGTACGTGATACCATTCCTCCAAACATTGGACAAACCCGGAGTAAAAAGGTAAACTACGGAAGGCTATTCTGAAAGAATTGTGAACCTGTGACTTTACAAAACCAGATGTTTTATTAGAAAAAAATTAAGTTTTCGTTGCGATATCTATTGGTGAGTAACCAACACTCTCTGCGTCTAATCCTAAGACAGGAAACATTTGGTTCATGCATTTAAATAGGCTTCGATAATAAAAACGTCTGTACAAATAAGTGATGATTTATTTATAAACTCACTCATTCTCTATTATTTATGTTGAAGAAAATTTTATGACAAAAATTGCCACAATCTTGTCCTGTACGTCTCAACATAAAGATCGTTGGAAAGAATGACACATTTATGTGAAATAATACAGTAGAAACTTAACTATAACTTTGAACTATTATCTGTGGCAACATGTAATAATTAACAAAAATCTGGGATCGGGTTAGATAATTGTGTTAATGACTGCCATAATATTGGAGTACATTTTATCAAGTGATTTTTTCCATGTAATATTACCGTAAGAATTACATATTGAAGAACTGAGTTTAAAATATTCCCTGAGAAGTTCGATGTACGAGTTGTGTACATGCATAGAAGCGTTTACTTGTGCCAAGACTGTCCGCTTCAATTCAAGACAATTACTGTTTCAATTATCTACAATACAGTAACTGTTTAAAATCAAAAGAAATATTTTCTTAGCGTTTTTCTTTCTCCGCTTAAGAGAAGTATATACTTGTAATGAAATAACGGTGTTTCTTTGCTTAAGACATTTGTTAACTTGATTCAAGAACATCTTGTAGAAAATTTTAAGAAAACGATTCTTAGTACAAGTAAATGGCTGTTATAACTAGAGCAACGCAAACTGCGCTGAAAGCCAGTGGCGGACGCATAAAAGTTTACACAAAATAAACACGGCCGGGACAATTCGGTATAAGCGTCAGTATAACTGCGACTCGAAAGCCGATCTGTTGTGTATGCATCTACGCTGTCGTATACTATATCGTAGTTCTACGTTTGTTTTGAAAATGTTTCCTACGTCCCGAAAACGACCAAAGTTGGACACAATAAGAGAATTTATTGCAGAAATGCCTGATTTAAAGTGTGATGTCGCCAAAATTCAATGTGTAGTGTGTAAAATAGATTTAATGTGTTGGTCGAAAAGTGATTGTCTACGGCACGTAAATAGTGCAGGGCATGTTTCAAAAAAAATGCCACACGAGATTATGACAAATTTAAATTTAATTTATGTGTTTATTGTATGTAATTTACCATTTCATTTACCAAGGAAGAAAGCATACGTCTCGTTTTGGAATGAATATTCGGACTTTAAGTTACCAAGTGAGAGAACATTACAGAGAGTTGTGCCGTCTGATCGTGAGCATGTCGAGAAAAGAATTAAATCGGAGTTGCAATATAAAAAACTGTGGTTACGTGCGGACGAAACAACAGATCGTAAAAAACATTCTGTGGTTAATGTAATGGTACGCACAATGGAACTACATCGGCCGTCACCCTCAATTTTACTAGCTTCCAGACGAATACAACAATGCACTGCCAAAGTATATTTCAATGTTGGTGTTAAATACATTGGAAAAGTTTGAACTTTCAACAAATCAACTGTTGATGTTTATGAGTGATGGTGCCGCAAA
Organism: Dynastes maya; assembly: GCA_029619315.2. Lineage (NCBI taxonomy): Eukaryota > Metazoa > Arthropoda > Insecta > Coleoptera > Scarabaeidae > Dynastes > Dynastes maya. Next base: position 19,197,867 of record JAROYE020000010.1, on the reverse strand, counting down.
CATGCTTGCTGTAGGTCGATCTCTTAAAAAACGTTGTGCTAACTTGTTGCATATTACATGTAAAATTCATACTCTCAGTCTCGTAGCAGATAGTATCAGAAAATGTTATCCCGAAGTAGACGCTCTAATAGCACATACAAAAGCTGTGTTTGTAAAATCCCCAGAACGTATTCGGGAATTTCATAGACTATGCCCCGGTATTCCTGAACCATCACAACCTATTCTTACTCGTTGGGGAACATGGTTAGAGGCTGCATTTTATTATCTTAAATATTTTGAGAATATAAAGAACGTGATTTTAGAATTCGACCCAAAGGAAGCTGCGGCTGCCAAGGTAAACCGCTTGAAATTTCAGGATAGTCAAGTTAAAACAGATTTGGAAATTATTCAGGACAATTACGTGGGACTAGCGGATGCGATAGAAAAAGTACAAAATTCTTCGGTGTCGTTAGTGGAATCTTTGCAAATAGTGCAACATGTTCACGTACAGCTATGCGCGATAGAAGACGCAAGAAATGTTTGTGTTTTAGAAAGGTTTGAAAGTGTTTTAGATAAAGACTCTGATTTTGGCACATTGAGACAAATTTGTGAAGGTGCGCGAACAGAACCGTTAAATTATTTGAAAGATTATTTTACTTACGCAAATATAACGTCACTAGATGTAGAACGTTCGTTTTCGGCATACAAAAACACTTTTTCTTCACGCCGCATTCACTTTGCCGAAACAACTTTGGAAACATATCTAATGTTACAAATATTAAACAGACATTATCCACTTTATGATTTCACGGAGGACTCTTAAAACGGTAAGTGTTTGAGCACGTATCACATTTAATTTATTTTGTGTAAACCTTTATGCGTCCGCCACTGGCTTTCAGCGCAGTTGCGTTGCTCTAGTTATAACACAAAACAATATTCTCTTAAAGATAGTAAGTAGTCTTCTTAATTCCGTTTAGGTATTGTTTAAAACTACATATCTTGTTTAAAACTATACACTACTTCATACCCGTACATAATGCAGTAAACTTTTCTCATTGTTTGTTATTTTAAAAAGGCTAAGCTAGAGGTTTATCTACAGAATAATGTTAAAAAAAAAGTGTAGAAGTACACATGACAAAAGGTACATAGAAATAGTAACCAAGATAATGCCGATAAATAGCTCATGGCATTGATGGAATCACTACCAGCAAAAACAATGTGAGTAGAAAAAAGCACTAGCGCCTTTTGCTCCTGTCCACATTGCTGTTCATCTTTCTATTTATGCCACTAATCTTCAAAAACAGCACTGAAATAGTTATATGAAATAGTTAGTCATACCGTCCTGAATAGTAACGATAGAAACCCGAGTACAGATGCCATACTTACCCATACAATGATATAACCTTTAACGTACAACGTTTCATAAACATTTTCAAAAGATACCGGTTAATGTAATATTTTTTTTTCTTTTTTGTTGCTATTCACCACGTGCACTAATTTAACTACAGTTTTTTTTTAATATAATAAAGAAAGGAATAAATAAATTTAAATATGAACTCACTAATTATTAAAATACATAAAAATAATTCCTAATTAATTACATATTAAAGAAATAATTTAATTATACTATCATATAAAAAAAAATTCATTAGTTCGTTCACCTGCTCCTAATTTTAATTGACTTTAAGTTTTTTTCCATTATTGTAATTTTTCTTTTATTGGATATCCTTGTATCTCGCCTGATGTGTTTTTTGAATAGGAAACCGCCTAATTTCTCAATAGAACTTTGTGAGATCTGAACCATTCTTTCATTCTTACCTTTAATATGAATTGAAATGTTTTATCTCAGGGAAATCGTTCAAAAATTGGAATTTTTGTTAATTAATTAAATTTTTAAATGAACTGTGAGATTCGAGAGTATTCTTACACACTCTTTTAGCAATTTTAAACGAATTTTCAAATCAATGGAAGTTAACGATTGTTAAAAATTGAAAAATGCAAACTAACCTTGATTTTGCGAAGATGTCATATAAACTCTATGTTCCTTATGATATTCACAGGAAACCTGCCTATTCTAACCTCCAACCTTCTCTTCTACCTTGACTTTATTCTATGATTTCAATATTAGACACTTTAAACTGCGAACGCAGCCAAAATACGAGTTAACTCGATGAATGCTTGACCAGAAGTGATGAATTTAATTAGTGTCCCTCTTCTCCTTTATTTTCATCTACAGGAAATTTTGATGATTTCTATCCAAATACAATTTAACGAGGAATTTTGACGAATAAAGTTATTTTTAGAAGTTGCACTATCGAATGACCATAGGGACGCTATTAGATGACTTAAAATGGACCACTCCGTGATCTAAAACACAACTGACAATATAATGACAAATTTCACTGACGTTCTACTTAATTACTTTATGATAGATATTTAATTGACGAAACCCTGCTAGGAATACCTCTGAATTTAGCATGTTGTTTGTTGTAGGAGAATTTTACATTAATTTTGAAGGTTTACAAAAATAGGAGGATGAATTAAAGAGGAATAACTTCACCGTTTCTACACGTTTGTCGTGATCTGGACTTAAAATAAATGTGTAATACCCCTACTCCAAGGCCAGTCGGCCTGGGGGGAAATTGTAGCTATGGAACAGATCTAATAGCCGCCGGAGGGAATTTCATATCTATCGACTGGCCATACTGAACACACTATACGTCCACGATTGACAGCTGCGTTTGACGATTTAAAATTTCATCATAACAGAATATTTTCTTAACATAAAACTAAATGATTTACTTGGAAGGAACATTTTTCTGTCTTGGATTTTCTTGATTTTCTAACCTTAAGAAAATATTTGTTTAATCCAAATAAAATTTAAAGAAAATTATTTTGTGATATATATTTTTCTAGTCTTGAAATAAAAATATTTTCTTGAATAGAGACTGATTTTTGCAAGGAAATCTATTTTCTTGATGCAAGAAACCATTTCTCTGCATGTATAATCAAATATCGCGAAGCGTATGTTCCCAAGAATGCTGTAAGATTGTAAATTCTGTAAAATGAATCTATTATTACTGGTAGATCTTCTATATGCGTACGTCTACGTCTAACTTATTTCTATTTCTTGTTACCAACATATCGACAAAAGGGATCCTATGTACTGTCTATTTCCCCTTCGTGGGTGAATTTAACAGAAGTAAATTTTGTATTAGTTACTGATTAAAACATAATCCCGTGCACGGAATAACCAGTCACGACTGGTTAGACTAACAGCACGAACTATTCCAACTAAATAGAATCCTTCGGATTATTATTACTTTTCTAGGAATATTATGATTTATAGTTTTGATATTAGTCACTTCTATCCAATATATCTTTTCAGTTTTGAAGTGTGATTCCTTTACTGCTTCTACATTGAAAATTGATGAAATTCATGCCCATGTAAGGACATAGATTAGTACTAAAGCAATTTATAATTTTTAATTAATAGCACAACTGAGATAAGAAACAGTCTTGACAGTTGTTACCGACCGATTCAATCTGATTTGAAAGAAAATCTAATTACCTACTAGATTTTTTCCCATGCAACTCTCAGTATAGACAACGTATGGAGACGCGCTCGTTTTTTTCTCCACATGCCAAAAGTGGAGAGCATTGCTCATGATACGCCACTGCATCAAAGGAGTACAAGGCTACGTGGGTGGTCGCTCCATTCACATTTCGCGAATGAACGGGAGGAAGATGATGGTCATAAAAAAAAGGGGAATTGTAGATTAACGGCTCTCGTTTTTGGAGATCGTATGTTTTTTCTCCTTTTTCCGATGTAAACTATTATGTAGGAACGACAAGTTTCCTTTAAGTTGCGAAGATTTATTGGCAACGGCCGCTGGTTACTAAACGTCCGATTCCGAGGTATCTTACCGTATAACGATCGTGGGTATCGTGATTTTAAACAATATTCCATTCCATTTTGTACGAATATGGCTACTAACCTATTTTTTGTATAGAAAATAATACTAATCATCGTAACTAACTTTTTTTATGAAAACTATATGGAACTATTTTTTTAATTTTTCGGGATATATTTGCTCGATCAATTGCTACTGTTGTTATCTATCCAGCAACACAAAGACAAAATGGCGACAATTTGTTTCTCTATGTTCCTTCAATGAATAACTTATATTAGAGCTAACATATTTTGACACAACCATGTCTTTGACCGGTCAATTTTCTTATAGGATCCCAAAAACACATCAAAAACTGGTTACATGTTACAGTTTCACTTCTATTTGAACACAATATGAGACAGTGATGATAAGGTACTTGCCATTTTACTGAACAAACCGAAGTATGATGTACTACTTATATTTGACAAAAATTATTTATTTATTTCACTTGATTTTATGTCGATTAGCCCATGTTAATCGAAATAACGACATTATACGAGAATGTGATTGGTGTATCTACCCCTAAAGATACCAAGATTGAAGGAAGTATGGTTTAATGAATTTAAGCGCGGCTGAACGTTCGTCTTTGATGAGCAGCGGCCGATTGGTCCCATTGAAATGACTGCGGACGATATCATCAATAAAGTTCATGATATCGTGTTAGCAGACCGCCGGGTGAAAACCAAAGAAATTGCTAATATGGTAAACATCTCAAATGAACGTGTTCAAAACGGCAAAATTGAATATGAGGAAGCTAGCGAACCCAGCGAAGAAAAAAATTCTCTACCATTATGATAACGCCCCAACCCAGTCATCGACAATTGCGACAGCAAAACTAGTCCAGTTATGGTGCGAATTAGTGCATTATCTACCATATTCACCAGATTTGGCCCCCTGTGGCTACCTTCTTTTTCAAAACTTTGTATATACGCACGGGCATTGTCGTGCAGCAACACAATGCCCGACGACAACAGGCCTCGCCGCCGATTTTGAATTGCCCGCCGCAACTTCTGTAGCGTGGCACAATATGCTTCCGCATTAATGGCGGCCCCTCGAGGCATGAAGTCCAAAAGCAAGAGACCATGTCTGTCCCAGAAGACGGTTGCCATGAGTTTACGAGTCGACTCTGCTGTCTTGAACTTTCTGGGTCTGGTCGGTGAATGAGAGTGATGCCATTCCCTGGACTGGCGTTTGCTTTCGGGCGTTGAGTAAGCAACCCATGTTTCATCGCCCATAATAATGTGTGACAAGAATGCATCCATACGCTTGTTTTTGTGTTCCTCTGAAAGCATGCGCGGCATCCACCGGCACAATTTTTTTTGTAATGCAGATGATCTTTGACGTTATGGTGCGCGAAATCTGTGGAAAACGTGCACTGATGTCACTAAGTGTGACACGCCGATCCTGCTGTATGAAGTCGTCGACTGCACTCAGCAACGCATCAGTAATGACGGACGGACGCCCTGGACGCTCTTCATTATGAACGTTGTCTCTCCCCGCATTGAAACTGCGACACCATCGCCGAACCGATGATGCGTCCACCGCATCGTTGCCGTACACTTCTTGAATTTGACGGTGAATGTCACATGGCTTCACATTTCTGGCGTTCAGGAATCTTATTACAGACCGCACTTCACAACTGGCGGTATTGTCGAGTGTCTTAAACATTTCAAACTCACACTGACGCGATATTATTGTAGATAACTCAACCAAATCTCGTACGTTGACAGCTGACAGATCACTGCGTCACGAGAAAACCACTCGTCGCGTAACTGCTGCTCCACACGGCGCGAACGGGTACTAGTTTCCGGACGAGCCTCGCATATAGAGCTACGAGGAGATTATGTCGAGAAATAAATTTACTAAATGCAAAATAATTGCGTTCTCTTCCTTAACACAGGTATTTATTTTACCGTCCTCGTGTATTTTCAGAATCGAGTCATAAAAACCATAATATAATAGATCTGTAAAATTTTTTTAACATTTTTTTTATTTCCCACAGATTTGCTAAATTGGAGCTGTATAGTTCTTGCACCAACCTCCCCCTAGTTGTAAATTAGGTTTTTCTTTTGAAAATTTAAATTATAATACTAATTTGGAGGTTGTGAATGTAGCTTTATCTAAAACTCATTTTTTGCCATTAATTGGTGTATACATAATCTAACGTTTTTTAAAATTTGAAAATTTTTTACGAAATCTCATTTCCCTTTAAAAAAAGGGTTAGAACCTCCGCAGGACGGCGGAGATTTTCTTAATGATACTCATTTGGAAACACAGGGAACTTAATTTGATTTTTTTTTCTTATATCCATTAGCCTTGAGCAACGACAAAATTCGTAATGGGATTGTCTTCCCGCGCATGGTCTCTTTTCCCTATTTTTCCGAAAAGTGAAATTTTCTAAATTACGGCCAAACAAACATTTTTTATCTTCCCGGAATAGTATTCAAGGACATCCCTCTTTATGGCCGCCCTTTCTTCTTCCCCTTCCTTTCCCATTTCCCGCGTTTCGCTTACAAATCGGCGGGTTCTACAGTTTTTCCCTCGCGGGGGCCCGGGTATAAATTGATAGCCCCCTAATGCCCCGCTTTGTTGGTTTTAATTTTTCAGCGTTTTGGGAAAAAAATTGGGCAACGAGGCCCCTTCTTCGCCGGCCGTGAAGAAAAATTAGATCGTCGTTAATTTTTCCTTTTTTTTTTCAATTCGACCCAAAGTTTTGAAAGGAGCGTAAATTTTTTGGGTTTGTTCATAGATGTCGTAAATTTTTTCTTTTTTTGAATTTTATAATGTGCATGACGTTTAATAAAGTAAGTACTTTTTACGCAAATTTGTCGTTTTGCTTTAAAAAGGGAAAGGAATACTGGATAGTGAATCGTAGTTCGTTCTAAAGAAATTATGGTGGAAGGTGACAAAGTTAAAAGAAAAAAAATCTTAAATGAAATGTTTAGCGCTTAAATGGAAAAATTCGATAAATAGAATTTTTATTTTAAGTAAGATATTTTGTAGAAGGAATGCTAAAAAAAGCTTTCCTTTTTGTTTTTTGAATCCTAATCAAAAACTGTCAGGATTTTTTTGGGGCCCCCTTGCCTAAAGCATGTACGGAACTTAAAATTGGGGCTATTTTTTAAATTATTTTTTACAGAAACCTTTTGGTCCCCTGAACAGGGTCTTTGTTAATTTTTGTACGAGTTTTGCAACAGCCCCTTTAAAAAAATCTTGACCAAACCTTTTTTTCTTTTGGTTCGTTGTTTTTAATTGCCTAAATGCGAAGCGACCAGTTTTCACACCTTTATCTTTTAAATGAGACAAAAACGTCCTTGGGCGTAACTGTGGAACATTTGGGGGATTTTAAATTTTTTTCATTTATGTAGTTGGCATAATGGCATGACGCCCCTTGGGTTCAAATAATATATCAAACCTGTTTAAAATTTTTGTCTAAAAATTGTTTCAATCTTCGTTCCAAAAATTCTGTCGAAAAACCTTTCTGTATTTAAAGCGAAATTTTTTGCTTTTACAAAATAAGGTTCCCCCGGCACCTCTTGCTGAAAGGGGGGGCCCCCAAACCCGAAACAATTTTTTATAAAAATTTTGTGATACCCCCAAAAACCTTTATGGAAAAAGCAATTCTGAGGCCCGATTCGGATTCAACGCGCCCAAAACCCTTTCCGAAAAGACCGGTGTAAAAAACAGCAGCCTAAGTTTAGCAGCCAAATTTTTACGGAAACCCCCCGAACGTCCAGTGACTCCATAAAAAAGGGTTTAAATTTAAGATACCCGCTACGTTTTTTAATAAAAAACCAATGGCAAAAAATTTAGGGTTACATTAAAAGATAGAAGATGCCCCTTTCTATCCCGATAGGGGAATTTTATTCCCAAAAACAGCTTTAACTTCCCGGGGGTTCCCTGAAATTTAAAAAAATCGCTAATGTAAAAATTCTATCCCCGGTGTTATTCGCCGGAACATAATGCCCTTTGGCAGCCCATCTCCTAGTCCTATGGGGAGATACCCCCCAAAATAGGGTTTAACTTGCGAGGTTTTCCCGGGGGGTAAAATTTTTTGAAAATGGGTAATGAAAAAAATTATCCCCCCCCGGTTTTATTCCCCGGGGAACATAATGCGTTTCGGCAGTTATTATTCCCATTTTTTATGGGGGAGTTAAAAAAAAAAAAACATTTTAACTTGCCGAGGGTTTTCGGGGGTAAAAATTTAAGAAAATGGGCACATGAAAAAAATTTATCTCCGGTTTTTTCCGGGAAACATAAGCCCCTTTGGAGTTATATTCCCACTCCTATAGGGAGTATTTTCCCCAAAAATATCTTTAAAAACTTCCGAGGGTCCCTGGGTGCAATTTAAAAAATCCTTTTTGGAAAAAATTATATCTCCGGTGTTATTCCCCGGAAACATAATGCGCTTTGGAAAGTTATTTTCCCCCAGCCCAAATGGGGAGTATACCCCCCAAATTTGTTAACTTCCCGAGGGTCCCGGGGGTTTGAAAATTTAAAAAAAATCGCACATCCCAAAAATTATATCCCCGGGTTTGTTATTCCCGGAACATAAGTTTTTTGGCATTTATTTTCCCAGCCCCTATGGGGAGTATACACCCCAAATATCGTTAATTTTCCGGGGGCCCCCCGGGGGTGAAATTTAGAAAATCGCTAATGAAAAAATTATATCCCCGGGGAAATTTTTCCCCGGGGAACAAATGCGCTTTGGCAGTTATTTTTCCAGTCCTACGGGGAGTAACACCCCGAATTTTCGTTCCCCTTGTCGGGGGTCCCGGGGGGGGTAAAATTTAAGAAAATCCCCACAGGAAAAAATTATTTTCTCCGGTGTTTTGCCGGAAATATTGCGCTTTGGAAATTTTTATTTTCCCCACTCCCATATGGCGTATTTTCCCTTTAAAAATTTTCGTTAACTTCCCGGGGGTCCCTGGGGGGGGAAATTTAAGAAAATCGCACATGAAAAAATTATATCCCCGGGTGTTATTCGCGGGAACATAATGCCCCTTTGGCAGTTATATTCCCACCCCCATAGGGCGTATATTCCTCAAAATCTTAACTTGCCGAGGGTCCCGGGGGGTAAAAATTTAAGAAAATCGCAATGTAAAAATTAATCTCCGGTATTATTCCCCGGAACTAATGCGTTTTGGCAGTTATTTCCCCATCCTCAGGGGTTCCCACCCCGAATTTTGGTTAACTTCCCGGGGGCCCCGGGGGGGTGAAATTTAAAAAAACGCACATGAAAAAATTATATCCCCGGGTGTTATTCTCGGAACAAAATGCGTTTTGGCAGTCATTTTCCCTAGTCCTATGGGGAGTATACTCCCCAAATATCAAAACCTTCCCGAGGGCCCCCCGGGGGTGAAATTTATGAAAATCGAAAATTTTTAAAAATTATATCTCCGGTGTTATTCCCCGGGAAACAAAATACGCTTTGGCATTTTAATTTTCCCCAACCCTAAGGGATTTTATATTTCTCAAATATCGTTAACTTGCCGAGGGCCCCCGGGGGAGAAATTTAAAAAAATCGCAAAATGAAAAAATTAAAAAATTTTCCCCCCGGGTGTTATTCACCGGAACATAATGTCTTTGGCATTTTATATTCCCAGCCCTTATGGGGATATCCCCCCAAATATCTTTAAACTTCCCGAGGGCCCCTTTGGGGGTGAAATTTATAAAAATCGCTAATGAAAAAATTATATCTCCGGTATTTTTCCCCCGGGAAACATAATGGTTTGGGCAGTTTTTTTCCCGGGCCTACGGGATTTATACCCCCCCGGATTTCTTTACTTCCCCCGAGGGCCCCGGGGGGTAAAATTTAAGAAAACCCAACATAAAAAAATTTTAATCTCCGGTTTTTATTCCCCAAAAACATAATGCGTTTTGGGCAGTTATTTTCCCACCCCCCATAGGGCTATATTCCTAAAATATCTTTAACTTCCCGGGGTTTCCCCTGGGGGTGAAATTTAAGAAAACGCTAATGTAAAAATTATATTTTCCGGGTTATTTCGCCGGAACATAATGCTTTTTGGGCCATTTAATTTTTCCCCTCCTATAGGGGTAACCCGAAAAATTCTTTAAACTTCCCGGGGGCCCCCCTGGGGGGGGAAATTTTTAAAAAAAATTTCGCTATTGCAAAAATTTAAATCTCCGGCGTTATTCCCGGGAAACCCTAATCCCTTTTGGCATTTAAATTTTCCCCCATCCTGTAGGAGTATACCCCCCGAATAGGGTTTTAATTTTCCGGGGGCCCCGGGGTTTAAAAATTTATAAAAAATTCGCAAATGAAAAAATTTATATCTCCGGTTTTATTCCCCGGCCCATAATGCGTTTTTCGGCGGGTTTATTTTCCCAGTGTTATAGGGAGTATACCCCCCAAAAAAACATCTTTAAACTTGCAAAGGGTCCCTGGGGGGTTTAAAATTAAAAAAATCCCCACATAAAAAAAATATATCCCCGGGTGTTTTTTCCCGGGGAACATAATGCGCTTTCGCGTTTTTTTTCCCACTCCCATAGGGCGTATTTCCTCAAATATTTTAAACCTTCCCGGGGGTTCCCGGGGGGTAAAATTTTAAAAAAAACCCGCACATAAAAAATTGTATCCCTTTTTGCTATTCGCCGGAACATAATCCCCGCTTTGGCTTTTATATTCCCACTCCCATGGGGGAATTTTGAAACAAAAACCATATTAAACACATTTTAGAAAATTTAAAACTGCAATTTGGAATTTAAAAGATCGTTCAAAAAAATTGGGCGATGACATTTTTTTTGGTTAAAGCATCGACATGACTTTCTAAAAGTGAAAATTTTTTCCTCCAATAACACCTAAAAGTTTTACAGGTTCTTTTGGTAAAATCATTAAAAAAAGGCCCGTAATGTGAAAAATTTTTGCCCTGGGTTTTTATCTAGAAAAAAGGAAAAAGCTTATTTGCGGGAAAACCCAAATTCTTAATGTTTATATGGGTTAAAGATTGATTAAAATTTAAATCGCATTTGGTATCTTTCCTGCAAAAAGGGGATAAAATTTGTATTGTGATCACAATATTCAAAACCTTTCATAAAAGTTTAAAAAATTACAGGCCCAAAGGGACAGACCCTTGAGGACTCCGGGGTTTAATAGTAAAATATCTAAAAAAACGTTAAAAATTTACAGCGGGCAATCTTTTCACTGGGGAAAAGATGTAAAAGTTTGATACTATTACTGAACAAATTATATATAGGGGGGGGGGTTTTTTTTTTACCCCCCCAAATATTGTGAATTGCAAAAATGATATCCAGGGGGAGTTATGCTATGGAAAAACCTGCCCGGCGTTTTGGGTGTAATTTTAGGGTTTATTAATACGGGTCTGCATAAATAACAGATATTTTTTTTGGGAAAGGCAGCTTGGGGGTTTGGAAAAATGATGAAGCATGCGGCAAAAAAAAAATTTAAAAAATTTTTTTAGGAGGGTTTTTTGGATTTCCCCGCCCCTATAGTCGTTCTTAAACTTTTCCCTCTAAACTTGGTTTTTAAAAAAAATTTGTTCGAAAAAATATATAGCCTCATGCCGAAATTAAAATTTGGGTCTCTGTTTTAAAATGGTTTTTCCCTTTGGGAGAGTTTGAAACCCCTTTGGGCAAATTGGCATTCAGTTACTATCTTTTTAAAAAGTTTTTAAAATCATTTGAGGGGGAATCCATTTCTTTCCTTATGGGCAGAGTAATTTGAATAAAAAAAGAGGGTTTTCCTTTTTGGGAAATTTTTAAAAATTATCAAAGCGCGGTGGGGGTTTTTTTTCTTTAAAGGGCTTTGTTGCAAAAGTTTCATTGTTTTAAAATCCTGGAAAAGGAGGGGGTTTTGATTGGGCGAAGACGATAGTAGATAACTTTTTTAAAAAAACGGGGGAGAAAAAATTTTCCCTTTCAACAAATATGAATTTATATAAATTGCAAAGCTAAAAAGCTCCCCCCCCAAGCATCTAAGGTTGTATCAGAATACGATTTTCCGGCCAATGACATTTTCAAAAAGGACAACTACACAAGACGATGACTTTGGTTATCTCCCCGGAATCTCATTTTTTCCCCCCTTTTCCGGGAAATTTTTTGAAAATATTTTAACATCACAAAACTAACCCAATTTGGCAAAAGGGTTAATTGTTTAAGTGATCCCCCTTTTTTTTTCCCCTCGTATGAGGAATAATTTTAAAACAGAGAAGACTATTGCGGGGTAATAAGTAAAGTAAAAAAAGCCTGCAAATTTTGGCAACAAAAGGGTTTTTCCTAAAATTCTTTTAATCTCTCTATACATTCAAAATTTTAGTTTCCCTTTAAAGGGTAAAAAATTACTAAATCACTTCCATTTCTTTTAGCCATTGGTAGGCCTTACACCTTAATGGTGTTTGGATGACATCTTTAAAAAAATCGTCATTATTTAAGAAAAAAAAATTTGTATAATTAATCGGTGGAGTATATATATATTTTTTTTTTTTCTATTTTTTTTTCAGTTATCTTTTATTAAGAAATTATATTTTATTTTTCTTTTTGTATTATGTGAAACTTTATATTCGTTTTATTATTTCGCCCTGTAATTGGGTACCCTTTTTGGGCGAAAAAAGTTTTTTTATTATAATCTTTATATTATGAAAAAATTAAATCTTTTTCCCCCAATTCCTCTTCAATAAATCCATCGGGTTTGTGAAAAACTAAGAATGGGTTTTTCCGTAAATTATAAGTCCACTTCTACATCCTTTTTTGGTTTCATTCACATATTTTTTTTCTAGAAATGTCTCGTTTTTAAAAACCAGTTGCTTCAGTTAAAACATTTTTTCCCATTTTCTTTTTTCCCCCGAAAAATCGACATTTTTGTTATTTCTTTACACTAAAATATTTTAACAAAAAAGAAGAGGGTTTTCTTCTAGGTCCCCTTTTCCTTCTAAAACCCTTTCCTTTAACAATGTAGGCCTTTCTTAGTTTTTCAGTTCAGCTTTTGGTAAGGGTGACCCCCATGGATTTTTTTCATATACTTCTGATGCTTTCCACTTGGGGTTCTTTGTTTTCGTAAAAATGGGCCCCTAATTACCCTTTTTTCTATTTTTTATAATGACCCGTAAAGTTGGTGCTTGCTTTTTTATTTCCCTTTACTGGGTTTCTTTTTTCAGCTGTTCTTCTTCCAATTAGTTTCCCTGGAATTAGTCTACATTAGTTCTCCTTTTTTAGATTAATCTCATTCCCCAACGGAATTTAACAATACGTAAGGAATATACTCCCTTTAGGCTGGGGAATATAACTGCCAAAGCGCACGGGGTTTCCCGGGACGAAAAACACCGGAGAAAAAATTTTTGCATGTGCGTTTTTCTTAAATTTCACCCCCAGGGCCCCTCGGCAATTTAAACCCGATATTTGGGGTGTATACCCCCTAAAAGGACGGGAAATATAATTGCCAAAGCGCATTGGGTTCCCGGCAAATTTAACCCCGGAAAATAAAATTTTTTGCTTGTACGATTTTTTTAAATTTTTCACCCCCGGGGACCCCGGCAATTTAACGTATTTGGGGTTATACCCCCCTAAAAGGACGGGGAATAAAATTCCCAAAAGCCATTATTTCCCGGGGCGAATAAAAACCCGGAGTTTATAATTTTGAAATGCGTTTTTTTTAAATTTCCCCCCCAGGGACCCTCGGAAAATTTTAACGAATTTAAAGGAAATACTCCCTATGGGAGTGGGAATAAAATGCCAAAGCGCATTATTTTTCCGACAATAACCCCGAAGAAAAAATTTTTTTCATGTGCGATTTTCAAAATTTCCCCCCCCGGACCCTCGCAATTAACGATATTTGGGGTGTATACCCCCTATAGGAGGGGGAAATTTTAACTGCCAAAGCCCCTTATGTTCCGGCGAAAAAACCCACCGGAGAATAATTTTTTGTTGGGACGATTTTTTTTAAATTTAAACCCCCAGGGACCCCGCAATTTTAAACGATTTTTGGGGTGTATACCCCCTATAGGAGGGGGAAATATAATTTCCCAAAGCGCATTAGTTCCGGCAATAACCCCCGGAGATAAAATTTTTACTTTAGCGATTTTCAAAAATTTCCCCCCCGGGGAACCCTGGGCAATTTTTAACGATTTTTTGGGGTTACCCCCTTTATGGACGGGGGAATATAACTCCAAAACCCCACATTATGTTCCGGCGAATAACACCGGAGATAAAATTTTTTGCTTGTACGATTTTCTTAAATTTCACCCCCCCCCGGGGGGGAAACCCCGGGGCAAAGGTTAAAACGATTTTTTGGGGTGTATACCCCCAAAGGGAGGGGGGAAAATATAACTGCCCCCAAAAGCGCATTAGGGTTCCGGCGATAACACCGGGGGATAAAATTTTTTTAACATTAGCGTTTTTCAAAAATTTTCACCCCCGGGGACCCTCGGAAAAGTTAACGATATTTGGGGTTATCCCAAGGACTGGGAATAAAATTTGAAAAAAAGCGCATTATGTTTTCCGCGAATAAAACACCCGGGAGAATAATTTTTGAAAATACCCCCCGATTTTTTTAAAAATTCACCCCAAAGGGGACCCCCCCGGAAAAAAAGGTTAACGAATTTTGGGGGGTTTGTATCCTCCCTATAGGGAGGGGGAAAAATTTAAAAACCCCAAAAAAGGCAAAAAATTTTTTGTTCCGGCGAAAAACCCGGAGATATAATTTTTTTCCCCGGGTTTCAAATTTTTTTTTTAAATTTAAAAACCCCAAAGGGAAAACCCTCGGAAATTTAAACCGATATTTTGGGGGATACCCCTAAAGGAGGGGGAAATAAAAACTGCCAAAAGCCCCTTTATGTTCCGGGGGGAATAAACCCGGAGATATAATTTTTAAAAAATTAAAAAGCGATTTTCAAAAAAATTTTCCCCCCAAAGGGAACCCTCGGGAAAAAAAGGGTTTAAACCGTTTAAATTTTGGGTTTATAAACTCCCTTTTAAGGAAACCGGGAAAAAAAGGGCCAAAGCGCAAATTTTCCCCCCCCCCTTTCCGGCAAAAATAACACCGGAGTTTAAAATTTTTTTGCAAAGAATTTTTTTAAATTTTTTAAACCCCCCGGGACCCCCAAGGTTTTAACCGGGAATTTTTGGGAAAAAACTTCCTATGGGTGGCCCCCGGAATATCCCCTGCCCAAAAAAAGGCCCCAATTATTTTCCGACGAAATAAAAAACCGAAGGGATAAAATTTTTTTTTTCAGGGGCCCGATTTTTTTAAAATTTTCCCACCCCCAGGGCCCCTCCCGGCAATTAAAAAGATATTTTGGGGTGTATACCCCCTTATAGGGAAGGGGGAAATATAAAATGCCAAAAGGCGCATTAGGGCCCCGGCAAAAATAACCCCGGGAAAAAGTTTATAAATTTTTGAAATGTCCCGATTTTCTTAAAATTTCACCCCAGGGAACCCCCCGGCAATTTAAAACCCCGATATTTTGGGGGTGTAAAACTCCCTATAGGACTGGGAATGGAAAATGCCAAAAAGGGGGAAATTATTTTTTCCAAAAACCAAAAAATAAACACCGGATAATAAATTTTTTCAATTTTTCCCAATTTTTTTAAAATTTCACCCCAGGGACCCCCCGGGAAATTTAAAAACCGATGTTTTTTTGGGAAAAACTCCCTTTTTAAGCCCCTGGGAAATATAACCCCAAAAAGCGAATTTTTGTTCCCGGGCCCAAAAATAACCCCGGGAGATATAATTTTCTGCAATTCCCAAAATTTTTTTAAATTTCACCCCCAAAGGACCCCCCCCAAAAAGGGGTAACGATATTTGGGGGTGTTATACCCCAAAAATGGGAAAGGGGAAAAGGAAAATGCAAACCGCATTAATGTTTCCAAAACAATAACCCCCGGAAAATTAATTTTTTCAATGGTTCAATTTTCTTAAATTTCCCCCCCAGGGACCCTCGGCAATTTAAACCCAAAAATTTTTTTTGGTGTATACTCCCTAAAAGCAGGGAATAAAAGGGGCCAAAGCCCCCATTATTTTCCCGGGCGAATAACACCGGAAAATAAATTTTCGAAATAGCGTTTTTTTTTTAAAATTTCCCCCCCCAGGGCCTGGGCCCAATTTAACGATATTTGAAAAATACCCCCCCCCTATAGAGGGGAAAATTAACTCCCAAAAGCGCTTTATTTTCCCGGCAAAAACCCGGGGAGATATAATTTTTACTTTAGGTTTTTTTCAAAAATTTCCCCCCCGGGGACCCTGGGCAAGTTAATGATTTTTGGGGGAGTTTCCCTCCCTATAGGACTAGGAAGATAACTCCCAAAGCGCTTATTTTTCCGACAAATTTAAACACCAGAGTTTAAATTTTTTTCCAATAGCGATTTTTTTAAATTTCACCCCCGGGGACCCTGGGAAATTAACGATATTTGGTGGTATACCCCCCTTGGGCCCTGGGAATAAAACTGCCAAAGGCTTTATTTTCCCGGCGAATAACACCGGAGATAATTTTTGCAATAGCGTTTTTTTTAAAATTTTCACCCCCAGGGCCCCTCGGCAATTTAAAAGATATTAAAAAAGGTATATTTCCTATAGGGGGGGGGAATATAACTGGCAAAGCCCCATTATGTTCCGGCAAATAACACCGGAGATATAATTTTTTTACATTAGCGATTTTAAATAAATTTAACCCCCAGGGCCCCTGGGCAAGTTAACGATGTTTTTTGGGGTTGGAAAAGGAATCCCTATGACGGGGAATTAACTCCCAAGGGGCGCATTATTTTTCCGGGGGAATAACGGGGGAAGTTTTATAATTTTTTCCCATGTGGGCGGGATTTTTTTAACAAATTTCACCCCCAAAAAGGGCCCCCTTTCGGAAATTTTTAACGATTTTCCCGGGGTGAAATACCCCCTAAGGCTGGGGAATATAACTGCCAAAGCACATTTTGTTCCGGGGGGAAAAAACCCCGAAAAATAAAAATTTTTGCCATGGCGATTTTTTTTAAAATTTTCACCCCAGGGACCCCCGGGAAAAGTTAACGATTTTGGGGTGTATCCCTATGGGACTGGGAATAAAAACTCCCAAAAGGGCGCATTATTTTTCGGGGGAAATAACCCCAAAAAGATTTTAATTTTTTGCAAAAGGCGATTTTTTTAAATTTCACCCCCCGGGGGGCCCCTGGGCAAGTTAACGATTTTTTGGGGTGAAATACTCCCTTGGGACTGGAAAAAAAACTCCCAAAGCGCTTTATGTTCCGGCGAAAACACCGGAGAAAAATTTTTTGGGCAATACCCCGTTTTTTTTTAAATTTCCCCCCCCGGGGACCCTCGGAAATTTAATCATATTGGGGAGTATACTCCCTACGGGACTAGGGGATGACTGCCAAAGCGCATTTTTTCCGACGAAAAACCCAACCGGAGATATAATTTTTTTAAATTTAAATTTTCTTAAATTTCCCCCCGGGGAACCCTCGGAAAGGGAAAACGATGTTTTTGGTGTATACTTCCTATACACGGGGAAAATTTTAACTCCCCAAAGCGCTTTTATTTTCCCGGCGAATAAAAAACCGGAGATAAAATTTTTCGCAAAGCAATTTTTTTTAAAATTTCCCCCGCCCCAAAGGGACCCTGGGCAATTTTAACGTTTATTCGGGGTGTATACTCCCTATGGGACTGGGAAAAAACGGCCAAAGCACATTATTTTCCCGGCGAATAACCCCGGGAGATATAATTTTTGCATGTCATTTTTTTTAAATTTTCACCCCCAGGGCCCCTGGGGAAATTTAAACGATTTTTTGGGGGTTATTTCCCTTTGGGGACGGGGAAAATAAAACTGAAAAAGCGCTTTGTTTTCCCGGGTGAATAAAACAGAGTTTAAAAATTTTTTGCAATAGCGTTTTTTTAAAATTTCCCCCCAGGGCCCCTGGGCAAGTTAACGTTTATTTGGTGGGTATACTCCCTAGGGGGACGGGGAATATAACCCCCAAAGCGCATTATTTTCCCGGGGGAATAACCCCGGAGATAAAATTTTTTGAAAATAGCGTTTTTTTTAAAAAATTTAACCCCCGGGGACCCCCCCCCGGCAATTAAGATTTTTAAAGGAATATATTTCCCAAAAAGGAGGGAATAAAAAGGGAAAAGCGAAATTATTTTCCCGGGCCAAAAAAACACCCGGGTAAAATTTTTTAAAATTAGCGTTTTATATAAATTTCCCCCCCAGGGACCCTGGGAAGTTAATCATTTTTGGGGATATACTCCCTACGGGGGACTAGGAAAAATGACTCCCAAAAGCGCATTATTCCCGGGCGAAAAAAACCGGGATTTTAAAATTTTTACATTAGCGATTTTCTTAAAAATTTCAGTGAACCTGGGCCCAAGTTAACGCTGTTTAGGGAATATACCCCCTATCGGTATGAATTGCCCCCCCTTTCTAATGAAAACCGAAAATTTGCCCCCTTTTTGGTGTTTAGTAAAAATCGTACCCGGTGTATTTTAAAAATTTTACCGTTTTTATGGGCATGGAGTTCGGGGGGTTTCCGAAAAAAAATTGGGCTGCTACCCTTAGCTGCTTTTTTTCACACCGGTTCCGAAAAGGATAGTCTGGTTTCTATTTTAAAAATTTTGTGGTCTGTTTTAAATTTTTTATTTTTTAATTTTTTTTAAATAAAAAAAAAACTGAGCAGTTTCAAAAATTTAAAAAAAAGTATTTTGGGGGGGCCCACAAACAAGCAGGGCCCTTCTTAAGTAAAAAATTTTGAGAAATCAAAAAAAAAACTTTTCTCAATGGGGACATACATATATAAAGGGGGTTCGAGAATTGGGAAACCTTTTAGGATTGGGACCCGAAAAAAATTAGGATTCGTCCCACCTCAATTAAAACAGATTTCACAAAACTGGTATTTAGACCTTATGGGGTCTTTTTCCCAAATCAGATGTTTTTTAAAAACACTTTTTGTATTTTTTTTTTTTATTAATATGCTATAAATATGTCAACAAAAAAAAAAAACAGTTTTCTGGGGGGGGTAAAAAATATACAGAAGGATATAGAAGCCTTTAAAATTTTACAAAAAAAAAAGAAAAAAAATCTTGGGAAATCAGTTTAGTCGTTTTAGGGGGGGGGAAAAACCCGATAGAATATTCCCAAAATGTTC
The DNA here is from genome assembly GCA_029619315.2 of Dynastes maya. Taxonomy (NCBI): domain Eukaryota; kingdom Metazoa; phylum Arthropoda; class Insecta; order Coleoptera; family Scarabaeidae; genus Dynastes; species Dynastes maya. The sequence continues at coordinate 19,178,833 of JAROYE020000010.1, read as the reverse complement.
CCTACTGATATTTCTGCTTTTTTTTTCTTAAAATCTTCAAATTTTTTTAAATTTTTTATAGGCACCCGGTTCATTTTAAAGGGGGACAAAATTTTGGGTTTTCGTCAAGATTTAGAAAATTTAAAGGTTGTTAGAACGGGAAAAATTTCTAAAATCCAAAAATGGGGGAAAGATTTTGTATTTTTTTAACCCATTTGCATGCTTTTTTAAAAGTACCTGGGCCACCAAAATTTTTTTAATGACAATATCATATAAAGAAAAATTCTTTTCTAAAAAAAAGGTTTTTTGGTTTTGGTTTTTCATAATTTATTTACTTGTATTCTTGTGGAATATAAAAAGGTTTATTTTTTCTCAGCATCCTTTTTTAAGTTATGGAAATTTCTGTCCCTTCTTGATAGGGTTTCAGTGTCCCCAAAATTTTTAAAAAAAAACGTTTAAATTTGTCCTATTGCTTTTTGGGGATTCAAAATTGGGGTGTAGCGACCAAAAAAAAATCCCAAAAATTGGGGAAATCTTCATTTCCCGGCAAAACAAAGTAGAAAACTCATCTTCTGTGGAACTAGTGAGAAAATAGTTTTTTTTTAACTGTTTAAAAACCCTTAACTTCCTTTTACAAATAGTTTTTTGAGATACTTGAAGATTTAACAAGATCCCCAAAAAATTTTTATGCAAATTTAGCAAATTTTTGGGGTCTATATTTCAAAAAGGGAAAACCCAAAAGCTTCTTGACCAACAACCATTTAAAAAAGGGGGCCCTTTTATTTTCTCTACAAAAAAACCTTTGGTTTTTGTGTTGGTTTTTTTTTCTTTTTAAGACTAAAAAAAGGAGACAAAAATAACTGCTTTAAGGCCCGGGGCGATTTCTTAAAAATTTTTCTAAGGCCCCTTTTTCATATGCAATCCAGTAAAACAATAAGATATTCTACTGAAAATTTGTGAAGCTGTTTAAAAATTTTGGGAGGTATGAAACGTTTAAAAGTTTAAAGGAACTACGTTTTTTAAAAACCCTTCTTTTTCCACATGCACCCCCCCAAAGTTTGTGGAAAAATGCAGTTTTTGGGCCAAATTTTTTAAATCCAGCAGAGCCCTGGTCGTGGGTTTTTTTAATAAATTTTATAGCTTGCGTTGTCCCCCTGAGACTTTTTTTTCACTACCATTTTAAAAATACCCCAAAAACCAAAGGGGGCCCCCCCCGTTTGCCAGGGAAATCTTTTGCCACGGGTAGGGTTTCTTTCCCGAGGGTTTCCCAAAACCTCAAGTTGGGTAGCTTAAACCAAAACTCCCAAGCCCTTTAAATGGGGAGCTTTGCAAAGGATCCCAAGCCGTTTTTTGGTGAGGGAGCTTAGTCGAGGGTTTCCCAACGTTAGGTGGGCTGCTTCTGTTTGGTTTTCCCCAACCAAACAATGACCCACACAAAATAAAAAAAAGCAAAAAAATACTGCAAAGAGCTGAATTTTTTGTTAATGTTTTTTAAAAAAACCCCTCTGGGGGAAAAAAGTACTGCCGCCCCAAAGCGTTTCTACTGAGGGGGGTTTCCAGGTTTTCAAAATATTGCTCATAGGTTCCCCAAAAAACTGTCTTTTCTTTTACGGCCAGTTTAAAGCATGTGATGGGCCATATGGATGTTTAAAAATTTTTCAGTACATCACACTGTTTGCGAAAAGTCACAAATGTGCCCCCCACCAGTTTTTTTCGGAGATACATGCTATGTACTTACATAGGGAGTATCTAGAAAAGACCCCAACCCGAAACCCCAAATATGTTGTAGAAGGGAAAAAAAAGCTCTTTTAAAAGGGTTTTTGAATCAAGAAGCTTTTTGGTATTTTCCGTTGAGATATGACGATCAAAAATTTCTAAATTTGCATTAAATTTTTTTGAGTCCCCTGTTTTGGGGGAAAAAAATTTTTGAAAACTTAAAATTTCTTCCCCGAAAAAAAGGTTTTTTTTTTTTTAAATTCCCTTTTATCCAAATTACATGAAAGGGCCCTTTTTTAAAGTTGAGTGGAAAATTTTTTTTCCTTTATAAATAACCTCAAAAAACATTTAAAGGGAAATTCTAAAAAATCCAGTAGATAACAAAAGGATAAATTGAATTTACAAAATTTCATGTAAAAATTTTATCAAGTGGGGGAGGGCTAAAAATTCAAAACAGAGTTAGGTACAAAGAAACTATGGCTCAATTTTAAAAATTTAGAAATTTTTTAAATCTAGTGTCGCCCAAAATCTGCTGCAAAAAAAATTATAAGGTTGATAATATGAAGTTAATTTTAAAAAGGGGAAACAAAATTGTTTTAATTAAATTGTTAAGGCATCGAAAATTTTCAAAAAAAAACGGAAATTTAAAGAATTCAGATTTAGGGCCCCCTAAATTTCCCCTCTTTAAACCTTTGTTATTCCCTTAAAATTTTTTACTTAATCGGGGAAAAAAAATAAAAAATTTGGGGTTAGTATATTTTTAAATTTTTAAAATTTCTCGTTTTTAAAAAATTTCTTATTCAGGTTTGTATGTTTTCCTAAATTAAATTTTTCTGTATAAAGGGGGGTTTTTTCGCTTGTCCCGTTAGTTCAGTTTTTAAAAACTGGTCCAGTGTGAGTGACGTATTGGGGGGGTAAGGGTTTTTAGTGAAATATTTCACTGTTCCAGTGCCCCCGAGCTCGATACTTGATTACACAAAATAAAATTTTTTAAAACAAATATCCTAAAAGGTTTTTCCCCTATAATTTTTTAAAAAACCCTCTCATAAGGGGCACCAGACCTATGTATATATTTTGTTTGGTTTAACAGTATCTTAAAAACCCCGATACCCTAAAATCCTTCCCACATAAAGTATAAACAAGAAAATCAGGCTTTTTAAGTCAAACCAAAAACATTTTTAAACATTTTTAACTGACGGACTTAAATCACATTTCCCTAACAAAATTACGGAAAAGTTTTCTTTGGGAAAATTTTTTTAAAAAAAACTCTTTACCCAGAACACCTTTAAAAAAAACTTTTAGACCTTCCGAAAGGGGAAAGCCCCTTTTAAAAGGGAAAAGACCCCCCTCAGACGTTGAATGAAAGTAATTAGTTCCCAAAAAATTTGGTAATTCCCTTTTTTTCTTTCCATTCTTTTTTTCCTTTTAACGCCCCTTCGACAAGCTCCCAAAAAAAAACCCCTATTTCCATTTCGCCCCTGCTCGGGGGCCTTCTCGCGAGGGGAGTTTATCTTTCTCCCCGCTCCCCTAAGGCAATTTACCCTCCTCGACGCGGCAATTAGGTTTTTGCCCGGGTTCAAAATTTTTAAATTTAAAAGGGATGCAGTTTTTCGGGTGCCTCGGATTCGGAGTGAATTTCCCGATACCAAAAAGCGTGTGTTGTCCCATTTTTGTCGGCCCCTTGTATGTAGATTACTCGGGGGAAAAAGCGTTTTTAAAGTTTTTCGCCGAAGGGGAATTGGGATTTGGGAAAGAAAGAAATTTCTAAATTGGTTTTTAAACACGAAGTTAGTGGTGTACATTTTTCCCTCTGGGTTGGGTACTATTTTTGTTTAAATTTGCCCATTTTTAATTTTACAAATTTGGCTATTTATTTTAAAACGTTTTTAAAAGAATTTGGGTTTTAAAGGACTAAGTGCGATTGATTTTAATGTTTGTTGCTAGGGTTTAGGGAAGGAAAACAATGGGCCTAATTGTTTTTTGTTATCGAATAAAAAAAAACTTGGATTTATTGATACAGGAAATTTAAAAAAAAGCCTTGTACCATATTGAGGGTTGATTCGTAAAAAACCTATTCAAAGAAATGTTTTTAAAATGTAATTAAGACCTTTTTTCCCTTTAAAAATTTGAAAAAATCGAAAGTATGTCCCCTGTTTAAAAAATGGGGTGCTGCTTAGTGGGAAGTTTCCGTCCTACCCTTTATTTTGTGCAATTTTTTAAAGGGGTTTGAGTCTACTTTTGCAATTACATATATGCATCCGTGAAAACGGTTTCTGTCCCCCAAACCAGCATGGTTTTATTCGTGGTAGATCAACGACCCCAAAACTAAGCGTTTCTCCAATACGTTTCCCGGGGCTGTTGATTTGGGCAGGGGCAGGTAAAACGTAATATATACGATTTTACAAAGCCTTCGATCAAAAAGATCATTGGCCCTTCTCTTGGCCAAACTGGGGAAATGGGGTTTTTTCCGGGGTCTATGCAACCTTTTTTGAAACTTTTCCCCACGGGCAGACAATTTTTATGTTTGGGTTTTCATGGTGCCCCTTCTAATACCTACATCTCTACCCCGGGGGTCGTCCAAAGGGTCTAATCGTGTCCCATTTTGTTCCTGATTTTTATAAAGGGCCAAACGTTTGACTGTTTGCGGGTTTTGAATATCTTTTATTTGCTGATTATTTAAAGATTTCTATAGAATAAACAGTAGAAATTTATTTCTTACTTCAAAAAGATCTCAACAGCAAGGAAACCGGGGGTCAAAAAAATTTTTTATATCTTAATATTAGCAAGTCTAAAATTTCAACTATACAAAGAATTTTAAAAACCCTTGTACTTTTTACTATGTTTTGATGGGAAGGGGCTTTTGGGGATTCAGTGAAAATGAAGATCTTTTTAGTTTCTTTTGATAAACAAACCTTTCTTTTATTTTCCCCCACATCCAACCCTGGGTTTCGTACTTACCGCTGTATGGTTTTATATACAAAAATTTTCGGCCCACTTCAGGAATATAGTTGCTTGATTTCATTGTATAAAGCCCTTTTTAAAGATCCAAAAAAGAGTATGGGCATTTTTATGGTACCCGATCATCAAACGCACATAAAAAATATTGAAATATCTAGAGGGGGGGGTACTTGGGAATTTTTTTATTTTTTTATCCCGAGAGGGCTATGACTTGGCCAAATTTTTGGGCCCCCCAAAAACGTTTCGAATGGGGATCTCTGAGCTACGAAGGAAAAGGGCCTAAGCCCCAAAATTTCTATTGGCATTTGATTTAAACGAATGAAATTCCCCTTTGCTGCTTAAACAAAAAAGTGCCAAAAATTTCCCCTCTGGAACGGGAATCACCCCTACCTTCTATGTTTCCAAACAAGTAGAACTAATACAAAAGTTTAAAATCACCCCCTAAACATTATGTGTTTCAAATTAAACTTATTTCGGGCAAAGCTTTATATAAATTTTTGGTTTTCCCTTTGCAGAATACTTTTACAACCCGAAAAAGCGGAAAAAGGTGGTATAAGAATACGTTATCTACTTATTTTTTTTTTCCTTTTCCTTGGTTTTTCCCCGTGCAACCTCATGTTTTACCCCGCAAAAAAAAGTAAAGTCCTTTGGGGCCTAACGTAGGTTTCAATTGAGCTAGAAAAACATAAGAGGTTCCTGTTTTTAAATTGGGCTACCCTTTTTATACGTACTTTGTAGAAAAAAAAGAAAGTGGTTTGAAGAGGCAGTATTAATTTGTTTTTATGCTTACAGGGAAAACGATTTGTATCATATTTAGCGAAGGTCAAAGCGAAAATTCTTTTGAAGATTTCACAGGGCAGGGTTTGGGTGGTATTTAGAGAAGTAGACATCCCAAACTTTGAAGGGGGTTTTCAATCACCTGCCGGCTTTGCTACAAGAACGCCCGTTTTATAATCATTTTTTAAAAAAAAAATTAAAAAAATGGGCCCCAAAAAACTTTTTATTTAATGTAGGATTATTTCACACGCAAAAATTAATTTTCTTTAAGTATTTATTTTCGGTTTTCTTGGGATCCTAAAAGAAATTTACTTATCTTTGTAGAACAAAACTGCGAAAAGTGCATGATTTTAATTTAAAAATAAATGGGCAAAAATAATCAAACGATTTTAAAATTACAGGGTATCTAACATAAAAAAAGCTAACAATCTAGGAACCAGAAAGTGAGTAAAAAAACGAACCTTTCTCCTTTTTTTTAAAAACCCGTAAAAACCAATCTTTTTTGTATTGGGGGGAAAAAATTTTCGTTGCGAACGTTTTTTCGTCTGTAAAGAAAATTGTTTTAAAAACAGGGGTTTTCATGGATTCTTCTAATTTTTTCTTCGGTTGGCTTAATTTTGTAGTTAGTTAAATTAACCCTCCCGAATTTTAATTCCCCTTGTGTAAGGTAAATAAACAGGCCCAAGCCCTTTTTTAAAACTAAATAAAAATAGGAACAACGAATTCAAACAGTTTCTGGATTATGGGCGCCCTTTCTTTTCACGATTATTGTTTTTCTTTTCTTTTTTTAGCAAATAAAAAAATATCGTTTTAGGAAAATAATTTTTGTGTGGTAGAAAACCAAACTGGATACGCTTTTAAACCCCAAAGTTCGGTACGATACTAAACTAATTTTTTTTATTTGACTTTTGTTTGAAAATGTAAAATTTTTTTGTATTTTTTACATCCCAAAACTAATTTAAAAGTAAAATATATGACGGTTTTTTATCCTTGACATAATAACTTGACATTTCCCTGACAGTTCAAGCAGAGCGAAAAAAGTGTAGGACATTGAGGAGTTCGGTCGTTCGGTTTTTTATCGGGTTCTCAAACCTTTTGTTTTTTGAAAAAAATGAAAGAAGCCTGGTTTTTACCTTTGCAAACGATGGAAGAAATATTTTGATGTTTCCCCCGGGTTTTGGAATTTTCAGGGTTTGGGACATTCATTGGGAAATTTTTGCGGGATAGGGTTGGGAAAAAAGGTCGCACGGGCATTTAAGAAACCCAAATTCCGTACTGAAAAATTTTTTTTATGACTCTATTTTCGTTGAGCACGTGCAACATCCACAATAACTAGTAAATAATGAAAACTTTCGTCTTTTTTTTGGGGTAAATAGTTCCATTCCCGGAAACTACCTCAAAAAGACAATTGCGGTACAATTTAAACCCCATGTGCAAAGTACAGGGAAAAAACGGGATAAAAGAAGAGTTGAGAAATCAAAAAAACAGCTCACTGTGAAAGAAAATACTGATGCTCAGAAACACAGCGTGATTCATATTTTGGGGGTTTTTCTTTTAAAATGTAATGGTCTATTTGCTTTCCCGGTTTTTTAGCCAGTAAAAGGGTTTAAGGAAATGATGCCGAAACCGCTGTAAACATGAAAAAAATATTTTAAAAGGGAATTTCATCGTAGAAACCCAAATCAAACCCTTTTAGTTTCTGAAAGGAGCCCCAACAAAGCTGAAAAACTGGTAGGATGTTTTAAAAGGGATGCTTTTTGGGCTTTCTTCACCTAACGGGCCCTTTTAACGATGTCATTCGTAGCAAAAAAAAAATTCGAAGCAAGTAGGAGGGGGTGAATGAATTTTAAAACATCTACCCAAAAAAAGGGTTTTTGAAATCTCCCAAACATACCCCCGTATTCAAACCCAAATTTTATCCGCAATTTTCCCCTACCACCTCAGCCTGTATTGACGCGATGGGGGGAAAATGGACCAGGGAGAAATTTTTTTTCGCAAATGTTATTCCCCAAATGAAAGATGTCCCTTTTTTAAACTCAATTTTTCTAAAATTTTTAAAACGGCTGCGAGAGTCAAAAAACTTTTTTCCCCATTTTGGGGCGTTCAAAAAGAAAAAAGATGACATTTCCTAAAAATATTCTGTAGTGATACAAAATATTTCGCAGTTAGAAAATACTCACCCTTTTTCTATACAAGAAATCGTTTTAAAAAAGGGGCAACAAAATTTTGCAGCCGCCCTAGAAAGCTTGACGGATCCTATGGACTAGAAAGCGCGCCCCAAAAATTTCTTGCAGTTTTAAATAAAAATCCGGGTTTACAAAAAATTCGATCGATATTGGAATTGAAGACTTTCACAGAAAGATACAGGAGTATTGAATTTCGCAAAACTTACTTCTTAGTGCTGAAAGATTTATTTTCAAAAAATATAAAAAAAAACGTTTTTTAGAAAAGTCGAGGGCCCGAAACCCAAACGACAAGGAAGGGATTGCTTTGTTTCCCCCCCCTTTCTACGCGGCGTACCATGGCAGTTACCATTACCGCAGTGGGCAAGGGGACTCAATAAAAGGTTTAAAAATCAATTATTTTTTTTTTAATACTGTGTCACTTTTGCACGGGCGGCCCCCCGGGCGGGTTTCCCTTTTTTTCTGAAAAATTATAAATAGTACACGCACCCGATCAACCGATAATAACCGAACGTCCCCTCGTTCCCTTTTATGTACAAAAGTAAACCAGCTCCTTTTTACGGCGCCTCTGGGGGGTGCCCAAAAAATTTCACCTTTAATTTTAATAACGTAAGCTGAAAAACGCTTATTTTGCGTGGGTAGTGTTTTAAAAGGGAAAGGAAGAGCTAAATAATTTCATTTTTTATTTAAGGGGGAAAATACTGAAAAGCTCGTCCCCTTTTAAAAAATGTATTTATTGATTAAAAACACCATAAAATCACTTTGAGGGTGTTAGCGTTCCCTTTTTCGTGCAAAAATTTTGTGCAACTTTACTATTTTTAACGCTGAAAGCGAAAAAAAAAAAACTTATTCTTTTTTAATACTCTCTTATACAAAAGGGCTACTAAAATTAAATAAAAAAATTTTCGATTTTTTTTATTTTCAGTAACAATTTTTCCAGCTAAATTGGGTTTTTCAGAAAAAAAATAAAGAAAGAGGTATCTCACAAGCTATTTAATAAATTTTTTAAAAATTAAAAAATGATTAAGCGATATTTTAATGTCACATAAAGAAGGGTTTTAAAATTTAACCCGACTTAAAATTTTTACTGTATTTGGGGTTTTTAAAACCTCTAAAACAGTGCTTCTGCTTTTTTAATGCCCGGAAAGTTTTCCCCAACAAGATTTATTGGGCGAAAATTAGTATAGGGAAATTTAAAAAAGAATATATTTTTGTTCCTTAAAAGCTAAAAAAAGAATATAGTTTCGGTGAGAAAAATAACTTGTCTTTCTTGTTCTTACGTACTAAAGTGTTCGTGTACTCTCGCCAAAATTCGACAAATTTTTCCCCATTTTTCCCTTTTGCGATTTTAACTCTCTTGGCGGGTGTTCGCACCCCTCCCAATTTTCGAAAACCCCAGGTTGGTTTTTAAGTTTCAATACTTTGTAAGGGATAAATCAGTAAGTTTTTAATTTTAAAGACGGGTTTCGTTTACATTTTTTGTATAGTCGTAATAGCAGGGTTTTTCTGTATTTTTCTTTTTTTATCTTCCCTTTCATTATATGTAACAAGTCTCTGCAAACTGGTAGTTTGATGCGGGGAAAAATTTCTGAGGGTACCATTTAAAACTAGTAAACAGTTTAAAAAATTTTCCGTAGAAAATTTTTAATATTCCTCCTTTTAGAATATTTAGCAAATAGTGTGTTTGGGTTTTGGGGGCCCCATGCCCTGAAAAAAGTGGCACCCAAAAAAGTACCACTTTGTTACACTAAATTGGGCTAAAAAAACCTACAAAGTTTAAATTTTAAATTTGGGGAAGATCAATTAAACCCGTTTTTCTATTTTGTCATTTTTAACAGCATCTGCCCCGTCCTCTTCTTTTAAATTTACTCCATAATAGTAGTATGTAACATGGTTTTTATTGGGGTTTCTTCTGCCCTAATACATGTCTAAGCTATTCTTTTTTTCGTTTAAAGTCATTTTCTATGTTTTTTTTCATATCCCCGCAGAGCTTTTTATTTTTAAGCGTGCCCAAAAAACGCAAAAAAGTGGGAAAATTTCCCAATTTTTTTGAATTATGTAAGTTTTTTAAGGGTTTTTTTAAACGGAAAAAAGGGAAACATTTTTTCCCTTTACCCCCGTTTTTTTAATTTTACTAAAAAAAAAATCTGTTGTATTATGTATTTATCACAATCAAAAAAAGCTTTTTAAACAAAGTGCAAAGTTAAAAAAACATTTTATATTTAAAATTCTAAAATGTTTTTTACCCCTTGAGTGCATATAACAAATCATAGTAAACTGGGGTAACAAATAAACACAAAAATATTGGAAAAAAAAAAAGCTTAATGGTGAACATAGCTAAAAAAAACAAATTAAATATTCATCGTTTTAGTAGGAAAGTATTACAGGGGGGGACTCGTTTAAAATTTAAACTCCCTTTTCCCCCTAATGAAAAAGGAAGTGGGGATATCCCGGGGCGATCGCAGCGCTGCGGGATAAAACTGGTTCAATGTGAGTCTGCCCGGGCTACTGAAAAACTTTTATATTCTTTCGGGGGCTATTTTGGTCTCTTAAAATGGGGTTTATGCAATTGAAAATCCGCCCAAAATGTGAACTACGTGGTGTTTTTCCGAAATTTTTGTGTGAAAAAAAAATGAAGGCTGCGGATTCATCGTGAAAATTTGTTTTGTTTTTGGTGGGAAAAAGTCATGAGTTTGGGAATGTGATTAGAAAAAAGGGGCCCTATGTTTTAAGAAGGGCGAAAATAATTTTCCGGATGAAGGAAAAGGGGGGAAGACCCAAATCTTTTGGGTAATGTCCCCAAGAGGAAAAATTTGTGAAAATCGGTGATTCACAATCACATAACTTAGTGCCTCTTTCCTCAAACTTCACCTTCAGTTCAAAACAGGATCACAATGGTTTGAGGGCGATGAAGAGCTGCAGAACAGTGTTACAGCATGGCGTATTCATATGCGGCAGAGTTCTATGAAGAGGGCAAAAAAAAACTGGTTCATTGCTATGAAAAATGTTTCAATCTTAATGGAAAACTATGTAGCAAAATAGCTGAAAGTAGTAGCTTTAAGTCGTATTAATAAAAACCTTTTCATGTATTGGTGTTTTCGTTTTAATTACCAAACGGAACTTACTTTACGAATCGCCCTCGTAGATAGTAAGAGGGCTGTTACGTTCTCCTGGTTTGAAGAACTATGCCGCTAGTCGTCTGCTTCGGCTTATCTTCCTTGTGAAGAAGGAGGACCAATTGCTTATGTTTAGATGTAATGATACTTGCATATTTGTTCGCTTACTCGGTTGCTATCTAAATTTAACACAGCACGTAGGTATAAAAAAATTATTCAATAAACAGTTCCCTTTCTAACATAAAAAATAAAAACGTGCTGTTTCTCATATAAAAAAAAAATGTAAATACATAAATATTGCGCAATATATTGATTACATAATTCAGTTCCTTTCCGTGTATCACAACGTTTGTAAATGCGCAAAAACTACGGCCACCACTAAACCGTACTGGAGCTTGAGCATCTGCTCGGGCGAACGCAGCAATACCCCGATCACTACCGCAAAATATGGTTTACAACTCACGGCTATCCAGACGCTCGCGTTATTTCATTTATTTATTTGATACATCACCTCTAGTATCTATTGCTCCTGCAGAAGTGAGAGAGATGGAAACCAAAAATTCTGTGTTGAATAAAGGCTATGTTACGTGTAAGCAAAGGAGCGACGGATGACAATAGTGGTATTACGTGTTCTTCTTCGGCGGCAACTGCATATGTATCTACCGCTCGTTCCTAGTACATACGCTAGTGGTAGCTGCACCGTACAGATATTTAAATGACTATTAGGCAGTTTTTAGTTTGGGCGTTGGGCTATTTTGAAATATTTGCGTACATTATAAGAAATTAAATCGATTTTTACATTGAATGCGTACACGTTAAAGTTTTAATGAATACGAGGGTTGCCTTTTATATTTCGGGAATAGAAACAAAAAGGAATTAATCATCGCAATTTGGCTTATTGTTTTGCAAAATAGTCTCCATTAAGATCTATACACTTTTGCATGCGCTTGAACCAATTTTCAAAGCACTTTGCCACTCTGACGGAGGTACCTCCAAAACATCCATTTTAAACGCATCAACCGCTTCTTCAGGCGTTGAAAAACGTGACCTCATAATTTATTTTTGATGTGCGGGAATAAAAGAAGTAATTGGGTGCCAAATCAGGGCTGTGCGGCGGATGACTCATCAATTCGACTTTTTCGGCCTCAAAACTCTCTTGTTTGAGCCGATGCGTGAGAACTCGCGTTATTCTGGTGGAGAACGATGCGTCTTCGGCGGTTGGTTTCCCTTATTTTTCCGAAGATTTCTGGCAAACAAATGGTTGTGTACCATTCGGAATTGACCGCCCGACGTTGCACTAACGGTACAGTTGCCACATCTCCGAAAAATAGGCGAAGTGCTTCGTGCACGAACAACTTTTGTTGCATTCGGCTAGTCTCTGAAGACCCATACTATCGACTGCTGTTTAGTCTCGGGCTCATATTCATAGATCCATGATCCGTCGCCTGTAACGATGTCATAGATGTGTTTGGAAAACACCACAATCGTATTTCTTAAGCATTTCTTTCGACCAATCGACACGAGCCCTTTTTTATGCGGGTGTTAAATTATGTGGTATGCAAACGTGAACAAATTTTTTGGTGGCCAAATGTTCATGCAGTATTGAATGTTTGCTGGTCCCACTAATGCCCAAGGATGCCTCTATCTCACGATAAGTCACATGACGATCCTGCAATATGAGTTCATGCACAGCATCGATGTTTTCTGGAACAACAACCGATTTAGGACGACCTTCACGAAATTCATCACTGAGCGAAGCACGGCCACGATTGAATTCCTTATACTACCATCATTCATCGTTGCACTGTTGTTGCGATATTCCACGTCGAATGTTGTAAAAAATTATCGCAGAATTAAGTCGTGAACATTTCGACTTAATTCATGTTTTTATCGAGATGAATTTTTAACTCACTGTAAACAACACAAATGACGCCTGTACGTCAAAACGTTCTGAGTAAAGTATACCGACAAAACTCGAACTTTACGATAGGGACGCCGGCTGGTAGATGGCAGCACCAGGATAGTCCAGTCCCGAAATATAAAAGGCAACCCTCGTACACACAGTCAAATGCCTGCTGAATATGGCAAAAGATTCCATAGGAACAGTTCGTTGTTGCACATAATTTCCCAAAACGATTTACAAAAGTATAGAAAATGGTCCAAAGAAACACAAATACAAACGGGAGTAATACAATAACAAAAAAAAATTAGTAACCCTGCAATTGCAAAAGCATAATATAAGGTGATTGGGCGGAGCGCTTAAACTTTAGACAACATACTTTTAATTTGTATTAGGCAAATTTTTCTTTCCCAACTACGGTATGGTATTTTTCAGTGGGGAAATTCTGCCGAGGTGAACAGATTTTTAATTATGCAGAAGCGCGCTGTTAGGGTCCTGAGGGGTATTGGTTTTCACTATTCGTGTCGTGACGAATTTAAAAATTAAGAATGTTAACCGTCAGAGTACCTACATTTATGAAGTGTGTGTATTATTTACAAAAAAATCATTTTTTCCCATAAAAATGACTAACACATGAATACGAAACGCGTAGCAAACAAAAATTTAAACAACCCACAAAAATTTCGTGCGGCAAAAAAAATAGCAAGTGCTTCTAAAAACATAGGGTGCAAACTCTTCAAGGGCGTGCCCGAGGAAGTAAGGTGCAATATCAATTTGAATATTTTAAGAGGAAAAATTAAAAATTTACTTCTCATTAAAAGCTGCTATACCCTGACTGAATTTTTTTCTTAAATTTAAAGAGAGTATGCCTGTTGAAAAAGTTTTCATTTAACTTTAGTAGTAGTGTATATGGGGACTTTTACATTTGACTTGTTTTGTCATCTCAGTCTAGCATTTATATGTTGATTTTGTGATGAGGAATGAATATATTATTATTATTATTATTATTTTTATTATTATTATTTTTAGTATTATTATTATTATATACTTTTTATTGTTGTATCTTTTAGATACAACTAAAATCAGTAACATTATATGTTAGAAATTCTAGTAGTGAATAAAAGCCGTTTTTAAGCAACATATGATGTAGTTTTCTGTTAAAATTTAAGTAAATTGAATTCTTTCCAGTGTGAAGGTAGTCTGTTGTAAATCCCAATAGCTAGAATTTCGGGCGACTGCTGCTACATAGTCCCAAACCCGGAAATTCTCCCCGAATCTAGTTTGATAGTCCTGAGAATTCGATGTGATCTTTATAAACATAATCCCCAATTCTTGAATGGATATGCAAGGTAATCTCAGGAGCTTTAGCTATAAAAAAAATTCCTGCATGAATTTGTTGGGTTTTAATCCAGCAATACAACGGATAATAAAAATTTGTGTGCCAATGTTGAGTTTCCCCATAAGCAGTGTACTTACTACATGAGAGTGATAATATATAGCCACTGTTGAGTTGTTAAAATATTTTTTAAAAAAAGAGAATTAATCTTTGACAAAAGGTTTTCGCAGTGAACTTTCCAGTTAAGTAGCTCATCAAACCTACCCCTAAGACTTTATAGTGACTTGGCCTTTGCTAATTTCCCATCATTTAACTTTAAAATAAGTACATTCGTGAATTGTATGTCACTGATAAGGTTTGAGGTCTAATATACGCGTTCTTAGAGTTGTTGATAAGTTGGTTACCAAATAAACCAGTTACGTCATATCCAACATAGAGTTACATTATTTGATAGGTTATAGTCGTTATTATCAGATGCCACCCCCGGCAATATCGTCAGCGTAAAGAGTGGCAAAGCCATCTGTTTAATAATAATAATAAATAAGCTTTTTAATAATAATAATAAGCTTTATTGCCCAACAGAGAAAATTCCAATTACTGGACAAGAAATTTAAATTTAAAAACAAATTACAAACGAGTACAAAAAAAAAGGGTAAGAGTAATAAGTTAAAAAAAATTTTATTAAAGTTAAGAGCAGTGACTATCCTTATTGTATGTAAAGTATCGTGAAAAATATCACATTGCGAAGATATGAGATTAAAGTTTGTACAAGTCACATAAATAGGTGATTTTAAAACAGCATTTGTTCGGAGGAAACGGTAGAATAAACATATTCGAATACCGGACACCAGAGCGTGGGATTATAAATTGTAATCTTTTAAGTAGTGCAGAGCAGTCAATGCAGCTATTACACAATTTCCAGAGAAACACCAAACCGGAGGATATGCTCCGAAAGTTAAGAGAGGGTAAATTAAATCGGAAAAACAGTAACATATGATCAACGCCTCTCGGTGGGTACACTCCGTCTTGCCGGAACCAGAGGAGTTTTGCAAATTGCGTTGGACCAATTCCAATTTGGGGTTATGCGTTAAATAGTAAGGGCACCATATGTGGACTCGTATTCTAGACGGGATTTCCCAAAAAGAGCGTAGTACAAAGATTTCAAGGCTACCTCATTGGTAAACTCTCTGCAATTTCGCACAAAAAAGCCAAGAGATGTTCTAGCCGCATGGGAGATAAGTGTTGCGCAAAAGTGAGTTGCTATCAAACAAAATCCCTAGATCCTTAATTAGTTGGACACGTTCGATGTTAACTTGATTAAGCTCATAGTTGAAAGTAATTGGAGTAGATGCACGTGTGAAGGAAATAGCTTTACATTTGCTGATATTCAGAGGTAGATTATTTGACGTACACCATTTAGAAATATTTGTAAGATCGCTTTGCAAGAAAAACAATCCTCGGAACAGGACACCTTACAATATAGCTTCAAACGTCAGCGAATAGTAATGCATTAGACGATACACATGTAGTTAGTAGTTAGACCCTTGAGGGACTCCGGAAGAGGCAATGTATTGACGAGAGCAGAAGCCATTATAAAAAGCATTTGAAAGTCTATTGAACAAATATGATTGAACAGGTGCACAAGCGAATCACTAAACCCAAAAGACATAAGCTTATATGGAATTAAAGAACGGTCAAGGCGGTCAAATGCTTTGGCAAAATCGGTATATAAGACATCAACTTGCACGCGAGAATCTATAGCATGAGATAAAAACTGAGTGAACTGACATAGATTAGTTACAGCTAGATCTTTTCTCAGTAAAGCCGTGTTGGCAAGAAGAAATGCTGTTTTTAACGCAAGGATAAATAGCAGTGTATAAGCATTGTTCAATACTTTGGCAAAATTCGATAAAATAGCTATTGGGCGATAGTTGGATATATCAGCCGCGTCTCCGGATTTAAATATGGGTACAATGCGTTGCAACCTTCCAATAAATCGGGAAAAAAGTGAAGTTTTCAAGACTAAATTAAAGATTTGAAGAAGAGGATATACCAATAGGTGTCTACAATCTTTAAAAAAAACGAGGGAATTCGATCATGTCCAGAATTGTGAATTGTTAGCTTATTATGGAAAGCAAAATTAGAATTCTCAGAAAATTCAGCAATGTTTATGCAAAATGAACCATTAAACCCAACTTGAGGACTGTTGCAGATGAAGGATCGGTTTAAGAAATTTAAGAAATCCTCCAGCCTATTTAGAAAGCAATATTCAAAAATTTTAGAAAGCAAGAAGCAAGAGCAACAGGACGATAATTTCGATTAAAGTACTTCATTGTAAAAACTAATTGAAGCTGACAACGTAGATTTACCTTTCTAAGCCCGTGCGTGATTTCGTAATCAATTCATATTTTCAAAGAAAAAAAGTGAGCCGGTCAACATACAATATTCTAAAATCTCAGAAATAGTTAGTAATAAAGCAACAGGTCGATAGCCGGCAATGTTCCAGTGCCTTTCCGTTTGCATATGGCACGTTTCATTTTCTCTTTCTGTAAACCACCTTTTGAGACTTTTGCTCTATTTAATATAGCCGTCAATGTCTTCCGTTCTAATAATAAAATACTCAAACAAGAAAGTGGAATCGATCCCCTAAAAATTTTAATAATAGTAAATAAATGATCAGGACTGGAACTTAAACATTTAAAATTTCACCTGAAAAGGGAAAAAACAAGAAGACACTGTAAATATGCGCTTTAAAACAAAAGAAACAGTATTGTAATCAAAATTAAGATCACAATAAATAATTCAGGCTTCCTTTTCTTTAATCGTAAATAAAAAAACGAGCACCATTCGTTTTGCTTCTGTGATATAACAGAGCTCTCGTCTTTTATCGCCTTCCGATATCGCCGATGCTCGAACATGCCCATACATAGCTCATACCCGTACGGAACATGTTTCTGCCGATACGTATGTACTTTACCAAACGGGAACGTCTTAAAAATCGCAGGGACATACATTTTGCTGCTACAGCGATAGCGCATTGCAAAAACAATATTCATCCGAGGTAAGTCCATATCTACTAATGTGTGGCAAATGCTGCCAGATAAGGCAGCGACGTCTTCTTCGAGAAATTTCATTACGGAAAAACTGCCGACGGCGTATCGACGATGTTCTTTCAAAATCGATTCCTGTTTACTGAAAGTACGTTAGAATTTAAAAACTTTGCTTGCTTAGAAGCACGAATACACGTACATCATCGTTCAAAAGTTTGGTATTGCTTTATTTAAAGAAGATCAATATTTCTTTACTACAAAAATTCATATATTTTTATTTTCTCTGTAAAGGCGTTTATTAGATTTAGCCCAAAAACGTTGGCGTCTCTACCTGGATTTAGTAACTTGTAACGAAATTTTTTCCGGCAATTTTTTATAGCTTTCTATTTTAAAGTTAGTATACAGCGTGTCCTTTTACTGCGTGAGTGGAAGAAAATTTCCCTTCCTAGAGTAATTTAGATCAAAAGTGTTCAAAAAAAAAATATTCAAAACCAGTGGCGCACAACATAAAATTATACTTAAGTATGCAGCGAATCAGAATCATTTTGGATTTATTTTGCTATTTATTTTCCTCAACAAGCACCTTACAAGGCAGGCGCCATAAATTCTCGGCCTAATATAGAAAAAATAAACTTGGTAAATACAACAATTTTATTTTCAATGTATCTAACTTCAATACTTTGTTACAACGATCAATTAATAATTCTATACCCTTTTAAAAATAATCTAAAGTTTTTTTCTCAAAAAAATTATTTTAGCTGCTTGCAACTCGCTATCTCCTTAAAACGATTCCTCATCATCATCATAATACAAAAACCATTGTCTCATCTCCTGTGACACGGGGCTCCAAAATCGGTTTCGGGTCGTTCCATACATGTTTAAAAATGAGCGTGCACATTCGATCCGACGTTCACGTTGTAAGCAGAAAGAAGATGCGGTACCATCTTGCACTAATCTTATTCATACCCAAAAAGGTTATGGGGAATTCGGCGAATACTTGTTTCAGAAATGTTAGACATCACTGCTAACTCCTTCACTTTCAAAAAGGCGATTGCTAATACCATTTCTTCAAATTGAAGTGTTTTTAGGCGTTATCAGTTCAATGGCCGACCGGGGCGCTCATCATCTTCAAGGGATTCTGCCCCAAACGGAAATATTTTTCCCCCTCTTTTACAGTGGAATCTGAAGGAGATAAATCACCATAAACGCCGTCTAAACGTTGTTTAATGTGATTAGGCGTGAGCCCCTCTTTTCTTTAAAAATTGAATGACCGAGCGGTACTCAATTTTCATTACCCGAGACATTTTCATGTACTAGTCAGTTAATGAAGGGAAATAAAAAGCAGGTCCAATTTTCTCACAAAAATTTTATTAACTATCAGGCGACCGGTTCGTGTTCAAAAAACACATCCTCAGGCAGCTATGGGACCACCATGAAATAAAACAAGCAAAAAACAAGTGACCAGCAAATTGTAAAGATAATTTTAAAATTGCACCAAAGTGACAAGTCAACCAATTAAAATACGTATGTAGTAACTAGTCACGTGTCTGGTGGCTACTAAAAACTACTACTCTTCGAGCCGTAATACATATAGTGTAGGCTTGCACATGTGTAACTATCACGCAACGGAGTTCGAACACGCTCGCACCTGTATAAGCTGTCAGGCCGAAAAGTTATGGCGCCTACCCCTACCAATCATTGCAAACTACTCTTATTGTTGTTTACATTTCCCTTTTAAAACTAACAAACAACGGGAGTCTCGAGGTACCGGGTTCGAACCTCGGGGCCCCTCACTCTCAGAGTAAGGTTTTTCCGTAGTTTTCCTTACTCTAAATTTGTCGAATGCTGAGGGTGAACATCTTAAGACGCTCTCGGGCGCATATCTCATGACTGGCCGTTGCCCCCTGTAATGGCGAAAGCTGTTGGGGGATGTGAAGGCATCAATTATTAAATTTTTATATTTAAAACAATAAACGTAACCCAAAATGTCTAAGAATGTTCATAAATTAGTTACGAAAGCTGCTCGAAACACTCTTTTGAATAAAAAGAATGGAAAAACAAGCAAAGTTACTGCTCTGTGTTCTCTAAAAACGCACCTAATAATCTTCTGTTGGTGGGTTCCCCTGTCACTAAAAAAACATGCCACGGGGTTTTCGGGGTAGTCTAGATGCACACTACATAATGAGTAGCGCGACTCTCGGGTGTATAAATTTTTTTAAACTAGTCGCAAATGCATGTCATGCAATGGTGTTTTATTCAGTGTGATAATAATGTCATCAGGTGAAGGTCTTAATCTGCGTGTAAACGCGAATAAACACAGTATGCGCCAAAAGGACAGTAAATGGAGCAATATACAGTATTTGGGGCTGTTATTTATTAACCTTCCGGAACTCGCACTTAATTTGTAACAAATAAATTCGCCGCGGGTCACACTCTGCATTTCCTGTGAACAATGATTTTTATGTTGAAATAATTTTTAATCATCGAATTAAATATAGTTTGTGTTTGTAACTAATATCTTTATTAAAAAAAAATGATTACATCGAGCATTAAACGTAATTAGATAACTGAAACTCAATATTCTCCTTCTTCTACGTCTTTGGATTGCTTAGATTGTAAACAAATACAATTGCAATGCTGTAAACACATCCATTTTCCACAAAGTCCGCAAGAATCCCCGTGTAGGTCGATTCTTTTTTCTTTCACAATAGTAACATCGTCCAACGGTGTTTGAAGTAGTCGCCACCATTTGCGGTTCTGCACTTTGCAAGACCTGCCTTATTCTTGATGCAATTAGTTTTGGTGTTTCGGGGTTCTCTGCACGTCTTCGCAAGGACTATCAATAAGTTGATAACCTAGCTTACGTAAGAAATATCCTTCTCTTTCTGTTTTCATTAGGATTGTTCATCGCAAAAATCATGTACTACTTTATGCCAGCCATGTTCAATAAAGAATAGAATATAACCATAGGCCACCTTTTTGTGTTTCTTGCACAGTTATAAGTTGCACATAACTTATCTAGAGTATCTACATCGCCTTTGGTGTTATTATAGTCTAGGAGCATGTCTGGTTTGCTAATAGTTGCATCTATTTTATCGTCACGATGTAAGCTGGATATAAGAAGAACACATCTATTTTTTCTGGGAATATATATGAACGAGAGTAGGAACTTTATGGAAGGCAAATATGCTAGAATTAAACAGGACGTGGGACGGGATTAGAGAATCTTTAGCAATTTCTTTTCTATTCTCCTGATTGTGCCAAGCAAAGTAAGTTATTTTTCAAGTAAAACTTCTAGCAGTTACAAATTTGAACACCAATTATCAGTAGTAATGTTACGACTACTACCATAGACAGGTTTGCAAAGTCTTAACACATCATCAGTTGGTGAGTTACTAACAGCACTTAGAGCATGTGGTTGTCGTCCTACATATACTTCTAAATTTAACGCGTAAAAGGTTTTCGCATCTACCAGTGCATATATTTTTAGTCCATATTTATTTGGTTTTTTGGCATTATTGCAAGAATATTTCCGCGAAATGCTTCCAATTTCCCGTCAACCATAAGATTCTCAAAAAGGTGTATATGCACTTTGACAATTTTTTCTACAAACTGATTAAACCCCTTCTCTTGTGGGAAAGCTAATTTATCAATACCCTTCCTTTCCTCACGAGAAATCAAATCGTAAAATCTAAGATAATAAAAAATAATAATAATAATAATAAAATAATAATAATAATAATAATAATAATAATGTTTATTGTCCAACAGGTAAACCCAATTACAGGACAAATAACCACTTGTGAACAAATAAATATTGATTTAAAAAACATGACATAACTATACAGAAAATATTATGTTTCGTGTATCTTGGCGCCAACTCTCCGGTGAAAATATCACAAAAATATCTTCTCAGCGTTCCTGATCATGTGATAGATTGGCGACCGCAAACGAAGATTGGTCCTCGGTTGGGGCATAGTAAAGGTTTGGGAGCAAAAACGAAGATGCTATTCGAGGTACGTGAATCCTATGTGGGAGACCAGCTGGCATACAGTCGATCCTATATTAATAAATTGTGTAAAATCGGGCGTTTATGGTAATCACGACGGGGATGACAATGAACGAAATTGATGCGATTCGAGAAGGGTGTTGTAAGAAGTATGCCAAGGCGGATATTCGCCATTAACTTTGAACGACAAGAATTTGAGGAATCGACGCTGAACATGTTCAACTGGAGCTTGATGGGACATATAGAAAGGATCCCCAAAACAATAGAGGGCATACTCCAATTTCGAGAGTCCCAAATGCAAAAATAAAGGGGATTTTAGCACTAGGCGTCATTGAAGTATTTGGACGTTCATAAGAAAACCCATCATTTTAGAGGCAGATGAAACAATTTTTCAATATGTATGTTAAACGATAAAGTTGGATCAAAAGTGACACCTAGATCTTTAAGATGGTAATCTTGTCGATGGAAATATCGTTGATTTGATAAGTGGAGATATATGGATTTGTTTTTCTCGTGAAGCACATAAAATTACATTTTACTAGAATTTAATGTCAGTGTATTGGATTTGACCACTCGGTAGTATATTAATGCTCGTCTGAAGACTCTCGATATCTTGTTGGCAGTTAAATTTTTACAAAACAGTTTAACATCATCGGAAATAAGCGAGGACTTGGCAAGATAAGGAGTTAAAGGTCGTTTATGTATAGAAGAACATCAATGGACCAAAAATTGGATCCTTGTGAGATACTGCTGCTAGAAAACAAATTCAAACGAATTAAATCCATTATAAAAATACATAGTTAGTTCTTTTTAAACCAAGTAAGTTTTTAATTAACAAGGAGAATTTGGGAGCTAAACCAAACGAGTCCAGTTTATATAGAAGTAATTCATGACTGAGAGTACAAATGCATGTGAGAAGCGGGAAGATAACGTCAACTTTTTCCGCAGTCATCTAAAGTTTCGCTTATAAATTTTTGTGAAAACAGGCCAGGTTTGTTACTGTCGAGCGTCCCTTCACAAAGCCGTGTTGGCAAGTTGCGATATGTGAGCGAGTATTCCTGTATATCGTAGTATATATAATATGTTCAAAAATCTTCGCAAAGTTATTTAGTATAGCGATGGGCTATAATTTCGAATTTGAGTAGAATCTCCCTTTTTGAAAGACAGGTACAATTCGTGCACGTTTCCATCTACCCGGGAAAAAAGTGGAGGTCCTGATGGCAAGATTAATAATCTGGCATAAAGGTATCGCAAAAAAGGGATTACATAAATTCCTAACACAGAAGCTCGGCACCAAGTCATCGCCGCGGTGGCCCTATCTGGAAAGGCAGCCCCTTTAATTTTAACCAAATTTGTCTTCTGTTGGTCGGAACCAAACTAAACGATTGTAGTTGTGGAAGATTGGGCGGAGGGTCGGTAACGTTGGACAAAGTATAAACTTGAGAAAATACTGTTGCAAAAGCGTCAAAAAATTTGTTGAGGATCGTCGAGGGTACTCCATCGAGCACCAATCTAACCGGGTTATGCGTGTAGTTCCTTCCCACTTCGTACAAAAAGACCATAGGCGTTTTGATTTTACTTTTATAGCACCTTCCGTTTGAGAAATATAAGCTTCATATGCACGGGGATATTTGCGTTTTTGTTAACGAGCGAAGTCTTCTAAATTTATGAAGAAAAGTAGAAATTTTTTCGTTATTTTCCATTTTTTCGATAGTAGTCTTTTAGTTTCAGATTACGTCGAATTTCCAAAGAGAACCAAGGTGGAAATTCTGAGTTATTGACAGGATTTTCTTGGGTACACACTCATCAAAAAAATTTTGTACAGCACGGAATAAAAAAGGTCAATCGCGAAATTGACATCGGAACGGTTTTAACAAAGTCCAATCATAATTTAAAAAGGTGATCGTAAAAGTTTATCAAAATTAGCTTTTCGAAAGTTGTAACGCAAATTACCCTGTGATGGAAATTTAGTACACTTCGGTGAACTTAAAATTCAAAAACAATACACAGAGCAGGATGGTATTGGATCTTCTGGTACAAAAGGATGCTTTATCTCTTGCGATTTCTAAAGTAGAATGGGAAATTACATAAAAAATAAGTCTAGAAGGGCGATGGTCAACATTTTTTGGGGCTCATTAAATTGATGTAGAAGGGAAAATGTAGAAGATGTAGATGAAGAAATAAAGTGAAATCTAGTTTTTACATTTACACGACCAGATCTTAAGACAGAGGTTAGATACAATAATCCAATAATTGCTTGCAATTCCAGAATGCAGTAGGCCTTGCATCCCTTCTTCTTTCGTATTTGTATCTGTATTTTCAATGTGTTTGTTGGTGTTTATTTACAATTTTGTTTATAAAATTATCTGTAAGAAAATGTTTCCATATTTCAATAGCGGTCTTCAAAACCTCGTACTGGTGCTTTCACACCTGGAAAAAAGTCCATTTCGTTTCTTTATACGTCCAAGAAGTGAGGCACGTGTTTTTGCGGGGATATACATTATTTTTATCCTCAGTCCTTTTTATTGGGAAAATTTAAAATTCCATTATCTCCATGTCGCCATCGTTACTGCCTTCTTCTATTTTTTATTTCCGTTTCGGTATTGTGTCCAAAATTTTTATATTTTCTGTTACGCCTTCGTCCTTCTTCTTCCACTTTCATTACTATCAACGTATTGTCTATCAAATTTCCCATTACTTTCATTCAAAAACACCCTTCCATCAAACCCTTTGCAACCTTTCCCGTTCTTTTTCATAAGACCCCATGCTAAAAAAATTAAATTTTAATCAAAATAACAAAAAAGAAAGGAAAAGTAAATTTACCTGCTCTTAGGGCAAAATTTGCTTTTTTAAGGACTCGCACGCAAAAATTTGGTTATTTTATAAGATACAAGAGCGATTTAGCACACCGTCACACTCCAGTCAAGGGCTGATCATATTAGGCTAGTATCTTCCTAAATATGATCAGTCTTGACTGGAATGTAGGTTGCTGTAGATTCCTGAAAAATGAGACGACGCGCATGAGAGCGGCGCGAAAATCCAGTACTGTATATTTTGGCGAATACCGTATAATCTGTACATATTTCTCACTGATAGTAGATTATCATTAAACAGTACTAATAACACCGACATCATATAGATACAGGGTGAGCCGGGAGGAACGGACCAAACTCCAAGAGTGATTTGTACACGCGAAAGTAATGTAGAGAACCTCATATGTTCTTACCATATTTTCATTTTTCAAGTTATTTATGTTCTTTTAATAAATGTCCAAAAATACCGGCATTTACCTAAACATTTTATGCTTCGTCTACAAAAGGTGCCTGTTGCTCTTCTGGTTGCTTCACGTCTTTCTTTAATATTGGCTGTAGTATTTCTAATACGTAGAATTAGTGCATCTCGAGAGCCGACTTTTACCTTTGTAAACTTCATTTTTGAACCAGACCCACAAACAATAGTCTAGTGGTGCGAGGTGTGGAGATTTTGGACGCCAATTAATAGGACCGCCGCGACCAATCAAAGCCCTGGAAACCTATCATCTAAATGTTGCTTAATCTGACGGGCGAAATGTGCAGGAGCTCCATCATGTTGATAATATTTTGCATACTGATGCTTAAAAGAACATCCTCTAGTAGTCTTTGTAATTCATTTTGTATAAAAATTAGGTAGTGCTCTCCTGTGAGGCGATTCTCCAAAATGAAAGGGCCATTTAAATAACTATGGACTATACCACACTACACGTTTACCAAAAACTTGTGCTAAAAATTACTTTCGACTGACTATACATGAAAGTTCCGAGTATTATTAATGCCACGACGATTATTATTTACCCACCGACGAAGATCCATACGCTTAGCAATAATCTTCGGTTGTAGGTGCTATATACCGCTGAATATGATAACAAAATTATTAACATGATTTTGAGCCTCGAAGGGATTGATTTAGATAGCCGGTACGTCGTATGTGATAAGACTGATAAGTAAGATTCGAAAAAACGAGTGCAACGTCAGAGGCGTATCGCGCAAAAGTAGGTACGTGAGATATAATACTATTAAAAAATAATATATTGATACCTTTTATTGACGTCCTGATGTCCACTGCGACAAAATACTACTGCCCCAAGACGTCAAGACGTCAATAAAAGGTAAGAATATATTATTTTTTAATAATACTATATTTCATGTACCTACTTTTGCGCGATACGCCTCTGACGTTGCATTCGTTTGCTGAAACCTTAGTGATAAGAAGCGAAAAAAGTTTTAATGTCCAATGTACCTGACTTTTTGTTTTACATTGCAAGGATTTTTTATTTTATTTAAGGCGTACTCCAAAACAAGCGAAAATTTGGACCATTTAAAACAACGCTAGTTAAAAATTTTATGCTATAATAAGAGTTTTTTACATTATTTTCACGTGTATAAAACACTCCTGGAGTTTGGTCTGTTCCTCCCGACTCACCTGTATACGCATATCTGTCTAATTGTATCTCGTTCTTTCATCAAAAATTATGCAGGAAATGCATTTGTTGTAGCTGTAAGAAAACTATTTTCACAAAACAAGATTGAATAGACACCTGTCTTAGCATACTTCAACGCGAATTCCAAAGAGGTCAAGTGGATCTCTTACTCGAAGGGCCATCGTTTCGAACATGATAAGAGGCCGAGTGAATCTTAGCTCCATAAATAACAGCCTTCCTATCATCCTTTGAACTAGTCTTCACCATTTAGTTAAGCATCGGAGAATGCTTTCGAAAATAGCCTTTTTCTCACTCTAATTTAACAGATACAACGTAACCTTTTTCAACTTGTGGCACATCGGAATGAATACCGGTGTGAAAACAGCAGCCTAAGATAGCAGCCAATTTTTACGGAAACACCCGAACGTCCAGTGACGTCCATAATAACGGTAAAATTTAAGATACACCGCTACGACTTTTACTAAACACCAAATGGCGGCAAATTTACGGTTACATTAGAAAGGGGGTGCATCTTCTATACCGATAGGGAGTATATTCCCTAAACAGCGTTAACTTGCCGAGGTTCCCTGAAATTTAAGAAAATCGCTAATGTAAAAATTCTATCTCCGGTGTTATTCGCCGGAACATAATGCGCTTTGGCAGTCATCTTCCTAGCCTTTGTGAGTTACTCCCCAATTGATTAAACTTGCCGAGGGTCCCTGGGGGTAAAAATTAGGGAAAAAGGTAATGAAAAAAATTTATATCTCCGGTGTTATTCCCCGGGAAAAACATAATGCGTTTTGGCAGTCATTTTCCCTAGCCTATAGGGAGTATCTCCCAAATATCATAATTTGCCGAGGGCCCCCTGGGGGTGAAATTTATGAAAATCGTACGAAAAAAAAATTATATCTCCGGTGTTATTCCCCGGAAATAATGCGCTTAGGCAGTTATATTCCCGGTTATAGGGAGTATACACCAAAAAACATCTTTTAACTTGCCGGGGTTCTAGGGGTGAAAAATTAAAAAAAATCGTATTGCAAAAATTATATCCCCGGTTATTGCCGGAAATAATCGCTTTGGCAGTTTATTCCCAGTCCTATGGGGGAGTATACACCCCAAATATCGAAAAATTGCCGAGGGTCCCGGGGGGTTAAAATTTTAAAAAAAAAATCGCTATTGAAAAATTATATCCCCCGGTTTTTTCGCCGGAAATAATGCGCTTGGGGAGTTATATTCCCAGTCCTATAGGGAGTAACACCCCAAAATCGTTAATTTGCGAAGGCCCTGGGGGGAAATTTAAAAAAAATCGCACATGCAAAAATAATTTTCTCCGGTGTTATTCCCCGGAAATAATCTGCTTTGGCAGTTATTTTCCCCAGTCCTATAGGGAGTATACACCCCAAATCGTTAACTTGCCGAGGGCCCCCGGGGGTAAAATTTTATGAAAATCGGTAATGAAAAAAAATTATTTCCGGTGTTTTCGCCGGAAAATAATGCGTTTTGGCGGGTTCTTCCTAGCCCCTATAGGGAGTTACCCCCCAAAAAATATCTTTAAAAAACTTGCCGAGGGTCCCTGGGGGGGGGAAAATTTATGAAAATCGCTAATGTAAAAATTATTTTCCCCGGTGTTTTTTCGCCGGAACTAATGCGCTTTGGCAGTTATATTCCCAGTGTTATGGGGGAGTATAACCCCCAAAAAAAATATCGTTAACTGCCGAGGGTCTTGGGGGCAAAATTTAAGAAAATCGCACATGAAAAAATTATATCCCGGTGTTATTTGCCGGGAAAAAAAACTAATGCGCTTGGCCCAGTTATTTTTCCCACTCCTATAGGGAGTATACACCCGAATATCGTGAACTTCCCGGGGGCCCCCCGGGGGGAAATTTAAGAAAATCGCACATGAAAAAAAATTATATCCCGGTGTTTTGCCGGAAAAAAAAAGCGCTTTGGCAGTTATTTTTTTCCAGCCTATAGGGAGTATACCCCCCAAAAATATCGTTAATTTGGCCAAAGGCCCCCTGGGGGTGAAATTTAAGAAAAATGCAATGCAAAAATTATATCCCGGTTTATTCCCCGGGAAAACATAATGCGTTTTGGCAGTTATTTTCCCCAGTCCATAGGGAGATCCCCCCAAATATCGTTAATTTGCAAAGGGTCCCTGGGGGTGAAATTTAAGAAAACGACATGAAAAAAATAATTTCCGGTGTTATTCGCCGGAAACTTTAAGCGTTTTTGGCAGTTTATTCCCAGTCCTATAGGGAGTATACACCCCAAATATCTTTAACTTGCCGAAGGCCCCCCTGGGGGGGTGAAATTTAAAAAAAATCGACATGCAAAAAATTTTTTCCGGTGTTTTTCCCGGAACATAATGCGTTTCGCAGTTATTTTCCCCACTCCCATGGGCGTAATTTTCCTCAAATACGTTAATTTGCCGAGGGTCCCGGGGGGTGAAATTTAAGAAAAATCGAAACATGAAAAAATTGTATTCCGGTGCTATTCGCCCGAACATAAGCGCTTTGGAGTTTAATTCCCACTGCCTGGGGATTGAACGACCATGTAAAAACACTTTTTGGGAAAATTTAAAAACTGTAAATTTTGGAACAAAAAGATCGTATGAAAAAATTGTAGGGGGACTTTTTTTTGGGAAAAGATCGCATGACTTTCTCAAGTGAAAATTTTTCCTCCAGATAAAAAACCTAGAATTTTCAGGTTTTTTGGTGAATATTTAAAAAAAGGCGTAATGGAATAATTGTGTCGGTTTTATCTAGATTAAGAAAAATTTTATTTGCAGAAAACCCAATTCTTAATTTATATTCTATTTTTCAGTTTCTTTTTTGAGATCAGTTAAAGATTATTATAATTAATCGCAGTTTTTCGTTGCAAAAAAAGGAAAAAAATTTGTTGGATCACAATATTCTAAATTCATTCATATAGATAAAAATAGCAGGGCCCAAGGACAGACCCTTTGAGGTATCCTGGTTAATAGTAAGAATATCTAAAAAAAAACTTTTAAAAATTTAAAAGCTGCAATCTATCACGGAGGAAAGATGTAATAAGTTGTATATTATGAACAAAAATATTAGGAAGTTACTCCCCAAATATTGTAAGTTGAAAAAAAAATGAACCAGGGGATTTATGCTATGGAAAAAACTCTGTCGGCGCTTGTTTTAAAAGTATTGTTTTTAATACTTCGCATAAATCACAGATATTGTTTCGGAAGGCAGTTGGGGGTTTGGGGATGCACGATAAAAGCATGCGGCAAGATTTAAAAAAAAGTTTTGGGAGCAGGTGTTTGACTTCCGCCTATAGTCTTTCAAACCCTTTTCCTTCTAAAGTTTGGTTTTTAATGAATTGTTCGAAAAAATATATAGCCAATCCCCGCAATTTAGAATTGTCTTGTTTGAAAGGATGGTGTTTCCTAGGAGAGTTTCCCAACCGTTGCAAATTGGCATTCATTTACAAGTCGTTTTAAAAGTTCCTAAAAACTTTTGAAGGGGAAAACCCATTTTTTTCCCTATATAGGAGAGTAATTTGAATCAAAAAAAGTTTTCCCTTCTTGGAAATATTTAAAATTATAAAAGCGCAGTGGGGGTTTATTTTCAAAATGGCATTTTTAAAAAAATTTTCATTGATTAAAAAATGGAAGGGGGGGAAAATGATTAGCGAAGCGATAGAGATAACTTTAAGAAAAAAACCCGGGGAAAAAAACCCCAAATTGTCCTTTTCAAAAAAAAAAAATATGAAGGATATCAATTGCAAAGCTAGAAAAAACCCTCCCCCAGCATCTAAGGTTTTGTATCAGGAATACGTTTTTTTTTTTTTTTCCCCCCCCGGCCAATTTAAAACTTTTTAAAAGGACAAACCCAAACGGGTTTTGGTTTCTAGGAATTATTTTCCGTTCGGAATGTTTGAAAATTTCCCTAAAATATTTGGGAAAAAAGGGTAATTTTTGGGGGATGATTTTTTGGGGAATGTATGGGGAATAAGTTAAAAGGAAAAGATTGAGGAATAAAAAAAAGTGTAAAAAGTTGCAATTTTGGAAAAATAGGTTTTTAAAAAAATTTTTTTTTAACTTAAAAGGATTTTAAATTTTTAAAAAAATAAAAATCTATTTTTTTTTGTTCGGGTAAAGTAAAGGAATTGATTGGGATGAATTTTAAAAAAATGTTTTTTAAGAAATCTTTTTTAAAAATAGGGTTTTTGGGCTTTCGGGGGAGTATAAAATTTTTATTTTTTTCTATTATTTTTCAGTTATTTTTTTATTAAGTATTATTTTTTTTTTTATTTTGTTTTATTGAAACAATTTCGATTTTTATTCCCTTAATTGGGGGGTATCTGTTGGGCGAATAAAGTTTTTAAAAGTTTATTTTTTAAAATTTTTTATATTATGAGAACATTTAATCTCTATTCCCCCATCATTTCAATAAATCCATCTGATGGCAAACTAAGAATGGGATTTTCCGAAATTAAAGCCCCACTTTAATGCAATTTTTGGTTTCATTCACATATTTTCTTCTAGCAATTTTTTCGTTTTAAAAAACCAGTTGTTTCATTTATAACATTGTTTCCAGTTTTTTTTTTTCGAAAAAATGCATTTTTGTTTATTTCTTTACACTTAAAATTTTTAAAAAAATAAAGAAGATGCTTCTTTGGTCTCCCTTTTTTCTACAAGCTTCCGTGAACTAATGTTGCCTTTCTTAGTTTTCAGTTCAGCGTTGGTAAGGGGACCACAGGATTTTTTTCAATATTTGGCTTTCCATTTGACTTTTATTCGCTCAAAAAGGGCCCCACATAATCTTTTTTCTATTTTTTTTATATGGACCCCCGTGAAGTTTGGTGCTTGCTTTTTTAGTTTCCTTTCTTTGGTCTTTTTTCAGCTGTTCCCTCTTCACAATTTGATTGGAATTAGTCACTTGTTCTCCTTTTCTTTTGATTAAAACTCATTTAACGGCAAGTTAACAATACGTAAGGGAAATACTCCCTGTAGGTGGAATAAATGCCAAAGCGCACTGTGTTCCCACGAAAAACACGGAGAAATAATTTTTTGCATGTGCGATTTTTTTAAATTTTCACCCCCCGGGGACCTCGGCAAGTTAATGATATTTGGGGGGGAGTATACTCCCCCATAGGGGCTAGGGATGACTGCCAAAAAAGGGATTTTTTGTTCCCACGAATAACACCCGGGGATTAATTTTTTATGTGCGATTTTTTTAAAAATTTCCACCCCCCAGGGACCCCGGGAAGGAACGAGGTTTTTTTTTGGGGTATATCCCTATAGCACTGGGAAATAACTGCCAAAGCGCATTATGTTTGGCGAAAACACCGGAGAATAATTTTTTATTTGTGATTTTTTTAAATTTCACCCCCCGGGGGGGCCCTCGGCAAGGGGTTTAAAGATTTCGGGGGTGTTATCCCCATAGGAGGGAATATAAAAAAAAACCAAAGGCATTATTTCCGGCGGAAAAAACAACCCGGGGAAAATTTTTTTCATGTGCGATTTTTTTTAAATTTACCCCCCGGGGACCTTCGGCAAGTTAACGATTTTTTTTGGGGGATACTCCCATAGGGGGCTGGGAATATAACGCCGAAGGATTAGTTCCGGCGAATAACCCCGGAGATAAATTTTTGCAATACGATTTTTTTTAAATTCCCCCCCCGGGATCCTCGGGAAAATTAACGTGTTTTTTTGGTGTATATTCCCCATAACACTGGGGGAAAATTAAAAGCCTAAGGATTTTTTTCCGGGAATAACACCGGAGATATAATTTTTTTCAGTAGCGATTTTCATAAATTTACCCCCAGGGACCCCCGCAGTTAATGATATTTGGGGAGATAATCCTATAGGATAGGGGAAGATGACGCCAAACGCATTTTTCCGGCGAATAACACCGGGATTAATTTTTACATTACCGATTTTTATAAATTTCACCCCAGGGCCCTCGGAAGTTTATCATATTTGGGGAGTATACTAAAATATAGGATAGGAAGATGACTGCCAAAAACGCATTATGTTTCCCGGGGAAAAAAAACACCGGAGATAGAAATTTTTTAATTAGCGATTTTTAAAAAATTTAGGAAAAAACCGGGGAAGTTAACGTGTTTTTGGGAAATTTTTCCCATCGGTATAGAAGATGCACCCCCTTTTAAGAAAAACCCTAAAATTTTCGCCATTTTGGGGTTTTGAAAAGTCGTAGCGGTGTATCTTAAAAAATTTTACCGTTATTATGGAGCCGGGGGGTTCGGGGTTTCCGTAAAAATTGGTGTATCTTTGGCTGCTGTTTTTTACACCGGTGGAATGAATGTACCTTAATTCGCAATACTTATTTCCCAAAAAACCCTTTTCACCGTAAATCTAATAGGATTCGGGCATTAATTTTGAAGGTTTCACTTGTACGGAGTCAGTCACGTTTATTGGGGAGAAAAAAGAAGGGAAAAAGATGATAAAAGCGATGGTTTCGTGAGGGCCGGAGTGCGCTTTTAAAAAGAAAAGGCGTGTTTTGTGAAAAAAATGTCAAAAGAAGTAATAATTAGAGTAACCAAAAAATTTCGGATGCTAGGGGTCGGGATTACGGGTATATAAGAATACAAAAAAATTAATAAATAAACTAAACCCCTAGAGAAGAGGCATGTAGTGTCGACCTTGAAAAAATCTGTTAAACCGCCCTGAGAGAGATTTTTTTTAGTAACCCGGGTTTAGCGTTTTAAAAGATTAGGGGGAACGGTCAAGGTTATGTATTTTTCGTGGGGCGTTTTGAAAAAAATAGCTGGTGTTTTTTGTGTGTTGAGTTTAACCAAGTACATAATTGGTATCGTTTCAATAGAACAAATTTCATACCTAAGAAAAAAATGCCTGTAATAGATTTTGTACTAATTTAAATAAGTATGTTCACTTTTTCCCCCCTTTAAAATATGGGCGATAGTGCAGTTTTTTTTTAATATGCAATGTTGTTTTTGGGGCAAATTTGGACAGAATGATTGCCAGGCATGTCCATGGATTAAGATATGAGAAAAACAAGAATGAAAAAAAACCTTTACATATTCCTCATCATTTTTTAATTTGTTTACCCTTTTAATTTCCGTTTTCGGTTGGTGGGGAAAAAAAACTTTTAAAAAAAAAGTTTTTTCGGGCAATACGTTCCCAAAAGTACCATTACCCCACAAACACAATTACAGAATCATTTTCCGCGAATGGGGAAAAAGGGTGCAGAAAAAAAAGTGTGTAAAAAAGTGATTTTTTTTTCCAAAAAAAAAAATGG
This sequence comes from Dynastes maya, assembly GCA_029619315.2. Classification (NCBI taxonomy): domain Eukaryota; kingdom Metazoa; phylum Arthropoda; class Insecta; order Coleoptera; family Scarabaeidae; genus Dynastes; species Dynastes maya. Next base: position 19,146,097 of record JAROYE020000010.1, on the reverse strand, counting down.
ATTTTCCCGGATGAGACGGGCCCCATATAAAAAAAAAAGTTTGTGAATGTAACAGCTCGCTTTTTATCTAGCGAGAACACAGCTCTCGATTTTTAGCTTGCAAAAATGTTAACAATACCCCGGAAAAAAAATTCAAAAAGAATAAGAACGCTTTGAAAAAAAAATTTAAAATTTTCCCAAAAGTCAAGTTGTGATGATTGGACAGATAGGCAGCAAGATGTTAAAATGTTGGGCGACCCTTAAAACATATATTTAATTTAATAAACCTGCGTGTGTTGCTTTGCATTTAGGGTGAAGTTTTCGACAAAAAATTTCGGAAAGCAGGTTCGTAAATCCCCTAAACTACAAGACTGAATTGTCATTCAGGAAAACATTTGACATAGTGGAGATGTAAAAAATAAAAAATTTCACACATTAAAGTACGCCAGGGATTATGGAGTCAAATTGGCAGATGTTTTAAGGAAAAAAACCCCTTTTTAAAACTTAGAGGCCGTTTATAATAAGTGAAGAATAGTGAATTTTTAAGGATTTTTAAAAAAAAAGTTTTTTCATGCAAATGTAACTTTCCCTTTGATGTGGAGAGATCGTTTTTATGTAAAGAATATTTTTTTTTCGACGAAAGGTTTTAAAGAAAATAATGTGGAAACATATGCAATGATGGGGAAGTTTAAATAGTTCAAACCTGATGCTCTAATTTTTTAATAATTAGCAAGTAAGTTTATTTTGAATTTTTGTATTCTTTTATAAACCCGAAAAAACCACGCCATGCGATCCCCAAAATTGTGGTTACTCTGTAATAATGTTTTTAAAAAAGGGTAATAAAGTAGAGCAGGGAATGTCTCTGCGATAATAGTGTTTTCACGGAGTGCGGGGTGTGCAAAAATCTATTCTCGCTTTTGTCAGGTCCCCTTGTTTTTTTGGTTCAGTTTAGGAAAAGAGAGCGTGCGTTTTGTTTTTTGTACGGTATTCGTTATAAATAATAATTTTTAATTTAAAAAAGTTTTAATATAACAACGTAAAAAAAAAAAAGGCCCTTTTTGGCACAGTAAAAAAAGTTTATCGTGACATTCCGGATTTTGTCAAAAAAGTTTACATTTAAAAAAAAAAAAGTTTTTTGGTTGTTTTTTTTCGAACGACAGTTTTTAAAAGAAATTCTATTCTAAATGTATAGCAAGTTACTGGAACCCACATTTTCCCTGATTAGTACAAAAGATTTGGAAAAGTGTACTGGTGCACAATTTTGGGGGATATTAGTACGTTAAAAAAAAAATCCAAAATCTACCCACGTCAAGTATTGAGTCTATGATCGATGGGGCTGCGACAAAAGCGTTTGGGAAGCCTTCTCTTCTTGAAACGGTTGGAATGTTTTAAGTTATGTGTAAAGCGATGTTTTACATCTTGTGCAGAAAAATATTTTGACAATATTTACCCGAGGTAGGGGCGCATTAATAGCAAGTACAAAAATATTTCTTTCAAATCTCCCAAAAATTTTCGATATTTTACGCACAGTGTCCTGGTATTCGTGAAAAAACCCCAGCCGATTCTTAGACGTGAGGAACATGGTTGCAGGAGCTCTTTATTATGCTGAAATTTCCCCAAAAAAAGCAAAAAAACTGGTATTTACAATTCAATCCCCGCGAAGCTGCAGTATTTAAAAAGAACCAGACAAAATTTTAAAATTTTCGTTGAAATAGAGTTTTCAAAAAAATTTGTAACAACATAAAGGGTTTCCCTGACGAAAGAACAATTACAAAATAGAGCGTTGTCGTTATGGAGCACTGTAGAAAAGTTTGAGAGGCGTTAGAGGAAGATTCCGTTTTATCCTATTAAAATTGGAGGGCACGGGGCTAATCCATTAAAAAGGGGTTCAAAGAGGGTTCAGAGTATCACATTGTTTTTTTACCCCGGCAAACCCTTTTAGCGAGACAAAAAATTTTTTAAGGACTTTACCAGTGGTAATACGATAATGGGGCTTTACTTTTAAGGGTTTTTCTATTTCCCCTGCAGCTCGCCAAAATGCTTGAAAAGCTGCTTAAAAGGAAAGAGTGTTTCACCACTTTTCAAAAAATATTTCTTTATTGGTTCGTTTTTATTTTTCGATTTTTACTTATTTTGGTATTGTATTTACTGAAGGAAACTTACCTCGTTTGATTATAAATCGTATACATCAATTCGGGAAAAAAAACAAAGGGGAAAAAAACGTTTTAAAAATATTTAATTTATTAAATGGTTCAAATTGTGCCTTTGATGTAGCAGTTAGCCGCCCTCTTACGGTGCCGTTGAGGGGGCCCTCTGTATTAAAAACGCCAGACCTGTTGATCATATTTGTTTTTTAAAAAGTGAAAAATCTTTTAAAAGGCCGGCTTTAAAAATTTCCTTAGTTAGAACACAAATATCTGAGAAAAATTGGTTTTAAATTTTGTGTGATAGGGACATCCAAATCTAAAAAACGCACGCTTTTAAGGTAAACAGAAGCGCGTACGCGGAGTTACTCAAAGTCAACGTCGGCTCATCAGTGTAAAGCAAACAGAACGCGATGCGCCTTCCAGATAGACCAGAGGGTACGTACATATCGGCATATTCACACACATTTAACCGGCGTATATACGCACGTATAGCTGAAAATATATACCATCACGTATCTACTCAATGATAGCGCCATCAGCAGCTAGAAACACATATATACCCATGCAGGATTCTACGGGTACGACTCTGCGCGTACTATCCCATGCAAATCACGTCACTTCTAAACGGGCGAAATCGAATCGACAAACGAAACTCGCTAGATCTCCACAGCGTGAACATGTCTTCTCTGTTCATGTTTATACTTCTATAGAAGAATGGAAGAGACCCTTCGATTCTTCGACTCGATTGAAGATTGGAACGTTTGATCTAAGCCACGGTTGACATGTTCATAGGGAATTGCATCGTGTATAGGTATTACATGCAGTAGTAAAGGCTCTTGCCTTTTCTAATAGATTTTCCTATCTTTTTTTTTGCCAATGAACACAAGAAAAAGATTACGAAACAAAGAGGAAGTTTTGTACTTGCTCTCAAGTTTAGTTAAATTGCTTATGTTAAAGTATTTCCATAATGTTATTGATATTAAAGCGATATACAAGGGGTGATCGTAAAATAAGGTTCCATATTTTTTAAAAATAGACAGCATTCTTTATTTCCTTAACATTACACATCGTTTTAAAGGTAAAAACTTAAGCTATTTTTCGACATAATCGCCATTTCTATCCAAGCATTTTTGCAGACGGTGCTCCAGCTTCTGTATCCCTATGTCGTAAAATTAATTTATAATTAATACATGAATTTCGTTTTAATACATTTATAAAAATTTACCATCTGGAAATATACAAACATACACTTAGTGCGTCTCTGTATCATGTTTACTATGCGCGGCTTCTGAGTCATACCCCTTGCGATTTTGCCGTTCACTGGTAATTATAAATAGGAGGCAAGTCAGAATTGATAAGTTTGTTGTTGTATTTTCTCATATAAATTGCCTCTAATATACTAAGTTATGATTTGTACAGGAATACATAACCTCTGAATCAATATGATTGATGAGATTGTGTGATAAGGCCAATACTTCCATTCTTGACCTGTCCCTATAACAAAAGCTTCCAATATTTTGACTCTTTCAGAACAGATTTTTAACAGAATTACACTATTGTGTGTGTTTCTAGCATTTACCAACAAAAAGTTAAGGATGGTAATAGTGACTAAAAATATAATAATATAATGGATGCAGCAAACATGGGAAGTGGTTTTATATAATTTTATTTCTAGTCAATCTACCGAACACCTACATATTTAATTCAATAGTTGGGTACAGCTTGCTATCATGTGATAGTGTTTCCTCTAATAGGTACCTTAAACTAACAATATGTACAAATCAGTTTGTGGCCTGTAATAACAAAATAAATGTGAGCGAAAAAAAAAAAAATAATTGGAATATATAAAAAAGTAGCAGGTGTGCGCAGATGCGTTAATCCACTTGTTTAATCCCCTTGAAGGTGTTGCCCTTATAAAATAAATAATTTTTATTGAAAAATGGTGGATTTCATAAATTAATTGTTGTTGAACATATCTCCAAAATTAATTAAAATATCGCTTGAAATTTTGGTGCACATAATCTATTGCCCACCATGATACTTGGCAAAATCACTAATAAAGAGAATAAACAACAAAGGACCCATACGTACCCATGCTATACTCCTCTCACATTAGTAAGGATATTAGAAATTCGCCCATTAATTTCGGCAATGTGTTGCCGATTAGAACTATACGAGGCAATCCAATTATGCGTGGTTCGAGACGAATGCCATAAGCTGAAGTTTAGGAATAGTATGCTGTGATCTGTCGAAAGCTTTGTTTAAATTCATGAAAATTCCATGATATAATTGATCAATAGGCTGTAAAATAGCCGATTTAGTGGATCTTTCTCAAAAACTGTGTTGCAAGGAAACTGAGTATGTTGTGATGGCCTAGAAATGTCGTTATCTCTCACAAATAATCTTCTGCATGTTCTTAGAAATGGAGGGTACCAAAGAAATTTATTTGTAATTCTGCATTATATTTCTTTCTCTCATTTTATGAAATGGTATTACGTTTGTCGTTTTTAGTATTTTCGGAAAAAAAAACATCATCTATTATGGATCCATTAGTTATAGGAGCAATGAAGTGAATATTTTGTTTCAAAATGTTGTTATTAATGGTGTCAATACTAGCAGATTTTGACAAATTGAGTCGAGTATAACCTGATCCTTTTTATTGCCTTATACACTCCTAAATGTAAGTTCAATGATGTATGTATATTATGAATCTAGCAAGTACCAAATTTACCTTTTTCTGAACATGTTGACAGATGAAAAATTCTATTTAAAGATTTGATATTTTATTTGACTTAATAATAGTGATGTACATCACTTTTGAAATTCTTATCGATGACGAATGACTATAAACCTTAACTAACATAAAAAATGAAATTGCATTTTTATACATGTAAAGCCTAGTTCGAATAAAAAAAAGTGTGCTACTCTTCTTCTCTGATTGAAATTTTGATTGTCCAAAAGCAACACCTATTTTTGCCCAAAATCTCGTATTCTACTCCAAAAAATATAAGTAAAATACATCTTACTTACTATACATAAATTCACGCTTTATCGTTTTTTAAAAAAATGAAGAAATCGATTTCCCAATAGAAAAATCTTTGCTAGATTTATTTTCTGCGTGTTTATTGTGACTCAAAGACTAATTACTTTGACACAACGCGCTGTTCAATTCTTTTTTTGTTGTTTGCATCAACAATAGTATTACTACTTGCCTAATTTAACCTACCGTTTAGCGTAATATGTAATAATGGAGGCGATTGTACAGGCTTAATTTAGATCACTTGTACATTAACTTATAGAAAGGAGAATATATTGCAGCAGTTACAGTGGCCCAGGCATTCAGTTTAAATGAAGAAGTTGCACGGAGAAAACTTAAAAAGCAAAAAAAAAAAGAGAAAATTGATGGGAAGGAAATGAAAACATGTAATTAGATAAAATCTGTATAAAGGGATTTCACGCTGAAAGTTATTTTTGCTGATATTAATAGTTATATCTTTGTGCATAGTTTGCGAAAAAATTTTAATAATTTTAAATTGTTGGTAAATAATATAAAAAGAATTGGGATAAAACTTGAACCTTATGGCATACCCGATTTTGAGAGCTCAAATTTTAAACGATGCACGTGGATTCTTGACATTGCTTCTAGAACCATTCATTTCTTCTCAGCTATTCATTGCAGTCCTTTTCCCAAGCATTAGCAACAGTTGAAAGTTTCCTATTCTTGACTAATAAATTTTCATACCCTTCTTCTTCGCTACGAATTTCTTCAAAAACTTATCGAATTCCTTTCGCTAGCTTTATTTCATGGTATGGTATTCGAATCGGCATTTTCGACACAGCCGTCCCTCATCCGGTTCTTTCCAAAAAAAATCCTCCTCTTCAGAAATGAATTATTTACATAAGAATCCTTCGGAGGGATAAACAAATATGCGAACGGCAAATTCGTCCCTAAACGTCTACTATGGGACTTTTTTCCGATACAGCGGGCGGGCTCGTTCGCATCCCGAAAGCCGTTTTTACGAGCCTCTGACCAAGACAGGGAAAAAGATTCTATTGGCGATTATTTACGCCCGGATGGGAACACGCGTCGGAAATGGAATGCGAATTCAATAATGGAAAAAGAGAAATGGAGGAAAATTGCATATTATTTACTTCGGAATTCTCTTTTTTCCAGGGTTGTGGAGATGTGAAGATTGGGATGCAGTACCAGAATGAAAGCTTATGTTGCGTAATCGTCGTAAAATGGAACGTGTAGTGGGAAGAAGTTTTATCGCATTTGTTATTCTCTAGATTCAAATCGCCTCTCTAGGCCCGAGGATTGTTCGTTAATGAGAATTCGTTGACAAGAACGTGACTTTCAAATGAAAAACTATTTTCGGACTGTTTTGTTGGTGATTAAGAGAAATATACTAAATTGCTAGTGAAGTCATTGACAATAACCAGACACATCAATAGAATAGGCCACAACTGACGTATCGCTCGCATACATTACTAATTTTTCTGAACTAAAGAATTTGGTAGGTTATTTAGTATCCAAAAATATAAGCGGACCCCAAAAAAACCCCTGCGGATGTTAAGGCAGTGTTACTCTGGCCTGAACAACCCAATCCAACAACGCAAAGAGATCTATTGCTATTACAAATGACATAACTCAATCCAACAAATAACCTCTTATTCCAACCGCATGGAGTTTTTCTTTAAGGTGACATAGATCTAGGTTATCGAAAGCCTAAGATAGAAAAAAAAAAAACTCCCGCATCATATTTACCCTGCTAGGTATCGCAAAATATATTGGATTTAGTAAAAATTCTTCCGACCTATTATACACTATTACCTTAAAAACTGGAAAAAACACTCAATATTGAAACAGATCTACAATTATTGGGATCATGCGGATCTCCTCTTTCTAAAATTGGAACAGGTTTAGCTATTTTAAAAGTATTTGGAAAAATTCCCGTGGTTATTGATTTGTTCAATATTGTAAATGGTAGATCCAACAACTATTCGCAACATGCTTGACAATTTTTGCATAAATACCATCAATAGCAGTGGTATTTTTATTTGTTTAAAATATTAGGGCACTAAACATTTCTTCGTGACTGATCTCACTAAACGCGATTGTATTTGCCACAAAAGCTGACAGGCTATACCGACTGGCTCTTGGCGTACCAAACCTAGCGGAAACCTTACACATTGGGGCTTGTAGAAAAGTGTGTGCAAAAAGTTCTATATACATCTTCATATATGTACGAAAATTTCAAATACATCTACACTGAGAGAAAAAAATGCATTGATCCAACAAAAATATGGACAACCAACCAAAAAATTTAGGTTAAATACAGTCGACCGATATTTTTGGTTCAATCAACATTTAACGTTGCTTCAAAATATATTTGTTAAATCAAACGTAACAGAGGCGTTAATCCAACAGTGCGCTTAAACTCAGTTTAAGCAATTTTAGTGGTTAGTGTAACATATTCATTTGATTGAATTAAACTTATCCCTTGTTCATTCTGTTCCCGTAATTTCGTCAGGTCAACAAAATTATAGTGTTGCGTCAACACAAAAACTTGTTGCGTGTAGAATATAAAAGTGTTAGCTCAACCATTTTTCTTATTCAATTTAACAAATCTCTTTGTTGTTTTGAGTACCTTCATTTGTTAAAATTGATTTAATGAATATGAATGTAAATACTATTTTGTTACGAAATTGAATTCTTTTGAACAAATTCAAGTTCAAAAGAATTCAAGTTTGTAATAAAATAGTATTTATAAATTCAAACTTTGCAACAAAATATTTAGTATTTCACGTTGACATGTAGAATTTACTCCTGAAATATTTTTACTTAAAAACACAAATTTAAGTGTGGAAGAAAGAAATAAAAGGCAATATTCCATCCTAACTAATATATTCAGCACTGATATACAAAAGACAATACATCAGATATGTAATAGTAACACCAGGCCAATATTAATCTGAAACTACAAAGTTATATAATAAACACATATATACGAATAAGTACTTCCTAATTACATGTACATTAAATGTTGTAAATCAATTTGATAAGACTGTCTAAATGCTCGTTTCATGTTTTCTTCTCCCAAGAATGGGTATGAGCGCTTTGATTTGTTGTATTCCTCGTGGAGGGTGTGCTGACGTTGTTCCAAATTGGTGCTACTACTGGAGCTTGCTGAAGCTTCTGTGACTGGACTTAAAATAAGTGTGTCAGTAGACATATTATCTGCGAGGAGTAAACCTGCGCCACTTTCGGGCACAACTTTCAATAAACGTGTATTGTGCGTGTATTGAAAGTTGTGCCCGGCTATATCCAAATCTTGCAGCAAACAATACAGTCAATTACTGATTCACTCAAGATTGTATCCGAAATCGAAAACACACGTGTGTAGGTTCCTTTCAGTTTCCAACAAGACCGTGAGAGGCAAAAACATACAACAATTTACTTTGACGACATTTAAATCACCACATAATATTATATAAAAAATTGTGGTTATGTGTGGACGAAACAACAGATCCTAAAAAACATTCTGCGGTTAATGTGATGGTACGTACAATGGAACCACATAAATCGTCACCTTCAATTCTATTAGTTTCCTGACGAGTATAACAGTGTACTGCCGAAGTAATTTCAAAGTTAGTATTAAATACATTGGAAAAGTTTGAACTTTCAACAAACGAACTGTTGATGTTTATGAGTGATGGTGCCGCAAACATGCTGTCTGTAGGCCGGTCTCTTAAAAAACATTGTGCTAACTTGTTACACATTACGTGTAAAATTCATGCTTTCAGTAATGTGGCAGATAGTATTAGAAAATGTTATCCTGAGGTAGACGCTTTAATAGCGCATACAAAAGCGGTGTTTGTCAAATCCCCAAAACGTATTGGCAAATTTCACAGACTGTGCCCCCGTATGCCTGAGCCACCGGAACGTATTCTTACACGTTGGGTAACATGGTTACAGGCCGCGTTTTATTATCATAAATATTTTGAGAATATTAAGAACGTGGTTTTACAATTCGATCCAAAAGAAGCTGCGGCTATCAAGGAAAGCCAGTCGAAATTTCAAGATAGGTTAAAATGGATTTAAAAACTATTCACAACAATTACTTCGGACTAGTGAACGCAATAGAAAAATTACAAAATCCTCCGGTGTCGTTAGTGGAATCTCTGCAAATAGTGCAACATGTTCACGCACAGCTATGCGGGGTAGAAGATGCAAAAGATGTTTGTGTTCTAGAAAGGCTTGAAAGTGTTTTAGAGCAAGATTCTGATTTTGGCGCATTAAGACAAATTTGTGAAGGTGCGTCGACAGAACCGTTAAGTTGTTCCAAAGATTATTTTAATTACGCAAATATATCGTCACTAGATGTGGAACGTTCGTTTTCTGCATATAAGCACACTTTTTCCTCACGCCGCACTCGGTTTGCCGAAACAACCGTGGAAGCATATCTAATGTTGCAGATATTTATCAGACATTATTCACTTTGTGATTTCACAGAAGACTCTTAAGACGGTAAGTGTTTGAGCACGTATTATATTTTATTTTTGACCATTTATTTTGTGTAAACTTTTATGCCCCCGCCACTGGCTGTTAGCGCAAATTGAGCAACGCTAATAATCAGTTCTAAATACAACATGCGCTAGCGATTCAACCAGGCGTTCAAGAAACATATCGAAAGTAGCCCTAGGAGATCTGTAAACCACTAAATGACCATGGTTTTTTCTATTTAGGGTAAAAATATTGTAACTTAACACTCTTGATTTCCGGGTTGGAACAGCATGTTACTGCACACTGGCTGGGAACTATTCATTCCGAGGGGGTTGTTGTATCGGGTCAATAGAGGGGAAAAGTTATGGATCAATGAAACGTGGCAGTTCCTGGGAGGTTTAATCAGTTGGGATTTCCACGTGTGATGCAAGGGGTAGCCATCTTCGCAATTTTAATTCTTGGGATGTTCGAAGATCTATTTCATTGGCCCCTAACTTTTCCGCTCCATTGACCCGAAGCAAGCCCTATATAAACCCCTCCGGAATGAATAGTCCCCAGTTAGTGTGCACTAATAGCCCTTAAGGTGTCCCATAAGAGTGTGGACGAAACGTCGACGGAAGCTACGACGCGGTTCCAACCCGGAAACCAAGAGTTGTTACACCCTAATTTACAAATTTCTTAAATCTATATTTAAAATACTGCAAATATTTCATTTCGCGCCGATTCCTCTATTTTAATATATAACGAAACTGAACACCTGCAAAGGAACATATCACCGCGTCTACAAGGCGTAGTATTTGTGTGTACATGTTTTAGTTAAATTCATTCCCCTAATTTGTCCTATGATTTGATCATTATTATTTAATAAAACCATTAATATTAATCATTTCAAAATTCTACACCGCCAATAATCTTTATTTTGAACTCTACTTGCCTATGATAATAATAAATTTGAGTTATATTCTTAAACTAATGAGATATTTAATAATTAACTGTTTAGGAACCAATCCCGTTTCTTTCAATTCTTTAAGCCCCGTAGCTTCTTTGTTTATCAAAGAACACAAATGAAATTTTGTCAACAAATAGTATAACTTCCACTTTACATTTTGGTATCAGTTAAATTAAATTTCATCCGTAGCTAATTGTTGTAATTAGCAATTATCCAGTTCAATAGACACGCAAATACGTCGCTATACACCCATCTCGCATACGTCACCATATCTTTGCTTCCGCATTGGTTGAATCGGATCTCGCGATCCCCCATTGGATTTTCGTAAAATACATAAATAGAGGCGTTCTGACGCCAAGAAGGAATTTATGAAGAATTAGTCACGAGATCGAAGTTACACATTAGTAGGCAGCACCAGTTAGTGTGGCCATAAGTGGCCAAATGTGTTAGAAACCTGGTTTCCTCTGAGGTACCGCAATTTGTCGTTTGACATAACCCTACTGGAGGATATATGGTGCCCGAGGTCCTGTTTTCCCAACGACTTTTGTTTTGCGTTTACATTTGCCGAATTGAGTCGTACGGAACATCGCAGAAGTTGCGGATCTGCACGCTGGTTGTCAACCACCGTTTCCTCGATCTGCGAGCCCGGTGCCCGTTCTTTCACCGCCGCTAGAACACCTGTACCACCGTATCTTGCGGACAAACCTCCTTCCCTCTGCGTGTCTCTCCGAACCCAGTCTTATGTAAGTTAATTTAAGATATTTTATGTAACGTTGCGAATCACAATTCACATTTCATTTTGATTAAACTATTTGGTGCATTTAATAGTCATTCTTTTGGTTAATTATGATTCGTACCTAAGATTCAAGAGCTGCGCTTAACGCTATTACTACTGCCCGTTTTAGAAACTTGCAAATTTAATTATTAACCTTGTTGTTTAGATTAGTGTTAATTTTTAAATATTTTCTTTGACGCTTTTATTCATTTCTTTCTTTGTTAATATTTATAGTAATTGTTTTGACCCTGAGGTATTAGTCTTTTTGTAACATTTTGTCTATATTTTTTTTCATTCAATATACAGTTTGTTCAAATATTTACTACGTTTCGAATTTTCTTTTGTATACATCCTTTCCTTCCTTCCCGAAAACTCTGAATGGTTTTTTAAAGGGAGTATCGGCCATCAGCCAGGCGACGAAGCTAAACAAGACATTCAGTGGCGCCCCAATTAACATCGGAATTCTTGCCAAAGAATTCCAACAACGGGTCGTCATCTCGGCGAGAAAATACAAAAAACCTTCGACTTCCGCAACAAGAATAAATTTTGAACGCCGTTGCATTATTATCTCACTCCTTGTAACTCTACGTTAAATAGCAAACTGAGCAGCACCATTCTTTAATTAAATCTATCTTTCTTTCTCATTAATTTCATCATTATTTTTTTTTGTTTAACCGTAACAGAGTATAGTGTTACCTTAGAATCCTACGTACTGTAACATAATTTCAAAATCCAAGTCAGTACGTAAATCTGCGAAGCCTAGTGACCTGCATATCTTCCCGGCAGAAAATTGCCACACTACCATGCAGGCGGTTTTGGCGACAATAATTTGATAACATTCTTTAATCTGCTAATTTTATATTTTCCAACTCTCCCAATTGTATCCAATATTCAGAGAAACAGAACAAATGAAATTTTATTCATTAAATATTGCACATTGATATACATTGTACTGAGGTACTTCCTGTTATCTCTGTTAGAGTGTTTTAGTTTACATACTTGTGCGCTTTTATTGCTGTCCTCGCATCTATGGTTCTGTTATGATCTTGGTATTATTTGTTTGTGAAATAAAGTCAGTATTATTATTATTATTATTAGAGTAAATCAAGGACTTTTAAATTTAGCTTTAAAAGTTACTTTCTAAACCAAAGAAATTGAATACAGTTATAAGGGTATAAGTTACATCTCATGAATCGCCACGAATCACCACAGCTGTTTGACTTGTCAGCAAAACATCAAGTTTTTTTATGTACCTGAAATATAAATTGTGACCAGATGCACATTGCCAAAATTAATTAAATGCGAATAAATCCTCGGCTAAAGCTTGCATAATCAATGAAACGTTAAAAATCCATTCGTTCGCGAAAGAGACGACTATCGCGGCGGCGGTTATCTGCTTAAAAATTGTCAGGTCAGCAAATTCCCGCCTGCCACCATTCATTCCAATAAACATTTCCACCTTCTCCTCGCTCCTCCGCCTCATTCTCGAACTTGATCATTCGTTTCGATTCTCCGAATGGGCTCGTTAAAACGTAAAAATCCGAAATGATGTATCCAGAAGGAAGTAAACCGAGCGAGTTCTGCCCATAAACGTAGAAAACGACTCGCTTAACTCGTGCTCGGTTTGCCTTCTACATAGTCTTTGTGTGCCGATACTGCTGCTGCTGCTGCTGTTGCTGCTACTGCCGCTTTTGCCAATCGTACAAGTTCCGAATATAGGCAGGGAGACCCGGTACGACTGCACTTATACGTCGGGCTATTGCGGCAACTGCTTGCTCGACAACGACGCTGCCAATCGGGCAGATTTAATAAAGACATAATTCAGGAACCGATGATAGTTCGTATTGTCTATTATGGTATAGAGAGCAGATGTTCTACGTTCGCATTCGAACTAGATATCCTCGAATCGTCTAATGGGTTTTATGTGAGAGGAACAAGTGCATATGGCTCTTGTTATACAACTTTTCCGAGGAGGATCAAATTAAACAGCTTCGCTGGTTTCAATTTTCAAACCAATACATAATAAAATTTTTCTTTTTATAACTTATATTAAAATTACCTTAGTTGCAAAGGCACGATGGATGTCTCTCATGTCATGCGTTTTCCAAACGTATGTAATTAACTGACGGATTTCCACAGATCTGTCTCCAATGTCGTTCCAACACTAAATTTTGTAATTCATTGGAGAAGCAACAGAAAACCGCTAGAAGACAGGTTCCTTGCTCTATTTAAATTTTGAGTTTCTTTTTTAATAAGAACACAAGGTATATGTTGATATACCCTTTTAGAGTGTCTTTGGAGTGAAATGACAATCAATTACATACGAGATATGTAATTTACAACCCAGATTCGTTAATACAATTGTTATGTCAAGTGAGTTGTTGAAAGATATTAATTGTATTAATGGATGTACTCTGTTAAACCAAGAAATCTTCATTCTAAATCGAATGCTGCAATTGTGGCTGTTTTATTTCTAATTGATAATCTAAACAAAAGAAAAGACGGTTGCATAATTCTTTTTCAAAATGTCTTTTTCTATATTGAAGTAAATCTAAAAATCCACAAGCCAACATGGTTTCTGGCACATGGAGAGAAATCTGTATTTGTAGTAAAGACCATCACACTAAATTTAAACGTGTAGTCAGAATTTTTTGATCACTCAGCTTTTCGGTGAAGCTTGGTTTCATTATCACATATAGATACAATAGACAATGGTGTAAGACGATGAACATTTACCTCATATAAGGCTACTAGACCTGGAAAGGATTGATGCGCAGGTAGCCTCTGCCGTTAGGGAAAGGGGAGAACCGACCGCAACTATCTCGGGCCCCTTTAGTATCAAAAGAAACTATGAGCGAGAAGGAAGTGCATGTCTCCGTGGAGCAGCGGATTATCATCAACTTTTTGGCGAAGGAGGGAGTGAACCCAACCGAAATTTTGCGGTGATTACAGACACAGTTCGGGGACAACACCCTGTAAAAAACCCGTGAGTTTGCATGGCACAAAAAATTCTCTTCGAAATCGTTGTGGAAGTAAACATCAGTTACGGGAGTATCGAATGGATCGTAAGAGATGACTTGGGATTTTGCAAAGTGGCCGCTAGATGGATTCCACTGTTATTGGAGGATCACGAGCGACATCGATTGGAGGTTTCGCAGCAACTCTTCAATCGATACCAGCAAGAGGGTGAGGCCTTTTTGGGTATGGAGTGGAGAAAGAGCGGCGAGAGGGCACCGGTGAAGGCAAAGACGCGGTTGTCAGCGGTTTTTTTTAATCGGCAAGGTGCTTTTCACGTTGATTTTCTCCATGATCGACGCACAATTAAGGTGCAATATTATTGTGAAGTACTGGATGCCGCGAAATTGTCATTTCCAAGGAAAATGAAGAAGCAATCGGCCAGAAGTGTCATTCTTCTGCATGACAACGCCACGCCTCATGTGGCTAACGCCACGATGCAAAAAGTGGATGGATTAGGATGGGAAACGCTGAAACATCCACTCTATAGTCTAGACTTGTCATCTTGTGACTTCCATCTTTTTGGACCCCTCAAGGAAGCGCTTGGAGGCCAGCGTTTCGACGAAGCGGTGGAAGCGTTTGTGCTCCATACGATGATGGAATAAAAAAGCTCCCAATCCGATGGAAAAAATGTATTTCTAGGGCGGGAGGGTATGTAGAAAAATAATATATATATGTAAGCTTGGTTAAATGAAGTTAGAATTTTTTAAAAAACGTGTCCCGTTTATATTTGATTCACCCTCGCATATCAAGAAATTGTGTAAATCACCCTAATAGCGTACGTGGGAGATCCTAACATGATTCACGCTCTTCCACTTCGAAAAAAATAGGCCTTAAAAATAATTGAAACAAACTATCGAAAGACTGTGAACTATCTTTTGCTGTCATTCAGAAACCTGGACCAACGATACTAGAAACAAATGAGTGGAAGAATGCTCCCAGATTACTGCTTGTTACGCTTGTTATTGCTTGTTACCCAAAGGAGATGTGGAATATAAAGCTTCTACATCTTTCGACAGTAAAATAATTTGAAAGTTTATAAATATACAGACAGCAATAAAATTTAATACCTTAAATTTTGCAAAACTTAAAACTTTATTGAAATTAATGGTAACTGCTTTATAAAATTCTGCAGGTAAATTAATGTCGGTATGATCTCTTCGGGCTTTGCAATGCGCCAGGGAAATATTTTTTCACACTTTTGTTATTTTGGCATTAAGTAGTGTTTTTGAAGAGTGTTTGTACCTTTTTGTTGAGTTTTTGTAAAGTGTTACAAATACTCGATAAGATTTAGGTCTGGAGACTGGGCCGGCTAATCTAGAAGATGGAATGCATGTCTATCCAGTTTTTAGTTTTTCGACCTATTTAGTAGGGAGCGCTATCTTGTTGGAAGCTAATGTTTTCTAAAAGCTCCTCCGAAAAAAGTTTTGCGTACAACGGCCTTAATGTCGTGTTTAGCATTTTTATGTACGTTTGGTTATTGACGCGGTCCTGATATGCGAACATTTCGCTCTATTACATGCACCCATGCTGGAGGATACCAAAAAGCTGAAACAGGAACTATGGATGTACTCTATTTATCAAAGGCAGTGTTTATCACGATAATAACATTCAGTTTGTAAGCAATATCTTATGATTAATTACTTCTAGATTTCTTTCGTCGGACCACAATACACAACACCCTTTTCTAGTTTTCAGTTGTTCAATGTTGGCGTCCTTTTTCCCATTCTAAACGGTTTTGTTCCGTCGATCTCGGACAATAAGCGCCTTTTTCTAGCTTCATAACCTTTTTATCCTACACTGCTTAAGCGTCTTCGAACTGTTCTAACCGAAATTTTTGGACCACCTTCTGCAGTAATTTCTGTAGAGAGCTGAAAAGAAGTTTTCTTCCTAATCCGAAGGGAAAGTCGCTTTAATAGATGGACCTCTTTGGTTGTTGAACACTTTAACTTTTGAACAGTTTTAGAGTGCGAGATTCCTGTAGAACTCAAAATCACAATTTGTGCCCTCTTAATTTTACTTAACTGTCGCTTTTTTGCCATAATAATTGCAAATATTTATAGAAAAACACTTACTCTTTGCCAGTGCCTGATTTAACAGCCCATAATAATAACATTTTGTTTTTTTTTTTCACCAATACTGAAACAACGAGTACGTTTTACAGGGCTGTAGATATTGTCCTATTTCATGCAACTGCCATAAAAAAGCTGTTGGTGATGGGAAAATAATTTCGTATACGAATTCAGTAAAAATTAATCGATTAGAATCAGATACTCTTCCTTTTCTTTCGTGTGCAAAAAAAATCGTCTTATTTCTCAATATTATGATTACGATTTAACATTAACAAGTAAATTCAGAATACAATACTCCCTTATTTCATTCCCCTCTCTCCAAATAATGCAAGGTTGTATAAACAAAAGTAATCATTTCTCGTTCTCCAAATACAATAAAACAGCTCGTACAATCTTTGTACGTACGTTTCATTTCATTTCAAATATAAAATGTACGAAGCACAACTGGTTGCCTATTTCGAATCCGCAACAGCACGCATCCGATTCAATCGCGTTTCTCTTATTACTCTCGTATATAGCGCATTTCTTGCTCGTTCGTAAAAATGAGTTATTCCTCGCCGGCACAATGGATAGTGAAATGGAACGGAAGTGCGGGGTGAAATGAAAATGAGCTTTGTCGATGGAGCTTGGAAGGGAAGGAAATCGTGTGTGGCACGCGAGAAAAACCTCAACGATACGAGAAGGCGTTAGAGCAAGGGAGAGAAGATGTAGGCGACTGGAATTGCTCACCTTATCTTAGAAAATATGTGCACATAAATTACGATTTTTATTTCACAGCAGAGAAACTGATTTGATAACATTAGGGCGTAATGGTATAATTAGGCACCCCATAAATGTTCGAATGAATGTAAAATTTGCTGCGAACACTTGAACGACTTTTTCCATCTTAATAAGCGTTTCATGTATTATAATATGTTTTAGGAATAAATTTAAGGGTGACAGAAATTTTTCGTACAATATCTGAACATGAAGTAGGTTTATGAATGTTGTGTTAAGTTAATATGTTTAATTGAAGAATTGGTAACAAAGAGTAACTAACTGTAAATAGTTACACAGAAAAAAAGTTAGAGTAACTTTTACATTTGTACCAAATAGTTATAGGATCCGTGACGCGGACAATTCGTAGCAATTACTGAAACAATATTGTAGGAAACAGGATTGGCGTAAAACTTTCCAACGTTTGCTACATATTTTACTTACTTGCATATTTTTCAACAATTGTGCAAGCATTCTTCTGCAAAAAGTGGCATACGAGACCAAGAAAAATTTACATTTGATTTATGTGTTACTCTTATTTTATGTAATCTATCGTTTCGTTTACTAGACACAGAAGAATTTGTCTCCTTCTGGAATAAATATGCGGACTGTAAATTACCTAATCGGACATCGATACGAAATGTAGTGCCATTTTCTCGTGAACATGTAGAAAAAGGAATGAAAACGGAATTGAATGATAAAAAACTGTGGTTGTGTGTGGACGAAACAACAGATCGTCAAAAACATTCTGTGGTAAATGTAATGATAATAATAATGATACGTACAATGGAACCACATCGACCCGTCACCCTCCTCCTTATTTGCTTCCAAAAGAGTTATAAATTGTACCGCCGATGAGATTTTAAAGGTGGTGTTGAACTCATTGAACAAATTTGAAGTTTCAACTAAGCAGCTTTTAATGTTTATGAGTGATGGTGCCGCAAACATGCGCTCTTTGGGCCGATCTCTTAAAGAACACAGTGGTAACTTCTCATATGTAACGTGTAAAATCCATACTCTAAATCTTGCGGCACGAACGATTCCTACATGTTTTCCACTAGTAAATGCATTGATTGCTAGTACAAAGGCAGTGTCTCTAAAGTCCCCGAAACGTACCCGACTATTTCACAAACTGTGTTCTAATTTACCTGAACCACTACAGCCGATTGTTATACGTTGGGGAACATGGTTGCAGGCTGCGTTTTACTACAACAAATATTTTGATCAAGTAAAAAAGGTAGTTTTAAAATTCAATCCGATAGAAGCTGCAGCAATCAAGAGAAGCCAGGAACTATTTCAAGATAGTCAGGTTAAAAGAGATTTACAAACTATTCACAACAATTACTTCGGACTAGCGGAGGGAATAGAAAAATTACAAAATGTTTCGATGTCGCTAGTGGATTCTGTCCAAATTGTGAATGATGTTCACGCACAGTTATGCGCTGTAGAAAGCGAAACAAATTGGTGTGTAATACGAAAATTTGAAAGTGTTTTAGAGAAAGCCCCCGATTTTCTTATATTAAGACAAATTTGTGAAGGTGCGTGCGAAGGTGCATTAAGTTGTTTCAAAGATTATTTTAAATATGCAAATATAACATCGCTAGATGTCGAACGGTCGTTTTCGGCATTAAAAAACATTTATTTCGTACGTCGTACTCACTTGACTGAAACAGCTGTGGAAACATATCTAATGTTTCAAATATTTAACAGATGTTACCCAGTTTGTGATTTCATGGAAGACTTTTAAAACGGTAAGTGTTTCAGTACTTTTTATAATTTATTTCTTACCTTCTATTTTATGTGTAAATAACTTCATTATTAGAGCAGCTATTGAAATAATCGAAATATCAAAAACATGTAATTTATTTCGTCCATTAAAATGATGTAATCAAAACAAAAAATTGCGCATCGTATTTCAGCGTTTGGTTAAATTTTTATTAAACACTAAATATATTTTTTCACAAATTGATAGAGTGACGTTTCAAATAGGTTATTATTTCAACGCTAAGGCGCCAAAATGAAAGGCAAACGAGATTTGATAGATTTCAAGATGAAAGATTTAAAATATTAATCAAAGCAGGCAAGCGTTGCTTTTTTTTAACCCTTTGCAAATCTTGTTCGGCATTGCGATCAATTAGAGACTTTATTAATAATAAATAATTGCTTTTGCCTCCGGTTTTTTTTAGTTTTGTGTTGGTCATGTGTTTTGTAGTTGTTATTACTGTTATAACAACTACAAAACACATAATCAACACAAAAGTACAAAAAAAAATAATAAAAAACCAGAGGCAGAAAGCAATTATTATCACTAATCTTTCATCTTGAAATTTATCAAATCTCTTTCGTCTCTCATTTTGGGACCTTACCGTTATAAGAGTAATTTATTTGAAATGTCACTCTCTATTGATTTGTGAAAAAATATACAGGCTGTTTAATAAGAAAGCGAGTTATTTAGCCAAACGTTGAAATACGATACGCAATTTTTTTATTTGATTACATCATTTTATTGGGCGGAATAAATTACATATTTTTCGTATTTCCACTATTTCAATAGCTGCTCTAATAATGAAGTTATTACAGTTTCAATTCTCCAATATAAATTTCATCGTGTCTCTTTTGTTTTTCATTTTGGGGCTTTTGTACCATAGGGATATTTTACGCAGAATTCAATTTCCTATTGAATAATTGAAAAGGCATTCAATTTAAAAAATATATATAATTCAAGTTAGCGCTGAAATGCGATGCGCAATTGTTTATTTCTCAACACCATTGTGATCAGCGGAAAAATCACTACATCTTTGGCAGTTTAACCAACATCGTAGCTACAATAATAACGAAGTTAACAATAGTGGCCCGATAACTTTGAACAACCTGTACATTTTATCCAACGCGTAAACTAGAAATTCGTGAAAAATGAAGTACATACATTATTAAAACACGTGTTCTGCGAAATCATATATTTCCGTTTTTTACCGTGTTTTTTTTTCTCGCTTCTGTCATCTAACGCAACCGTTTCTACTGTAATAATCTCGTTGCCCCAGCAGTTTCCACGTCCTTCTTATTTATTTATTTGGCAAGCAGCGCCTTTGCGTCCAAAGCTCCCGCGCTAAATTATCGGAGCTGGAAAAAGAACGGCAGGACCTCGAAGAATTGCCAACTGCCGAACAATAAGATCTAGTGAAATATGCATGTATGCTTACACACACTACGTACATATACCGAAATCGCATGCTTACTTGTTGAAATGAAGCAACTGTATACAGTTATAACATGCTTTTATTGCAAAAGGTCGTTGTTAGAATCTTGATTTTGATCTGATTCTTCTGTTCATTATTTCCCATAGGTTTTCGATGGAATTCAGATCGGGGAATTGCGATGGCCATTTTAAAACTGGAATTTTCTCCTCTTCAAAAAAGGGTTTTATTAATTTTGAGGAGTACTTTGGGTCGTTATCGTGTTGAAAATGGAATCTAAGGGCTAAATTGTCTTCAACATAAGGAATCATAACATTTTTGAGGATATCCCTATACATAATTCTATAAAAAGGACCCATTCCAAAGCCGGAGGAGCAACCCCGAACCATAACGGAACCTCCGCCGTGTTTTACTGTAGACCTGGTGTTTGGATCCAAATGCTTACCACTGGGCCTTGTAACATACTGCACACCATCTGAATTAAAAAGGATGAACTTTGATTCGTCATTCCAACATATACTTTTCCAATCATACATTGTCCTGTTGATATGGCAAATTCTAGTCGAGCCTTCCTATTTTTCTCGGAAACCAAAGGTTTTTTTGGCTGACCTACAAGCAAACAGTTTACTTTCGACTAATCTTCTCTTAATTGTTCTGGAGGATAAATTACAGAATCCCTGTTCGTCTAATTCAACCTTTATCTCTCTTAAAGACATGAATGGATTATTTGAACTAATATGCTTTAATTTTCATATAACTCTTTGGTTAATTTTTCTGGGATGTCCAGTTTTGTTTCGGTGTTCAATGGAACCAGTTCTTTGGAAATTTTTTATAATTGCCCATACCGTAGCTCTTTTAACTTCACATCTTCTAGCGATATCAGTTTGGCGGTCTCCTCTCAGGGCTCAACAATACGTACGTTAAGGTCCACTGAAATTTTTATTCCACGCGGCATACTACAGTTTCAGGTCTCAACCCAAAATAAACTTATATTTAAAATATTACTAAATATTTCAGAACCAATATAAAAAAATGCTGACTGGAATGTTTTGTATATCTACTTTTGTCCAGACATATTTTTCGTTTTGTTTATTTTCGCAAGATAAGAGAAAATTGCACTGAATTTATTTAGTTGCTTTATCTCACCAATTAGTAAGAAAATCATATACCGGGTGGTGACTTGGCCGACGCAGCATAGCAATTATAATAGTAGATCTGGAATGTCCAATTATTTGCTTCCCTAATTATTTTACAGGAAGTGTATTTGGTTTTTTGTAGAGAAAAAAGTTCTACATCCATACATACCATTGCTTTTTAGTTTTTAGAATTCTGAAACCGAAAAATGCGGAAAATGTAAATGCCAGTTTTAGAAAAATCATTGATGCCATGGAATTATGAAATCAAACAAACGTGCTTGCACTTGTCATTCCTGTTTGACGTTTGTAATTTACGATAGTCAATATTAAATTCTGTTATTTGCCACGTGTATTCAACGGTGGAAAAGGTTGAAATCGTAAAATGGTAGTATATGGGCAATAGTGCGCGTCAAGCAGGTGCGTTGTTTAGCGTATAATATCCCTATCGGCCAATCCCAAGCAGTACGACGATTGAGAGAATAGTACACAAATTTGAAGCTACAGGCACAGTGTTAAATAATTGTAAGTGTACTAATAACGTTCCAAACTTACATGAAAATGAAGAAAATGAAAACACTTTGTATGTTTTGGCGGCAGTGGCTGAAAATCCCAACGTAAGTTTACGGCAAATCGTAAACAACGTCGGCTTGCATCATTCCCAAGTCCTGAAAATTTTAAAAAAGCATAAGTTCCACTCTTACGAATACCAGTTTCACCAAGAGTTGCATGAAGGTGATGCGGAGAGGAGGAGTGCATTCTGTTTCCAAATGATTGAAAAATGCAACGAAGACAGGGAGTTTATAAAGAACATTCTTTTTACGGATGAAGCGACGTTCACCCTGAATAATGAGCCAAATGTGCAAAATTGCAGAATATGGGCACGCGAGAATCCACGCAACGTTCTACAAACCAGAACCCAATATCCCCAAAAGATTAATGTTTGGTAGGGGTTATTAGGTCATCACATTGTAGGACCGTCTTTCTTGCATAAAAACTTAACAGGAGAACGCTTCTTACAGCTCTTGCAAGAAGAAATAGCTCCGGCAGCGACTGAAGTTACTAGGAAAGACCAAGAGATTTGGTTTCAAATGGACGGTTGTCCTGAACACAACAGCCGTGATGTGCGTGAATTTTTAAATGACATTTTTTCCCATAACATTATCGGTCCAAATTATGCAATTAATTGGCCTGCCAGGTCCGCTGAACTTTCACTTAACGACTTTTTTTTTGGCGACATTTAAAATCAAAAATGTATTGTGGACAAACATTTCAGAATTTGGAACAGTTAAAAAATCGAATTCAAGCCGAATGTGGCAAAATATCTAGATATCAACTGGCAAACGTTAGAAAACAGTTTTATCACAGGCTAGGCCATTGTCTAGTAGTTAATGGTGATCTGTTCGAACATTTGTTGTAATCTGTGTTTTTTGTTTTGTTGTAATATTATGTGTTCCCATTGTTAAAATAAATAAAATTTCCGTTTCTGTTATATTTTTCATGGTTTTATTATAAGTCGAATTTAATGTCGGAGGTGGCAGAAAATCATAGCGCGCTGATTTTATAATGCCAAAGGTATCACTGATTTTTCTAGAAGTGACATTTTTAATTTTCCAGTTTTTCCGATCTCAGAATTCTAAACATTAAAAAGCAATATTAAAAAGCGATATTGCTTATCGTAAATTAAAGACGTCAAACAGGAATGACAAGTGCAAGCGCGTTTGTTTGATTTCATAATTCCATGGCATCAATGATTTTTCTAAAACTGGCATTTACATTTTCCAGATTTTTCGGTTTCAGAATTCTAAAAACTAAAAAGCAATGGTATGTATGGATGTAGATTTTTTTTCTCTACATAAAACCTAAATACACTTTTCCTGTAAAATAATTAGCGAAGCAAATAATTGGACATTCCAAATCTACCATTATAATTGCCATGCTACGTCGGCCAAGTCACCACCCGGTATATCTGTTAAATTTTGATTAAATTGATGTTTTTTTCGTATAAGAGAATTAATTTGTCTATCTACTTTTGGCAGTTACTGTACGTAATTTAGATATATTACGAAGCATTTTCCGTCTTCTGCTCAAATCCAGCTTATACACAGAAGCAACTCGAGCATGGATAATGCATTAATAACAAAGTTAAAGACAATCTTGTAGCTATTATTAATACGTTCATAGCCAGAGGGTGCGTGATTATCTCGATACTACATTGCTGCCTTGCGTGATATATCTGCAATCTTCGCAATATAACTACGTATCTTCCTTCTATATAATTGAGAAACCTGGATTCTGGACATCTTCTATGTACAATAATCAAATAAAAAAAATTGAGAAAGTGTTCTACTGTTCTTGTATCTATATTTATTTGCAAAAATATTAACAACAAAAAACGAACAATATTTACATGTTATATTTGGTGGCATAGCTTCTACATTAACTACATATACAGATATGTAACAATTTGCATGCAGATTGGTATCCGAAATTGGATCTTAACACAGAGGAATTGGAATTATTCTCGCGTAGCAATTCCTCTTCCATCCATCCCATTGTTTAAATCCAACCTCATGGAAGATTTTCTTTGCACAAATAGAGTCGTCACTGATATCATCATCTAGCAATTCTAAACAGAAGAAAGTATTACGTAACTTGCATTAAAATTTATGTATTGATTTTGCCGCTCTTAGGTGAAGTGTTTGCCCACTTAAATGATGAACATGCACAGCATATGTAGGTTTGCTATAAGTAGTGATCGATTAATTCAATAGATCGTAGGTATTGACCAGATGGTGCTTATAGTGT
The DNA here is from genome assembly GCA_029619315.2 of Dynastes maya. Classification (NCBI taxonomy): domain Eukaryota; kingdom Metazoa; phylum Arthropoda; class Insecta; order Coleoptera; family Scarabaeidae; genus Dynastes; species Dynastes maya. The sequence continues at coordinate 19,121,762 of JAROYE020000010.1, read as the reverse complement.
AAGTGCACAGAGACTGCGAAAATAAATTGATCAGACGATATAGCTAAGAGTCGATTTCAAACTTTAATTTCGTGAAGTAATAATGTGAATGTAAGTAAGTTTCAACAACAATAAATGTTTATTTTGCTTATTTGTAGTTGGTGTAACTTTCACCCCCGCACCCCCATAGTCACATCTTCCCTTTTTTTTTGATTGATTCTACTCTGACAATAGATTCCAAAAGTTTATAATATTTGGGGGTTAATGTGAATCATTTAAGGGTTATAGATCATTTGAACTTACTACATAACAAATTACTTGAATTATTAGCATAGCATCAAAAATTTATTTGATTAGGTGTTCAAAGTGACTTCCATTGGTTTCCATAAAATCGAGTTTCAAATGCTTTTGTTATGTAACATTTTGGGAGATAATTGCCGACATTCTTGAATAATTCGTTGTCGTAAATCATTTGCAGATTCTCGCTGAATTGCATTGATTTTTCATTTTAAGTATCACCACAAAAAGAAGTCTAGCGGGGTTAAATCCGGTGACCTAACTGGTCACTCCATTATTGGTCCTCTTCTATCTATCAACGAGCAGGAAATTCTTGCAGTAATTTAATTTTATATAGATGGAATTGGCGTTTATGTAAAATTTTCGAAACATTGCTGCGAGAAACACCCACTGCACTAGATATTTGTCATATTGATTGCTGATTTTGCTACTTGTTCTAAAACTACCACTTCCATAGCTTCGTTGTTAACTACTCGTTGTGGTTGATATTTTTTATTGGTAACTGATCTAGTTTCTGAATATTTTTGAATTAATTCATTTACGTACTTGCTACTACTCCTATTTGCTTTTTTCCAGAATGAGCATTGTTAAAAAGTCTAGCTGCAGCTCTTGCACAATTTTCAACCCTTTTTTGTATACTGTACACGATTGAAAAAAATTGTAACGGCTGGGGTACTAGATACTTAACTAACTAAATTTAGAAAACGTCAAACAACTATTTTTAGCTGAGTATGTTTTGTTTCTGAAGCAAACACATGACATTCTTGGTTTTCGTTGATAGATTCATTAGAGGCATCAAAATGATCTATAACCTTCAAATAATCCACTTTAACCCCTAATGATCAGTTGGATCGACACGAATGAGAATTTAATTTAGAACTAAGTTAAAGTAACAGGTGGAATGCGACAATTGCGGTCAGTTAAGTAGAAAGACTGTCATTATCCTTGACTTAACCTGAGATTAAATTTTAACTTATTTTTGAAATTTATTGTTAGAGGAGAATCCAAACATGAAAAGAATATACAGTATATCTATCTAAGTTGACTGCACATGAAAAACCTTTTTAATATTAATTTTAGGGAAAAAGTAATTCTATAGACATTTCTGCTTTCTGAGAAAATAATATTAACACATTCATATTTGAGGTGGCGCGTGCAGGCTAGTCAAAAGTGGGTATGTCGCGTCGCGGCATAAATTCCGACATTACGCTTCAGTTTAGGACGTTGACGCCAAGGTTAAAAAAATGCAGTGGGTGTTATTGAGTAACGCAAATCTATGCAACAAGTTGCGAAATGACAATTCAACTATAAAATCAAGCAAAGTACTTAATCTTTTTAATGACATTAAAATGATATTCTCCTGAATACACAGTGCGGGCCTAATGTGCATTTTTAGAAAAAATAGGTCGATTTCTATTTTTTGTAAACCAAATTTTGTTGTTATCAGCATCTCAATTGTATTTTCGGTTTCACCGATAGTGACGTCGACTTTCTTTTTTCAAATCGAACACCCTGTAGTAAAGTAAAGAAATAACAACAATTAACAGAACAAGGTAAAATGAGAGAAAATAATAATGAGAACAAAGAAGGAACATATGACAAATGCAGGATATAATAACAATAAACAACAAGAATAATTTACGCTTTTGGAATTGAAAATTGACAGTTTGGCAATTGTTAGATTACTTTGCTTAGCAACGAGCTCTTTAGATCAGTCTGGTGTCACAAGAAACAATTTGGCGCTCTTTTCTAGCGTACTTTGCGTAACAACAAAAACAGATTACCAAAACCTATATTGCTGCATATCGTCATATTTCTTAAGTTAAAGTATAACATGTATGGTATCGTTGGATTCGTCTTTCGATTATCTTTCCAAAAATGTAAACATATATAGGGTGTTCTATTTAAAAAAAGAAATACAGTTTAAATGCTGATAACGGCAAGAGTTAGTTTACAAAAAATAGAAATCAATCAATTTTTTCTAAAAACGCTAGCTTCTGACGTTCCAAAGTTAGCATGGGGGGACACACTACTGTATAAGACAGAGTGTATTCATTTTACCCATTAACGTCTTAGTTTTCAAATTAGTCTTTTTGAATGTTGTTAAACTTTTTTTTTCACAATATTGCTAAGTTCCAGTAAAAACCACAGAAACGTTGCGAATAAAAAGTATTCTAACTGCATGACATTAGATTGCCACTGTCAACATTTATAACTAGAGTTGGCCACGCCCGCCAACGGGCAGCGGCGTTGTTTCGATTAGGCCTCAGGTTCCACTAGAGCTATTGCGTGTAGATGTTTGCTGTCGTAAATACTTTCGCGTGGTTCTAAATAAAAATAAAATAATGCCTACTCAAACATTTACCATTTTAAGAGTCCTCCGTGAAATCGCAAAGTGAATAATGTCTGTTAAATATCTGCAACATTAGATATGTTTCAACAGTTGTTTCGACAGACCGAGTGCGGCGCGAGGAAAAAATGTGTTTATATGCAGAGAACGAACGTTCTACATCTAGTGATGTTATATTTGCGTAATTAAAATATTCTATGAAACAACTTAACGGTTCTGTTGACGCACCTTCACAAATTTGTCTTAATGTGCCAAAATCAGAATCTTTCTCTAAAACACTTTCATATTTTTCTAGAACACAAACATTTTTTGCGTTCTCTATCGCGCATAGCTGTGCGTGAACATGTTGCACTATTTGCACAGGTTCCACTAATGACACCGAAGGATCTTGTAATTTTTCTATTGCCTCCGCTAGTCCGAAGTAATTGTTGTGAATAATTTTTAAATCCGTTTTAACCCGACTATCTTGAAATTTCGACTGGCTTTTCTTGATAGCGGCAGCTTCCTTTGGATCGAATTGTAAAACCACGTTCTTAATATTCTCATAATATTTATGATATTCATACTTTTCCAATGTATTTAACACTAACTTTACAATTACTTCGGCAGTACATTGTTGTATTCGTCTGGAAGCTAATAGAATTAAAGGTGACGATTGATGCGGTTCCATTTTACGTGCCATTATATTAACGACCGAATGTTTTTTACGATCTGTGGTTTCGTCCACACATAACCACATCTTTTTTTCTTTCAACTCCGGTTTAATTCTTTTCTCAACATATTCACGAGCAGATGGCACTATCGTTCGTGACGATGTCCGACTTGGTAATTTGTACTCCGAATAATTATTCCAAAACAAGATAAACGCTTCCTTGTCTAGTAAATTAAACGGTATATTACATACAATAAAAGTAACACATAAATTAAGTATAAATTTGTCATACTCTCGTGTGCAAGTTTTTTTTTTGAGCATGCCGTTCATTGTTTACGTGCCATAGACAGTCCCTTTTGGACCAGCTCTTCAACGGAACATTACATACTACACATTCAATTTTAGCGCCATCATACGTTAAGTCAGGAATTTCGTCTAAAAATTCTCTAATTTGGTCCGCCTTGGGTCGTTTGCGCGACGTACGCAACACTTCTAAACACGTACCGCGCTAATGGAAGGTCGAAGCTACACTGAGGCTTGTATGTAACCGTGTAGATACGACGCAGCTGCCTGTTGGCGCGCGTGGCCAACTCTATTTATAACTATGTGATTTCAAAATCTATTTACAATTTTTGTCCTCCCGGCATACATTAGGCGAACCACTGGGCGTCGCATCGGTACGTTTTAAAGATAAAAATAGGTAACAATTACAAAACCGTATTTTTTTCAACAGATAGATATTACTGTATTTTTGAACCTACTTTTAATTCTAAATAACTTTTATTATGAATAATTTTTGAAATTGACTAAAATAAAACCATGTTGTCATTGTGCAAAATTCATATTTTATGACAAATGATAAATTCTAATGTATGATTATTCCTTTATGGGTTTTAGACTAGGCAGAATTAAAAAAAATAATTCTAAATGTAACTAATTTCTCGTTTTTTTAGAGCAAGATTTGATCATAAAATGCACGTTTCAATATATGAATAGATTGTGGTCTGTATGGGTGAAATTCATTCATAATTTTTGCAGTTGTATCTTTACCTTACTTTATCTGACATCAAAAATGCCCTTTTGTGCAAGGAACATTTAGGATTTTCTACTATAAATTACATTTAACATCGTCTCTTCACTGGGCACGCGTTTTCGACGTCTGAATTTTTTTAACATCTCGATATGTTTTGATTTCTTTTAGTATTTTCAGTACTGTTGTATTGCATACATTTTGCCTGGATGTCTGTTGTTAAATATTTCTGTTGCTTCCCGACAACTTTTAGCCCCCAGAATTAGCACAATTTCTATTTTATCTTTCAAACTCAATGTCGCCGGCATTTCTTAGTATTTAGATTTTCAAACTAATATTTGACATTCAGTAGAGTATGGATGAAATTACAAAATGATATTTTAACAATAGATTTGAACCTAGTAGTAGTGAACAAAGTTCTAAACAAACTAGGTTCAAATGTACATATCCATTTATTGTTAAAAATATGATTTTGTAATTTTTACCTGTACGAACTTCGAATCTACCTCCTGACCTAAAATCGAAATCGATCTCGAAAATTATTCGACATGTTGGAAAACGAAAACCACTTTACAGGACTACTTTATTATGATCTTTAAGAATGTGAGTTAAAATTTTAAAATTCGAAAATTTTTATCAACGACGCGACGTACTCTTTTTTGACTACTCTGTACATGGTACCTCAAATTTGAATGTGTTAATATTATTTTCTCAGAAAGCAGAACTTTTTATAAAGAGTCACTTTTTCCCCTAAAATTAAAAATAAAAAAGTTTTCCATACTGTATAAGGTATTCAAATAAAAAAAAATTTAAGAGGTGTATATGGGGATGCGAGGGTTAAAGTTACATCGATTATAAATAAGCAAGAAGAGAATGTGCCATTTTATATGGTTTTTGACGTATTTTTGCGTTTCTCCTGAAAATCAACCAATTTATAATAATTTAAAATGGATAATTTTCATTTCAATATATTCACAAATGTTTTATTTTCGTTTGATTTTGTGACTTTTAGGAATTATTTCATTATGTAATAGTCTAATTTACAAACGAATTTGTTGTAATAAGTTTATTAGCAAATAATGCGTTTTACATATTCAGTTAATTATGAGAATGTCGTTAACAATACCTAACATCCATTCTGATTCATTTTAAATGTTAAAAATAAAACTAGTGTAACACATTAACAATTGACAACAATACATATTTGTTATAGATTTCTTTATCGTTAATGAATAATGTTACATAATGGATCCTTCTTTCCAAGATGTAGAGGGTAGGCCTGAAAATCACTGACAAACTCTTAAGGACGCTAGAGAAATATAAAGGTATTTTCTTAATTATTTTCTTCCAAAAATGTCTTATTTAAGAATCAAATGCTCTTTGGATATTACTTTACAGTAACAGTTCAAATTCATACGTGTTAACATAAATTCATACATGTTAACAAAGTTGCATAATGGCAGTCTGGGAACCATTTATCTTCTCTAGTAACACATTTTTGAAAAAACAATATTAAAGAAGAATATTATTTTCATTTACAGAATTAGGCAGTAGACGTGTTATTTTTTCTACCAACACAGAAAAATTCAATTTTGAAATTTCACTTTATTTATAGATAAAGAATCAAGAAAAAGAGTTTACAAAATATATTTAATATATTTCGTAGTAGAATTGATATAAATTGAAAGTAGGATAAGAAATCTTAACACTGGGGAATTGGAAGTACTTTGCCGTAGCAATTTCTCTGCCATCCGTCCCACTCTTTGAAGCCACCGTCATCGAAAATTTTCTTCGCACACCGAGCATCATCGGAGATATCATCGTCTAAGAATTCTAAACAAAAGAAAGCAAATTGGGTAATTGTGAAATTATGTTTGCTTATTTCATTTTATTTATTTAATTGGTTGATTATTTTATTAGAGGAAAGGGATTATAAAATATTTACATTATGCTCCTCCACCATAATTAGTATCACTCCTGGAATTAATAACATTTAACCATATAAATGGTAATTTTGACTTCGCCACCTAGTAGCTAAGCTTAGTACATTACTCATTCAATTGATACACAAATTTGTTGGATATTTTATAGAAACAAGTGCGAACACTTAGAAATTAATAGTTTATCTTTATTTTGGTTAAGAGCTTGTTATACCAGCAGATTTACTCAAGGTTGTTATTTACAAAATTAAAAATACGGTAACTGTGTATATAAAAAGTAGTACATTTTTGTTCCTTAATTTCGTTTCTTATCTCAAACAAAAATAAAAAATGAAACAAGAAAAGTAGATAAAACAAACAAATTTCCTTGGTATTTCCGACGTAATTAAATATTTGAAAAATCTCGCCCCGGTAAGGAATCGAACCTGATATCTCTCGTTTGCCGGACAGGCGTGCTAACCACTACACCACGTCGGAAATACCAAGGAAATTACGAATTTTCAAATTTCACCGACGGAAACCAATATATTAAACAAATATACTGTTTAGAGTAGAAATTTATTTGATACTGCAAGATTTACAACACATTTTCCAACGAAAATATAGGCTTCTTTGGAAATACTTCTCATAAAAAGCTTTGAAGGTTATCGAGAGTGGCGGCCGCTTGCGCATGCGTTGAGTTGGCGACTCTGTGGTCGTGTATGCGGAATTTAATCACGATCGCGTCATTTATCTGCTAGCTGCAACAGCATAAGCATGTCAGCTCTGCTATTAGTTTGCATCAAAGAGGAACGAGCAGTGATCCGATTTTTGTGGTCAGAGGGTGTGAAAGATGCTGAAATTCACCGGAGACTTTTGTCACAATACGGGGACAGTGCTTTACTTCGTAAAAGCATTTTTTTGTGGATCGAAATGTTTCAAAATGGCCACACGAGTGTAACACAAAAAGAGGGAGCTGGACGGCCGTCAACCTCGACCACTGACGTCAACATTCAGCAAGCTCGGGAGATGGTTACAGCAAGTAGGCGAGTTACCATAGGTGAGGTTGCATCTTCTTTAAATATCAGTCACGGTTCTGCCTATCAAATTATCCACGATGAACTCAAATTTCGTAAAGTGTGTGCGCGATGGATACTACGAATGCTTACCGCAGAAAACGAAACCAAACGTTTGGACATCTGCCAACGCTTACTGGATCGCTTCAACACAGTCCGAATCGAAACGCCAGAGTGTGGAATGGAAACACCCAGGATCCCCTAGCACGAAAAAATTCAAGACCTCGCCATCGGCTGGGAAGGTGATGCTCACCGTGTTTTGCGACGAAAAAGGCCCTATACTGGACGACTACTTGGACAGGGGGACTACCATAAATAGTGCGAGGTACAGTGATTTGTTGGCGAATAAGCTGAAACCAGCAATTCGAAACAAACGCCGTGGTCTACTCTCAAAGAAAGTTTTGTTGTTGCAAGACAACGCTCGTCCGCACACGGCCCATAACACCATAGCAACTATCAACAGGTTGGGCTTTGAGACCCCGGAACACCCTCCCTACAGCCCTGATCTCGCTCCCTCAGACTTTCATCTCTTTGGACCGCTCAAGGAATCTTTGAGAGGTGGTCGATTTGCCTCAGACACAGACGTTTGGGATGCGGTGCAAAAGTGGCTTCCCGACCAACCGAAAACCTTCTACCAGGAAGACATACAGAAGCTTGTGGGTCGCTGGACCAAGTGCATTGCTAAAGGTGGAGACTATATCAAAAAATAATGTATCTGTTGTACACCTATTTTTGTTTAATAAAGTTGTAGAACTAAAAGTGTAAGTAATTTTTGACTTACCCTCGTATATCCTATTATAAACTTTTGATCAGAATAAATAAGCTAATAAATTTTCCATCCTATCAACATAGTATTAAATTTGTAATAATTAAACTAATCTAGGGAACTAATTCCACCTAATTAACTTCTTTTATGTAATAAAAAATTCTTCAACCAACAACAACAAAATAAATCAAATTTCTCAATTAAACTGTTATTATTCAACATAACAAAGATATGTTGATAACAAGGGGCACTTTCAAGTCGTAAATTCGAAAGAATTTGAAACTCTGGAGATAAATAGTCCCACATGGCAGTATTAAAGGATTTAATTTCCGAGTCGGCTCAAAACCGTTTTCAAAAGGGTGAAAACCCCTTTCCAATTTTTCGCGATCTTTCGATGTGGCGAAATAACTCTGTAATAATTAGAATAAAAAATTATGGTTATATATCAAAATACTCCATGTTCGTGCTTCTATCATACATGTGAAGACTGACCCCTTCTATTATAATAAGATGGGGGCGTACCCCACCACGCCTCTGTCAAAAATTCCATTTAATTTTAATTTAATGCATATGAAAGAGTTTTCCAAACAGTATAAAGATCGACTATTTTTTAAAAATTTCAATGCTTAAACGGCAGGGGTACCCGTCTTGTTATATGAGATTATTTAAACGTAAAAACAGGTAAATTGATAAAAATCATTTAAATCAGCTAGGAAAATTATCTTAAAAAATTACTCTGTTTGCGACAATATTATATTATAAACAAATTTGCAAGTATCAGGTGATTAGTATGACTTTCGTCGTATAGTACAATTAATAATTTTATTATGAACAGCGCTTAAGTGCAACGATACCTTGTGTTCAGCAGCCCATGAGCTGCTCGATAGGTAGTGGGCATCTGTGCACCGGTGTATGTCGCCACGGTTTATTTAGGACGGCATGACTGTGTTTCCTGGCGCTAAGGGGCGCCGGAAGATATTTTCAGTGCTATTGTGGACTTTGGGGCATAAACCGAGAGATAGACATAATGCAGACAGCAGAGTGACAGTACTCAAAGCCGCGCTGATGACGCCGGGTCGGCAAAAACATATCCGCGTGCTAGTGCTCTCTTCTCTCTGCTCGCATTATGTTTGCCGGGAATGATTCCACCAATAGCATGGGCTATATTAGCATTATTTTTAGGTTTGTTACTAGGCATTTTTTCATGTGTATTACTATGAACAATTTAAAAAAAAAACGTGTCCAATGCATTATGCAGTGGCGTGGTGTGGTAAATACGAGGGCGAATCAAATATTAACCGGACTTTTGTTTTAGAACATTTATTGATACAATAAATAAAATTTTGAATACACCTTATTTTTCTATATAATCTCCTCTTTTATTCACACATGTTTCCCACCGAACCGGAAGATTTTTGATTCCGTCATTAAAGAATGAATGTGGTCCCGTCTGTAACCAATTGCGCACGAATGTTTCTACACCTTCGTCGTCGTCAAAGTGATGACCTCCCAGGTCTTCTTTGAGTGGCCCAAACATGTGGTAGGCGACAGATCGGTCCTGTAGGGCGGATGTTCCAGTGTTTTCCAATGAATTTTGTTCAATTTTTCTTGGGTTAATGCAGCTGTGTGTGGCCGAGCGTTGTCATGGAGTAGAATCGCACTTCGAATAGGCATGTCTCGCCTTTTTCGTCGATAGGCCAGTTTCACTTCATCAAGCAGTTGACAGTAATACGCAGCATTAACTGTACGCCGTTCGGAGAAAATCAATGAGCAATATGCTTCTGCAATCCCAAAAAATCATTGCAAGAACTTTCCCAGCAGAAAGACGGGTCTTGGCTTTCCGCGGTGCTGTTTCTCCAGGTTTTCGCCACTCCATGCTTGCCTGCTTAGACTCCGGGGTGTAATGTTGCACCCACGTCTCATCACAGGTGGCAATGTGCCTCAAGAAATCATCCTCCTCTGTTCGATATCGTGCCAAAAGTCACACACGGCAAGACGGTTTGCTTTCTGATCTTCCGTCAAGAGGCAAAGAACCCACCTTGCCGACACTTTTCCGTAACCCAAATCATCTGAAATGATTGATTGGGCACTCCCATACGATATTCCGACCTGTGCAGCAATTTCCCATATTGTAAGGCGGCAGTCTCCTTCAATCATCTCACGGATCGCAAGAATATTCGTCTCACTGGTGCCTGTCCGCGGTCGGCGTGCATGGGTCTCATTTTGCACTGACTCTCGGCCATCGGAAAATTTTTTGTGTCAGTCGTAGACTTGGGTCCTTGAAAGCGTTTTTTCAGCGAACTGTGCAGTTAGTCGACGCAAAATTTCGGCAGGTTTTACGCCCTCCCGCGACAACAATTTAATAATAATGCGTCGGTCAACAGACGTGTGCACCTCTTGGTCAGACATGATGCTACTAACAACCAATCTGCTCTGGCGCGCCGAACCGATTTACTCCCTTCTACTTTACATCACAATCCAATATCAACACGTAAGGTTACTCACTTCACCTAGGGAGCGTTAAAAAGAAAAGTCCGGTTAATATTTGATTCGCCCTCGTATAATAATAAAAGGAGTCACTTTTCACATGTATGAAAGAGGCATGAACGTAGAGTATTTTGATATGTAACCATAATTTTTTAATCCAATTGTTATCCAATTATTTCGCAACATCAAAAAATCGTCGAAAATTGAGAAGAGGTCTTCACCCTGTTAAAGCATTTAAGAGCCAGTTTGGAAATTAGATTCTTTAACATTGCCATGTAGACTACTTATTCCCAGAGTTTCCATTTCTTTTGAATTTTTGCGTTTAGAATGTTTTTTCAAAGAATGAATGCTGAATAGTATAATGGGTGTTTTTTTAAGCCCGATAGAACTTAAAATTATAAAAAATGATACGAAAAATTAAAATCTAATCAAATTTTTGGTATGATTTGAAAGATTTATTCATGGCATCAGTTTTTGAAAATGATTTCGGGTATATGGCCAACGCGGTTGTTTATGACGAAGCGTATTCTGGACGTCCAATTTCGGATCACCCTTTCGAGCACTGTTGGCCGTATGTCACGAATAACACGATCAATGTTGGCTTCCAAGGCGTTAATTGTTGTTGGTTTATTGGGATAAGCCAGTGATTTCACGGAGCCTAACAGGAAAAAATCGAGAGGTGTCAAATAGCAAGGCCTTGGAGGTCAATTGACAGGTCCATTCTTCGAAATTAATTTATCGTCAAATTTTTATTCCAATAAGTCGATGGTTGTCCTCGCCGTATGATATGTAGCGCCATGCTGTTGAAACCATATCTGGTCCTGCACATTTTCAATCAAAAATCATTAGTCATGGTGCGGTAACAATCTCCATTGATGGTAACGCAAACTCCGGGCTCATCTTTTAAGAAATAAGGGCCAATAATGCCACCGGCGTGCAAATCACATCAAACAGTGCATTTTTCTGGATGTAATGGAGTTTGTCTCTTGTGGATTGGTCCCACTCCATATGCGGCAACTTTATTTATTCACAAACCCGTTAAGCCAAAGAGGAGCCTCATCGCACAATTTTGCGATAAGACAACGGGTCAGTTTCCAATTGCTCTTAAGCCTGTTCGACTAAAGAACGACGCAGATGCTAGTCATGTGGCTTTAATTTCTGTACCAGCTGGAACTTATATGGATGTAAACCAAGACCTTTACGCAAAATTTTCCACGTAGTGGACGAACCGAACCCCAATGGCTGTGACCGGCAACGAATGGGTAAATTGGGATCTTGTTCCACACTTTCGTTTACAGCAACGATGTTCTTTTCAGCACGCACGTTCCTTCGACGTGTTGGTGAAATCTATCCGCAGTTCGACGGATGGCTTGCTCAGAAGGACGATTATGTGGGCCATAAAAATCACAAGTTGTCTGTAAGTTGCGCGAATCGATGACTGATTTTGAAAATAAATTTGAATAATTTGATAGTGTTGTACAAGCGTGAATCTATTCATAATGACTTGCCAGAGTATACTGATCATAATTGTCAACAAGTGAACGCAGTATGACAGCTCGTTTGACACTTAACTTTTCCATAAGTTCTATCTAAGCAAAAAAAACACCCGTTACAACAATTTGTTTGCCAAAAGTCTTCGATGAAATCAGAAAAAACAATCGTAAACGTCGCATTATTCTTCATCATGACAATGTCAGCTCTCGCACAGCACGTCAAATAATTGATTATTTGAAGAAGAAAAATATCGAATTGATATCTCATTGCCCGGTTTCACCAGATTGATCGCCTAGTGACTTCTTTTTGTTTCCGAATGTCAAGCAGCAATGCTTAGACAGCGATTTTTATTAGCTCAAGAGATTATTGAAGAGGGTTCCAAATGAAAGCAGCTACTACCATCCGAATCCTCATGGCAAATATTATTTTCATCAGGGGAGTCACGATTTCTTAATATTTTAAATGCAGAAGCTTCCATTGAAAAGTTTACAACAAAGTGCCTATGTGATGTTGATTATCTACTAGGTTAGAATATGGTTAGAAAAATTTGATTAACATTTCATTAAGACCCCTCTTTTATTACCAAACGTTGCTTTAAAACAGTAATCAATCAATGGTGTCACACGCAATTTTCACGATTAAGCGTTGAAGGATTTCCACAGAATGAAAGAGCTCACCTAGTTTTTTAAACGTCAAGTACCTTAGTGTAAGATACACAATAAAATCTGAAAGACACTACTTCAATCGAAAGCAGCAGCGAGAACCTACACTCAATCAGAATTATCGTTGCATAGTCAATGATTACGTGAAAACAATTATGGACAGTTGTGCATTCCTTTTATCTGATGCATGAAACCACGATTCACAAAATATGAAAGCCACGCATCTTGCTCTGCTCTAAGTGCATTTATGATATCAGTTTCAATATCCGTAGGTGTGCAGATTAACATTTTACAGCGATTTACTAACATATTCTTGAACCAACTGGACTGAACAGTTCAGTCTTGCTGCTGATGATGATAGCTTGGCTATCGAAACGTGCGTCCAGTACGAATTAAGTGTTGTGGTAAGGGTTTTAGTGAACTGTTTCAGTGTTCCAGTGCCACAGTTTTAGAATACCCGTTTAACATATTCTTCCTTTAGATCTACTACCGACAGCCGATGCTACATATTGAAACAAGGGGAAGTATCTTTGTTTATATGCAAGCAAGTTCACCTTCTATCATTATCCGTTTCACTCGCTTCAATTCAATTGGTTCCTCTCACGTACTGCAAATACACGCAGGAGTCGATGTGCCTTTGTTTTTCGAATAAGACGTCAAACCAAATTGATTTTTTTTAACAATGTATAGCTTTGACCAAATTAGGTGTCAGCTTTAACATGTAAATTGTTTACCACTACTTTTTTAGCTTTATGATGTGAGAAAAAGATTTTTATGCCTTGTTTATTCCTTATTCTATTCCGACTGTAAAAGATATTTACAACTAAAACGTACGAAAGGGTCTAAAGGGAAAATGCTGATTTTTCATATAAATGGTTACATAAGTGTCTAATTCTTATAATTCTAATTCTTTTCTGTTGGGCAATAAATATACTATTATTATTATTATCATGTTAATTTGAGGTTTTCTAATTTAAGATTACACCCGGTTTTGTTTTTATTCGTTGTGCTACACTTGACGATTGAATTCCCCCATAGCGGTAATATGCTATGTGTGCTTTGAATCCGGTGCATATTGCCCGTCTCATTTGTCCAATATAGGCTTTATTATAGTCCCTACATGCAATTTTATAAATAAAGGTTTCTGAGTGTATTTCGCGAACTGAAACACACGATTTCTGCGGGATTTAAGGTGGTGGAATTTCTCACATAATGCCTATATTATACCTTTTTAAAGATATAATCGGTATATGTAGAAGAATCGTTGCAAATGGCAACATTTTTTATAAATTTCGGTTCTTTAATACATCTACATTGTTTCCCTTTGAATAAGAATATTGGTGTAATCAAAAAATTTTTCGTAAATCTTATTTTATGTATGCACGATTTCTGCAACTTACATTCCATCTCCTAGTAATACTGAGAATAACATACGTATCCTCACCAATTTGAAATGACCTGTATATCAGAAAACATCTAGAGTAAAATATTTTTAGGTTAGGAAAAGAAAAGGAATTTAAAATGTTAAAATTGCAAACACCCAAAAACTTCGAGATGACAGACGTATTCCTTAAGAACTTTAAGAAAGCTTGAGGTGCTTATTAAAAGCGACCTACAAACGTCAAGCAAAAGAACAACTTAACAATTCAAGCTTTCGAAACTTTCGTCTTAACGTCGTTCTTAAAGGCGTTATACGACCTTTTTACGTTCTTTTTCCAAAATACCTTATTAATAACTGATATCTGAGCACGGCCAGACGAACCGAGCAGAACTTTCTGCATCTTAATTTTTTTCCTACTTTTCGCCGGTATCAAAAGTTTCTCGCGATGAAGATGGAGATCGATTTAACTTTTCGCGTTAAGACGCGCTGCTTACATAAAAAAAGTTTATCTGTCATTTATGGCCTTGAACCTTGATAAAAGGTAGTTTGTTCGGGCGGTTAACTTTCCCGTCAGAGGATGTCGAGTGAGGGGATGAGGAACAGCAGAACCTGCTTACCGCCAATGTTTATCGGGTAATCTTCAAAGGGAATATAAATTTTATTTGCCCGCAAACTTCTTTCATGTTCGAAAGAAGTAGTGATTTCAGAGAATGTAAAGAGAGCCATGTCACGTATAGGAAGGGTAATGGGAGGTTATTTAAGGTCAATTTAATTTCTTATTGATACAAGAAAGGATGGCAAAATGTCAGCTAAGGAAGGAAATTGCCCTTTCACAACAACAAACTTTCCAATTTAGAAAGGCGGAAGGGCTGTGTATATGTACTTAATTGAAAGACGAAAGTCTCAAAGTATGCTTTCTTTCAAAACAGAAAAAAAGTTTTAGTTGAATTTATTGTTACATCCTTTGACGTTACATCCTTCTCCTTACTCTCGTTATTTTTTTGTACTGAGTGTTATGATTCTCTAAAGAGTCTAGAGTATTATCGTGCTTGCGGTTTTGTCTTTTCTGGGGTAGTATTTTTTCTTTTTATGCTGTGGATAAACTTTCGGTTCTAATTTTTTTCTTGGAGATTTTAATATTTGTTTGGGTGGTATGCAGGGTACTCTGAAAAGTTTCCAGCCTAACACAGAAACAAGTATCTTCTTGTCAAATTCAGTTTTATTTCTCAAGTTCTTAGTTTTATTTCCATGTAAGTCTACACACTTTCCCCAGCGATACTCCCATCTCTTTAATCCGTTCAAATAGTAGTTGGCATCTTGTTCTGCAAAATAGGCGTTTATGAATGTGATGGCCTCCTCATTCAATCAAAGTCTCTGTCCTCCGAACGACACTTTGAGCATAGGAAACAGAAAAAAGCCACTAGGGGCCAGATCTTTAGGACCCTATTGTATCATATGCCTCTTTGATTTTGTTTTTTATTCTTACTTTCCATTTCATAAGCTTTTTGCGAAAGGGTATGCACAGGACCAATCAATCAGTACATATGGAACTGTAGCTTAAGAGAAGCTAAGTTTACATTAAACTTGATCAACATCTTCGATACAATTCTCTTAAAAATTTACAGAACGGTTTCAACACTCTTACTGTGTCTGGAAAGTTTTCTGAGAGGATGAAAGCTGTAAATCCAACGAATAAGTAGAACAATAAGGCAGTGAAAGAAACTGCGATCGCTAAGACTAAAGAAAATACAAGTGCTGTTAGAAAAGGCAATGTAGCATTTGGTTATTACATTATAAATGTACCACTTCACATTCCTCTTAAAAGAATTATATGATTAAAAAATTAGAATCAAATTAATTGCCACATTAACTTCAATTAGAAGTCTTTCAGGAAGTTTTTAAATATAGTAGAAATGTTAGAGTCGTTGTATACATTCCTAAGCTGACTGCTTTGTAGACGATGGAGGGCAAGTTTAAATCTGGTAATCGTTTGAGAACATATTGATATCGTATACCGGGTGTTCGGTAATTGGCGGAAAATGGACTCGTAGCGATATTGTCCGTATAATTTTGAATTGAAAATCCTAATATAAAAATCTTATAAAAATCCTCGTTTGGTTACACCGGCTCATCAAAGTTCAGAATTTCGAATATTAGAAGTAGATAGATCTTTCAATGTTTGGGATTTTATGTCAATTATTGACATAAGACATTAGAATTTTTTTTTAGGGAAAATTATAAAAAAATAGATCTGACAACAATGTAATATATATTTATGAAAATTGACGTAACTATTTTTGATTAATTTTTGTAAGTGTCAAAGTAAAACATTATATCCATTGTACTTCACTTTTGCTACAATTAGATTATTGCTTTTGTGTTGCTATTACAATGGATTTTACTTTTAATGAATATGCCGACATGTACATGGTATTTGGCTTCTGTAATGGAAACGCTTATGCAACCGTAGAGGAATATCGAGTGAGATATCCAAATCGTCGTGTGCCTTCTTACAATACAATTAGTAAACTGGATACTCGGTTAAGAGAAACAGGTACATTTGTACCTATGCGTAATAATGCAGGAGCACCAAGGATTCTACGCACAGTGGATGTTGAAGAACGTATTTTGGAAACTGTGTACGAAGACCCTCAACTTAGCACGAGAGAATTTGGTAGAACTTTTAATATGTCCAATAGCACTGTACATTCTGTACTTACTGAGAATCTCCTGCGGCCATACCATTCAACGAAAGTGCAACCGTTATATCTCGAAGATAACGTTGCTAGGGTAAATTATTGCAATAGAATGATAGCATTAATAGACAGCCAGATTTTTTACAAAAAATATTATGGACAGATGAATGCACATTTACAAAAGATGGTTGTTTTAACATTCACAATACGCATTTTTGGGCAGACGAAAATCCTCATGCAATTCATGAATTTGGACATCAACGTAAATTCTCTGTTAATGTTTGGCTCGGAATTATAAATTTGCAGGTTATTGGTCCAATATTTATTTAAAATAGATTAAATGCTGAAGGCTACATAAATGACTTAGAAGAAATGTTAGACAATTTACCTTTAGTGCTAAGACCAAACATGTATTACATGCATGACGGAGCTCCTGCTCATAATGCACGTGCCGTACGCATCTAGCTGCAGGAACATTTTTGGGACAGAATTATTGGCAATAATGGCCCCATTGCATGGCCTGCGAGATCTTCAGATCTTAATCTCCTCGATTTCTTTCTTTGGGGATTTCTAAAGGATAAAGTTTATACGACACCAGCAATAAATCAACAAGGCGTGAGGAACAAAATTAACGCAGCCGTCCAGCTAATTACTCCTGAAATGTTGCAATCAGTCAAAAATGCTATTCCTCGGAGACTTCAACGCTGTATCGAAGTTAATGGTTTTCATTTTGAAAATTTGTCATAATAATTCCTTAAAATGTTTACTCTCTTTCTTTTAATTTACTTTGTTGAATCAATAAGTAGTCTTATTTAATTAAACGTCATGTAACGTTGCCAAAATTCTAAATTACACAAATTTTTCCTGTGGCCAAACAAAGACATTTACGAAAATTTCATATTAAGATGTTCAACTCACAATTATGCGGACAATATCGCTACGAGTCCATTTTCCGCCAATTAGTTAACACCCTGTTAATATACGCTTTGCTATTATTGATGTTATAATTACAATTCGGAAGAGGAAAAATAATAACCAAATTTACACTATACAGAAATCTGTTAGGAAATCTACTGCGGAAGTGGCTTTCGAATATTATTGTGGTCTTCTTCTTATACTGCCTTGCTCTTTACCAAAAGATAACGTCTTCCTGTTTGTGCTATCAATTCTTTCAATAATTTTCTAAAGATAATCAGTAGGAAGAAGATCATGACAACATTCGAAAAGTGTTTCAACACTTAACAACTGCTATGAAAGTCTACAGTTAGAATTAGTGTATGTAGTGAAGTATTAGTATATTTATTGTAAACTCTTATATTTGTGAAGTATAAGAAACTATGACTAACATTTACTTCATCGAAGTATTAAGATTGCACCTACTTTTGAGTAATTTATTTTTTTTTATCTACGAATCGTACCAACTTTCATTTATTAT
Organism: Dynastes maya; assembly: GCA_029619315.2. Lineage (NCBI taxonomy): Eukaryota > Metazoa > Arthropoda > Insecta > Coleoptera > Scarabaeidae > Dynastes > Dynastes maya. The sequence goes on along the minus strand of JAROYE020000010.1, from coordinate 19,103,538 downwards.
GCATCAATTTTGCCAAATTAATGATATTTTTGGTTTGGAAAGACCGAGCTAGACTTGACTAACTTGAAGATCTATTAAAGCTGTGCAATGATAAGTATAGGTGGACGTATTTTTTTCCATATCACTTTTTTCATACCAAACCTAATCTTACTAAAAACTGTGCAATTACATATATTAATTATAGTCATTAATACATTTCTATTAGTATAACAAAAGCACAGATTACGAAATTGTTTAAATGTTACGTGCTTCATTAACAAAACAAAACATATGAAGCCTTATTACCAAAAACATCATCAACTCGAATACTTAAAAGTGTACAAATGTAGCCTGACCTCCCCGAAAACAATCCAAAAGCTCATCTAGATTTCATTACCCAAATAAATAGATAACACTCTTAACCCTTCCGTGTAAACTACCCAAATACTCACTTTCACACATCATCTTGCATTTACCGCCGGGCCTCTCGAATGTGCACCAAATATTGCTTCTTATCTGCAACAAAAAGACAAGCAGACAATCAAGTGGTATTCCATGAGGGTTGCCGTATGAACGCCGGGCGCTTGTAGTTTACACGGTTAGAGAAAGCTGCGAAAGCTACAAGGCACTACAAGGGAGGTCAGCATGAGAAGCGGCGTGAAACGCTCAGCGGTCCACTTTAAACTTTCTGGAGCGGAAGCTACGTGGCGAAACTTACAAATTGAGAAAGTGGGAATTGTTTTAGTGGTGCCGCACTTTGTTTTCGTTGCGCTCGGGAATCGATGATGCAAACAATTGGTTTTTTAGGGAGTCATGGTAAAGAAATGTGTGAAACGAAGTGGAGTGCTTTAGGATTTATGCAAAAAGCAAGAGAGATAAGATCTTTTACTTTTTCCAAAAACGTTTGCTGTAAGATAGCTAGATAATGAAGTACTTCAAAGAACGTTAGTTCAATTTTAGATTTTTATTGAACGTAAAGCTCTTGAAAATAGTTCTTTAACCTTGCAAATTCATATTTCGTATAAGTATGATTTTCAAACATTAAATCGAGGGAGCCATGTTACTTTAAATAATTTCTTATGTTGGTTACAACTACATTTGGCAGTTAAATCTCATATCAAGATTGAAACGTCAAATTATGTTTGACATATTTGACAGTAATTATGCAAATCAGTTTCTGTTTAAAGCGTAATTGGGCAATAAAGCTAATAGAACTATTTCCTAGTAAAAGTAAAAGAAGAATTTAGTAAACATTTATAGAAAATGCTAAAAGTGACCTCCTTCTCTTTCAATACAAATCCTTACTTGTCGTTTTATGTTGTTAAATGCGTTAACGAAGTGTTGAGGCGTTATCTTATATTTTGAATTGCTTCGGTAAGTTCTTGTATTGTGTGTGGAATATTTTTAAAAACTGTATAAACATTACTGTAGAACCCAGCTTCGTCCGAGAAGAAGGATTCGTGAAGGAAATTATCATCATTCATATGATTTTCAAACCAATTGCAGTATTGCAGTCTCACTACGTGACCAGTGGATTTGAGTTTTTACACAACACGAATTTCAAGTGGATATTTTTCGAGATTTTTCTAAGAATATGCTGACAAGCCCCATATAACAAATTACTGTCCCGTGAAAGCTTTTTAATTGACGCCCCTCCACACCCGCAATAGTTTCAGCAGTTTTTTTTTTGAGTCTACCACTAGCGGGTTTGTGACTTACTTGCACGCAAATTTAGCAACGCAGAGAGCAATTTGTTGTTATAAACCAAGATATAATACTGCAAAATGTGGAAACTGAAGATGATGGTGTGTGTCCGTAGTTGTAGCGAACATAAACAATAATTCAAGAAAAAACATGGTCTTCTCGATTACGTTCTTTTATGGTCAAGTTGTATTTTTAGAATTGGCCCTATAGTAATAAAATTAAGAAGACTAAAACACAATTTCATTCCATTGTTGATTTCCCTAAACTTGTTTCTGTGATTTAACTTCTACATTGTGTAGAAAATACGATTGTACAGCGTAGAGCTAGCAGCATCTGGTGTGAAACATTCGGGAATGCATACATGATAAAGTTGTGAGAAACTTTTTCTAATGGGTGTGGGAGATTATCGTTTGCATTTATTTTGCTAACAATGCTGTCAGATTTTTTATTCTAAATTCTCCCAAATCCAAATTTTTGTCGTAAAAATATGCAAGGTGTTTTATATATTTTACGAAAATCTGAGAAAAAATATCATCTAGAATCACCCGCCTATTCCTAAAGTACTTTTTACATTAGTAAATTGCATATGAAATTTTTCAGTCAAGCTTTTCGTTTCAAAAAGTTATTGATACATTCCGTTCCATATTTATTAAAAGTAAGTCAAATAATATATCAAATCTAGGTACTTTGTTTCCACTTCACTCAAATTTTAGGAAATATTTGAGGTTGGAATATGAAAGTGTTGCTTTCAAAAAGTCATCACTATTACTTCACTTTGTTTCTTCAAAATTAAACTGGTATTCATGCAACACACAACAGCCGAAATCCCCTAGTAAACTATGTTTTTTTGTGACCAAAGGTACATATTATATTATCTTTTGCAGTTATAACAAATAATTCAAAGAATAGCTCAAACAAAATGAAATATTTAAATTTTATAGATCTTATAACCGAAAAAAATCATATTCGGAAACGTTGAAGATGAAAAGAAAACTATAGACTAATGCAATATATCAACACGGTCAAAGCAAAATCAAGTTTAATAATAATGTACTAATGACAAAATAGTCAAACACAAACACCCGGTATCCAGTAAATAAGGTACAACACTAATTATTAACCTTTTACTTTAACGTTAAAGTAAAATAACTTTTTTCAACCGTCTTTAACTGTGAAAGAAATGCTTACGGTCTTTACTCTCCAGAATTAATTAAAAATAAAAATTAAGATCCCCTCTAAAGAACTTTTGTGCACAAAAAATAAAATCAACAGATGTCATTTATGCATGAAAGCTCCTGTTAAGCTACAATTTTACTTACTTACCTGAAACAAACCGACGTATTTTCCCTTAGCTCTGTTCGTGACTTTTGCCGTGTCCTTACCGCTCTCGCTTTCGACGAGGCAGACCCCTGCAAGTAAAAAAGAAACGGATGCGAAAATAAGGAAAAACGTCGGGTGATAAAGAAATTTTGACAAAAATCGCTTCCTTTGTTTTTTTGCGCTCGTTGCTCGAGGCTCAAGTTGTTGGGGGGAAAAGGCATTGTGTTGCCGGAAAGGGTGTAGGGCATTTTACAAATTGCAAAATCGATGGTCTAAACGGTGGCGCGGTGTAGTCACGTCCGTGATATACTACTCGAAGCAAGTTGGTCGGAATTATGAGGAATAAGGCGAGATTTATTGGGCGAACTTAATTTTAGGCATCTTGTTAGAGACGCCGTCGACTGAAAATGAGAGGACGTAATGAAAGTAATGAACTTTTATGACAGCTAATTTAGGAAAGAAGGTCGGTAGTCTACTTAAGTGTTTCGCGATAAAATTAACTTCAGTTTTGGACAGATTGAATTTCAATAAATAATGCCATCAGGAAATTATTGGTTTTCGGTTTTACATATTCAATTTTTTTTCCAATTTATTCTGGCATTAAGTTAGTTTCGCTAATAGGCCCTTCAAAACAAAGTAAATTCTGAAATGTGATACTAAAGTGTAAAAACTATGTTGAGTTTTGGTGTCAGCATAGTGTGGAATTTTTGTATTGTATTCTACATGCAATAAGAATGATTCTATAGTATGATATAGAAATATTTCTAAGCATGTTTATTGACTTTTAAGGGTACTTTAAGCTGGTAAAACAATCGCAAAAAGGAGTAAGCTGTGATAATTGGAATTTATTCAGAAAGGACGGAAATGATTGCCATTTCAAGTCAAGTATTGGCGAGTCATCAAGGTCGCTTAAACATTGGGTCAATAGATCATCGCAATCAGGTCACCCTGTTAACGTGATCCTAATTTTAATGCCTACCTTAAGCGAAAACATGCGAAATACCAGGAACTAAAGGAAAAATGCTAACCGCAAGACTAGAATCATGAGTACGTTTTACCGTAAAAAATCTATCAATACCGACTGATTAAAAGACCCTTCTTTTTGGTTTAACAGATTTTTATTCTTTTTCATATAAATGATTTCATAATCATATCATTCTCGCGTTGAAACTACGTTCTTAATTAATTTGAGGTTCTTTAATTTAATATTATGCCCGGTTTCGTTTATGTGTTGTGTTACACTTGACGATTCAATCCTCCTATAGCGGTAATGTGCTATGTGTCCTTCGTACCCGGTGCCAATGGCCCGTCTCGTTTGTTCAATACACGCTTTATCACGGTCTCCGCATGCAGTTTTATAAATTCTCGACCTTTCTTGCACATCCGGTTTATCTTGCGAAGTGAAGTTTCACGAATTTCTTATCGCGGCTTTCTATCGGAATTGGTCATGGAATTTCTCATATAATGCCCATACCGAACTTTGTTAAGGATACGATAAACATTTGTCGAACAGTTGCCATTATAAATCACTACGTTTTTCAATTAATCGGCACCATTTTGTGTTGTCCACTGTGACTTGGATATACCATATTGTATCTATTAGTTTTAATTTTTTTTCTAAAGATATCTACTTCCAATTTTGACATTTATTACTGGAGATGAAACACATTACTTCATTATCATGAATCTGATTTGAAACAAGAGTCAGTGCAGTTCTTTCCAAAGGTTTTCTTTTTTTACTGTCAGGGAATATTGCGAAATGATTATATAAATCAGGATATTTCGTCAGCCGGAGACTATTATGAAAGCTTAATGTGTCGTCTAAGAGAATATTAAATTACCAATTACTAGAGTTTGTGGCAGTAGCGTAGCGGTAGCGGCGTGGGTAGGGGTAATTTTCAACTCGTAGTCCATCTCGACAGAACCGCGAGAGAGTTCAAAGCGACAGTAGGGTGTAACGTTCCCTTCGAATGTGAATAAGTATCTCAAGCATTTCCCTGGATTAGAATATAGAAGTCCACATATTTATTGCACAATATGCAATAGCGGATTGCTAAGTCGCGATAGATTTGAATGTAGAAAACATTGTAAAAGTAAACGTCATGTATTGAATTTAAGAAACAGTATTCCATACTGGCAATTTTTATATGACTTTATTTTTATGTTAAGTGTGTGCAACATCCCACAACATCTAGTATCTAATGAACACTTTCGTCTTTGTTAGGCTAACTACGTTCCCTCATGGAAGCTGCCAACATCTATGCAATTACGATACAATTTGCCACGTGTGCAAGGTACAGTAAAGGAATGTATAAAAGACGAGTTGAGAAATAAGAAAATCTGCCTATGTGTGGATGAAACAACTGATGCTCAGAAACACAGCGTCATTCATGTTGTAGCGCGTCCTTTAAAACGTGATGGTCCACCAGCTTCATTGTTGTCATCCAGTAAAAGGATTCAGAAAATTAATGCAGAAACCGTTGTCGAAATAATAAAAGATTCGTTGAGAGAATTTTGTATCACAACCCAAGTCACAATGTTCGTTACTGACGGAGCCGCAATAATGCTGAGAGTTGGTAGGATGTTGAAAATATGCTTTCCGACTCTTGTTCACATAACATGCCTCATACACGCATGTCACCTCGTAGCAGAAACCATTCGAAAGAAGTATCTGATGGTTGAGAAGTTTATAGCATCTACCAAAAAAGTGTTCATCAAATCTGCCAAACACATCCGTGTATTCAAACAATTGTGTCCGAAATTACCACCACCACCTCAGCCTGTAATAACGCGATGGGAAACATGGCTCCAGGCAGTATCTTACTATCAAAAATATTTTTCACAGGTGAAAAATGTCGTTTTGAAACTTGATTCAAATGATTCTGCAGTAGTTCGAGGTAGTCAGCAACTTTTTTCCAATTCAGACGTTCAACAACAAATAGATTAAATTTTCATGAACTATTCTGAAGTTGCACAAGCTATTGAGCAATTAGAAAACAGTCACTTATCTGCACGAAACGCATTAAATTGCATAAGCAATTTTCAAGCCGCTCTAGAAAACTTGACGAACAAAATTTGGTGCAATTTTAACGAAAAATCCCGATTTACAAAAGGTTCGGTCTATAATAATATAGAAAATCAAGCTTGCCTAAATGAGGAAAAGGAATATCTGACATTTGCAAATCTTACTTCACTGGATGTCGAACGATCATTTTCGAAGTATACGACAACGTATTCACAACACCGTCGACGGCTGAATGAATCGACAATGGAAGCGTTGCTGATGTTGCAATTCTACGCAGCTTACCAGGGCGGTTGCCAATTGCCACAAGACATCAAGACGATAGGGAAAGGTAACAATATTATTTTTCACTAATATTGTATATTACGTACCTACTTTTATGCGGTGCGCCACTGCCGGTACCACCTTTTTAACAAACTCTACCAATTACATTTTGATAATCTATTTAATGTGTTTATAAACAATTTGCAAGTAACGCTCTTCACGATTACAGTACTAGATCAGTTGCGTACTTACTTCCCGCACCACCCACCAGCTAGCTCTTTTTCAAGAACTTATTGTGTATGGGCTGCAAGTTGTTTAATAAGCTTCTAGACGAAATTATAACTATTTTTCGTTTATTATTGTTGAGCCTAAGTTGTTATTCAATTGAAGACTATTTAAATTATTAGATGGCTTATTTTCTAAGGGTTTATCTTTTTTTAGCATTTCCTTCTTATGATCTGTTACTTCCAACATGTTTCGGTCATCCATTCTCGTATGTTGTTATGTATTCGAAATAAAGCTGTATGGGTATGTGTTCGAAATAAAGCTGTTTTATTATAACTTTTATGTTCTTGTAATTTTTTGTTGTAATTGTCTACCGGTTTGGCCTATTTACCCAGAATTACAAACGGAACAACTGATTAAATAAACTCCACTCCTCTCCATTATAATGGTATTACTTTTGTAATTATTTAAAAGCTGTAAATTGGCTTTATATGCAGGTGTGATGTTAAATTTAGAAATGATGTTTTTAACTTCTAGGGAGATGTTATTAAACGGAAGGGGTTTGTAAAATGTGTTAGGCTTTTTATCTTTATAGTACACTCACAGACAAAAATATTGCATATGTTATTTTAGGTTTTTATTATTTTTTTCTTTACTTTTGTGATTTCTATTGCTAAATCTTTTACGTTGGAGTGTTCTACGCATTTTGCAATTTGTTACAGAAAAAAAGAGCATTCTAATATAGCCTTTTATGAGTGAATAAGATAATTATAAAACGTTATAAATTAGCATAATGTGCATTGGAGACTAAAACACTGATTGATCTCCATTCAATGTTGTCAGAATGACATTTCCAGAGCTTTAGTGTACAAGTGTGTAGTTTCGGTTAGCGAGATGCCTCATTTCTCTTCTTCTTCTTCTCCGTATTCCTTATGCCCTTTAGAGCGTCGGATCGAATTGCATATTACTCGTCTCCCTTATCCATGTTTTCCATCCCTTCCGGTCCCTTGCACATATTTTCATCTCACCCAAGGTTTTTCCGCGTCCTGCACCTGTTTCTTTTATTCCTTCAATCCATGTCTTTCTTGGCCTGCCCCGCTTTCTCCTCCCCATCCTTCCTGCCTTAGTCACCCTTCGCACCAGTCTGTCTTGATCTATTCTTGTTATGTGGCCAAACCAATTTAATTGCCTATTTTCTAGTTTGATTCTAATTGGTTCTTGCTTCGTCATCTGCCTTATTTGTATGTTCCTGATTCTGTCGTATTTTGTTTTCCCGGCTATCCTTCTGAGGCATTTCATTTCCATAGTATTTATTTGTTGGTGGTGTCCAGGGGTACCCAAGTCCCACTTGCATATAATACTGATTGTAGAGCGATGGTATTGTATACCTTAGTTTTTATGTTTATGTCTATTTCCTTTTTACTGAGTATTGTTTTATTCAATGCATGGTATATATTTGTGGTCTTCTGTTTTCTTTTTGCTATTTCCAGATCAAGTTTTCCATCATTTGAGATGACACTGCCTAAATATTCGTAGACCGTTACTACCTCTAGTTTTTGTTGATTGCATGTTATTGTTCTTTCCTCTTCTGTTAATATTGCATCATTTATTATCATTTATTATCATTATTTTACTTTTTTCTATATTTACTTCCATCTTCAGTTGTTCTAATTCATTTGTCCATATATCTATTATTGATTGTAGATTTCTGTATCCAATTGTGGTTTTTTCAGTTTTTCTTCTAGTGTTTTTCATTATTCTATCCATCAGTATGATGAATAATAGTGGGCTCATACTATCCCCTTGCTTCAGTCCTCTGTCCATTTAGAAAGTTCACGGTTTTAGCCCCCCAACCTCCACTTTTCCATTCGCCTTCTGTTAGGTACTTCTTATTACATTTATTAATTTATTATTTACTTGCAACTCATGTAAGCATCTCCAAACTGATTTTCTCTCTACCATATCAAAAGCTGCCTTTAGATCAATGAAGGCCAGGTAAAGTCGATTCCCACGGTCTATAGCTCTTTCAATTATATTTCTTATAATACTTATATTGTCATTTGTTTGCTTGTTTGTACTAAATGCAGCTTGCTCGTCTTCTAATTTTCCTTCTATACTTTTCCTTAATTTTTTCTCTAAAATTCGGGTATAAATTTGAAATTCTACGGAGGATAGACAGATCGCTCTGAAATTCTCACATTGTGTCGAATCTCCTTTTTTATTTATAGGGAGGATTAGATTATTTTCCCAATCTTTGGGGATTTTTTCCGTTTTCCACGCTTCATTGCATATTCTATACATCCATCTTATACCTTCCTTACCCATCCATTTCATCATCTCTGGGGCGACATTATCTTCTCCACTTGCTTTTCCCACTTTAATATTTCTAAGCGCATTCTCGACTTCTTCACATGTTATTTCTTCTATTTCATTCTCTTCGATTTCTTCATCCACTTCTACGCCTTCTTCATTCTGAGTTTTTTGTCTTTGTTTAAATTTGTCAGCATAGTGGTATTCCCATATCTTTAATATTTCAGGTTTTTTTATTTTTATTTCTCCTTCTTTATTTTTAATTCCTTTTATTTCTTTTCTTGTTCCTCCCTTCATATTTCTTACTCTATTCCAAAACTGCCTATTGTTGTTTTTGTAGTTTTCACCCAGTTCTCTGCCAAACTTTTGCCAGCTTTTTCTTTTTGCTTCCCTTATCATTATCTTAACTTCATTCCTAATTTCTATGTACTCCAGTCTATTTGTCTCCTCCTTCGTTTTATTGCACTTTTCCTCGGCTTCTTCCATGTCACAAAATTCGACGCCTAGAATTTGCAAGAGCTCATGCTAACTGGAATGAAAATCAATGGGGAAAGAGTCTTTTTACAGACGAAACAAGAATACAATTATGGAAACCTGATGGGCGTAGTCGTGTATACAGAAGATCAGGAGAACGTTTCGCAGAATGTAATCTTGCACAAAATCTTAGCTTTGGTGGCGGTTCCATTATGTTATGGGGTGGCATTAGTTGAGAGAGTCGCACGGAACCCATTGATGTAAATTTAAGAATGAATGCTGACTGGTAAATACACAACATCCTTGAAGAACATGTTTTACCTTATTCCGGCTTTATTGGCTACGATAATTTTATGCTAATGCATGACAATGCCCGAGCCCATGTCGCAAAGACAATGATCCAGTACCTTGAGGATGTCGGGGTTGCGGCGCTTGAGTGGTCAGCAAATAGTTCTGACGCAAATCCCATAGAACATCAATGGGAGATTCTAAAAAGAAATGTACGAGCACGAAATCCAGCTCCTAACTCAATTGCAGAATTAAGAATTGCTGCACAGGAAGAATGGAATCGAATTCCTCAAGAAATCATCAAAGATCTTTTGCGCAGTTTGCCTAGGAGGATGCAGGATATCGTTAGAGCAAGAAGAGGAAGTACTAAGTATTAAAGTGTTATTATGTTGCGTTGCTATTATGTTTATGGGTAATTAATGTTGCTTTCTTCAATTAAACGTTTTTGGCCAAAAACAAGTTGTTTTATAGTTCTTCCACGAATTTGCTGTAAGTCCTCCAGATGTAATTTATTTGATTATCAATAATGTAAAACACTCCAGTGCTCAAGATTTGGCAGCAAAAATCACAAAAGTTTTAAAGAGAAAAACAATAAAGGCCGAAAATGAAAAATGCAATATTTTTGTCTGTAAGTGTATACTGGGTCTAATTTTTTAAGTGAAAATATGGGAATTTTATCTAAAGTTTGTGGAGAGAAATTGTTTAGTGAAGCCAAATTTTATAATTTGATTCATTGATAGTTACTGTGGTGTGGGGTATGTCAATGATTTTCTTCTATTTCAATTGTAAATTTTAAGCTATGATGTATTCGATTAAGATATTTGCGAAAGTTTTGTAATTTAAGATTATTTACACTCCATACACGTATTATATCATCCACATATCTTATCCATTTTACGATGTTTTTACTGTGGAAGTTATTTTATTGATGATATTGTTAGTTTATATGTAGTTCAAAAATTAAATAAGAAACGCTGGGAACAGGAATAAGCCATGTGAGCGCAAATGTATCGTTGACGCATAAAATTGATAGGAGAAGCAAGAAAATTGAAAACAAAACGCAAAACCGAAAAGTTATTACCTAATTATCCCGCTCAATTGTTTCCTGAATACAAAGAAAACAGAACGCTTCTGTTGTTCGATTTACCAATAAACCTTTTTATTTAACCTCGAAACCGTATTTCCTCCCTTTCAGTTGATGTTTAATTCAATTCGTCCTTTTATCCGTCTTGTCGCCGTTTAGGAAAGAAGTCACGTTCGGTAATAGTAATCATGTACGGCGAAGTACAAACAACCGTGTAAAACGGAGGTTTTCCCCCGCACCATCGATAAATCACGGGGTTATTAATGTTTAGCGCGCGAGAGAAAGTCTTCCGGAAGCGTTCCATAATTCATCGTTCACCCCATAGCGCACGGTGCGGCGCCTAGTTTTGGGACACGGCCGCGCCTTACGTGCAGGTACCACTAGAGACGCACACGCTCCGTTTTATTGGGTCAAATAAGCGGAACCGTTCGAGTGTGTATATCTTAAGTATGTAGGTATATAAATGGAAGAACTCGAAGTTCTTCCTCTTCTCGTCGATGGCGCTATACGATGGTTTATGACACCTAGCTTTAGAGATATTCACCTGTCCGAAATGGGTTTTACTATATCTCTGTTCGAGAATTGATTCCACTATTTATGATCATGTCCTGTTCATTTTTGCGGAAGATCTATTCTATATACGAGGATTGTATGATAAATACCTGTGTTAAGGAAGATAACGCAATTATTTTGCATTTAATAAATTTATTTCTCGACATAATCTCCGTATACATAGCTTTATAGTCAGTCCAGCGATGTTCCAACTTTTTAAAGCCACTCAAATAACAGGCTTTGGCGAACTTTGCTAAATAGGCGTCTGTTTTGGCAATGACCTCTCTATTTGACGTGAACCGCTTTCCGACAAGCTATTTTTTAAAGTTTTGAAAAAGGAAGAAGTCACAAGAGGCCAAATCTGGCGAATATGATGGATGGGGCACCAATTCGTACCGTAACTGGACTAGTCTTGCTGTCGTAATTGCCAATGAATGGGCCGGGGCGTTATCATTAATTTTTCTCTTCTCTAGGTGGGGTCTTTTTCTCTTTTCCAGCTGATGGAATCGTCTTCGCCTTCTCTGGCACACGTTCGCCATGGAAAATCCATTTTGCCGACTGACCTTTAGTTTCTGACGTGTAGTGATGTATCAATGTCTCATCTATAGTCACATAACGCTACAGAAACTCACTTGTATTCGGTTTAAACATGTCCAAAGATTGCTTTGAAGTTATCACGTGATTCCGTTTTTGTTCCGATTATCAGGAGATACGGCAGCCATCTCGTCGATAGCTTTCTCATACTCAATTTTTCGTGAAGGATGTCTTGCACACGTTCAATTGAGATATCATATCATTTGTGCCTCATCATATCACCTCAATGGGACGACCTGGCTGCTTCTCATCAAAGACAGTTGTTGAAATGAGTGAAAGCTACGCATTTTGTTGTTAAATAGCAGAATTAAATTTTTTTGGTTTTCGCCTGAGTCTCTAGAACTATTTCTTTCACAAAAGGGTTGTCATCCAGAGAAAGTTTTTGTAAGCGAACTTCTCTCTGTATGATCCCCTGGCATTTGGTAATAGAACCCTTTTAGGATTATGTTAATTATACTTCTACCCCCATTTTATTTTCTTAAATTGCAGCCTGTTTAAAACTTTGCTGGACATGATTTCGTCTACCCAAACCACGATAGAACACGGGAACGTTTTCGATTGATAATTTTTTACGATTTTAGTAAAGGCCTAACATAACAACAATGCCTCGAATCGCTTCGTTCAATTTTTGGTGACGAAGCACCATCAGAAAAGACTGTTTAGAACTGGTTTGTAGAACTTCGTCATGGTCATGCTTCCGTCAGTGACGAATTTCGTGCAATTCATCCAAAATCGGTTATTATTCCAAAAAACGTCGATCCTGTATACAACATGATTAAGAGGATCGGCATGTGACTTAACGTGAGATAGAGGCATCCTTACTCATCACGAAAACTACAGCACATTCGCTTTTCATGAACATTTAGTTGTGAAAAAGATCTGTTCCCGATGGATTCCGCATAATTTGATCTAAATGCAAGAAAAGGCTCGTGTCAACTGATGTAAGGAAATGTTAAAAAAATTCGACGAAGAAACTGCAAAATTCGTATACAACATCGTAACGGATGATGAAACTTAGATATATTCGTACGCGCAGTAACAATCAACTGTTTGGGTGCTCCCAGATGAACCGAATCCAACTGAAGTTGTTCGTTCACGAAGCACGTCCAAGAAAGTGATTGCTTGTTTTTTTCGTTGAACTGGACATGCTGCAAGCATTGCTTTGGAAGATCGAAGAGCAGTTAATGCGAAATGGTGTACAACAATTGGTTTGTCAGAGGTCATAGATGAAATCAAGACAAACAATCAACAACGTCGCATCTTTTTTCATCATGACAATGTCAGTGCTCACACAGCATGTCAAACAATTTATTATTTAAAGGAGAAAAACATGAAATTAATGTCTCATTGCCCGTATTCACCTGATTTATCGCCAAACGATGTCTTCTTGTTCTCGAATGTTAAACAAATAATGCATGAATAGCGATTTTTATTACCTAAAAAAGATGCTGAAGCCCTCAAAAACCATGTTTTGGGAATAACACCTTCAATGTGAAAAAAATGTTTAGAGAATTGGTTCGAACGCATGCAAAAGTATATAAACCTTAACGGCGAGTATTTTGACACAACAATAAAACGATTTCTACCAAAAATGTTTTTCTTTGATTGTTTTTGTAGAAACTTAAAAGGTATTCCTCTTGTTTGACTTAGACTCTACATGTACGCATATGAAGCAAGGAAGTTGATTAACATCTCAAACCCCCCTCCAATAACAAAGGAATACACTTATCTGTGTAATTTTTCACTTAAAATATGAATTTCTAAACAATTTTAAACCTCACCGAAAATTAAATTTTGATTTCATTCGAACTACATACCGAATATGCTAAATCTAGCGCGATGCGAACGCTTCTTAAGAAACAAAGGTCAAGTTCATTATGTAAAAACAGAGTCGCGCAACTTTTGTTTTGAATATATTTCTATGAAACTTTAATTTCAAGGCGAATTAAAAGATTTATTTTTTCAGTGATAATATTCCTTCTTTGAATTTGATTGTTGATAAGATTATTTCTAGAACATTCTATTCGATTAATAAGACCAAAATGTAATAGGAATGGTGAATAGTTAGCTGGTGAATCGTATGATGCTTAAATGTTTAGATTAGATTTTGAGTAAGGCCTTGGAAAACATTGTAGTCTAGGATAAAGTAAGGAGTAGCATTCAAAATGATATTATCTTTTTAAGTAAAATATAGAGACAGTTAGTCTAAGTAAAGAGATACTTTTGGAAACCAAATTTAAGTTCTAAACAATTAAATTATCAAGACCACTTCCCAAAGAAGCAATATTTAGCAATACATAGTTTCTTAGTGCGAAAGTTATCAGATTTTAGCGTTTACAGGAATAGTAGCGGCAAATTAAATTATGTATGAGTTTAAAATAAATCATTCAAGGAAAGGAAAAACTTCTGCTGGATAAGCGAACATTTAAATTTCCAAAATCCTCAAACTTAAAACTTCCTCGCACAAGCCTTATACTTCTTACTTTGAAAAGTTTTGAAGATGAACTTCATGAAGTATTACCATAAATAAAACTAACAAAAAAATGTTCATGATTTTAATGGTATTTTACGTTGTTATCGATATACAGGCTGGCGCGTTTACATACGAAAAGCTGCAAAATATTTTTAAAATATTTTTGTTAAAAGCCATGTAGGTTCATTGCGAGCAAATTTTAAAATTGTTTTGATATATACAGAATGGCAGAAGTTACACACCAAAGTTGTGAGAATTTAAATGGAATATCCTGTATATTATTGCATATTTCGATAGTGCGGGATAAATAAAGGCAAGTTACTGTTATGTTTCCTATACCTAATTCAGGGCGTTTTTGAGACATTTAATTATTCTTGAGAATGTAGACCAAAATTTAAGAGACGCGGTTGTCTTACGTGTTAAAGCTAGAATTTTCTAATTGCATTTATTTTTAGTCGAAGTATTATACTTAATGATAAAATAAAAACTATCCCTAAAAATTATACAGTTTGGACGAAAATACACTTTTAATTTGAACTATCATTAAAGTTAAATAACTTTCTTATATTAAATGGAATATCCTGTATTCATTATCATATTTAGATTCTAATTTTAACCATTTATAAAATTGTATTAGGATTTACTGTATTTATATCTTATATTTTCTTAGTAATTTAGCATTTTCAATTTCGAATATTAATTTCTCGCCATTTATCTTACGATAGTAGGCTTTGACGGAACTGACATTATTACTGCTCCAAGTCTCGAAGGACAGGTTGCGACCAACGATCCGAATTGTGTTTATGGGTTTTAGAAAAGTTAGGAGATGATGAACATTTCTTAGATTTTTTACTCTTTTCAGATGGGCCAACTTTCCATAATAACGGATTAGTTAACGGACAATTTTCATTATTACAGTCATGAAAATACCAATTTTTTTAGAACCCTCGATCGTCAGCACAGATAACCCGCTAAAGCTTGGGGTGGAATAATGGAACGCGAATGGTAGATCCATACTTTTTGACGACCACTTAAATGGCGCCATGTTTCTTGGATTTATAAAAAGCAATTTACCTGTACTTTTGGAAAATACACCACCTAATGTCCAAAAGAGAATTAAGTGGACAACATCCCAATAGATGGATAGGACGCGGAGGCCCACAAAATTGGCCAGCAAGGTCCCCAGACCTAACGAGTCTCGATTTTTTTCTTATTATGGGGATATATCAAAAATATTGTTTATGATATACCGCCAATCATATCCAACGATATGAAAGAACGAATAAGAACAGCGTTTCGTTCTGTATTGCCAGATAATTTGTTTAAAGTGAAATAATAATGTTAAGAAAGAGTTCGCTTATGCGTTGAAAATGATGGACATCATTTTAAACACTTGTTCAAACATTAGTTTTTTTTTACATTTAAGTTTGTTATTTGTTCAATAAAGTATGTATTTACTATCTATAGTTTGCCTCTTTTTAATTAGTATGAAAGAAAAACCAATTGAAGGGTTAGACTGATAAATAGTCGGAGTCGGCGATTTTCTTTTTCACGCGTTCACAGCGTCAGTACTAAATCGATGCTGTATGTGAGTAGTTCTGTGTATATGTAGGCTGTCGTAACTTATTTCGTAATTGTACGGTTATGTTTGCTTTAAAAATGTCGCAGTTAGGTACGTCGCGAAAACGACCAATGGCAGACACAGTTAAAAATGTCTAGTTTGTAAAATCCCTTTAATGTATTGGTTCAGAAGCCATTGTCAACGTCACATCGAAAGTAAACAGCATTCTTCTGTAAAAAGTGGCATACGAGACCAAGAAAAATTTACATTTGTCTCGTTCTGGAATAAATATGCGGACTGTAAATTACCTAGTCGGACATCGATACGAAATGTAGTGCCATTTGCTCGTGAACATATAGAAAAAAGAATGAAAACGGAATTGAAAGGTAAAAAACTGTGGTTGTGTGTGGACGAAACAACAGATCGTCAAAAACATTCTGTGGTTAGTGTAATGGTACGTACAATGGAGCCACATCGACCGTCATCTGCCTTCTTACTTGCTTCCAAAAGAGTTATAAATTGTACTGCCGATGAGATTTTAAAGGTGGTGTTGAACTCATTGAACAAATTTGAAGTTTCAACTAAGCAACTTTTAATGTTTATGAGTGATGGTGCCGCAAACATGCGTCCTTTGGGCCGAACTCTTAAAGAACGCAGTGGTAACTTACTTACATGTAACGTGTAAAATCCATACTCTAAACCTTGCGGCACAAACGATTCCTACATGTTTTCCACTAGTAAATGCATTGCTAGTACAAAGGCAGTGTTTCTAAAGTCCCCGAAACGTACCCAACTATTTCGGAAACTGTGTCCTGATTTACCTGAACCACCACAGCCGATTGTTACACGTTGGGGAACATGGTTGCAGGCTGCGTTTTACTACAAAAAATATTTTGGTCAAGTAAAGAAGGTAGTTTTAAAATTCAATCCGACAGAAGCTGCAGCAATCAAGAAAAGCCATGGAAATATTTCAAGATAGTCAGGTTAAAAGAGATTTACAAACTATTCACAACAATCACTTCGGACTAGCGGAGGGAATAGAAAAATTACAAAATGTTTCGATGTCGCTAGTGGATTCTGTTCAAATTGTGAATGATGTTCACGCACAGTTATGCGCTGTAGAAGGCGAAACAAATTGGTGTGTAATACGAAAATTTGGAAGTGTTTTAGAGAAAGACTCCGATTTTCTTATATTAAGACAAATTTGTAAAGGTGCGTGTGAAGATACATTAAGTTGTTTCAAAGATTGTTTTAAATATCCAGATATGCAAATATAACATCGCTAGATATCGAGCGGTCGTTTTCGGCATTAAAAAACATTTATTCCGCACGTCGTACTCACTTGACTGAAACAGCTGTGGAAACATATCTAATGATTGAAATATTTAACAGATGTTAGCCAGTTTGTGATTTCACGGAAGGCTTTTAAAATGGTAAGTGTTTCAGCGCGTTTTATAATTTATTTCTTACTTTCTATTTTATGTGTAAACTTCTATGCGCTCGCTACGCCTCTGGCTGTTACCGCATATTTGCCCAGGTTACTGATAGATATAATCTATTTGTGAACAGTAATAGTCACGTCAGTTCCTTCAAAATCTACTTTCGTAAAATAGATGACAAGAAATGAATATTCGAAATTGAAAATGCTGAATTACTAAGAAAATATAAATATAGGAAACTTTAATACAATTTTATAAATGGTTAAAATTAGAATCTAAATACGATAATGAATACAGGCTGTTCGATTTAATATAAGAAAGTTATTTGGCTTTAATAATAGGCCAAAGCAAAGGTATATTTTCGTCCACCTTGTATAATTTCTAGGGATAATTTTTATTTAATCATCACGTCTGATACTTAGAAAATAAATGCACTTAGAAAATTCTAGCTTAAACACGTAAGACAGGCGCAGGCGCGCCTCTTATGTTTTGGTCTACATTTTCAAGAATTGTTAAATGTCTCAAAAACGGCTTGATTTAGGTATAGGAAACAGAACAGTAACTTGCCTTTATTTCGTCCACACTATCAAAATATGTAATAATATACAAGGTATTCTATTTACATTTTCACAACTTTGGTGTGTAATCTCTTTTCGAGTTAATAGTTAATAGAAAAAAAGTATAAAAGTAGTAATTTATATGAAAATTTAATTCTTATTTTACCTGATTTGTACGAATTAGGGAACGAACTTACTAGAAGTACTAACAACTTTATCTGAACAATTTTTTGGTATCTATAATAACGGTTTCCAATTTTTTATTCCAGCCTGTATATATACATAAATATGGTCTTCCAAGAAGAAAGAGGGGCGCTATGCTAAATATACAACGTTCTTGAATGCGTGATATTTATTAAAAACTCTAATGTGACAACTCATATATAATTCCCGGAAAAAAAGAATTTGAAGGTTATAATTGTTATCGCATAAATATTTTGATCTGAAGATATTTATTTATATAATGCGTATATATAAAGTTATAAGCCATGTATAATTTTACGAAATATTTAGATCCCGCAGACGCCTAATCAATTAATATCATTACATAACACGATAACCTTTTGCCTTTCGCTCATGCGGAAAAATTCGGTAACCCATGATATACCAAAATTAACGAAACACTTTCCAAACTAACGCTTTCAATTGTAAATTAAAAACTAGCACCGTCAACCGGAAACACTTTACGGAAATGTATGTAAAACGTCGATACCTGTCACCTGTTATTGTTTATGTCCCGTCTGTTTTTGTAGGAAAACATCGAGGTCAATCGGTTATAACAAGTTCCGTGCATATTTTGGGAAAATATATTTACGTAGGTTATTGTTTTGAAGTAAATATTTTGCATGCCTTTTTTTGTATGTCATTTAACATTTAATTGTGCTCTAACATGACAAACATGTTATACAAAGCTGGATATTTATACATGAACATATTATCTTTCTGTATTGTTAACAGTTCGTTATAATAATTATTGGGAATCTAATACTTATTTATTAATTTTTTTTTTATTTCTAGATATTTTCACAATACTAAAAGGTAAAATACAATATAATCATTATTATGATTATTGGTCCCGACTAGCGCCATTGAGCCATTTGCCACATGGGTTACAATATGACCATAAAAGAACAATCGAGAGGGTCATAAATTTTCTTTTGGATTATTTTTTATGTTGGCTACAATTACATCTGACAGTTAAATCATGCTTAAATCACATCAAGTTTGAAACTTCAAATTACGTTTGTCATATTTGACACTAATGATGCAAATAAGTTTCCGTCATAGGGTGTGTTTATGATGAAACTGTGATAGTCGATAAGAGCTGCGATAAGAGCGACGACACTAGCTGTGATAAAAGCGTCGAAAAATATGAAGCTTCCAGATGTTGCGTAGTTCCAACATAAACACCCGCATACAAACAATGTATCTCATCGCTTCACTATTATCGCCGCTCTTAAGGCGTGTTTATAGTGAAGCTGTGATAATCGATAAAAGCTGTGATAAGAGCGATGATAAGAGCCGTGATAAGAGCGACGATACTAGCAATGATAAGAGCGACGATACTAGCAGTGATAAAAGCATCGAAAACCACGCATCGCGGATGGCGTTTACGAAGCTACGACAAGCGCGTCACTTTGACAGTTGTCGAAATATTTTCATTAAAGCCTTTTTTTTTGATTTGGGTGTTTTTAGTTCCGCATAGGGAGCCTAAGGGAAATTTCGCTTATTAAATACTCGATATCCATTAAAACTAGCAGTGATAAAAGCCGATCAAATTTGACAGTTAGATTATAAATGCTCTTGTCTTTGCTCACCGTCGCTGTCCACAGATGTCGCGTGGTTCCAACATAAACACCCGCATATAAACAATGTATTTCATTGCTTCGCTATTATCGTCGCTCTTATCGAGTATCACAGCTCGCTTCTGTTACCATAGTTACGCAAACTTACAGCGCTCATTGATTGGCCCGTTTTACTAACGCATCGCTCTTATCGACTATCACAGCTTCACTATAAACACATCCTAAAGCGTAAGCCTAAAGCTAGCTGAATAAAAAAAGTATTTCCTAATAAAAGTTAAAGAAGAATTTAGAAAACATTTTTACAATTATAGTAAATGCTGAAAGTGATCCTCGGTTTCAATATAAATCCTTACTCGTCGTTTCATATTGGTGTTGACGAGGTGTTGATGCGTTATCGTATCACAAACATTTTGAATTGCTTTGATAAGTTCTTGTATTATGCGTGATGTATTTTTAAAAGCTGATATTTTTTAGGTATCTAAAAATAGTTAGATCAGGAGAATGTGGAAGAAAATCTACTACATAGTTATCAAAATATTCGTATAAGAGGTTCGTTGTTTGTAGTGTTTTATGAGCTGTGGTATTGTTTTGTTAGAAGTATCTATTCATTAGTTCGTCATCATGCAATTGGTTTAGAAAAGGTTGCAATAAGTTATTACGGTGTCTTTCTACGTTTACCGATTCATGAAGAAATAATGGACCAATAATTCTTCTTCGTAAAGCTGCTATCCAAACACCAACCTTTTCAGGTTCTGTATTATGACATGCGGGTTTTCATTGAGCCATATTTTCACTGAACCATTGTTTGTTAACAAAACCATTAAGGTGGAACCAAGCTTCGTCTGAGGAGTATCTGTCAGGGATATTATCATCATTCATGTGATTTTTAAACCAATTGCAGCATTGCACTCTCACTACGTGATCAATGAGCTTGAGTTCTTCCCACAACACGAATTTTACATAGATATTTCTCGAGATCTCTTCTAAGAATATGCTCACAACTACCATATGACAAATTAACTTCCTGTAAAAGTTTTTTGGTTGATTTTTTAAGCGGATGAGCAGTTCCCTTTTTGAGTCTATCTCTACCGGGCTTGCGACTTGCTACACCAATTACACTCGGTTCGGGTGGCTAGGAAATTATATATGTGGCTAATGATTTCCAGTCGTGGCCAATAATAATAATAATAATAATAATAATAATAATAATAATAATAATAATAATAATAATAATACACCAATTACACGAAATTTAGCAACGCAGCGAACAATTTGTTGATACAAATCAATACATGATGTAAAATGTGAAAATTATGTTGCTTTTATGCATTACGAAAATAGCTTTCAATGATAAATGTTTGGTGATCCGTAGTAAACATTATTTAAAATTTAAAATTTTTAAGATCGTCAATTAATGTAAAATGTAATTTGAATTGGTAAACTTGTCAATTAATGTCAAACATAATTTGAAGTTTCAATCTTGGGGTGCGTTCGAAAAAATTCGGTAAAGGTAAGGTACTGGTAATAATAGAGGGAATGGTCACGTAACTTCTGTTAGCCTTTTTATTCGAACGCAAATGGGTAATGGCTCTTGGAGTGGGGTGAAGTTTGAAATATTGCTAGTTAGATTAAATTTGAATGTTTCGAAATTCGCTATTTGTATGTCCTCTATAATTTAATATAATATGGATTTACAAAGAAAAAGTTGCATGTTTTTTCTGTTTCTTTAAAAATAAAAGTGAAGCCATTAACTATAACGAGAATAGATGTCATACTTGTAATATTTTTTGCAATTTTGTTAATTTGATTCCTAGATTATTTAAGAATTTAAAGTAATATATATGTATATCCAACATATGATGTTTATTTGTATTGAATTCTAAATTTACATAATTTCGTGTCATAATATTTTTGTATACATATGCGACAGCATCATAAGACAACCTCGCTCAATATAATTTCGAACATCTGATCGATCATAAGTTGTCAGCGTTGTCATAAGAAACATTCAAAATCTTGTCTGTGTAAATTGCTCTGCGCCTACAACGCCACCTACTGCATTCTTAAAAGAAATGAAATATAGTCACAAACGACATCGACATTTCAGTAGGTCATTCTTAAAAATAATTAAATCTCCTTAGAGGTGAAGTTGTTTCTCTTCTGACAAATTTATATTCAAATGTAATAGATCCCAAACATTTTCCACTACCAAGTGAAAATGTTTGACCTCAGCAAGATAAGGCAACACTGCATTTTGCTGCATTTGTGAGACACTACTTAAATGAAACTTTTCCTAATAAATGGAAAACATCAGAATATAAGACAAAAAAAGGACGACCAAGGAAACGATGGAAAGAAGCCGTGTTAGAAGATCAAGAGCATAAAGGAATAACAGAATGGAAAAGGAAAATCCAAGATAGAAGAAGCTGGAGAAGAATAACAATGCTCTGGGCCTAAACGGCAAAAAGCTATATATATTTAGATGTTTTAAAACAATTAAAAAAGTATTAAATTGGGTGACAATCTGTTCCATTTATTATTTTTGGTATGTGCTTACAAAGATAATAATACTTTTAATTTTGATATTGTGATGTTCGTTTTCGGTACTGTAGATGACGTAAAGGATTGAGTTGCTTGGATTCCAAATATAGTGTGTTTCGTATGTGTGTTTATGTCATTTTTACAAATTATATTGCCAAAGTGTAAATTACTCAAAATAATTCGGAACTTTGATTATCCTCTGTAAACGTTAATGGAGTCTCTTTCTTTTTAATGAAAGATCAATAATATAAATCATCAAAATGCAAGAATTCGAATAATAACCCAAAATAATCCGAATTCTGCAAATGCTACGTTAGATTCTAATATTTTACGAATATTAATATGAAATTGATTAAAATTAATGTATTCACGTGTGAACGCATGCACTTTCAGGTGGGGTGTCCCACTACAATATAATTAAGTAATCAACCAGTTAGATCATAAGTAATATAGGTAGTTTCTATGGAAATTCGCCATGCAATATGTTTGCTTCAACGTTGACATATTGAAAAATGCCTTACATCGAAAGACACTTATGTACTCTACGTCATATCTAGTCTTGAATCCCCC
This sequence comes from Dynastes maya, assembly GCA_029619315.2. NCBI lineage: Eukaryota > Metazoa > Arthropoda > Insecta > Coleoptera > Scarabaeidae > Dynastes > Dynastes maya. The sequence goes on along the minus strand of JAROYE020000010.1, from coordinate 19,080,776 downwards.
TAATAAATGTGTGAGCACAGAACACAAGTGAAAACTTGTGCTTTGTGCTCCAATGTTTGTATTAAATACAGAACTTAACAAAAATTGATGAAAATTTAAGATATAGACCGCGTATTCTGCTGATAATTTCTGTTAATGTTGCTCTTTAAATTCTAAAACATGGTAAAATGCCATCAAAATGATGCCTATTTTGCCATGAGTAACCTGGGCAAATATGCGGTAACAGCCAGAGGCGTGGCGAGCACATAAAAGTTTACACATAAAATAGAAGGTAAGAAATAAATTATAAAACGCGCTGAAACACTTACTGTTCTAAAAGTCTTCCGTGAAATCACAAACTGGGTAACATCTGTTAAATATTTGAATCATTAGATATGTTTCCACAGCTGTTTCAGTCAAGTGAGTATGACGTGCGGAATAAAAGTTTTTAATGCCGAAAACGACCGTTCGACATCTAGCGATGTTATATTTGCATATTTGAAATAATCTTTGAAACAACTTAATGCATCTTCGCACGCATCTTCACAAATTTGTCTTAATATAAGTAAATCGGAGTCTTTCTCTAGAACACTTTCAAATTTTCGTATTACACACCAATTTGTTTCGCTTTCTACAGCGCATAACTGTGCGTGAACATCATTCACAATTTTAACAGAATCCACTAGCGACATCGAAACATTTTGTAGTTTTTCTATTCCCTCCGCTAGTCCGAAGTAATTGTTGTGAATAGTTTGTAAATCTCTTTTAACCTGACTATCTTGAAATATTCCCTGGTTTCTCTTGATTGCTGCAGCTTCTGTCGGATTAAATTTTAAAACTACCTTCTTTACTTGATCAAAATATCTGTTGTAGTAAAACGCAGCCTGCAACCATGTTCTTCAACGTGTAACAATCAGCTGAGGTGGTTCAGGTAAATCAGGACACAGTTTGTGAAATAGTCGGGTACGTTTCGGGGACTGCTTTTGTACTAGCCATCAATGCATTTACTAGTGGAAAACATGTAGGAATCGTTTTTTGCCGCAAGATTTAGAGTATGGATTTTACACGTTACGTGTAAGAAGTTACCACTGTGTTCTTTAAGAGATCGGCCCAAAGAACGCATGTTTGCGGCACCATCACTCATAAACATTAAAAGTTGCTTAGTTGAAACTTCAAATTTGTTCAATGAGTTCAACACCACCTTTAAAATCTCATCGGCACTACAATTTATAACTCTTTTGGAAGCAAGTAAGAGGGAGGATGACGGTCGATGTGGTTCCATTGTATGTACCATTACATTAACTACAGAATGTTTTTGACGATCTATTGTTTCGTCCACACACAACCACAGTTTTTTATCATTCAATTCTGTTTTCATTTTTTTTTCTGTGTGTTCACGAGCAAATGGCACTACATTTCGTATCGATGTCCGACTAGGTAATTTACAGTCCGCATATTTGTTCCAGAAGGCGACAAATGCTTCTTTGTCTAGTAATCGAAACGATAGATTACATAAAATAAGAGTAACACATAAATCAAATGTAAATTTTTCTTGGTCTCGTATGCCACTTTTTGCAGAGGAATGCTGTTTATTTTCGATGTGACGTTGACAATGGCTTCTGGACCAACACATTAAAGGGATTTTACAAACTAGACATTGAATTTTAGCGCCATCAAAAGCTAAGTTCTGCATGTCAACTATAAAGTTTTTAACTGTGTCTGCCATTGGTCGTTTTCGCGACATATCAAACTGCGACATTTTTAAAGCAAACATAACCGTACAATTACGACAGCCTACATATACACAGAACTACTCGCATACAGCATCGATTTAGTACTGACGCTGTGAACGCGTGAAATAAATAATCGCCGACTCCGCACCACATATCTACTACACTGACTGTTACCGCTGTTTCTCCAGACTAGTCATGAGACTTACAAATGATAGGTAATGTGAATAAATTAGTAATAGAAGAAAGAATCATTTTCTATATACCTGTATCGAGACGTCTAAAAACGTTTGGTTTATTTTTAATTTCTCAAAATTAGATTCCTGGTAGTTTAAGCAAAAATATGTTTAATAGGTTTGCTAATAATCGTTAGAATGATTTTATTGACAATTTATGTTTTACCAAGTAAATAGTCTCAATGATATATCATATTAGATAATAATTACTTCTTTGAACTTGGTTGGGAAATACTGGTCTGTAGGAAGTTACCTAACCGGAAAGTATAAAGATGAAAAAATCCAATTTAATTCTATTATAATTGATATTGTGTATTGCAAATATAACATTTTTATGTATAATAGCATCTATAAATCACTTCAAAAGTACAAATTATCATTTACTGCATTAGTTATATAAGATTATAATAACTAACGCTGGCCACGAGCGGTACCGCGCATCGGCGTAGAATCAGTTCGGACCGAGAGGAACGGTAGTATTACTTCGTCTGCGGAGCAGTACGGACATTTTCGCTGCCGGTCATTTGCGCAATTGTTTATCTGTCCTAGAAAAATTATGATTTCGTCAGCAAAACGAGCGCGGTCGGACAAACTTTGAAAATTTATTGCAAAAATTCCAGATTTAATATATGAAGGTGCTAAAATTAAATGTGTAATCTGTAAAATCCCGTTAATGTGTTGGTCCAGACAACATTGTCTACGACACGTAAATAGTGAAAAGCATGTCTCAAAAAGAAATTGCGCACGAGACAATGAAAAATTTATATTTCATTTATGCGTTACGTTTATCGCATGTAATATACCGTTTAATTTACTAGACAAGGAACCATTTATCTGCTTTTGGAATAACTATTCGGAGTGCAAATTACCAAGTCGAACATCGTTACGAAGAATTGTGCCATCTGCGCGCGAACATATTGAACAAAAAATAAAATCGGAGTTGAAAGATCAAAAATTGTGGTTATGTGTCGACAAAACAACAGATCGGAAGAAGCATTCTGTTCTTAATGTAATGGCACGCAAATTGGAACCTTATCAATCGGCACCTTCAATTCTATTAGTCTTCAAACGAATACAACAGTGTACTGCCGAAATAATTTCAAAGTTAGTGTTAAATACATTGGACAGGTTTGAACTTTCAACAAACCAACTCTTGATGTTAGTGAGTGATGGTGCTGCAAACATGCTTTCTGTAGGCCGGTCTCTTAAAAAGTATTCTGCTAATTTGTTACACATTACGTGTAAAATTCATGCTCTCAATCTTGTGGCGGATAGTATTAGAAAATGTTATCCTGAGGTAGACGCTTTAATAGCGCATACCAAAGCAGTATTTGTCAAATCACCGAAACGTATTCGCGAATTTCACAGACTGTGCCCCCGTATACCAAAGCCACCAGAACCTATTCTAACTCGTTGGGGAACATGGTTGCAGGCCGCGTTTTATTATCATAAATATTTTGACAATATTAAGAACGTGGTTTTACAATTCGATACAAAGGAAGCAGCCGCTATCCAGAAAAGCCAGTCGAAATTTCAAGATAGTCAGGTTAAAATGGATTTAAAAATCATTCACGACAATTACTTCGGGCTAGCAGATGCAATAGAAAAATTACAAAATCCTGCGGTGCCGTTAGAAGAATCTCTACAAATAGTGCAACATGTTCACGCACAGCTATGCGCGATTGAAGACGCAAAAAATGTTTCTGTTCTAGAGAAATTTGAAAGTGTTTTTGAGAAAAATTCTCATTTTGGCACATTAAGACACATTTGTGAAGGTGCGCCAACAGAATCGTTAAGTTTTTTGAAAGATTATTTTACTTACGCAAATATTACGTCACTAGATGTAGAACGTTCGTTCTCTGCATATAAACGCATTTTTTCCTCATGCCGTACTAGTTTTGCCGAAACAACAGTTGAAACATATCTAATGTTGCAGATATTTAACAGACATTATTCACTTTGTGATTTCACGGAGGACTCTTAAAATGGTAAGTGTTTGAGCACGTGTTATTTAATTTTTATTTAAAAGATGAGCGAAATTATTTGCGGCAGCAAACATCTCTATTAGCAGAATAACTCTAGTGGAACGCGAGGCCTGGTCGACTCTACGCTACTGCGCGGTACCGCTCGTGGCCAGCTTTAATCATCAGTATAGCACCTAAGACGTTCAACATATCAGGTGTTAAAGGAACATCATTCCGCAAAAATCTCAAATCATTTCAATTACCTTAAAAGCTAAACATAATGGATATAGGGAATGTTGAAGAAAAATGAAATGAATTCAAGGGGGACATCCAAAAACATAGTAATATACTGAGTGCCTCTCGGAATAAATTTAACCAGTATCGTGTGTAGCGTATACTGAACATCCTGCACTCAAAGAAAAATAGGTATGACAAATATATTACTTTTTAATATAGTTTATTATACCTTTTATTATCTAGGGAAAGCCAGATTTTTTAATAAGAGACACAATAATATGTTGTAGTGGGATGTTGGTTTGAAATGCGCGCTTGCATTTAATACTATTAATTTATACAGTGAGGTCTTAAAGTCCACCTACGCTAACCTTTGAACGACAGAAGCTAGCGTTTTCAGAAAAAATAGGTCGGCTTCTATTTTCTGTAATTTAACTTTTGCCGTTATCGGTAGTTCAATTACATTTCCGATGTCATCGGAAGTAACATCAATTTTCTTATGTTAAATTGAACAGCCTATATATTTTTATGTTTTTTGGAAGAACTATCGAAAGGTGAAAAAAGACGTACCTAATATTAAAAAGTAACATAATCGTAATAAAGCTTATTAACATGGTAATAAAGATTATTAGCTCATTTTCATTATCTAGGTTCTATTATCTATTTTTTTAGGGTGTATGGTTGAATAGAATTTTATGTTGTGCAGGACTCGTCTCCGAATAATCTTTATTTGAAAACTTCTTATCTAAATTACTCAAGGAAGTGATTATCTAGATGGGCAGGCTGCGTAGATTACCATTCTGACCATTCCATAAATCAAATGATCAAAATCATTAATGCTTTAACAAACCGAATTTTAAAAATTTGTAATTTCTGTTTTCACAAAGGAAATTTTAAGGCACTTATTAAACTTATAATTTTCAAAATTTAAGCGGTAGGGTATTTAAAATGGAATGTTCGGTAATATTAAATTCAAACATGAAAACTATTTTTTTTTGTAGGCCTAATTGACGGTAGATAAACCGACTTATGATATTTCCAATCCTAGTTCATTATATTCAACTTTTTCATTTAGTATTTTCTAACAAACTTACAGTGTCCTATAAAGGATCTGGGGAATTTCAATCGGTTTAATTCCTGAGTTAATCCGCATCTGGTAAATACCTTGCAATATGCCTCATTCGCCGCGCACAAAACTACCAAAATCACCGCAAATTTCGTAATGCACTTCATGATTTCGCGCCTTATAACTTATAACACCTTGCGTTTGACGGCACCTATGTGTGTAGTGACCGACACTGCAGAAACGTTAATGCGCCGAGAGAAACACTGAAATATCAACCTCAACAGATCAGATATGGTTCCAGCGAGCACACCGTGTGTATTTAAACGTATGCAGATGTGTACTTATGCGAATTATGGTCACCGTATATACATACATTTTATGCATAATTCATGCAAGTCGACCATTGTTCTTCCCGGTATTATTATTCTAATTATATGAAGTTAGCGTTTATTTAAACGATAAAATTCGGTTCTGTGTGAGTTACGTTTCGAAATATCTGTCTAGGCTGGATATTACAAAGTGTACTATCACCGGTCTCGATTATTTGTTAGTCGCGAGTAGGTACCTATCTCGTTTGTGAATTGCGATGACCTTCCAAGGTATTTCGTTACACCATCGTAGAATTAACACTTTAACCGGTCTAAGTAATGAGTGTTTACCTTACGTAACTAAATAGGTCGAATTGGAGATGGAGAATTGTTATGGTAGTTCCTTCTTTGAATGTCTAAACGAAGTAATATCGGGATTTACACAATGATTATTTAATCGCAATTACAAGTGTATTGAACTTGTAATTACGTAATTATGTAATATCTTTCTGAAACATTACTATAATTAGATGCATTAATACTATTTAAATGTAAAGAGGATCTTTAGGAAATATACAGGATATTTCACAAAACTCCTTAGTTATAATCTTTGCGGATGTTATTATGAATGGAACTATAAAATTTCGGAATAGGTAGTTTGTATTGTTTCACATAAATGTATCATTTCTTCCAACAATCTTTGTGCCGGAACGTACAGGACAAGATTGTGGCAATTTTCTAAATACAAACTTCCGAATTTTTTCAAAATAAATAATAGGAAATGAGTGAGTTTATAAATAAATCAGAACTTGTCTGTACAGATAATTTTATTATAGAAGCCTACCTAAATGCACGAACCAAATGTTTCTTGCCTTAGGATCAGACTCAGCACCAACTAGTATTGGTTATTCACCAATAGATGTCGCAACGAAAACTGTTTTTTTTTTTCTAATAAATCATCTGGTTTTATATAGTCAAATCATTTTCATCGCATTCACAATTCTTTCGGAACAAAATCTTTCGTAGTTTATCTTTGTACTCCAAATTTGTCGAATGTTTGGAGGGACCGATTAGAGCACTGCGCGGGCTAGGAAAAGCCCGGCCCGCTCGGCCCGCCCGGGCTCATTCTCCTTATTATAATGTAATAATTAAAAAATGATTAGAAATAGACGGTGCAGATATAATTACTTAAACAGGCTAAAATAATTTAGAGTCCAAACGGGCCTAAATTTCCTAACGGGCCGGGCCGGGCCGGCTTTCTGCCGAGGTAATGAACGCAACGGGCGGGCCTACTCCATGCTGTAACGGGCAACGGGCGGGCCGGGCCGTGAAAAATTGGCCCGTGCAGTGCTCTAGGACAGATCACATACCTGCGAAACAGCACAGATGTTGATAACGTTCTCGTGGCTGACCAATGCTACCTGTAAATTGGGAAACTGTTGGAGATACGAAAACATAAGAATAGTTATCGTTTTACTTGTTCTTTGAACTATTGTAATTATAAGAACACTACATACATATTGCATTCTGCAGTGCAATCATTAGAACAATATTGTTGCATTTTTTACGTGTGTAACTAAACCTTGTACACTATTGTAGCAACCTTTGTAACAGATCATTGACTAAATTTTTACAACAATAATGTATCTAATAGAAGTACAATCTGTTAACCGCATTTGAGTATTAGGGATTTGCGCAGGTTACAACCAGTCGTATATTCTCAAAAAAAATTGTAGTAAATTGTTCCACAATTGTTTATTGTTAACATTTTTTTTCCGTGTAGATAATCGTCCTTCGTAAATACAAATGTTTTAGGTTATGCACTGATAGTTACTCTATATGTTAAATTTTAATTTTTACGTTTGTTTAAAGAATAAATGGACTTTGTCTAACCATTAACTCATCCTTTATACCGTGTTTGAAAGTTAGGTATTACAATGCATCCTTTGTTGACATTTATTTGTCTGTTTCTTCTATCTCTAAACAAATGTAATAATCCTTTCTATTTTGTAGAGGAGAACTGATATTTGATATTAGTTTGATACGCAAAAGTCATCTCAACTCAAGGAACACAATGCACATTTAGAAAAAATTGAAGAATCTAAAATAACAGATTTACATTGAAACTACAGTCAACCTTTCTATAACGCGGTACTCTTATAACACGGTTTCCATATAACGCGGAGCTAAAACTGCGACAGCCCTTCTATAACGCGGTACTCTTATAACGCGGGAATTCCCCTATAAGTGAAGAAACAAACCATATGATTGGCTGTTGCATATTTGTGTGAATTTCTTTATCCAATAGCGCTGCCGAACTGCCGCAGTCACAGCTACTCTCTTTGTCATTTGTTTTAAGTGCAATCTGGTTTGTACCAGGTTAAATCTGCGTTTCTTATAGCGCAGTTTCTATATAGCGCGGTACGAATTAATAGCGTTATAAGAGGGTTGAATGTAATTATTCAGAAGATAATAAAAACAATATAAAAGGGCCACTCGTTTTTCGCTAGGAAGGAATAGACAAACCTGGAGGCACTTAAAAGTGTAAAATATTAAAAAAATTATATTGGAATATGCATTAACAGTTGACTTGAAAATTAGCTATAAGTAATGAAAGCCTGGGATGTCGAAAGCAAAACAACAATTCATTTTGAGTTCATCTTTATTTAATGTGGTTTGGACAAAGTGGTTAAAGGATGTAAACATTCGTTTAAGAAGCGCTTAGAAACTGAAGAAAAGCAAAAGGTAAGAGGATAAAACGTTCGGAATGCAACCTAAAACATGTAAAAATTCTTGGAAGAACCTATGAATTATGCTAAATAACTCAATAATTAAATTAGGAATCCAGGGAATCCAAATTAAGGGGCCACTATAACTATTTCCGTTATTATTAATCCGAAGAAATCGGTTAAATTGATAAACTAGTAATATTGTTAAAGCCGATTAACACTGAGTTAATAAAGAAATATTAAATAATGTATTAATTTGCAAAAAAAATGATTTGATGTTTTTTTATTGGGCATCCTGTGGGCTTTTAAAAATTTTGAATAGTATAAAGTATACGGAATGAAATAAATTTTATATGAAAGACAACTCATCTTACTTGCTAATACAGTGGCTGGGGAATACCGACAATTAGGTCGTATGCATACTTCTCAGTAGTAATTTGCCAGGCTTCTAAAACAGCTGCCTCTGTTTCGAAGTGCCGCGAACGTGTGTTTTCTGTTGTCTAGTAAATCTACTAGCCAATTTTCGAAAACCTAGACGGAGGTTTCTCCGACCCATTTGCACCAGAGTCTGGTCAGACTACGTCCCAATATCTTGCACGGTCTTCCAGAAACTCGTCCATGTTCCATCCCCGTTCCATTCCGGGTCTAGGACATTTGGGGGCGACTGTCCGGGCGCTGCCGAATGGTCGCGAGAATAAAAAAAGATTCAGAAATATACGAACATATATTCAAAAATATACAAACCTGTATTATTACAAAAAATATAAGGTCATGGATTCATTTCATAATTGTATGATATCCCGCGAAGAAATTCAACAATATTTCTTCGGTGATACGTCTGAATTAAATATTTCATCCGGTTGTCTGCATCTGTGAACTTTTGCGTTTTAATTGGCGAATTATTTCCAGCTACTAACTGTTCAAAAAATAAGTCTCCCCTTAGCTGGACGCCTATGCCTTATTGCCAGATAAGCAGACTCAGATATATTCTAATATACGTTTATTACAAATTGTTGAACCCACTTTAAATCCACGAATGATTTCATGTGATTTTGAGCTTGCGGCCATAAATGCTTTCAAGGAAGCATTTCCAAACGCCACAATACTAGGGTGCTTGTTTCATTTAACAAGAAACCTTAGCAAGCATTTAGGAGAGCACCCAACTATATGGAAATTGACTAACAGCTTAAAAACAGTTCAACGAGGGAGAGACTTATTTTTCGAACAGTTAGTAGCTGGAAATAATCCGCCAATTAAAAAGCGAAAGTTCACAGATGCAGACAACCGGATTAAACATTTAATTCAGACGTATCACCGAAGAAATATTGTTGAATTTCTTCGCGGGATATCATACGAGGGATGATCGTAAAATAAGGTTCCCATATTTTTTAAAAATAGACAGCATTCTTTATTTCCTTAACATTACACATCGTCACATCTGTCCAAGCATTTTTGCAGACGGTGCTCCAACTTCTGTATCCCCATGTCGTGAAATTCTGCCGCCAGTCAAAATCTTTTCAATTGTAGTGTTGGAAATCTCAGGAATCCGAAGAGCGAGTTGACGAATGGTGACCCTCCAATCTTCAAGCACTATGCTCTCGACCTTTTCAACGATTTCATCTGAAACTGATGGTCTTCCGCTCCGCTCTTCATCGTGAATTTCCGTCCGACCTCCGGTGAATTCCCTACATCATTTGCGGACGTGTTGAACAACTATACACTTTTCTCCATAAACTTCGGTTAATTCACGATGAATGTCTAGAGGCGAAACCCCTTTCGCGTTTAAAAAACGTATCACAGCGCGAATTTCGCATCTGGCGGTAGCGGCGATCGGTAGTTCCATCTCGGACGGCTGCTTAGCCAACACCGAGCAGCGTAGCAACACGGGAGTGGTACGCATATAGAATGGAAGAGCTGTCGCACACGCCAATGTTGTCGGATTTCGCCTAACACGTCTTATTGCTGCTGTAGGGCTTTGAGAATCTTATTTTACGATCATCCCTCGTACAATTATGAAATGAGTCCATGACCCTATATTTTTTTGAATATATGTTCATGTATTTCTGAACCTTTTTTTATTTTCGCGCCCATTAGGCGGCGTCCGAACGGTCGCGCCCTAATGTCCAGCACCCTGCCATTCCTTATCCGCTTTAGTCCGCTGTATACAGCCGACTTGCACAACCTTGTGAACCTAACCAATTCGGGGACTTCGCGAATATCTTTTTTCAAATAAATGTTGGAGATGCCTTTTTACTAATTGGTTCATCAGGATACCTTTTAAGATATCTCAGCATACCTTTTAAGGTATCCTAGGAGTAGCAAAATACAACAACCTAACGTGCTTGTCAAAACTACGTTAGTCAACTGTCCGTCAAAGCCAAAAAATGTTGTAGTGAGAAGTACGCCCTAAAATTAAAAAAGAGAAAAATTCCACATACTTTCTAGACGTACTATAGCTCAATTTCTACTATAAATTATAAACACTCGTTCAAAGATAAATAATAAGAAGGTTCAGTGGTTTTTAGTTTTAGATTAGGTTTTACATTTTCAAGATAATAATATAAATTAGATACACTTCCGCAAACAGCAATACCGCAGTTTAAGAAGTTCCAACATATTAGTAGGTTTATGATAATAGCTGTGTGGTTAAAGTTAATTGTCAAAAAAATATGTAAAAGAACCAGACAATTGACGCGCAATTAAAAAAATATTTGTTTGGAAATGTTAAATTTGAATTTTCGTTATACAACTGAACTGAATAACAAACTAAATTTGTTCTATGCATAGAGGTGTAAATATTCATTCGACTTGTTTGCTGTAATTAATTAAACAAACAAATAATTCAACAAATCCATTCTGTTCTTGACGTTGTAACAGCCATGGAGAAAAAAATATACCAATCGTTTCGAAAAATTAGGACGATTTTGGTTTAACCTTGTCCTATAAAGTTATCTCCTTCTCATTTTGCTCATTATTTAGTTAAGCAATTAATTAATATACTAGAAGACATTTTATATCTCATAACTAGAGCCCGGAAACCGGAGAGCAATCGCAGCGGCGGTGTGACTGTGTTTAGGTGGACGGGGAGGGCTGGTCGATTATGATACGACACGACAAAATATCATCTGTAAAATGTGCAAAACACATTTGATGTCAAATAAGAAGTGGAACTGTACAAGACACGTAAATTCCGCACAGCATAGAAAACGAAAATTGGGCATGCCACCGAGAAGTGCATTTTTTTGATGTAATTCTTATGTTGACTGTAATTTGCCACTAGGCTTACTCGATAAACAACCGTTTAAGGACTTTTGGGACAAATACAATCCCGAGTTGCGGTTGCCAACGGAGAAAACGGCACGTAAGCATGTTGCATTTGTACGCGATGACGCGGAAAAGAAGATGAAACGCATATTGAAAAAACAGTTTCTTTGGTTATTTGTTCACGAGACAACAGACTGTAAAAAATAATTCAATTGTAAATATTATGGTACGCATACTAGACCTTAGTAAACCTACATTACCACTGTTACTAGCTACCCGAAGATTACAAGAGTGTACTGCTGCAGCAATTACGAAGGTTGTACTTAGTACGTTGGAAAAATTTCAAATTTCAAAAGATAAAGTGTTGATGTTTCATGAGCGACGGCGCAGCGATAATGTGTTCGGTAGGCCGTTCTCTTCTTGAACATGGTTGCAAGTGTTTACATGTTACGTGTAAAGTGCATGCTTTACATCTTGTGGCAGAAACCATTCGACAATGCTCTCCCGAGGTAGATGCATTAATAGCAAGCATAAAAAAAGTATTTTTGAAATCTCCCAAACGCCTACGATCATTTCACATAGAGTGTCCTGGTATTCGTCAACTACCGCAGCCAGTTCTTACACGTTGGGGAACATGGTTGCAGGCAGCTTTTTATTATGCTGAACATTTCAAAATAGTAAAAGCTGTTGTTGCACAATTCAATCCTGCCGAAGGTGCAGCTATTAAGGAGAGCCAGTCGAAATTTCAAGATATTTCCGTTGAAACAGATTTAAAAAATATTCGTAGCTACTATAAAGGATTAGCTGGCGCAATAGACCAATTACAAAATAGATCGTTATCATTATTGGAGTCTCTGCAAATTATGGACGGAGTGCATACACAGCTACTGACTGTACATGACGCAAAATTTAATCGCGTTTTAGAAAAGTTCGAGAGTGTGCTACAGAAAGATCCCGATTTTAGCACACTAAAACAAATTTGTGATGGTGTATCGAATAATCGGCTGACTAAGTACAAAGAGTATTTTAATCATGCATGTATAACATCGGTAGATGTTGAGCGCTTTTTTAAAATATAAACTCATTTTCTCACCACGGCGAACATCGCTCACCGAGACAACTGTGGAAACACATCTAATGGTGTCAACTTTTTGCCACTCTTATCCATATGATGTTAATACTGATAATGGTGCTTCTAGTTTTACTGTTCCGTAGCCAATGCTGCTTAAAAGGGTGAGTGTTTCATTACTTTTCACATTTTATAATTATGTATTAATTCTGTTTTTTTTTTCTATTTTCTTACTATTGTTTTTGTATACTAGGCAGGTACAGCTAGGGCACGGCTCCCTGTTACCGGACTGTATTAATAGCACATTGACATATTCATTTTGAGACAAATTAGAGGGCATTTTAAAGATTTTATAATAACACTACTTCACTACGTATTTAACTATACGTAAACTATTTTACTCAAATCGAATTAAATATCTGAATCTTTTTTATTCTAGCAACCTATACGTTTGTATGCGTACAACCAAATTTAAACTAACAATTTATCATATGCCTTTATTGGTAGCTACTTGTTAAATGAAATTTTCGTTTGTACCGTTGCATTCCTAATTTCTAGCACCAATCATAAAGTCAAAAAGATGGAGGTGCAATTTTAAAAAATTGGTTTGGGAGAGGTTTCTTAAAATGTATATCTTTTAGGATTGTACAAACCATGCCCGATCTTATAAACCATTAGTATCCCCAGAGAGAGATATTATATTTATTTTTCATCTCGTTTTCTAATCGGTTTCATTACATTTGGATAAATACTTTTGCATTGTATCATCTCTTTGCTTATTTCAATTGCTGGAATAACTATTAATCTGGCTTAATCATGAAATTGATCTGAAGATGAGATTATTGAAAAGATCATCACACAAACACGTAATTTCTAGAGAATTTTACGGAAGATACTTAATGAGAAGCACAAACAAGCAATTTTTCATTTTATTTCAAGGTCATTTAATCTACATGTATGTACATATGTAGTTGTTTGTATACTACTGTAATAATGAACTATTTTAATGTGTGAATATGTATTTTCTATTCTTGATATAGCTTATTTACACATTCCATGGTTTTACATATAAATATAAGTAATTTAAAACATATTTTTAGTAAATAACACATTAGTTCTGAGTTAAATGCCAGCAGGACAACAATTTCCACATTTATTTATTAATACAATGCTGGAGAAATACTACCTCTATCAATGATAAACTTGGAATAACTTTCTGATACATAAGCAGTTTTCTAAAGCATTTTGAAGAAAGAGAAAGCATGAATAGTGACACCTCAAGATAAAGAAAGCTCAATAACCCCCAGAACTAACCATCCAGAATTAGCTTCTGTAGACAAAACTTCAATTGTCTTTTTATCTCAAAGTTATCCTTGTTTCGTTGCTTGTTATTCCTATTTCCTTTGCAGACTTGGATCTTGTCGTTTATATTGCTGTTGCATTAAAATAAATGTTTTAGTAGGGTTTTTTTAGATTTCTCAATATGCACCAACTTTAATAAGACCTTTGATCTTTGTGAAATTAGGAGTATTTCAGCAATTGCAAATTTTTGCAGTATTCAATATTGGTCAGAATCCAGTTGAACACAAACTATTCAAAAACTGATTTCACGGCATCCGAGTGGCTTTTATTGATTCGTGATATGCAGTGGTACCTCGGTTTATAATAGTATCTTATTACAGAATTTTCGGGTTATGAAAGAAAATTTGGATTAATTTTTGCTTCCGAAACCGAAAGGTGCTCCCGGACACGAAACGCGGGTTTCAACTTTCACAGATGCGGCAGAACTTCCGCGCGACTCGTACACATGCTAGAAAGAGTTATATACAACGTATGCGATCGTTTCTGTTGTTAGCCTCCCACTATTCCACCGCTTCGGATCTGTCCCAAATTCATAGTTAATATCTGTTATTCTTACTTTATTGGAAAATCCTTTTATCCTTGTGTAAAATCCTGTTCAAAGAACAAAATCGAAAGTCCTACAATTACTATCAAACAATTCCATAATTGTAACGTCGCTGATATTGTAATATAAATGAAAAAGCCACCTCACCGTCACTGTCTTCCATACTCCAAAAATGTACTGTATGTAAATGAAGTTATTTATTTTTAATTTCAAACATATAAATTTTTATTGATTCCTTAGTAACATTATTTTCTCTATGTTAAATTGTACTTAAAATGCATAAAATGAATTTTTGATTATATTTTGGTTGTGGGAACGGATTATTTCTATTTCCTTTATTTTCTATTAAAAAATTTGATTCCAGGAATTTTTAAGAGGTTATTGAAATACACTAAACTTGTTGCCATAGGGGTTTAACGGGCATGATCTCCACCCCTATTTATATTCCTTTTTGCAACATAGGGGTGGGGTCACGTCCATTAAGCCCCTATTGTATCAAGTTTAGTGTATTTCGATAGCCTTTTAAAAATGCTAAACGCTTACATGTATTGATAATCTTCAAAACCGTTCCTTAGCCGAAACGGAAACTGAATTTTTACATAGTCCCATATGGTCTACAAACCACCCAAGTTTCACTAAATTCTGGAAGTGCGGGATGAGTATCTTTCCTTGTCAGTCTTGGTGAAAGTCCTTGACCTCCAAGATTGTCCCCCTGGGGGTTGCTTGATTCATATTCCAGATAGATTCCCAATCTCAGTTAAGATCACGAAACCTAACAAATGACGCCATAACTGCACTCAAAACCCACAATCATAGGAGTACTATCGATCTTTTCCTGAGAGTATCTATACAATGAACATCCGCTGCAGAGCATCCTTCTGCATAAGAGTGCTAAGAAAGCTAATAGGCGGGCCCCTAGCTTTGGTAAGAGGGAGTGAATCCAAACTGGTTTGCTGTTTGCTTCGTTAAAACTGTAATTTTCCAAGAAATAAACAAAAACTAAGAAACTTCTGCAAGTATTTGTGAAAGCACGGAAACCATTTCGAAAAGAAGAACGGTGCAAAGAAGAATGAAAGAAATTCCAAACAATAGGGCAGGATTTAATTTTAAGAAATATTTGTTAACATTATAATGAAACCAACTACCAACAACCACCATGTACGCACGCGTGTTTCGTCGTTTTACGGCTCATCACTGATGAACGGTCTACAGAGGTACGCTGATGAGTCATCAGCGTACCTCTGTGGAAGTTGGTAGATGTATTTAAAATTGTCGTATATATACGAAGATAGGGAATACTAGTATAGATGAGAGTATCTTTAATTGGATACATCTATACTAGTATTTGTTAACATTGTTCAAGTAGGTACTTGAATCCGCTAAAAGGAGTACATTCCTGTATCAGGTGTAAATGCTATTTAAAAGTTTTTCTTTTTATTTTATTTTGCTTTTTCCTCAAGAGATATAAGAAACAAAATAGTGTAACATACTCTTACTTGATTCCAATTTTTTGTTTATATTCAATTCTGTTAAGTATTAATTTGAGCATACGAGGTGTGGCAATTAAATAACCGGACTGGAGCTACTATCGGCAAACAGCGAGCACGCCACGGCACGTTTGAACATGTCTATGCTTGTAGATGCTTCCCCCACCATGAGCGCGATGGGCACAGTTGTACGTCGCTCAGTCTCGCTGTAGCAATTGTCCGTTCAAGTCCTTACGCTAGCGTCGCGTCGGAAAAATGCAGTGTTCAGATCGAGCAACGAGTTAACCTCAAGTTTCTTGTAAAACAGGAGGCTCCAACTACCCTTCGTGAACGAGTGAGAAGACGAAGACCCGATTTGTGGAAGAGCAAATCCTGGATGCCCCACCAAGACAATGCGCCAGCCCATTCCGCCTTGCCTGTGAAGGCGTTCTTTGCGAAATCCGGCATCACCATGTTGGACCACCCACCGTACTCGCCCGACCTGGCCCCCTGTGACTTTTTTTTATTTCCTAAGGTAAAATCGGAGCTTAAGGGGACAAGATTTGACAGTGTGGAAGCGGTGAAAGCGAAAGCGATGGAGGTTCTCAACAAGCTGACAGAAACGGACTTCCAGCACTGCTTTCGACAGTGGAAAATTCGTATGGAGCGTTGTAGGGATCGGCAAGGAGAGTATATTGAAGGGGATAAACTTTGTAATGTAATTGGTGATTAATAAAATGTTTTGTAGTACCAGTTCGGTTATTTAATTGCCACACCTCGTATGGCTATTTCAACATTTTTGAGTATTCTCTAATTTATCCCACACAATTTGTTTGTAAATTCGAGACGAAATATGTATTATTATTATTTAAAATATCTTTACATTAACTTTCTCCCTTTGCTGGTGTACGAACAAACAAAGCAAAGCAAATAGAAAAGGAAATAATTAAACCACTTAACCTCTTTTAGGTTGGCATAGTTTCCGCCTCAGTGCCTTCCATACTAATAGGAGTTTCAGTCCTGCCTCCGGATCTTTCTCACATTCGCCCTAATGAATATGATTTCTTATTACGGGCCCCGGGAAAAAAGTATCATTAAAAATGGTTAGGGGCAAAAGAAGGGTATATTCAAGTAGACTATTATGTGGAGATCGTAAAAGAAATAGGGAACACCTTGGAAAACGCCAACGCGGCAAAGTTATAAATTTTATTCGCATCCCAACGTTCACGTTTACAAACATAATTGTCGGATAAGGGTGTAAATTATATTGTCTTTGTGCCAGTATACTTTAACTGTCTTCACAGTTTTAATACGTGCTTTTTAATTGGGGGTAACTTTTTGGTGTGTGTTAAATTAAATTGGTTTATTTTATGACATTGCATAAAGAAAGTAATTTTATTTCAAATAATTGTTTTTTTTTTTTTAAGTGGGACATACACAGGGTGAAATATTTCCATTTATGTTTTCGTTGTATTTTCCAGATAACTGAATCACTTTCATAAAGTTAATCTTTTGTAGTGTACCATTGTTTGAAGGTAACTTGTACGAAGGATGATCGAAAAATAAGGTTCCCAATGCCCTACATCAGCAATAAGACGTGTTAGGCGAAATTCGACAACATTGACGTGTGCAGCAGCTCTCTCACTCTATATACGTACCACTTCCGCCTCGCTACGCCGCTCAGTGTTGGCTAAGCAACCGTCCGAGGTGGAACTCCCGATCGCCGCTACCGCCAGATGCGAAATTCGCGCTGTGATACGTTTTTTAATCGCGAAAGGGGTTTCACCTATAGACATTCATCGTCAATTAACCGAAGTTTATGGAGAAAAGTGTATAGCTGTTCAACACGTCCGCAAATGGTGTAAGGAATTCACTGGAGGTCAGACGGAAATTCACGATAATGAGCGGAGCGCGAGACCATCAGATTCATGCCCCACCCCCCTACAGTCCGGACCTAGCTCCAAGCGATTACCACTTGTTTCCAAAATTAAAGGAACACTTGAGTGGGGTACGCTTCGGTACCGACGATGAAGTCAAAGAAGAGGTTACTCGATTCTTGAAAGGACTGGTGGCAGAATTTTACGACATGGAAATACTTGGATAGAAATGGCGATGATGTCGAAAAATAGCTTAAGTTTTTACCTTTAAAACGATGTGTAATATTAAGGAAATAAAGAATGCTATATATTTAAAAAAAATATGGGAACCTTATTTTACGATCATCCCTCGTAGTATTGGTGGCAATAATAATTGTATTAATGTCCTATGTAGAAGTCAAATAGGTGTTACATTTGAGAAAGAAGACTAAATAAAGGTCGTCGGCATATAGTAGTAGTATAGAATACAGAATAACAAAGGAGTTAGAATACCATCTTGTCTGACTCCTTTCTCTGTTTTAAACAATTCTGTCGCGTTTTCTCCGATTCTTACTACATTTAAAGTTTCGGCGTACATCCTTTTTATCATTTCTATTGCTTTTCCATTTACTTTTCTTTTTCTTATCACTTTCCATATTTCTTCTCTTCGAATCGTAGCAAATGTTTTCTCAAAATCTATTGCACACTGCCGTTCCAAACAATTTGGCTGCCTATGTGCGAAAATATTTTGCCGCCGCCCCTCCCTTCCTTGTTTTTTATACTTGGGGATAGTTATTATATGCGTAGGTATTATGTTATAAAAAACACTAACTGGTGATTCTCTTTAGAATTTAATTTGAAGAAGAAATTTCACTTTATATTACATGACATGTACTAAGTATATACAACAAAAAGATGCTTAAAACAACATTACGGAATTTCGGTTAGTTTATTTATTTTAAAATGAAGGTACAGTTCAAGGACGAAGTTCTTCTATGTGCCAGGTATTATTCACGATATAACTCTACTGTCTAAGCTCGAGTTCGTTTATTTCTAATGATAATGATCAACTGGCGAAGAAATGGAATAATATAAAAGTGGTCAAATTCCTTACAAACATTTTTTTATCGTATGACTAAACAGTCAATAATTTATATCCTTCAGACTGTTTTGATTTCTGCTTACTCAGTTGGTGCCGCCTAACGGCTCGTCTTTCTTGTTGATTACTTGTCACCGATGCCGCCCTTTACATTGGCCGCCTGTGTGCAACGCACACTTCGGGCATTCATACGGCACGGCTTTGCTATTGCACATGTGTAGTTTTCTATTTGTATTCAGTATTTGTTCGAATAATTGTCTAAATACAAAAATCCAGTCTTGGGTTGACCTACTTGCCCTGAATCCTGACTATATATCTACAAAAGTAGCTTCTAGCTGTTTTCTTATTCTTTCTTCTAATATTCTTTCTAAGAATTTGTAAGGAGTACATAATAGAAATATACGAGGTAGGTGCCATAACCGAATTCTCCATAACCATTTGTGTATGAATAAGATTAATGCAAAATGGTTATCGCATCTTTTTTCTGCTGTCCAACGTGAACGTCGGGTTGAATGTGCGCGCTTGTTTTTAAACACGTGTGGAGACGACCCGAAACCGATTTTGGAGTCCGTTGTCACAGAAGATGAAACAACGGTTCTGTACTATGATCCTCTATCTAAAAAGGAATCGAGGGATTGCCGATGGCCCGATAACCCTCGTTAAACATTAGATTATTTTTACAAGGGTATAGAATCATTATTAATTGATCGTTATAATAAATGTATCGAAGTTAGGGGAGATTATATTGAAAAATAAAAATTGTTATATTTTACCAACTTTATTCTTTCTATATCAGGCCGAGAATTTATGGCACCTACCTCGTACATCTGTAGTTGTTGTCATTTTATCTACTTTTTATGAACAGGTGTCATTATTGCTATCTCCTAGTCTTGTGGGATCTCTTGGGTGTTCCGCACTGACTGCATAACTCTGTGTAGAAGTGTCATTCCTTCTTTTTCTAGATATTTTAGCATTTCTAGACTTATACTATCTATCTCTGGTATTTTTCCTATTTTTAATTTTCTGACAGCATCTTGTATTTCACTGATTCTTATTTTTCCCCTGCAAAGTTCCCTTGTGTCTATTCTGAGTTAGTTACTTTCTCAACTTCTAGCCCTATATTTCTTTCTGTTTTCTGTGTCCAGTAGGTACATATAATGTTCTATCCTTTTGGCTAGTATTTCAGTTTCATTTGAGATAGTGTGTCCGTCCTTGTCTTTTATATTGTTCAGTGGATTCTTTCTTTCATTTCTTTAAGAACTTTAAGGTACTTTACTGGATATTAAGAAGCCTTGGGCGTTTCTCTTCATCTTCTCACCAAATTCTTGCCACGACCGCTGACCTTTGCTTCTTTTACCATTGTTTTCACTTTTTCTCTTTGTTTTTTGTATGTCTTGTCTTCATCTTTATTTTTCCCCAAATAGATTTTCCATAGTACTTTTTTTCTTTTTCGCTTCCTCCTTTAATTGTGTGGTTCCACCATGACACTTCGTCTCATTCTCTTTGTGTTTCTAATAACTCCACAGACCTTTTCTTAACAAATTCTTTAAAATAGGTCCATAAATTATTTAAGCTCATATTCTCTATTTCCTGTTTTTCTTTATTATTATCCACTTCAAGTTGATATTTTCTTCTGTCGGTCTCTTCCTATAATTTATAACTTTTAAGTTGTTCGTATTCTTCGATTCTAGCTAACGTAAATACAACGACGAAACCTCAACTGACAGATGTCGGCTTGGTCCTCGTATTTTGATTTGTCTTCGTTTACTTTTAGCTTGACTTGGCGATTATTACAGATTTGCGTATTTCTTTTAATTCTCATTCTGATTTTGTGATTATTGTTATGTCATCTGCGTATGCTAATATTTGTTGACTTGTTGTTTTTAGCATTATTGTTCTGTTTACCCTACAACCTCGTGCTACCCAAAAAACGGTATTATTTTTGAATTCCTCTTAAAAAGGAAGCATCTTATTTAAAGAAGAAGAAACACCAGTAAATTTATTTCGTTGTATAGATGCACTTACGAAAGCTTTTTTATTTATACGTAAATGAAAATTTGGTAGCAACAATTATCTTGAAATCCTTTAGCTGTGCAAGCATTGATCTTGGAAAGATACTGAAAAGTTACCTTAAGGAATAGTCAAAGAACAAAGCTGTAACTCTACTAAAAAGGTTTTTTTCTCTGAATTAAGGCTATCGCGTTATAAAACCACTATAAATTATAACTATATTACCATATTATCCACGCCTAAGACCAAATTCAATCGCCTTTCACTCCAATATCCACACGATTAATTAATATGTTAACAACAAGGTGCAGCTGCGCGTTCCCCGGTCGCTGTAACAAGCGTATCTGTCAAGTTATATAGGAGAGAAGCGGAACCGAATAAAAACGATAAAAGGAGGTAATAAAAACGAAACAAAAAAGAAAGACAGACGAAGAGAGCGGCGAAGGAGAAGGAGTGGAAGAGAGAGATGGGAGCACGGAAAGACAAAATGAATTCGAATTCCGATGTAAATACAGCACGGAATTTATAAGGACACATGTCGGTTTCGACTGTTTCACTGCGTGGACAGAAAAAGCGCATGGTTTCACTAAAAACGACAGTTGAATCCGAGCGGGCAACGGATTCGCCAACTCCAATCGGAGAATTTACGTCAGTGGTCCTTTGCATCCTTTGCATGATTGTTGCATCTATTTTTCATTAAATATTTCATTATTCATGAAGGCTAGAAAAAGAGAAATTTAGTAGAAACAATGCGATAGTATGCCCATTCATCCTTTATAGCGTTTGTATTACAATCAAAAATTACTTTTAATCTACAACGTTTCCATTTCTAACGGAAATCAAAGCAACCCAATTCGTTTAGATCGTTCCACGATTTGTATACAGAGTATGTCACGATGAGCGTCGGTTAAAAGTATACGGGGAAGAGAGTAAAATAGAAATTTGAAAATTTACATTCACAAATCCTTTAAAGCTAGCTCAGCTAAAATATTTTCACTACCGGTATCTCCCTCTTATACCGGAAGTAGCCATCAACTTTCCTCTTTTGAACAGAACACTACCATTTTTATGTCAGATTTGGATTCTGTGTTAAGTTTTAATATTATTTTATGCAACATACCCTATACCTAAAATTCAGTCTTACAGAGATATTGCATCTTTTCGAAAAAGTGACGGATGTGGTGCATTACAGGTTTTAAAATAAGTGAGAAACTGTAATACGCCAAAAAATTATTTTGCTTTCTGGTAATGTTCACGAAACGATGTTTCTATAGTAACAGATAGATTGGCAAAAGTATACAGGGTGTCCCAGTAGGGAGGGGACAATATCAGAGATACTGAGAAATCTCGGTTTTTTTAAATAGCCACTCCTAATTTTTTAAGCGGTATTAGATTCTGCGTCAAAAAGTAAAGCGAAAATGTATAGCAAGTGCTGTTGCTAAAGTTAATAGTTTAGGAGGCATTTTGTGAAAACCTCCTTAATCTTAAATATCGCATTGTTTAATGTCAATTTCAATTTGCCATGGCTAAATAATTGAAGGCAGCTGTCAAATGTACTAACAACAGTAGTAAACAGAGTTTAATATCTGTTAAATATTTGAATCATTAGATATGTTTCCACAGCTGTTTCAGTCAAGTGAATACGACGTGCGGAATAAATGTTTTTTTAATGCCGAAAACGACCGTTCGACATCTAGCGATGTTATATTTGCATATTTAAAATAATCTTTGATACAACTTAATGCATCTTCACGCGCACTTTCACAAATGTGTCTTAATATAAGAAAATCGGAGTCTTTCTCTAAAACACTTTCAAATTTTCGTAATACACACCAATTTGTTTCGCCTTCTACAGTGCGTGGACATCATTCACAATTTGAACAGAATCCACCAGCAACATCGAAACATTTTGTAATTTTTCTATTCCCTCCGCTAGTCCCAAGTAATTGTTGTGAATAGTTTGTGAATCTCTTTTAACCTGACTTGAAATATTTCCTGGCTTTTCTTGATTGTTGCAGCTTCTGTCGGATTGAATTTTAAAACTACCTTCTTTACTTGATCAAAGTATTTGTTGTAGTAAAACGCAGCCTGCAACCATATCCCCCAACGTGTAACAATCGGCTGTGGTGGTTCAGGTAAATCAGGACACAATTTGTGAAATAGTCAGGTACGTTTCGGGGACTTTAGAAACGCTGCCTTTGTACTAGCAATCAATGCATTTACTAGTGGAAAACATGTAGGAATCGTTTGTGCCGCAAGATTTAGAGTATGGATTTTACACGTTACATGTAAGAAGTTACCACTGTGTTTTTTAAGAGATCGGCCCAAAGAACGCATGTTTGCGGCACCATCGCGCATAAACATTAAAAATTGCTTAGTTGAAACTTCAAATTCGTTCAATGAGTTCAACACCACCTTTGAAATCTCATCGGCAGTACAATTTATAACTCTTTTGGAAGCAAGTAAGAAAGAGGATGACGGTCGATATGGTTCCATTGTACGTACCATTACATTAACCACAGAATGTTTTTGACGATCTGTTGTTTCGTCCTCACATAACCACATTTTTTTATCTTTCAATTCCGTTTTCATTCTTTTTTCTATATATTCACGAGCAAATGGTACTACACTTCGTATCGATGTCCGACTAGGTAATTTACAGTCCGCATTTTTATTCCAGAAGGAGACAAATGCTTCTAGTAAACGAAACGATAGATTACATAAAATAAGAGTAACACATAAATCAAATGTAAATTTTTCTTGGTCTCGTATGCCACTTTTTGCAGAAGAATGCTGTTTGCTTTCAATGTGACGTTGAGAATGGTTTCTGGACCAACACATTAAAGGGGTTTTACAAACTAGACATTGAATTTTAGCGCCATCAAAAATTAAGTCCAGCATGTCCACTATAAAGTTTTTAACTGTCATTGGTCGTTTTCGCGACGTACCTAACTGCGACATTTTTAAAGCAAACATAAGCGTACAATTACGAAATAAGTTACGACAGCCTACATATACACAGAACTACTCGCATACAGCATCGATTTAGTACTGACGCTGTTAACGCGTGAAATAAATAATCGCCGACTTTGCACCACATATCTACTACACTGACTGTTACCGCTGTTTGCCCAGACTACCAATTAGTCAACATAATTCACTCTCAATAATTTATACTATAGTACAATTATTCGAAAGATCGATTTTTTTATTAATAAATAGAAAAAAAGTTTAAAACAAACAAAATGTACAAATGACAAAATAAAATTGAATACGTATTTCATTGTTATAATAAATGCTCAAAGACACCACCATTTTGTTCCATGCATGCTGTTACTCTTCATTAGTTCCTGATAAGTATCACGTTGAATAGATCTTGCAGCCAGTTCGCTCAAAGTTCTTCCTATTCATGTTATCTTTTGTACCAACTGAATCTCTGTATACAACGTTTTTAATATAATCCCACAAGAAAAAAAATCGAGTGGGGTTAAATCAGGAGATCGTAGAGGATACTTAAAAGATCGTTTTTAGCGATCCATCGATCGTGAAACATTTCAGTAAAAATAGTCGATATGCCACGTGTGTTATGTGGGGAAACCCTGTCCATTTGATACCATGTATTCCGCGCTTCTTCTTCTGGTCGAAGACGTTAATTGCATTCATAAAAGTAAACAGACAGAATTCTATTGTTTTTCAAAGCGCAGAATATACGTTAAAACTCCAAGAATCTTAAAGATTTCGTTCTCTTACCACATGCGGGTTCTCTAAAGCACAGAAATGAAAGCTTTTACAGTTATGCGTTCTGTTTCTGCAAAATTTCGCTTCATTGCTACAAATAATATTATCCAAAAATGTATTATCTTTTTTTATTCGAACCAAAAACCATTCACATAATTCTCTTCGACGTTCAATGTCTGTATATCTTATATTGTTGTTTTACCTAAATTCTGTGAACTGTTCTGGACGATGTTCTAAGCGCTTGTTCTGCATCATGGATCGAATTAGTCGGATATACAGCGAAATAGCTCAATGCCGCAGTTTCCGAATGCTCGTCATCTGCTAGAGGTTTAGTTCTTTTTGGTGTTTTCGTATGCGAACCAAAATCTTTACAGTGTTTTAATGATTGGAGTAGGTTTTGGTGTATCAGGGTATCTCTACGTGAAAATGTCATTGCATTCGCGGTAATTTACTTCTTCACTTATTTACCCATGGCAAACTGAAACTGATATTAAACACTGCGATATTTAAGATTAAGGGGGTTTTCACAAAATATCTTCTAAACATTAGCAATAGCATTTGCTATGCATTCTTGCTTTATTTTTTGACGTACAATCTAATGCCGCATAGAATATTAGGAGCTATTTAAAAAATCGGGATTTCTCAGTTTAGATATCTCTGGTATTGTCCCATCCTTACTGGCACACCCTGTATAATTTAGTAAATTTATCTGTTACTATGGAAACAACGTTTCATGAATATTACCAGCAGTTTTTTGGCGTATTACAATTGTAAGTTGAAATTTTGAGCAGCTGAATGTAAACGTGATCGTACCAGCTTGATTGACAATGAACTTTCGGAACGGCCAAAAACTACAACCACTGCCAGTAACATCGGAAAAGTTCACCAAATGGTGCTAGACGACCGTCGAATAAGGTTAGAGAAATAGCAGTGGTCGTGGGCATCTCGAAAGGACGTGTTTGTCATATATTGACTGAAGATTTGGGCATGAAAAACTAACCGTGCTTGCCCACTCATGGCCAAAAACGCCCTCGAATGTACATTTCCAAAGCTCTGTTGAAGCATTTTAAACGCAATAAGTTAGAGTTTTGGCATCGATTAATAACTGTAGATGAAACTTGGATATACCTAGGGACAAGGCACAGTCGCAACAGTAAATTGCGAAGGATGAATCGACTCCGAAAAGGGCAAAGGGCGCCCCATCCGCCGTGAAAGTGATGGCGACTCTTTTTTGGGATAGTCGTGGAGTTGTGTTAATAATCGACTATCTTGAAAAGAAAAAAGAACGCATCATTACTTGACAAGCTGTAGGCAGAAATTGCGGGAAAACGGCCGCATTTGAAAAAAAGGAAAATTTTGTGAAATAAAACGCACCCGTCTCGCACTTTAGTGGTTGCCATGGCAAAAATTCACGAATTGGGATTCGAGTGGATAGACCATCCACCCTATTTACCAGACCCGGCTCCAGTGTTAAAGCTTCGCTCGGAGGACAGAGATTTTCATCGAATGAGGAGGCTAACACATTCGTAAACGCCTGTTTTACAGAACAAAAAGCCAACTACTATTTAGATAGATTAAAGAGATGGGTGCATCGCTGGGAAAAGTGTATAGACTTACAAGGAGACTATGTTAACAAAACGAACTGAATTTGACAAAACAAATACTTGTTGTGTTAGGCTGGACACCTTTCAGACTACCTTTGTATATTCAATCAATTTTTGAGTGGATAAAATTTCTTTATTAATTGATCGTTGTAACAAATATATTGAAGTTAGAGGAGATTATATTGAAAAATAAAAATTGTTATATTTTACCAAGTTTATTTTTTCTATATCAGGCCGAGAATTTATGGCGCCAACCTCGTATAAGAACATATAAATTCTTTTACATTATTTTCACGGGTACCATACACTCCTAGGATTTGGTCCGTTCCTCCCGACTCATCCTGCATATGTAGTATTATATCAAATATTTACATCGAAAATTGAATACGCTATACATTTTAGACTAACAGCTGAAGTCGAAAATGTATAGGTTATTCAGTAGAGCCACCCGATAGGTATGAAATTCCCTCTGGCGGATGAAAGCTACTTTTCGAAAGCCACAATTTGCCCCCAGGCCGACTGACATTGGAGTGTAGGTAGTAAATAATTTATTTAACTCCACCCAATGACGAAACTGTTCTTCTTTTTATTTTCCTCATTTCGTAAATCTTCAAAATTAATGTA
This sequence comes from Dynastes maya, assembly GCA_029619315.2. Lineage (NCBI taxonomy): Eukaryota > Metazoa > Arthropoda > Insecta > Coleoptera > Scarabaeidae > Dynastes > Dynastes maya. The sequence goes on along the minus strand of JAROYE020000010.1, from coordinate 19,053,894 downwards.
AAATTCTCCTACAACAAATTCAGAGGTATTTCTAGAAGGGGTTTCGTAAATTAAATATCTATCGTAAAGTTATTAAGTAGAACGTCAGTGAATTTTATCATAATTACGCTGTCAGTTGTATTTTAGAGCATAGATTCGTCTAGTTTGAGTCATCTAGTAGCCTCACTACATTCATTCTCTCATGCTGCTTCTAAAAATGACTTTATTCATCGAAATTCATCATAATATTACGTTTAGACAGAAATCATCAAAATTTGCTGAGGAAAGAAACAATCGCCATTGCGATTAAAATAAAGGAGAAAAGGGATGCCAATAAATTCATCAATCCTGGTTAAGCTTTCTTCGAGTGGAGGGTAGAGGTTAGAACAGGCAGATTTCCTGTGAGTGTCATAAGGAACATAGAGTTTAGATGACATCTTCGCAAAAATCAAGGTTAGTTTAGATTTTTCAATTTTAACATTCGCTAATTTCCGTTTATTGATATTAAAATTCATTAAAAATTGCCGAGTATGAAAGAATACTCCAGAATCTCACAAAAGAGTTAAAATTTTAATTAGACTACAAAATTCGAATTTTTTTAACAAAATCGAGAGATAAAACATTTCAGTAGATATAACTGATATTGCGGCTAGTTCTATCATAATGAAATTAAATTTATCTCGACTAGAATCGAGAATTTACATAACAGAAAGGTTACATGTGTAATTATACACTAAAATCGGTTGAACGGCACACAGTTGTGTGTTATATGCAATTGATTCGACATTAATTTCGTCCACTCCATGTCATGTATTTCTAAAAGACTTGTCCATTCAACGTGTATGTACATCTGCGTCCTCTTTTTTTCTTTCTCTATATACGACTCCCTACGTAATATATTAATTGAAAGCATTATATTTAAAACAAGCACCGAACAATAAATTTCCTAATGACGGCGTGGGTACAAAATATATACGCTTTAATCCATAGGAATACATACAACACGCTACATACACCCGTATATACATGCAAGTTGTTACATCATTTGAAATTCAAACAAACCAGTTCCATATTGGACAACAGGAGAACGTTTAGCTGCATCACACACACGGTACATTCGAAATGTGCTTGCATCTACACGTGGCAGAAGAACGAAAATATATCGGTATTTTATGCGCTAGCATTCTAATTTTTTCTCTGACCGAATTGTCTTGAGGACAAAGGGGAAATAAATCTGATCTGAAAAGAATCCTTAAAGAGTAGCGATGTCGAGCTAATTCGATCCATTTTTAATTGTTCCATTGCGTTAATTAAGTTCCAGTCGCTCGGGGAATTGCTAAATCGGAGCCATGGAACACGTGATTCCATGTAGAAGGGTAAAAAATATATTTGGCAAAATCTAGAGTCCTTAATTGTCATTAGACAATCCTCTTACTTACATTTTCAATTTTCGACAATTTGGCGATCTAAGATACCTGCAAAGTCTCTGTAACCATTTTTTGTTTACGCAACAAACGGAGGTCACTATTTAATATAAAAAATGGTTGTATATGTGTGTTTATAAATAGAAATGGAATTTTTACTACCAAGGAAACGTAGGTAATCCATAGATTCCGACTTAAACGAAACTTGGTGTCCAGGTTCATATTTGCGAGACAGCAAAATGATAATGCTGTTAGGCTTAATAACTAAACTACAACATATGATTTTTTACTTGGTAAAATATAACAATTTTTATTTTTCAGTATAATCTCCCCTAACTTACTTAATACATTTATTACAACAAGTTTTTCCTTCAAAATGTTGTATTACAGCTGCTTGTAACTCACTATCGTCTTTAAAACGATTCCTTTTTGGATAGAACATTATAATCAGAGAACGGCAAAATTGTGTGGGATGACATCAGCCGCAGCAGAGTCGTGTGCAGAGCATGTAATGTACGCGGTGATTATTTCAAGATCGAGGAATCAGTGAATGGTATGCAGTCATAGTATTCGCATCGAGCTTTCTCCTCAAATGATTCTACAGATATTTACACACTATATCTATTCTCTATTTCGTTATTAGGTTTCTAAGGTAATTATTTTCCATATTAAACACTTAACAGCGACGATACAATACTTGAATGAAAGTCGAAATATAAAATTGAGAGACGCGTTCAATACATTAAACGATACAATCAATAAATTAAAACGTATTCCTGGTGATATTGGAAATAGACTGATTAAGTCGATAAAGTGTTTAGCAGAAACCCTAATTTAAATACACTACACGAATTGTCAGGAGAAATACAAAAATCAAATACAGTGGTATCTCGGTTTACGGAATTGATTCTAAAAACATGTCATCCGAAATTTCGCAATTGGAATCAAATGTTCCTATAAGAAATAAAGGAAATAGAGATAATCCGTTCCCATAATCAAAAAAATAATCACAAATTCATTTTATGTATTTTAAATACAATTGAGCAATTGAATTCGATCCTGGAAAACGTACTAGCTTCAAAAAGAAGCCATTTTACTGCAGAAAATATAGAAAAGCCTCTTGTAGTAATGGCTAATTCATTTTTCTATTTTCTACTGGACACAAATTTATTACATATACACATCTTCTATTTTCAATTTATAATTAATATATGAATTTCGTTTAAATACATTTATAAAAACTTAGCGTCTGAAATATGCAACATACGTTTAGTGCGTCTCTGTATCATGTTTACTATTCGAGGCTCTGAGTCATATCTCTTACGATTTTGCCGTTCACTCATCATAATACAGTACAGGACTGTTGTTGTAGGGTATTTAAGTGACCAGCCAAATTCAAAAAGATGAGAGCTGCAACTTTAAAGAAATGGTTTGTGGGAGGGGTTTCTTAGAGGGTGGTTTGCTAGGAATAGTTTTAAAAAGTATATCTTTTAGGATTCTGCAAACCATTATCGACGATACCTTGCTCGATCTTATGTCTCTACAAATAAGGAAGATATCGCTTGTAACATTGAGTCTGGGACACCCGATAAATGTATGCTGATATAAAATAAATACCTGACGTATACATACGAACCAATTTCCGCTTTGTCGGTATTAATTGCCATAATTTATAAATAATGAAATATTGAAACTTTGAATTTTTGATCGTTTAGTTTCGCTAATTTCTCATCTGCCATAAAATTTTAAATATTCAAACATAGTTAAACACTAGCACATAAATTATTTCTATCTCTGTTTATGCTGGAAGCAGAATTCTTGTAAAAAAAAACTATACGCGAACTATATAAACTATATAACTATATAAATGGATGTAGAGAAGATAGAGTGGACCGATGGGCATTGAGGCAAGGCGTCTGTAAAGGGCAATTCTTGTTTCGCGCCGTGGTTATTTTTTAATGTAATTGGACGGCGGAAAGCATCGTCGAAGATATTTGACGGAAAATTGCCTTTTCAATTATTCATCTCAATCTAATCGACTTCCTTTTCCGCGCGGATGAAGAAACTCTCACCGGAATTTCGCAGACGTCGAATTATTTCGCATAATTGGATTGTTTTGAATATTTGAGAAATGAATTTGATGTTATTAAGGAGCAAGAAGGGAGATCAGTTTGTGAGTCACTAACGTTGCTAAATTTTATCATATGCGATAAAACAGTTGCTTTTGTAAAAAATAAACATAATGTTCTGGTTTGTAGGTATTTAACCTTCATATTCATTTTGAAAAAGGTAACAAATAATTAAATAAAAATAAATAATTAATTAAATAAAAATAAATAATAAAGCATGTGATGGCATATTGATTAAACGTGTATCATATGTATTTTACACGTTCACGTTTAGTGATATTTGAAAACCTCCTAACAAGGACTCACCGGATTTTGGAGTTGTTTTGTTAGTGGACGAACTCTTAGCTATTTGAGAATCAAAACAATAATCTTTCGAGTGAAAATAACATGCAGTTCTTCGCCCAATAGTTGATATCGTTCCTTGCTAGTGCATTATTTCTAATACTGACATTTATATTGTTGCTGTTTATATGCCTCCTGACATTTTTCAGAATGATTTCGAACTATTTTGTGAATTTCTTGAAGTTTCTTTGTTGGTAAGCCAACTATTTTACTAGGCGACTTCAACCCACCCCATTATATAAGTAATGTTATGGTCTGCCGGAGGTCTAACACCTTTAAATTGTTGTGTAATTCACTTGCTTTGCTGCAACATAGTACCACAACAAATTGTAACAATCGTCTCTTGGATTTAGTTTTGTTTATTGCAGCCTGCGAAGTTTCTACTGAATTTGATGAATTTCCTTTTGTGTCTATTGTCCGCTTCCTTGGCTTTTTTAAATTGTTTTCCTTCAGTTTCAAATTTTCCATCTAACAACAATACAAGATACAATTTCCGAAAAGCTAATTACAATATGTTATATAATGATATCCTACAAACAGACTGGTCATTCTTACAAGATTTTAACAATGCTAATAGTGATATCGAAGGTTTCTATAATGCTCTATACAATATAATTGATTTATCTGCATCAAAATTTTCAATCAAAGACAGATCTGGATATCCTTCTTGGTTTACTGTAAGTGTAATGCCGATGACACATCCTTACTTGCCCACGCGGAGTTCTTCCAGGAACTGAAGGAGAAATCCGCCAACGCGGTAAACGAAGCCTGCAACTGGTTCGAAACGAACAAATTAAAAATGGATAAAGAGAAAACTCAAAATCGTATACTTACAACAAAAAAGCAAGCCTGGGGCTAACATTGGACAAAAAATTAAGTTGGGCGGCCCACGTCGATGCTTTGGTTTCGAGGTTGTCATCGACTCTATATACTTTCTGAAGAATAAAGAAGATAGCAATCCAAAAGGTCACCAATACTGCTTATTTTGCAATTTCCACTCCCTATTAAGTTGGTCCTGTTTTGGGGATACACAACAGAAGCAACTAGAGTATTTACCCTACAGAAGAAGGCTGTCAGATTACTATGCAGTGTATAACGAATCCTGTAGAGGAAAGGAATACTTACCTTGGCGTCCGTCTTCATCCTTACCCACGTTCATGATAAAAAGGGTGATTTCACTCCAAATGGATGCAGCCATAGTTATACTACACGAAATCGACATTTTTATATGATAATTTTTGTAATTCTTTTATTGCAAATATTTTATTATTATTATTTTTATTATTATTTTTATTATTATTGTTAATATTACTGTTATTATTACTGTTATTATTATTTTTATTATCATTATTGTTATATTTGACGGCTCAGTAGTCTGGTGGTAAGAGGGCCTGCGCTTGACTGAACAGAGTTAGGCTGTGTGTTCGAATCCCGCTAGGATCAAATTTTCTTAGGGGGTCCGGTACACTCCCGAGTCGCCATTCATACTTAGGATACAATTAACTGCGCTTTATCCTTTACAGCGAGGGGATGATAGTAACACAGCCATAGAACACTTTACACACACAATTTACACACTCAAGACTCCTGAAGTTATGACAAGCTTTAAAAAGCTTATACACCATTGGGCAATCACCATACTAAAGAAAAATTCATACCTTACCTAAAATTAAAAGCTTATTATAGATCCTTCGTCGATGGAAAGCTACTAAAAACCTGCTTTTCTGTAACGAATTTAGACGATTAGAAGTTCTTTCTACTCTGTTATAATAATAATAACCGCTTTGACTCCGCACAAGATAGAGTAGATGCTTTTGCGTTCTCATCAATATACCAACCTAGTTCTTCTTTTTCCATCAACGAATCTTCAGTAATTCAAGTTCCATTTATGTTGTCCAATGTTACAGAAGAAGAATTAGTTAAAAAGGTGTACACCTTTTGTTCTGTTCTTGCAAATTTTGCAATTACGTATTTTGTAATAGCTTTAAATCGTTGGAGTTTTGCCTTTCATCTGAAGTACCTCGGGGTTCGAATCTGGGACCATTACTGTTTATGCTGTATCTGAATGATTTGCTTTCTTCTTTGACATGATGATTTGAAAATTTACTCCTGTACAAGAATTTGGAATATTTTGCAAATACATCATAATTTAAATATTATAAATTATAACTGAATGGTGCTGTAAATTCAATCGAAAGTTTGCAAAACTAAATACATAAAATCTACTTACGCCATAGGACGCGATGTCTTGAGAAAGGTTGAAAATGTTAAGGATCTTGGAGTGCGCTTTCTCGTTCAAACTTTTCCGACCATGTAAACTACGTTTGTAATTCAGCCTCGAAAACAGTAGACCTTCTTATACGTTGCTACAAGTTCTTTAGTAGCCTTTTACTGCTGAAAAGGCTTGATTTCAGTTTTGTCTTTAGCAAATTGGAATATGCTTCGCAAGTCTGGTCTCCACACTATGTTTATTTATAACTAAACGTTGAAAAGATACAGTGAAGATTCTTGAGGAAGTACCTTTCCTTTAAAAAAACTGGAATCTATCCTCAGCGTGGTGTGAACTGCAGAGTACTTTTGAAGATGCATGAATTCAGTCTTTGGGTGCAGAGATACAGGGTGCCAGATTCATAAGAAACCCGTGTAATGGACGGATTGCTTCCGGTTGCCTCCTTTCCTGTTTAAATTTCTACACTTCCAGGATTTTCTGTCGGACTTCTCCCACCTTTCTACTACCGTTCCCAAAAAACAAATCTACAAGCATATCCAATTATAATCATGTGCCGAGAAGCAAACCTATACAATATGACAACATTTTTTTCAACTCCATGAATAATTTGCAATAATCTTGTATTTGTTACATCTTGCCTACGCTTTGTACGTATGCGTGTTATACTTTATCCTAGAATTGGGTAACGGACAAATAAATCACATTATTATAATGAGAAGGTGATAATCGCCGTATCTTGAGATTATAACGAATATCACTGCTGTCATTTGTTGTAAGTTGCGTTGTGTCTCAGCCTGATTATCTCTAGTGAACCCCATTGACGACATATAAGCCTTAAGTACAAAATCTTTTCGATGAAAATATTCATTTGTATTGTATAAATGGTGTAGATGGAAGTACCGTATACATTTTCTCGACAAAACGTGAACTTCTGGATTTAAGTCATATCTTTTTCTCGCTACGTCAGGTGTACCACCGTGTTCCAACCAAGGACCTCTACTGTTCCTATTGCTCATTAACGACTTGCACAATCATATTGTGTGTGTATTTACTGATTATTCAAAACTGTGCACTTCAATAGCATTTTACACTGATTGTACTTACCTGCAGGACCGGTTGAATGTGATTGCTAATTGACGCTCTGTAAAATTAAACCCATATACTTCAACTATGGCCTTGATGGAGAATTGTTGTCTCGGGATTCAACTGTAAGATCTCGGCATCTCTTTCGGTTCGTCGCTCACTTTTGGCATTCATAGATAACAGATGGTATCTTCCTCAGTGAAAACTTTCGACTTTCTAATTAGAAATTCTTACGCTCTTCCATACAAATACAATTGAGTTATTATATACGAGGGATGATCGTAAAATAAGGTTCCCATATTTTTTAAAAATAGACAGCATTCTTTATTTCCTTAACATTACACATCGTTTTAAAGGTAAAAACTTAAGCTATTTTTCGACATAATCGCCATTTCTATCCAAGCATTTTTGCAGACGGTGCTCCAACTTCTGTATTCCCATGTCGTAAGCCAGTCAAAATCTTTTCAATTGTGGTGTTGGAAATCTCAGGAATCCGAAGAGCGAGTTGACGAATGGTGACCCTCCGATCTACAAGCAGTATGCTCTCAACCTTTTCAACGATTTCCTCTGAAACTGATGGTCTTCCGCTCCGCTCTTCGTCGTGAATTTCTGTCCGACCTCCAGTGAATTCCCTACACCATTTGCGGACGTGTTGAACAGCTATACACTTTTCTTCATAAACTTCGGTTAATTGACGATGAATGTCTATAGGTTAAACCCCTTTCGCGTTTAAAAAACGTATCACAGCGAGAATTTCGAACCTGGCGGTAGCGGCGATGGGAAGTTCCATCTCGGAGGGCTGCTTAGCCAACACTGAGCGGCGTAGCGAGACGGGAGTGGTATGTGTGTAGAGTGGGAGAGCTACTGCACACGCCAATGTTGTCGGATTTCGCCTAACACGTCTTATTGCTGCTGTAGGGCTTTGAGAACCTTATTTTACGATCATCCCTCGTATAATGTTTGTTAAGATCTAAACCTGGATATGGTTTCTCTTATTTGGAATCTCTTTTATTGCACACATAAAACGGTAGTGGAAAGAGTCCAGGGAAAGTTTCTCAAATATTTACATTTTAAGGAAGAAAATACTTATCCAGAGAGAGGTTTTGATTACCAGATACTACTACAAAAATTTAATATAAATTCTTTAAAATTTGCATACGATCTAGTACATAGCAATATTGATTCTCCTGAACTATTGTGACAACTTCCTCTTATTGTACCGATATAATTATTTTATTGCGCTCGCAAGGTTCTAACAAGTGATCGTGGATTTCGGATGCACTATGTTAGTTTATAGAACCACAGAGAAGGTACAAATCATTACATGGTATCTTACCGAAAATTCCTACCAAAGCACGACCGATCTCGTTGCCGTAGAGTACGTGGATCGTCCTATTCCTTCGCATTCGACGATTGAAATGATCATCAACGCGTTTAGGAAATTTGGCTGCGTGGTCGGGAATTGCCGTAAATGCCAACAAATAGACGAACAGCGTCAAATCCCTCTAATGCCTCCCGAGCGGGGTGAGAGTTTGTTCGTTGGTTGAAACGGACGAACCTTACTCTAGCCGGCAAATTGCAGACGAAATCGGTGTTAGTAGAAGTACTGTGAAACGTATTTTGAAATGCAACAAATACAAAAGTTACAAAGTTCAAAATTGCCAGGAGATTCTTCCCCTTCATAAAGTAACATTGTTAGCATTTCAATTTATTTTGTGTAATTGTAAGTTATTTTCCTACTTAGAATTACTTTTTCGTTCTCTTGCATCGCATAGCAGCAACAAAATGAATATAAGAAACTGTACTTTCTAACGTAATCTGAGAATACAGAAAAATTACGCAGTAATTCTGTATTAACATATTTTGTCAGATGGGGTTGAATTATAATATTAGGTGATTAAGCGGGCATGCATGTTTATAATATGCGTGCGTACCGCTGCTCGCTTTATGATGTACTGCGACTGGATGGGGTCTCTCTGTGAGACTCGAGTGCGCTGTTGCCATTCACATAGGGCATTGGCAATCACCCGTTCGTATCTGGACCAACGCGTATATGTCGCGCAATTTCAACTTAGTTTCCTCTCACTGCGATATTCACTTTACCTCAGTTGATGAAATAATAAGAATAGCAGCTCTTCTCCTGTCACAGTAGTACCATTTGTATATTGTCCATTCATTATTGTAAATTAGTTGTTAGTTATCTTTGTATTTAGTGTTTACTTAAATGTACTTATGGGTATGTATTATTTGCAATTAATTTTTATTTGTCCTTTATATGATTGTAAACTGTTGGACAATTAACTAAATAAATAAACTTCCTGCAGTTTTAGCATTGGGACAAGTGTATATGAACATAAAAGAATTGGCTGAAGATTTTCCAGAAAAATTAAACAAAATTTTAGTTTTTGTGGGTTTCTGAGCACTAAAAAGTTATCCTTAAATTATTTCCCATAATATAATTCCACATTACGGAAACACCAATATGTCTAATATTCAAACTAAAGCAATTTATTTCGGACAAATAAAAACAGCTTCTAGCAGGTACCTCAACGCGTACATTGTTCCATAGGAAACTATCCGCGTTTATCAAGGAAGGTAGACATAATTAAATAAGCGTTAAATAAACTTTCTACGACGCATAATATACTACTACGTCAAAACATTCCCTTGTCTCAAGGAAAATATAACATCGCGGCCTTATTATGCCTATGTATATTTCGCATCTCACTAACCTCTACTCTCGTCCTGTCCTCATCCATTTGCATCTTGTTCCGTCGTAGATATCTACTTAAATAGGGGATATGTGTAGGTATCGCCTCGCACACATACGTTCGATATGTAAATAGGAAAAAGGATTCTATTCAAATTGCGCTGGCTCTTCCTGCATCGACCATTGTATTTGAGAAGGCACCATTGCCGCATTTGCATTTCTTCCGTTAAGGTGTTTCGCCCGTTTAAAGTGAAATTACATAGTATAATTCTAAGATGCGGCCGTGACATCAGAGCTAACGCGTAAAAGTACTAGACTGTTCGGTTTTTATTAGGTTTCATATTGTTCTCGGTGCTATATACCTTTCATACAGCGTGGAAAATGCATAACAACTTGAAAAGTACTTAGTATACACACTACCAACCGTAATTATGTGAGAATATCAAGAAAATATTTGAATATTAGCGTGTAAAATATTATAAAGGTTATACGTATAGATTTTCAGAAACAGAGGTACAGCCGTTGGCAACACTTTTTGCTTTGTTAATTTTATGTTTGAAATAGCAAATGTGTTGACTAAGCTACACAATACTGCAACAATCTTCTTGAAATGTTAAAATTAAAAATTATTAAAGGGCCGAATTTTTAGATTACATTTTTTAATTCGTTATTATTATAGTTGGCACTTTCGGGCAGCGCGCCAGCATGGTAGTAAGTATATACGCACTCACAAACAGCTGTGCGAAGTGAATATTAACATCGACCGCCGATCGGAGATGCATATATACCACGTACACTACCGTTCATGGAAGTTCGAGCAAGCAAAAAAATGTATGAAAGTCAAAGAAAATAGGAGAAATATTAAATGGCCATGTATTTAATACTTACATACATGATTTTTTTAGGACTGCTGCCACTATTCTCGGCAACCGATTCACTAATTTTGCTAATGTTTCATTGGGCAAGCTTGTCCATACCTCCTGGAGAATGGTCCACAAATGTTCCTTCGATTTTGGACACTTTTTCCTAACACATCGGTCTAATTCTTTCCATAACCACTCTATCGGGTTCAGATCGGGGGACTGTGGCGGCCATTCCATAATTTTTAGGGTTCTTTCATTTTCTTCTTGCTGCAGGTAATCTGTACACAATTTAGATTTATGTTTGGGGTCATTGTCCTGCATAAATTCAAATCCACGACCAATTAATCGGACTCCTGACGGTATGGCATTTTCCTCCAGGATTTTCCGATATTCTTCTTTTTTCATTATGCCCTCAATTTTGAGCAAGTCCCCTGTTCCGATTAAGGAAAAACAACTCCAAACCATTACAGATCCGCCTCCATGCTTCACCGTAAGAACTATACACTCCCGTAACATTCTTTCCCCTCTTGATCTGTGTAGGAAAACTCTCCGTCTATTTCCAAACACCTCAAACTTGGATTCGTCAGTCCATAAAACGTTTTTAAAATCGCCCATGCAACTCAGCCTCGTTCAGCCGACGTTTCACAGTACTCACAGAAACTTTGGAATCTCGCTCATTATTGAATTCTGCAGCAATTTCTGATGCTGTTAGTCTTCTATTGCGCTTACTAATTATTTTTATTCGTAAATCTTCCGCAGGAGTCGTTTTTCTTGGCGGTCCTGGCCGATTACGATCTTGCACGTCACCGGTTGTCTTAAATCGAACTATAGTATCATGTACTGTAGATTTTTTTATTTTTAATTTATCCGCAATCCGTCTTTCTGCGTACCCTTCCTGATGCAAGGTAATAATAGCAGATCGTTTTGAAACAGCTAGAGGCTTTCCACGGGGCATTTTAAGCAGTCAAACCGAAATTGTTTTATTTTTCACTTGCACAACCACAGATAATTTCACAATAACAATCTCTTCAGAACTACTGCGTTTACAAATGTTATAATACTTTATAAAGGCTATACGAATATTTCCAGGTAACACAAGTGAATCAGCTAACCCTCCTAGGGATTATTATAAAGCTTTATTGTCACTGTAATTATTGGGGATTTCCAACATAATTATATATTTTATGATAACGGTCTTATAATAGACAAATACTACTTGGAAATTGGTAAAAGGCTTCAAAAAAAGGTTAGTTTTAATAATTCCTCACAGAAATGTATATTATATAATTCTAATTTTTTTTCCTAAACAGTTAATATAATTTGTCAGCTTGCCCGAACTTCCATGAACGGTACTATATATATACACGTCGGTCCCGATACGAACGGGATATTGTCATTGTGAATGGCAACAGAGCATTCGAGTCTCATTGATAGATCGCATCCAATCGCAGTATATCATAAAGCGAGCAGCGGTACGCACGCTTGTCCGCTCAATCACGTAATATCATAATTCAACGCCTTTTGACAAAATATACTAATACAGAATTTCTGCGTAATTTTTCTGTATTCTCAGATTATGTTAGAAAGTACAATTTCTTATATTCATTTTGTTGTTGCTATACGATGTAGGAGAACGAAAAACTAATTCTAAGTAGGAAAATAAGCAACGATTCTTATAAAATTAAATTAAGAAAAATAAATTCGATAATATTCCAAGATAAATTGAAATTCTAACAATGTTACTTTATTAAGAGGAAAAATCTCCTGGCAGTATTGAACTTTGTAACTTTTGTATTTGTTGCGTTTCAAAATACGTTTCACGGTACTTCTACTAATACCGATTTCGTTTGAAATTTGCCGGCTAAAACAAGGTTCGCCCATTTCAACGAACGAATAAACCCTCACTTCTCTCTCCTCCCGCTCGGGACGCGTTGGAGGGATTTGAGGCTGTTCGTCTATTTGTTGGCATTTACGGCAATTCGCAAAATACCATTTAATGATCTGTACCATCTCTGCGGTTGTATAAACTAACATAATGTATTCAAAATCCACGATCTCTTGTTAGAACCTTACGGGCGCACAGAAAGACAAAGCGTGCGTCAGCAGTTGCGCGCGGCGAGGCTGGTCGGCGGGAATAAATGCAAGTATTCCAGATCGCGCTGCGTACAATATCTCTCGCATCCCGGTGAAATGTGGACCAACGTGTATATCTACACACAATAGCGGATTCGACCCTATCGCGCCGCCCAGAGCGCTAGCTCTGGTAATTATTATGTTATTATAGGTTCCACGTTGGCAACCAAATCTTATTTAATAGTTAACAGAAGAAAGAGCACTTCATGTGTATACTGCGTTCACGATAAAAGGAATAAATTTAATAACATATAAGCGATTTTTAAAGGGCTATCTAAATACCTTCAACTGATGCAATAGGGGCTTAATGGGTATGATCCCTACCCCCACCCTTATGTACAAAAGGGTGTGTATCTGATTTTGTGACGATTGAATTCACTTGGGCATACCATTCGAAACGAATTTATGCTGTTTTGTTTTAGCGCTTTCATTAATACCATAAAATAGCCATAAATTTGAAGAAGCAATATACACCTACCTATATTTCCACTACAAATAAGACAACTAGCAAGAATAATTGGTTTTCCTCTTCCTATCCATCTACCAAGAAAGTTAGTATTAAGATGGTTATGAATGAATTCAATGTGATGTACTGGAGCTCCATCGTGTAAATACCATATTCCTTGAAGAATATTTGAAGGAATATCTTCCAACAATAACGACAACTGATTTTCGAAAAATCTAAATAAATTTAACCATTCACTCGTACTTCAAAAAAATGTGTTCCAATAATGTAATTTCCAACAATACCACCCGAAACATTCAAAGACCACCTAGTTTGACTTTTAGTCTCCATGATATAGGGATCTTTTGTAGAATAGTAATGGAAGTTGCGTGTCCACACTGCGGATCGGGACCGCCTCTATCATCGACGTTTGAGACAGAGCGGGGCACGATAGTCCGCTCTGTCTCAAGCGTCGATAATAGAGGCGGTCCCGATCCGCAGTGTGATTATGCCTATTCACTGTTCCATTTCTGTGAAATCTAGCTTCGTCTCCAAATTCTGTTTAGAAACGAAGCAAAATCAGAAAAATCTTCCTGACCATGGATTTGTTGTTGAGCCCGTTCACAAAAAGCAACTCTGTGGGGAAAGTCACCTTCGAGTAGCTCCTGGTGCAACTGAATTTTGTAGGGATGAAATTTATACCTATGTACGAGGGTAAGGCAAATACTATCTACACTTTCGCCATAATAAGCACAGAGGGTGTGAAAGGTGCTGAAATTCACCGGAGACTTTTGTCACAATACGGGGACAGTGCTTTATCTCGTAAAAGCGTTTTCTTGTGGATCGAAATGTTTCAAAGTGGCCGCACAAGCGTAACACAAAAAGAGGGAGCTGGACGGCCGTCAACCTCGACCACCGACGACAATATTCAGCAAGCTCGAAAGATGGTTACAAAAAATCGGCGAGCTACTGTAGGTGAGGTTGCATCTTCTTTAAACATCAGTCACGGTTCTGCCTATCAAATTATCCACGACGAACTCAAATTTCATAAAGTGTGTGCGCGATGGGTACCACGAATGCTTACCGCAGAAAACAAAACCAAACGTTTGGACACCTGCCAACGCTTACTGGATCGTTTCAACGCGGAAGGCGACGCATTTTTAAGCAGAATAGTGACTAATGTTTAAAGAAGATGCAAGCTCACCTACGGTAACTCGCCTATTTGCTGTAACCATCTCTCGAGCTTGCTGAATGTTGTCGTGGTCGAGGTTGACGGCCGTCCAGTTCTCTCTTTTTGTGTTACGCTCGTGCGGCCACTTTGAAACATTTCGATCCACAAAAAAACGCTTTTACGAGATAAAGCACTGTTCCCGTATTGTGACAAAAGTCTCCGGTGAATTTCAGCACCTTTCACACCCTCTGACCACAACTATCGGATCACTGCTCGTTGTTCCTCTTTGATGCAAACTAATAGCGGAGCTGACATGCTTATGTTGTTATAGCTAGCAGACAAATGACGCGATCGTGATTAAATTCCGCGCACATGATCACAGAGGCGCCAACTTAACGCCTGCGCAAGCGGCCGCCACTACGATAACCTTCAAAGCTTGTTATGGCGAAAGTGTAGATAATATTTGACTTACCCTCGTAGTATTCTTTGTACGCACCTTCTACTATTATTGTTGGCGCGAAATTTCACGTTGGTTAATATGTGGGTTTTCTGTAAAGGCTATCAGTACATTAAATTCATTTTTTTTTCCGTAGTAAATGTTTGTTCTCTCATGTTTATCATACACCACTGAGCCTGCACGATTAAAACGCTCCACCAATCTTTCAAACGCTTTTCTGTCAGGTTGTCTTTGTTCAAGATGTCTCTCGGTAAATCCTTTTTGCAAGTTAACAATATTTCATAATTTCACCTAAAACCCAATTAATTCATCAATAGAATGGTTTGTTTTGGAAAATATTGGCCGTTTTAAAAATTAGTATAAATCAAACGATTGACATTTATCAACTGTGTTTAATAGTTCGCTACTTAAAAAGTTAATTGCAAATGTTTCGCGGATAACTTGATATAATGAAATAATTCCTATAAATTTCAATTTCTTCTAATAATTTGAAATATCTCCTCAATTATTGCATTTAGGTGTAGGAAATGCTTAATAGAAATGAGAGTACGTAATGTACCCCTTCTACTTTTGATGTAACATACATGGGTGTCCATTTGAAAAAAATGAGAAAATCGTAAATTTCCACTTCACTTACCCTGTATAAATGCGACACTCGTGGAAACAAACTGCAATTGATATCAAGGTAAGAGTATATTTTTAAACTCTTTGTAGTACTAAAACGATTAAGTATTCATTATTTATCAAGATACGGGTTATTAAGTTTGTCATGTTTTTAGAATAAAATTTACCATAACTTTTTAAATATCCACCATAATGTAATGAATAAATTAATATATAGAGTGACCCATTTAACAAAAACATACACATAAGTTAAGCTCACCCTGGAATTACGAAACAGCCTGTATAAATGTAAATAATTTTAAAATGTGCTTTGGAGTGTTTACAATTTTCATTAGAAAGTTTTTTTGATATCTCTTTTAATAGCATATACGTCGAGCTTTGCCACATTATTGCGTGTAATAGTAAAAATCATCAGAAACCTCTAACTATTCCAATATTCACTAACGACACTACACGTTACAATAGGTCTATTAAGGTTGCAGTGACAACAAGCATCTAGTGATCTGGTCAGGATCAATAATAATACTTATTTCGTAGTATTTAATCAAATAAAATCATTAATTGCACCACATGACCTTTTCAAATGTCTAACAAGGATTTATATCAAACAATAAGAAAACTGCTTATTCCGAAGCGTTACAATTATTTTTTCTCAAAAGGAATAATTGCTGGTTATGTTTTTGATATTTATAATTTATTCGTTTTACTTTACCTTACAAATCCTTACATGGCATATATAGATTATCGATCCAATTTTGCCCATTACTTATCCATTAACAACGAAATAGTAAAAAGTTTTCCTATTGTGGGACAGATGTATGTTTGTATATGGTAATAGCGGTCGGATATTTGTAGTGTTGTCGCACAAATGTAGCGCCAAATATGGTGTACGGAGTGGCTACGCAGCGCGGCCAAGTGCCTCCTCATTTAAGGACAGCGAATTTATTAATATTTTATGAAATCAATTAAGCGCATTGTACTGTAGTCGACATCATTGTATCCTGTCGCAATCCGGCCCTGCTCGCGATGCATTTCAAATACGCAACGTGACATACAGGCATTTATAGTTAAAAAACTTGAGTTTATATCAAACAAACTCGTTCACTGTAACAATTCTTTATGAAATTCCTGCTATCTTGGGTTTCTAGGTATCAAATTCATTGAACCTTTCCAACAAGTTTGAAGAAACAGATAATTTAAATGAACTGCTTTGGTCACATGTACAGTGTGTCTCATTTTAGACGGCACCACCCTAGTATATTATCGATTTAAAAAATTTATTTTTTCTGATTATAGCCCTCTCTAAATTGTACTTTTAGGGTATATTATTTTCCCTTAACGGTGAGATGCTAGTCCACTACGATTTAAAATAAACAGCAAAATTGAAGAAGCCGTGTTAGGGATTTCTTTATCAAAAAAACTTGCTAATAAAAGTTTTTCAGAATCGTTCGAATAAGCTGAATTCGAAATTTCATTAAAAACAAAAAATTTTGAAAATCTCTCAAAATATTTCAAGAAAGTCCAGAAAATTCCAATAATAATCCCACAAGGTTGCCATGACTTTTTGCAATTAATCATCATTATGAAGATGTTATTTTAAATTATGAGAATCTTACATCCAGTATAAGAACGACATCCTTAATTTTAAATTATTCAAAAGATCAAATTTGGAGGCATCTTCGTAGACATAAGAAAATTCCTTTCAAGCCGAAATTTCTGTATATTTTGGAAGAAGGAGATCTTGAAGCCAAGGCAATTTTTTAAATGATCAGAGGTTACTAAAGAATATCTTGTTTACTGACGAGACTACATTTAAAAAATCTGCAGATAACTCACTGGATAGTAATCTGCAAACGTCAGTATTCTTCAAAAATTAACGTTTGGTGTGGAATTCTAAGCAATAGGATTATAGGACCATTCTTTTTTAGACAAAATTTAAATGCTCTGCGCTTTCTAGAATTCTTAAATAACGATTTATGGGATATATTACATGATTTTTCAGTTGCAGTACGGCAGGAAATGTATTATCAATTATTCAAGCCCCGTGCAGCTTGAGTTGGCCCACACACAAAATTTCTAGTGTTGTTGGCATTTATCGCTCAAAGAGCAAAACCAGCCGCTACAATGTAATATCTAACACAAAATATGCTATGTAGAGGACTTTAGGAGAGATCTGGGTTCAATGGAGCGTGTTGTCCCATAAAAAATTGGAAATATTAAAAAAATGTAGATTTCTTGCATTTCATTACCCAAGTACTGCTAACGATTAATATTAAGGTGGCTATGGAAACAACGCTTTTTTACGAAGATGACGGTGACAGATGTTTCGATTGTAGAACAGTTAATTGATAGTGCAATTGTTGTCAATAATGGGCAAGGGAAAGGCAATTGATGAAAAAATTCGATCAATTATCATTAAACGGATACTCTAAAACTGTGGCACTGGAACACTGAAACAGTTCACTAAAACCCTTACCACAACACTTAATTTGTACTGGACGCACGTTTCGATAGCCAAGCTATCATCATCAGCAGCAAGACTGAACTGATAGTTCAGTCTTGCTGCTGATGATGATAGCTTGGCTATCGAAACGTGCGTCCAGTACGAATTAAGTGTTGTGGTAAGGGTTTTAGTGAACTGTTTCAATTATCATTAATTTACACACATCCGGAAAACGGCGAAATCGGAATATTGCTCAGCTTATCCAGATACAGCGTTCAAAATATTGTAAAATTATACAAATCAAACGGTTTAGTTGCCCAAAAGCCCCGATATGTGAACAAGTCCAAATTAACAGACGCTGATAGACAAGCTTTGGCCAGAATTATCAAGTCTAATAGGCGTGGTAACTACGGAGCGTTGAGTGTACTCTGGAGTGAGGCTGTTGGAAGACGTGTTTGCAGGTCTACATTCAGAAGCAAGAAAACTTGGCTTTGGTACATACAAGGTAAGTTTCGTGAGTTCAATCCTAAGGGACAAAAGATAATTCATTTTTCCCGTCGCGAAGGCAAAAGAAAAACCGTTATTGACCCTAAAGCAGAAGCGAAGCAGGTTAAAATAACCTAGAGACCATCGAAAGTGGGATATGGAGAGGTGGAATAGTGTACATTGGAGTGACGAGTCATGATTTGAAGTTTGTGATGGTGATAGCCGGAGCAGAATTATTCGCCAGAAACATGAAATTTATCATCCTGACTGTCTTAAGCTCAAAGTTAAATTTCCATTTTCGGTAATGGTCTGGGGTTCAATATCGGCTAGAGGAGTTGGAACATTACGCATTATCAACGGCATTGTTAACTCAGACAAACATTTAGGCATCCTAGAGGAGTCTTTGTTGCCTACTTTGCAAGAGAGCAAGGTTTCTGGAAATGACTTCATTTTTCAACAAGACAGTGCTGCATGTCATACTTCCAAAAGATCCATGAAATGGCTTTCAGGCCATGAAATACCGATTCTAAAATGGGTTTCTAGTAGTCCGAACCTTTCGCCCATCGAGACGTTGTGCATATCATGAAAAAGAGGTTGCGAGCCAATCCTGCCAGGACTGTGCAAGAACTCAAGCAAAGGTTCCAGAACATTTGAGATAATTTCACTGCAGAGGAGTGTCAGGATCTAGTAAATAGTTTGCCGAGAAGAATGGAAGTAGTTATTAAAAATAAAGGTGATGTTACTCAGTGGTAGAATGAGCTATGTCTTAGCTGAAAATCACAAATTTTAGTTTTGCTTTCTTGAGTCCTAATCAGTTCCAATTGTTGTAATCAGTTCCGTTATTTTGCAATATATTTTCAAACTGTTATTTGCAAAATAAAAATTGAGAATTATACCTTTATTAGTTTAAATGATCTTCAATAAATGCTAATAACT
This sequence comes from Dynastes maya, assembly GCA_029619315.2. Lineage (NCBI taxonomy): Eukaryota > Metazoa > Arthropoda > Insecta > Coleoptera > Scarabaeidae > Dynastes > Dynastes maya. The sequence goes on along the minus strand of JAROYE020000010.1, from coordinate 19,034,439 downwards.
GAAATTTTATCGGGCGGGGCAACTGAAGCTGGACGGGACTCGTACATAATGTAGTAAAGTACGTTATTGAAGTAATAATTAAGCATCGTCTTTTGGTATTGTATTGAATTAAAAGAGTAAAACAAAAAATCATGGTAAAGTTGTGAGATTATTATTTGAATTTTCTGGACTTAAAAATTTTTTGAAAGAGATTTCCAAAATTTTTTGTTTTTAATGAAATTTCGGATTTTGCTTATTTGAACGATTCAAAGACAACTTTTATTATGTAGGAGTTATGTCAGGATATGTAGTGAGAAAAGAATAACTACAATGCTGAAATTAATATACTTATTATTTACTTAAGATGACAAACACGACGATGTTGCTCTCGCAATAGACAAACACGACCTCTCTATATTTTCATAATTTCTCAAGTCAAATGTGGTAATAAAATTAATAAAATTATTACCACACTTGACTTGTTTTTAATACGAGGGAAAGTCATTAAATAAGTCACAAACTGTTGTGGAAAAGCTGAGAATAGCAGAGAGCTATTTTCCGTATCTGTCATTGGGGGGCAGCACTATCCAGCTTAATGATAATCAAGTGACAGTTGACGTGCGCGTACGCAAGCAGTGTTAAAATGGCGACCGTGCTCGAAGAGTGTACTGTGGAAGAGCAGCGTGCTGTTGTGCGTTTTTTCTGGGCAAAAGGACCCCCTGCAAAAGATATCCATAAGGAAATGTCTCCTGTTTACGGTGAAAAGTGTTTGTCGCGTAAAGCCGTGTATAACTGGGTCGAGAAATTCTCACAAGGGCGCTCAAAAGTTGTTGACGGTCAGCGAAGTGGCCGCCCTGTTCAGATTGCGACAGATGCAACACTTCGAAGGGTGAAAGAGATGATTCGAACTGACAGGCGGGTAACAATAGACAGCATAGCAACTGCAATAGGGTGTTCTCATGATTTAGCCTACGAACTGATGCACGATCGTTTGAATTTCCGAAAAATTTGCTCACGGTGGGTTCCTAGACAACTGACCGAGGAACACAGAAGGATTCGAATGGGCTTGTCCTTGCAACACCTATCTAGGTACGCAGAGGAAGAGGAGGACATGCTTAACAGTATTGTTACTGGTGATGAATCATGGGTGCACCACTACCAACCCGAAACAAAGCGTGCTTCAATGCAATAGAAACGTCCTTCTTCATCGTCAACAAAAAAATTCAAGGTTGTGCCCTCAGTTGGTAAGGTTATGCTTACCGTGTTCTGGGATTCTCAAGGAGTGCTCCTAGCCCATTTCCAGAATAGAAATGAGAACGTGACTGCTGAATCATACTGTAGAGTTTTGTTGTTGCTTCTGGATGCAATTCGACGAAAACGTCCAGGCCTACTGACGAGAGGAATATTGCTGCATCACGATAACGCCAGGCCGCTTTCGGCCCAGTTGACCCAGGCGAGAATTGAAGAATTAGGGTGGGAACTACTTCAACATCCGGCTTACAGTCCCGACCTAGCCCCAAGCGATTATTATCTGTTTGGTCCACTAAAAAAGCATCTTGGCGGAACACATTTCGAGAGTGATAATGATGTTCAACAAGAGGTACGCACGTGGTTCAGACGGTAGCCCAAACACTTTTATGCAGCAGGCATTGGGGCATTAATAAACCGATGGGATAAGTGTATCAATGTGTATCAATGTAGATTCTCTTATTACTTTTATAATAGCTTTTTGTGGCCTGCTTACTGACTTTCCCTCGTATGTTGTGTTTGTCCAGTTTACAAGATTTTAAATTTACTGACTCCAATCATTATACAAGCAAGAGGACCAATTACTTTGCTTAGATGTATAACATATTAACTTATTTGTTCGATAGCTCAGTACTTCTCGAAATATAACACAGTACGTATCTACAAAAAAAAAATTATTAAAACAGTTTCCCTTATTATTACATAAAAAATACAAAAAACTGTGAGGTTTCCCTCTTGTAATATATAAAAAATATGCATATACCTTAGTATTATATACATTTTATAATGCGGTTTCCTTACTTGTTTGTGTACATATTTTGCGAGCATATATCTATGTACATTTGTATAAATGTGTCTCAGTACATATGAAATCCCAACGTTTGTATCTGTGTCTTTCTTAAATTCGCAATGTATATTCGTATATATAATTTTTAACGCACCTTGTATGAGTGCGAGGCATTTTGTTACCTTAAATGTTTCTTCGGTATCGCAACGCTTATTTGTATATTAGTTCACAACCCTTGACGGAGCTCGAACATCTGGTCGCGGAAACAGTAGCATAATATAGTCGAAGACGACTACCCAGACGTTCTAGTTATTTAGTGTATTTGCTATATCACCTCTAGTATGCATTGCTCCAGCTACTGTCTCCCTAAAGTAGCGGAGTTTCCAAACGTCCGAGCGCTGCACTGCGCATAATCAAAGGAGCGACGGATGGCAATCGTGACGCTCCGTACACTACGTTCTCCGACGAAGTTCCGGCACACCGACATAAAGACACGTATACGTGCGTTATGCCTGCTCTCTCGGCGGGGATTGTCGGTTTGATGCTCGACTGCAGCAGTCTTCTCTCTAGCGCGCGTCTTATCTCCAGGTTTATAATATAATAGGGCGATTATTTGAATTAATACGGTTTCACATCAATTCTCACTTTGTGTGCCGGTGAAATTACCATAACAACTAATTAATGAATTGAACAAATAACAATTAAAACAGAAGTAATAAATAATAAGAATAATTTACACTTCTAGCAACAAATTTACTAACCTCTAAGTTGTCCACAAAATACCGCTGCATACCAAAATCAGGCTATTATCAAACGCTCATTGAAAATTACATTTAAAAAAACATAATTGATCATTGTTGAGCATCAAATAAAAAAGGTCATTACAGAACTACTAGTTAACTTTACAGTACACAATAATGTGAGTTGAATTGAATCATATATTTCTACAGGAAGAGTCAGAAATAACGAAATTATATATTATTATCAGAGATAATAAAATACAAGTAAAATGTTTTGTCACAATCTTCAATTTCTTTTGCTAAAAGCAATAAAGATAACATAAATTGTATCTATAAGATAACAAATATGCGCAGACCAAGAAACAACTGCTTACGTAGTAAACTTCCTCGAAAAACGAAGACTATCGCGGATCTTAGGAGTTCAACATTCGCATAATGTAACGCTTTTCTTCCTATTAAGTGTTACTGAAACCGGAGCCGTCCCAAAACAATAATTTATACCTATCACATCAAGGATTATTTCCAACAGTCGGACAAAGCGATGTCATATAAAACGCGCCAACTTGATACCTACATACAAATACATATCCGAGGGAGAGACTTCACAGAAATGCCACGTATTTTTTGCGACGCCGGCAGACCTGACAATTTAGCACATGATCGCAATTTATAATGTCCATCAATGTCCCGTGATCTTGGGCGGACGGGCCAACATACGACCGATATTCGACTCCCAGACCCGATGCTACTCCGACTGCTTGTTCCACATCCTCCGCGATTGTCGCATCGAAAAACCGAACTCCGACGCGCCTATTTGATTCCGTTCTGGTCGTCGTCGTCATCTGTTTTCGACTCTACTGTTGGACATTCCATTTATTTCACTGACGCGTCACATAAAACAGGCGTTTAAGTCAAAAGGGGAAAAGTGTAACGCGAGACAATGAAAAAGGAGGAAAAGGATCAAGTTGACGATAGTCTCTCACACATACTCTGTAGCTTTAGATAGATAGATAGGTTTATTCTCACTAATGTACTGAAATATTTTTCTCAGGGAATTTTTGGGAAAAATTTGAAATTTTCTAAATTAGTCTAAATTTTTTAAATTCTTTGTGGGATCGGAAGTATTCCTGAATACTCTTTGGGCAATTTTCTAGTGAATTTTCAAATTAATAAATCGAAATTAACGAATGTTAGAATTAAAAATATAACTAACCTTGAATTCGAATGAAGCCGATGTCATATAAACGCTCTGTTTATAATAACCTCTACAGGAATCTGCCTACTCTAACCTTCAACCCTTTTTTCTTTGAAAAAATACTTTAATCTCACTACTGAACACTTTAAATTGGTATCGAAGTCAAGTAAACACAAATTGATTCGACGAAAGCTGAATCGAGATTGATGAAATTTTTGGCGTTGCTAATCTTCGATGAAATGAAGTTATTTATGGAAATAGCATACGAGAATGAATGCAGTGACGCAACCAGCTGACAGAAAGGCAAATCTATGACCTAAATTCTGTCTGACAAGGTTTAAACGTGAAATTTTACCAACGATTTATTTAATAACATTCGGACAAAGATTTAATTTATGAAATGATCTTTGAAATACCTTTCAATTTACCCTGTTGTTTGTTTTAGATGACTTTTACATTAATTTTGACGATTTACAAGATTAGGAAAATAAACTGAAGAGTGGATTTGTCCGTGTTACCCTACGATCGTCGTTATCTGGACTTAACTTTATTATTTAACCTCAACGTCCCAGGGCCAGTTGGCTGGGGGGAAATGGTGACTTGGAAAATTACATTTTTACCCGCAAGAGGAGAGTGAGCAAAGCGATGGTGGAGTCGGTTTTATGTTATGGGTCGGAAGTATGCATCCTTAACGCGGATCTGAAGAGAAGACTACTAACTGTTGAGATGGATTAAGTGAGAAGAAGTGCCGAGGACGGAAGGAAGAACTAATGAGGAAATCAGGACAAGAATGAAAGCGGAAGAGACAGTGATGGATAGGATAGAGAGAGGTTCTTTGAAGTAGTTTGGACATTTAATAAGAATGCTTGAAGAACAATGGCCAAAAAGAATATTTCAGTGGAGACCACCGGGAAGAAGAAAGCCGAGCAGACCACGCAGATCATGGAGTGAAAATATGAGAAGATCTATGAATGACCGCAACTTACAAGAGAAAGATGCTTTGGAGAGAGAGGTTTAGCGAAGGATGACGGGAATGAGGCGAGATGTTGTTGACGATTGAATACATGCAGGATTTAATGTATTGTATTGTACCCGAAATATATATTGAGATGTTTTAAAAAACGGTTAAAAGTATTGAATAGAGTGATAATCTGTTTCGTTTATTATTTAAAATTTTTCACTTACAATAATAAATCTTTCAACAATTACTTACAGTTAATGTTGTGGGTGTGTTGTATGTGTGTGGTTGTGTTCCTCTTTTGATGGATCCTAGTTTCCTCTTTTCAGTAGTGAATGATGATGGGTTATTACAAGAGGATATTGAACTCTTGTAATAACCCATCCGCTCGCCTTCATTGATTAAATTTTCTTGATTATTTCTTGAAGCTGTTTCTGTTTAACTTTAACAGTTTCTTAATACTTCAAAGTTTATAATTTCAGCAACATTTAAGCTTAAAATACAATTTATAAATTGATCAATCGAAGAATTCTGATGTTCGATTTCGGTGTTGAAGATGGCGTAAGGGATTTTGTTGATTGATTTCCAAATACAGTGTGTTTCATATGTGTTTTGTGTCATTTTTTAATTATGTTTCAAAACGTAAACTATTTAAAATAACCCGGAACTTTGATTATCCCCTGTAAAATAACATTAATGGGGTCTCTTTTTTTAATAAGAGATTAATAATATCAAAATGCCAGAATTCGAATATTAACCCGAAATAATTCGAATTCCGCAAATGCTCGGTTAAATTCTAATATTTTATGAATTTTAATGTAAAATTGATTGAAATGAATATAGTAACGTATAAACGCACGCTCTTCATGTGGGATGTCCCACTACAATATGTATAACTTGTAGGTATGAATTTGGCAAACGTTTCGGCACCAAGTGTAAAAATGCAAACTTCTAATGTTCACAGAACGCAAACGACAGGCAATGCAAATCCTAAAGTTCAACTTGGATCACGCTGTAAACAATAACTATCTGATAGAAGAAGAACCTGCATTGTGTGAAATCTATAGCTAAATCCTTAACTTCCTCGGCTTTAAAATTATGCTATTTTCATTGAGGTCTTTAAGAATCGGAACGACATATTACATTTACATTGATTTCACCTGTGTGTACTAGAACAAATTAGAAATCCTCATGCTAGTTTGTGGCATGAGGATTTCTAATTTGTTCTAGTGCATTACACTACATTACAGTATTAATGCAAATATCAATTGAAAATCAAATTTATCTTCTTATTTGTTTCAGGATGTGGTGGCTGCTACTGAGTTTAATTTGGTGGTGTGGAACTTCCGCTGTTCCGGCGCCAGGAGCCGAAAAATGGAAGTGCCCAGAGATTTCGAAACAGCCGGTAGTCGAATGCAGCTGCGATATGCCGCACACTCTGAGGTGTACAGGAGATAGGAACGCCATGAAAATTATAGGTTAGCATATTGAAACAATATATTCTAAATTAAATGTATCTTCTTCCAAATTCTGCTCGTTAACGATTTAACGATTTAAAGGAGTTCCAAAGAAGTTATACTTAATAACATCGACTAGCGGAAACTTAGGACTATTGTTATGTCACGCAGTGGTTCAAAATAGCTTATCCACGAAAATGAATCTTTAGCTTTGTATGTGGTGGAAATTTTGACTTAATTTTCTTATTATGTGAAGAAGAAATTTTGTGCTTTAAAATGATACATCCAAACAAGAGCTCAGCTATCTGATTGTAGGCAAAAGAGTACAAAATATTGAAATATTCACAGAAGACTGCCGAGAAACTTTTGGATTTACATGTATCTATTCAACTACTCTTTACCGGTGTCACAATTTTTCAAAAACGCGAGAATTTAGGTGTAGGAAGTAAAACATGTCTTACCTTTATTTCTTTATAATAGCACCTATTGAAACAAAAAAAAAATTAGGGTTTGGAACTTTTTTTTGATTTACCTATACCTTATATCATTCAATTGAAAAGGGTTATTCGAGGAATCCACTATACGAGCTTTGGCTAAAAAGTAACTGGATTAATGCTATAAAACCTTTTATTAAGTATTCTTTACAATTCCAACATTATCCCCTTCAATGTACTCCCCTTCCCGATCCCTGCACCGCTCCATGCGAATTTTCCATTGGTCAAAGCAGTGCTTGAAGTCATTTTCAGATAACGTGTTCATGGTCTCCGTCGCTTTGTCTTTTACAGCTTCAACGGTCTCAAATCTCGTCCCTTTTAGTGTTGACTTCACCTTAAGAAATAGAAAAAAGTCACACGGGGCCAGGTCTGGCGAAGGGGGTGGATGTTCCAACACAGGGATTCCATGCTTGGCCAAAAGCCTTTTGACAGACACTATTGTCTTGATGCAAAATCCATGACTTGTTTTTCCACAATTCGGATCGTTTTCTACTTACCCGTTCACGGAGGGTTGTTAGGACCTCAGTGTAGTAATGCTGATTCACCGTTCGACCTTCAGATATCCAATTTGTGTACACAATCCCACGAATGTCGAAAAAAACAATCATCATTGCCTTGAATTTTGATTTCGTCATTCGAGCTTTTCTCTGTCTTGGTGAACCAGGGCTCTTCCAATGCATTGACTGGCGCTTAGTTTCCGGATCATAAGTAAAAAACCATGATTCATCACACGTTATGACTCTTTCCAAGAAATTAGGGTCCTTTTCAATTGTTTTTAAAGTGTTAGAACAAATGTTCATGCGAGATTCTTTTTGTTCGGATGTCAGATTTTTTGGCACCATTTTTGCCCACACTTTCCTCATGTTAAAAACAGATTCTTTATCAATTCCAATCGTCTTGGCAACTGCATGAATACTTAACCGACGATCCTTTCGGATCAAAACACCAATTTTGTCAATGTTTTCGTCGGTTGTTGACGTGGTCGGCCATCCTGAACGTGGTTCATCATCAATCTCTTCTCGTCCGTTTTTAAAACGTTTAAACCACTCAAACACTTGAATGCGTGATAAACATTTATCACCATAAACTTCTTTTAACAAAGAATAAGTTTCTGTGGCAGATTTACCAAGTTTTACAAGAAATTTCACATTTACACGTTGCTCTTTAGAAATACTTTTCCGACATTTTTCCGACGGGCGGCTGATGCACAATCCAATATAAACAACGGTCACGGCCTAACTAAGGCATCCGCAGTCATCTTGATGACAGGAATGGGAAGGGGGGATGTCACTTGATTCGCCTGCGTGCAGATTGACTCAAAAGCGCGTGCTGTTTGACTGTACAACGATCAATCCGGTTACATTTTAGCCGCACTTCGTATACATATTTAAAATAGAAAAGTTCATATCCATTCTCAGTTTAGCCAAGAATGCCATAAAGTTGAAAATATCGTTTGAAAATAGATCCATATCTTCTGGCTAGATTTTAAAGCGACTTTCGGAGATATGTTTAGCAATCTGTTGTCGTAAATGACGTTAGATTACAATATTTTGTCAAAAACAAGAAATGCATTTAAAATTACACAACCTCTATTACCATTACAAAGCTAATGAATTACGGAAATTTGGATGTAACTGTATCAGCAAATTTTCTAAACCTGAAACAGTTCATTAAAACGCTTACCACAATACTTAACTCGTACTGGACGCACGTTTCGATAGCCATCAGCAGTAAAACTGAATTCAATTCAGTTTTACAGTTTTAGTGAACTGTTTCAGTGTTCCAGTGCCACAGATTTAGAGTACCCGATTCCTAAACCTGATTTTTATTAAATCATGTAATGCTGAAACAGTTGAATTGAATTGAATTCAGTTTTACTGCTGATGATAATAGCTTGGCTATCGAAACGTGCGTCCAGTACAAGAATGTTCCAGTGCCACAGATTTAGAGTACCTTTTTAGAGGCATGTAATGCTGCTACAGTAGCGACGCGTAATGTTTAAAGAAGATCTCCTTCTTCCCATAGTAGCAGAAAGAACCGGCTAAATTTAAATGTGTAATCAAAAGACGTTATAAACCAAAACATCACTAGTGACATTCTTGAAAAGGAGTATGAGATTTAGGAAAATTATTGCAAAGGGTTTTTTCGATTCTATAAGCTACAGTACAGTAAAGTATTTTCATCAGAAGCGTGGGTGATGACATAAACGGAAGGACGCGGACAGCTATTCGATTCTCTCGAGTATTTTCCTTGCATATTGTGTATTGTCTATGCAACGGAAATACACGAGGAAATCGAATCATTGTCCGCACCTTCCCGTTTACGTCATCACCCACCGCTATTGACCTTCATATTATTCGTTAAAGAATGATTTACCACAAGACATAAAAATGCAGAGTACCTACATAAATTATATGATTACCACCACTTCAACTTTTGGGTGAAGATATTTCATATTTAATCGGTAACAATATTTAATCGGTAACAAATAGCTGCGAATTATGCTTTACAAGTTGCAGAAATATCGCTAATATCTCTTTCTTTCTTTTTATAGGGCGAGTGCTGCGGTCCTTAGACGCTGCACATGTATCCCTCTTAGATTGTACAGTACAAAATGTAAGTTCACTTCCCGGCCCCCTGCTAGAAGGAGTTGCCCTTCACGGTCTAGTCATATCCTCCGGCGAAATCAAAGAAATACGCAACACGGCCTTCAAGGGATTAGCCGCACCGCTACAGGCCCTCGGTTTGCCCAACAACCAGCTCGTCACCGTTCCCATTGCGGCTCTCAAGTACTTGCCAGAACTGGACAGGCTGGACCTATCCACTAACAAATTAAAAACTTTAAATTCCCAATCATTTGCGGTGAGAAATATGAGAAATAAACCGATAAGATGACAACACTGACTTTTTGATTCGTTTACAGGGATTACGAAATTTATCCTTCGTCGAACTCAGCGACAACCAGGTTTCGAAAATCGAACCTGATACATTCACGAACCTTCCTTTGCTGAAAACGTTACGAATAAGAGGAAATAAGATCACAACTTCGATAGTCTCATCACTGGAACCATTGCTAATGCTAGAAGAACTCGATCTATCCGGAAATAATTTGATAGGGCCCCTTGCTCCAAAGACGTTCCCCAAAATGCCCACGATAAAGGACCTACAATTAGCCCACAACTCTTTGAGCAGTATAAAAATGGGCGCACTAGAGAATTTGAGCACCCTCACAACGTTATCCTTGCATCACAATCAGATAGATGTATTAGAAGATCACGCCTTCATGAATTTATCCAACCTCATCAACTTAGATTTGGCGCACAATCGCATAGTAGCCGTGTCAGGCTCGTCGTTAGCGCATCTTAGCAATTTAGCTGATTTGGATTTACGTCATAATTTTTTAAGGGCGCTTACCGCTGACCTAATCTTGCCACTGAAGAAGCTGCAAAATCTTAAACTGGATGAAAACGATATATCTATAGTTGCTAGTGATTCATTAAAAGGAACTACTGTATTGAAAAAGTTATCCTTGGCAGATAACCCGCTGAATTGCGATTGTAGCCTTACAGAATTCTCGTTATGGCTAGCTAATTCAAGTTTAACTAAAGATGATAAAGAAAGTGCGGTTTGCACGACACCACCATCTCTCGAAAATGCTTTACTAATCGATATCCGAGCTAAAGACCTATTATGCGGTGAAGATGAACAAGACCTGCCTGTTTCGCCATCAGAAGCTCCTATTAGAGCAAAAATCAACCTTGAAAATTACATATTTGATGGTGAAAAGGTTTTCCTTCAATGGTATGTTGAGGAGAAGGCCATACCGTACACCTGTGACAAGATATTCGTCTATGAAGAGGAAGGTAATAACGAAGTACCTTTAGAAACAAATCCATTAAAGTGCAACAGCTCAGCAATGCTCGATCCAAGATTCTTAAATGTGACAGTTCCAAACGTTACAGATTTAATCTTAGGTCACAAATACAGATACTGCGTTGTCTTACTGGGATCTGGACAAGATACTGATGAATTATCCCTGATATTAGGATGTTCAGAAATAATACCATTAATTAAGAATATTAACGTTTTGGAACACAACAAAATCGCGCAGAAAAATCCGAAAGTTATCGCAATTCAAGCAAATTTAACATCCTACGGTCACTTGGCAATAGACATCAACATTTACCCGAAGAACTCATGCGAGCTAAATGTGGCAATTCTAGAACAAGGAGCTCTATTGTCCCAGAAAAAAATCAATTGTACAGAACCCAAATATACTTTCGTAGGTTTACAAGAAGGGCCTTATAGGGTTTGTGCGAATATCCTACAGCCAGGGCCAACCCTGGAAGGTGGTCAAAAACCCCGCTGCGTGACAGTATTCAAGCGCGAACAGAAAGGCTTCTCCAATCTTGACGTTGCCTTCGTATCAATCTTTGTAGTTTTGTGTTTCATGGTTATCGGTTTGATTTGGGGCGTTCGGAAGATTCTACTGAAGCCCAAGGTACAGACTCACCAGTGTTTCATGCCGCCAGACGTTGAGAATCCTCAACAACACAATAGATACGTCAAGTTACAAGCTACGACCAAATTGTGAGGTGTAATCTCGGAAATCGCTTCGAAGACTCCCTTGACGATAAGACTTTAAGTGCCATATTTGAGAGAATCTGTATAAAATGATTGAAATGTTATGTTAAACGAGACAATTAGAGTTTGTTTGTTTTTTGAAAACAAGATGTTGATGATGACGATGAACGTTCGAAAGATGAATTTTTGACTGTAGTGTGTACAAATTTGTAGGCGAAAGAAATTAACCAAATTTTAAAATCGTAAGCGTAGTTTATATCTGAAATGTATATATATTATATATATAATACAATTATGACTTGTTATAACAGTACATATTTAATATTGGTGCTAATAACTGACGAATCATGAATCATGAAAATGTACACAGATAAATTAATACTTTAACTTGTGTCTAATAAAGCCTTTCGATTAATAAAACTGTGTTTTATTTCCACTATCCTTGATTACACAATTAACATCACCTGCTGCAACAATTCAATATTAAATAGTAATACTGGGCAACGAATTTTAAAATTTTGTTTGCGCCATGCATAATTTCCATTAACGCTAGAACCGCCGAGAATTCCTCATACCTCGAACCGCCGCCCCAGTCAAATTGACCGGTGTTTAAAACTCAATTTTGTTTCGACTGTTTTTATTAATTAATAACAATAATAATAATAATAAGCTTTATTGCCCAACAGAGAAAATTCCAATTACTGGACAAGTAATTAATTAAACAAATTACAAAACGAGTACAAAAAAACAGGTAAGAGTAACAAGTTACAAAAAATTATTAAAGTAAAGAGCAGTGACTATCCTTATTGTATGTAAAGTATCGTGAAAAATATCACATTGCGAAGATATGAGATTAAAGTTTGTACAAGTCACATAAATAGGTGATTTTAAAAGAGTATTTGTTCGAGGAAACGGCAGATAAAACGTATTCGATACCGGACACCAGAGCGTGGGATTATAAATTGTAATCTTTGAAGTAGTGCAGAGCAGTCAATGCAGCTATTACACAATTTCCAGAGAAACACCAAACCGGAGGATATGCGCCGAAAGTTAAGAGAGGGTAAATTAAATCGGAACAACAGTAACATATGATCAACGCCTCTTGGTGGGTACACTCCGTCTTGCCGGAACCAGGGGAGTTTAGCAAATCTGCGTTGGTCCAATTCCAATTGGCGTTTATGCGTTAAATAGTAAGGGCACCATATGATGGACGCATATTCCAGACGGGATCTAACAGGAGGGTAGTACAAAGATTTCAAAGCTACCTCATTGGTAAACTCTCTGCAATTTCGCACAATAAAGCCAAGAGATCTTCTAGCCGCATGGGAGATACTGATAATGTGTTGCGCAAAAGTGAGTTTGCTATTAAACAAAATCCCTAGATCCTTAATGAGTCCGTCACGTTCGATGTTAACTTGATTAAGCTCATAGTTGAAAGTAATTGGTAACGCTGGCCACGAGCGGTACCGCGCATCGGCGTAGAATCAGTTCGGACCGAGAGGAACGGTAGTATTACTTCGTCTGCGAAGCAGTACGGACATTTTCGCTGCCGGTCATTTGCGCAATTGTTTATCTGTCCTAGAAAAATTATGATTTCGTCAGCAAAACGACCGCGGTCGGACAAACTTCGAAAATTTATTGCAGAAATTCCAGACTTAATATATGAAGGTGCTAAAATTAAATGTGTAATCTGTAAAATCCCGTTAATGTGTTGGTCCAGACAACATTGTCTACGACACGTAAATAGTGAAAAGCATGTCTCAAAAAGAAATTGCGCACGAGACAATGAAAAATTTATATTTAATTTATGCGTTACGTTTATCGCATGTAATATACCGTTTAATTTACTAGACAAGGAACCATTTATCTGCTTTTGGAATAACTATTCGGAGTGCAAATTACCAAGTCGAACATCGTTACGAACAATTGTGCCATCTGCGCGCGAACATATTGAACAAAAAATAAAATCGGAGTTGGAAGATCAAAAATTGTGATTATGTGTCGACGAAACAACAGATCGGAAGAAACATTCTGTTCTTAATGTAATGGGACGCAAATTGGAACCTCATCAATCAGCACCTTCAATTCTATTAGTCTCCAAACGAAGACAACAGTGTACTGCCGAAGTAATTTCAAAGTTAGTGTTAAATACATTGGACAAGTTTGAACTTTCAACAAACCAACTCTTGATGTTAGTGAGTGATGGTGCTGCAAACATGCTTTCTGTAAGCCGGTCTCTTAAAAAGCATTGTGCTAATTTGTTACACATTACGTGTAAAATTCATGCTCTCAATCTTGTGGCGGATAGTATCAGAAAATGTTATCCTGAGGTAGACGCTTTAATAGCGCATACCAAACCAGTATTTGTCAAATCACTGAAACGTATTCGCGAATTTCACAGACTGTGCCCCCGTATACCAGAGCCACCAGAACCTATTCTAACTCGTTGGGGAACATGGTTGCAGGCCGCGTTTTATTATCATAAATATTTTGACAATATTAAGAACGTGGTTTTACAATTCGATACAAAGGAAGCTGCCGCTATCCAGAAAAGCCAGTCGAAATTTCAAGATAGTCAGGTTAAAATGGATTTAAAAATCATTCATGACAATTACTTCGGGCTAGCAATAGAAAAATTACAAAATCCTGCGGTGCCGTTAGAAGAATCTCTACAAGTAGTGCAACATGTTTACGCACAGCTATGCGCGATTGAAGACGCAAAAAATGTTTCTGTTCTAGAAAAATTTGAAAGTGTTTTTGAGAAAAATTCTGATTTTGGAACATTAAGACACATTTGTGAAGGTGCTGTTTTTAACGCAAGGATAAATAGCAGTGTATAAACATTGTTCAAACACTTTGGCAAAATTCGATAAAATAGCTATTGGGCGATAGTTGGATATGTCAGCCGCGTCTCCGGATTTAAATATGAGTACAATGCGTGCAACCTTCCATAAATCGAGAAAAAGTGAAGTTTTCAAGACTAAATTAAAGATTTTGAAGAGAGGATGTACCAATAGGTGTTTACAATCTTTGATAGAAAACGAGGGAATTTGATCATGTCCAGAACTGTGACTATTCTTTAGCTTATTTAAGGGAAGCAAAATAGAATTCTCAGAAAATTCAGTAATGTTTATGCAAAATGAACCATTAAACCCAACTTGAGGAATGCTGGCAGATGAAGGATCGGTGAAAACACCACTGAAGTATGTCCTAAACGCGTCGACGATTTCCTGGAGATTATTGAGGTGTGTATTGTCTAGAACAATACTACCAGGAATGCGACTCCTCTGCTTTGTATCGCGAATAAATTACCAGAAATTCGTAGGATTGTTAACAATATCACGTTGAACATTATTAAGATAGTTGGAATAGGCTTCTGCTGCTTGTCTTTTTATAACACTACGAAGTTCTCTAAACTGCCGCAATGAAGCAGCGCACCCGAAACGTCGGTACTGATGGAGGAAATTAGATTTCAATTTGATGTTATTTATTATTTCAGGTGTACACCATTTAGGATAAGTTCGTTTTCTAGCGAAAAATATGGGAACATAGATATCAAGTAAAGAATAAAGGGTTGTGTAAAACATGTCGCATGCAGTATTCACATTGGAGCAACTGTCTAAGACGGACTAATTCACATCGTACATTGCTTGATATAAACATGGAAAATTCGCTTTTCTAAAGTTATACGTCCATGAAGTATTCTTAGGGAAGTTCGACGGTAAGGCAAAGCCAGTAGATACATCTATCAAAAGAGCGGGATGGTAAGTATCCTCGGACACTAGAGGCGAGAAATCTCTTACAACGTCGCAGGGGACATTAGCAATAACAAGATCAATTAACATTGATTTATTCACAAAATATAAAAATAACTTCTAACTTAACTTTGGTATTTTAAATATCCTTATAATTTTTGCCATAAGTTACTTTAAATCCACATTTTCCACATATGTTCTTGTTACAGTTCTTACATCTATCGTACGTAAGTCTTATAAACTGGTAAAAAAAATGTCCGTTGTCACATTTCTTCCTTTCTTGGTATAAGGCTCGAACAATTTTAGAACAACGTATTCACCAAGTGGTTGTCCTATTGGTCTCGAATCATCTTTTCCTCAATATGGGAAGGCATTCAACATATATTTAGCTTCAGTGTCAACAGCAAGCCAAAATTCAATGCCAAACATATCCGGTTTATTGGACATATATTATGCGTAAATCGACATATTGCTTCTGTAGGAAAAAATTGTTCGTCTATTGTTATGTTTTCTCCGGGCACATAATAAATTTTGCAATTGTAAGCAAATTTTTGCCATATTTCAGAAACTAAAGCAAACTTGTCATGTTCCAATCTTTCTTTTCTTGTAGACTTGAGATCGAATCTGAGATATCGCATGATTTCTCTAAATTTGTTTCTAGACATCGTTTGACTAAAAAACGACTTTCCCCACTTTTTAGACCACAAGGTATCTAATTCTAAGTGACTGGAACTCTGAGCGCTACGTGCTTATAGAATAGCAATAAAGAATTCTAGATCTCCTAAAGATAATTGCCAGTCTTGACTGTCTAGTTGCATTCTAGCTTCAGCCTCGGTGCATTGTTTTATGTGTGTCAGCATCGAGTCATTGATAAATAATCTCCAGAAACTACTCACATTTTCTGCAGTTACTTTTTGTTTTGCATAGCCTGTTGACCCTGGATTGTCTCTGAATACGTTGGGTTGGGTTTTTCTGCCTGCAGTAGGCTGACAAGCAGAAATTACTTGCCATTGGGAATTGTCTTTTTATTTGCAAACTGCACCAAGATTGAAGGAAAATCATTTTTCTGTTGGTTTCTTTTGCTGGCGACTAGAACAAACAGACGTTTTCACTTCCTGCTTATCACTGGAACTAGCACTAGTCACTGTAACCGTTACATCACAAACTGTGTCATTGTCAGATTCATTACTATTTTGTTCCTCACTCGCAACAACTCGAGAACGAATTTCGTTTTCACTGTCCGTACTAACTGATTTAGAATCATTCTCGGACTTTCCTGGTGAAAGATTTTCCAGTTCGTCTAAATACGCTAAAGCTTGTGCAGCCGAGAGGCCTTCACTGGACCACATACTGTTCAGTCTAACTAAACAGGACGAATGCACTTTCAGAGTACTACCGCTCTTTTTATATGTTTACAATAGTGCAGGTTGAAACTTGCAAAATGAAAATATTTTGTACGCAAGCGCCAAATTGAGTCTGCGCACTAAAAAGAGCATGAGTAGAAACAGGTTCTTTGTCGAGGGCAATGTTGAACATGTCGAAACAAGTACTAACAAATAGGAACAATCTCTGAAATGTTGATGCAGTTATATGCCTTGTTTTATATTTAATAAATGTTTGAAATATATTTACATGCTGTACATGCCTAAATGTTTAGTTCTTTCAAATGTTGCAACCAAGAAAAAGAATTGACAAATAAAGTTCGTCAAAACATGTTTTTAACGTACCGGTCAATTTGACCGGGGCTGTTTGTTTGGTGTAAAATTTCCCAGAACACCGCTTAGAGTTCTACAAAATATTCAACATTCTGTGGGAGCATTGCCAAACTAAATTTAGGAAAAGTCACATGATTCCAAGATCATATCAAAATTAATTCCTTTGAAAAAATACTTTAAAATTGAAAGACGATCAAATTGACCGGTGCGGCGGTTCTAGTGTTAATTATACTTAAATTGACGTTAATAAATCAAAATATAATAAAATAAATTCTCAGTTGGATATAGTTTTTGTGTAACAAAGGGTTGACTAGTTAACGTTTCGATAACTACACAAGATTACATAAAAAATGTTTTTTAGTCACTAACTTTCCTTTTTTTTTGTTTTTCGCTTATGTGTGATGTCTGATAACTCCCGAATACTCATCCAACAATAATCCGCTAACATGGTAAGGTTCCACTTTCCGTGATATCTCTTCTCCATTAAGAAAATATCTTGGTGGAACCTCTCGCCGTATTCATCGCTGACATGTCCACAATTAGTCGAAATGAATTCAAGGTGGGAATGCAAAAATTGCAATTTTAATGGCACATTATACCCCATATCTTCGTAGGCTAATAAACAACCAACAATCAACAAAGTATCCCAGCTCTCCCTCACTTCCCCTAATTCATATAACTTTGTTCTCTACTACTACTCGTAAAATCAAACTTTTATCGTAAAAGCATCCGTCATTTTAATACAATTAAAAGTTTATCTAGAGGTTTATTTTTATCCGTAATCGGCTTCCTCTGCACGTTGTGTTCCCTAGTTAGATTTATCTAACTCCACACATAAATATCACTCTACCGGTATTGATATTTCGTTCACACTAACGTCAGAAAGTTTAGACCCGCATTTTGCGATGATGATACGGCCTTCGGAATCCTACGGAGTAAAACTAAAATTTTTTTTTATTAACTTTATTAAGTTTATTTGAAACATGAACAATCTTGGTTGCAAAATGTAATATACAAATAAGAAGATTTACTAAGAAAATTACAAATTTTGTTGATCGTCATTCTCATAATTAAACATAAAAGACCGAAGAACAAACAAATATTCAACGAGTCGGGAGAAGCGCACCAAACTCCAGGAGTGTATTTTACAAAATAATTTTAAAAAACTCAAATGTTGTTATCCGATTTTTATTTGTTTTGAAGTTATGACGTCATAGCAAAATTCCCTTCACACGTTCTAATAATTGAGTTTTTTTAACAAATGTTCAACAATTTGCTTATTTTCTTACGATTTCAGTATTAGGATTTATTTTTTATCGTTTTGTTTCTTTCGACTTGTTTCGGTCATACATTGTCGAATGTTGTTCGAAATCAAGCTGTTTATTATTATTAATTTTTGTTGAATTATTTTTAAGTGTAGAATACACACCATGTACAGAGAAAATTAATGTTAGAGGTACTTGATAAGAAATATACCTTCAAATAAATAAATTTCTTCATCAGCAGAACTAAAACTCTTCAACGGCAATGTATACAGGGAATATTGCGCAATAGATCTCGAGTTAATTACTAGAAGTAACTTCTTTTTTCGCATGGGATTCATTAGTTGTCAACATGTCCAAACGGACTATTCTATTGTGGTGCTTATCTTTCGTGTTGAATGTTCAGTGCATTTATACAGACAATACCACAGGTCAGTAAAAACATTATCCTTAGATATCGTAGAATTGAAATTTTTTCTAAAATGTAATTTGTATGTTCACAAATAGATTTTAGCAGATGTCAAATGCATGTTTCCCGTTCAGAAACAAAATATAACATTTTCTATGAAATCGACAAGTACAATCAGCCCCGAGATAAATGGTATCAATTCGATTTCCATTTTACGGTCCTAGCGGCCAGCAACGCCCATATTCTAATATCGGAAACGAATAAAGTTGCTAGCTCTGACGCGGTTTACGAAATTGTCTTGGGTGCAGGTGCAAATACCTTTAGCGATATCAGAAGGAAGATCAGAAGCCAAACGAAGCACCATGTCAAAACTGTGAACATACTATCCTCAATCGATTATGTGTCGTTTTGGATACGTATTTGGACAGGTTGGTGTCGATAAGTATTGAATATCCTAGTCTTTAAAATTAATTCAGCATGCCAAATATTAAAGCGTTCTTATATAGGAAAGTGCAACTTTCAATATCGGGAGAACTGAATGATCACTTAAAAGTGAAAGTTTGCAATTAATAACTAAGAATTAACCAAATGGGAGTTTCTGGGGAAATTATATTAACTTATTTTTGAAATAATGGATAACGTAATATACGGGTGTCCCAATCTTCTGGAATTATAAAATTGCCCCTATTGTGTAAATAGTACGAAGCTAAAACCTTCTAATAACATACGAGGTAGACGCCATACATTCTCGACCTGATATAGAAAAAATAAATTCGGTAAAATATAACAATTTTCATTTTTCATTATACGAGGGTAGATTGAAAAGTTTCAGGAATGACAATGAAAACAAAATTAATCTGATACAAGTTATATTTTATTTTTCAATATAATCCTCTCTAAGCTCAACGCACTTGGTCCAACGTTTTTTTAGCTTCTCGATTCCCTTCCGGAGTGACTTTCTTTGAGGTTCCCAAAATAATCGTTTACAGCCTCTATCAGTTCTTCATTCGACCAAAATCTCTTTCCATCCAGAAATGTTTTAAGTTTCGGGAACAGGTGGAAGTTCGACGAAGCCAAATCAGGCGAATACGGCGGATGCGGAAGAATTTCCAACTTCAATTCTATCAATTTTTGCTGAGCGATTGCATTTGAATGAGCGGGCGCATTGTCGTGGTGAAACAACACCTTTTTATTGATCATTCCCGGGCGTTTCTCCTGAATTGCTGCTTTCAGTTTATCCAAAAGTGTTGTGTAATATTGGCAGTAACCATTTTTCCTTTTTCAATATAATCAATTAGCGAAATTCCTTTTGCGTCGCAAAAAACCGATGCCATCACCTTTCCAGCCGAGTAAATAGTGGTTGCCTTCTTCGGAACCGATTCACCGCGTTCAGTCCACTGTTTTGATTGCATTTTTGTTTCTGGTGTGTAGTGATGAATCCAGATCTCATCCATGGTCACGAATCGTCTCTTGAAATTCGTTGAATTCCTCGTAAACACTTCCAAACAATCGGCTGAGGTTCGAGCTCGAATGCGTTTTTGCTCCGAATTGAGCAAATGCGGCACCCATCATGCAAAAGGCTTTTTTAAACCCAATTCATTATGTAAAATATGAACTACTCCTTCATAAGAGATGCCCACGGCTTCCTCAATTTCTCTCACTTTTATTCGGCGATCTGCCAAAACCACGTCATGGATTTTATCTACAATTTCTGGCGTGGTACCCGTTTTCGGACGTCCTGGATGTGGTTCATCAATTGTATGTGTGCGACCACGCTTGAATTCAGAAACTCAAAAACTCACAGTGGTAAATGAAGGTAATGAATCCAAAAGAAAGGCATCTAACCTTGATTTGATTTTCGTTCCGGTTTTCCCTTCCAAATATAAAAATTTGATAACCGCTCGAACTTCGTTTTTATCCATAATTGAAAAAACAAAAAGGTGCTTGACTTCACTGCTTGCCAAAACCAGACTATTTAACAAATCGATTTGACATTTGCAGCAAATTGATGTGAAAGAGCTGCCAACACAACGACGTAAAGTATTTCGAAAAAGCAACCCCCTAGGAGCGATTCCGGAAACTTGTAAATCTACCCTCGTAATCTCCCCATGACTTCAATGCATTTATTACAACGATCAATTAATAATTCTATACTCTTGTAATAATAATCTAAAGTTTTTCCCTCAAGATGTTGTATTACAGCTGCTTGCAACTCACTGTCGTCTTTAAAACGACGTCCCCTAAGGTCTCTCTTTAAATGAGAAAATAATTAATAATCACTTGGAGCCATGTCCAGACTATACGGTGGATGTTTCAATTCTTGAAAGCCACATCCGCAGATGGCAGCTTTTGAAATGGCGGCAGTATGGACGGGTGCATTGTCGTGCAATAATCGAATACCTTTTATCAATTTTCCTCGACGTTTTGCACGAATATTGTCCTTCAATTTATGCTACAAAGACGCATAATATGTGCTGTTGAGAGCTTATCAGTTCAATTAGCCGACCGGGGCGCTCATCATCTTCTTGGGATTCTTGCCCCAAACGGAAACATTTTGCCCACTTTTTTACAGTAGAATATGAAGAAGATGAATCACCATAAATGCCGTCTAAACATTATTTAATGTGATTAGGCATATGCTCTTCTTTTGTTAAAAATTTAATGCGCGGTACTCAATTTTCGTTACCTCAGACATTTTCATGCACTAGTCACGTTGTCTGGCTGGCTACTAAAAACTACTACTCTTCGAGCCGTAATATATTGAGATGTTTCAAAAAACGATTAAAAGTATTGAATAGGAAGATGATCTGTTCCGTTTATTATTTTTACTTACAGTTAATGTTGTGGGTGTACTGTGTGTGTATGGTTGTGTTCCTCTTCTGATAGATCTTAGTTTTCTCTTTTTGAGCAGTGAACGTTCAATATCCTCTTGTAATAACCCCCTTGATCGTCTTCTTGGTTAAATTTTCTTGATTGTTTCTTGAAATTGTTTTTGTTTGATTAAATACTCTTGATTATACTTGTAACTGTTTCTGTTTCACTTTAACAGTTTTTCAATACTTTAGAGTTGATAATTTCAGCAACATATTAGTTTAAAATGCAATTTCTAAATTCATCAGTTGAAAATCATATTTGTTTACTGTCAGAATTTTCCAATATTTTGGCAATCTTCTGTTGCATTCGTCTAGAATTTACCCTCGTCACTCTCTGTCTGCATCCGCAACTTCATACCACCTGCGCTGGAAGTGATTCTCTTGGGTCCCTCTTGTGTTTCAATTTCTTCTAACGCGTATCTGTCAGGCTTGTTACCTTGTTACCTTTGGAGGAAACTAATTTCGATGATTCGATCATATCATCAATTTCTTTCTTGTTTTAAGTTTATTTATGGGGTATTTATTTTAATTGTGTTACGAGGTGTGGCAATTAAATAACCGGACTGGTGTTACTATTGGCAAACAGCGAGCACGCCACAGCAAGTTTGAACATGCCCGTGCTTGTAGATGCTTCCCCCACCCTGAGCTCGATGGGCATGGTTATACGTCGCTCAGTCTCGCTGCAGCAATCATCCGTTCAAGTCCTTACGCTAGCGTCGCGTCGGAAAAATGCAGAGTGTTCAGATCTTGTGAAACACGAGGTTCTAACTACCCTTCGTGAACTAAGGAGAAGACGATTTGTGGAAGAGCAAATCCTGGATGCTCCACCAAGACAATACGCCAGCCCATTCTGTCTTGTCTGTGAAGGCGTTCTTTGCGAAATTCGGCATCACCGTGTTGGACCACCTACCGTACTCGCCCGACTTGGCCCCCTGTGACTTTTTTTATTTCCTAAGGTAAAATCGAAGCTTAAGGGGACAAGATTTGACAATGTAGAAGCTGTGAAAGCGAAAGCGACGGAGGTTCTCAACAAGCTGACAGAAACGGGCTTCCAGCACTGCTTTCGACAGTAGAAAATTCCTATGGAGCGTTGTAGGGATCGGCAAGGAGAGCACATGTTTTGTAGCACCAGTCCGGTTATTTAATTGCCACACCTCGTACAAGTTATTGTATTTTTAGATCTTTTGTTTTGATTTAAATCTGTGCTGATATGTTTATGTTTAACATCACTTACTGCTAGCCTGTATGAACTTATGTTAAAATAATGTTTCCCTTGTTCCTTTTCGCCAAAAAGGTGCATTTCAATTCCAGTAGCATCAAATCTTGGCTTTAATTTGACAAATTTTCTCGGTTGTGGTTATTGTCGGCCAGGGTAGCGCAGCTTATATATCCTACTAATTAAAATACACGGTCTTCTTCACATTTTTCTTAATACATCAACTGTACTTCTTACTTAACTGTTCTTTACCTGGGCTTCGAAATTTTGAATCAACAACTTCAAAGATCATCAATGTCAGTATGTTTTGCTTACTGTTGTCATGGTAACTACACTATTCTAACACCAGAAACCATTTGAATGAAATTTCCAAGTACAAGACTCACCTTTGTTTGTAAGTAACTACGTGGGCTCAATATTTTGAATCAATAGTTTAAAAACGTCAACGTCAGTATATCTTGTTTACTATTGTTAGGGTAACCGAACAATACTAATATCAGAAACCACTTAATAAGTGGTTTCTGATATTAGTTTTAGTCAGGGTAAGCATAACCAGTCACCATAATTGCTATTACAGCGGCCACAACTACCTCAGTCCGTATGCATCATTTGATTTTGAGGTTGGACAGTTTCTTCTAATAGATAACCGTAAAATATAAGAACGAAACAAAGCGCAATATGCATTTTTTTGCCTAAAAGCATTCATAGAAAATATATCCACCTTTTTCAAATTTCAATGCGCTCATAATACAGTTGTAATATATTATCTTTTACAATTTTCCATTTACATGATAACCAGTTCAATATTAGTTTGACGTACATTTCATTCTCACATTTACAACTTTACAGATGGTTTAGTAGAAGTCGGCTATGAAGGTGACAATTCAACATTCCTCCAGTATAAAGATCCTCAGCCCTTAAAAGTGAAATACTTCAGCTTCAGTACATGGGATAAAATTAATGCCAGATGGTTTTTCGACTGCAAAAAAAAGGATAATGAAATTAATTTCGTAATTATATTTCTGATTTTTTGTTATTCAACGATTAATATAACATTTTTAGGAGGACGATGTATCACTAACGATAGCTGGTAGATTAGAACAAGAACTGCTACAAAATTATAGTATATTTGTTAGACCAGTTTTAAACGATTTTGACATGATCGATGTATTATTACATCTAACACCGCAGTATGTGTCTTTGGTAAGTTAATTTTTCTAAAATAGTGAAAGTAATAGGTACACCTGCGGATCTTTCTAATTGTATGATCTAAAGCGTATTCTTAGCTTCAAGTTTACAACACTTTCATATAAAAAACCAACAGGCATATGTATGTGTACTTGTTGGTACCAGCAGGGCCGTCTTAAACCAAATGGGGGCCCATGGCCCAGGATATATGGGGTTCCGAGTTAAGTAAAAAAGGGAATAAAAATACTAATGATGATTGAGTTTGGGGACAAAAGAAGAATGCATTAGGAACTTTCTGATCTTCTTAACAATCACGTTCGCTCATTACAAACACTCTGCAAAGGTACAACACAAATTTATACTTGTTGAACCAGGGAATGCAGCAATGGTTGTTTTACAGCTTGTAAATAGACACTTTGCATAGAACTGTGTCAAATACCTTGTTAAACGGAGGATAATTCCTTCTTTGGAGATTTCGTTTCCTTCTCCACTGTTGAGATTTTATTTATTCTTTTAACAAACAATCGCCTTGCACGCTAGTATAGTTTCTCCATCAGATTCTGGAAAAAGATACAGGGTGTTCCATTAAAAAAATTAAAACCTGTATCTAGCATGGCAACGATTTCACTGGCCATCTTATAAACTCTAGCTGCCACAAAAATTTTTTCGATGTATTAAAACGCTCAATGAAATAAAATTTGAAGCACCACTATGTAGCGTGCAAGGCGTTCAAGATATCCACCCTTAAAAAACGGCGGAATTTAGCAAAAGTCTCAAATTATGTCAATTATCTCAAAAACTAAAATAGACAGATATAGGCAATATTGAAATAAGTTGACATGAACTGAAGCGACGCATCCAAAATCGTAATAATATACAGGCTGTTTCATTAAAAAAAATAAACTTGTATCGTGCGCTGTGGAAACCAAACACTCTGTATACTTGAATATAATTTTATGCTGTGCTATTGCTCCTGTTTACATATGGCGAGAAATAAGCGCCAGACAATAAGAAAATGTCGCAGTTGTACATTACTAAACTTATTTCTAAACTTTAAGGATGAAAGAGCAAGTAAGCTTTTCATTAAAGGAACAGGATACATGGTAAGTTTCGATATTCTATAGTAAACTGGCTACGTTGTTAGGATGCCCATACATCCTTTTCTCATTTTTCTTCATTTTTCATTTGCTTTTATCTTAGAAATGGACAGATGAAAAACTAAATTGGAATCCAGACGATTACAACGGCACAAAATCTATAAAAGTAACGGCCGAAAACATTTGGACTCCCTATTTAAGACTTTACGACCAAAAATTGAATCTACAAGACGTATTTCTATATCATAACGGATCTGTATTTGCTAAGATCTTGCTAGATACAAGCACATGGTGCAATATCGTAGATTTAGGGTCTTGGCCTTCCGATGTTCACAATTGTTCTTTACTCTTCAATTTTGGAATGGACGGCGATAAAATTAGACTTTTATATCTTAGTCAAACAGAAGATTTTGTAAGTACAACTGGAGAAATTTGAATTAAATCTTATTTCACGAGCTTTCACAGTTTAAACAACCAGCGCTAGCTTCAGAATGGATTGTCACAAATACGGATATAAATTATACACTACCGTTTGAAAATCAGTATTTAGATGATGTTCAGGATGATTCAGCTAGTGTAAGTCTATTGCTCACGTTGAAAAGATTATCGAGTATTTACAAATTAATATTTCTATCACCGTTCTTTGGTAAGTCAAAGACAAAGGTTATTAATACAGATGTTGAAGTTTACTTATTATAGTCATCAGCGCATGCTGCTTATCTACTTTTTGGGCATCACCATTCGGTTACCAAAAAGTTTCTTTGGGATGTATACAGTTAATTATTGAATCACTTATTTTGGTTTCCATCTCCACCATGTTACCAGGACACTCAATGAAAGTTCCGACATTAAGTATTGTGAAAATATATTTCATTGTTATATACTTAATAAATAAAATTTATTTTTATAGTTACTCTGTACAGTGATTGCTTGATATGTACTGCAGGGTCTATTATTATTTCGATTTTAGTAATAAATTTGTCTAGAAATAAACATGGTGGAATTGTTTCAAGATGTTTTGAAGTGATTTTGCTCTCAAAATTCTTGCAGAGGTCATTGCTTCTGCCAAAGATTGATGTAAGTAGGTATTGTAGTTACAATCTTATACCACAAATTGTGTTCCTTTCAGGAAGGTGACAACCAAGGTATAAGGACAATAAATCAATCCACAAAAACAGTTTGTGTTCAGGATATGTGGATTCTATTTGGATTGGTTATTGATAGAATAATGTTCATCATATATTTCATATTATTTATCTTTGCTGTTTCTTTCAAATTATTTTAATTAGATTGCAAAAGTTTTGGTTATTGATCCTGTATCTCAAAAAAATAAATGAAGATGAATAATTTCTTTTATTTCCATGTATTTCGTGTTCGCTTTCCTCTTAATCATAACGTCCTCTCGTAGTTCTCACATCCTTCAACAAATTTTATCTTTTGAAGTTCCTCTGTATGCACTGATAATATTTCCAAGGGAAATTACGTTATCTATCGTCTCGCAATGCACAGATTAACAATGTGAAATAATTTAACATGTCGTACTCAGTTCACTAGTTCGGTGATATGTCTGTCAAAGTAATCGTATTTTACTGTTGGTATATTGTGGTATGGGGTGTGCAAGCTACATTTTATAAAGAAAATATCACAGGTAAGTGCTTTAACAACTGAAATATTTAAGACTTGGCGCTATTTGTATTACGCCAAGATCAAATACATCTATTCGGAAATAGTAATAGGATTATTTTAACGTTATAAAGTAAATAATTTATTCCAAATAATTAGACAACAAGTATAACTAATAGGGGCAAGTCTACTACTATCTATTTAACAATATTGATGGTGTTACTATCGATACATGCAATAGCTTGGAAATCCAATGAAAAAAGTTGCAATTTCTTTAACTCGATCATCTTTATAACACAAACATCGTCATCAAGTTGGCAATAGTAAATAAATCATTTTGGAAACGATGTACTTGTCAAAGTTTGAAATTTCAGTGGATGCTTCACCACAATGAAACCACCTACTCTCGCTAATGCAAACGATATTTTCTTTCCAATATTATGTTCAAAGAAGTTTTCTTGGAACATAAAGTGAAAGCAATACTTTTGGAATTTATATATTTAAACCCTCATGGAAGTAAATACCAACCTCTACTACATCTACAGTATGTTCACGGTTAGAGTGAACAAGAGGAAAAACTTTTTTATTTTACATTTTAGGGAAAAAGAGCATACTTGATAAAAAGTTTTGCTTATATTTAAAATGAGATTGCCCTGGAGAACGTTAACGTTCCACATACTGGGTGTCCGGAAACTAAAAAAATACGAAAATGTCATAAGAGTAAACTACCATTATTTTTACTATTTCGAAAAAGTGGCACTAGGAAAAGTTTTTTGGAATTAAAAGTTGCGACAGATTTTCAATTTATGGCCTTTTTCTCCTTTATCGTAAAGAAATATTTTTATCGACAATTTTGCTTGTGATTTAAAATAATTATTATTTAATCCTTGGCGTTATTTCACTTTACTTCAAATAGTAGGTGGTGACGAAAATGACATTTTATGTTTCCCTTGTGTCACTGTACATTGTTAAAAATACCCAAGAATAATAATTATCAAAAAATGATAACTCTACAGCAAAAAAAATATTTAATACAGTGTTACGGTAAGGGTGATAACAGTTATCGCCAAGTAATTCAAGAATTTAATGAAAAATACCCCGGTGTGCATGTGCCACAGTCGTCATTACATAGAATAGTTCATAAATTTTTGAGGATAGGGTCGCTATTGAAAACACCGAGACAAAAGAAAAACTATAACGATGAAGATGCCGCTACTGTACTAGTCTTACAGTCAGTGAATGAATATCTAAGGATGTCTTTGAGGAGACGCTCGGAATACTTAGGAGCGGTGAAAAAGTTCCAAATACAAAAAATTTTATTGTATTTTGCTATACAAACCAGTATTTAATCATAGTTTAGAGACAGGCGACGAAGTGAAACGTTTCGATTTTTGTCTATGAATCGCAGGTATGGAAAGAAATTTTCACCAACAAATTATATTTTCGGATGAAACCACTTTTTCGACAAATGGTATTATTGCATCGCAACATTCACGATATTGGGCAGCCAAGAATCCTCATTTTAGAATACCGTTGAGGCGACAATATTTCAAAAAAGTAAATGTTTGGTGTGCCGTCTCCTTTTACGGAATAATAGGACCATACTTTTTTCAAGATACGTGCAACGGAAATAGCTACTTGAATATGCTCCAAACGTTTTTCACCAACGAATTGGATAATTTACCATTGGCCTACCGAAATTCTTTGTATTTCTAGCAAGACGGTTGTCCGGCGCATACTGCTGTAAATGTTAGGACTTGGTTACAGGATACATTTCCTAATCGCTGTATTGGCCTACATGGTCCACATCCATGGCCTCCGCGGAGTCCAAATTTAACGATTATGGACTCTTACTTGTGGGGTCGACTCAAACAGATTTTCTACAGCAGACCTTTGGACAATTACATGAACCACCTAAAGCAACGAATTAGGGAAGCTGTACAGTCCATATCCTTAGAGGAGGTTAAAAGAAGTTACAAAGAATTTCTTGCTCGCCTTCAAATTTGTGTGGACGTTGGTGGAGGAGTGTTCGAATAATGTTTTGGCGAGGATATTTCGATCAAGTCGGAATATTCAATTTTTAAAATTCAAAATTTGTTCTAAGAAAATTTTTGATTCATATTTAGACCACATTATAATCATCTTATTAGTATTTACATTTTAAAGACTGATAACATAAATAATCATAATGCCAAAAGCTCGCAGCGATCCTGGCAGGATCGCCAAATTTGTTATGTGACAAATTTAATTAAAAGATTTGAATTGAGGAGATAATCTGTTTTTGTATTTATTTTAAGTATTTACTTACAATAGAAAAATGAATTTAATCTAATTAAAATTACTTACAATTATTGAGGCGTGTTTTTTAAATGTGTGTGAGTGTGTGTGTAAAACCCTACTAGTTGCTGGTTCCTTTTTCCCTCTTCTTCGTGAAATCCTCTTATTTTTTATTCCTTCTTCCCTCTGCTTCGTAGAGTCCCCTTGTTTGGAAGCCCTCTGATGGTTTTCGCCGGTTAAGTTTCTTCAAATGGTTTTTTAAAATTTTGTAACTGATTAAATATCGTTAACAATCGTTGAATATCATTTATAGTTCACTTGAAATGTTTTCACTTGAAATATTTGCACTGGTGACTTTCACGATGTTTTAACTTTTTTTGTCTCAAACTTCTAAAAGTCAATCGGAAAGATGTTATTATCTATCAGAATTGTTTTCCGTTGCCGACTTCTCTTTTTTTCTCGTCGAATTTTGATATAATATTAATTATAGTGAATTTAACATACGCTATTCACGTTGAAACATCCCACTACAATATATTATTATTTATGTTTGTTCAACAATAAATAGTTATAGTGCTAATGTACTAATTAATTTTATGATGATTTTTTTATACAATGCGGTCCTAAAGTGTAGCCCTCTCGCCGGAACATATGACAAGTATACAGGATATAATAAAAATAAACAACAGCAACAATTTACGTTTTTGGAACTGAGATTTGACAGTTTGGCAATTGTTATAATTACTTTGCCTAGTAGCGAGCTCTTTAGATCAGCCTGGCATCACAAGAAACAATTTGGCGCTCTTTCCTAGCCAACATTGCATAACAACAAAAACAGATTACCAAAACCTTTATTGTTATATATCGTCATATTTCTTAAGTTAAAGGATATTATATGTGGTATCGTTGGATTTGCTCTTAGATTGCTTTTTCAAAAACGTAAAAATATATAGGGTGTTCTATTTAAAATAAGAAAGTTGGCATCACCTCCTGTGAAACCAGAAATACAATTGAAATGCCGATAACGGCAGAAGTTAGTTCATAAAAAATAGAAATCGACTCATTTTTTTCGTTTAAAAATTAGCGTGGAGAGGACACTTTAGGACCTCACAGTACTTTACTAAATAGAAACTGTTTTTGTAAAAAAATAATTTAATTTTAGACTTTACAAAATGTGATACACACATTTCCCGTTCGGAACGTCAGTATACCCAATTCTACGAGATCAACAAGGATATCAGGCCGATAAACGATTCGTTAGTGTTTGACTTTCACTTCAGCGTCCTGGCGCGTAGCGACGCTCACATCCTGCTCGCCGAAAGCGATGTCCTGCAGCGGACCGACCCGGTCTACGAAATCGTAATTGGGGCGGGCGGCAATACGTTCACCGATCTGCGAAGAGTGCAGAAGTCGGATAGTAAGGTCACCACGCGGATGAAAGGTCTACTGTCGGAGATCGAAGTACGCTCGTTCTGGATACACGTTCGAAACGGTAAGGTTCCCGTCGAGTTTATATTCAAATCGTGCGCCGTTTCGTACGATATACTGGAGTCGTTTTGTCTTTTCATATACGGTTGCGGCAGCAGCTGAGTTGGCAGATTCTTCAAAAATTTTCCCCTTCGACGTGTCAGATGGCACTCGAAAGAAGGAAAAGCTAATATCAATGAAATTTTAGAGCAGTAATAATCGTTTATACAGAAGTTAGAAAATTTCATTTCGGGTTTCGCAAAATTATGAATATTTGAAAAGATGTATCGAAGTTACAACTCCATAAAAGCTATACATAGAATGAAGTACTTCTGATAAAATAAAGAATTTTGTTATTTATGAGAAATATGTTTATATTTGAATAGAAAGCCAATACTTTATGAATCAAGTTCACTTAATTCTTCCGCCACTGAAATTCAATCCTGAATTGCTTGAGAAACCAAAAGATTACACTAGTAATGCTTGATCATATCAGGTAATAATTAGAGTAACCAAAACTTGCGGACACGCATAGGCGTCAGTATTACGGGTTAATATAAGAATACGAAAAATTCATAAATAAACTTACTTGCTAATTATTCAACAAATTAGAGGCATCAGGATGTGAACTACTGTAAACTTGCATCATTGCATATGTTTCCACAGTTACTTCTTTAAACCTTGTGCGTCGACAAGAAAAAATATTCTTATACATAGAAAACGATCTCTCCACATCTAAGGAAGTTACATTTGCATGTAGAAACTGTTTTCCAAAATCACTTAAAAGTTCACTATTCTTACACTTATTATAAACGGCCTAAACGGCCTCTAAAGTATTAAAATCGGGATTTTTCCTTAAAACATCTGCCAACTTTTGACTAGCGCATAATCCTGGCGTATCATTTAATGTGTGTAATTTATTTTTTACACTCTCCACTATGTCTAATGATTAAAGCTGGCCACGAGCGGTACCGCGCAGCAGCGTGGAGTCGACCAGGCCTCGCGTTCCACTAGAGTTATTCTGCTAATAGAGATGTTTGCTGCCGCAAATAATTTCGCTCATCTTTTAAATAAAAATTAAATAACACGTGCTCAAACACTTACCATTTTAAGAGTCCTCCGTGAAATCTCAAAGTGAATATTGTCTGTTAAATATCTGCAACATTAGATATGTTTCAACTGTTGTTTTGGCAAAACTAGTACGGCATGAGGAAAAAATGCGTTTCTATGCAAAGAATGAACGTTCTACATCTAGTGACGTAATATTTGCGTAAGTAAAATAATCTTTCAAATAACTTAACGATTCTGTTGACGCACCTTCACAAATGTGTCTTAATGTGCCAAAATCAGAATTTTTCTCAAATACACTATCAAATTCTTCTAGAACAGAAACATTTTTTGCGTCTTCAATCGCGCATAGCTGTGCGTGAACATGTTGCACTACTTGTAGAGATTCTTCTAACGGTACCGCAGGATTTTGTAATTTTTCTATTGCATCTGCTAGCCCGAAGTAATTGTCGTGAATGATTTTTAAATCCATTTTAACCTGACTATCTTGAAATTTCGACTGGCTTTTCTGGATAGCGGCAGCTTTCTTTGTATCGAATTGTAAAACCACGTTCTTAATATTGTCAAAATATTTATGATAATAAAACGCGGCCTGCAACCATGTTCCCCAACGAGTTAGAATAGGTTCTGGTGGCTCTGGTATACGGGGGCACAGTCTGTGAAATTCGCGAATACGTTTCGGTGATTTGACAAATACTGCTTTGGTATGCGCTATTAAAGCGTCTACCTCAGGATAACATTTTCTGATACTATCCGCCACAAGATTGAGAGCATGAATTTTTCACGTAATGTGTAACAAATTAGCAGAATGCTTTTTAAGAGACCGGCCTACAGAAAGCATGTTTGCAGCACCATCACTCACTAACATCAAGAGTTGGTTTGTTGAAAGTTCAAACTTGTCCAATGTATTTAACACTAACTTTGAAATTACTTCGGCAGTACACTGTTGTATTCGGTTGGAGACTAATAGAATTGAAGGTGCCGATTGATGAGGTTCCAATTTGCGTGCCATTACATTAAGAACAGAATGTTTCTTCCGATCTGTTGTTTCGTCGACACATAACCACAATTTTTGATCTTTCAACTCCGATTTTATTTTTTGTTCAATATGTTCGCGCGCAGATGGCACAGTTCTTCGTAACGATGTTCGACTTGGTAATTTGCACTCCGAATAGTTATTCCAAAAGCAGATAAATGGTTCCTTGTCTAGTAAATTAAACGGTATATTACATGCGATAAACGTAACGCATAAATTAATATAAATTTTTCATTGTCTCGTGCGCAATTTCTTTTTGAGACATGCTTTTCACTATTTACGTGTCGTAGACAATGTTGTCTGGACCAACACATTAACGGGATTTTACAGATTACACATTTAATTTTAGCACCTTCATATATTAAGTCTGAAATTTCTGCAATAAATTTTCGAAGTTTCTCCGACCGCGGTCATTTTGCTGACGAAATCATAATTTTTCTAGGACAGATAAACAATTGCGCAAATGACCGGCAGCGAAAATGTCCGTACTGCTCCGCAGACGAAGTGATACTACCGTTCCTCTCGGTCCGAACTGATTCTACGCCGATGCACGGTACCGCTCGTGGCCAGCGTTAGTTATAACTCACGGTTCACTTGGCTATTTCTATGCCGTTTGAAATTTAATTGTTATAAATTTTATCAAATATTAAGATAAGTGATTTTAGTAGTGCAGGTTTTGACGTTATCAATTACATTCCTTCTATTAATCTTAGCAATCTTACAATCTAATGGAATTCAAACATAAGATCTTTTTCCATTCCATGCAAAATCGTTAATAACACCTTTTTGGAATTGATCAACCAAGAGTGGCCGGAAGACGCACGCCTCTTCGCCGATAGTTCATAGTTACGAAGAACAGCTCACAATCACCATTTGAAATATTCTGCCCTCCTCTTGGACACAATATGCCTGGAGCCATGCCATATTTCATCTGTATTTTCACCTTCAAACTAACAGTTATTTACATTGCACTCCTATATCCCAGACTTTTGACAAAGTGTGGGGTACAAAATTATCAGTCAAATTGAAGAAGACCCTCCATTACCCCCACTCTCAACTAATATCATATCTGTCACATAAACACTTCTTCCAGTACGTTTGGACCAACATTATACCTCCTGTATACCGCAAACCTGCCAACGACCCGATTTGACACTATCTGTAGCAGTATTTGTGCAAACATGTCTGTGTGCTTCTTTCTCTGCTCGCAATGTTTTTGCCGGGAATAATTCTCCCAGTGCCATCAACTATATTACCATTATTCTTAGTTTTTGTTACTAGACTTTTTTTCATGTGTTTTTTTGGATAATGGTGAGCCTAAGAAATCATTTGTATGTGCAGCTGGCGCAGGACTTAGGCGCAACGCCTCCTTGTGTTCTGTAGCCAAGGAGCTAGTTGCTAGTTGGTCGGTATCTGTACTCCAGTTTGTGTCGCTACGTTCTAGGACGGCGTGACTGTGTCTCTTGGCGCTAAAATGCGCCGGGAGGTATTTTCAGTGCTGTTTTGGAGATTGGTGGCATAAACTGAGAGGTAAAGGCAGCAGAAAGGAGTAACCACGTTGATGACGCCGGCTAAGCAGAAACATGTCCGTGTGTTAGTGCTTTTTTTCTCTGCTCATATTGTTTTTACCGAGAATGATTCCACCGATACCAGGAGCTATATTAGCATTATTATGGGGATTGGTATTTAAAAATTGACATCACATAAACAGGTAAAATGAGACTAAACGAAATTGGAAAAACAAGTTCTAAAAAACAAAATTGACCCGTCGCAAGGTTCCAAAACTTTAGTTGTACCCTATAGATAAAGAACGGATATTTAACAAGTTTAGTGTACAATCTCTAGCTACTTATTTTATTTAGATTACATGTTTTAAATTGTCCCTAATAGGTGTTTCCAACTCTTTCAGAAGGTGTGGTTGAAGTAGGAAAAGAAACAGAAGAGCTGGCGTTCATAGCTTGGGAAGATCCACAGCCGCTTAATTTGAAATACTTCAGTTTTAGTACATGGCCAGGAGTCGAAGCTAAATGGTATTTCAATTGTCAAAGGAGTATTACTAAGGTAAAACTTATCGCGTAATGTCTTTAATAAGTTCAAAAATTAGATACGTATGATTTATTTAAGTCCATTCATTTCTTTAGATGTAATTAGAAGAATCCAATAATTTTCGAAATATCATATTCATATTTACCCTTTGTAAATTAAAAAAAATGCTTGTTAAAATAATTATCTATTCAAAAAATTTCATCATTGTAACGACTCCTGCTTTAGGGATCTGAGTTAATACTAACAAGTATGGAAAGACTACAACATGATTTACTAAAGGACTACAACGTATTCATTAGACCAGTTCTGGATGAATCACATTTTACAAGTGTTGATTTCAGTCTTGCACCGCAATACATATCATTGGTAAGTAGACAATGGAATATTACCAAATTATGCCTATAAAAAAAAACAATCTTTACTTTTCAATTTGAGGATGTAGCATCAAGTAAATTACGGATAAAAGGAACGGGATATATGGTACGTAAATCCCGTTTTATTGTTTACGTATCTGTCGAAATCTACCGTACATATGTAGGTATGTATAAACATAAATCATTCGTAGAAATGGACGGATGAAAAATTGAAATGGGATCCGCAAGAATATGGGGACATAAAACTGTTGAAATTGCCGTCTCATCAGCTTTGGACGCCGGATTTAAGGCTCGATGACAGCCAAGTGAACCTGCGACAAGCTGTACTTTATCAAAATGGATCGGTTTTCTGTGATATTCACTTGGACCTGACTTGTTGGTGTAATATAGAAGATTTAGCATCGTGGCCCAATGACGTACATAACTGTACGGTAACTTTT
The DNA here is from genome assembly GCA_029619315.2 of Dynastes maya. NCBI lineage: Eukaryota > Metazoa > Arthropoda > Insecta > Coleoptera > Scarabaeidae > Dynastes > Dynastes maya. Next base: position 18,999,151 of record JAROYE020000010.1, on the reverse strand, counting down.
CACTTTATGAGGGATGAGGGTATGCTAAACTTAACATTTTCTGGTGAGAAGGAAAGATTCGTAAGTAATTCTAACCGAATATTCTAAACCCTAACTGTCCAAAGTGGTCCTGAAGCCGATGGAATCTGAGGAAAAATCGAAAACAGTGAATTTTGCAGATTCTATCCGCCAAACGTTTTCAGAATAGAATAATCCAATCATTTTATAGATGGTTTGTGATAATTCTGTACTACTGTATTTACCTACACATACAGGGTGTTCCAACCTTCTAATTCGCTACTTATCGATCAGCCTGTGTGGAAAGAAATATTTTTGACAGATATTTCATGAGGTCTATTATGTCATTAGAAAATTTCAGCTACCTACACAATAGATGCAATTTTACAATTCCAGAAGATTGGAACACCCTGATATAAAAATCTGGAGTTAATTCTAACAGTTATTCAACTCCTTTTCGGAAATTCCTCGCGTCCATCCGTTTCTGGAATTACAAGGTATAATTAAAAAAAAACATACGGGGTGTCCCAAATTCAATGTTACTACAAACGATATCTTGTGGAGATATAAGGTCGAGCAAGGTGTCGTCGAAAATGGTTCGCAGAATCCAAAAAGATATACTTTTTAAATCTACTTCTAGTAAAATACCCTCTAAGAAAGCTTCCCCAAACCGCTTTTTTTTTAATCGTACCCTTCATCTTTCTGACTTTATGATTGAAGTACTAGAAGTTAGGAATACAACCGTATACAATCGTATAGGTTGTTCGAACAAAAGATTCAGATATTTATTTCGATTTAAGAAAATACTTTGCGTATAGTCAAATACGTAGTGAAGTAGTGTTGTTATAAAATCTTTAAAATGCCCTCTACTTTGTCTCCAAATGAATGTATCTGTGTTATTAATTTATGGAGAGTGTCACAAAAATTCTCGTGAAGCTGACTTTATGAAGAGCGATTTCCTAACAGAGTGGTATCATCACAAAATCAAAATATCTTATTCAATACCCAAACCTACCCTCAACCACGCGACCAGTTCCTTATGATGCTAGTCCACCTCCTAACCTACCACAAGATTGGAGCATTAACGAAGAACATATAGAGATGCAATGGGACAGTGGGAATATTATAGCAACTAGTACATCACGCAGTGATCTGGTGTATCCACCACAATCAATATGATCTTTGTAGGGACTTGAACAGACACAGTCTGTGTTGCTGGGCTTCGTGATTGCAAGGAGGGTATTTGCTAACTCCACGTGTTAAAGTGACTTCATTTAGGAGGCGTCGGAGTGAGTTTGAAATCTTTTTTCTTTTTCTCCGACGAATTTGTTAAGAACACTATGTCATGTACACAATCCAGAGGAGTGTAGGCTCTTTATTCATGCCCCGAAACTCAGCTTAAAAGCAGTCCTCCTTCATAATGCTAATAAATATCCCTCCGTTCCAGTCGGACACTCAGTTCACAGGAAAAAGAGTTATGAAACCATGCGAGATTTGCTTAATTACTTAGACTATGATAAGTATAAGCCGAAATTGTGGCAAATCTAAACATTACATGACATGATTGATTGATATGCAATAAGGTTACTCGAAGTATTATTGTTTTCTGTGCGAGTGGAACGCTCGCAACAAAAAAGAACATTATGATAGTAAAGAATTACATTCCAGGTAACATGAATGTGTAACATGGGCCGTTAGTAAACCCTGAAGATGTATATCTTCCACCCCTGAATAAAAAAGATACTTGTAAAAGCACTGGATTTTTGCATACTTGCAGACACAGTTTTCCAAACCCCGCGATTAAAGAGGTAATCATTATTGGCTCCCAAATACGACAGCTTACGTAAGATACAGATTTCTCCAACTTGTTAAGTTATAATGGAAAAGACGCATGGAACGCCTTCAAGTCAGTGTCTACAAACTTTCTAGGAAATCACAAAGGTGATGACTATAAAGAGATTATGGATAACATGATAAGATGTTGCCATCGTAAGAATGCCATATGTTACCAAAATTTCATTGCCTGAATTGCCGTCTTGACGTTTTCCCTTAGAACTTGAGGGATACAAGTGATGACCGTTGGAACGTTTTCACTAGGACATTGCAATAATGGAAAAGCGGTTCATAGGACTATATTGTTGGTCCTTGGTTAGAGACACAGCTGAACATGAATACAAAAGGAAACTACCAAAAAGTCATTCTAAACTTTTCCTTGGGTCAAACCTGTATCTTTCATAAATAATAAAACGCCTGCTGAAATTTGCTGAAATTTGTATTTATTAAATCCCGATTCCCATATTCATGAAACACCAAGTGAAACCACATAATTGTTTTCAGAGGGCAGACAAAAACTTCACATTTATTGTACAGTGTTATTAATACAGTCCCTGGCCATATTACTTGAAACATGTCATAAATCAACCCTTTTACCTGGAAATTCCCATCCTATTATAGTGATATTCTTTTGTTTTGAATCCGATCGTTTATAGGGGGACTAGATTATTGTAATCTGCTCGTCTCAACTTTGCAAGAGAATATCGACATTTCACAGACGAGAATTGGAAAAAGGTGAATAACTTAACATGATTTTTACTGAATTAATGTTTGCATTATTTCATAGGTTTTCTTTAGTGATGAGTGCTCGCTCTGTGTGTTAATGCAGCAAGCACAATTTGTTCGTAGACGACCTGGCAAACGTCTCAGAGTCCACGGTTCTTCGAAATGTAAAACACCCTCCGCAGGTAACGATTTGAGGAGTGATTAGTGGAGACGGACCCTTTGTATTTTGTAGAAGGTACAATGCGTCAAGAGCAGTACATGAATGTGTTAAAAAACACGTTATTACCGTATTTTAAGCCAGGACGTCGCGTACCGATAGGGCGTATATTTATGCAAGATAATGCTCCTTGCCATGTGGCAAAAAAGGTTATGAAATTCTTTGAAGACAATCACATACCTCTTTCACGTTGGCCCGGAAATTCACCGGACCTCAATCCCATCGAGAACGTATGGAATCGACTAAAAAGTAAGGTATATGAAAGAGAAAACCCTACAAAGGAAATATTAATGAAGAATATAAAGGATATATGGGAGAAGGATGAAGATATAAAAGAGACAATCATATCTTGCATTGAAAGTATGCCCCGAAGAATTAGGGGTGTTATTAAAAATCATGGGTTATGGACTAAATATTAATTACTTATTTAATATATACATATGTTACATGTTTTTACAATATATTTTGTAAATAAAAAATATAATACATGTGTTTATATTTTATTATGAAGAAACTACAAAATATTGAGTGTTTCAAGTAATTTGGCCAGGGACTGTACTTTACATTTCATTCATCAGCATCGGAAAACTGGGCGTTATCACCTGCTGTACTGTATTCATGCTTCATTTAAATGATTTTCTTGCAGTTTAACCTTCCGTCTTCGACAGAATGGGTCGTAATCGATCTAGATGTAAAATACAATGACTTTGTAGACAATGATTACTATAGCGTAGACCATACTGAAAAGAATCCACCCAACTTAACATTTTTATTAATTCTAAAAAGGACGTCCACTGCATATAGACTAATATTTCTCACGCCATTCCTAGGTGAGATCTCCTAGTACTATTTTTTAAGTAATAAACTTAGTAATTATGTTTTCAGTAATAACCATATGTGCTTTGTGTACCTTTTGGACATCACCTTACGGTTATATAAAAATAACACTATGCTGTGTACAGCTTATCATGGAAAGTATAATTTTAATCTGTATATCTAATATTATACCAGGACATTCAACAACAGTTCCAGTTCTAGGTTTGTACATTATATTAGTTTTTCTCGTTTTCGTTTGATGATATAAATTTGTTTTTAGTAAGATTATACAGCGATGCATTAGTAAGTACTGTGGTACTGGTCATCGTTTCTATAATAGTTATAAATCTCTCACGTAATGAATACAAGAAGTATTCTATGCCAGAATTCATCCACCACCTTTTATCGTCAAACAATCTACAGCGTCTTTTGTTTCTGCCGTCAACTAAGGTAAATAGATTTATACAAAAACTCTTTTAATACCAAAAACAATGTAACCAAATACTGTCAGTTATCCGTTAATGCGCTAAATTTGCAGTAAAACAGAAAATGGTAGATCACATTGGGTTTTTGTTATTAAATGACGACGTCTAGTGGGAATAGTGTGAATATGTTTATATAAAGCCAGATTTAACTGAAAAATTACATGCAAGTAAGGCAAATGTTTTACGTTATAGAACGATTCGTTAATAATGAATGGGTAAATAGATAAATTTATTTCAGCCAGGACTTAGGAAATTGTCCCTGTAACCGAGATTTTATTATAAGTGCATTCGTTATAAACATATTTCACTGTGTACAACACAAATGTTCGATTAGTAACAAATTCAAGTTGTGGCGATCACACATATCCTAAACCAGAGATTATTCCGCTTTAAGTTTCCCCAGCAATGGTATGATCAATTTTCTAAAATACAAAGTATTAGTACACGCAGAGAAACGTTTACTTCTATCAAGACTGTCCGCTTCAATTCAAGACAATTACTCGTTCAATTATACACAATACAATAACTGTTTTAAATCTAAAGTAATATTTCCTTAGCGTTTTTTTTTTCTCCGCTTAAGAGAAGCATATACTTGTAATAAAATAATTGTATTTCTATATATAGCTATATATACCGTGTGGAAATCGACGATTCGATCGGGCACGTACAATATTTATATGGGCATTCGCTTTGTAGTTAATCCGTCGCACTCTAAAGAACAAAAAGTTAACACTAATGAACTACGATTCCCAGTTTCAATGAACAAGCAACTCTACTCATTCGAAATAAATGACTTTGTAAATACAAAAATTAGATTAAATTTTAGAATTTAAGCGAAACTCTAATTCAATCAATCATTAGTAGAGTAACCTAAACTTGCGGACTCGTATAGGCGTCGGTATTACGGGTTAATATAAGAATACGAAAAATTCATAAATAAACTAAACCGGTAGAGAAGCAGGCATGTAGTGTCGACCTTGAATATAAATCATGTTAAACCGCGCTGAGAGAGATTTCGTTTTAGTACCGGTTGAGCTGCTGCAGAGATTAGTCGAACGGTCAAAGTTATGTACTTACGTGTCGCTTTTGAAAATATAGCTGGTGTTTTCTGTGTGTTGTAGTATTATACCAAGTACATAATTAGTGTATCGTTTCATATAGAACTAATATTTACATACGTAAGAAAACAACGCCTCGTAATAGATTTGCTACTAATGTACATAAGTATGTGTCACTTTTTCCCCATTTAAAATATGACGGTAGAGCAGTTTTTTTGCTTAATATGCAATGTTCGTTTGGCTGCATTGGACAGAACTGATTGCCAGAGGCATGTCAATGGTATTAAGCATATGAGAAATGCAAGAACTGAAATACCTTATACACTATTCCTCATACATTTACTAGTTATATTTACTTCTTGTAATCTTCCGTTGTCGTTGGTGAGAAAAGCAGCTTTTAAAACGTTTTGGCGACAACACGTTCCAAAGTGCCCATTACCCTCACAAACACAATTACAGAATCATTTGCCGCGAATGAAAGAGATGCTAGAAAATATCTGTAAACGTGATTTGTGTTCCAAAAAAATATGGATTACCGTGGATGAGACGACCGATATAAAGAAAAACAGTATTATGAATGTAATAGCTCGCGTTTTATCTAGCGAGAACACAGCATCTCGATATTTGTTAGCTTGCAAACGTGTTCAACAATGTACCGCGGAAAATATTCAAAAAGTGATAATGAACGCTTTGAAAAAATTTAAAATTGCCCAAGATCAAGTTGTGATGATTGTGGCAGATAGTGCAGCAACGATGTTAAGTGTTGGGCGATCCTTAAAACATATATTTCCTAACTTAATACATATAACCTGCGTGCTGCATGCTTTGCATTTAGTTGGTGAAGTTGTTCGACAACATTACGGAAACGTTGATCGGATGATTGGAAGTACTAAAGCAGTGTTTCGTAAATCTCCTAAACGTTTAAAAGAATTTCGTAAATTTTGTCCAGGTATTCCAGAACCTCCTGAACCAATTTTAACGCGATGGGGTACTTGGCTAACAGCAGATTCTTACTATTTGATCCATTTTCAACAAATTCAATCAGTTATAATGCGATTTAATCGGAATGAATCCAAAGCAATTAGAGAAAGTCAAAGAGAATTTCAAATTCCTCAACTTTTAGAAGATTTAACAACAATATATACCAATTATACAGTATTACTAGATGCCATCAGAAAACTACAATGTACTGAATTGTCATTGCAGGGATCATTAGACATAGTGGAGGGTGTAAAAAATAAATTACACACATTAAATGATACGCCAGGATTATGCGCTAGTCAAAAGTTGGAAGATGTTTTAAGGAAAAATCCCGATTTTAATACTTTAGAGGCCATTTATAATAAGTGTAAGAATAGTGAACTCTTAAGTGATTTTGAAAAACAGTTTCTACATACAAATGTAACTTTATTATAATTATAATAATATATCATTAATATTTTTTCTTGTCGACGCACAAGGTTTAAAGAAGTAACTGTGGAAACATATGCTATGATGCAAGTTTACAGTAGTTCACATCCTGATGCCTCTAATTTGTTGAATAATTAGCAAGTAAGTTTATTTATTAATTTTTCGTATTCTTATATTAACCCGTAATACCGACGCCTATGCGAGTCCGCCAATTTTGGTTACTCTAATCATTAATTCGAATAATCCTTCTTTTTGATGACTCACATTTAGACAAGAAGAATACTGCATGTTGCAGTCCCGCACTATAGCGTTCGGGTCGTTTCCGACCGGCCGGTATATTATATCTATTGAAATATCTTTCTCGGGGGTTTTTCTCAAATTCTGTTAAATTTGAATAAACGATTCTTGTAGGTTCGGGGGTGTCCCTAGATACCCTTACGGCAATTTTTGAATGAATTTTCAACTCAGTAAAATGAAATTAACGAATTTTAAGATTTGAAAATTAACTAACCTTTAACTCTTGAACGATGCCAATGTATATAAACCCTCTGTTTATATACCCACCACAGGAAACTGCCTGCTCTGGATATTTAACCCTTTTGACTTCTAATAAAGACTTTCAATACACAAACGAACACTTATATTGGGATTGGATTTAAAACACACTTTGATTCAACCAAGGCCGAATAAAGATTGATGAAAATGTATGGCGTCGTTCATCTTTCTTTTATTTTAAATCGCGAAAGACCGGCGATTGTTTTATTTCACAGCCAATTTTGATAATTTAACCCAAATAGAAACTTTTCGATGACTTTCGATCAAATGATATTGGCATACGAGAACGAATGCAGTGACTTAACCAGGAGGCTGTATGTTGATAATTCTGTGGTCCGAACTGTCACCAACAAGCTTTAAATGAGAAAATCCACTGCTAATTTACAGAAACCTTTCAGATAAAGATTTAATTGATGAAATATTATCTGTTGTACTTTGCAATTTATGCTGTTGCTTATTCCAGACGATTTCTACATTAATTTGGACGAAATAAGTTAATAGAAAAATTAATGAACGAGTAGATTTGTCCATGCTACCCCACACTCGTCATTATCTGGACTTATATATTATATATAATGTCCTCACTCCAAAGACGGGTGGCTGAGGGGGGATGGTAACGAAGAAATTTCCAATTATCCCCGCAAGAGGGATATTCAGTTACCAACGAGTAGCCAGACTGACATTTAGTCAGTACCGAAGTGACAACTGAGAGAAGTTGTTGTTGTCGTAGATACAACGTTGAACATAACAATATATATTACACACAAACAACACAAAATTTGTGTCCACGACATTTGTAAATGTCCAGGAAATGTGGACATTTCGACATATCGAAATGTCCACACTATCGAAGTGTCCACCTCCGATAGTCGAAAAAACGAACATTTAATTTTTTTGTGTCAATTGTAATTGAACAAAGACTATGCATTTCTTTGTTTTAAGAGTATTTGATTAAATGCAAAACTATCAGTTAGCACTTCCTTTATTTATGCGTATTTCTTTGGGTGGGCAAATAATTATAGCCGGCAGTGTATATCACTGTAGCATCGTTCTTTTATTATATAAATGTCTTCACGTTTATTTTTGTCCTGCAATTGGGAATCTAACCACATCATTTATCAAATTGTGTGCAATTAATTACAAACGTTAAAAATAAGATAATATGGCTGCAAATTTAACTTTAAGACAACGTTATTTTGAACTATATATATCACTGAGAATCCAACATCTAGTCTAAGAACGATGTCCTTAGTTTTAAATTATTCAAAAGATAAAATTTGGAGGTGCCTTTGTAGACCTAAGAAAATTCCTTTCAAGCCGAAATTTCTGCATACTTTGGAAGAAGGGGATCTTGAAAGGCGTTTGGAATATTGTTTGTAGTGTCAAGGTAATTTCTTAAATGATCAGCGTTTCCTAAAGAAAATGTTGTTTACTGTTGAGGCTACACTTACCACCAACGGAATAGTTTCATCGCAAAATTGTAGATATTGGTCTGAGAGAGCTCACACTGGATAACAAACTTTAAACGTCAGTATTCTTAAAAAATTAACGTTTGGTGTGAAATTCTAAACAATAGGATTATAGGACCATTATTTTTTAGACAATAAGATAAAATTCGTGGACAATAAGGAATATTATTATTATTACTTCAAAAGTCTCTAAAACGATGGGAGAGGTGGACAACATTAAATATTCTTTTTTCCAAAGGATCCGTATTACAAAGGACTCTTCCTCTTCGCTTTTGGATTCTGACATTTCAACGGTAGCAAATGACAGTTACTGATCTTTCCACCAACAAACAAAGTTTACAGAGATTGTCTAATGAGAATTAATGTTTTTCAATAGAAAATTGTTTATATAACGAATTAAGTTTTACTGCTGAAGATGACCGCTTAGCTAGTGTGTTGTGGTAGGGGTTTTAGTAGTGCTCCACGATAGTTTTTAAAAAGTACAGTCAGGAAAAATAAGGGTTTCTCATTTGTTTGTCAAGTTACAACATTCTTTAGATGTAAGTGCCTGCAGATGTATTGCAATATACCTTCAGGCATCGAAGATCTAAGTATTACAAGGATCGTTCCTACAGAGACTCTGTGGTGCAGTCGGTGGCGCGCCCGTGCTACAAACGAGACTCGTAGGTTCGAATCCTACCGGTGTCTTGAAATTTTATTTCACTAATTAAATTTAACTACGTCGGTAAAATCAAAGAAAAACCGATCTTTCAATAATCGCTGATGGAAATATATTCATTAATTACTGTATATTGGCACATAAGGATATGTCTTTCAAGATATTGCAGTATATACTTAGTGACATAGAAATTGCAACAGCTAGAAGGGGTTGGAATTTCCGGATGAAATTTGGTAGGAATATTCACCTATGTAAAAATAATAAATGATCAAAATATGGGAGGAAAATCTTTATTAGTTAAACAAAATTTCATAATAATTGTTAATAATGTGTGGGACCGCCACTCTGATTTACACATTCATTTACACGCCGTGGCATTGATAAGGTGGTTTATCTCGTCTTGGGGTATTGCCTCCCATGCAAGTTGCACCTCATGTCTCAAAGCCTCCAAAGTCAAAGGAGGACGCTGCAAGTTTCGCAATCTTCGACCCATTATGTCCCATACATGTTCGATGGGAGAAAGATCTGGAAATCTTGGAGGCCGGGGCAAAAGATTAATCTGGGCCTGTTCAAAGAAGTTTAAGGAAAACTTTGCTACATGAGGACGTGCATTATCTTGCTGGAATAATGGATCTTCGTGCCCTTGTAAGTATGGCAGAAGATGTGTTCCAACCACCTTCGCAATGTACCATTGTGCTGTCATATTGCCTCGAATAAACACCAAGGGAGACCTGCTGCCACATGTAATCGCACTCCAAACCAGAACACCCACAGTGCGGTGTACGTGCCTTTCAACGGTAAATCGAAGGTTCCGTCTTAATTGTCGATACACTGCTCGTCCTCTTACTCTAGGCATAGTTAACACTTAACTGAACCGCAGTTCAATGAGAACAACAACACAAATACAGAAAGTAATAAAAAACACCGCAAAAAAAACATTCAATATCAGTGCTGAGAGATTGCTTCACTGAGAGGATTCAAATTTTGATCATTTATTACTATTACATAGGTGAATATTCCTACCAAATTTCATCCGGAAATTCTAACCCCTTCTAGCTGTTGCAATTTCTATGTTACTGAGTATATTTGCAGATATCGAAGATCTCGGTATTAAAAGGATTCGTTTCTACAGAGACTCTGTGGTGTAGTTGGTAGTGCGTCCTTCCCGCAAACGGGAGTCGTAGGTTCGTATCCCACCGGTGTCTTGAAATTTCATTTCACTAAAATCTCGAGAAAACCTATTTTTTTGCCCATAGAAGTCAATATATTCAGCATTCTTTATTACTTGTTGGGAGGAGCTGTTTTTAATTTTGTACAATACTTTAAATACTTCTCAAATCTATCTGTTTCAGAACGATAGCGTATATGGAAGATTATCTGAAAACCACACAAGACTAAAAGAAAGCGCAGAGACGTCTCCTTGGGTTCTCTTAGGAATAACCATTGACAGAATATTTTTCATTGTTTACTCTATACTTTATGTTGCTTTAATATCTCGAACATGTTAATCTGTTTTGCACGTGTAATATTAAAAAATAAAAACATGTAAATACAATTGTACCCAAATTTATTTAACAATGTAATATCATTTAACAATTTCCTTACGCATTAACCCCCTGGTATATGTTGTTGCTGGTATGTCAAAGTCCAATAGTAACCTTTTTGCTTCTGAAGTGACTCGTGAGTACCCATCTAGCGAAGAAGAAAACAGTTTGCATTAGATTAAATGAGAAATGTGTACAAAAGAAAAAAAATACCTCTACAATGTGACCTTTATGTAAGACAACAATTAAATCGGCATTTTGTATTGTAGAAAGCCTATGAGCTATCACAATCACTGTTCGCCCTTTTCCTGCTTTGTCTAAAGCCGATTGGACTATCTTTTCCGATTCAGCATCTAAAGCACTAAATTTGATTTAAATAACACGAAAGGAACGACAGTATAATAACGAAATTATAATAGTTACCTTGTTGCTTCGTCCAACAGCAATATCGTCGGATTCTTTAACAGAGCTCTTGCAATAGCGATCCTTTGTTTCTGACCACCTGATAGAGTCGCCCCTCTTTCACCTACCATTGTATTGTAGCCTCTAGGGAACGAATTTATAAATTCGTCAGCGTTTGCTAGCTTCGCAGCTTCACGAACCTAACATTTTGAACATCCGCTTTAAAAAGAAATTAAACCTGGGTTACGAATTTTTACATACTTCGTGGTCAGGGGCATTTGGTTTCCCGTACCTAATATTTTCCATAATTGTAGTACCAAATAACACCGGTTCCTGACTAATTAGACCTAGCGCCCTCTGTCGCAACCACGAAGGATCTAACTTGCGTACATCGATACCGTCAACAGTAATAGATCCACTATTAACATCGTAAAATCTAAACAAATAGAATTAGACTTAAGGTTTACAAGCAGAACCTATTAAATTGTAGGGAAAACCTTTCCAAAAGAGCTACAACTGTAGATTTTCCATTTCCAGAAGCTCCGACTATAGCTACAGTTGTTCCTGGTGTAACTTTTAGGTTGAAATTTTTAAGAACTACCTGTAAGAATCAAGTCAATATAAAAAGATATTTATTACAAAACAAATTGGATGCCTTACAAATTCTGGTCGACTTGGATAAGAAAACCTCACATTTTTAAATTCAATTTCACCTTTCAATGAATGATATGGAATTATTGTACCACTTTTGAGAGGTACCATTGGTTTTAGGTTAATATACTATGGAAAAAAAATATTAAATTATAAAACAGCTTCATATTTATTTCAAAATGGAAATCCTTACTTCAAATACTCTAGCTCCTGCAGCTGACCCTCTCAAAACAGCACCAAATAATAAAGATAGCTGTGCTAGTGACCTTTGTATAGTTTGCGTTGCCATGAGAAATGCCATCATCTCTCCTGCACTTAGCTGATTCGTTGATAAGAGGTATCCACCCATATACAACGTAGAAAGAACCATTCTGTGGTAGAGATATTGTAGTTAGAGATGTAAAATAAAGTTAACATGTTAAAGAAAAATGTAGAGCAAACAAATTATGAAAAATAAACTAAAATAGTAAGAAACTGTAACAATAAAGTCTATACACGTAGAATCTTTTAATAGATATAAGTTTTAATGCTGAATGTGCCTGTCAATTGTTTTCAATGAATAGTCCTTTATTTCCCCAGAATTACCGCCCTATTAGCCTTCTGTCTTCCCTATCCTCAGTCGATTAAGGGAGTAATCAAATGTATTGGATATTACCAAATGTGTAATTTGCATTTCGCGCTGGTCTGTTAACGGATTTTCAGTTCCTTCGATTATCGGAATCAATAAGAAATGTCTTGGAACTTAGGGAGACAGTTGGGGCGGCGTTCTTGGACATTTCCCGGGCTTTCGATATGGTCTGGCACCACGTCCTGAATTAAAAAAATGAGAAAAGCGGGATTTGGAGAATGAATGGTCCCGATAATTGAATCGTATCTGGTTTGGCTTCCTCCTCACGAAGATCAATGATACCTGGCGTCCCATAAGAATCTCTGTTGGCGCCGAAACCCTTTATTTCCTATACACGCGATGTCCCTCATACGTCCCAAGTCCAATTCTCCATTTTTGCGGATGACATGGCGATATCTACAGCAAACAAATGCGAAATGATAATAGTGGAAATTGGTAGAGTGGATATCCATGTGATAATTACGAGTTAATGAAGAGAAGAGTGTTAGATTTACTAGGAGGAGATTACCATCGGAAGAATTCGAAATTAATGACACAAGGATCCCGTGGAACACATTGACCAATTAATAAGCAAATACTACCGAACAGAGAATCTCCTAATGCCATTCATAGCTAAAGACAGTGCCCTGGATTTTCAGACGAAACTGCACCTTTATAAAACCTGCTTATCCCCTGTACTAACCTACGGTGCTTTGGCATGGTTAACGACCCCGATGAACCACTTACGGAGACCTGAAGCCGCGCAAAGCAAGATGCTCAGGATGCTGAATTCGGCGCCTAGATTTACTAGGAGCAATCAATTACGAGAGGATCTCCAAATAAGGACACTAATAGAACATCTACACGAATTAGCAGCTGGTACATGGGAGAGAGCGCAGAACTGCGCCAACACCTTGTTGGCTGGTGTCGTAGTGGAGCTACAAGACCCTCCACCCCCTAGGTGCAAAGTTATCCGTTTGAAGGACATACTAACAGAATAGAAGACCCTTATAAGCATCTGCATCTTGAGACGCGGCTGTAATATCAATATCACCGCCGCCTAAGAAAACAAGCTACAAGGTGGACGCCATAAATTCTCGGCGCGACAAGCTTATACAGGTTCTAGTGTGATCCAACTATGTTGCGTCATAGTTACGCATGTGTGAGGCCTACATTATACATATTACGGCTCGAAGAGTAATAGTTTTTAATAGCCAACCAAACAACGTGACTAGTGCATGAAAATGTTTTAGGTAACGGAAATTCAGTACCGCACGGTCACTAAATTTTTAATAAAAGAATAACATACGCCTAATCACATTGAACAACGTTTAGACGGCATTTACGGCGATGATCTTCTTCATATTCCACTGTAAAAAAAGTGGGCAAAATGTTTCCGTTTAGAGTAAGAATCCTTTGATGATGAGCGGCCCCCGGTTGGCCAATTGAACTGATAACGCCTCAAAACATTTCAATTATTAAAGAAATGAAAGTGAAGGAACTAGAAAACAACATTTCTGAAACAAGTATTCGCCGAATTCTCCATAACCATTTGGGTATGAATAACATTAGTGAAAGATGAGTACTGCATCTTCTTTCTGCTCTCCAACGTGAACATCGGGTCGAATGTGCGCGCTCGTTTTTAAACATGCGTAGAGACAATCCGAAATCAATGGAATGGCGGCGACCCGATGAACTTCGTCACAGAAGGACATTTTGAGGGAAAAACTTTAGATTATTTTTACAAGGGTATAGAATTATTAATTGATCGCTGAAATAAATGTATTGAAGTTATGGGAGATTATATTGAAAAATGAAAATTGTTATATTTTACCAAGTTTATTTTTTCTATATCATTAACAAGTAAAAAGAAATCGCTATTTTACCTCGATTAACCGTGAACACCTAGTTGAACATCCAACGAGCCGCCACTGGATTGTACTTAATACAGTAGTCCCAATTAGAGAAGTACCTGTGACGTCATCATTATCGGCACGAACAAAATTTTACGTTCCCGTAGGTATTTTGAACGGTATGAGGTATTCAAACATCAAAACAACAGGAAACGATAAACTGTGTAAAGTTTTTACCTGTACAAAAATTGAAAGCTCTCAAATGTCTTGAAACAGACAGTGATTCATGAAACGATAATACTGAAAAATGAAACACCAAATAATTGCTCTAAACACCTCTAACCTACTCGGACAAAGTAACGACATTTACTAAGTGAGAAAATAAAGCCATGGGCCATCGGTTTGATCTTTTTTTACTGTGTATAATGAAGAATGATGTCTGGTTTGTAACATGTTTCTTCTCCAGATACCTTGTCATCGCTGTGCTCGCTTGGTAACAAAATAACACCCTTATTCTTTTGTGGGATGTACGATACAAGAGTTCGATTTTTTCTGAAAGCTAACATACTTGAATATTACTTTTTATAGGGTGCTAGTAACAGTTCTTTGGGTATGAATCTTTTGTTTCTTTGAAGAGTTCCACATAAAGTTAGATTTTTCTCCCACAATTTATCGGCCAGATCCAAGCTGGTAAAGAAATTATCTGTTTTGATACCATAGCCACTCCCTAAATGATTGACCATATCTAATACCACTCTTTGTCCCTGACCCTACTCCGGCTTGCTGTTGTTTTTCTAAAATATTTATGAACTAGGAAAAACGTATACGAATAAAGCTAATAAAGCTTGAACTTGCATATTCACAATGTAAGAAATTTTGCAATCCATAAAAGCCCAGATTTTTATTCCATACTTATTTTATTACTTAGTTTTAATATAAACTCTGAATAGTGCTTTACCTTTGAAAGGTACCAGTTGGTCATCTACACAAAGGTCGTTGCTTGGATGAAGAGCTCTTTTGCAGTTGGAGACAAACACTTCTAATACGTCTCTTAGCTGAGCCAACTTGTCCTCTGCTTTGCATTGCTCTCTGGTTACAAAGTTGTCAAATGACAAAAAAGCCCTTATTTGTTTGAAGCGATCTCTTGATATTGCAGCAGGAATTATAGGACGACAGTAGGAAGCATCTTCACACCAAACTGATTCAACAGATTCTTTAGAACAACGAAGGGTCCAAAATGTTATCAAAAAAACCAATATATGCTTCCATTTCTGTCGAATCAACGGGTACAAACTTTTTGTTTTTGTCAGGATGTTCGTCATTCCATTTATCATAAATTGCTTGAGCTTTTCTATTTGTCTCATTTACAATCGTATTCAATATATCTGTAGATATAAAAAGCATGAATACATCTCTTATTGTTGAAATATCAGAACTAAATTCTGTAAGACCTAAATCGTGGCTTTGAATATTGGCCCTTGGGCGTTTTCGCCTTGTATTTTCTGGAAATTTAAACCACTCTGTTCCATTTTTTGCTATGTACCTTGGAATGCCGTGATTATCCTCTGGCTCAACATCTATATTATTATCTGTATTTTCGATAAACTCCACCATGTCATTTTCATATTCTTGCTTTTGCACAATATCCTCATCCCTGATATCACTTCCTATCTCCTCTGTAGCTACGTTATCTAATTCTGTATCGCCATTTTCCAAGTAATATAACAGTTCCGCTTCGGTGTGCATTCATTTTTCACAATGACGTATACTGTCTACCATACAACACGCGACGCAACTGAGCTTGAAACTGCAAGAAAACAGTTATTTTCGATAACTGGGATTCTCCGACTACAGTAGGAGAACCGTGAAACCCAGATGTGGTTAAATACCGATGATACCCCAACGTCCTTATCAGCAAAGTAAATTGACACAAGGAATGGACTAGGATCCAACTGGATCCCAAACTAGAAAATGATGATGTTTATAAAAGCAAGTAACAAAAATTGGCAATGTATGCGCAGAATATGTAAAAAAAAAATAAATAAACTCAAGATAGGAGGCAGATAAACGCTAAGAATTAAAAACATAAAAAGATATAGAAAGAAATCTTAATGTTGGGTCCGAATAGACCCCAGTCAGTCATATAAAGGTTAACTACACTACAAACGACTACTCGATACCGAATACAACGCAACAGACAAAAACGCCGAATGTAATGATTAGGTACAAGTATCGAAAAATAACGAAATTTTACATCTCTAATTAAAGTACAATCAAAAAAAAATATTAACTATGTATAATTTTACCCATTTAAAAATAAATTTGTTCCAGCTTGAAAGACCCCTACACCAAAACCCAATTTCTGATAATAGTCCATGGAGAGTTCAGCTTCCGTGTCAAATAATTCCATTTCTTGATCTTCCATAGCAAATGCTCTAACGGTACGAATATTAGATATAGCTTCATCTGCAACCGCAGTTGTTTTTTCAATCTACATCAATATTTTGTTAATTATTTGCTTATTAATTAATAAATACATGCTTACTTGAGCCTGAGCTCTGCGAGATGTTTTTCGTAGCACAGCTCCAAATAAAGTTCCAACAACTATAACGGAAGGTACACACAATAAAGTAAATAGTGTCATGTGGGGTGATATTAATACTAATGATATGGAACAGCCAATAATCTGTGTGGCAGCTCTTAATCCACCCGATACCGTTTGTTTAAAGCTGCTTTTAAAATCCTGAATATCAGATGTTAAACTGAAATGGAGTTTAGAATTGCAAAATATAATTATTCATCTATTGATAAATGGAAAATGAATATTTACCGATTAACAATTTCTCCAGTTCTTTGCGTATCAAAAAAAGCAATATCTTGCTGAACAATTGAAGAAAATAGATCCTTTCGCATTTCGCAAGCAATTTTTTCGCCAATATGTGATAGCATATAAATATAGAAGAAGGTAAACGCAGACTAAAAGCAATGGTTTTAATGTCTGAAACAAAGTCATTTATTTACGTGTGTTGTACGAACCTGAGCTAAATACATTCCAACTAACTTTATAGCAGGTACTTTCATTTCTTCCATGAACATATTACCATCTTTAGTTTCGCTAAATTTGGCTATTACATTTATAGCACCTCCCATAATTTGCGGAATTTGTATATTCAGGATTGCAACAGCAAGCGCTCCCTAAAACTACATAATATAATACTTGATTTAATTCATATATCTCTCACTAACTATAATTGCTGCTATGAAATACCATATTTGCGGCCTCAAGTAACTCCAAAACTTTTTCCAATCGAACCTAAGATCTTTATCGGTTCCCTCTTTGTATCCAGCTAGTCTTGAATGCTTTGTCGCACATGACACTTTATTATTTATATAAATTTGAACTATTGCTCCTCCAGACAGCACAAGACATATATTACGAATTTTTGGCAGTGTAAAAATGGGTTTAACAGGTGATGATTTTGGAAGTGCTTTATTTGGCAAATGGCTATCATATTTAATTGTTTGTTTAAATGTTCTTGAATTATACCTGCAGGATTATGCAACACATTACAATAAACAAAAACATTTGCATAATTACAAGAATAAAATACTGTACCTTAAGAAACTATGAATATTTTTTGAACAGTGAATCATTCGCATCATCTTGATTTATACAACTAATTTGCATTGCATTTTAAATACTACTTAACAAGATGTATATTCAAATAAATTCATTTTCTTAAATTGTGGTTATGTCTCAAAGTAGTTCTCCTATTTATCGACTTCAAGCACTGTGTCAACAGCTTAACTCCTCTATAAGCCTATAGATGTCACAATCCAGTAATTACTTCTTTATCGATCAACGTTTGTGAAAAATAATTTTTTATTTTATTCAAATCAAAATTACAGTATGGAAACAACATTTATTTTTATAACTAAATTCTGTATTATGAAATATAAATAAATACAAAAAGTGCAGTTATATAGGCGTGAATGCAAAAAAATATAGCTTTCAATTAAAAATTTAATTTATTAGAAAGTTAAGTAGATGAGAAATGAAAGATAAAGCAAAACCAAAAAATTGCACTAAAATGAAATATTTTCTACAGACGTATAGAATACTCTGTCTTGCAAAAAGGAAACAGTGAATTAAGAAATATTGAAAAATATATTCTAAACAGATAATAATAAGAACAGAAAATATATACAAATATTAAGAAACTTAAGCAGGAAACTATAAATAAAAACTTAATTGAATTGAATTGATGAAGTCTACTATGTGATAGTTTAACATGATGAAAACTGTAAGAAACACTTTACTATGTATTTTATCACTATATTTAAATGTAACAATACGTCACTGCAGCTGGTGGTATTAATTCTAATTACGAATATATAAAATATGTAGCATTCTCTAAAAAAAATAAATACCAAACTGTGGAACGATTTAATAAAATAAAATAAAAAATAGGAAATATCAAACAAACAAAATTCTGTACAATATAATATATAAAATAAAACTAATGTGAAAACTAATATCCGTTTGTCGATATCACTTCTTGTAATCTTCGAGGCATCGACGCTATGCATTTTGGTGCCCACATTTGGGTAACACAATGGTCCAGGCGTTGATGATTTCGAAGAAGTAGCACTCCTTGTTTGTCCCACATCTCACTTATAATATTCCATAGATTTTCTAAGGGATTAAGGTCGGCAGACCATTGTGGCAGCGGTCTGGCTGTGTGGACTAATGAATTATTCTACACCAAGAGAATTGGGTTAAGGTCAGAATAAATTGCTCCAACGCTAGGAATCAATATGTCCTCCAAAATATTGACATATTATTTAGCATTCTGGTGTTTATCCGGGTAAGTTCCCCTGGTCCTGCAGCTGACATCCATCCGCAATATGCCAGATAAAACCGATTACTTCTTCTTTACCTGGTTTCATTGGATCGTCATTCCAATTTCTTTGATTGTTGGGAAGTACAGAATATTTTTTCATCCACAAATATCACAGTGAACTAATCGCGATGAAAGTTTATATTTACGTTAGTCCCTATTATGTGCTGATAGCAGTTCTATTTTTTTTTTTGTGGTTGAAAGCAATGAGATCCATTCTTATGTAGAAAGTTTGGGACATAACGTAATTGCATCCGCGCCATTATGTCCACTAGTGAAATTCTAGGGGAATCTGCAATATAAATTGAATTTATATTGCGTTCTTTTGATTTCCATCGCTTCAGTACCAGTTCTCAATGCTGGTTTTCAGTCATCCATTGCTTTACCCAATGCTGAACTTATATTTTCTAGAAACAGTAAAATAATATATATATATATATATATATATATATATATATATATATATATATATATATATATATATATATATGCCTATATCCTAAATAAATCTTGTAAATTTTATAATAATGATAGCATATTTATTGAGATATAAGCGATAATTACAATATCAGTTTAAACAAAGTTTCAACAAAAATGATATCCTAAGCTGCTTATATTCTCAAAAGGTTTAAGATCAGCTGCTATATAAACCAGTTACTCTTTCTCTTAAACCAAAATGAAGATAAATGAAGTTCTTACAATATGCAAATCATAATCAAGAAATCAAAAGAAATATATGAATTTGATGTACTAGAAACACTAAATAAAATATGTATGTAGAGAAACTTATAATTTATACTTGTATATAGAGATGTATAAAACTCGGCACTTTCCAACGAATTACAAAAAAGAAAATAAGCAATCACAAACCACTCAAATATTTCTTTCACAACCTACGGGTAAAAAGCGGTAGAAGAAGAGATCGCAGATCACATAAGGGAATTGTATCTTTTCACAACGTTATAGGAAATGGAACGCTTAAATAACTTATAGACTTTCTATAGTAAATTAAATTGTAATAAAATACAACTGAGTCAAACCGTTACTACCGCCAATACACGGCTCTATAGCTTTGACGTCAGCAGGCTGTGACGTATTTATATTTAGGCCATACACACGTGTTTACAGACTGAGACCATCTCTGCGTTTTAAAATGATTTATCCGAATTATATTGGTTTTATTTAAAAAAATACTGTGTAGATTTTCGTACTTTGTTGGTGATACCTGCAGTGTTTTTCTAGTGTTATAAAAACGAGATAACCTAACCTAAGATGGTGCCGGTTGCTTTTGTTTGAGAGTTACACTTCGTAAATAAAAGAAGATATTATTTATTCTTCAACAGCTACAGATTCAAGGACCCGTGAAACTACAAGTGTAAGTTTAACATACCCTAGGCTTAAAAAAGATGCTATTCCAACTGAATTCCCTAACTGTCCGTTGTATTTGACAAAAAACGTGAAGATGTTATTGTTCAAATAGTTTTATATTCTTACGTTATGTTTAACAACATTATTTTTTAATACGAAGAGATGTTTTTAAATGTATGTAATAAACGTTCTGTTTTAATACAATATTATATTTTAAATTATATCCCCGAACGTAGCCATTTTTGATACTGCTATACATATGTAAATGTCATATTCACAGCAGTGAACGTATTGCAGCAATTATAATAACTTGTTCTACAAATACCCTACTTAAAAATGATTGTGGGAAAAGTAATGATAGATTAGGTAAAACACCACATAATAGGAAACTTAAGACCATGGTTAAATAGCACGCATGTAAATCTTTTCGTGAAATTGAACAAAATTTCAAATAAAATTGTAATTACTGTATCATTTCAACCTTAGTTTCGTCCAAATACATGTACAGTTACAAACAATAATAATTAGTCGATTAAATATCCTCCACAAACGAAAACGGTGCTCGATTAAGTGTTTGGCTTTTGCTTTGAAAGTTCGTTTTTTCCAAAATTAAATCGAATGGGATGCGAAGAAGGGTTCAGTTGACGACTGGCATCCTCTTTAAACCGGAAGCCCTTTAAAACTTAAAAAAAAACAAAAAAAGCGATTCTTTTACCGCTTAGGCTAATATGTGCATGGCGATACATCGCCTAAATAGCGTGACGTCATCGAAGAGCGCTCAGGCCTTATATATCGGTGGTAACGGCAAACTCCACCCTAGTGAGCATATTCATCCGTTTCGCCCATTTGAGAGCATGTGAAACATGATCATAAGGCTGTATTCCGTATATACCTTAGGCAAGCGTTCTGAACACGCTGTACGCGCATTCATCGCAGTAATCTAGGCAAGGATAATGTATCGAGCTACAAAACTTGAAATGGGAGAGTACAAGTGCTCCACAGAGTATCTTTCTAAGAATTATGTCTAAACAGTCCCTACTGTCGTACAGAATCCTTAAATTACAAAAGTTCTCCTAGTTAGGTGTGAAACATGTTCTTAAACCACAATTTATAATCCAAGTGGAGACCCAGGTTACGGGAACAATCAGAAATAACTATGTTTTGTCGACAATTATGATTCTAATTTTGTCAGTAACCACTAATCTTGGCTTAATTCGTCTAAAAAACATAACAGTAAATTTAATGGGGTTAATCAAAAGAAAATGACGCAAAGATTCTGAAAATATGGACGAAAGATCAGCATTGATATTAGAAACTACCTCAATAATACCGGGTGCGAAAGAATAAATCAACCGGATGACATCAACGTACATATGGAATTTACAAAACCTGACTTTATGCTGAGGGGGATCGACGAGGATCCCTCATAAGCCACTTGCTGGGCGCAGTTACTCAAATAAGAGTGAAGAAAGCTAATAGTAGTTCCTGTAAAGCCTATTGGCAAATATGTCATAAAGTAGATAGAAGAAGTGTATGATTAAAGTGTTAAAAGCGCGTAATCAAATAAAATCAACACAGTAAGTAAGTTATTATCGGTAGGATGAAATACATCATCAGCAACATGTGTTACTTAGCTGTATCCGGAACGAAAACTAGACTGCTCGACTGGTAACATGGGTACTACATCTACATAAGTAACGACAAATTTATTTATCAATATTTTTTTCAATCAATTTATAAAGAAGAGGTAAAATAAATATGGATCTAAGGTCATTAAAACTAGTAGGTTTGTTTACTTTTGGAAATGATGCAATAATACTATTCTTCTAACTATTAGGAAAAGACCCTCTAATAAGTACGTATTAATAAAATGTGTGATAAGTAGTCTGGACAAACAGCGGTAACAGTCAGTGTAGTAGATATGTGGTGCGGAGTCGGCGATTATTTATTTCACGCGTTCATAGCGTCAGTATTAAATCGATGCTGTGTGCGAGTAGTTCTGTGTATATGTAGGCTGTCGTAACTTATTTCGTAATCGTACGCTTGTGTTTGTTTTAAAAATGTCGCAGTTAGGTACGTCGCGAAAGCGACCAATGGCAGACACAGTTAAAAACTTTATAGTGGACATGCCGGACTTAATTTTTGATGGCGCTAAAATTCAATGTCTAGTTTGTAAAATCCGTTTAATGTGTTGGTCCAGAAGCCATTTTCAGCGTCACATCGAAAGCAAACAGCATTCTTCTGAAAAAAGTGGCATACGAGACCAAGATAAATTTACATTTGATTTATGTGTTACCCTTATTTTATGTAATCTATCGTTTCGTTTACTAGACAAAGAAGCATTTGTCTCCTTCTGAAATAAATATGCTGACTGTAAATTACCTAGTCGGACATCGATACGAAATGTAGTGCCATTTGCTCGTGAACATAGGAAAAAGAATGAAAACGGAATTGAAAGATAAAAAACTGTGGTTGTGTGTGGACGAAACAACAGATCGTCAAAAACATTCTGTGGTTATTGTAATGATACGTACAATGGAACCACATCGACCGTCATCCTCCTTCTTACTTGCTTCCAAAAGAGTTATAAATTGTATTACCGATGAGATTTTAAAGGTGGTGTTGAACTCATTGAACAAATTTGAAGTTTCAACTAAGCAACCTTTAATGTTTATGAGTGATGGTGCCGCAAACATGCGTTCTTTGGGCCGATCTCTTAAAGAAGACAGTGGCAACTTCTTACATGTAGCGTGTAAAATCCATACTCTAAATTTTACGGCACAAACGATTCCTACAAAGGCAGTGTTTCTAAAGTCCCCGAAACGTACCCGAATATTTCACAAACTGTCCTGATTTACCTGAACCACCACAGCCGATTGCTACACGTAGGGGAACATGGTTGCAGGCTGCGTTTTACTACAACAAATATTTTGATCAAGTAAAGAAGGTAGTTTTAAAATTCAATCCGACAGGAGCTGCACCAATCAAGAAAAGCCAGGAAATATTTCAAGACAGTCAGGTTAAAAGAGATTTACAAACTATTCACAACAATTACTTCAGACTAGCGGAGGGAATAGAAAAATTTCAAAATGTTTCGATGTCGCTAGTGGATTCTGTTCAAATTGTGAATGATGTTCACGCACAGTTATGCGCTGTAGAAGGCGAAACAAATTGGTGTGTAATACGAAAATTTGAAGTGTTTTAGAGAATGACTCCGATTTTCTTATATTAAGACAAATTTGCGTGTGAAGATGCATTAAGTTGTTTCAAAGATTATTTTAAATATGCAAATATAACATCGCTAGATGTCGAACGGTCATTTTCGGTATAAAAAACATTTATTCGGCACGTCGTACTCATTTGACTGAAACAGCTGTGGAAACATATCTAGTGATTCGAATATTTAACAGATGTTACCCAGTTTGTGATTTCACGGAAGATTTTTAAAACGGTAAGTGTTTCAGCACGTTTTATAATTTATTTCTTATCTTCTATTTTATGTGTAAACTTTTATGCGCTCGCCACGCCTCTGGATGTTACCGCATATTTGCCCAGGTTAGTGATACTGATAACAGACACCATAAATGGACAATATAAAGTTTGAAAGAGATTTTGTCAGCGCCAAAAGCAGTAGGTTTTTTTGACCAAATTATGGATTTAAGTTCCGTTATAGCTGTTAATTTGAAAGAAAAGTGGTTATCTGTTAATGCGTTATTGTTATGAACATTAATCAGTTCTGTATCCGCATTATGGAAGGAATTAGAACGAATGAAATACTCATTAATGGCATTAAAGATGTCGAAAACAGCGTCCTTTTCTATTTTATTAAATTAGTAAATTATTACAAAATTCTTACCAACATATTAATTTCCTCAGCAATTCTAAATGATCCTTGTTTCGTGAGTGTTACAACTCTTGCTCTCTATGCTGGATATAGGCGGCATCTTGATAGTTTAGATAAGTTTCACGTACTAATATTTTCGACGTTCTTAGCATACAAGTACACACATTGCATTCCCAAAAGAAAATATATATAAAAACTTCAAAATTTCCATTTGGTTTTTAACACATTTAATATGCAAGTGTGCTTGCTTTTTATAAAAGTAACTGCATTTGTAAACATCTTTCTCAGATGTTAACATGTGCGCATGAGAAATATCTGACTAATTCTAAGATATTCTCATTGTACGTTTTGTCGAACTAAAAAGTCCTCAATGATTATCTTTCTCAGATGTTGGGCAAAAATTCTGTAAATTTGATGATGTTATACAATCACTAAAGATCTATATCACTAACAATAAGTGTATCGCTGGATACATCTATTAAATTGTGTAGTAAATCTTCATTTTTCTTCTATTAATTCAAAATTTTGTGCAATTATCAAGCATTTATTTAAATAAATAAGTAGACAAACATTTCGGTCGAAAAGAGATTAATGTAATACATTGCGTACACATCTAACGAATTGAAATTGTCTTCATAATTGTCATCAACCGAGTTATGGTAATTTTGTAATAGCCAAAATTTGAATATTACCCTGTAACTTCAACATCAATCGCAATTTTTTTTGTAAGGCAAAGTATTCCATATCTCTATAGAAGATACGTCATTTTAAGAGTATAAAATTTTAAATGAAAGTGATATTTCTGGGTACTCTCGCTTTATAACCGCATATATATACAGGGTATTAAAAAAAAAACGTTTAAATATTTAAGGAGCATATATTACGATCAAAAACAAGTAAAAAAGCTCTAATGAACATGGCTCCGCAAATCAACCGTTTTCGTGATAAGTGCATTTGTCTTTTTTGAAAATCAACGAAAGCCACAATTTTAATTATCAGTTTAGTGTTTTTTTTTTTTTGCTTTAGTCATAGAAACCACGACTTTCTCTAAAGTAAAACAATTGTTTTCATAAATTTTATTAACAGTTCGCAGTGCTATGCATACGCTGTTTTCCAAATAAATGCGATTTAATAAAAAAAAACAAGAACTTTAAGTAAAACATTTTGTTTTCATATGACATTTGCGTTATTAATTAGTTCGCTGTCAATTCCTAAGCTGTTTTCTGATAATGAATTTATTTTTGACGCAAGGGAAATTAGTTTCCGATTTACAATGCCTTATTCAAATGTTGAAATGGCCGACATGGTTTTCATGTATGGTTGTGCCGATGGGAATGCTTTGGAAGCACGTCGCCTTTGTTGCGAGACTTTTCCCAATCGTCAACGGCTTTCGTATGTGATGTTTGGAAACGTTTACCAGCGGTTGAGGGATAGTGGTTCCTTCAAAAAACGTGCTTACGAAAGCGGACGTCCAAGGTCAGTGTGTATGCCTGAGGTTGAAGAACAAATCTTGGCAATAGTAGATGAAAACCCCGAAACTAGCGTGAGAAAAATTTCCGCTGAAATAGGCGTAAGTAGTCCTCTTGTTTGGAGAACTCTCCACCAACAACTTTTATATACGCATCATATCCAACGGGTACAAGCTCTTATACGTCCTGACTACCGAGCAAGAAATATTTTGTCAGTGGTTTTTAAGGAAATCTGCTGAACACCAGAATTTTTCTTCTAACATCCTTTTCACTGATGAAGCCGGTTTCATTAAAGATGGGATTTTCAACTGCCAGAATAATAACGTTTGATCGTACGAAAATCCGCATGCTGTTCTTGAATCCAGACCAGGACCGGTTGTTTTGCCACAACGTTTAACATGTCCTGCATACCTTGCCTGAATTTTTGGAAGATGTCCCTCTAAATCGGAGATTGAATGTTTGGTTTATGCAAGATAGGGCACCGCCGCATTTTACGCTTGTTGTTAGGGAGCACCTGAACGAAACATTTCATAGAAGATGGATAGGTCGAGGGGGTCCCATTATATGGCCTGCTAGGTCTCCTGACCTAAATCCCTTAGATGTTTGTATTTTGGGTTACTTGAAAAGTTTAGTGTACGAAACACCAGTAAATAACCTTGCCGAGTTGCAACAGCGAATTGAACAATGTTGTCAAACAATTCAAGCAAAACCAGGCCTTTTGGAAAGGGTGCGGAGTTCCTTCTTAAGAAGATGTACATCCTATGTTGAAATGGAAGGAGGACGTTTCGTGTTCTGTAACGCTAAACGCTAAAAAATGCAAAAAACAAATTGCACTTATCTTGAAAACGGTTGTTTTGCGGACCCATGTTCATTAGGGCTTTTTTACTTGTTTTTGATCGTAATATTAAATACCCTATATATATACACGAATATATTATATAAACGCGACCTGAAAACATACAAAGTAGAACAATAAGAACCTTTAACGACTATAGCATTCAAGAATTCATGAGTAAAGTCGAAACTTACCATTGGACGATTGTAGGTATTCCACAACAAGTCGGCTAATGAAACGTGCAGTATCTTCTTTGAAACAATGAAGCAATACTATGAAAAATGTTTCCATGAAAGAAAAGTAACAAATAAAAGATCCCACAATATATGAACAGTATCACACGCTCAAGAATGTTTATAAAACTGCATTACATAATGATATTGAAATAATTACAAAAATCAAATTGGAACTTCGCAAAATAAGCAAAAAACAATATGGAGCATAATTAATCAATAGAGCGGGCCAAGAGCGCCACGCGCCAGGTTCGCAATCAGGCTGCCGGGCGCATATATGTATATAAACATAGGTAATTTAAATATGTAATTATTAGGACGAGGACCAAAACCACTGTCTATTACGTCGTGAAGACGCGCAAATATACATCTGCAGTTTGGGTGTTCGTTGATAAATAGGGCGTTGTTCACAGTGGGCCACTACAAAAAAAAAGTTCATTCATCGACGGCTACGAACTAACAGCGCGCTTATTCATTTACGGATGACGCGCTCTATTCATCAACAAATGACGAGTCTGCAGATGTTACGTTTGCACCACTTCGTGGCATACTAGAAACAAGCGTCGGTGTGCTCGCTTTAGTGATTATGTCTAACGTAACTATTAAAAATAAACGGCCATTACCTATGAAAGTTAATAAATTTCTTAGTGAATTTGTGGATTTACACTACAATGGGAGTACAATTTTCTGTAAAGTTTGTAAAAAGAAACTACTGTGCTGGAGCAAACGTGATTGTGAAAGACATATAAATAGCGCACACCACAGAAATAAAAGAAATGGTGTGTCGTCAATTTCAATTAGAATTGCTTTTAACGTTTATGGTATGTGGTCTACCACTTCGTATACTTGATAAAAAAGCATTTCGAAAATTCTGGGGTACATACAATACCGAGTGGATACTACCATCTCGGACAGCGTTACGGAGAGATATTCCACGAATACGTGAGGACATTGAAAATCGAATTAAAGCCGAATTAAAAGATAAACAGCTGTGGCTATGTCTTGATGAGACGACAGATTGCAAAAAAATTCTATTTTGAATATAATAGTGCGCGTATTAGATCCTATTAAACCAAATTTTGCAATTCTATTAGCCAGCAGAAGATTAAAACAGTGTACTAGTAAAGCAATTACGGCCGTAGTTCTCGAAACGTTACAAAAATTTCAAGTGCCAACCAGTCAACTGTTGTTGTTCATGAGCGGTGGTGCAGCAACAATGTGTAGTGTAGGCCGTTCCCTTAAAGAAAAGTGTGAAGGACTTTTACATGTTACGTGTAAAGTCCATGCTTTACATCTTGTGGCACAAACTATTCGAGAGTGTTACCCGGAGGTGGATGCATTAATAGCAAACACAAAAAAAGTGTTTCTCAAAAGTCCTAAGAGGACTAGGGCATTCCACAGGTTATGCCCTGGTATTCGAGAACCACCACAGCCCATTCTTACGCGTTGGGGAACGTGGTTAAAAGCCGCTTTTTATTATAATGAACATTTTCAAGAAGTCAAATCCGTTATTTTGCAATTCGTCCCTGCCGAAGCTAGAGCTATTAGGATGAGCCAGAAGGGATTTCTCGATATTTCTGTTGAAACACATCTAAAGAATATTAGCAACAATTACAAAGGGTTAGTAGACGCGATAGAAAATTTGCAAAATTCTGGATTGTCGTTGGTAGAATCAGTGCAAGTCGTGGACGAAGTTAGTACATTGTTATACAGTATAAACGATGCAACAAGTGGACGAGTTTTAGCTAAGTTCGATAGTGTTTTAAAAAAGAATCCGGACTACACGAGATTAAGACAAATGTGCGATGGGGCATCTGCAGATTCCTTGACTAAGTCTAAAGATTATTTTAATTACGCCTGTCTTACTTCGGTAGACGTGGAACGGTCGTTTTCGAAATATAAGAACATTTTTTCGTCTCGGCGAACATCCTTCACCGAGGCAAATGTGGAAACTTATCTGATGGTGCAACTTTTTAAACAAGCCTATCCGCATTATTAAGAAGGATAGAATTTATTTATTATATCTTTATTTACAGTTACATTATTAAGTACAACAGAATAAAAAAAGCGTTCAGTTTCTCAGTTATTTCCTTATTACATCCCATTTACAACGCATACCGTTTTCAATCAAATAAAAAATCATAATGAAAATAAAAACACCTCAGCGTGTACATATATATATATATATCCGCTCTAATACTAATACTCTTGTGTATTAATTTCGAAATATCACATATCTGCTGTGACTCACATATACGCTATTTACAATAAGCGGCCGTTGCGCCTGATTACGATTCTGTTGGATGGCGCAATTTGGCCCGCTCTATTAATCAATTGACAGGGAAAAAAGATGAAAAATAATGAGTACGCAAATAACACCTGATGCAATGAATTTAATGCTTTGTAAGTCAAGAAGCACCATTGACTGCACAACTGTCGGCCGATGTTCACAGAATGGTTACAAAATTAAACAAAATGAGTGCTAAATCTTCTTATTTTGCTCCAGTGACCTCCGACGAGTTGAGGGCGATAATTTCAAATATTAAATGTAAGCCTACGTTAGATCATTATGGTTTCTCGAGTAAATTATTAAAAGCAATTGCTCCTAACATTACATTTACAATACATACCGTTTTCAAACAAAAAAAAATAATGACAATAAAAACACCTCAGCGTGTGCATGTATTCGCTCTATTTACCAAACATTATTATTGCGTCGGCTTCAGTTTTTTACTCTGCTGTATTGATTTCAAAATATCACATGTCTGCTGTGAGTCACATATACGCTATTTATAATAAGCGGCTCATGCGTCTGACTCCGATTCTGTTGCGGGGACCGACTTGGCCCGCTCTAGTTATTAGTAATAACTAGAGTAACCTAAACTTGCGGACTCGCATAGGCGTCGGTATTACGGGTTAATATAAGAATACGAAAAATTCATAAATAAACTAAACCGGTAGAGAAGCAGGCATGTAGTGTCGACCTTGAATATAAATCATGTTAAACCGCGCTGAGAGAGATTTCGTTTTAGTACCGGTTGAGCTGTTGCAGAGATTAGTCGAACGGTCAAGGTTATGTACTTACGTGTCGCTTTTGAAAATATAGCTGGTGTTTTTTGTGTGTTGTAGTATTATACCAAGTACATAATTAGTGTATCGTTTCATATAGAACTAATATTTACATACGTAAGAAAACAATGCCTCGTAATAGATTTGCTACTAATGTACATAAGTATGTGTCACTTTTTCCCCATTTAAAATATGACGGTAGTGCAGTTTTTTGCTTAATATGCAATGTTCGTTTGGCTGCATTGGACAGAACTGATTACCAGAGGCATGTCAATGGTATTAAGCATATGAGAAATGCAAGAACTGAAATACCTTATACACTATTCCTCATACATTTATTAATTATGTTTACCTCTTGTAATCTTCCGTTGTCGTTGGTGAGAAAAGCAGCTTTTAAAACGTTTTAGCGACAATACGTTCCAAAGTACCCATTACCTTCACAAACACAATTACAGAATCATTTGCCGCGAATGAAAGAGATGCTAGAAAATGTGTGTAAACGTGATTTGTGTTCCAAAAAAATATGGATTACCGTGGATGAGACGACCGATATAAAGAAAAACAGTATTGTGAATGTAATAGCTCGCGTTTTATCTAGCGAGAACACCGCATCTCGATATTTGTTAGCTTGCAAACGTGTTCAACAATGTACCGCGGAAAATATTCAAAAAGTGATAATGAACGCTTTGAAAAAATTTAAAATTGCCCAAGATCAAGTTGTGATGATTGTGACAGATAGTGCAGCAACGATGTTAAGTGTTGGGCGATCCTTAAAACTTATATTTCCTAACTTAATACATATAACCTGCGTGCTGCATGCTTTGCATTTAGTTGGTGAAGTTGTTCGACAACATTACGGAAACGTTGATCGGATGATTGGAAGTACTAAAGCAGTGTTTCGTAAATCTCCTAAACGTTTAAAAGAATTTCGTAAATTTTGTCCAGGTATTCCAGAACCTCCTGAACCAATTTTAACGCGATGGGGTACTTGGCTAACAGCAGATTCTTACTATTTGATCCATTTTCAACAAATTCGATCAGTTATAATGCGATTTAATCGGAATGAATCCGAAGCAATTAGAGAAAGTCAAAGAGAATTTCAAATTCCTCAACTTTTAGAAGATTTAACAACAATATGTACCAATTATACAGTATTACTAGATGCCATCAGAAAACTACAATGTAGTTAATTGTCATTGCAGGAATCATTAGACATAGTGGAGAGTGTAAAAAATAAATTACACACATTAAATGATACGCCAGGATTATGCGCTAGTCAAAAGTTGGAAGACGTTTTAAGAAAAATCCCGATTTTAATACTTTAGAGGCCGTTTATAATAAGTGTAAGAATAGTGAACTTTTAAGTGATTTTGAAAAACAGTTTCTACATGCAAATGTAACTTCCTTAGATGTGGAGAGATTTTTTCTATGTATAAGAATATTTTTTCTTGTCGACGCACAAGGTTTAAAGAAGTAACTGTGGAAACATATGCAATGATGCAAGTTTACAGTAGTTCACATCCTGATGCCTCTAATTTGTTGAATAATTAGCAAGTAAGTTTATTTATGAATTTTTCGTATTCTTATATTAACCCGTAATACCGACGCCTATGCGAGTCCGCAAGTTTTGGTTACTGTAGTTATTACGATAAGAAAAATATACTGTCCATGCAAATTCTGGATGTTATTAAATGGAATGGTATATATCATGACATCATAAATAGTAAATCTATTAATATTTAGCATTTCGCATTGTAATCGTTTCCAAATCAATAAATGCCTATTGCACACCAAACACCTCACACGAGATCCACCGTATTTGAAGTCTGGATATTTCGAATTGGACATTCGAAAATTGGTACCCAGCAATAATTTTTCACTCATATTTGACGATTTGATGTGACATCTGCAGACCGACATTCTTTACACGATTGTTAAATGTGCCCCCCTTTGGTATGTGTGTAATAAATGTTTTTGTTCATACGGGGCATGGTAATATCGGAATATTATCGCCTCTCTACACGCCCGTGCCAGACCACAGGCATTGTAAACCTTAACAGGACGCAGTCAGAAAAATAATTTTAATATCTAAATATTTGGACAAGCCATTATACGGTAGAATATAATAATGGTTTGTTTCATTTAAGATGTAATCAAAGGTCAAATAACTGCATTACTGTAATATTTTTGTTTCAAATGCTATCATAACCAAGCCAACATAAACAAATTCTATTCATCAACCTTTATGTACATAGTAATCTTCATTTTCCCATACATATCATTGAAATATAAACGAAAACATATTTCTTTCATGAATAATTAAACAAGGATGTTTAGTTGAGTAGGTTTACCAAAACCACGCGATATGACGTTGACATAATCTATACTACAAACACTTCGATGGCAAATGTAGTGTAGATAGACACTTTTGCGCTAACAGTGATTATGAAATTAAACAGCTATTTACAATGCAAATGTTTATATTTTGAATCTGTTTACCCCACTATCTATGCAAATTCGTAATTTGGCCAAAATTTCCATGGGAAGTATTGATATCAGTTTTAAATATTCGTTCTCATCCCGAAATCAATTGCGAACAAGCCTAACATAACACATAGAAATAAAATTAACATTAAAGCTTCTTATATAACATATATAATTTACTAGCAATTACAAATGAAGATATGTGAACTTAGAAGAATTAAACAGCTCAGTCAGGAGGCTAAGTTCTTAGGTGTAACCTTGGACTCTAAACTGAACTGGAACTTACATTTACGAAAAATGACCGACAAATGTAAGAGGGTGTTAATGACAACCCGTAGAACAGTTGGGAAAACACGGGGACTTAAACCACATATGACGTACTGGCTGTACACTACGGTGGAAAGACCCATGATTACTTATGGCTGCCTGGTTTGGTGGCCTAAGAAGCATGCGATATCTAGTCTCTCGAAAATTCAGAGACTGGCATGTCTATGTATAACAGGAGCTATTAAAAGCACTCCAACAGCTACTATGGAAACCATGCTAAACCTACCTCCTCTTGAGATTTATATCAAGGGAGAAGCCAGAATGGGTGCATACAGACTGAAAAATACTAGCAACTGGAGATCCCACAGTGGATCTGGGTACACCAGAATAGAAGCAGTAGCAACAAACCCTATCTATGACATGGGTAGTGATACAACAATCTCCTGGATCTCCTATGACAAACCTTTCAAAGTTTTCTTGAATTGGGAAGAATAGAGGGATGGAGAGGGGAGAAAACCGAAAACACTAGTCTGGTACACAGATGGGTCCAAAACGGGCACTACTTCTGGCGTTGGTATATATGAGGAAAACCAGGTATACAAAGTATGTGTACCACTTGGGCGATACACCACGGTATTTCAAACAGAAATATATGCTATACAAACCTGCGCGTGGGAGAGTCTGCGTCGGCG
The DNA here is from genome assembly GCA_029619315.2 of Dynastes maya. Taxonomy (NCBI): domain Eukaryota; kingdom Metazoa; phylum Arthropoda; class Insecta; order Coleoptera; family Scarabaeidae; genus Dynastes; species Dynastes maya. The sequence continues at coordinate 18,965,708 of JAROYE020000010.1, read as the reverse complement.
ACCGCAGGGTGAGACGCTTTGCATTCTTTCTGACAGTCAGGCAGCCTTAAAGGCACTAGCACCTTATCATATAACCTCCAAACTAGAATGGGAGTGCCTGCAAACCCTAATGGTTCTGTCTAAACACGACAAGGTCACACTGCTGTGGGTGCCAGGGCACAGGGACATAGCGGGCAATAAAATTGCAGACCAGCTAGCGAGGGAAGGCTCAAAAATGAATTATATAGGCCCTGAATCAGGTCTAGGTATTACCAAGAGTGCAGTGCGTGGTGCAATTAATGAGTGGATCATAAAACAACACCAATTAAATTGGAAACATGCAGCTGGAGAAAAGCACAGCAAACGGATGATGGAAAGACCGTCGCAACATCTGACTGCTGACCTACTTGAATTAAGCAGGATACAGCTTAGGGCAGCAACATGTCTATTAACAAGACATGGCTGTTTGAGAGGCCACTTGCATAAGATGGGAATCTACAAAGATGAACCCTAATGTAGACTTTGCAATGAGAAGGTGGAAACAGCCCCTCATATTATTTTCGAATCTGCAGCGCTAGCTCAACGCAGATTCGCTATGCGAAGCGCAATTGAACTATCAATGGAGATAGATTTACTACATAGGCTCTTAAACCTGATTTCGGGAACTAACCTGTTCAAGTAAAACAAAACCAAAGCAGGAATAATAATAGAATAGGCTATTAAGCCTCGGTGTTAGGGATGTAAAGAGCAGCCCTGCTTTGGTAGGGAAATCAATCAATCAAGAAGGATTAAACAAACAAGTTGATGAGACTGATTCAAAACTAACGTAAAGAACAAATTTCTCATTGTCCTTGCTGAATTGCAATTGACATCTTAAATTTACGTACTTACTATGGAAATACATTAAAAACATTTTAGAGCTAGTCCTTCTACTCTATTATTCGTAATTTGCAAGGAGCTACATTATAGCTTAAATTTATGGTAATTTTATTTATTATTGTTTTTTGTCTTGGCAGGGAGACCAAGATTTTCCTAGAGGAAAAGGTTTACTATGCAGTGCAAAATGGTACCTGAACGAAATTTATGAATAAACAAGTTACAACAATATTATATTTTATCTTGCAACATTGAGTTGTTTTGAACTAATTGTCGAAATGTGTAACACGACAAAATCGTATTTTGGAAAAGTAATTATTCAATAAAACTATAACATAGATATTCAAAAGTTTTGGATTCCTTATAACAACCATTATTACCCATTATTAATGATAGTAAGGACGGTAGGATGGTATAGCAACTACTAAAGGTATCAGCACATTCCACACCACATAAATTACTTAATATATTGGCAAATTCGTGAATTTCCGTACTACCGAGTGATCTTTTTTATTCCATCGTGCCTCGTTATACCGCTATAGAAAACGATACTTAACTTTTGCCTGTATGTATCAAAATCGGTGAACAATTGGCGGCGATGGGCAATTCGCTACGTCTTTTCATAGCCAACTTGTTCATGAGTAAATATGAAACAGACATGAAAAAGGGAATAGAAAAGATTTGTTTAGATACATGGGTGATATTTTCGCGGTCTTTTACACCGAGAAAACCACTATCCTAGGGTTTTTTTGCGACACTGAACTCAGATTCGAAGCTACTAGTTTACAGTATTGCACCTTTTCGTATTGTTAAAGTTAATACATTTCAAAGAGTGCGCAGTTAATCTATTGTTTCTATTTAAGAAAATACAATATGGTGGCATTCTGAAGAGAAAACAAATGAAACATGTCGAAACCCGTGTTTTTATCTATAGTAGAGTATAGTATACTACCAATGTCTAATCTAACAATCAAACGGTTTACAGGTATTTGCACTTGATGCAATATTTACCGGATAATGGTATGGCTAATTCTCTCTGTTACCACTAACCTGGGCAAATATGCGATAACAGCCAGAGGCGTGGTGAGCACATAAAAGTTTACATATAAAATAGAAGGTAAGAAATAAATTATAAAACGTGCTGAAACACTTACCGTTTTAAAAGTCTTCCGTGAAATCACAAACTGGGTAACATCTGCTAAATATTTGAATCATTAGATATGTTTCCACAGCTGTTTCAGTCAAGTGAGTACGACGTGCGGAATAAATGCTTTTTAATGCTGAAAGCGACCGTTCGACATCTAGCGATGTTATATTTGCATATTTAAAATAATCTTTGAAACAACTTAATGCATCTTCATACGCACCTTCACAAATTTGTCTTAATATAAGAAAATCGGAGTCTTTCTCTAAAACACTTTCAAATTTTCGTATTACACACCAATTTGTTTCGCTTTCTACAGCGCACAACTGTGGGTGGACATCATTCACAATTTGAGCAGAATCCACTAGCGACATCGAAACATTTTGTAATTTTTCTATTCCCTCCGCTAGTCTGAAGTAATTGTTGTGAATAGTTTATAAATCTCTTTTAACCTGACTATCTTGAAATATTTCCTGGCTTTTCTGGATTGCTGCAGCTTCTGTCGGATTGAATTTTAAAACTACCTCCTTTACTTGATCAAAATATTTGTTGTAGTAAAACGCAGCCTGCAACCATGTTCCCCAACGTGTAACAATCGGCTGTGGTGGTTCAGGTAAATCAGGATACAGTTTATGAAATAGTCGGATACGTTTCGGGGACTTTAGAAACACTGCCTTTGTACTAGCAATCAATGCATTTACTAGTGGAAAACATGTAGAAATCGTTTGTGCCGCAAGATTTAGAGTATGGATTTTACACGTTACATGTAAGAAGTTACCAGTGTGTTCTTTAAGAGATCGGCCCAAAGAACGCATGTTTGCGACACCATCGCTCATAAACATTAAAAGTTGCTTAATTGTAACTTCAAATTCGTTCAATGAGTTCAACACCATCTTTGAAATCTCATCGGCAGTACAATTTATAACTCTTTTGGAAGCAAGTAAGAAGGAGGATGACGGTCGATGTGGTTCCATTGTACGTACCACTACATTAACCACAGAATGTTTTTGACGATCTGTTGTTTCGTCCACACACAACCACAGTTTTTTATCTTTCAATTGCGTTTTCATTCTTTTTCCTATATGTTCACGAGCAAATGGCACTTCATTTCGTATCGATATCCGACTAGGTAATTGACAGTCCACATATTTATTCCAGAAGGAAACAAATGCTTCTGTCTAGTAAATGAAACGTTAGATTACATAAAATAAGAGTAACACATAAATCAAATGTAAATATTTCTTGGTCTCGTATGCCACTTTTTGCAGAAGAATGCTGTTTGCTTTCGATGTGACGTTGACAATGGCTTCTGGACCAACACATTACATGGTGTATCTAATAATGTGTCTTATTATTGTTGTATGTTTCATCAGAAAACATCTTATGTAACACTTCAACCTAGGGCTCGGTGGTGTTTGTTATTTCCAATATTAGGTGTAAATGCCAAGTAACTTACTTCAAACGAATAAAGGTATGTTTACATACGATATCTACATGCAACTGTTCTTGAGTTATTAAAAGTTCACAAAAGTTGTTGCACAATCTTTGAAAATCCCTTTCTTAATAGCAAATTTTTTGCTGGAATGCCTATTAACGGCAATATCAGCATTACAAATAATATTTGTAGCATTATATTTGACTCACGTATGCAAATTACAGAAAGTTATCGCGCACTTTTGCTAACTTTCCTATTATTGATGCTACGATTATTAGATTACCAGTATTGTATTGTTCTTTTTTCTGATTATAATAGGGTCAACATAATTCTACACATTGCAGTGTGCTTCTAAAATAAAAAAAAACAAAAAACATAAAGGTTTACGACGAATTTAATATAGTATCTATCTAGTCCAGGAAATGTTATGAAATAAGGTATGGAATTGGCAAAAGTATCAAATATGCTTTCTAAAATAATGGCGTTGACAGTTTTTCAAATCTTACTTTGCAGTGCAATTATTTTGTGAATTTATTAGACTCAATAGTTGTGGTTCGCAATTTCTTTTCTTTGCATTATGGGATCGTCGTCCACCAGCCACATTACTGTAACGTGCAAACAAATAAATATAATAGTGAAATCTTACATTCTCGGATGAACTCTCCTGTTGCTGTATACATCTACTTGAAATCGTTATTACTTTCAATGTCACCAGTCTCTCGATTAAGTTGCGCCACTGTGCCTCGTACTTTTGGCACCCCAGTACAGCCAGGACTGTACACAATGTTTACTCTGCAGAGATGCGTTGGGAAGACACCATGTCCAAATTTCAACCTAGCGATTGTGGTATAGAAAAATCGAGAAATTGACATGTTATTCCAGCTTGGCAAATGGATAGAAAGATGCATTTTAGCATACAGCGTTGCTTTCTGTCTGCTCGTTATTTGCCACCGTGGTTCTTAAATTTCTACTGTTAATTTGTTTGTTCCTTATTTATTCAATTAGTTAGTCATTCCGTTATTTATTTTTTTTATTGTCTCATAGTCATATAGAGAAACGTAATAGAAAGTGACTGTGTTAGCCTATTTTGATATTCATCTCGACAATTTTTTTTGATAGTTGATCACCGACTTTCAAATAAGTAGCAGCATTGTACCCACAATAAGTATGTGACTTTTAAATATGGATCCATGCAGATCTTGTTAGAAATAGATTTCGAATGGAAAATGGCATTTTGCGCGTTGTTCGTTAAAAACTTCGTTAATATGTATATGTTTTATGGAGTGACGGAAAGTATTTTTCGATTTGTGGAATGCAGAAAAGGAAAACCATTCATTATTGAAGTAATGTTAATCCTTTGGTTGTAATGCTTCGTAGTCTACAGCCTAGATTTGGTTTTAACATCTGGTGTGGAATTTACAAAAGCAACATTTTTGAACCATATGGAAAATGCTATGCCAAAGGTAGGAATCTGTTCTAGATGCGCCCTTGTTTATGTTCGACAAGATTGGGGTTGTCCACATAATTTCGTATACATGGCAGAAGTATTGTACAAATTTGTAGAAACAAATGTATTGACCAACAAAATATTCCAATCTATTCATATGGATTTTTTTCCTTTGGGCATCTTCAAAGAATTCTATATATAAATAGTGTCAAAACCAATACCTATTTACAAAAAGGTGATCGCTTTAACGTACAGAATTACTTGCCTTGTTTCTTAGTCCTTCCTTGTAAATACTTCTTTTCCAAATAAGTTATAAAACAGTTCAATTTAGTTGATTTACATAATTAATTGCATGCTGTTTGATATTTTCATCTTTTAAGAACTGGATGTCAGGAATTAAAAGAAATAATGTATCCCAAAGTATCTCCTGAGAATATTCATGTTCACTATTGTGTTTACAGTAAATAAAGATTGTTGTTGTTATTATTGTTATTAACTTTTTAATCCGTGAAGTTTACGGTCGAGAGAAATATAAAGTGCACAGAACAAAATGGGGAATATATTGAAACACTTGTTATGACTAAATTTATTCTTTTCTATTAGTTATAATAAATAAATTTGAATCAACTGTACCGTATTTTTTTTAAGTTCTTTTGGAGTTTTATGCTATAAGTAAGTTTTAATGCATCATAGTGTAAAGTTCGTAAGTAGAGTTGGCACTCTCGTTGGTTCGATAGGATTGAATCCATTGTAGTAAGTACGTACATACCAACAAACAGCCAAATGAGTGAAGCGAATATTAGTGGCGATCGCCGATCGGTGATGCATGAGTGTACAGTTAGTTTGGTTCAGCTCTTGCGTTGCGCTGTTCTAGGTGTCACAAATATATAATTAAGTACATCGAACGGACCGAAGGGTAAGAAACGACCGTATGCTGGGAAAGTGATTGAGTTTATCAGTTACTTTCCGGATTTATCTTATAGTGGTGCTAAAATAATGCTTGTGATATACCTCTGATGAGCCGGGGCAAATACGATTGTAAAAATATGTAAATAGTATAACACACAGAAATAAGAAAAATGGCGTGCCACCAACAATCCATTTTATGCTAGATTTACTCTTCATGCTGCTTTACTTACTAGATGATGAACCATTTCGACATTTCTGGAATAAATACAATCGCAACTGGAAGCTACCGTGACGGTAAACGCTACGGAAATATCTACTAACTATATGCGAGCAAATCGAAAACAGGATCACATCAGAATTGAGAAATAAAGAGCTGTGACAATTAGACAAATTTGTGATGGTTCCACTGCAGATCCGTTAACTAATTAAAAAGATTATTTTAATTGTACCCTTCTTACATCGGTAGATGTTGAATGGTCTATCTCAAAATATAAGAATATTTTTTTCATCACGGCAATCATTTTTAACCGAGAGAAATTTGGAAACATATTACATGCTGCAATGGAGGAAAGATGAAGATGGACGAAATTTTCCCTATTTAATCAACCGTACGTATCTTATATATGTAACTGTTTGCGAAAACCAACATAAAGTGTCACTGTTAAAAATACTGTATTTTCGTACCGGAAGCGACGGTTACCTACACTATAAACATCATTCGATAAAAAGGTAATCAGTTTTGCGCAAATACTATGCTTTAGACCAGAGTTATTTCTTTTGATCGTGATTATTACAGAACGAATAATATTCCACACGTGCTCTGTGCTAAATTATAATGTTCTAATTGAGTTTATTAGTTATTTAAAGAGTGGTGTGTATATAAATTAAAAAAGGGCTTGTTACCGATTGCACAGTGAAATAATTTTTCATAAAGGACAATTACTACAAGATGTTTCGGTAAGTTTAATGTTATTTCTGTTCTGGATTATACCCATACTTATAAGTCATTTATAATCGTTAGAACAAAATGTTTAGTCGATAATTAATAAAAAATCCAGACACAAATTTTCTAGTTAGTACGTATTCTCGATATCTTATGGTAAACAAGACTTTACTACATGTATGTATATAGCGTTTCCACCTCATACGTGGACGGTAGATGATTCCATCCCTGAGCAACTTAGAGAAAATTTTTTCAAATAAAGGTTATTCCAAGGCAAATTTCGCACAACAAAATCATATTCAAAAATTCAAGACGATCAGTTTCCACTGCACACGATACAAGTTGGGGTGTTCCATTAAAAAAAATGGAGCAGCATGAATCAAACATGGCAACGATTTCGATGGTCATCTTGTAGGCGGTAATTAATATAAGAATGTTCAATGTATTGCCGAAAACTGCAAGAAATATTCAATGGAATAAAATATGAATCCCCGCTGTAGCGTTAATGATATCCACCGTTAAAAAAGCACCGACATCTAGCAAAAATCTTAAATTACATCCATCTCAAAAACTAAAATGGATAAGTGTAGGAAGTATTAATGAAAGTTGACGCGAATTGAAGAGAGGCATTCAAAAACGTATATATTATTACGGAAGTTTTCCATTAAAAGAACTGTATTGTGCGCTATAGATATTGTACACCCAGTATACTTGAATATAAGCTTATGTTGTGCAGCACTTGTCTCCGAATATTTTTTTATTTGAAAACTTTTTCTCTAAATTGCTCAGGGAAGGAATTGTTTTCCATCTGCAGTGAACACGCTGTATGTTAAAGCTAATCCTAATTACCAGGCCACTATTGCTATCGCCATTATTATTGGTCCTACGAAATCGGTTAAATTTACAAACTAATAGCGCTTTTGCTGCTGGTTAATATGGAATCAGTAGAAGTACAATATATTTTCTAAAATGTTGAAAGATAACGTAAATAACGGTACCTTAAAGGTAAACACTAACATATACATTTAATAACAGCTCACAGTAAATTAGAATTAACCAAAGTACACTTATAAGCGGTGTTTTATACTTGAAACGAGTTTCAAAGAATTGGAACTAATGATTTTAAATTAAGAAGAAATTAATACTTTGTACAACATTATCCATAGTCAGCACTCAACCTATTATTAGAGTTGCTCAATTTGCGCCAACAGTGGCGGGCGCATAAAAGTTTACACAAAATAAATGGTCAGAAATATAATATACTACGTGCTCAAACACTTACCGTCTTAAGAGTCTTCCGTGAAATCACAAAGTCTGTTAAATATCTGCAACATTATATATGTTTCCACAGTTGTTTCGGCAAACCGGGTGCGGCATGAGGAAAAAATGTATTTATATGCAGGAAACGAACGTTCTACAGTACCGTGCAATCGACTTAGGGCCACTATATAAATTTGAGTTTTAGCTTAATAAATAATACAAAGTATCAACGTTTGATAAAACAATTTGTATTTATTTATATATATATATATATATATTTATATTAACACGTACATTAATATTTCGTCGAACAACCCCTTGCTTTTATGACAGCAGTAATTCTTTCTGGCATGTTTGCTATACACCCTGCTGCAACTTCTTTAAGGTGAGCATTATTTTGCCAGCTATTTGTTATGTTTGCTTTCAAAACGTCAACTGTTGTATTGGGAGACGCATAAACTGTACGTTTTAAAGAATTCCTAACATTTTCGATTGGATTCAGGTCGGGGGAATTACCTGGCCATGGCAATATCTTCAGTTTTCTTGCTGAAAACATTTTTAGAATTGTTTTTGCCTTGTGGCACGGTGCACCATCTTGCATAAATGTGTAAGTGTAATTTTCAGGGTCTAAAGATGTCATATACGGGATTAAGATTGATTCCATAACTTGTTTATGTTGAATTTGATTGATGGTACCCGTTACAAAATAGAGCGGTCCAAGCCCTTCCCCTGATATACAGGACCAAATCATGACTGCCGGTGGATGTTTCACTGTTTTTACCACTGCGCTTTCATCATATCGTTCCGATGGTCTTCTAACGAAACGAGCAACTTCAGTTACAGCCTCTAGCCGTGACTCGTCACTAAAAACAACCGTTAGAAACAGAAATTTTCATTACATTTTCGAATTTACTAAAAATGTTCAAAATTTTGAAAATATACATAAAATATTGATACATACTTTTTACCAATCCTCAACAGTAAAATGCCGATGCTGTTGCGCCCACTGCAATCATGCTTAAAGTAAGTTTCGGCTTTTTTGCAGGACGTTTACTTCAGATATTGCCTTAATATAAGCGCGATTTTAATGTTCGATCTGATATTTTTATATTATCAGCCTCTAATATACGCTGAAGTTCTTTAATGCATAGTTGCCTGTTTTCTAATGCCCTTTTTATGATAATTCTGTCTTCCCGTGGCGAAGTTTTGCGAATACCGCGACAATGAGAATGACCACTTGAAGTCGCTGGTAAATTTTCTTTCTTTGACATCGCTACCCTGTCGACTGTTTGACGAGAAAACTCGTTCTCTTCTGGCTATTTCCCGATGCGAATACAGCCCCGTCTCTAATAACACTTGAATTCTTGTTTTTTTCTCATTTGAAATGTCTTTACGTTTGCCCATTTCACAAAATTTATCAATAAAAAAAGAAAACTAAACGTCACGAAATTTCAATTTAATTACACTAAAACAACGTGTAAAACGAATATTATAGCACGAAAATATAATACTTGCACTTTACACCATCAAAACTACACGTAAAACTAACTTGAAGCAGGTAAAGCCAGTCACCGATTACCGACCCTAAACGTACCTTGGATAGAAAGGAATGTTTGGTGGGGGTTATAATAACGAGAATTTTATACCTACTTAAGAGGATTATCTCAAATACAATTAAAAACATTTTATTGCGGAAAATATTTAGAAATTTTGGTTATTATAATATTAATAGCAAATATTTGTATAAAATCAAAGTGGCCCTAATTCGATTGCACGGTACTGTACTTAGCCTGCCTGAGGATGAGCTGATATTGGCTTGAAACCGGTAGCATTGTGTTATTAAAGAGTTATTCTCAGAATTAGGCCATCATTACACTTTCTAGAAATTAATATGTAGAAAAATATTCTTTCCAAAGGAAATAAAGTAAAGCATAATATACTAGTTTACTATAACTTATAAATCATAAATGAAATTAAAGGAATTGGTAGGAGGGCTCACTTTCGATGAAACATTTACGTACATATTACTTATCCGAACCTTTATGGTTTTCAAGTTATAATAATTTTTCCAACTATCGGCTACGTAAGTCAATCGTTATTGTCCTGATTGCAGGAATGTAAGCAATAAGTGACAATTCCTAACAATAGCTGACAACTAATAATGGTATATAAGTATGTAGACAATGCCAAATACTTTCATAAAATGCTGATTTTTCCGAAATTTTGGCCAATGCAATAGTACGAAAATATAAATGTAAATCTTGGATATTTTCTAACTTCTTTCTCCCTAAAACTGCACTTACGTCCTTGTGACATGAATAACTATTAGAATTTTATGATAAATCCAACCTTTGCAGAGGAATAAAGAATAAATAAATCAAGAAAAAATAATTTATTACAAGATTCTTCCCCTCCAACACATAATCTGTTCTGTCGAAGAAAATTCTGCTTGATTTATTACAGAACGTGATGATTGTTGTTTATTCCTTTCTCAGCAACAGTAATTCTTTTAGGAAGTAATAAATAATAACATGTTTCTTTAATAAGAAGTACAAATATATACTGCAAACAGCATGTATAGGATATTAAAACACAGCATAATTATAATAAAGCTTATTAAAATCAGTTTTATTATCTATTTGTATTATCCTTTTTCTTTTGAGTGGACCAGTTACTAAATGGAACCACTGTATAATATACGCGGGGTTGTCTTGTCTAATTTTATCAGCCAATATCTATGAAACTGCCACCCTATTAGGAGATATAACCCGCAAAGTAAGCATTTATTTCAGGTTTCCTCTGTGGATAATTGTATGTTTCCTGGAACTTACCAATTTCAATATATCAGCCCAACCTACATTAAATCTTCTAAAAATCAATAGCGATTATTATTGCGCACTTACTAATGATACTCGGGATTCCGGAATATACTGGGGAAATCAAGATATAGGTACGTATCAGTTTAAGCATTTGCTGTAACCTGCAACTGTATTTTATGCCTAGCTTGTGTTTCTGCAAGTGCTTATCCAAAGCTTCAGTAAAGCATGTTTGTTTTCCTAATAACATCGAATTAAAAAAGATCAAGGTGTTATGTTTATTGAAAGCTTAAGGAATATTTTGTAGAGGTATCAAATTAATTTGTTAAGTGTGTTATCTTTATAATCCAATTTACCGGTGGACACTGTTTATAATGTAAAATTGTAATTTACCAAGGCCTAGATCTATTATACATCTATAATACTATTGCAGATTGTACCAGGTAGGTAAGTATTCGTGGATAAGAGCCCTTCCATACATACACTATCCACACGGATTATCCTTAATATAGGGAATTTTCCTACGTTAAACTTCTGCCGCTTATAATCGTTGCGGAAGGAGGAGTCGGTGCATAGGCACAATATAACTTGGATTTTCGCAGTGCCAGCTGCTAGTCGTTGCTAGTCTGATTATGATGGGGTGTTCTTCGCTTCTTAGGTTCGATCCATGTTACATATTATTTAATTTCATTATTCATATGTCATTATTTCATCAAGATCTTGCAATAGCAAAATACACCAACAGGTTTATTTTTATTTCAAAATGTTTACATATTCGAATAGAGAAAAGGTTCAAATAATAAAATGGTACTATTCAGGGTGTAACGTACAAGAAGTTGTTGGTCGCCTTGTTTTTACTTTTGAGAATAGACGGGTTGCTTCATTACCGACGATTTTAAATATTGTACATAAATTTGAAAGTTCTGCATGTGTAGCTAATTATCAGAAATGTATTCAGATTTCGAAGGGACCTACAATACGGGTAATTAATGAGGATAGAGAACGTCAGTTGCAAGGACGGCGCGAATTATTCTGAAAATACTGAATACTTAATTAGGATTTTGGAGCAGGTTGTGTTTTGTACCTTGCTGCGGCCGGCAGTTCGGCAGCGGAGGCTAGATAAGTTTTTGATTTAGCTACTAGATTATCTAAGTTAATTTTTTACGGCTGTTACTTTATAAAAGGTCTATTCCATCTGACAAATCAGAATTAATTCAGGACTAATTCCGAATTTTCTAGTGCGGATGCCAGTTCAAATGTAATTCTGAACTGGTTCAGAATTGTATTTTATTTTGGATGGAACGATATAATAAATTCTAGTAGTTCTATATGCAGATGTCGCTGGTAGCTAGGCACGTCCAAATTCGACAAATTCTTGCTCGATAGTCAGGATTCTGAGAACCATTCTGAACTACTAGTACACTGCAGATGGAACAAAGAATTTCTAGTTCGTTTAATTATGAACTTTTGATGGAACGAAGAACTTGTACTGCGCAGACTCAGAAAATTCTGAATTACATTCTACATTCTACCTGGGACGTGCTCTATGCGCCAATAAAGACGGCGTATTATGGTTAATGTACTCCATTCGCATTTGTATATCGACCGTTCTCGCGCAATTTTGCGTAAACGTTAGCGTGACGTCAAGGATAGAAGCTTTCGGCACGGTACCGTAGTCGCGAGATTCTTCGGACTTTCGAGGCCGATCTCAAAAATCGGCGCACACACGAACCTTGTCGCTTACGGTAAGTGTGAGTCCCGCGCCCCTTAGGACATCACTATACAAGTACACCGGTTAGACTGCGTTTACTTTCGGAAGACACCCAAGCTACGCGAAAATTGTCAGCTGATATGTATTGACCGTTTTAAATATGTTGACCAAAATACACGCGCTTTTTAAAAGTATACGAGAAGGTTAAACGTGTATTAAATTGTATATAATTGTAATTTTTTATACAAAACAAATTTAGATTCTGATAGTATTAACAGTTTTATAATTTATAGTATTTAGTAATAGCATAAATCTTACTTATGTGTATATTAATGTATTTTTTCTTAATTTTTCATTTCACTTTATGTATTAAATAATTTCTTTAAAAGAAAAGTAGGAATATTCAGTGTTCAAAGAAAAAAAAAAATAGGTGAGAAATGTTTGGTTTGTTGTTTATAATAATTAATATTTTTACTTAATAAAAAAAAGTAATCGGAATGTAATTACACCTTTATTTATTATACATTTAAAGATAATATATACATATTTAAATTAACTATATCAAATATAATTTTAATTTAATCATCATCAGAAGAAAAATCAAAATCGCTGTCACTGTCATCATCAAGATTTATAATAAGTTTATCGGTAAGCTTATCCATGTGTTCTTTTTGTATATAATTTTCCTCAATATTCACTGCATGCCGACAAACATGTGACCATTCATCTTTTGTGATTTTTCTAAATTCTTCTTTAGCGAGTTCCTCAACATCATTTAGTTTAAAAATTATATTTTTAGATACTACTCTGCCCTTTAAAATTGCCCATATCTTTTCAATAGGGTTGAGTTCCGGATGATATGGGAGCAATCTCAACACTGTATGTCCATCTTTTGCAAATATAGAATCTATAGTGTAATTCTTGTAACTTGGTTTATGCATATGTACTAATCTATACAATTCAACTTTTGTCAAATTTTCATTAAATATGATGCCACGTTCACTTAGCTATTTTATCATTTCTGATTTTTTGCTGTTAGTAGTTGGTGAGAAAACGTTGTGGTAGCTTGCATTATCCATCACAACAACATATTTAGGTGGCAAATTTGGAGTCAACTGTTTTTCTAACCACCTTTTATAATTTATGAAGTTCATATCGTCATGATAATCTCCACTTTTTTGGTCGGACTTATAGATCAACAAGGCATTATCAATAAATCCATGTTCACTACCTATAGCAATAAATATACAGTACATGTTAAAAATTTTAGAAAAAATTTTACTAATGTACCTGCATGTACAATTATTAAACGTTTCCCTTTTGATATAGGGCACTTAAGTCCATTGTTAGAGTTATCAACCCATTCATATGGAGTTGTGTGACTGGCATGGAGGCATGTTTCGCCTAAAATACAATACTTTAGTTTTTCAACATCAAATAAAAAATTATTTTGCTTCACCTGTATACACGATTGGTCGACCTTGTAACCGATAATTTGTAACATTTCGGATATATGAGGATCTTAGCTCACGTATATTTGATCTTTTCATCAAAAGCTTTCGGTTATCAGTAGTCTTCTTCCACCTGTTATTTGATAAATATATTAATTACTAAAATAATAATAAATTTGAATATTAGTACGTACCTAAATCCTAATTTTATTATTAACTTTCTTAAAGAGCTGCGCTTGCCTACAAAACCAATGGTATCATCTGACTGTATTTTATTATATATACAGCATTTAATGTAGGCCTCTGCTTGTCGGTTATGTGAAAATTGTGAATAATCTGACGTAAAACTGCTTCCCCAGCATTGTCCACAGTAGATTTTAGTGAATGTCTTTTGAAGAACTGTCACTTTGCTCTGCTTCAACAGAATTACTCTTTCGAATAATTCTGACAACAGTACTTTTAGATATTCCCGTAGCTTCACTAACAATATCTAAAATGTTACCTGTAAACAAACATAATGACTTCACTGATATATGAATATGTAAAAATAGTATTAAAAATACTTAAAAAATATATTATCATACTTTCTGTCTTATATTTTTTAAAATAGTAGTAGACATTAAAAACAATGCTTCGTGATTGCTCATGCAAAACTTGTCTCTTCTTAGCGATGTTCAATGATTCGGACATTCTCACCTGTAACTTAATTATTTAATACAACTTAATTAAAATCTGTTTAAAACAAAATACTTACAGTAGAATATTACCCCTAATTCAAAATAGTTTTGAGAAAAACTGATTTTTTTAATAAATAGTACGCCAATAACAATATTAAAAGTAGAGAGCACGAAATGAATTCAACGACAACACATCAACAACTGACGCTGAAATGAGGTAAATATTTGTTGGTCTTACTGTAGGTAAGAAATACATAGCTATTTCTCTCGGTTAGCATCAACTTCTCTTTCTAATCCTAAAATGCGTTTTTGCGCTGGTGTCTTCCGAAAGTAAACGGACTCTATCGGCCTCTACTTTTGCCCAGAATCGCTGGTTTCCACGCTCGGACGATCCCGTTAACCGAGAACGGAGCTAGCCGATCAGCGTTTAGTACTTATAATTCAAACTATTAAAAACAGCACCTTAAAGGCTAGAATTAAACGGGTTGTTAGGAACATTCAAAAACGTTGTAATTTGCAAGATGTAACTGTCGAGGGGACCATGACCGATTGAGCTCATCTCAGGAGTGTATAACTGATTCTTCCGAATGCTAACCTTGAGTAGTATCGGTTATCTTTGCTTAATTTTATATACCAATTGTCCGTTAGCTTCATGATGTTTCTCATGTTCCCTTTCAATTTTTTTTTTTAATTCAATTTTAAGATATTAAATATTTTGCAATGGAATAGTCAATCTGCTGTATCCAAAAGAGTAAATTTAGAATCTCTTCTGTGTAAGCTTAAAGTTGATATTGCGCTCATTTTTGAGACCTGGTATAAACCTGTTCAACAAATATCTCTTAAAAGTTTTTGTATTATTCGAGTTGATCGTAATGTTGGTTATGCAGGTGTGGCTATTTTTGTTAGGAATAATATGAAATTTTCGGTTATTGATTTTAACAAAGCTTCCGGTCATCGAGGGTATAATATTTGTGGAATAACCATCCCTCAAATTATATGTCCTTTGTGTCTTTTTATCGACATGTGCAAGAATTTTGTAGAGGCACAGAATATGTCCGTGTGTTCAATTGTATTAAAACCCCGTTTATATTTGGAGAAGATTTCAACGCGCAGTATATAGTGTTTGGATCTGGTGAAGTGGATAACTCAGGCTCGATACTATTAACTGCTATCGAAATGCCAAGAAACCTTTGCGTACACTAAAAGATTTTTAAAGCAAAAGAAGAGGGAAAGTTGGCGTAACCTCTGTAATAGACTCAATAAAGAATGTTCGCCTTCGTTCATTTGAAACGCTATCAAGAAATTTCATAGGTCATAGCTGAAACCTCATGTAAATGATAGCATGTGAATCAATGATTTTTTAAAATCAATTAACACCGAATTATGTAACTAATCGTCGAAGGACAGATAGTTGCAGGAATTGTAACGAAATCTTCGATATGCTATTCTCACTAAATGAGCTAGAAAAAGTGCTGCTATCCACAAAAGATTCTGCTCCAGAAATAGATCACATCACGTATAGCATGGTTTAAAAGTGACCACAATATCTTAAAACGTATCACGTATAGCATGGTTTAAAAGTTACCACAATATCTTAAAACCATACCACTCTCGGCTTTTAACGACAAGTGGTTAAAGGGTGAAACAGTATCCGATCTCAAAAAAGTATTAGCAGTACCTATACATAACATATAACAAGGGAAAGAGCCTTCTTTGACTACTTCGTACCGACCAATTTCTCTTTTACCAAATTTTACCAAAATATATGAACGGTTAATTAAGCATGAATTGGAGTGGTGGACGAAAAAAAAATAATATTTTACTAATGCAGCAGTTTGGATTTTGTAAAGCCATTGGTCCGATAGATGCACTTACTTATTTAGTTACCAATGTACAGAACTCGTTCTCTAAGAGAAATCATGTAGAATGTATTTTTTTTTATATTAAAAAGGCTTATGATTGGGTTAATTTGGATATATTGGAAAACTAACTGATTCACTTAGGAGTTCCAGAACGTGCTGTAGTGAATATTGTAGAGATTTTCAGAAGTCGTGAAACGCATGTAAGAAATACTAAAAATCAGTTAATTGGTCATCGCATTGCAGAAATGGGATTAACGCAGGGTTCGTCTCTTAGCCCACTTTTATTTCATTTATACTCTCTAGATGTTCATTATCTTTTCCAAAATAATATTCATACCATCCAATACGCCGATGACATTTGTATTTTTACCTGTGGTAAAAATATAGAAAGTGTACAGACAAATACGAACAGAGCCATAAAACTTACACTTAAGTGGTTGATGTCTAATGGATTTGAATTATCGACAGACAAATCATTGGTAATATATTTCTCTTGCTCTAGAAATCTCCCATCGCAGAATATTTTCTTGGACAACATAGCGATCCCAGTACGTATGTCTACCAAATATTTCGGAATCGTCATAGATAGTAAAATTACGTGGAAGCTACACATACAGCATACAATAACTAAGTGCGAAAAATATATAAACATTTTAAGTCATGTGGGAATGTATCTTAACACAATAGTGGATGGATTAGCGAAGGAGGCGGCTCACTTGAAAGGGATGCAGGACACAACATTAACAAATTATGACATTCTATCACTACTAGTATAAAATTTTGAAAAATCAATGGCAGGATTACTGGAAACAATCGTGCACCACTAGAATGATGCATTACGCAAAAATTCATCCGGACATTATCTGTAATCCGTGGCACCAGAATCATAAAATATCCAGGTTTTATTACACCACCATGGCAAGGCTTAAATTTAATCATGGACAGTATCCTGCCCATCTTTATAAGCTTAATATATTAGATACAGCCGCTTGTTCGTGTGGAGGTGAGATTGCAGACCTCGATCATATTTTCTTTGAATGTCCTTTGCATGGGGAGCACCAGAAAGGTTTAATGCAGGATTTACTAGCGATGGGAGTTAAGATACGAACAGATATAACTTGCTTGCTGTCCCATAACTGCAAACGCGTGTACGACCAGATCTTGAGATATTTACTAAGAACGAAGATTAGGATTTGAACTAATAGGTTTACATAGTCGTGGTTTCATTTCTCTTCTTTGTGAGGGTTCCTTTGATCCGATGGCCAATGTTTGTGAAAGTCGTCCTGACGGGCCCCAGGACGTGAAATGTGTTTTGGGGCCTTGTTCTTTTTTGATCCATTGTTAGATCTAATACGGTGAAGCTCTGCCAAGGGTAGTTTCTGTTTACCGGAACTTTACATAATATGGTATAATGGGTAATGATCCCAATACCTAATTAATTAAAAAAAAGAGAACGTCAGGAAGTTAATATATACAGTGCCATCGAGCATAAAAAAACACGTTGTCTGTTGACTGCAATTAAATATTTAGCGTTACTAATTCTTTCACGTAACCGCAACGTCTTATAAAAAATTAGCATACTGCCAAGGAAACGAAGGCGATATATTTGAGCTTCTATTTTAACAATTTGCGTAAAGCGAGAGCGTACTTTACATTTGTTTGTATTTGTTTCAATAAAATTATTGTCACGTTTACTTTCTTAACATTATAAACACATACAGTGATTTATATATACAGATGGGACACTCTGTGTGGAATTGTAAAATTGCGCCTATTATGTAAAGCACAAAGTTAAAATTTTCTGATAATTTAATAGACCTCATGGAGTATCTTTCAAAAATATTTTCGTATATACAGAATGATTGATAAGCAGTGAACCACTCACTTACCTTCTTATACCGAATTGAACACCCTGTATATTATTACGCTTTCAGTTTTCCCTTCAAGAAAAAAAACAAACATAGTATAAGTTTCATATGTCTACTTCTAAGAGATGTGTATTTATGATTTTGTTCTCAATCGCCTAAATTTAGATATACCTATTTACTGCAAAAAATCCAAAATGCAAATGCATCCTAGTGTAAATTTTTATGAGATTAAATTACATACTTGCCTGTATCTACATATGCTGTTAGAACGCGTTGTACATATACAAAAATTCAAATGCCAGTAACGTAATTTTTTAAATAGTACCATATATTTTTTCCGTATCCAGCGTATAGGAAATTTATATCTTTAACGTTCTTGTATAATGATACATTTGTGTACCATTAAATGTGAAAGAGATATCTACAGTTACGCGGGAGTCCTGCACTTGGTACTGCATCCAAGTGGTGTCAGTGCTGTTTGGTTATTATGACAACAGTAAACAAATGATAGTATGTAACATTGACGTTTTAAAACTAATGATTAAACATTTTGAGCCCAGGTAGCTACTTGCAGTCAAAGGCGAGTTTTGCACTTGGAAATTGCATCCAAATGGTTTCTGGTGTTAATATCTCAACTTACACTTCATACTAACAACTATCATACCTATGATTTCAAAAAGACTAACTACAATGATTTTAAACGTCTATTAGTCATTGTTGATTGGAACTGCGAGCTGACTTGCGATGACGCGGATGCAGCACTTGGTAACATTTTTTCAATTTTACTTTCTTTATTTGATAAATGTGTGTCTAAAAAGACTGTAAAACCTGATAAATGTGTTTGTCGCATTCCACGAGGAAGGTTATAGAGAAAAAAATAAGCTGCATAGAAAATGGAAAATCTGTTCCAACGAGTTGGATTATTTAAGCTTTAGTGTTTTGCGAGGTCGCGCCAAATACTTAATTAAACAAGATTTTAATAATTATATTAGAACTATTGAAAGTAATTTAGCTTGTCATTCTGATCAACTCTGGCCTTTTGTGAGGTTTCGTCGTGGGCGTTCCACTGTACCTAAAAATATGCGTTTGGGTGACATAACTACCGATGATGGACAGTGAATATGTAAACTTTTTAATGACTACTTCTCTTCTGCTTTCATAGACGGTCGAATTAACAAAGCTGTAGCTTCCACTTCCAGTCATTATGTCGTTATACCGTATCACTTAATTCTGACAACGTTAGATTAAAATTAGACGTGCGAAAAGGCGCTGGTCGCGGTAGGATTCTTGCCTGTATTTTACGCACCTGCTGCGATTATTTAGCGCAGCCACTTTTCATAATTTTCAATACATCGTTGGCTGTTTTCCATCCCTTTGGAAGCGTACCGATTTTTAAGAGTGGTGATAAGGCCTCAGTCGAGTGCTACCGTCCTATTTCTATTTTAAGCATTTCGGCTAAAGTCTTTGAATCGATTATTTATAACTTACTTTTTGATGAACTTAAACAATTCATTGATCTAGAACAACTTGGTTTTTATCCAGGCAGGCCCACAGTCACGAATCCCCTTACGTTCAACCACTAGATTTTGGATAATCTTGACAATAAGATACAGTTGGATGCAATTTATACAGATTATAGTAAAACTTTTGATAGAATAGGTCATCAAATTCTTATTAATAAATTGCTTAGACTGGGTTTGCGTGCGGACATTCTTCGGTGGCTGCAATCTCAGGTCACAATTTGTTAAGTTGGATAGCTACACATCTAGGACGGTGGCTATTACATCAGGTGTCCCGCAGAGTTCACATCTGGGACCATTACTTTTCAGTCTTTATATTAGTGGTATACCTACTTGCTTCAAAAATTTTCTTTTTCTTCAATATGCCAACGGTCTAAAAGTATTTAAACCTATTAAGTCGATTACGGATTGCGTAGGACTGCAGCAGGACCTGAACAGATTGTGTGAGTATTGTCTCGAAAATAAACTCTTTTTAAATTTCAGTAAATGTAATTATGTATATACAGAAATTCAGAAATGTTCAAATTTCAATTTTCGTAAATTTTGGATGGAAATATCATCACCGAATTAGCATACAGTGATCAGATTGAGTATATCGTTATTAACTGCACCAAATTGCTTGACTTTATTATTTCGCCCCGTTGTTGTAGAAAATGTAAATAAAGAAATATGGTTTGGTTACATGGCAACAGTAAACAAAACATACTGATATTAACGATCTTAGACTATTGATTACAAATTTCGAGCCTAAGTAAAGAAGAGCTAGGTAATAGGTATAATTTATGTATTAAGACAAAAGTGGAAGAAATGCTATATTTAGCTAGTAGAATGTGGAAGCTGTGCTCTCCTGGATGACGATGTCTACAACCGAAAACATTTGTTAAATTAAAACTAAGGTTTGATGCTACTGGAAACATTTATTCAATTGATGTAGAAGTTGAAAAAAAAACAATTATAATGCTAATGCATCTTCTTGGCGAAGAAGAACAAGGTGATGTAATATTTTAATAACAGTTCGTATCAACAATAAGTGATGTAAATATATGTCAGCATCAATTTAAATCAAAACATAACATTATAAGGAAACAAATGAAATGCACTACAAATAGACTTAAAAATCTGCTTGTTTATCTATCCACAGTGAACGCGGGAAATCCTTTCCTTCCATCTCGATATATTTGCGCAATTGTTTGTCAAAGCTGCGAAGTTATCCTTGAATTCATACATAATTCATATGTATCAACACTTTTTTAAGCACTTCATTTTCTAAGTAGCTACTTAGGCTGAACATTTTAAATCAACACATAGACATATGCATCACTATGCAAAAACGTTAGAGACATAAATTTCCTACAAGGTGGATATAGTGCTATTTTTTAGAAATTACATTTCTGATACTTGAATTTTGTGTGGCGTTCTATACTGAACACCCTATACATTTTTGAAGGCGTTCTGATGCAATATCTAGATAGAGTCAAGTATGTAATTTAATCTTGCATTTCGAATTTTTGGAGGGAAATAGATGTATCTAAATTTAAACGATTGAAGACAAAATTATGAATATCTCGAAATTTGTTAGAAATATACAGGTAAAATCCATACCAGATTTGTTTGCTTATGAATGGAAAAACCAAATACGTAATAATATACAGGCTGTTCAGTTTAAAATAACAAAGTGACTGATTTACTACTTATGGATCGCTCCGTATACATTCAAAGATACTCTGTGAAGTCTGTTATGTTATCAGAAAAGTTTAGCTTCCTACTATTTACACAATAGGCGCAATTTTACAATTCTAGAAGATTAGGACAGCCTCTATATACATATGTACATATGACAAACAACAGAGAGTATCGGCACACTCCTCACCACACAAAATATAATTAATTAATTCGGAACAGCTGTTTCAAAGGCTCACTGGGCCCCCATTTTCAACCGAGTTACCGAATAAATCTGAACGAAAAAACTAAAAACTTTTACTTTAATTCTACCATGCATGTCTATCCCTCCTCTCGAGGAAAAAAGAAGGGTATATATGTACAAATGTGTCTAAACATGTAACTGTGTATATCTATTTCCGAATACCTACTTTTCTATCGCTTAACTCTAACATGTGAAACGGCCAAGGGTCTTATCCCGCCCTCGTAGAAAAGAGCGAGACGAAAGGAAGGTTACTTCCCGCTAATTCTCTATCTACGCACTCTAAGGATACTAAACAAATCAATACATAAATTGCAGAACACCGAGACTCGGTCTTCGTCAAATGTGGACTGAAAAGTTCTTTTACCCTAATAAATCAAACAAGCAAGAGAAATGAAGTGGCGCATTCTCCTTGTTCAGGAGCTGCGAATGCTTTTTCTCTTTTTTCAGGTACATTGTCTCAAATGCGTCCAATTCCCGAGGTGAAGTTACGTTTTTAATTAATTTGGGGTTTTCCAATTTGATTACATGTCCTGTGCTATTCATATGGTCAGCTACACTTGACGCTCCTGTTCGACCGAATCTATAGCATCTCATGTGTTCATTAAATCTAGTACCTATCGCTCGTTTCGTTTGTCCAATATAGGCTTTATCACAGTCGTTGCATGCAATTTTATAAATTCCCGACCTTTCCTTCATGTCCGGTTTATCTTTTGGATTACCAAGAAGGTTCTTAAGTGTATTTAGTGAACTAAAACATACGTTCATGTCTTGTCCCCTAAAAACTTTACTGACGCCTTTCGATATTCCATTCAGTATGACCGATTGAAACCACTGCGAACAACATAAAATGGCCGCGATTAGTTTCTTAATTAATAGACTAGTGAAATTTCCCTTAAACCAAAATAGGTACAAGAAAGAGCTTCAATTCATAAAAAATGTGGCTATTTATAATGGTTACTCGTCTATAGATGTCGACCGCATCCTTAAGAAAGTCCAACATAGGCATTATGTAAGAAATTCTACGACCTTGATACCGGTAGAAACGCGCGACAAGAAATTTGTGAAACTCCCCTTCCATAGAATATCGAAAGGCGTCAGTAAAGTTTTTAGGGGACAAGACATGAACGTATGTTTTAGTTCACGAAATACACTTAAGAACCTTCTTGGTAATCCAAAAGACAAACCGGACATGAAAGAAAGTTCGGGAATTTATAAAATTACATGCAACGACTGTGATAAAGCCTATATTGGACAAACGAAACGAGCGATAGGTACTAGATTTAATGAACACATGAGATGCTATAGATTCGGTCGAACAGGAGCGTCAAGTGTAGCTGACCATATGAATAACACAGAACATGTAATCAAATTGGAAAACCTCAAATTAATTAAAAATGTAACTTCACCTCGGGAATTGGACGCTTTTGAGACAATGTACCTGAAAAAAGAGAAAAAGCATTCGCAGCTCCTGAACAAGGAGAATGCGCCACTTCATTTCTTTTGCTTGTTTGATTTATTAGGGTAAAAGAACTTTTCAGTCCACACTTGACGAAGACCGAGTCTCGGTGTTCTGCAATTTATGTATTGATTTGTTTAGTATCCTTAGAGTGCGTAGATAGAGAATTAGCGGGAAGTAACCTTCCTTTCGTCTCGCTCTTTTCTACGAGGGCGGGATAAGACCCTTGGTCGTTTCACATGTTAGAGTTAAGCGATAGAAAAGTAGGTATTCGGAAATAGATATACACAGTTACATGTTTAGACACATTTGTACATATATACCCTTCTTTTTTCCTCGAGAGGAGGGATAGACATGCATGGTAGAATTAAAGTAAAAGTTTTTCGTTTTTTCGTTCAGATTTATTCGGTAACTCGGTTGAAAATGGGGGCCCAGTGAGCCTTTGAAACAGCTGTCCCGAATTAATTAATTATATTTTGTGTGGTGAGGAGTGTGCCGGTACTCTCTGTTGTTTGTCATATTACCCCACAGTCCTTGCTATCACTATATGTACATATATTTTATATAATGTTCTTTATGTTAATACTCTCTTTTTTGTGTGAGCTGACATATTTCTGAAGAAAAGAACAAATAAAGGGAATATTATTATTATTAAGGCTACTGGCACTGCCGATGAAGTTCTTTAACAGCAAGAAGCATCATAACTGATTGGTGGTGGCAAGGTCATATTTGTGTATAAAATAGTAGTTTGTGTTAGCTTTACTCTGACATAGCGAATAATAGACGATGCTTATTTTAGATAAAATGTTATATGTAGTCTGAGCAAACAGCGGTAACAGTCAGTGTAGAAGATATGTGGTGCGGAGTCGGCGATTATTTATTTCACGCGTTCACAGCATCAGTACTAAATCGATGCTGTATGCGAGTAGTTCTGTG
This sequence comes from Dynastes maya, assembly GCA_029619315.2. Taxonomy (NCBI): domain Eukaryota; kingdom Metazoa; phylum Arthropoda; class Insecta; order Coleoptera; family Scarabaeidae; genus Dynastes; species Dynastes maya. Next base: position 18,941,494 of record JAROYE020000010.1, on the reverse strand, counting down.
TATATGTAGTCTGTCGTAACTTATTTCGTAATTGTACGCTTATGTTTACTTTAAAAATGTCGCAGGTAGGTACTTCGCGAAAACGACCAATGGCTGACACAGTTAAAAACTTTATAGACATAATTTTTGATGGCGCTAAACTTCAATGTCTAGTTTGTAAAATCCCTTTAATGTGTTGGCTCAGAAGCCATTGTCAACGTCACATCGAAAGCAAACAGCATTCTTCTGCCAAAAGTGGCATACGAGACCAAGAAAAATTTACATTTGATTTATGTGTTACTCTTATTTGATGTGATCTATCGTTTCGTTTACTAGACAAAGAAGCATGTGTCTCCTTCTGGAATAAATATGCGGACTGTAAATTACCTAGTCGGACATCGATACGAAATGTAGTGCCATTTGCTCTTGAACATATAGAAAAAAGAATGAAAACAGAATTGAAAGATAAAAAACTGTGGTTGTGTGTGGACGAAACAACAGATCGTCAAAAACATTCTGTGGTTAATGTAATGGTACGTACAATGGAACTACATCAACCGCCTCCTTCTTACTTGCTTTCAAAAGAGTTATAAATTGTACTGCCGATGAGATTTTAAAGGTGGTGTTAAACTCATTGAACAAATTTGAAGTTTCAACTAAGCAACTTTTAATGTTTATCGGTGATGGTGCCGCAAACATGCGTTCTTTGGGCCGATCTCTTAAAGAACACAGTAAAGAACACCGATCTCTTAAAGAACAGAACTTCTTACATGTAACGTGTAAAATCCATACTCTAAATCTTGCGGCACAAACGATTCCTACATGTTTTCCACTAGTAAATGCATTGATTGCTAGTACAAAGGCAGTGTTTCTAAAGTCCCCGAAACGTACCCGACTATTTCACTAATTGTGTCCTGACTTACCTGAACCACCACAGCCGATTGTTGCACGTTGGGGAACACGGTTGCAGGCTGCGTTTTACTGCAATAAATATTTTGATCAAGTAAATAAGGTAGTTTTAAAATTCAATCCAACAGAAGCTGCAGCAATCAAGGAAAGCCAGGAAATATTTCAAGATAGTCAGGTTGAAATAATTACTTCGGACTAGCGGAGGGAATAGAAAAATTACAAAATGTTTCGATGTCGCTAGTGGATTCTGTTCAAATTGTGAATGATGTTCACGCACAGTTATGCGGTGTAGAAAGCGAAACAAATTGGTGTGTAATACGAAAATTTGAAAGTGTTTTAGAGAAAGACTCCGATTTTCTTATATTAAGACAAATTTTTGAAGGTGCGTGTGAAGATGCATTAAGTTGTTTCAAAGATTATTTTAAATATGCAAATATAACATCGCTAGATGTCGAACGGTCGTTTTCGGCATTAAAAAACGTTTATTCCGCACGTCGTACTCACTTGACTGAAACAGTTGCGGAAACATATCTAATGATTCAAATATTTAACAGATGTTACCCAGTTTGTGATTTCACGGAAGACTTTTAAAACGGTAAGTGTTTCAGCACGTTTTATAATTTATTTCTTACCTTCTATTTTATATGTAAACCTTTATGCGCTCGCCACGCCTCTGGCTGTTACCGCATATTTGCTCAGGTTAGTTATATGTATCTTGACCGGAACATGCTTAAATGGGGAAAGTAAGTGGCGTATACTACATATTAATAAACACCTACTGCCTTAAGCACATACATACCTTAAGCATAATTCTGTGATTTGTACATATATCACGAACATGATTTATTAAATTTTTTATTTTGTTTTTTATATTGTCGTGCAAGCCCTGCTGAGAATACTGCCGCATTTGCATTGATCGCTTTATTACTATGTTTATATCCACAACTAAAATATTAATGCTGTTTTAGAAAGCCGCTCTACTACAACCTTTTGCAACATTCAGAATAATTCCAGCTGTTATTTAGATACAATGAGCGGATGGAGCTGGCAGGAGGACACGGACTTTCCACTCATATTGGACCACCGCTGGGAAGGTGAGGATCTTTGCTATTATGATTTAATTAATTCAACGTTATCGATACAAATCAAGATGTGAATGTTGCAGGTATGATGAGCACAAAAATTTCGTTTGAGAAACCAATGGCAGTATATCAGCCACAAAAAGACGACTTTCGTATATCATTTTCCTTTAAAGGGAAGGAAGTCCATATTTTCTTGTGTGATAAGGGGTATGAAGAAAAACCTCCGCGTTATAGTAAATGTTACTGGATAGGTATTGACGCGAATAATGGTACGCAAAGTTATCTCCGAAAGTGCGAAGAGGGTCAAATACCAACTGAAATGGGAAAGTACGAATCAGAATGTAGCAACAGTGGAACATCTAGCGATGTAAGTGTGGTACTATTCACTCATGCTGATCAAACTATTACCAAAAAATATTTCATACCTGAGAGTTCATTATCTTATTCAGCTGAAGTATTGTTCTGTTGTTTCTTAAATTTCTTTTTAATGTAATAATTAATGCAATTTCCGTGAAAAATATAAAAAACGAAGCAACAAGAACTGCAACTATCGATCTGAAAAGGTATAGATTGGAGCAATTCGTAACTTTGATGGTTTACTGGCATAAAAGAAATTACTAAACTTCATCTCTTGAAAATTTTTTATAAAAAGTGTAACTCCAATGACACTGTATAACTCATTTTACCAGGGTTATGCATTCTGAATCCTGATATGGGCGAATGTGTTAAATGTTCTATGTATACGATACTACTCTCTTTAAGAGTTATTTCATTGTTTGATGACAACAATAGCATTGCAGAGAGATTTAATTAAACTGCGTAGTGTTGCACTTTATTTCGTCGTTTAATGTCTAGGGAAGTATCAATTTACATAGATATTGTTATTTAATTAATTTGTCTTCTTTGTCTTACACATGTAGACAAGAAAAACAAATTAATTATAGATAAGTCAAGTAAACAACTTTTGTGTGAGAAACGAATTTCACTAACGGAAAGCTCAGTTATGTTAAAAATTATGTTATTGCTTAGCATATGAACAAGCATATTGCTATTCACGTGCAGTTATAAAATTAGCATCGTTTTCATAGTAACCATTCTAATTTACTGTACCTGACATTACCGTGCCTGGAAATTTGGACATCATCACCACGCAAGCGAAAAGTATTTTCAATGGATTTATTTTCAACTTAACGAAATACTCAAGAATTTCGCTAAGTAAATCTATTTTGATCCTTTTACACCAAAATTATTATCCATGGAATAAGATTTGAAGAAAGAAATATTTGGTTGTGAATCGAACTCAAAATATCAAGAACGGACACCTACGATACTTCAGTTCTTTGAAGAACATCAGTGTGGTACCTGCACACTAATAACGAAAATTTACTACCTGGCTAAATAAAACGAGAAAATTCAATTTAATTAATTAATTTTAAATTGGGTTATGTTTTGTATCTAAAAATTCAAATCTTTGTCAAAAGAAACATAATTTATTTAAAATTTAAAATAAAATACTGTATCTCTTATACACTAAAAATTGTTTAATTTTCTTTTCGTTTCGACTAGCAAAAGAAAATAAGTAGATCCCACAGAACAACTAATTTATAAAGCTGTAAGCACTGAGTTATTAATTTTTTTGTTTGGAGTTCCATTACCATATATAATATAGACAATTTATATACTTAACTTTGAATAAAGTCGAAGTATATCAGAGTTTTAATGTAAATTAAATGCTTTTCGACGCCTTCAGTGCTCAACTCTTCCTCAAGCAAACGTAGATGTTAAAACGGTGATAATTTTAGCTCCGTTTTTCTTTCTGTGTAGGGTTAAATTAATTGAAATTTTTAAGCGTTCCAATCGCTTCCCACTATGCCGGAAGTTGGCACTAACTAGCCTTCTTTAAATGGAATATCATATATACTGCATTTTTGAATTTTACCTATACAGGCTGATTCATTTTCGACCCTCACCATGGTGATCTCATTTATAATCGGAGATACAGGGTAGGTTTAAATTTCGCAGAGTTGCTAAATTTTGTTGACGTTCGTGATTTAAAACGAAACGAAAATTATTAATTTTCTCCTTTTACCTCTAGCACCTCTATTTGGCTTTGCAGAGAAAAACTAAAACCCTCTTCTCAAGGCCACTCTCGATTATCTATCTAATGGTGTACTCCAAATTTTTATATGACGTTTCGATTCTTTCTGGCCATCATCATCTTTCTTATTTCTTAGCAGCACCATATTGGATTTTGACGTCAGAAAAAGCTGGTTTCTGATTTTAACCATGTATAACATGCTGACAAAGGAAATTAATTTTCATTCAAATTCCGGTAAAGGATCCGTTCTCGACCAAGTTTCTATCAAGATCTACAAAACTGATACGCTGTGGCTGTTATCGTTCTGGATACAATGTAAATATATTGTACTCCCTATCGTATATCGATTCGATGAATAAAAAGTTCTTAACATATCGCGCTTCTCTTCGTTGATGTACGACATTTTTCTATTACTAATGAACGGCGATTGAAATGTTTCACTGTTTGAAATTTCATGGCTACCTTATTTAATCTTAAAATACCTTCTTCGTCTATTACAGCATAATATCGAGAACTTCTGCTAACATGTTATATAAATGGTTGAAATTAGAAAAAGAAACTCTTTCCGACGGTTTCAACATCCAATATGGCGCCGGTTCCATAATCGCGAGGTCGTTTACATACAGTGTGTCCCTGGATTAACGCATGGATAGGTAAGGCAGACTGGAAATTATTGAGTTGGTTTTTCATCTTTTTGGGGTTAAGCCATGCTTACACACTAAGTCAGGTATGGGCAACCTTTGCTTAGCTGAGGGCGTAATTTCGGGACTTAATCAGGTCGCGGGCCGTAGGTAAGAAATAAGTAGGTAGTAGTGAATAAAAAGGCGATAAAAATTCACATATTTTTTTATTTATTAGAATTATAATAGCATAATCAAACATATAAAAAGCAAATTAACAAAAAAGATAGAAAAATCAAATGAAAATCAATGAGAGACTTGAGTTTGAAGCTGAGAAACAAGATGATCAATATTGGGGTCAATATCACTAGTACATAGGCGCAAAGTGTTTTCTAAATTAACATCTGTAAGCCGAGTACGATGCTTATTTTTATTAATTTTCATGATTGAAAAAAACTGCTCACATTTATACGTGCTTCCGAATGTGCAAATTATTTTTCTTGCGAAAACTCTCAGCTGCGGATACTTTTCTTCGGAAAGGTATGTTCTGTAAAATTCGCTTAGTTCCACATCATCAAATTTAGACTTCAAATATAAGCCTTTTTGAAGCTCGATCAACTCCATTTGTAGGTGAAGCGGAGCATCTTGCACATTACACTTACACGAATTTGCAAAAATATTGAAAGTGCCATCCATATTCCTAAAATCGGAAAACCGATCAGTGAATTGCTCTGCAGTTTCAGTTCTTCAGCATAGCGACCGTAATCAATGTTTTCGTGACTGGATAATGTTACAAAATGAAAACAGTTTTTACTTCTCATTTGTCTTTCCCACAAGCGAATTTTGTTTTGAAAAGCTTTAAGATGATACAGTTGATTTACCAATTGCCCTTGTTTTTGAAGCTTCAAGTTCAGGTCGTTTAAGTGTCCTGTGATGTCTACCAGAAATGCCAAGTCACAAAGCCATGTTGGATCACAAATTTGCGGCAATGTTTTCTCTTTCATTTCCATAAAATCAGCTATTTCTTTTCGAAGGTCATAAAATCTTTTTAGCATTTTGTCTTTGCTTAGCCACCTTACTTCGCAATAGTATGTCACATCATCGTGTTCTGAAGAGAGTTCATCCAAAAATGCTTTAAACTGGCGATGGTTAAGACCGCGGGATCTAATAAACTTGATGGTATTTACTACCACATCCATAACGTTCTTCAATCGAATGGACTTAGAGCACAAGTTTTGTTGGTGAATAATGCAATGCAGAATTATTAAATCACATTCTTGCACATTCATAGCGGTTGCTCTTTCCTTCAGAATTCCGATAAAACCTTTCCGTGGACCGACCACTGAAGGCGCACCATCTGTGCACACTCCAATTAATTTACACCACTGCAAACCATGCTGCTCAAAAGTACTTTGCACCTCGGCAAAAATATCTTTTCCAGCAGTGGTCCCTTGTAGCGGCCGTAAAGCCAGTAATTCCTCTGTCACTACAAATTCTTCATCAGCACCTCGTATAAAAATAGCTAACTGGGCTGTGTCAGATAAATCTGTATTCTCACCCAAAGCAATCGAAAATGCTTGAAAACCAGCCAGTCTATCAGTCAATGCTTTTTTGATATCATCTCTATACGTCGAACAACAGTACGTCGCGATAAGCTCACTTTCTCAAACTCTTTTTTCTTTTCTGGACACAAAAGCTCTGCAACATCTACTAGGTACTCTTTAACAAACTCTCCCTCAGAATATGACTTCGATGTTTTCGCTATTTTGGAACTAACTATAAAACTAGCTTTAACAACACTGTCTAGATTTGATCTTTGTGAATGGAACATTTCTTGCTGTTTCCCTAAATCGGTACTGAGTTTTTTAATTTTATCCTTTTTTAACTGGCCCGTAAGTAATTTATATTGAGCGAAATGCTTGCTGGAGTAATGCCGCTTCATGTTGTATTCTTTTAAAACAGAAATTGTTTCATTGCACAGCAAACACATAGGTTAACCACTGTGCATGATAAAAAAGTATTCTTCAGTCCATTTGTTTTGGAATTGACGACATTCTGTGTCCACTTTCCGCTTTTTTAAACCAGACATCTTGATAGATTTTTTTTCTTCTGAGCTGAATTTGCTTGAATATTTTCCGCGTCTTTTCTTATCAGTTGTTAAGAAGTAATGAGTTGACACGTGCGCTGAGCGGTTTATATATTACCCGCAATAAGCAACTAGAATACTCTCGATCGTACGCGAATATGCGATGCTAGCCGCGTTATGAATAACAGTCGGCTCTGGAGCGCTTCGAGGTCATCGGGCGGGTTCCGAATGTTTATCTGTTTGTCTCTTTCTAACGACTATTTCTGACTCGATCTGTGGCGTTCCATTGCGTACGCTTAATGATATTATTTATCGATTTTAGTCTTTATGATTTGAATAAATACAGTTTTAGGTTGGTTGACGGTAATTACAAATAAACTATGTGTACTAAATCTTTAATTTTTTTGGCGCGTTATTTGAATTTCTTTCGCGGGCCGGATTGAAGCTGGTGGAGGGCCGGATCCGGCCCGGGGGCCGGGGGTTGCCCATATATGCACTAAGTACTAGCATAATTTATTACTCTGAACATTGTTTTTTAATGGCCCTATTATCGTATCTCCTACAGAAAATACATTTTACTAATTGAAAAAATTCTTTTTTCGTAAAGTTCCAAGATATACTTAATTTTTCGGTAATAAAATTGCGGCATAAATTACTTATTATCAGAGTACGGACAAATCTAGGCAAACGTCATCAATACGTCGAACATGCGGGCTTCGATCCATAGCACGCATAACGTTCGTTAGCCTGCGACGTGTGGTCGTGTGCGTATCTGCGTTCAATTTAAAACAAGAAAATATTGTTTCTATTTTACTATTAATTTCGTTCATCGATTCCTTTAAAGTTTATAAAAATTACCATTTATTTTATTTTATACGATTTGAATAATATTTTATAAAAACAGCTCTTCGTTTCTAAAAATATTTTATTTCTTCTTTAAACATGGCTGAAAATAGTTCGCAGCTGTGGCGAGAAAAAATACTTTCTTGGATTAAAGTTGATGAAAATTTAAGCCTTATAAGCAATTCTCATATATTCCAGTGTTTGCGATAAAATTATTTCTGTGGAGCGATGTCACCATTAGAGCAACGCAAGCTGCGCTGAAGGCCAGTGGCTGACGCATAAAAGTTTACACAAAATAAACACGGTCGCGACAATTCGGTATAAGCGTCAGTATAACTGCGACTCGAAAGTCGATCTATTGTGTATGCATCTACGCTGGTATACTATATCGTAGTTCTACGTTTGTTTTGAAAATGTTTCCTACGTCGCGAAAACGACCAAAGTTGGACACAATAAGAGAATTTATTGCAGAAATGCCTGATTTAAAGTGTGATGGCGCTAAAATTCAATGTGTAGTGTGTAAAATAAATTTAATGTGTTGGTCGAAAAGTGATTGTCTACGGCACGTAAATAGTGCAGGGCATGTTTCAAAAAAAATTCCACACGAGATTATGACAAATTTAAATTTAATTTATGTGTTTATTGCATGTAATTTACCATTTCATTTACTAAGGAAGAAAGCATACGTCTCGTTTTGGAATGAATATTCGGACTTTAACTTACCAAGTGAGAGAACATTAAAGAGAGTTGTGCCGTCTGCTCGTGAGCATGTCGAGAAAAGAATTAAATCGGAGTTGCAAGATAAAAAACTGTGGTTATGTGTGGAACCAATGGAACCACATCGACCGTCACCCTCAATTTTACTAGCTTCCAGACGAATACAACAATGCACTGCCGAAGTAATTTCAATGTTGGTGTTAAATACATTGGAGAACTTTCAACAAATCAACTGTTGATGTTTATGAGTGATGGTGCCGCAAACATGCTTGCTGTAGGTCGATCTCTAAAAAAACATTGTGCTAACTTGTTGCATATTACATGTAAAATTCATACTCTCAGTCTCGTAGCAGATAGTATCAGAAAATGTTATCCTGAGGTAGACGCTCTAATAGCACATACAAAAGCTGTGTTTATAAAATCCCCAAAACGTATTCGGGAATTTCATAGACTATGCCCCGGTATTCCTGAACCACCACAACCTATTCTTACTCGTTGGGGAACATGGTTAGAGGCTGCATTTTATTATCTTAAATATTTTGAGAATATAAAGAACGTGATTTTAGAATTCGACACAAAGGAAGCTGCATCTGCCAAGGTAAGCCGCTTGAAATTTCAGGATAGTCAAGTTAAAACAGATTTGGAAATTATTCAGAACAATTACGTGGGACTAGCGGATGCGATACAAAAACTAAAAAATTCTTCGGTGTCGTTAGTGGAATCTTTGCAAATAGTGCAACATGTTCACGCACAGCTACGCGCGATAGAAGACGCAAGAAATGTTTGTGTTTTAGAAAGGTTTGAAAGTGTTTTAGATAAAGACTCTGATTTTTGCACATTAAGACAAATTTGTGAAGGTGCGTCAACAGCACCGTTAAGTTATTTGAAAGATTATTTTACTTACGCAAATATAACGTCACTAGATGTAGAACGTTCGTTTTCGGCATACAAAAACACTTTTTCTTCACGGCGCACTCACTTTGCCGAAACAACTTTGGAAACATATCTAACGTTACAAATATTAAATAGACATTATCCACTTTGTGATTTCACAGAGGACTCTTAAAACAGTAAGTGTTTGAGCACGTATCACATTTAATTTATTTTGTGTAAACTTTTATGCGTCCGCCACTGGCTTTCAGCGCAGTTGCGTTGCTCTAGTCACCATGCTACACAACATGCCCATTCATCGAATTTAAATCCACATAAAGATACTTTCTATGTCGATCTTTGTGAGTAGTTTATTGGAGCTAATATTCCATTTTCAAAAATTAAATAATAATATTTTTCGAACTTTCCTGCAAAAATATACTGATAAACATATACTCGATGAATCAATGTTGTATGTTAGATCTTGCACTTCCAATAATTATTTATGCGTTAGCGCTGATGAAACTACTGATCTACTGGGACACTTTGCAATTAATGTAGTTGTAGAAATCCTTCATCCAAATCAATCATATCAACCGTATCTAATTGCAAGTAAAATTGTTCCTAGACCCTCGGCAGACAACGTTGCAAACGTTACAATAGAAAGTTTAAATAACTTATTTTTAGGAGATATTCAAACACGGGCGAATGTAATATTATTTGTTAGTGACGCAGCAGCAACCATGTTAAAAACTGGAAAAATACTTAAAACATTATATCCAAATATGATCCACATCAAGTGTATAGCTCATGCGCTACATCGCATTTGTGAATCTATTCGTACCGAATTTCAGCAATGTGATAGGTTGATAAGAAATTGTAAGAAAATTTTTCTTAAAGCTCCATCGAGAGTTTTACTATATAAGTAGTTACCACAACTTCCTCTTCCACCGTCATCTATTATTAGGCGCTGGGGAACATGGATTGAAGCAGCGTTATTTTATCATAAAAATATTAAGGATATTTCTCCTGTAATTAATAATTTAAATAATGACGCAATCAGTATTGAGGTATGTAAAACTGTTATGCAAAATCCGCAATTATCAACTGAATTGCAATTCATTGCAAATAATTTCAGCAAACCACCGGAATATGTTAAATATTTTGAGCAAGAAAATATTCCATTGTAAGAATCTCTAACATTTTTAGATTCAATTCGAAAAGATTTCGAAAATATTCCAGGTGAATTTAGATGCCGCCTCAAGGAAAAAATTGATAATATATTTTCTAGAAATCCAGATTTGAGTACTCTACGGGAAATATGTTATGCTACTTTTTCAAATGATGAAATCAAAAGTAAATATGAACACCTTGCTAATCCTTTTTTTTTGCCCCGTAACAATTTGTGATGTAGAACGATCGTTTTCTCGTTTAAAAGATATATTAACGTCAAAACGTTGTCGTTTTACCGACGAAAATTTAGAAAAGGTTTTAATAACCAGTGCTAATATAGCATATATTTACAAAGATATTGAACGATAACTTCGAGTAATTGTGAAGTCTAGTGTATTTTACATTGCAATAATATAAACGTAACAAATAAACTTAATGCGACTATTGCTGTGGCAATCTACATACAGATGTTACTTCTATGCGACCTACGATTGCTTACTTTTATCTTGTGATTGTCTACGAAAAGTACCCAATCACGAGCCAAATGTTTAGCGCCCGCTTTTAAAAACGCCTCTCCTATAAAGAAAAACAGTGCCTCAAATAAATTACCAAAGTAAACAAAATTCGATCGATATTAACTTGTTTATTTTAAATATACGTATGTGGTATATTTATATAAATTTGCAGTAATTGACCTAATACCTAAAATGTTTATCCTATACCAATTTGCAGTAAGTTAACAGATATTTCAGTCCATGGAGCATCTCACAATGTGCACCCTCACCATCTTCCATGGAGCGAGGAAAACTACAAGCACCTCACTTTGAGAGTTTTCAGCCCCAGAGCTCGAACTCGGGATCTAGAGACTAATAGCCAAGCGCTATCAGTCTCAATAAAATCATTTGTTTCCCTTTGCAATCTGGAACAATACTTAAATTTACAAAAAATCCTACTTCTAAAAGTAATTAGAAAAATGCTTACGGTTAGCAGTACGTCAAAAAACAGATTCTTCCATTTAAAATTTCCCACTTTTAAATAACGTCTTCGCATACCTTGTATATAACAAAAAATACGGTAGCTCTGCGTAATGGTATATCGAACTTTACAGCATAAAATTTGAAAAGTGCATTAGAAAACACGAAAGGGTTTGTAAAAAGCAGACGTTTCTCATTTTGGCTGCACGCGTCAAACACAAAATCAGTTTCATATACATATGTAGTTACAGCGAGCCTGAATTAAACTTAATTTAACATTTTACATAGAATTCAAAAATCTAATAGTGTGTTATTTGAAATAGGCAAATTGGTACTGACTGGGCATATAATTGGAAGCCAAATATATGTCCAAATATTTTAAGATTTATCCAATTAATGCTTTTCAAGATATCAATAGTTGCAATTTCTGGTGGGACACCTTGCATAAATATACTGTATTTTGAAATTAGTTCGCCGTTAGGAATACTGTATAAATTGGAACTGGTGTTAAAGTAAAGTTACAACTCAATACCTCATAGTCACTTTAAGAATCTAATTATAATACATATTTACAATCTATAACCACAAAAAGAAAAACATCAGACATTTCCACGAATTACGTGAATTGCATTGTATGAAAATGACACATTCAAACATTTTAATTCACTTAGAGAAGGAAGATATTCCGGATCTATCTAAAGATACAAATACTTTCAGTAACGACATATTTATTCGAAAAAAAAACCTTCCTTTATCTGAAAAATAGTAGTTTGGCAAACATTAGAACTTGTTCTGCAAGCTTTAGATACTAATGCTATGTAACCGGTCTTAGATGCAGCACCACCAATTTATTTATTAGATTACAAAACAATGGTTCTATAGATCATTATTACATTTTCATACGATTTTCTTAAAACCATTGTTGCTATCATAAGTAAAGTATGTACAATTACCTGTTTTTCAAATTATATTAATTTCTTTCTTTGACGTTAAAAGTTTTTGGTAAGCAATTATTATTAAATAAATATGATAGCCAAATTTTTATATTCCAAGCAGTACCTCAGACAATCCCACTAACAAAAGTTGTTGGTTTTCAACATAATTGTTCCTTAATAAGCTGGTTCGCGCCTTTCTACGTATATAGTGAAACCGTTTATATACTAAAAATCACACATGAACAGAATTACCGAAGAGACCACCAACTTTTTACGTCTACATGAAACGACTCAGATAGAACTACTCACTTACTAATCTACACCGAGTTATGTATGTAGTAAGTGTTAAGGAGGACAATATATTGTCAGGTTCATAAAAAAAGAAAAACTAAGATCCAATTGTTCTATAGAATATGTTTTGCGGAGAATATTTCGATATCTATCGTGCAGCAGCTTAATGCGAGTAAGCTAAGGTAAATTTAAATAACTACAATATTTCACCACCTTCTTATTTTCCGGGCTAAAACCGCGTCGTTGTGGTTACTTCTATGGGATATCTTCAGAGATTCTGTTCTTGCTGCTGGTATTACTGCTGCTGCCACTACACACTGTCTGGCGACTATATCTTTCTGAGAGGGTTTATATAGGACTCGGTTTTGGGTCAATGGAGCCTGAATGTTACGGATCAATGAAGCGTAGTTGGTATTTCCGCGTATGATGTAAGAGGTAGACATCTTCGCGATTTAAATTGTTGGAGTGTTTGAAGATTTCTGTAGATTTACGGATTTTTCTACTGTAATAGTGAGCGTTGCAAGACAATATCTGGATTTGGCGGCGAGTTTCCAGTCTATACTCAGCCAGCGCGGATACCGATACACGCAACCACCACGTACAGCGCTCATGCTCAGAAACACGAAGGCTGACCGATCGCTTTGTTTCGCCGGTGTACACACGAACATGGAATCTGGTAAGTACAAGGGACTTCCAGATGATTGCAGTCTTTGATGTAGTTTAAAAGCTTGGGATGGGGCTTGACGATGGTTTTTATGTTAAATCTACCACCAGCGGCAACGGAAGCCCTGAAGATGTCCCACGGGAGTGTGGACGAAACGGATATAGAATAAACCACAACGATGTGGTTTCAGCCCGGAAACCAAAAAGATTGCAACATTTGTTTGCCACATATTCAAATGTTGATCTTTACTATCTGTAAATCAAATAAAATATAAATACATATCACAAACGTATTTGTATTTGTGATTTAAATGAAACAGTTAATAAATATCTTACAATTACCATTCAACATAATATAAAGTATAAAACAATACGATGTAGTTAATGTAATGATGTAAAACTAATACGTTAAATGAGCTTTTTGAATTAAACATTTTTATATAGTTACATTTTAGATTTACTGTTTTTTCAATGATGATTTTCTTACAGTATGGGAATCTACTTCACAAGAATAAATGGAATCATTTCATTGTTTCAAAAAAGAATAATTACATAACGGTATGGCATCATGGACAATCTAAAAACATCTTAGAATTTCAAGACCAAGATGTTCCTTATAAAGTAAACTACGTTATTGTAAGAACTGAAGGAGAAGATGTCGGTTACATGAAGGTTCACAAAGGTATATCTGCGTTAGTTGCAAAATTATCTTTAATTTGATAATTATTCTTAAAATTCCTATCTTTTACTGTGGGCTCAAATACATAATACTAAAAATATGCGTACATGTAATGTTCCCTTATAACAATCATCGCTAATATTAATCTTGAATTAATGCAACAAAGTGGAAGATAGTAAGTGAACGGGTTAGTGAATCCACATGCGAATCAAATACTGAAAATATGCGCACATATAATGTTTCCTTATACTTCAAAAACAATCATAGTCAAATATTAATCTTGTATTAATGCAACAAAGTTTAAATTAGGGAAGTATTCGTATTTTTCCCCAAACCTCTCGGATATGATACCAGGTAAAGGGGAATTTGAAGTTGCATCGTGCGTTATGTCGTTATAATAGCACATCATGCATGTGATTTTTTAGTTTAACTACATTTTTTTATTCTAACTACGGATACATCTATGTATGGCTAATAATTCTCAGTACTTGACTATAAAAAGTATAGCAACTCACGGCACAGCATATTATTATAAAGACTATGAAGACCATAAAACTAGTGTATTGGCGAGGTCTTTTGATTAAACTACTCAAAAGAGATCATCATAATTCATGTCATTTTTCACAAAAATAGATATAAACACTAATGCAAAAGTAATTTTGAAATGACTAAATATACGATCACTTAAAGGAAGGAATGAAATCCCTAAACATTGCAGAGTATATGATATTAGTGAACTACTGCAGAAATAAAACGCGGGGGATACGGACTATCGAAAACTACCATACGAACAATATATATCTATCAGTAAAAAGTTTCCATTCGCAAATGAAATGAAAATTGCAAGAGCATATTCGAGAAACCTGAAAACTATTTTTGTATCAGTTTATCGTCCTCCAAATAGAAGCACAGAAATTTTCCAGGAAGCAATGAACGAAATTTTATCTTCGATATAAATCCTAGCAAAGTTACATTTGCATGTTAACATTTGGCTTACAACAAGTATTCCCCGATCCCATCTGTATACAAGGTAGCACAAAGATTCCTAAGAAGGGTACATCAAAAAAAAAATAGCGACGTATACAAAGTTACCTTTGCTAGAAAGTCGAAGATCCGTTTAAACAATTCTCGATTTTCCATGAAAATATGATTGCTTGTTCCAGTGTCAAGGGGTGACTTGCGGGGATTGCAAATGCAATGGTTATCAGAAGAGTTAAAACAAACGAGAAACATATTAGATACATTAAATGCAATTGTTATGTTATGGTTATGAACAAGAAAAAAAGATGGATCTAGTGTATTTAGATCACAGCAGACTTTGTAGTAATATTGGAGAGCCCATCACTGGTCGTCACTACCTTGGCATACGCTAGGATGTTGCCCAAGGAAATCGCCCTATCCGTCCTTTTAGTTGACGCCAGCGTAGGACACTTGCAGAGGAAGTGTTTCACTGTATGGTTCTCAGCCTGGCAGCCCCTGGATGACAAGTCTCCGGTTAATCCCATCTTGAAGAGTTGCTTCTCTAGCTGTGTAGTCGAACCCAAATACAATTATTAATCGGATAGCATAACCATCCCAGCTGCAGCAACCATCCAAATGATTTAAAGAACAGTATGGAGAAAAGATACAAAAGAAGAAAAAGCGGGCAGTGATCAAAGATGTACATGAAGCTGCTCAAAGGAATAAGAATAAGGCCATACGGAATATTATGATATCTGAATCTGTAAGGACGATTTTAATATATAATTTGCTAATGTAGCGAAAGAAATAACAACTATTTCTAGTCCAGTAATGCATGCAAGCTCACTGATACAATCTCAGAGCTTGTAATCACCACCATCACTGTTTTTAGAGCCTGTAACGGAAAGCGAAGTAAACAGTAAGATGAGAGATATGGATGGGTTTAATATTGAATTACTAAAGAAAAGTATGTATTGGAGTATCCGTTATTTAAATAATAATGTTATTTTGAATCGCATACCCGCTAATTCTTTACCTTACGGAAGATATAGAACTGTAATAAATTTATAACATTTGTACAAACAAATAAAAATGAGAGAATTTAATCGCTATTTATTGACAAAGCTTTACTTATATTTAAAAATTATAGAAAAATATGTTTCGCCATTAATTTATTAAACCATCCTGACTAGTATGTCGGTTTGAATATTTTTGTACAATCCGGGCATAACCATCGACGCTCTTTCACCAACTGTTTAGCTACAACTTCTAATGAAGCACATAGGTATATCTTTTGCAAGAATACAGAACATGTCCATCTAGTGCGTAGGTGGAAGGTAATTCCTTTCCTAAGCAATTTAGGAAATTCTTCGAATATAAATCATTTGGAGTCTAATCTTACATAACATATAATTATACTCAAGTACACAGGATGTCCAGTTTCCACTGCACACGATATAGGCTAGGTTTTTTATATGAGATAATTTGAGATTTTTTCAAACTGCCGATATTTTTTTAATAACTGATATGTGCTTTAGTTGATGGAATAGTGATTCAAATTTTATTCGACTGAGTATTCCTTGGAGTTTTCAGCGGTACATCGAAGAAGTTTTCAGATCCAACCACATTCTACATATAAGATGACCATTGAAATCGCTGCTAAGTTTCTTTTTTTTTTTACTGGAGCACCATGTATGTTTTTCTAGAAAGTCATAGAGGAACTCTTCTAGAAACCTTTTATAAATATTTCTCTAAACCTAAAATGCGTCCTTCTTTAGTAAATTAAACATGACATTACACAAGTTTTTCCTTTAAATAGGAGTTCGACGAAATACTGTAAATTTTTGTTTTTCTAAAGATATTCATTAAACAAAATTGGTACAATTCCAACATTGCTCGAAGTGACCATCATTTTTCAACATCCATTGTTTATTAAGTTAACAGCGCCTATAAATAATAAATAGCGAAAATAAGCAGACAAATGATTAGAGCTTACAATCGGCAGAAAACGAATAGGTATATTTAAACCATGGTACATTGAATTCATGTTCAAATTTTTTTTTTATATTAGCACTTATACAAGTGACTATAACGTTACGATCTGTTCACAATTTGAACAATGAGTGACTTGTTTCTAATCTAAATTACTACGTGATCTCTTAGTCTAAAGCCTTACTCAGTAGTAGTTTTTAGTTTTATTGTTACTTTATACACTATTTTATTGTGTAAACTACCGCACTGTACTCTGCTTTTTTGTGAACTCACTTCACTGCACTAACTCTTGAGTCGCCTCACTTGGTTCTTGAAGTCCAGGAGCTGGAGGGCCTCGACGTTCACGTGTTGATGGAGCTTCTCTTCATGGTTCCGAGCATACTTAGCGATGGTTTGTTTGACAGTATCAATTTCCAGATCATTGTGGATGTTACTGTTCTAGACATACCAAGGAGCATCAACGATATTTCTTAGCACCTTGTGCTGAAAACGTTGAATTATCGAACTACTGCTTTCGCTGGCGCAACCGCAAAGTTGTGATCCATAACTCCACACAGGCTTGAGAATTTGATTGTACAATAGTATCTTGTTATGGATTGATAACTTGGCGTCACGTCCAAGCAACCAGCACATTTTCTTATATCTGATTCCAAGTTCTTGTCTTTTCTTTTTTATGTGTGCTTTCCATCGCAGTCTTGCATCAAGGGCGATGCCCAAATATTTTGCAGTGTCTTCATACGGAACCTGGACATCATTTATTCTGACTGGGATATGTTGCTTCCTTTTATTTGTAAAGTCGATGTGAACGGACTTGGTTTCATTCAACTTTATCCTCCACTTATTTGTCCAGTTGTAGATTTTGTCTAAGGAAGTCTGTAGTTTTTGTTTTGCTTCTTCGTGATTATTTCCGACTGATAGGATTGCCGTGTCATCAGCAAAGGTAGCAATGGTGTCTTGACCCAAGTCAGGGATGTCTCTGGTGTAAAGCAGATATAAAACAGGTCCCAAAACACTCCCTTGTGGGACTCCAGCTTTGATTTCTTTCCATTCAGAATATACTTCCTCCTGCTTGATTCTGAAGCATCTCTCTGATATGTACGAATTAAGTAGTGTACAATACTGTTCAGGCAGGCAATTATGGAGCTTTTGTATCAGTCCTTTATGCCATACTTTGTCGAAAGCCTGCGCCACATCCAAGAAGATAGTGGAACAGACTTTTTTCTCTTCTAGTGCCATTTCGATGATATTGGTGATCCTGTGCACCTGATCAATGGTCGAATGGCTTGCTCTAAACCAAATTGATGTGTTGGGATTAGATTTCTATCTTCAATTATTGGTTTGAACCTTTTTAATAGCAACTTCTCGTATAGTTTAGATATCACTGGGAGTAATAATATTGGTCTGTACGACGTTACTTCATGTTGTGGTTTTCCTGGTTTCTGGATCATCATTACTTCCGCCACCTTCCATAACTTCGGGACGTACTGCAGCCTAAATGAAGCATTTATCAGATGAGTTGGTTTTCTAATTACTTTATCTGGCAGCTGTTTTAAGATTTCACCTGTGATGAGATCAAATCCAGGTGCCTTTTTCGGGTTGATATTGTGTTTTATCTCTGCTCCTACCTCCTTGGCAGTAACCGGTCTAATTGGCATTTTATCTGTTTTCACTTCTTCTTCTTGTATTTCTTCTCCTTCATTTGGTTGAAATGTGCTTTTGAGATGCTCAGCGAATCTTTTTGCTTTTTGTTCATTACTACGAGCGCACGTACCGTCACTATTCCTGACAGGAAAGTTCTGCATAATTGGTCTTTTAAGACGTTTAGTAGCTTTCCAGCGGGAGCAATCTGTTGCTTTTTCAGCCGTCAATTCACTGAGGTACTCTCCTATGGATTCTTGCTTAATACGCTTGATTTCTCGTTTTAGTTGCTGGGTAGCATTGTTCAAAGTGGTTTTATCTGCGGGATCTCTAGTTTGATGCCATTTCCGTCGCAGTTGTCTTTTTTCAGCTATCATATCTCTTATTTCTTTCGGATAGTTGTTGTCTTTAGTTCTGTGGGTAATAGTGGGTGTATTATCGCAAGCTGCTTGTTGAATGTTATTTGTAATCTTTTCTACAGCTTCATCCAATTCTTCAGGGGTTTTTAATGATCCAGAGAGGTTAATAGTCCTTTCTAGTTGTAGTTTAAAGCTAACCCAGTCTGTCCTTTTATTGGTTAGTCGAGGCGAGTTCTCATTTTGTATCATAGTATCGCTAAGGGTAAGGAGAATGGTGGAATGATCTGAGTTCATATCCCATGCTTCTTCCACATGGATATAGTTAGACACAATGCCTTTTACGACAAAGAAGTCAATTAGATCAGGGATCTTATTTGGGTTTGTTGGCCAATAGGTAGGTTTTCCTGTAGATATATCGTCACATTTCAGTCGCTTTGTTGCTTTCAAGAGTTCTTTACCTTTGTTTGTAGTCAGTCTGGAACACAAATTCACGTGCTTTGCGTTAAAGTCGCCTCCTATGATGAATCTCTCTCCTTGATTCACCAGGAAGTTAGTGTACTTTTCATCTTTTAGAGCGTGTCGAGGTGGGCAGTATAGTGCTACAACAGTAACATTGTAGCTTTTTGTTGCTACGTTGACAGCTGTAGCTTGGAACTCTGCTGTCTGGAGTCCTATCTCTTGATAGTGTCTGTGGCCTCTGAATCTGATGTAAGATTCTCTGGTTAAGTGTGTTTCGGCTATGAAACACACATCTATCTTTTCTAGTTCAAGAACGGCCTGCAATTCTTGTTGATGGTTTTGGAGCCTGTTAGTGTTCCATTGCATTATGCGAAGTTGCTTAGTCATTTTTGTTTTTTGGTGTCGCTCCTTGTGCGCGTTTTTCTAGATTAATAATTCTCTCATCCATCTTATCGAGTCTCTCCAGTATTTGTTGGAATCGTACTTCAGTAGATGCAGTATGTTTTTGTGATACTTTTTTGCCAGTATTACCAGTTTTTCCAGCTACAGCTTCACTGTACGTTCTATTTCTTGGTTTTCCTTCTCGCTGTTGCTTTGTTGGCGAAGCAGTACCTCGTTGTGGTTGTTTAGGTGGGTTAGGCTTTTTGGTTTGTTTTTGTCGGAGTTTTTGCATTTCTTTTGCAACCATACAGCCTCTGTAGTTAGCTGGATGTTCATCGCCACAATGCACGCATTTTGGTTTACCATCCCTAGGTTTATCACAATTTTCCGTCAAATGTTTGCCCGCGCATCTAACACATCCTGGTTCTTTACCACAATATTTCTGTGTGTGCCCATATGCCTGACATCGTTTGCATTGAGGTACAAGCTGATTCTTTTTCAAAGAGACTACTTCTACCCTCCTACCCATTATATCAGTGATTCCAAATATCTTATTTATATCTTCATCTTGCTTGAAGGTCAGCACAAACATGTTTAGTGGTTCTTTGGTGTGGAATTTCAACATAGGAGTTACTTCCATCAGTTTATATCCTCTTTTCCTTAAGTCATCTGCAATTTTTTCAGGTTTGCATGTATGGTGCGATGTTTTAGCCATAATTTTTATAGGTCGGTTCTGTTTGTTTTTATAGCTATGAAACGAATAGTTCTGTTCATCAAGCAATTTAATTACAAGCCTGTAGTATTCTCCATCTTGTATATTTATCTTCATATTTTCATTATTTATAATTTTGATTTGAAATCCTTGAATTCTCCCATCAAGCATTTCATGTAGTTTATTGTAGTCCTTGATTCCGTCTACAATAATTGGCGGTGGTAAGTTAGGTTTATTTGTATTATCAATATGATTGTTCTGGTTATTTTGCCCTTTTTGTTGTGGAACTTTTAGCGTATTCACTTCTATTTTAGATTTCTTCTTATTTTTAACGCGTATCCACTCGGTCTCTTTTGCCAGATCTTCGTCATCCGTTTCCTGTGCCTTATTCGTATTTTTTTAGTTGTTTTTGCATTGTTTGTATCTGTTTTTGCATTTGGGAAATTGTGTTCTGAAGACTTAACAGTTTCGGTTTGTTCTTTCCATGCATTGTAATAATTTTCTTCGTTAGTTGCTCTTGCTTCATTCTCCTGAATCCGGGCTTGACTATTTTGTTGCGTGAGCAGTACTTTACCAGTCGTAGTCGGCCTCGGTGAGCATTGCATCTCTTGCACGACAAATTCTTGTTGAATTGGTGTATTTAATCCCATATTGTGCCTGCATCATTGCACTTCTACGCGATAGTTGGTAGATCGCCAGATATCATTCGCGAAACATGATATCTTCGCACGTCGTATTCATTCATGTAAATACAATAAGAACAACAGAAATACGAACAATCACGGTCGTTTTAAGCGGATATAGTCATTAACACACTAAAATTTTTGTCCTTCCGAGAAAATCGGTCGTAATACTGCGAGCAGGTCAAAGCGTTACAACCCCTACAAAATACGGTCAACTGTCGAAGTATTATAAGTAACGCTGGCCACGAGCGGTACCGCGCATCGGCGTAGAATCAGTTCGGACCGAGAGGAACGGTAGTATTATTTCGTCTGCGGAGCAGTACGGACATTTTCACTGCCGGTCATTTGCGCAATTGTTTATCTGTCCTAGAAAAATTATGATTTCGTCAGCAAAACGACCGCGGTCGGACAAACTTCGAAAATTTATTGCAGAAATTCCAGATTTAATATATGAAGGTGCTAAAATTAAATGTGTAATCTGTAAAATCCCGTTAATGTGTTGGTCCAGACAACATTGTCTACGACACGTAAATAGTGAAAAGCATGTCTCAAAAAGAAATTGCGCACGAGACAATGAAAAATTTATATTTAATTTATGCGTTACGTTTATCGCATGTAATATACCGTTTAATTTACTATGTAAGGAACCATTTATCTGCTTTTGGAATAACTATTCGGAGTGCAAATTACCAAGTCGAACATCGTTACGAAGAATTGTGCCATCTGCGCGCGAACATATTGAACAAAAAATAAAATCGGAGTTGAAAGATCAAAAATTGTGGTTATGTGTCGACGAAACAACAGATCAGAAGAAACATTCTGTTCTTAATGTAATGGCACGCAAATTGGAACCTCATCAATCGGCACCTTCAATTCTATTAGTCTCCAAACGAATACAACAGTGTACTGCCGAAGTAATTTCAAAGTTAGTGTTAAATACATTGGACAAGTTTGAACTTTCAACAAACCAACTCTTGATGTTAGTGAGTGATGGTGCTACAAACATGCTTTCTGTAGGCCGGTCTCTTAAAAAGCATTCTGCTAATTTGTTACACATTACGTGTAAAATTCATGCTCTCAATCTTGTGGCGGATAGTATCAGAAAATGTTATCCTGAGGTAGACGCTTTAATAGCGCATACCAAAGCAGTATTTGTCAAATCACCGAAACGTATTCGCGAATTTCACAGACTGTGCCCCGTATACCAGAGCCACCAGAACCTATTCTAACTCGTTGGGGAACATGGTTGCAGGCCGCGTTTTATTATCATAAATATTTTGACAATATTAAGAACGTGGTTTTACAATTCGATACAAAGGAAGCTGCCGCTATCCAGAAAAGCCAGTCGAAATTTCAAGATAGTCAGGTTAAAATGGATTTAGAAATCATTCACGACAATTACTTCGGGCTAGCAGATGCAATAGAAAAATTACAAAATCCTGCGGTGCCGTTAGAAGAATCTCTACAAATAGTGCAACATGTTCACTCACAGCTATGCGCGATTGAAGACGCAAAAATGTTTCTGTTCTAGAAAAATTTGAAAGTGTTTTTTGAGAAAAATTCTGATTTTGGCACATTAAGACACATTTGTGAAGGTGCGTCAACAGAATCGTTAAGTTATTTGAAAGATTATTTTACTTACGCAAATATTACGTCACTAGATGTAGAACGTTCGTTCTCTGCATATAAACGCATTTTTTCCGCATGCCGTACTAGTTTTGCCGAAACAACAGTTGAAACATATCTAATGTTGCAGATATTTAACAGACATTATTCACTTTGTGATTTCACGGAGGACTCTTAAAATGGTAAGTGTTTGAGCACGTGTTATTTAATTTTTATTTAAAAGATGAGCGAAACTATTTGCGGCAGCAAAACATCTCTATTAGCAGAATAATTCTAGTGGAACGCGAGGCCTGGTCGACTCTACGCTACTGCGCGGTACCGCTCGTGGCCAGCTTTAATTATAAGTATTATAGCAATACTAAAGTTATAATAATCAATCACTCCTCCACTAATTGAGGGTAACAGAAATGGAGATTTCAGTGACCCAAAAATTTGTTGAGCCAAGTGAATCCTATTATAAAGATAATCGAAAGAATAAAAAAAATGCCAAAAAATCAGGGCGTGCCTGCAAGCGACGACCGTTGACACGAGACTATGTTCAAATAACATACAGACAGTTGTTTGACAAATAGCGCCATTTAGCTAAGTAGAAATGTTCATGAAAAGTATGCGGAAAATGGCAATTACTTCGAGTAGATATCCAAATTGTACCCACAAAATGAATTTTACAGCACAGCCACCAAAATCACACCTGTGCCTTGCCCAATAGCAATCATTAACATGATTTGTAGGCTCTCTCCAGGGGGAGCAAACCGCATAGATCGTTTTTTTATGATTTAACCAGTTTCTCAGACTTGAAGCGCATGTATTACAGCAGATATGTGGGGCCCAATGTTTGTTTTGATCCCTTATTTTGCAACCGAAATAAAGCCGATATGCCTGTTTTATCAATGGAGTAATAGACCGCTTTTGAAACGCAAAAGTCACCTCACCACAAACATAACAGAAGTGATCTATTCAATTAGACTCACTAACTTCGGCTGACTAACCTCTCCGCTTTGTAGCAGCTTATATACCCAAATACGGCTTCTAGATTTTTAGAGAATATTCGAGAAGATTCGAGAATTTTCTATTCAATTCCATAATATTCACGATAGTGGCGTTTGTCATTTGTTTGTATACAGGGGCTGTTCAGTACAAGGCGGACTTGCGGTTACAGTGTTAATATATGTGGACACATGACATCACGTATCTCTAAAACTTGAACTAATATTAAAAAGATAAGTTTATTTTTGGTTTTAGCACACCAAAAATAGTAAGATTTGGTCAATTTTATTTTAGATACATTTTGGCTGTTGTCCAGTGAATTATGTTAAAGATCGATTAGAATGACAAACAACACAGAGTATCGGCATACTCACCACACAAAATATTATTAATTAATTCGGAACAGCTGTTTCAAAGGCTCACTGGGCCCCCATTTTCAACCGAGTTACCGAATAAATCTGGATTTATTACTGGATGAAGAAAGTAAATGTATAATAATATGCCGGCGTTCTATTTAAAATAACCATGAATGTGCTTGGTTTGCTTACGTATCACTCACCTTATAGGGCAATATTTTTGAAAGACACCTTATGGTGTCTTTTATATTATCTGAAAGTTTTGACCCCCTACCATTTACGCACTAGAACACATTCCCAGAAGATTGATACATCTGCATATGTTTAGTAGGCAGAAGACAATATGAACTTGTCGTAAATGCCTAGTAGAATATCCTTGCTATAGCTAAAGATTATATGATATGAAGTGTATATAATCTTGATATTGTGAATGCAGTAATAAAGAAAAATAATAACATAATATTTTCACTTTTCGGACTTCAGTACGGTGTAGTTTTGTAACCACATAATAAAGATAAATTTTCTCATTGCATCCCTTAAATAGCCACGATATTCATCATCTCATTATTTGGAAATACTTTGGAGATACTGAGCTATCTTTTTAAAGGGCTAATGCTTTGAATTTGAGTAATTGAATTTAATAACAAAATAACCAATAGCAAAAATCCCTTGTGCTCTAATTCTGAATCAAAGTTGCGCTAGAATATTAACCTCTTTGAACAAGCTGAAGAAATCTCACCTGCAATTCACATTTCGATTTACAGTTACCCTGTGCAGATTCTTCAATGTATTCTCCAATTATTTATCTCATAGAGGCATCGCTAAGAGAACAGTCTAACAACATCACTGCCTAGCGTAATCTACGTTCTTCACTGGCATAATATTTATGTTACAGTCACTAAAATATCAAGAATGTACACAAAAGCGTGTATAGATAAATGTAAAATAAGTGTTTATATAATTATCCATACTGAACTACATCTACAATATCTAATGTTCAAATTGTGTCAATTACAGTGAAGTCGTTATATTCAAAAGGAATAGGAACTGCACACATACTAGTAGCCGATAATACAACACCTTCTTGCGTAAGTTTGTATGCCAGAATCTGTAGCCACTGTTCTCTTCGTGCTTGGATATCAAATGCGAACAACAACAACATTCAGGAACAAACGGTGGCAACTACTGTACTAAAACTTCACACTTTCTAAAACCAATTAAAGACAAGGATTGTTTTTAGTCGGAGGACTGGCAAAGGATAATTTTGAAGAGCGAATCAAACCAGAAAATTGCTCGTATCTCAGTAAGGGCCGAATTGAATAATACTGAAGATAACAACTCGTTTTGGTACATTAGTAGTACTATACAAAACTGCGACGAACAAGGTAAGAGTAAAATACTTATTATTAGTGAAACATACTGCTTCTAATTCTAATAATCTGGAATAACAATACCGTTTATTTCATACTGTAGATAAGTATATACATGAAAAAGCTGTAATTGCAGCCTGTCCACAACAAGAATGTATAAAACAAGTTCATTTTATTAATTACTAACAAAATTAATCTTACAGCTGGCGCACCAAAAAAACCTTACCCCAACGAGCGCGCGTGATAATTTTTATCATGCACAACATATTGATTGATAATACGTACAACAAATTAAATTTGGGCAAATTTGACGTTAATATTAATTGCGAACATCAATTTTACGATTGTCATATATATTTACTTAAAAAAAAATCAAATAAGCAATCAATTTCAGGAACACCACCGATACACATAGACACATATTGTAGTGGGATATTGGGGTGAAGTGCGTGCGCTTGCATCCAATATTATTAATTTATAATTATGGTTTAAATTTTCAACTAATATCAAAATTTAACTTCTTACTTTCACAATTTGAATAATCTTTATATCATTACTTTTTTGTTCTTAAAATGAACAAAAAAAGGAAGTTCTTAAAATTGCAGGAAATAATCACTCACAACTTATTTTCAAGAATTTACCTTTCAATTACATTTTTTTGTCAAAAACACCAAAATCATGCGGAACATTGTCTACATCGGAATATAATCATTAAAATCCATAATATCGTTTGCATCATCACATACCATCATCAATAGGCCAACTATTAAAATATGGAATTCCTTAGATTAATCCTAGTGGAGACGGGTAAACAAACAGACACAATACATTTTTTCCGACAGAAGACAGTGTTTCAATAAAGGTATTTAGAAATTAATTTTAAAACAAATACAGGGTGTCTCACGATCGATATATGAAGGAGTACACATTGGAAAATAATGAACACTTGGTAATATACTAAAGCTTACATGCATTATTGAAGTGAAATATTTTCAATTATCTGAAACGTCCGCTTAAACCAGAAATGTCTGTCAACTTTTTTATTTTAAATAGAACACCCTATATATTATTACAGTTTTGAGTTTGCTAGTTCGATTTTAAGGTTTGTTTGATAAAACAACTATATTGCTATTTCTAACCATATTTGAAATACTCGCATTTTTTGAAATTTTTTGACAAATGGACGAGTGCACTTTTATAAATGTGAAAGCGTTCAACTTGGAAAACTGAAATTTTGCAGAACTGTTGGCCGTATAGGGTAGGATTAGAAACCGAATAGAGTTTTAGAAAACATTATACAACGTGTTCGATAATTACGATTAAACTCTCAAAAGGAAAAAGTATTAAAATTTATTTTGTTTTTAATACAACTATCTCTTTTTCTCTTTTTTATCAAATAGCTTGTACAGAAAAATAAAAAAAAAATCCTATCCATTACGCATCTAAAATGGATACCTTTCATGATATTTAAGAAAATGTGTATTGTAACACAATTTTCTTCCAAAAAAGAAGAGTACTCACTAGATAATTGAAAATATTTTGGTTCACTAGTATCCATAGGTTCTAGTGTATTACCAAGTTTTTAGAATTTACCAATATATACTCTTTCATATTCGATACAGTTTCTCCTGGGACGTCCCGCATTAAGTATTTCAATCATTAAACAACATCAAAAGAAGTTTAAAATCATTTGCAAAAAAAGAAAAAGAAAAAGTTGAACCCAAGAAGATAGGAAAGAACGAGTTGAAGGGGATATTACTTCAGAAAATTGATTGAAGAAGATTTAGATCGTACATAGATGAAAATGTAGCTTATGTGGCTTCTTAAAGTGTTATCCCATTTTGGAGATGTCCAAGTTACCATTACGGAACAATCCAGCATTGATGAAGAATGCATATGTCACTTAGTTTTCAATTATAAAAAATGTCAGCGCGTTTAAATCATACTAACCGCTCGGTATCCACAAAAACAGAAACGGTCACCAAACACAGTTAAACGAATAATACAGAATTCGAAAAACTTCGGATCGGTCAAGGCAAAAATTCAAAGGCATAGTTCTTGCGAATTTATTCTAAACGGTCTCAAGAGCACGAATTATTTTTGGACAACATTATCTGGACAAATGAAGCCAAATTTACAAGAAATGGTCTGCTAAACCGGCACAATTCTCATTGCTGAAGCAATTCGAATCCCCACGTATTTAGAACACAAAACAGAAGAGTTGACAATTTAACGTTTTGTCAACGCTGCATTGATTCCTAGTAGTCATAACTAACTGGATACTTCCAAAGTTGGATGACATTTTTAAAAACTACGTAAGCTACATTCTCACTGCTGGGTACTCTTTTTTTTGGAAGAAAGTTGTGTTACAATACACACTTTCCTGAATATCTTGACAAGTATTCATTTTGGAAGTGTAATGAATACGACACTTTTTTGTTTTCTTGTAAGAGCAATTTGATGAGAAAGAGAAAAATAGGTAGTCGTATTTAAAAAAAATAACTTTTGACAGTTTTTCCATTTGAAAGTTTAATCATAATTGTCGGACACGCTGTATAATGTTTTCAAAAAATTCATTCAGTTTTTAATCTTGCCCTATACGGTCAACAGTTCTGCAACATTTCAATTTTCCAAGTTAAACACTCACAGTTATAAAGGTTCACATGTTGTCCATCTGTCAAAAATATTCAAAAAATGCCAATATTTCAAATATGGTTAGAAATAGCGACATACAGTTGTTTTATCAAATAAACCTTCAAATTGAACTAGGAATTCAGTATATAGGATATTCCATTTAAAATGACAAGTAATTCGATATATTCATGTAAAATGAAGTTTATTTGTATTAAGTATTTTCGACAAAGGTACGTATGTGTCACGTCCTTGTGTGGAAGAACGTTGCAACGAAGAATAGAAAATTGCCCTCATAAAAAAATCGTTTGTAGCCTTTATTTACAAAAAACAAAATAGTGATAAATTTTATCACAGCGCGTCGCCGAAGGGATAATACATAAAACTATTAAAATATCTTTTCCTGTTATTAAACTGTTGCAGTGATTCCGAAGAAGAAAGGGAAGCCGACAGGATGCTGCTTCGTATTAAAATACCCTGAGCTCAACATATGTTCGACATATTTCAAAGACAATAAAATGGACGATACAGGTAACAGAAATTGCGTATACCATCTGGGAAAGAGATTCATAAAGAAATGCTCTTCCCATACATACAACGAATAACGAAAAGTTGTAATACAAACAAGTTTATGATGCTCTGCGCACGGAAAAATTACTTTACACGCAAAGCAATTTCCAGGTGTGCAAAGCATCATAAACTTGCATGCATTACAGCCTTAGGAACGCGCACCCCACTCCTCAGTTTCAACAAAAGTTTACAAATTACTATCAGCCAACTATTATACGTACTCGACATCAATGCAGATTTTAGGAAACACATACATCGTATTTGATTATTTTGTCCATTGATGAACTCCAACGATCGCTGATTGTTTCTAAATATATACTTAAATGTAATATTTAAAAAGAAAAATTATGAATGCCGAAAATAATTATATTTTTCATCTCCAAATATCCAACATATTAAATATTCAAATATGTAATAGAAAATGCATAACAAATGCACTAATTTTCAAAAATAAATTTAATTCCAAAGCAAAAAATACATGTTTTCTAAATCTACTTTATGGAACTTTATGTCAAAATGAATCGCATTTGTATGTGTAAAAATCCAACCGAACCTGTTATTTATAGTAAGTGTGCAAAGCTATTTCGCAATATAACTACAAGATACAAACAAAACAAATCAAAAATGGCTAAGGAGACAAAGATCAAGAGGTGCAACGATAATCAAATAAATAAATAAACCCCGGAAATAACGCATGATTAGAGTCTAACGCGATGCTCTAACGACAGCGGTTAGATTATTAATGATGCGTTTACATAGGGTATAGGGAAAATTGTGGTACAAATGCTAATGATGGAGGAATGAATAGCAAAAGGATCAAAGAAAATTAAACCGAGCTACATAAATGACAAAGCATTTTCAATATGATTTTTGTTTTATAGCAAATTATCATAGAAAGCAATAGAAAAGAACGCGTACGCGCAAAACATAGTTTCTTTAAATTTTATTCTATTTATCTTCATCGTAAAAGTATAAATGGGGGTCCCAATAGAAATGACTAATGTTTATCAAAAAAGAATACTATTATCTACGTAATTAGAAAGTCAAATCAAAGAAATGTCAAAGAATTATAACTAAAGCGAGGTAAGGTCTCTGCGCGGCATAGGCGTGCGCTTCCTTCAGTAAGTACAATACCAAAAAATAAGTAAGAAATCGAATATTAATAAAAGAAATCGAATAATAATAACAAAACCAATCAAGAATTATAATATCAGAAAAGCTGTGAAACACTCACCTACTTAAGCAAGTAGGTTGGCGATCTACATCGGAATTACCGAACATTAAAAGTAGAAGCACCGTTATCAGTATTATCATCCTCTGGATAAGAGTCGTAAAAAGTTGACAACATTAGATATATTTCCACACTTGTCTCGTTGAACGATGTTTGCCGTGGTGCAAAAATGTGTTTATATTTTAAAAAAGGTCGTTCGACATCTACATGCGTGATTAAAACACTCTTTGGATTCAGTTAACGGATTAGTCGATGCACTATCATAAATTTGTTTTAATGTGATAAAATAGGAATCTTTCTTTAACACACTCTCGAATTTTTCTAAAACGCGATGATATTTTGCGTCATGTATAGTGCGTAGCAGTGTATTCATTTCGTCAACTATTTGCAGTAACTCCACTAACGACAACGCTCTATTTTGTAATTGTTCTACTGCATCATGCAATGCTTTGTAGTTGTTGCGAATAGTTTGTAGCTCTGTTTCAACGGAAATATCTTGAAATTTTGTCTGGCTCCCCTTAATAGCTACAGCTTCGGCAGGATTGAATTGTAGAATAACAGCTTTTACTTGTTTGAAATCTTCAGCATAATAAAAAGCTGCCTGCAACCATGTTCCCCAACGTATAAGAATCAGCTATGGTAGTTCACGAATACCAGGACACTGTGCGTGAAATAGTACACTTTTCCAGCCGTTTACTAGCTAGTAACAGTGGAGATGTCGATTTAAAGGATCCAGTACATTATACATACCATTTGGTGATTTAATCCCATAACGACAAATATTAGCTACATATCAACAACCGTATTCTTCTTACATCGCGTTTTAAGCTCTTGACACTTGACGTTAGCTACAGTCACAAAAATTTATATTGTATTATACATTCTAAATCCTCATTGTTTGCTGAATTGGTTGTGCAATCAATTTATTCCTTTTCAGACCATGTGCCGGCCTTTTATTTCTGGGAAATTCGTCTTTGTTTGTGCAACACGCCCATTTTCACCACTGGATAGTTCCCCTTCTAAATATTTCTCTTTACAGAAACATTGATTTAATGATATTAATATCTAACAAACATATACAACGTGTTTATCTAGTGCATGGGTGAAAAGTAATTACTCCCCGAGCAATTTCGAGAATATCTGTTGAAATAAAAACTATTTGGACACAAGCTTTGCGTACCCTGGATACTTTTAACAGGGGAACATCCCGAACCCGAAAATTCAAAAAAATTTGGAATTTTGTGAACTTTCCTTTATCTAAAAAATAGTATTTTTGGGCAAATGTTAGAACTTGTACTGCAAGCTTTATGAAGATACTAATCCTATGTAACCGGAGAACCGAACAATTGAAACTTTGTGAGCAAGTAGTCCACACACAAGCATGTTGGAAAGTATTTTCCTTATCGGCTCAATCTCGTTTTAAGAGGGTGAAACTACCCCTGAAGGTTTAGTAGATTTTCAGTTTTCTTAAAATAACTCGGCAATAGCTGGAACAAATACATCACAACTATATATTAAAATAATCATTTCATCGAGCTCTATCACATATATGCAAATAGTACCCTAGTTTCATTTAAAAAATTGTTGGTGCTCTCCCCCATCCCTTCGATAAGGAGCGTATTCAAATCCAAGTTATGTATGTTACGGAGCTCTTTGAACAGTTAAAAACATATCTTATTTTATGTAATATAGGTATAAAAAAAGAAATGGGGAGAATTATGTTTTGTACGTTAATATATAAGACTGACAAGGGAACACCGGCAACCCGGACTCCCCAAAAAAATTGAAATTTTGTGGATTTGTAGAGGGCTCCAAGGTAAGAACATCCCACTTATTTTTATCGGCGGAATCCTCCGTAGGTGGAGTGGAGGGTGCTCTTAAGAAAAACTACCCGTTTATATTTGTGCAAATATCTCGAAAACTATTGGAGATATTGAAAAAAAGTTAGACAAGTTTTTAATTGTTTGAAGAGAACTAAATAATAGCATAACCCTTATTTCAAATAGTATTAATTTTAATAGAAAAATTACCCTCACCCCAACCCTTTTTGAAGTCCAAAATTTTTAATATCGGAAAAGAGGGGCTATTTCATACTGAATTCAACCTTATACATTGTTATCATTGAGTTTTACCTTTCATTCCAGAAAAAAATATTTTGTCATGTGAAATGTGTACCAGAGGACGTACTATTTATTATAATTGAATATGTAATAACAGTTTTGCAGTAGGATGTTCAGAGTTAGTTATCTAACCATACTAACTTTATCCGGTTGTGTTACTTTAATATCAACAATATTACAAACATTTTTTATGATGTAAACAAACATACCGATTTGGGAGTTGGGAAATTTGGGTTAGAGGAGAGAAAAATAATCATCTATAAATTGAATATTATTATAAATACCTCCGGAACTGAAATATAGCCGGAACTAATATAACAGAGTAACTAGTTGTTTTGCAGAATGACAAAGTTTACATTGCAATTTGTATTTGCAAACATATAAATTTCACACATACATACATATATACATTCATATTTTATTTTCTTTCAAAGTTGCAGCGTTCATTAAATTATAATGTCTGAACCTTACAAGATAAAAATGCCTTACATTTATTGTACAGTGGTATACAAAAGAATTAGTACATTTATTAAATAATATAACATATATTATATATATACAGGTATCGCCAATGTTATCATACGTACTTATATAGTACATTACATGCATAACATACTTATACAAATGTTATTCAATATAGTGGTTAATAATGGTAATCTAAAAAGAAATGTTTAAAACACAGATATTGCTTACACCAAGAACAACGTACAAGAGCCGCTTTCCACAAATAGTGCACAGTGGAGTGGATTGTGCAGTTTTGGCAAAGCAGAAATTTACTGGATTTTTCAAGGCACTTGGTCGCTCCGCAACATATCCACTTTTGCACCAAGAATACTTAAAAACACTAAAAAATCTCGAGACGAAAACTGATTATGGTTAAAGACTGTAACTTAATAATTTTATTCTATGATGCAAGTTTATATCGTGGCCCATCAAAATAACTTGGTCAGAAAAAGTTCTTACAAAATTTTTCCATAATCTAAAACCATAAACATCTAAGGGTTGAATTAATGCTGTCGTCTTCTTTGGAATGGTCAAAATATTCACATTTTTTGTCTTTTGTTGTCAGTGTAGATAGTTCCGCTGGACAGTGTCCACTCCATGAATCTAGTAGTTGTAAATTATTGGGACCAGCATTTGGCAAGAAAACATCTGTATACCATGTTTTGAAATGCGCGGATGTTAATTTTCCAGATGTAGATGCAGATATGTATACAAGTACCGCTTACCTCTTTCAAAACTAGGAAAAGTGGAGACAATAATCTTCCATTTGCGGAAATAGTAGGCATTATGGTATAACTATGAGTAATAGAATGCAGAGACTGTACAGTGACTTCAACGTGCTTTTCACCTCGTGGAAACAATGTAACGACCAAGTGTATTACCATATTAAACTACTCTCATCTGCATTAAAAATATAGTCTCTTCCAAGAGAACTAATATAAGGTTTTTACTTGATTTATAAATCTATCGCTTACGTCGCGTAATTCAGTTGTATCAGATACAGCAGAATGTGCAACGAATTTAGTTATTTTACGGGATACAATACCAAGCACCTGTTTAAAATGCCAGATCCACCAATGTTCAGCTTTAAAATTTGTATATCCAACTTTGTCTTTTGCCTCTAAAGCCCAACGTCGAATATTCATATCATGCACTATATTTCCTTGTGTTAGCGCGTCTTGAAATTGTGTAAGTACTTCTTCCGCGATATATCTTGCTTTTTCACTGTTGGTTCCTCCTCATTAACGCTATTTTCCCATCTATACAACTGCTGAATGATTTTACCTTTTTAAACTTCTGTTTAACACTTTCGAGTGTTTCGTCTTGCTTTCTTCCCACTTCTCCAAAATTCTACAGCTTCAATTTTATAGTTAGCATCTACAACGCTACCTCCTTCTTCAGGTACACATTCTTCCCAATTTTCATTAGCTTCTTCTTGAGATAGTGATTCAACAAACTGTGTTCATGTGGTTCTGAAGGCGATTCAAATTCCAAACTCATTTCATTTTCGAAACTAAACATACCTTCTTCAGAAGCTCTAACAATAATATCTTTTAAGGCGTCGTGCAGCTCTATTTCGTCTTGTGTCGTAAGAGTTCTTGCAATACTTTCAATTTTAAAAGTTATTTGTAACATGTACAGAATATTGGCAATGTTAACTCGTGCCATTCTTTTCGTCGCGTTTTCTCTGATTGTGAGTTCTCGAAGTGATTACTTTAATATTAATTATAAACATTTAAGAATGGTCGTATGCATATATATTATATGAACTTATCAGCAACTACGTGACAGAATTTTTCATTATCTATCTAAATATATCACTTCAAAACAATTCTATATATACAGGATGTTATTGATGTTTAATAAAATGATTTTAATACTAGACAGTAAGTATGAAAAAAATACGGTTACTTGTGTTTGACAATCCATTCTAATACTTATTAAATTACGCATACGAAAACAACAAATACTTTTTGTTGTTGTTATTGTATAATTCAGCAAATAATAACTACTCATACTAGCAGATCAGATCAAGTTTATTATCAGACGTCTAGACGTTTAGATAAATTATTATGAAATACTTTTTATTTCAAAAGTGTTATTTACATATGCATTTATTCAATTATAGTATAGTATAGTAAGTCCATTGGTACAACTTTCATATGACAAAATACTTTTTTTTTTGGATTGAAAGGTAAAACTCAATGATAACATGTATACGGTTGAATTCAGTATGGAACAGAACCTCCTTTCTGATATTTGAAAATTTTAAAGTTTCAAAAGGATTAGGGTGGGGGTAATTTTTCTATTAAAATTAATACTTTTTGAAATAAGGGTTATGCTATTATATAGTCCTCTTCAAACAATTAAAAACTTGTCTTAACTTTTTTTCAATATCTCCAATAGTTTTCGAGATATTTGCACAAATATAAACGGTAGTTTTTTTCTTAAGAGCGCCCTCCACCCCACCTACGGAGGATTCCGCCGATAAAATAAGTGGGATGTTTCTTATCTTGGACCCCTCTACAATCCACAAAATTTCAATTTTTTTGGGGAGTCCGAGTTGCCGGTGTTCCCTTGTTAGTAATGATAACAAAATTTCAGAAATGGAAGTCAATCTACCACTTATGTTTTTAAATTGACTTCGGATAGACATACACACATACCTTAAGGAAAATTATTTATTATTCCGTACGAGTTACCGCTTTCTGTTAATTACTAACAATAATGTTCTGCAGATTTTAAATGTCGATCAGATACGATTGGCAGAAATTGTTTGCCATACACGTCATTTGGTATAACTCCGTACACAAATTCGAAATTGTGTTACACCTTACCAGGAAACCAAATATCTTGTTCTTGTGGTGCTGGCTATTCACAATCATCGGATTGCTTACAGAGTAAGTATATTTGTTTACACTAATCTAGCTACAATAACACTTTTCCTTTCGATCCAGCATGTTCGCCTGGAACATACGGACACAATTGCAAAAGACAATGCGGAAAATGTGTTAACACCTGCAATCGCTTTAATGGAGGCTGCGAATGTGAGGAAAATTTCGTTGGAGAAACCTGTCATAAGCGTAAGTTAACCCGCATAAAAATTCTGCAGAGCACTATGTTGGATGCAGGTTCTCAACCCGAGCACCTAAAATTAAAACAATTAACTAATGCATAATTGCGTGTGTCTTTTTTGTGTTGCTCTATTTACCCAGTCCCGCATTCTTTCTGATGGAACTTGAGACATACTTATTGGAAATCACTGTCAGTTGAATCTTTAGAAATTTTGGTTACTCATTTTCTTTCCTATTCTGTGCAGTCATTTTTCTTCTTATTTCATTAGCACAGTTTTTTGCGACTGTTTGTTGTAACGGTTAAGCATGCATTTCAACGGCATAGACCGTAACTGAAAAGCAAAATTTAACTTGGCTCAAGGTTTTATGTTACGTGAATACTACCTTGTGCCGCCTACATCTAGTGCCGCCATTAAAAAATGTTCCACCTTAATTACGAAGTCGTAGAGCTTCTTTTGTATTCCGATTGAGGATATGTCTATTGGAAAGTGTTAAGTGCATACCTAAAACAGCACTATTTGCTGTTTTTGCCGATGTATATTTGCACAAATAATAAAATTACATTGACAGTTATGTAATTTTGTGGAGTAAGTTTTTGTACAGTTTTTTATGATAATCAAATATTGATTAAACTTACAGGGTGATTGAAAAACAGGAATTTTTGTATAGAAGGAAGTACCAGTTATTTAAAAGTAATTTACTAATTGTACCAGGAAAAGTTGTTCCAAATGTCATTAGAATATCAGATACGAAATTCGTGTGTTGTCGATGTTTTTACCTTAGCTGGACCTCATTTTATGTTAACAAACTGCTGGCTAAAGTACTTCAAACTATTCACTTAATATTTTTTTATATATAGAAATCTAAAAAAAAAAGTAAAATGGTGTAATCAAAAAAAATTGCGCATCGTATTTCAGCGTTCAGCCTTCTCGCTTTCTTATTAAACATCCTGTATATTGTTTCACAAATCGATAGAGAGTGACATTTCATACAAATTACTCTTATAACGCTAGGGGCCCGAAATGAGAGAGAAAAGAGATTTAATAAAATTTTAACATGTACGATTTAAAATGTGTACCAAAGCTAGCAAGCCTTAATTCATCGCAATGCCGAACAAGATTTGCAAAGGATTTCACTTTGCAAATCTTGTTCGGCATTGCGATCAATTAGAGAATTTATTAGTGAGATTAATCGCTTTTTGCCTCCGGTTTTTAATTTTTTTGCTTTTGTGTTGATTATGGGTTTTATAGTTCTTATTGTTACTAACAATAAGTGTGACATGCTTGAGGCATATTTTGCATGCAATAGGAACTGCGAAAGAGCCCTGCAGCGTTACATGAAAAATTTCGCAACAACAAGAACACCTTTAAAGCTAAGAAATCTAGTGAAAGCGTAATCATAAATAAATTGAACATCCTGTATATTTTTCAATTATTCGATAGACAGAAAAACTGAGTAAAATATCCTTATAGTACTGTAGCACTGAATGAAAAACAAAAGAGATACGATGAAATTTACGTTTATTCAATTTATGAAAAGTTGTACCTAACTATATATTTTCTAGGGTTCCTCTATTTGCGTTTGCGGATACGGTGCTGATTACTAGAACATACTCTCTAGGGTTCTTCCGAAAACGAGAACACCTTTAAAGCTACGAAATCTAGTGAAAGCGTAATCATAAATGAATTGTACACGCTGTATATTTTTCAATTTTTCAATAGAAAAAAAACTGCGTAAAATATCCTTATGATACTATAGAACTAAAATGAAAAACAAAAGGATACGACGAAATTTACGTTTATTCAATTATATAATACTTCATTTTAAAATTTATCGAATCTCTTTTGTCTCTCATTTTGGGGCTTTAGGGTAGTAATTTATTTGAAATGTCACTCTCTGGTGCCTTGTGAAAAAATATATTGGGTGTTTAATAAAAAGAGCGAGTTATTTAACCAAACGCTGAAATACAAGGCCCATTTTTTTGTGAATACACCATTTTGTTGGGTGGAATAAATTACATATTTTTCATATTTCGACTATCTCATTAGCTGCTCTAATAATGAAGTTATTACAATTTCAATTGTCCAATGTAAATTTCATCGAATCTCTTTTTTTTCATTTTAGGGCTAAAGTACTATAAGGATATTTTACGCAAAGTTTCATTTCCTATCGATTAAATGAAAAATCTACAGACTGTTCAATTTAAAAAATATAAACAATTGAAGTTAGCGCTGAAATGCGATATGCAATTGTTTCTTTCTCAACACCATTGTGATGAGCGGAAAAATCACTACATCTATGGTCATTTAATCAATATCCTAGCTACAATAATAACTAGAGTCTCTCACTAGCGCCACCGGCCAGTGGCGGAGGTTCGATGCAACCCTCAGTATAACTGCGAGTCTCAACCAGATCTGTTGTGTATACATGTACGCTGCCGTAAATACTATTTCGTAGTTCTACGTTTGTTTTAAAAATGTTGCCTACGTCGCGAAAACGACCAATGTTGGACAAAGTTACAGAATTTATAGCTGATTTAAATTATGGCGTTAAAATTCAATATGTAGCTTGTAATATCCCTTTAATGTGTTGGTCCAAAAGGGATTGTCTACGTCACGTAAATAGTAAACAGCATTCTTCAAAAAAAATTGCACATGAGACTATGACAAATTTAAATTTAATTTATGTGTTACCTTTATTGCATGTAATCTACCGTTTAATTTACTAGACAAGGAAGCATATGTCTTCTTTTGGAATAAATATTCGAACTGCAAATTACCAAGTCGGGCATCGTTACAAAGAATTGTGTCATCTGCTCGTGAACATGAAAAAAGAATTAAATCGGAGTTGAAAGATAAAAAACTGTGGTTATGTGTGGACGAAATCACAGATCGTAAAAAACATTCTGTGGATAATGTAATGGTACGTACAATGGAACCACATCAACCGTCACCTTCAATTCTATTAGCTTCCAGACGAATACAACAATGTACTGCCGAAGTAATTTCAAAGTTAGTGTTAAATACATTGGAAAAGTTTAAACTTTCAACAAACCAACTGTTGATATTTATGAGTGATGGTGCCGCAAACCTGCTTTCTGTGGGCCGGTTTCTTAAAAAACATTGTGCTAACTTGTTGCATATTACATGTAAAATTCATACTCTCAGCCTCGTAGCAGATAGTATCAGAAAATGTTATCCCGAGGTAGACGCTCTAATAGCACATACAAAAGCTGTGTTTGTAAAATCCCCAAAACGTATTCGGGAATTTCATAGACTATGCCCGGGTATTCCTAAACCACCACAACCTATTCTTACTCGTTGGGGAACATGGTTAGAGGCTGCATTTTATTATCTTAAATATTTTGAGAATATAAAGAACGTGATTTAGAATTCGACCCAAAGGAAGCTGCGGCTGTCAAGGTAAGCCGCTTGAAATTTCAGGATAGTCAAGTTAAAACAGATTTGGAAATTATTCAGAACAATTACGTGAGACTAGTGGATGCGATAGAAAAACTACAAAATTCTTCGGTGTCGTTAGTGGAATCTTTGCAAATAGTGCAACATGTTTACGCACAGCTATGCGCGGAAGAAGACGCAAAAAATGTTTGTGTTCTAGAAAGGTTTGAAAATATTTTAGAGAAAGATTCTGATTTTGGCACATTAAGATAAATTTGTGAAGGTGCGTCAACAGAACCGTTAAGTTATTTGAAAGATTATTTTACTTACACAAATATAACGTCACTAGATGTAGAACGCTCGCTTTCGGCATACAAAAACACTTTTTCTTCACGCCGCACTCACTTTGCCGAAACAACTTTGGAAACATATCT
This sequence comes from Dynastes maya, assembly GCA_029619315.2. Lineage (NCBI taxonomy): Eukaryota > Metazoa > Arthropoda > Insecta > Coleoptera > Scarabaeidae > Dynastes > Dynastes maya. The sequence continues at coordinate 18,902,090 of JAROYE020000010.1, read as the reverse complement.
AATGTTACAAATATTAAATAGACATTATCCACTTTGTGATTTCACGGAGGACTCTTAAAACAGTAAGTGTTTGAGCACGTATCACATTTAATTTATTTTGTGTAAACTTTTATGCGTCCGCCACTGGCTTTCAGCGTAGTTGCGTTGCTCTAATAATAACAAAGTGGCCCGATAACTTTGAACAACCTGTATATGCTATATTTCACGAGAAATGTCTTATTGCGAATTTCTCCTGTTTAATAAACAAGAAAATAATTTTTTTTTGGCTTAGATTTTTTTAGAAATAAACTACCTAGTAAATAGTTTATGATACTTTAAGCCAACAATTTGTTAACACAAAATCAGATTCAACTAAGGTAAAAGCATCAACACCCGAATTTCATATCCGAAATTCTAGTTACATTTGAAGGAATTTACTCATGCAGTTCTTAGGTTGCTTTTAAATAAGTGGTACTTTAGTCCAGATTCAATTTCCTGTTTTCCTAATTTGTAATAACGGCCTGTCAAGAAAGAAAAACTTTTTTTAAACAACTTTTTCTGTAAAAATTAAGAATAGAAAGTTTGTAAGTAGCTAGGTGCATCCATAGACATATTGTATAACCTTCAATCAATAATTGCATATTGACAACTACAAGCTTATGTTTTATGTACGTTTTAAAGGATTTTCGTGAGATGAGTAGACGTATTTTACAAAAACTTGTTAATGGAACACCAAAAGTGTTATAAAACAATCGACATCTTCAGTATTTTATGTAATTTGACTTAGCAATGTTATTGATTATACATATGCTGTAAACAATACATAATATATTGTTTTCTTAATCACTTTACAATTTTGTTTCCAGAAGTAAATTAATACGGAACAAGAAAGTAAGCGAATTAACTTTGACGTCTCTGTTATATCTACTATTAACTTTCTGCCGTTTACCATTTCTAGTCAGAGATCCCAAGACCCAGCCCATTTACTGGGTCACATTGTATAACTACACCAGCACGAAATTATGCAATGAAAAAATTACTGAATTCCAATGTAGTGCGTCTGATATGTCTTCGATTCAACCACAAATTGCTCCTAACTACTCATAACAGCCGGCACAAGTCTTTTTATTGGCAGCATAAAACCCCGAAAAGGGAGCATAAAATTATGCACTAGTTAAACTTTTGAAATGGTGAAGCTGAGGACATACCTCCTAATTATACAGTAAAAACAAATAAGACAGTTGTGTAATCCTTATTGTTTAAGAAAGTTCCTTAATTAATTATTAGAGGTCTGATAGGAAACACAATTTTTCATGATCATAGTTTATATTTATTACTGTGCCGTGACCAGAGGTTCTTAACTACATTACCTTTCAACTTGAATTCTGATCGTCACTACAAATTAGTTACCACTTTTGCCTTCACTAATTAATCCAACTACCAATGAACTATTAATTCGACTTCTACCAACCACGAACACACATTTAGTTACCCCTTTAAAATGTTAATGATTAGTTGGCATAAATTAGTCAGCATATTTAGATAACTAAATAGAATTCTTATTACTAAATGACATTAATGTACTACTAGATTAATATATTTCAAAGCTTACAAAAAAGGATTATTTCTACTTTCCCGAACGTTGTCGTAGTCATCAATTATTCCAAACAGCAGTATGGTTCACTAGAATCTCTACATGTTCTGCTCTTTGTTTTCACCATGTACTTTTAAGAAATACAAAATATATCTATTGCCAGATTCCACCATATTAGCAAACATGATCTATCATCGATCTAAATAAATCAAAGTCTACCTTGTCAACCCTGTCACTTTTTATTATAAAATGGACTAGTTTTATAAATTTCACTAAATAACTTGAAAACCAATGAGCTTGGGCTTAGGAATTGCTATTTAAGAGAAATGGGTTTTTCGTGGTTAGGTATGTCCATGTTCGGACTTGATTTTTGGAACAGCCTGTATAACATTTTTGATAACTATATATATAATTACAAATTCCTATTTATGTAATTCATAAAAATCTCAAAACTGGTTTACTGCTTGCTAAGAAGAAATATTGATATTTACATCTATATTTGCACCTGTTACAATTTTCAATGAAACATTAAGTTGGTATATCCGAGATCTATGATATGATACATCGTTTAACTTGTACTTAAGAGATCTATGCAAAGAATCCAAAATATACAGGGTGCTCTATTTGAAATAAGGAAGTTTATATCCGCTTCCGATGTAATCACGAATGCTATGAGTTTGAAAAAATTTTTCAAAATAGTTCCTTATCCACGATAACGTCCACCAATATTTCAAAAGTACATTTGAATTATTTTCAGAGATACATCTAACAGGCCATCATCGTGAATGAACCTGCATACATATAGCTTCTGACGCTGAATGTTTCAATGTGGTTAAAGGTTTATCTTTAACTATTACAGGTTCATTCACAACGATGGGCTGTTGAATGTATCTCCGACAGGAATGAGGGCACCTCCTTGAAATTTGGTGAACAATATTATGGATAAAGATCGATTCTTTAAAAAAACTCGCTTTCCAGGCACTCCTGTTTAAATGGGAAATGGACACCAACTTCCAAATGGGACAAACTGTGTATTATGGATTTTTGGAATAGCACAGTTAATGGATATAGCATGTTATTTAAAAGGAATGTACCAATTTTGAGAAAATATTTTTTTTTCTGAAAACTTTTACGGATGCAAACTTCAATGCATACAGATGATATTAGAAATGCACATGAGTTCTAAGATTCTATTTAGGATCACAAAAAAATGTCTAAATCTTATACAGGTTGCCCCGAAAATTCCGAACATATTCAAATCACCAAATGCCATGTTTTTTAAATAATAACCCCTGCTTTTCATCATTGCAACATAGTCTACTCCAAAAATATAGGTACATACTTCACCTCCTATACATAAATTTGCGCGTTTCGGGATTAAAAGAATTCCTAAAGTCGATTCATTTTCTAATAAAAAGTAATTGGACTAACAAAGTAGGGTTCGTTCTATTTATGCTAATAACTAGAGTAACCAAAACTTGCGGACTCGCATAGGCGTCGGTATTACGGGTTAATATAAGAATACGAAAAATTCATAAATAAACTTACTTGCTAATTATTCAACAAATTAGAGGCATCAGGATGTGAACTACTGTAAACTTGCATCATTGCATATGTTTCCACCGTTACTTCTTTAAACCTTGTGCGTCGACAAGAAAAAATATTCTTATACGTAGAAAACGATCTCTCCACATCTAAGGAAGCTACATTTGCATGTAGAAACTGTTTTTCAAAATCACTTAAAAGTTCACTATTCTTACACTTATTATAAACGGCCTCTAAAGTATTAAAATCGGGATTTTTCCTAAAACATCTGCCAACTTTTGACTAGCGCATAATCCTGGCGTATCATTTAATGTGTGTAATTTATTTTTTACACTCCACTATGTCTAATGATTCCTGCAATGACAATTCAGTACATTGTAGTTTTCTGATGGCATCTAGTAATACTGTATAATTGGTACATATTGTTGTTAAATCTTCTAAAAGTTGAAGAATTTGAAATTCTCTTTGACTTTCTCTAATTGCTTTGGATTCATTCCGATTAAATCGCATTATAACTGATTGAATTTGTTGAAAATGGATCAAATAGTAAGAAGCTGCTGTTAGCCAGGTACCCCATCGCGTTCAAATTGGTTCAGGAGGTTCTGGAATACCTGGACAAAATTTACGAAATTCTTTTAAACGTTTAGGAGATTTACGAAACACTGCTTTAGTACTTCCAATCATCCGATCAACGTTTCCGTAATGTTGTCGAACAACTTCACCAACTAAATGCAAAGCTGCAGCACGCAGGTTATATGTATTAAGTTAGGAAATATATGTTTTAAGGATCGCCCAACACTTAACATCGTTGCTGCACTATCTGTCACAATCATCACAACTTGATCTTGGGCAATTTTAAATTTTTTCAAAGCGTTCATTATCACTTTTTGAATATTTTCTGCGGTACATTGTTGAACACGTTTGCAAGCTAACAAATATCGAGATGCTGTGTTCTCGCTAGATAAAACGCGAGCTATTACATTCACAATACTGTTTTTCTTTATATCGGTCGTCTCATCCACGGTAATCCATATTTTTTTTGGAACACAAATCACGTTTACACACATTTTCTAGCATCTCTTTCATTCGCGGCAAATGATTCTGTAATTGTATTTGTGAGGGTAATGGGTACTTTGGAACGTATTGTCGCCAAAACGTTTTAAAAGCTGCTTTTCTCACCAACGACAACGGAAGATTACAAGAGGTATACATAATTAATAAATGTATGACGAATAGTGTATAAGGTGAAACAGTTCACTAAAACCCTTACCACAACACTTAATTCGTACTGGACGCACGTTTCGATAGCCAAGCTATCATCATCAGCAGCAAGACTGAACTAACAAGCTAAGTGAAAAACTAACCTTATAAGGAAAATAAATTATGCAATATGTAAATTTAAAATCGTAAAATTTAATGAGCCGCTTCATTGCACAGGACTATAAATAGCCTAAAGGTAAATGAGCCGAATGACGTGAGTTAATAAATCCTAGATTACAATGAAGCGGTTCATTGCACATGGTTAAAATTAAAACTATAAATGATTAAACATGATGTAACAAAGGATAAAGGCTGGAATTTAGTGGTCCTAAATCTGAATTCATTAAGTGAGTTTTGTTTTTGTAAATTTCCATGCCTTCATAACAATTTAATTGAGAAGTACTCCTTACGTTTTTAATTAACTTTATATTATCAACATTATGGTTATTTTCAAGCATATGTAGGGCAACGCTAGATTTATCAAACCTTCTGAATTTGAGATGAGCCAAATGTTCTTTGTACCTAATTTTGATTGATCTTTTTGTCTGCCCAATATACACTTGATCACAATCTTTACATGAAATTTTGTAAATTCCTGATTTATCCATGTTATCCACTGGGTCTTTGGAATTTCCTAAAAGGTTTTTAAGGAAATTCCAAAGACCCAGTGGATAACATGGATAAATCAGGAATTTACAAAATTTCATGTAAAGATTGTGATCAAGTGTATATTGGGCAGACAAAAAGATCAATCAAAATTAGGTACAAAGAACATTTGGCTCATCTCAAATTCAGAAGGTTTGATAAATCTAGCGTTGCCCTACATATGCTTGAAAATAACCATAATGTTGATAATATAAAGTTAATTAAAACGTAAGGAGTACTTCTCAATTAAATTGTTATGAAGGCATGGAAATTTACAAAAACAAAACTCACTTAATGAATTCAGATTTAGGACCACTAAATTCCAGCCTTTATCCTTTGTTACATCATGTTTAATCATTTATAGTTTTAATTTTAACCATGTGCAATGAACCGCTTCATTGTAATCTAGGATTTATTAACTCACGTCATTCGGCTCATTTACCTTTAGGCTATTTATAGTCCTGTGCAATGAAGCGGCTCATTAAATTTTACGATTTTAAATTTACATATTGCATAATTTATTTTCCTTATAAGGTTAGTTTTTCACTTAGCTTGTTAGTTCAGTCTTGCTGCTGATGATGATAGCTTGGCTATCGAAACGTGCGTCCAGTACGAATTAAGTGTTGTGGTAAGGGTTTTAGTGAACTGTTTCAGTGTTCCAGTGCCACAGTTTTAGAGTATCCGTTTAGTGTATAAGGTATTTCAGTTCTTGCATTTCTCATATGCTTAATACCATTGACATGCCTCTGGCAATCAGTTCTGTCCAATACAGCCAAACGAACATTGCATATTAAGCAAAAAACTGCACTACCGTCATATTTTAAATGGGGAAAAAGTGACACATACTTATGTACATTAGTAGCAAATCTATTACGAGGCATTGTTTTCTTAGGCATGTAAATATTAGTTCTATATGAAACGATACACTAATTATGTACTTGGTATAATACTACAACACAAAAAATACCAGCTATATTTTCAAAAGCGACACGTAAGTACATAACCTTGACCGTTCGACTAATCTCTGCAACAGCTCAACCGGTACTAAAACGAAATCTCTCTCAGCGCGGTTTAACATGATTTATATTCAAGGTCGACACTACATGCCTGCTTCTCTACCGGTTTAGTTTATTTATGAATTTTTCGTATTCTTATATTAACCCGTAGTGCCGACGCCTATGCGAGTCCGCAAGTTTAGGTTACTCTACTAATAACAACAAAATATGGATTGTAGTGTTCGTTTCCAATAAATGCTTGATTTGTGTTTCTCATCATTGCAAGTACATATCCTTACAGGTAATATGAATATTCCCACAACAATTTATCAAGGAATTTCTAATTAATATGGAAGGAAGTAGTTTCCACAAAATTATACGTGCTAAGTGAAACTCGTTAAGTTGGCTTTGTTAGAGGCATCTATAAAAAGCACAATTCCCAGTCGCCTAAAACTTTTAATAATATTAAAATCTTAAGTACTTCTTTTATTCATTATTTAGTTTTCTTCCAAGTTCGAATATCATTGCTCTAAATAATAATCCGTCTTCACTAAACAGGCATTTAGTATAACAGATTGACGTTTTTGCGTAATTGACGTCCACCCTCTAATCCCAGCTTATTCGTTTTTACTATGCAACTTTCAGCAAATACATATCTCTGCTTTAGCTATATTACCAATCGTAAACAAGGCTCCCACTGTAATAAAAACAGAAAATCGACGAATAATAATAAAGTTAAACTTGGAGAATGATGGACAAGAAGAAGCACAGTATTACCAAGTTCAGTACAAGGTAAGTTGCAGTCGGCATGTTGAATGAAGTGTATTTTGCATATTGTAGCTCCTTCTCTATAGGTGTTCCACATATAAAAAGTTTATCTTATTCCTATTATAATTCATTATTGGAACGGTCGGGAATTTATAAAATTGCATGTAGTGACTGCAATAAAGCCTATTTTGGTCAAACAAAACGAGCGATAGGCACTAGATTCGATAAACACGTCAGGTGTTACAGGTACGAGAAGATAGAGGAGTCAAATGCAGAACACATAGACGAAATCGGGCATAATATTAAATTAAAAAACTTGAAATTGATTAAGAACGAAACTTCGCCGGAGAAATTAGACGCGTACGAAACTCTTTACATAAAAGGGAACACAGATTTGTTGAACAGAGAGAACAGCCCGTTATATTACTCTTCACTTTTTGATTTATTGGGGTAGGGCGGCCAAATAATTTGCGTTAAGTGACAATGACAAGAGACCCTTTCGCCTTTTTCCGCACATTTCGCATGTTTTAGATTTAGGGTGTCTAGGCAGAAGGGAACACAAATTTGACAAATAGAAAGAACAGACCCTTGTCTTACTCTATTTTTATTAGGATCGGTCGGCCATATGTTGTGCGTTTCGTGCTACAGTAACAAAAGACCCTTTCGTCTATTTTTTCCGTATATTTCGCATGTTGTAGTTTTAAGCGGCAAAAGTATGTACCCTTAAATATTCTTCTCGAGAGAAGGAATATAACAAGCATATTATATAATTAACGATGAGGATCCACGAGTCCTTGAAACAGCTGTGCCGAATTAATTAATAATCTGTGTGGTGCAGAATGTGCCGATACTTAGTGTTGTTTGGCACAAAATGCTTATTTAAAAATATATTTAAAAGGCAGGCATTAGGGCATTAGAGTGCATGCAGGGGGAAGTATAGGTTTCATACCAAACTATATATTTAATACTATACGCTTGGTTTTCGGGTTGGAATCGTAGGAGTACAAGACATTCAATTTCTTATAATAAATCTAAATTAAAAGGTTCTAAAGTAATTGTTCGTGAAGATCTTACAAAGAAAAACGTTGCCATCGTAAATGAACTCATTAAAAATACTTCTTTTACTAGTAGGTATAACTAATTCTGGTACCATTTACGTAAAAATAAATAATAAAACATAAAATTAAACGCCTGAGCCGATTATTTATCACGTTATTTTAAATTTTATTTGCCACAAGCGATAGACCAACCTATGTGTTCCTTATCTCTTGCTTTCGTACAAGAAAGGAAAACAGGAAAAATTCTGTTTTGAAACTTTTTTCATTTGTTTTTCTTTTTTGCTTCTAGTGTCTTAAGGTATATTTTCAGTATTTTCTATTTTTGAAATGAAATATGTGCTTGAATAAACATAATTCCATTATGTTTATTTTGTAATGGTTGAAATCAGCAATTTGAAGCTTGCACACATCAATGTACGTTCTTTAATCCCTAAATTGTTTGGAGTTGAGCAATGTATTTCAATTAGTAATTTAGATATTCTGGCAATTACTGAAACTAGGCTTGTTGAAAATATTTCCTCTATTAATTTGCCAGGTTTTCACTTTTAAAGGGTAGATAGACCATCAAATAGGATTTGGATTTTTTGTTAAACAGCAGATTTCGATGTCAATTGTAAATACACGGTCTAACATTGAGCAATCATAGATTGAGATTATGCTAGTCAAATTGTATCCTAGCGGTCGTATAAAGACCACCACAAGATTTTTTAAGAGAAATTGAAGATTCCTTTGAAGGGCGCAAATGAAAAAAACCGCGGATTAAAAGCGCGAGCCTTTGACTTCGATTCTGCGAAATTACCCGCGGATTAAAAGCGCGAATAAATCCGCGATCTCAAATGACCTTGCCCAGAACACAGATAGTTTACCTACTATCCAAAGGAGCCGCTTCCTGGAATGCCCTGCCTACTTCCCGTTTTTTTTCCCAAGCTCATATAACCCCCTACCTACTAGCGACAATTTATAATATACTGCGGTGATTTTAATATAAATATGCTTAATACTAAGGATGTGTCTACCTGGCACAATTTATATATAGATCAGCCTACTCGATTAACTGCTAATACTGCATCTCTACTAGACTTGATTCTTGTGACTATTACCGATTTAATTGCTAATGCTGCAGTTTTGTCCACGAGTGTATCAGATCATGATTTAATTTTTTTGTGTTATTTTGTGTGAGATGCCGAGGCTCAAACCGCACTTTAAAGTCATTTCGACGGTTTACTAACACTGATACTGCACAGTTTAATTACGATTTGAACTGTTTTCCTTTCGATTTTATTTTCCGGCTAAATGGTTTGAACAAAAAGCTTTTATATTCCCCGTGTCACTCACAGCAAATTCGGTAGTTCCTGATGTGTGGAAACATGCTATAATTAAGCCTTTACTTAAAGTTACCAACCCTACATCCTTTAATAAACCTCGACCCATTAGTATTCTTCCCGCGCTATCTAAAGTGTTTGAGCATGTCATAAAGAATCATTTAATCGCATTTACTAAAGAATATAATATCTTGCCAGCTACACAGTTTGGATTTAGAAAGAGTGTCAGTTGTGAAATCGCATTATTCTCTATTACAGACAATACAATTTCCGCGTCGGATAAAGGTTTCATTACGGCTCTAATACTTTTGGATTATACTAAAGCTTTTGACGCTGTCGACCACCGATCTTAGTAAGTAACTACCTCAGTAATTGTGACCAGAATGTAAGTTTAAATTCCAATATGTCGGATCCAATTGCCATTACTAAGGGTGTCCTACAAGGATCAATAATAAAATTAACGTACACATCATTTTTAACTAAATGCATAAAATGTTGCGCGGTTCACGTTTATGCCGATGACACATAATTGCAAGTATCCCTTTCACCACAGGAATGGTGCACTACGATGATGTTTATTAATGAAGATCTCTCATTATTGCATAATGATTCAATTGCACTAAATCTACATATTAATCCAATAAAATCTAATGTTATTCTTTTTGCTAAATATCGTATATGTGAGGAATTAGCACAAGTGCACATTATGATCAATGTAAAAAGATTCCGGTGGTTAGCAAGTCAAAGAGTTTGGGTCTGAGGATTGACAACACATTTTGATATCAATAGCAAATTATCAAATACATTAAGCCAGCTTACTTGGAATCTCACCTGTGGCATCCATTATTATGAGAATTATTGCTACTTTTTCGTGTTGCCAAACTTCTTTGAAATCGTGCGCCAATGGTATATACTTTTCAATTTTTTTTTGATCACTTGATTGAGAAGTTCTTGGGTGTGGTGATAGCTATGTCTATTAGGTATGTAGTCTTTGCGTCTTCTATGGTCAGAGTTATGTCCGATTAGTTGTGTATTATTGCCCTGTCTGTTTGTATTATTCGGTTCCAGTATAGTTTAATACCGTTGGTGTTCACTACGTTTTTCGACGTATATTGGTAATAGGATACTATCTGTCCTGTAAGGTTATATTTCTGACATAGAGCTGGGTGAATAATTTTTGCAGCGTAATCTTGGTGTATTTTCTGGGGGCTAGCGAGTTACATCCGCTTAGAATATGCTCGACTCTCTCTTGTTGTTGACCGCACATATGACATAGATTCGATGTGATTGTCTCATCTCCCATTATGTATTGCCGGTAATTCAATGTCGGCATAGCCTGGTCTTGAATAGCCACCATAAATCCCTTCCGTTTTGGAAAAGATGTTGCCACTACGCATCCACATTGTAGAAGCTTCTTTATCTATCTTTTCGTGATGCATCATATGGACTTGGCCGTGTATTTGAATACCTCTCCATCAATCTATTTATTATTATTGTTATAAAATGTAAAATCGGTATATGCACACAGATAACTACCGCTCATTAATTATATTTTACTTTTTTATGTTATCTATTACTCAGTACTAAATGAATAATATTAAAGTAATAGTCATTTTTTATTTTACTGTTCAACATTTATTTTTAGGAAGAACAGGACAACCATTGGGTAAATAGCAAGTCACAAATCCATTTAGTTACTGGAGCTAATCACGATATAGAAGGATTAAAACCGAGTACTCGTTATGCCGTGCGAGTACTATTATATACGAGTGCAAAAGGAGTATATGATGGCGAGTATGTACCAGAATTGCGTACTGAAACCACCTGCAGTGGTACGTACCTATGGCACATTGCATTATACGAATAAGATTCTCTTTTACACTTTATACACACAATCTACAGATCCAGATCAAAAGTATTTAGTCCAAAATGTAACAGGCACTTCAATTAGAGTGGCTTTTATAAATACAGATGAAGAGATTTGTCAGCCTCTTTCTCAGTTTAAATTATGTTTATGGAACACCTTGAAATGGCAACGAGAATGTCGGGTTCTACAATATACTACTACCTTTACTGACTTAGGTTTTTATGAAAACTACACGATAGAGTTAGAAAATGCTTCAAACATAATTTCAACATGGACAATTCAGACTGATGAAGGACGTAGGTATTCGAAATTTAGTATAGCACACAAATATGGAATTTATCAATTTTAGCACCGGAGAAAGTACAAGCCATCTATGTCGGTAAGACAACCAATACTAGCGTAGTACTTACCTGGAATGACCCTCAGAAAAGGAATGGTAAAATTAGGGGATATCGTATTAAATATTTTGTACAAACCATGTTACATTGTTTGAAATTGCTTTTGCATGTTGCATTTTGTAGCGCACTGGAAGTCTCGCTTGCACCTCGAAATCAGCTGAGAGCGAAGAAAATGAAGTTAATGTAACTAGAAATGACATACGAATTGATTCCTTAGCGCCATATTCCGCATACACAGCTACGATTTGGGCTTTCACTAAATACGAAGGTGGAGGCGAAGTTTTTAAGTTTGAAACAAACCAAACAAGTTTGTATTTAAATAATAAGTCGTTGCATTCAAAAGATTCTAATGTGTACACCTATTTACAGATAACCCTACGGAACAAGAATTTCCTAAGTTATCTTATTCACACTCTAATAAATTATACGTAACGTTGCATTGGAATTGTAGTATTCTGGCAGGGCCTGTTACTTTCTACATAGTACTAACATGTCAAAGTTCTTGGTGCCGTAATACTACAAAGAGATCACAAAATATTTTTCATGCCGAGTCTAAAACACTTGCATTTTCAGTTATAGGATACACAAATTATATATTGACGAAGTATCTTTCTAGAAATGACGCTCAAATCTCCAAAGTTGTTCCGTTTCGGACACCGCCTACTGGTAAGAACATCTATGCTTGGCTTATGGACTTTAATTATGTTCTCCTGGATACTCCTAACTAATCAGTAAAGCATGACAAACGGTTGCACCCGCTATGTTTATTATGTACATGCAAGGAATCGAATGGACGTTCGGTTATTATCGGTTGATCGGTGTGTGTGTACCGATCAACCGATAATAACCGAACGTCCACTCGATTCCTTATATGTACATATTAAACACAGCGGGTGCAACCGTTTGTCATGCTTTAATAATCAGTAACCTGGGCAAATATGCGGTAACAGCCAGAGGCGTGGCGAGCGCATAAAAGTTTACAGATAAAATAGAAGGTAAGGAATAAATTATAAAACGTGCTGAAACACTTACCGTTATAAAAGTCTTCCGTGAAATCACAAACTGGCTAACATCTGTTAAATATTTGAATCATTAAATATGTTTCCATAGCTGTTTCAGTCAAGTGAGTACGACGTGCGGAATAAATGTTTTTTAATGCCGAAAACGACCGTTCGACATCTAGCGATGTTATATTTGTATATTTAATATAATCTTTGAAACAACTTAATGCATGATCAGACGCACCTTCACAAATTTGTCTTAATATAAGAAAATCGGAGTCTTTCTCTAAAACACTTTCAAATTTTCGTATTACACACCAATTTGTTTCGCCTTCAACAGCGCATAACTGTGCGTGAACATCACTCACAATTTGATCAGAATCCACTAGAGACATCGAAACATTTTGTAATTTTTCTATTCCCTGCGCTAGTCCGAAGTAATTGTTGTGAATACTTTGTAAATCTCTTTTAACCTGACTATCTTGAAATATTTCCTGGCTTTTCTTGATTGCTGAAGCTTCTGTCGGATTGAATTTTAAAACTTCTTTCTTTGATCAAAATATTTGTTGTAGTAAAACGCAGCCTGCAACCATGTTCCCCAACGTATAACAATCGGCTGTGGTGGTTCAGGTAAATCAGGACACAGTTTGTGAAATAGTCGGGTACGTTTCGGGGACTTTAGAAACACTGCCTTTGTATTAGCAATCAATGTATTTACTAGTGGAAAACATGTAGGAATCATTTGTGCCGCAAGATTTAGAGTATGGATTTTACACGTTACATGTAAGAAGTTACCACTTGTTCTTTAAGAGATCGGCCCAAAGAACGCATGTTTGCGGCACCATCACTCATACACATTAAAAGTTGCTTAGTTGAAACTTCAAATTTGTTCAATGAGTTCAACACCACCTTTAAAATCTCATCGGCAGTACAATTTATAACTCCTTTGGAAGCAAGTAAGCAGGAGAATAACGGTCAATGTGGTTCCATTGTACGTACCATTACATTAACCACAGAATGTTTTTGACGATCTGTTGTTTCATCCACACAGAACCACAGTTTTTTATCTTTCAATTCCGTTTTCATTCTTTTTTCTATATGTTCACGAGCAAATGGCACTACATTTCGTATCAATGTCAGACTAGGTAATTTACAGTCCGCATATTTATTCCAGAAGGAGACAAATGCTTCTTTGTCTAGTAAACGAAACGATAGATTACATAAAGTAAGAGTAACACATAAATCAAATGTAAATTTTTCTTGGTCTCATATGTCACTTTTTGCAGAAGAATGCTGTTTGCTTTCGATGTGACGTTGACAATGGTTTCTGGGCCAACACGTTAAAGGGATTTTACAAACTAGACATTGAATAACGCCATCAAAAATTAAGTCCGGCATGTCCACTATAAGGTTTTTAACTGTGTCTGCCATTGGTCGTTTTCGCGACGTACCTAACTGCGACATTTTTAAAGCAAACATAAGCGTACAGTTACGAAATAAGTTACGACAGCCTACATGTACACAGAACTACTCGCATACAGCATGGATTTGGTACTGACGCGTGAAATAAATAATAAATGAAAGATAGATAACTGTGGTTGTATGTGGACGAAACAACAGATCGTCAATAACATTCTGTGGTTAATGTAATGGCATGTACAATGGAATCACATCGACCGTCATCCTCCTTTTTACTTGCTTCCAAAAGTGTTATAAATTGTACTGCCGATGAGATTTTAAAGGTGGTGTTGAACTCATTGAACAAATTTGAAGTTTCAACTAAGCAACTTTTAACGTTTATGAGTGATGGTGCCACAAACATCTCTTAAAGAACACGGTGGCAACTTCTTACATGTAGTGTGTAAAATCCATACTCCAAATCTTGCGGCACAAACGATTCCTACATGTTTTCCACTAGTAAATGCATTGATTGCTAGTACAAAGGCAGTGTTTCTAAAATCCCCGAAACGTACCCGACTATTTCACAAACTGTGTCCTGATTTACCTGAACCAATACAGCCGATTGTTACACGTTGAGGAACATGCAGGCCACGTTTTACTACAACAAATATTTTGATCAAGTGAAGAAGGTAGTTTTAAAGTTCAAACCGACAGAAGCTGTAGCAATCAAGAAAAGCCAAGAAATATTTCAAGATAGTCAGGTTAAAAGAGATTTACAAACTATTCACAACAATTACTTCGGACTAGCGGAGGGAATAGAAAAATTACAAAATGTTTCGATGCCGCTAGTGGATTCTATTCAAATTGCGAATGATGTTCACGCACAGTTATGCGCCGTAGAAGGCGAAACAAATTGGTGTATAATACGAAAATTTGAAAGTGTTTTAGAGAAAGACTCCTATTTTCTTATATTAAAACAAATTTGTGAAGGTGCGTGTGAAGATGCATTAATCAAAAATTATTTTAAATATGCAAATATAACATCGCTAGATGTCGAACGATCGTTTTCGGCATTAAAGAACGTTTCTTCCGCACGTCGCAATCACATGACTGAAACAGCTGTGAAAACAAATCTAATAATTCAAATATTTAACAGATGTTACCCAGTTTGTGATTTCACGGAAGACTTTTAAAACGGTAAGTGTTTCAGCACGTTTTATAATTTATTTCTTACCTTCTATTTTATCTGTAAACTTTTATGCGCTCGCCACGCCTCTGGATGTTACCGCATATTTGCCCAGGTTAGATATTACTTTAGTTATGTTTTATTTATTGCCAAATATTACGTTTTATTATTATTGAACCCAGCAACAAGAATAGGGTTCAGTTTCACTCTAAAATGCTCTGTAGATTTCCGAAATTTATGAAGATACCCCTCTCAATTCAATCAAATGTACGCAGTAACAGCTTTAAGTTTTATCGCGTAAAATGGTCAACAAACTCTTAGTAAAAATATAATTTAAAATGTTCATAGATGAATTGAGCCATAAAATCAGACGGTGCTTAATGGGAAATACCAACATAATTAGAGAGAAACGAGTTAAAGTAAATTCAATTTTCACATTAATACTGTACATATTTCAGCACCTGAAGTCGTACGAAATATAATCATTTACACAAAAAATACAACCTCTGTTGGTTTAAGATGGTTACCACCTTACCCACCAACAGGAGAAATAGAATACTACGCAATAAAATATTATGATCGCACCTATAAACATGTAATAGTAAGCAAGACATCTGAATGTAAAATATGGTCAGAACAAATATGCCACGTCTTAACTGTATCATCATCAACTGTTTATATCTCTGTAATTATTTTCATTTCTAGTTTATTTGAGCGTATTTATTGAAATGTTTTTGTTGCAGATGTGGGCCAAAAACATTGATGTAATACAAAATGGGACAGTAAGTGATGAGATTTTCATTAAGGCTAAAGAGGAAGGTAAGTTTTTTGTGACTTGGTACGCCTACGTATAGGTGTACAACCCAGCAAGCTGTGTTGTAGACATCTTCTAGAGCATTTTTACAAACGAATGCAGATGATTTTATAGAAGTAGTAAATAAACCTCAAAAAGCAGATGTCACCATTCTCGTGAAAACTCGTGCCATAATAAAACTTCTGTCTGTTAACTATTTTCATTGATATGTTTGATGTTGGACTAAATGGAATGTTACGAATTTTACTTCTACATTTAAATTATCTACAGCATGTCCACGCACAAGGTGGACATGCTGGAAGATAGTTGATTCCCTGACAAATCGACAGAAAAACTTTTTAAATAAAAATTAGTCCCCCACATCACAAATTAGATTCATTTTCCGCTGCACACATAACAAGTTTTGTATCTTAAATAGAAACTCATACACATCGCTGCGCTTTTGCCCCTCTTCAATTCATGTCAACATGCTTTAATATTCCCTATATCTATCTGCCTTAGTTTTTGAGGTAATCAAGATATGGGAATTTTGCGAAATATTGTTTCTTTAGCGGCCAATATCTCAAACGCCTTATATTAAAGAGTATTCTATTTAAAATGCCAAACACATCGTCTGCAGTGGTAATTGAACATCCTGTATACTTAGAACAGATTTCTTTTTGTTATGCAGGACTTGTTTTCGAATACTTTTTACTCTAAACTACTCAGGGAAATACTTACGAGGTAGGCGCCATGAATTCTCGGCCTGATATGGAAAAAATAAACTTAATATAACAATTTTGACTACACTCTTGGTTTCTGGGTTGGAACCGCGTCGTTGTGGTAGCTTTGGCCAACGTTTCGTCCACACACTTACAGGACATATTCAGGGTTGTTACTGCACACTGACTAGGGATTATCCATTCCGGAGGGATTTATATAGGACTTGTCTCGGGTCAACGGAGCGGAAACGTTATGGATCAATGAAGCGTAGCGGTTGCTAGGAGCTTTGATAAGTTGGAATTTCCATATGTGATATAAGGGATAGTCATCTTCATTCTGATTGGGGATTTATTCATTCCGAAGGGGTTTATACAGGGCTTATTTTGATCCAAAACAAGCCCAATATAAACCCCTCCAGAATGAATGAATGATGTCCTATAAGAGTGTGGACGAAACGTCGGCCAAAGCTACGACAACGACGCGGTTCCAAATCGGCAACCAAGAGTATAGTATTATTTCTATTTTTCAATATAATCTTCCCTTACATTTATTACAACGATCAATTAATAATTCTATACCCTTGTCAAGTTTTTCCCTCAAAATATTGTATTACAGCTACTTGCAACTCACTATCGTCCTTAAAACGATTTCTTTTTGGATAGAGGATCATAACACAGAACCATTGCTTCATCTCCTTTGACAATGGACGCAAAAATCGGTTTCGGGTCATCTCCACGCATGCTTAAAAACGAGCGCGTACATTCGACCCGATGTTCACGTTAGAGAGCAGAAAGAAGATGCGATACCCATCTTGCACTAATCTCATTCATGCCCAAATGGTTATGGAGAATTCGGCGAATACTTATTTCAGAAATGTTAGACATCACTGCTAATTCCTTCACCTTAAACGGCGATCTGCTAATACCATTTCTTCAATAATTGAAACGTTTTGAGGCGTTATCAGTTTAATTGACCGACCGGGGCGCTCATCATCTTCAAGCGATTCTTGCCCCAAACGGAAACCTTTTGCCCACTTTTTTGCAGTGCAATATGAAGGAGATAAATCATCATAAGTGCCGTCTAAACGTTGTTTAATGCGATTTCGCGTATGCCCTTCTTTTGTTAAAAATTTAATGACCGCGCGGTACTCAATTTTCATTACCTGAGACATTTTCATGCACTAGTCACGTTGTCTGACTGGCTACTGAAAACTACTACTCTTCGAGTCGTAATATATATAGTGTAGGCCTCGCACATGTGCAACTGTGACGCAACCTGGTTTGAACACGATGGAACCTGTATAAACCTGTCAGGCCGAGAATTTATGGCGCCTACCTCGTATATACCACCCACGCACCAGATCTGTAAGTTATAAACAGTTGTTTACAATGAGCAGTTGTTGCACTTTAACTCTGACCAATTTAATAAAAATAATGCAATGTGAAAAATTCTTTAGAATAAATATTATGAAAATACTGTTGTATCAACTGTAGATTATTAGGTTAAGTTCGGATGGTCACCACGATGCGCATTTCATAAATCGCGCGACAACGTACGTATGAAGATTTTAAATAGTCGTATATAATCGTTTATATGGTCGCGTGTCGTCGCGCGTAAATCTGCGATTACACGCGACAGCCTGTGCTTTACGCCAGGTATCTTGACTCGCGTGTTTGCGCACGACTGTAAACATGTATTGGCCTGTTCAGTTGATCCGCGCGCGCGACTTATGTACCTCAGATGTGCAAATGCACGAAAAATGGACGACGATTTCAATATCGATTTGTTAATCGATGAAATAATATTTAATAAATAATGAAAGCCACGTAACCGACATCCTGAAGTAATTGAAAAATTTTTCTTCAAAATTTCTGAGCTTTGGGTACAAGATAACGTGTTGACTTGAAATGGTTACTTGAAACAGAATGTACCCAGTATCTTCTGTGTCTTCTACGTCGACATTTTAGGCGTGGCGCAGACTTTTTTGTTTGCCAAAAAAAAAATAACACAGTCTAACTAAAAACCTACTTAAAATTGATTTAAAACAAACATCTTAGACACTCTTAGAACTAGCAAAAAAGGTAGAACTGTTATAAATTAGTGTTATGGATAGAACCCGGTAACAGGGAGCCGTGCCATAGCCGTACCTGCCTAGTATACAAAAACAATAGTAAGAAAATAGAAAAAAATAGAACTAATACATAATTATAATATGTGAAAAGTAATGAAACACTTACTCTTTTAAGCAGCCTTGGATCATATGGATAAGAGTGGCAAAAAGTTGCCACCATTAGATGTGTTTCCACAGTTGTCTCGGTGAGCGATGTTCGCCGTGGTGAGAAAATGAGTTTATATTTTGAAAAAGAACGTTCAACATCTACCGATGTTATACATGCATAATTAAAATACTCGTTGTACTTAGTCAGTGGATTATTCGATACACCACCACAAATTTGTTTTAGCGTGTTAAAATCAGGATCTTTCTGTAGCACACTCTCGAACCTTTCTAAAACGCGATTATATTTTGCGTCATGTATAGTCAGTAGCTGTGTATACACTCCGTCCATAATTTGCAGAGACTCCAATAATGATAACGATCTATTTTGTAATTGGTTTATTGCGTCAGCTAATCCTTTATAGTAGCCACGAATATTTTTTAAATCTATTTCAATGGAAATATCTTGAAATTTCGACTGGCTCTCCTTTATTGAATTGTGCAACAACAGCTTTTACTATTTTCAAATGTTCAGCATAATAAAAAGCTGCCTACAACCATGTTCCCCAACGTGTAAGAATTGGTTCCGGTGGTTGACGAATACCAGGACACTGTATGAAATGATCGTAAGCGTTTGGGAGATTTCAAAAATACTTTTTTTCTGCTTGCTACTAATGCATCTACCTCGGGAGAGCATTGTCGAATGGTTTCTGCCACAAGATGTAAAGCATGCACTTTACACGTAACATGTAAACACTTGCAACCATGTTCAAGAAGAGAACGGCCTACCGAACGCATTATCACTGCGCCATTGCTCATAAACATCAACACTTTATCTTTTGAAATTTGAAATTTTTCCAACGTACTAAGTATAACCTTCGTAATTGCTGCAGCAGTGCACTCCTGTAGTCTTCGGTTAGCTAGTAACAGTGGTAATGTAGGTTTACTAGGGTCTAGTATGCGCACCATAATATTTACAATTGATTTTTTTTACAGTCTGTTGTCTCGTCAACACAACCAAAGAAACTGTTTTTTCAATATGCGTTTCATTTTCTTTTCCACGTCATCGCGCGTATAAATGCAACATGCTTACGTGCCGTTTTCTCCGTTGGCAACCGCAACTCAGGATTGTATTTGTCCCAAAAGTCCTTAAACGGATGTTTATCGAGTAAGCCTAGTGGCAAATTACAGTTTATCAACATAAGAATTACATAAAAAAATGCACTTCTCGGTGGCATGCCCAATTTTCGTTTTCGATGCTGTGCGGAATTTACGTGTCTTGTACAGTTCCACTTCTTATTTGACATCAAATCTATTAACACACTTTACAAACTATCTTACTCCCGTTGTAAAACCAATCGGGAAAGTCAGAAATAAACTTATTTACTATGTCTTGAAAGGGTCGTTTTCTAGCCTTCGACATGTTCACTAAAAACTACAATTAATAACTACGTCTATATCAATAAAATCAACACGCCCTATCCGCTATCCAATGCTAAACTGAACTGAGTGATGATGATGATTTGTCGTGTCGTATCATAATCGACCAGCCCTCCCCGCCCACCTAAACACAGTCACACCGCCGCTGCGATTGCTCTTCAGTTACCGGGCTCTACTGATGATATAATAAATCATATAGCAGTTCAAACAAACATTTACGCTCAGCAAAAACTACAAACGAAGAATACTTCACAGACAACGAAATCGAAACCATGGACTGCCAACAACAATGAAGAATTAGAAAATTTTTTCGGAGTCATTATATGGATGGGATTATTGAGAGCACCACAATTGAGAAACTATTGAAGTGCGAATTTTTTATATAAAACTAATATTAAAAAAATACTGGCAAGAAATCGCTTTGAACAATTACTTTCAATGCTACATTTTAATGATAATGTAAGTATTACTTTGGCGAATGATGAAAATAACTCCTTTAGTACAGAAGCTCATTGAACGATTTCAATATGTTGTGACTAACGCTGGCCACGAGCGGTACCGCGCATCGGCGTAGAATCAGTTCGGACCGAGAGGAACGGTAGTATTACTTCGTCTGCGGAGCAGTACGGACATTTTCGCTGCCGGTCATTTGCGCAATTGTTTATCTGTCCTAGAAAAATTATGATTTCGTCAGCAAAACGACCGCGCTCGGACAAACTTCGAAAATTGATTGCAAAAATTCCAGACTTAATATATGAAGGTGCTAAAATTAAATGTGTAATCTGTAAAATCCCGTTAATGTGTTGGTCCAGACAACATTGTCTACGACACGTAAATAGTGAAAAGCATGTCTCAAAAAGAAATTGCGCACGAGACAATGAAAAATTTATATTTAATTTATGCGTTACGTTTATCGCATGTAATATACCGTTTAATTTACTAGACAAGGAACCATTTATCTGCTTTTGGAATAACTATTCGGAGTGCAAATTACCAAGTCGAACATCGTTACGAAGAATTGTGCCATCTGCGCCGTGAACATATTGAACAGAAAATAAAATCGGAGTTGAAAGATCAAAAATTGTGGTTATGTGTCGACGAAACAACAGATCGGAAGAAACATTCTGTTTCTTAATGTAATGGCACGCAAATTGGAACCTCATCAATCGGCACCTTCAATTCTATTAGTCTCCAAACGAATACAACAGTGTACTGCCGAAGTAATTTCAAAGTTAGTGTTAAATACAATGGACAAGTTTGAACTTTCAACAAACCAACTCTTGATGTTAGTGAGTGATGGTGCTGCAAACATGCTTTCTGTAGGTCGGTCTCTTAAAAAGCATTCTGCTAATTTGTTACACATTACGTGTAAAATTCATGCTCTCAATGTTGTGGCGGATAGTATCAGAAAATGTTATCCTGAGGTAGACGCTTTAACAGCGCATACCAAAGCAGTATTTGTCAAATCACCGAAACGCATTCACGAATTTCACGGACTGTGCCTCCGTATACCAGAGCCACCAGAACCTATTCTAACTCGTTGGGGAACATGGTTGCAGGCCGCGTTTTATTATCATAAATATTTTGACAATATTAAGAACGTGGTTTTACAATTCAATACAAAGGAAGCTGCCGTATCCAGAGAAGCCAGTCGAAATTTCAAGATAGTCAGGTTAAAATGGATTTAAAAATCATTCACGACAATTACTTCGGGCTAGCAGATGCAATAGAAAAATTACAAAATCCTGCGGTGCCGTTAGAAGAATCTCTACAAATAGTGCAACATGTTCACGCACAGCTATGCGCGATTGAAGAAAGCAAAAAATGTTTCTGTTCTAGAAAAATTTGAAAGTGTTTTTGAGAAAAATTCTGATTTTGGCACATTAAGACACATTTGTGAAGGTGCGTCAACAGAATCGTTAAGTTATTTGAAAGATTATTTTACTTACGCAAATATTACGTCACTAGATGTAGAACGTTCGTTCTCTGCATATAAACGCATTTTTTCCTCATGCCGTACTAGTTTTGCCGAAACAACAGTTGAAACATATCTAATGTTGCAGATATTTAACAGACATTATTCACTTTGTGATTTCACGGAGGACTCTTAAAATGGTAACTGTTTGAGCACGTGTTATTTAATTTTTATATAAAAGATGAGCGAAATTATTTGCGGCAGCAAACATCTCTATTAGCAGAATAACTCTAGTGGAACGCGAGGCCTGGTCGACTCTACGCTACTGCGCGGTACCGCTCGTGGCCAACTTTAGTTATGACTCCTGGGTGCAATATACGTACTGATGAAATCATGGTGCCATTCCGTGGTCGTATAAGTTTCAAACAATATATAAAAAATAAGCGACACAAATTTGGCATCAAGTTATATAAACTTTGCGTGCAAAACGGTTACACTTATCACTAACGCTGGCCACGAGCGGTACCGCGCATCGGCGTAGAATCAGTTCGGACTGAGAGGAACGGTAGTATTACTTCGTCTGCGGAGCAGTACGGACATTTTCGCTGCCGGTCATTTGCGCAATTGTTTATCTGTCCTAGAAAAATTATGATTTCGTCAGCAAAACGACCGCGGTCGGACAAACTTCGAAAATTTATTGTAGAAATTCCAGACTTAATATATGAAGGTGCTAAAATTAAATGTGTAATCTGTAAAATCCCGTAAATGTGTTGGTCCAAACAACATTGTCTACGACACGTAAATAGTGAAAAGCATGTCTCAAAAAGAAATTACGCACGAGACAATGAAAAATGTATATTTAATTTGTGCGTTACGTTTATCGCATGTAATATACCGTTTAATTTACTAGACAAGGAACAATTTATCTGCTTTTGGAATAACTATTCGGAGTGCAAATTACCAAGTCGAACATCGTTACGAAGAATTGTGCCATCTGCGCGCGAACATATTGAACAAAAAATAAAATCGGAGTTGAAAGATCAAAAATTGTGGTTATGTGTCGACGAAACAACAGATCGGAAGAAACATTCTGTTCTTAATGTAATGGCACGCAAATTGGAACCTCATCAATCGGCACCTTCAACTCTATTAGTCTCCAAACGAATACAACAGTGTACTGCCGAAGTAATTTCAAAGTTAGTGTTAAATACATTGGACAAGTTTGAACTTTCAACAAACCAACTCTTGATGTTAGTGAGTGATGGTGCTGCAAACATGCTTTCTGTAGGCCGGTCTCTTAAAAGGCATTTTGCTAATTTGTTACACATTACGTGTAAAATTCATGCTCTCAATCTTGTGGCGGATAGTATCAGAAAATGTTATCCAGAGGTAGACGCTTTAATAGCGCATACCAAAGCAGTATTTGTCAAATCACCGAAACGTATTCGCGAATTTCACAGACTGTGCCCCCGTGTACCAAAGCCACCAGAACCTATTCTAACTCGTTGGGGAACATGGTTGCAGGCCGCGTTTTATTATCATAAATATTTTGACAATATTAAGAACGTGGTTTTACAATTCGATACAAAGGAGCTGCCGCTATCCAAAAAAGCCAGTCGAAATTTCAAGATAGTCAGGTTAAAATGGATTTAAAAATCATTCACGACAATTACTTCGGGCTAGCAGATGCAATAGAAAAATTACAAAATCCTGCGGTGCCGTTAGAAGAATCTCTACAAATGGTGCAACATGTTCACGCACAGCTATGCGCGATTGAAGACGCAAAAAATGTTTCTGTTCTAGGAAAATTTGAAAGTGTTTTTGAGAAAAATTCTGATTTTGGCACATTAAGACACATTTGTGAAAGTGCGTCAACAGAATCGTTAAGTTATTTGAAAGATTATTTTACTTACGCAAATATTACGTCACTAGATGTAGAACGTTCGTTCTCTGCATATAAACGCATTTTTTCCTCATGCCGTACTAGTTTTGCCGAAACAACAGTTGAAACATATCTAATGTTGCAGATATTTAACAGACATTATTCACTTTGTGATTTCACGGAGGACTCTTAAAATGGTAAGTGTTTGAGCACATGTTATTTAATTTTTATTTAAAAGATGAGCGAAATTATTTGCGGCAGCAAACATTTCTATTAGCAGAATAACTCTAGTGGAACGCGAGGCCTGGTCGACTCTACGCTACTGCGCGGTACCGCTCGTGGCCAGCTTTACTTATCACCTAAAAATTTATTGTGGTAAGTATAGAGAGCAAGATAGGAATGCATCGTCAAGTGTTGTGCTCTCGCTAATGAATAATTTATTGGACAGTGGCGGAACACTATTTGCCGATAATTATTATACATGTGTCTCTTTTGCCGCCGAACTTTTGAAGAGAAAAATTTATCTTGTTGGCACTATCAGATTAAACAGAAAATTTAATTGTTTAGAAGTTATAAAAAAAAAATTGAAAAAACTTGAAGTTATTGCTCAAGAAAGTACGGCTGGAATTGTAATGTTGAAGTGGCTAGATTCAAGAGACGTACTAATGTTGACCACTAAACATACTGATGAGATAAGAACAGTTTGCCAAAGAGGAAAAGATATCGAAAAGCCTTTAGCCATTCTCGACTACAATGAATCAAAAGCTTTTATCGATATTTCCGATCAGATGAAAGCATACTCCCATTGTTTGAGAAGAGGTACCAAATGGTAGAGAACAGTGGCTATGGGACTCATGTTCGGTTGTGCAATGGTAAATGCTTTTGTGGTGTATAAGGCCGTTACAAATACTAAAACGTCCATAACAGATTTCAGATTCGAAGTTAGACGATCTTCCCAAAAAATCAAATGAACCTCAAGAGACTCATCTACTTCAAGAAAAATAGATGTGTAATGTGCTATGAGAACATGAAAAATGAAAAAGGGCGAAAAGAACCACAAAACAAGTGCACCAGATCAAAATATAAGTGCAACGTCTGCCAGAAAAATTTTTGTGTTGTTCGTTTTTTCGAGGATCATAAAACTGTAAAGAAGCAAATGTAGTTTTGATGACATTCTATATTTTATTTTAGTGTTCTTTCTCCTCAAAACTGAAGTTGCATATTGTAATAAATATATTTGATAAATATTTTGTATTTACTAGTCATGGAACTTGTAGTGTCTATATCTCTCCTATTTTCAAACACATCCCCAATCAGCTTATAGTGATAGACTGTCCAGACAGGCAATTTTCACTTCACATATAGTTAACATTGAAGCATGGGCTCTAGTGGAGACACCAGGTCAGAAATGCTGAAAGCACATGTGGCATTGCCGTGATACATCATTGTCCCAACGTTGTACTATAGTGAGGTATTACGTTGATGCCACCCGGGGCTTAACGTATTAATAGCGTTAAATCACAAAATGCTATTTGCATGCAACAAAGCTTCTATAGCTTGGCATGTTATAAAGATTATAACGAATATTTTACTACTTATTATTCACAGTTCCCGAAAACAATATATTTTGACAAACATACTAAGTATGTACACGACTTTTACATTTGCTTAATGTTTCCTTTGCTTATAGTGTCGGAGGCACCGAAAAATTTATCGCTTGAATGGGACGAAGAATATAATTTAACTGTCCAGTGGGAACATCCTGATCGAACGAATGGACAATTGCTGCAATTTCTAATACTCGCTGATAACCAATTGTTGACATCGTATAACATAGCTGATGAAAAATTGACTTATGAGCAGAAAGTATAGAATTTTGTGTAATGAAAAGTGTGAAAAATTTTATACGTATCACAATAATTTCAGTTGAATATAGAAAACACAAATCTAACTCTTAAACAACTAAATGTCGAAGTAAAGGCTAAAAATTCTGCTGGTAATTCCAATTCTATCGAAATGTTAATCGACAGCCCCCCAAAACAACCTAAGCTTGCAATGGACCTTCGCACAGAAGATGTGACAAATAATACATTTGAAATTGTAATACCAGAAATACTGGATGTTGAAGGCGATAAAAGGTACTTCAAGCTATGTAAATACAGTATAAAAAGTATGTTTGTAAATGCATGTGTTATTTTCTTTATTATTATTATTTCAGTAACATGTATATTATCATTTGGGATACCAGTAATAATCAAATTATCGAACGAGAAATGCAGCATTTTGAAAACAAACTAATCAAGAAAATCAATGTTCCTACTGAATGCTCATGGATCGCTGGTGAATTTAATTTGCGCAGCGTGACGAACCGAGAAGGCTTTTCTTTTAAAGTTGGTGATGATACAGAGTCGTTTTCAAAAACGGACGGAAAATGGAAATTAAAAAATCGAAAGCTGAATACAGGCAGAACATACAAGGTGTTCATTGTATTGAGCAATACGTATAAGGAATTTAGTAGATTACACACCTATGTAATAGAAGAGACAACATTACCTCCAGAATCCCCTGAAAGATTAGAATATCTTCTAATTTTATTGCTTATACCTATTATCTTAGGCGTACTCTGTGTTCTATTTATTAGGTAAGTACCAATTAGCGTTATACTTTTAATTCAGTTAACATCTTCGTTAGAATATCGTCTCAATTGTTTCAATTTTTTCTTTTGTTTGATTATAACCTCATGAGTCATGAGTAACGCTGGCCACGAGCGGTACCGCGCATCGGCGTAGAATCAGTTCGGACCGAGAGGAACGGTAGTATTACTTCGTCTGCTAAGCAGTACGGACATTTTCGCTGCCGGTCATTTGCGCAATTGTTTATCTGTCCTAGAAAAATTATGATTTCGTCAGCAAAACGATCGCGGTCGGACAAACTTCGAAAATTTATTGCAGAAATTCCAAACTTAATATATTAAGATGCTAAAATTAAATGTGTAATCTGTAAAATCCCGTTAATGTGTTTGTCCAGACAACATTGTCTACG
This sequence comes from Dynastes maya, assembly GCA_029619315.2. NCBI lineage: Eukaryota > Metazoa > Arthropoda > Insecta > Coleoptera > Scarabaeidae > Dynastes > Dynastes maya. The sequence goes on along the minus strand of JAROYE020000010.1, from coordinate 18,875,061 downwards.
ACACGTAAATAGTGAAAAGCATGTCTCAAAAAGAAATTGCGCACGAGACAATGAAAAATTTATATTTAATTTATGCGTTACGTTTATCGCATATAATATACCGTTTAATTTACTAGACAAGGAACAATTTATCTGCTTTTGGAATAACTATTCGGAGTGCAAATTACCAAGTCGAACATCGCTACGAAGAATTGTGCCATCTACGCGCGAACATATTGAACAAAAAATAAAATCGGAGTTGAAAGATCAAAAATTGTGGTTACGTGTCGACGAAACAACAGATCGGAAGAAACATTCTGTTCTTAATGTAATGGCACGCAAATTGGAACCTCATCAATCGGCACCTTCAATTCTATTAGTCTCCAGACGAATACAACAGTGTGCTGCCGAAGTAATTTCAAAGTTAGTGTTAAATACATTGGACAAGTTTGAACTTTCAACAAACCAACTCTTGATGTTAGTGAGTGATGGCGCTGCAAACATGCTTTCTGTAGGCCGGTCTCTTAAAAAGCATTCTGCTAATTTGTTACACATTACATGTATAATTCATGCTCTCAATCTTATGGCGGATAGTATCAGAAAATATTATCCTGAGGTAGACGCTTTAATAGCGCATACCAAAGCAGTATTTGTCAAATCACCGAAACGTATTCGCGAATTTCACAGACTGTGCCCCCGTATACCAGAGCCACCAGAACCTATTCTAACTCGTTGGGGAACATGGTTGCAGGCCGCGTTTTATTATCATAAATATTTTGACAATATTAAGAACGCGGTTTTACAATTCGATACAAAGGAAGCTGCCGCTATCCAGAAAAGCCAGTCGAAATTTCAAGATAGTCAGGTTAAAATTGATTTAAAAATCATTCACGACAATTACTTCGGGCTAGCAGATGCAATAGAAAAATTACAAAATCCTGCGGTGCCGTTAGAAGAATCTCTACAAATAGTGCAACATGTTCACGCGCAGCTATGCACGATTGAAGACGCAAAAAATGTTTCTGTTCTAGAAAAATTTGAAAGTGTTTTTGAGAAAAATTCTGATTTTGGCACATTAAGACACATTTGTGAAGGTGCGTCAACACAATCGTTAAGTTATTTGAAAGATTATTTTACTTACGCAAATATTACGTCACTAGATGTAGAACGTTTGTTCTCTGCATATAAACGCATTTTTTCCTCATGCCGTACTAGTTTTGCCGAAACAACAGTTGAAACATATCTAATGTTGCAGATATTTAACAGACATTATTCACTTTGTGATTTCACGGAGGACTCTTAAAATGGTAAGTGTTTGAGCACGTGTTATTTAATTTTTATTTAAAAGATGAGCGAAATTATTTGCGGCAGCAAACATCTCTATTAGCAGAATAACTCTAGTGGAACGCGAAGCCTTACGGTTATATTCTGCAAAATGAAACCTAGTTATACAAGCTTTAAAATACATTTAAAATACATTAATAATGAAAAGGAAAATCCGAGACTGCTAACATACGTAGAACGCTTACTAGTACAGTAAAGTCCTGTTACAACAGATTTTCGGAGAACTGAAATTTTGAATTCAAGATTTATATTTATTATACCGTTTATCTGTTGCAAAGTTTGTACTACGCACTTCACGTTTCATGGTACAAATTTAATTATGAAATTTTTTGAAAAATGTAATTCATTTAATTACAACTTTAATGAATGAATTTCCCTCAACTTATGCCGAGCAGTTTACATAGTTTGTTATACAAATATATTTTTGAAATGGTCTACAACAGTGGTCTCCAAATTAGGGCCCACGGGCCAAATCCGACCCGCCAGTGTGATCAATCCGGCCCGCGACAGTTAATGGCTGATTGTTGTTATTGTTGCTGTGATAAGTTGGATAAAAAAACACAGAATGATAATAACTAGGTTTTATTTACTTGCTAAGTATGTATAGCTTAATGACAAGTATAATACGCAGAAAGTTTAACTTAAGCATAATAACTAACAAATACAGTCCCTGGCCATATTACTTGAAACATGTCATAAATCAACCCTTTTACCTGGAAATTCCCATCCTATTATAGTGATATTCTTTTGCTTTGAATCCGATCGTTTATAGGGGGACTAGATTATTGTATCAACAAATAAAAATACCAGAGAAATTATATTTAGAAGAGTAAAGTACGTATATATAAATATTTCAGTTATCAACTTACATTTAGCGAGTTCACAGTTTAGAGAATGCATCGATATTTTTTAAAATATTTCGTCATAACCGTATAGAAGCTAAGTTGTGGAGTATCGTTAAGTGTTTTGTGTTGATATATCGTTATTGCAAAGGTAAAATTGTTATTCTATCTCTCTCTTAATAATTAATTATTTGAAATTTGAAAAAAATTGAAATATTTGGGGTTTTTTTGTAGAAAATGCCCGGGAAAGATTTAACAAGTCAACAAAAAGCCACTATACAAGCTCTTCTACAGTCAAACAAACATTCACAACGAGAAATTGCAAAATTACAGAAAGTATCTCCTTCTTCTGTATCGCGTTTAGCTAGAAACTTAAACGATGAAGCTAGCACATCGACACAAAGACGGGCAAAGTGCGGTCGGAAAAGAAAAACTTCGAAGAGATTTGACCGTGATATTGTTCATCAGGCTTTGAGCAATAGATTTGCTACAATTAAAGTAATTCAAAAAAATTTACAAGAGAGAGGAATAGAGATTTCGAGCAGAACTGTCAGGCGCCGATTGTGCGAAAATCGCCTAATGAGCCGAAGACCTGTAAAAAAGCCGCGTTTAACAGAAAAAATGAAATCTGCTCGTCTCAACTTTGCAAGAGAATATCGACATTTCACAGACGAGAATTGCAAAAAGGTGAATAACTTAACAACATGATTTTTACCGAATTAATGTTTGCATTATTTAATGGGCTTTCTTTAGTGACGAGTGCTCGCTCTGTGTGTTAGTGTAGCGAGCACAATTTGTTCGTAGACGACCTGGCGAACGTCTCACAGAGTCCACGGTTCTTCGAACTGTAAAACACCCTTCGCAGGTAATGATTTGGGGAGTTATTAGTGGAGACGGACCCGGCCCTTTGTATTTTGTAGAAGGCACAATGCGTCAAGAGCAGTACATAAATGTGTAAAAAAACACGTTATTACCGTATTTTAAGCCAGGACGTCGCATACCGACAGGGCGCATATTTATGCAAGATAATGCTCCTGCCATGAGGCAAAAAAGGTTAAGAAATTCTTTGAAGACAATCACATACCTCTTTTACGTTGGCCCGGAAATTCACCGGACCTCAATCCCATCGAGAACGTATGGAATCGACTAAAAAGTAAGGTATATGAAAGAGAAAACCCTACAAAGGAAATATTAATGAAGAATATAAAGGATGTATGGGAGAACGATGAAGATATAAAAGAGACAATCATATCTTGCATTGAAAGTATGAGGAATTACGGGGTTGTTAAAAATCATGGGTTATGGACTAAATATTAATTACTTATTTAATATTTACATATGTTACATATTTTTACAATACACTTTATAAATAAAAAATATAATACATGTATAGTTTATATTTTATTATGAAGAAACTACAAAATATTGAGTGTTTCAAGTAATTTGGCCAGGGACTGTAATTGAAATGAATCCCACTAACAGTTTATAATGTCCACTTGTAAAAAATACTAATGAGATTTATGTAATTGTGATTTTCCACTGACAATAGTTTGTAGTTGTGGATTTAAGATGCTCATCGGTTAACTGAGATCTGTAAACATTCTTTGTGTACTTCATCTTGGAGAATGTTTTCTCACACAAGTAAGTAGTATCAAAAACAGAAAACAGCCCACGAGCAAATTTATGCAAATTAGCAAATTGTTGCAGTGGAAGACTCTTATAAAATTCCAACAAAGATGAGTTTTGATATTTGTTCTTAATTATATCACTGCATTGTAAATCAAGAATTTCCATTTGAAGTTGCGGGGCTAGGGCTTCAATGTCAGTATCAAAAGGATTTTGAAAAATCTTAATTTCATTCGCAATTACATCAAAGTCTGAGAAACGAGTATCAAAATTTATCTTCAAAGCACTCAAAGCTTCGATTGCAAAATCGATGGGAAACTCAAACTCAGTAGTGTGGCTGAATATTTCACGTGTTTTAAAATGTGTGAAACATTTTTTACGTAATTGTGATTGAAACAGTATTATTTTCTGCCAGAACGATTTGATATTAGTGTATAAATCAGGTAAAAGCTGGTTGTCTCCTTGCAATCTCAAATTCAGTTCGTTCATATGTTTTGTCAAATCGACATAGAATGCTAACTTCCACAGCCATTCGCTATTTTGTAATTCGGTAAGAGGGCGATGCTTTTCATTCAAAAAAATTTCAATCTCTGCTCGAAGTACAAAAAAGCGCCGAAGAACTTTTCCGCAACTAAGCCAATGTACGGCAATATGATATGGTAAGTCATTTTGTCCAATCTCTTCAATAAGCTCGCGGAATTGTCGCTGATTCAGCCCAGTGGATCTGATGAAATTATCAACTGATGTGACTGGTTTTACAACTTCAGACATATCCAAACATTTTCCGCACAAGGACTGTTGATAAATGATACAATGTAAGACTAATGGTTTTGAACCACCATCATTTTCTACAGCCTTTGACGCAAGTCCAACCACTCCTTTATTTTTACCACACATGTTTTTGCCTCCATCAGTTGTAATAGATTTCAAGTTTTTCCATCGAAGGTTCTTTTTACTAATGGCATTTTCAACTCCCTTAAAAATATCTTCCCCAATAGTCGTGCCGTAAATACTATCAATATCAAGAAGTTCTTCATACACTTCATAGCTTTTATCTACTCCTCGAATAAAATCCAAGGCCAGAGAAAACCACTCAAGATGTCCATTTTTGTCAGACAGTTGAGATGATATATTTTCTGGAATGCCTTGTACCCTCCGAGCCACGGCGTTTGCTGACAAACTGACAGTTTTAAGTAAATTTACCTTTTCGGAGCACATTTCTTCGGCTACTGCAATTACGCATTCTTTGATCATTTCTCCATCAGTGAATGGTTTTCCACGTTTTGCGATTTCAAGAGCCACACGAAAGCTGGCACGAGTTGCAGCCTCTTGTTCAGTGTTGACTTTCATTAACAAAGATTGCTGCGATTTCAATCCACGCTTCAAAGCTCCAAATTTTTCTGTCCGCAAACTTCCTGTATATTTTGAGTAATTTTGAAAATGTTTCGTTTCATAATGACGTTTAATGTTATATTCTTTGAGAACGGCTATGGTTTCATTGCAAATCAAACATAGCGCCTTATTACTGGACTCGATCACGAAATATTGATACTTCCATTGATTTTTGAATGTTCTGCATTCACTGTCTATTTTTCGCTTCTTCTCCATACTAGTAAATCACACACAAAAACAGCAAGTCAAATCACGCACTACTTTATTTACAACACTACTTTACGCACTACTTTATTTCACAATAGACAATTTCGCTTCCTTCGCCTTCCCTAGGCAGACTGACCGCAGTCGCGCCGCTAGCCTTTTTATACTCCAATTACTGCCATCTCGAAGTGAGTGAAATACACTAGAACTTTCTCGAACCAACTGCGCTATCGAAAGTACTACTAGCGCCATCTGTTAGCGATAGAGGGTTCTACCACTACCTATTTCCACTTTTAACCACCAGATGTCGTCAAGTGTCACGGTCGCAACAATACACAATAGTAACTGAACTAGCAAATTTAGCAAGCGTATGCTCGCTCAGGGCGCGTACTCGGCGACTACTCTAGAAATTGTAGATAATGGCAGGAAAATTAAAACGGTTTTGGCCCTTGGAACTTATTGAAGTAATCAGTATGGCCCTAAGGCTGGAAAGTTTGGAGACCTCTGGTCTACAATAACATTGGAATATCTACTCGTAATAGTTTACGTTTTTGTAATAGTTTAACGGAATGTTTAATAATAGCTTATTTTTTTTAGACGAAATCGCGAAAAAGTAACTTCCTCCATTTACGTCAGTTTGCAACAATTAGGTAAGTTCTCGTCAAAATCAAACATCCCAAAATATGCAGGCTATTCTCAAAGTTGAGACGGTTATATTAACTGCTTCTCTTGAAATCTCAAGACTGGTGGAAGAGTATTCCAGGTGGGAGACAGGCCAAGCAATTTCTGATTGGACGCAGGCCTAAATTTACAACGGACGTACTAAGCAGGGACAGAAAGTCCGTTAGAACAATAGTAGGGCTACTAACAGGACATTGTATGCTCAAGAAACACAAGAACAACCTACGCCTAACAGAGAAAACAGTATGAAGATTCTGCCAGGCGAAGAAGAGACTGCACAACACTGGCAGGAATACGGCTCTCAGAAATGGGCTCGGAATATTCAAAAACCGAAACCTACGTAGAGCGAACCACAACAGATCTAAAAAGTCGCAGTGGGGTAGGTCAAGGACCACCTCAAGTATTATTCTAATCTAATCTAACTGCTTGTAGAACTAAAATAAATAGAAGTAAGTCATATTACCAAAAATCGCCTACATAAAAGTTGCAAATAAAGATGTTAAAAACCATTGCGTTTTTATCGCATATTTTCAAAACGTGTTGGTGTTTTCTGTTTAGTTGTTTACGACTGATAGTGGTATGGCTATTTGTTTTCTAATAAATTTGTTAGATTTTCGCTAAGACATCGTTTGCAAAACCACAGGATTTTCGATTCTTGAGTAGTCCGTGTGACCAAACAGTATTTATTCTTATCCATTGTGTATTTGAAGAATGGCACGCGTTTATGAAAATAAACTTATGGACAAGAGTTAAACGCATAAGGAGTGCTGGGAAAATGTAATCGTGGCATCTCGCGGGAATGTTTCCGATAAGGAATCATGCGACATCACGGATGTTTGTTAATGCAGTTATAAGAACTTGTGAGACAGCATATTTTACAGAACAATGAGAAGACCACGTTTCAGGAGTTGCTCCACGCGAAATGGCAGACACTGAAGATGAAATTTTATAAATTCTTGAAAACAATCCAACAACCAACACTAGGTCTATAGCGGCTCAATTGGAAGTAGCTCAGAGTAAAGTATGGAACGTCTTCCTGTCCACGGTTAAGTTTTGCCATCTTTCTACCCCCAGAAATCTTAGATCTTCTTCGCATGGCTCTAACCGTTTCCTCCGCGGTCGTCCTCTCCTCTTTCTGCCGCCTTCTCTGCTCAATACTCCTTTAGCCCATCTATTATCTGGCATCCTTGATATGTATCCCAGTCATCGTAATCTAGTTACCCTGGCTTTCTGGCTTATCATTAGTTTCTGATATAGCTGGTTAATTTATGAATTTGTCCTTCTCCATCCATTTCCCTGTTCCTTCAATTTCTCCTCCTGTTTCCTGTTCATGATCCAGCAGAGCCATATAACACTGCTGGTCGTATTACCGATTGGTACAATTTAAGTTTCGCTGTCGATGAGACATTTTTGGCTTTTAGTACATTGTGTAACACTCCTACCAATCTACTTCCCCTTGCTCTTCTCTTGCCTATTTCCTTTGTTTTGTCACCTTTGCTGGTTACTATTGCTCCAAGGTGCTCGAATTCTACGATCTTCTCGAACGTGTATTTCTTGTGCTGTTCTGTCGTTATCTTCATTTATGTTTGTTCTCTCTTTGTGTCGTTTCCTATTTCCACGGTATTTAGTTTCTTCCTCGTTAATATACAGTCCATATTGCTCCATTTTGCTCTTTTTCAAATGTCTTAAACGTACTTATGAGTTCGCTTTTTGATCTAGACACGAACACCACATTATTTGCATAAGCGAGTACTTGGTTTCTGCTGCTCTAAATAGTTCCTTGGGTTCTTACTCTCTCTAGATATTACCTCTAATAGACGATTAAACAGCACCGTTGACAGGGGGTCTCCTTGCTTCAGGCCTTTTCTAACTTCGAATTTTTCAGACAGGCCTGTCCCCACTTTGTCTCTATTTTCCGTTTTCCTGGGTGCAATTTCTATTAGGTCAGTGATCTTATTTGGAACCTGGAATGTCTTAAGGGCATTGTACAGCTGACCTCTTATAACCGAGCCTATCTGAAATCGATAAATAGCATATTTCAGTTCAGTTTTTATTCATAGCTCCTACCAAGAACAATGTTATCCAAATTATTTTCAAAGGGTATAAGTGTTACAGCCACAAGGTCATCCCATAAGACAATGGAATTTTAACAGCCTTTACATGAGTGCTACAGAAATGAAAATTTTGCTAAATTTATTTTGGTTCCCAATGAAGCCACATTTACAACAAATGGAGTGAACAGTTTTCATAAAAACCATGTTTGGGCACTAGAAAATCCATATACTATGAAATTATTTAGATTTCATTCAAACCATTTTGCCACCATTATTAGAAGATGTTCTTTTAGATGTGGGACAGACTATTCAGTTTCTACAATGTCGGTGCTTCAACACGTTTTTAGTGAAAAATTCATAAACATTGAAATAATGCTTTTTCCAATAGATCTCTTCGTCCTCTACGCTCCTCGGATTTAACACCTTGTGATTTTTTCCTTTGGGGCCATCTAAAATACTTGGTTTATCGCAATAGAAAAGTGAATAATGTACAACAACGCATAGGATACGTTTGTAAAATTGTTCGTGGACAGCGAGATTTCATTTTCGTCGTATATATGCTCTATTTTAAGCAAAATTGCGCGCGCGTCAAACAAGTGGTGATAACTTTAAACAATTTTTATAATAATGGAATGAATTTAAACAACAGAAGATCAGAACCACTTTTGATTTTTTAATTTTCTGTAATTACTACGTCTACTAATTTATTCTTAAGAGTACTACAACCGATTCAAATAAATGCCTCAACTTTAAGAACACTCTGTATATTCACAATGTGAAATATTGTCTAGCGTTTTAATGTGCAGAAATAGATTTTATGTATTTACCTTCAAATAGGACTGTCAAGAAATACTAGCGATGTTCCTCTAAGGCCTTTAATCCGTGAGAACAACACTCCAACTCCACAAAATTCTGTTGCGAAGTCTATAGCTGTGGTAATATTTCCAAATTAATATACGATTTTTTTTTAACTATAGCTTGATGTGTGTTTTACAGGCTAGTAAGAAAACTGAAGAACCTGTGATGGCAGAGGAAGTCCAATATTCTAAACCTGTTAAGATAACCGATTTAAACCAATACATCAAGGAATCGATAGAGAATGGCGAATTTGAGAGGCAACATGGGGTAATGTAAAAAATGTTATTTTCAGATTGATAAATGTAAATACGTTCCATAAAGAAAAACAACGCTAACAACAAGAACCACTTACTTTTCTATGTATTAAAAAAATACTACATTAAAAGGCACAACTTATCATTAGAGCTGCTCACTAGCGCCAACGGACAGTGGCGGAGATTCGATACGACCCTCAGTATAACTGCGAGTCTCAACCAGATCTGTTGTGTATACATGTACGCTGCCGTAAATACTATTTCGTAGTTCTTCGTTTGATTTAAAAATGTTGCCTACATCGCGAAAACCAATGTCGGATAAAGTTACAGAATTTATAGCAGAAATGCCTGACCTAAATTATGATGGCGTTAAAATTCAATGTGTAGTTTGTAATATTCCTTTAATGTGTTGGTACAAAAGGGATTGTCTACGTCACGTCAATAGTAAACAGCATCCTTCAAAAAAAATTGCACACGACACTATGACAAATTTAAATTTAATTTATGTGTTACCTTTATTGCATGTAATCTACCGTTTCATTTACTAGACAAGGAAGCATATGTCTTCTTTTGGAATAAATATTCGGACTGCAAATTACCAAGTCGGGCATCGTTACAAAAAATGGTGCCATCTGCTCGTGAACATGTTGAAAAAAGAATTAAATCTGAGTTGAAAAATAAAAAAGATCGTAAAAAACATTCTGTGGTTAATGTAATCGTACGTACAATGGAACCACATCAATCGTCACCTTCAATTCTATTAGCTTCCAGACGAGTACAACAATGTATTGCCGAAGTGATTTCAAAGTTAGTGTTAAATACATTGGAAAAGTTTGAACCTTCAACAAACCAACTGTTGATGTTTATGAGTGATGGTGCCGCAAACATGCTTTCTGTAGCCCGGTCTCTTAAAAATCATTGTGCTAACTTGTTACATATTACGTGTAAAATTCATGCTTTCAGTCATGTGGCAGATAGTATTAGAAAATGTTATCCTGAGGTAGACACTTTAATAGCGCATACAAAAGCAGTGTTTGCCAAATCCCCAAAACGTATTCGCAAATTTCACAGCCTGTGCCCCCGTGTGCCTGGGCCACCAGTACCTATTCTTACACGTTGGAGAACATGGTTACAGGCCGCGTTTTATTATCATAAATATTTTGAGAATATTAAGAACGTGGTTTTACAATTCGATCCAAAGGAAGCTGTGGCTATCAAGGAAAGCCAGTCGAAATTTAAAAACCATTCAGAACAATTACTTCGGACTAGTGGAGGCAATAGAAAAATTACAAAATCCTTCGGTGTCGTTAGTGGAAACTCTGCAAATAGTGCAACATATTCACGCACAGCTATGCGCGGTGGAAGACGCAAAAAATATTTGTATTCTAGAAAGGTTTGAAAGTATTTTGGAGAAAGAATCTGATTTTGGCACATTAAGACAAATTTGTGAAGGTGCGACAATAGAATCGTTAAGTTGTTCCAAAGATTATTTTAATTACGCAAATATAACGTCACTAGACGTAGAACGTTCGTTTTCTGCATATAAACACACTTTTTCCTCACGCCGCACTCGGTTTGCCGAAACAACTGTGGAAACATATCTAATGTTGCAGATATTTAACAGACATTATTCACTTTGTGATTTCACAGAAGACTCTTAAGACGGTAAGTGTTTGAGCACGTATTATATTTTATTTCTGACCATTTATTTTGTGTAAACTTTTATGCGCCCGCCACTGGCTGTTGGCGCAAATTGAGCAACTCTACTTATCACACTAATGCTAATCTATAGGTACTAACTCGACAAACTATTTCATTGCTGTCTTCTACAAAAATAATTTAAAACATACAATTCAATTTAGACAAGTGACTGTTCAAAGCCAAATCACAGCTACCGCAAAAATGTGTATAAGGGTATAATTTGAAATTTAAAAGGAGCTAACAGATTTATTTACCATTAAAGAATGTGCACTGTTTGGCAGAAATCAATTTTTTTTGTAGAATTAAGTACCTACTGTCCTTGTAAATAAATTCATTTGTTCCAATATTCTTCTCCTTTAAGAAACATTCTTGATATTGTTGAAGAAGAACGTTTACTATGGCTTGCGGCAGTTTCTCTCTATGGTACAAAAACGTCTTCTTTTGACTTCGTTTTCTTAAGCGGGAACAATAAAAGATTGTATGTTGTCAAATCGGAGACTAGAGATAATAGAGTATAATAGTCACCTAATTTTTTGACAAAAAATAATGAACGCACTTTGCACTGTGAGCTGAAACGTTATCTGTGTAGAAAGACCAATCATCACACGTTACCCATACACTTAGATCAATTTAGGATATTCACAGACTTGCTATTTCTTTATGACCACGTTTAACAAGCGTCAAAGGAAATCAACACAAAACGCTACACAAATCATACAATAAAATGCCACAGAGAGCGCTTAAGAATACTGTAAGTGTAGCACCACGGTAGCACCATATAGGAGTTCTAATTATGTTTGGGTACCGCTGAGTATACTATCGGTTTGCAGTCCATCGTCTTCTCCCACACATACAAAAATATCCAGGACGAGAAAGCGTTTTATTAGAATTCGTGAGAGTTGAAGAAAAGCAATTAAAAGAAAATATTTCCTTTACAAGCACGGTCAAAAATATTTCGGTTACAAAAATACGGTACTTACCTCAGTTGAATCTGCCAAGTTTCTTAGAATAAAGATTGACTTCTAATTGAAGTGAAAATCTAATGTATATTTCTTGACCACAAATCCATCATCCTATAGTTATGCACTGAAAACAGTATCTAGATCTGTGAACATCGAAGCAGAACTTATGCACACTATACCTGTATATATTTAAGACTTAATATGGCATAATCTTTTGGGGTAACTCTGCGGATCCTCAAAATCTTCAAACTGCAAAACGATGTTTCCATGGCGTGTATCATTTACCAGCTCGTGCAGCACAGCATTTTCGCCTTGACTACAATTTATATTCATGATTATTCACAAACTACCGAAATGTTAGTTAATAAAAGCACAGTGACAGTCAAAGTATATAACAAATAACAACTAGGCATTAAATAGAGAACGATCCTTGCATAGTCCTCGTGATATAATGGTTGACGGGCCTACCCGGCAAGCAGGAGATGTGAGGTTCGATTCCTCACCGGGACATTTCTTCAGTAATTAATTACGTCGGAAATTCCAAGGAATATTATAGGTTTTCATAATTTACCGACAGAAGCGAAAATATATGATTAAAGTTCTAAATCGTGGCTTAGGAGAAAGAGAACGAAGGCGGAAGGTATAGCAAACGCCATTAGATGGCGAGCGGTGGGAGTAAGTCCGCGCAGCATTAGAAATAGTGGACAAATTTGTATTTGGTCTTACATACAGTTGCAAGAAACCGTAGGCGGCGCATACGCGTCATTACTATCACTTTCAATATTTACATGAATAATTAAACTTTCTGTCGTTTCATCAACTAATATTTCTGATTCTAAATATTTATATTCAATATTAACAACATGTTTACAACGTTGTTGCCAATCTTCCGGAGAAATTCTCGAAAATTCTTCTTCCGCTATTTTACGAACATCTATCTTAAAATTTACATTCCTTGCAGCGACATTGTTTTTGCCGGTGGCCCAGATCAACTCAATCGGATTTAGATCGGGGTGATACGGTGGAAGTCTCAAAACTGTGTGTCCATTACGTTGTAGAATTTCGTCGAATTTATACGTTATAAATTTGCCCCTTATAGTGTTTGATTAGCTGGTATAGTTGTGGCTTTAGCATTCCAGTGTCAAAAGGAATATTTTTTAACGTTAACCATTCAATCATTTCATTTTTCTTACTATTACTTGTTGGAGCATGATTTGTTTGTGTATTGTGATACGACGCATTATCAATTACAACAACGGAGTTTGTGGGCAAGTTTGGTATAAGCTTGTGTTGAATCCATCTGCCATAATTTTCTGCGTTCATATCCGAATGGTAATCACCAGTTTTTACGCCGGACTTAAAAATCAATAGGGCGTTGGGGATAAAGCCCATATTGCCTCCTGCGTGCACTATTATTAGTCTGGGTCCTTTTGATATGTTTTTGAAAAGACCTTTTGTACTTTCATACTCCACATCTTGGAAGACGTATGACTATTGTGAATGTAAGTCTCATCTATATATACAATGCGTCGATTTGTTTCACAAAAATGCTTAATCTTTTGCAAATAATCAATTCTTAATGCTCGTATATCTAGTCGCTCTATCAATACTTGCCTATTATTTTGTGTACGTCGAAACTTGAATCCCAAATCTGTTACAATTCTTCTTAATGATGTGTTTGATCCTTTCCATTCCAATTCATCGTGCATCTTTTGGCGTAGAGCTGAAATCGTAACTCGTCCCCCGTCTGTTCTATGAAAATTATAGATCATATCTCGCACCGTTGTTAATTGATACTCCGGCAAACTTGTGACACTCTTTGTTCTTTGTCTCTTCTTACCAGGACTTGTAAATTTTTTTTCATCGTTGTTTGATGCCGTATTTCCTTCTCGAATAATTCTTTCTATTGTTCGCACCGACACACCAGTTGCTTCATGAACACATTCTTTTATTTCACTTAATGGCACTAATGTACTTTTATGTTTATAAAAATAATTGTAAACATTAAAAACTACTTCTCGCGTTTGAGCGTGTATCACTTCATGATCCCCTAACACAGACATTATGTTCCGTCACTGACAAATATAGTCTGACTATTACTTCAGTAAATGGGCGTGCGCGTTTTCAAAAACGACTACGGCGCATCCCCACCGCTCGCCATCTAACTTGGCGTTTGCAATACTCTATTTTGTCTCTTTCAATGCTATTTAGCACAAATTACTAATTACATATGCGGTTCCAAGAAAACTTCTACATCACAAAGAAATATCTAAATTTGGCGTTTTCAAATCATCGAAAGTAAAACAATTCTTTGTTTGTTTTTTCTAAACACCTAATCAAGTACTCGAAATCTACGACACTGGAACACGGAAACAACTCACTAAAACCCTTACCACAATACTTTACCCGTACTGGATGCACGTTTCGATAGCCATGCTATCATCATCACTGACGATGGGTTACTGTGCTTATTTTAGATTTACATATTGCGTAATTTATTTGCTATATAAGGATAGTTTTTCCCTTAGTACGTTAATTTAATTTTACTGCTGATGATTAAGGTTCGACAAGCGTCAGAGGCGTATCGCGCAAAAGTAAGTACGTGAGATACAGTATTATTAAGAAATAATATATTGTTACCTTTTATTGACGTCCTGATGTCCACTGCAACAAACGCGGCTTACCGGGGCAGTAGTATTTTGTCGCAGTGAACATCAGGACGTCAATAAAAGGTAACAATAAATTATTTTTTAATAATACTGTATCTTACGTACCTACTTTTGCGCGATACGCCCCTGACGCTACACACGTTTGTCGAACCTTAATTATAACTAGAGTTTGTTAAAAAGGTGGTACCGACAGTGGCGCACCACATAAAAGTAGGTACGTAATACACAATATTAGTGAAAAATAATATTATTACCTTTTCCTGTCGTGTTGATATCCACTGTGGCAATTGGCAACCGCCCTGGTAAGCTGCGTAGAATTGCAACATCAGCAACGCTTCCATTGTCGATTCATCCAGCCGCCGACGGTGTTGTGAATACGTCGTCGTATACTTTGAAAATGATCGTTCGACATCCAGTGAACTAAGATTTGCAAACGTCAGATATTCCTTTTCCTCATCTGGGCACTCGTGATTTTCAGTTATAGACCGAACCTTTTGTAAATCGGGATTTTTCGTTAAAACTGCACCAAATTTTTTAACATCGACTCCAATAGTGTTCGTCAAGTTTTCTAGAGCGGCTTGTAAATTGTTTATACAATTTAATGCGTCTCGTGTAGATAAGTGACTGTTTTCCAATTGCTCAATAACTTGTGCAACTTCAGAATAGTTCATGGAAATTTCATTTATCTATTGTTGAACGTTCGAATTGGAAAAAGCTTGCTGACTGTCTCGAACTGCTGCAGAATCATTTGAATCAAGTTTCAAGATGACATTTATCACTTGTAAAAAATATTTCTGATTGTAAGATACTGCCTGGAGCCATGTTCCCCATCGCGTTATTACAGGCTGAGGTGGTGGTGGTAATTTCAGACACAATTGTTTGAATACACGGATGTGTTTGGGAGATTTGATGAACACTTTTTTGGTAGATGCTATTGACTTATCCACCATCGGATACTTCTTTCTTAACTTTATATTATCAACCTTATGATTATTTTCCAGCATATATAGAGCGACACCAGATTTATCAAACCTTCTGAATTTGGAATGAGCCAAATGGTCTTTGTATCCAATTTTGATTGATCTTTTTGTCTGCCAGCATACACTTGATCACAATCTTTACATGACATTTTGTAAGTTCCTGATTTATCCATGTCATCTACAGGGTCTTTGGAACTTCCTAAAAGGTTTTTGAGGTTATTGTTTGAAGAAAAAATAATTTTGCGGTCAAGTTTAGAAAAGATATTTAGATTGACATATTACGTAATTTATTTGCTACATAAGGTTAGTTTTTCGCTTAGTTCGTTAATTCAGTTTTAGTGCTGATGATGATAGCTTGACTGTCGAAACGTGCGTCCAATACGAGTAAAGTATTGTGGTAAGGGTTTTAGTGAACTGTTTCAGTCTGAACACCTAATTATGTAAAATTTTAGTTCATTGAAAATTACATATTTTTCAGGTATTCCAGAGAGGCCAAACAAAACCATGGGATCACGGAGCTAAACAACAAAATAAGTCGAAGAACAGATATACCAATTTGGCTGCATGTACGTTTATGTAAAACCGGCTAAATTATAGATAAACTCAAATACTTTTTGTGTTTCAGACGATCATACCAGAGTCAAATTGGAAATTATTAATAAAGATCCCTATTCCGATTATATTAACGCAAATTACATTGACGTGAGTAGGTTTTATATTCTTCAAGAGAATCAATTTTGTTAACTTAATTAGTAATTTCTAAGGAATATAACATTATTAGCTGTTACAAAGACTATATTTATATTTTTGTAATTTTGACACTCGTTTCAATCGCCTAAATTGATATGGTTGTTAGAATCACTTTCCTTGTATGTTTCTTGCTTCTGCCGATCCTTTATAGAAATTACTTTTTCCAAGATTCCTGCATCACTTGCTGAGTTGTTAATTTTGGTATGTATGTTTTCCTATTAAGTGAACATTTAATGACTTAACCGCTTTCTTCACTAACAACACCGGAATTGTTTGTATCTCCGAAACGACTGATTTTAGGACCTAGGTTTACTAAGACTTTTGTTTATCTTGATGAGAACTATAATTGGGCAAAATATCTGAACCCCTTTTTTTAACACTCGATATATTACATTTACATATTTCTAGGGTTATAAATCTAGGAAGGCATACATAGCAACACAGGGACCAAAACCTAGCACTCTAAACGACTTTTGGAGGATGATTTGGCAAGAAAAAGTGGAATACATAATAATGATAGCAAATATCGTCGAAGCTGGCAAGGTAATTATAAAGCGAACGATTGGAAGTTCCGATACACGGGAGGATTACTTGAAAGCAGGAGCGCTACAAGAAATCATAATCCATATTCATTTTGACATAGAAACAATTGCTGATATTTTTACTTTTTTCGACCTGTCATTGTCATTCAACAATCGAATAAACTTCTGTGTCATGGTTACTGTTCCATCAGTAAAGAGCATTATCTTTAACATCTAAAGCTACATGGTTCTTATTATCATTTTTTCAGCAGATTTTATACGCATTGACATTTTTCTGTCAATATTATAGCACTTTGCAGTTTATTGTTATTTAGCTTTCAGTAAAGTAGAACTCAGAGCCAAAATGCTAGAAAATTGAAAAATTTTTGATTATCATTCAATACTCTAAAAGTTTATGGGAAATACAAGACTATGACGCCACAATTTTTTAACTTCGATTGTGACTAAAACATCGAAACAACAATTGCATTTAAAGTTTAAGACCATATAGAGTAAAACAGAAACAAAAATTCTATCGCCTTTAATTTTTGTGCAAATGTTTCAGTTCCGCATCTAGATCTAATAGTTTCTCTTTGCTTAATGAATTTAATTTAATGAAACTTCCTTCCGGTAACATTTCAAATGATTCTCTGTATGATATGTAAATGCATGTACATCAGAAAGTTTCTGTACATATCTAATAAACATTTATTATAGAAAAAAGTTGAAAAGTATTGGCCGGAAATAAACGAGTCAAAAGAGTTCAATAACATCAACGTAAACTACGTAAGCGTCGATGTCATGGCAAACTTCGAAGTTAGATACTTCAATGTATCGTGCGACGGCCAAGAAAGGAAGATTCAACAGCTTCATTTCCTCACATGGCCAGATCATGGTGTGCCTTTGTACGCCCAAAGTTTGTCACCGTTCTTAAAGAAAATGCTCACAATTCCGCATGGAAAGGTGCCAGTGGTTGTGCATTGCAGGTAAGAGAAAAACTACCAGACGAAATAGCAATTTCTATAGATAGAAATCAACCTATCTTACATATAAAAAGTGACCAAAATCAAAAGGTAAAATAAGAAAGAAGGAAGTATTAAAGTAGGTCCCCAAATGCCTTGTTAAGTACATCTTGTACCAGTTCCTACACAAAATAACCTTTCCATTTCTATGCATTGCAAAAACGCTAAAGTATCGCCCCACCCCGCACCACACAAGTTATTTGATTACATCGGAACAATTATTTCGAGAATTCGTGGATTCCTATTATCAACTGTACGACCGAATGATGTAAGAAAACGATTAATTCTAACATGCCTTGTTCTATCCCTACTCTAAAAAATATTTAGAGGTACCTACTTTCTCTGTGAATAAATTTGCATTCTTTTTTATATAAATGGTTTCTTAAGCGTCTAATTCTCGCGGCGAAGTTACGTTCTTAATTAATTTGAGGTTTTCTAAATTAATATTATGTCCGGTTCCGTTTATGGGTTGTGCTACACTTGACGATTCGATTCTTCCATAGCGGTAATGGGCTATATGCTCTTTGCATCTAGCGCCGATCGTCCCTTTCGTTTGTCCAATATAGGCTTTAACACAGTCACTGCGTGTAATTTTCAAATTCCCGATCTTTTCTTCGTATTCGGTTTGTCTTTCGGATTGCCTAGAAGGTTTCTAAGTATATTCCGCGAACTGAAACACACGTCCATACCGCTATTAGCTCTCTTTTGGTAGCTTCTGCTCCTTTTATGGCCCCCTATCGTTGGAGTGAGGATGTTAGGGAATTATTATTATTACATAACTCCAGTCAATGACGATTACGGTGGAACGGATAAGTAACTCCTCTTCTGTTCACTTTCTTCATACCGTAAATCTCCAAGTTAAATGTAATACTTTCCTACAAGTGGCAGCATAAATTCGAAGGTATTTCTAGCATAATTTTGAAAATTAAATATCATTCGTCAAGTAATCATCTTGTGTGACAGCAAATTTTCATATTGAACAGTTGTTGGCGGTAAAATGTCATAGAGTAGTAAATTAAGTCTTCTAGTTGCGTCATTACATGCATTCCATTATGCTACTATTAAAATAAGAATATTCCTTGGAAATTCATCGTCAAATTATATTTCGAAAAGAATTATCAAAATTTGCTGTGTTTGAAACAATCGCTATCGCGATTAAGATAAAGCAGTAGAGGGACGCTAATTAATTTCTGACTTTGAGTCAAAATTTTCATCCAGGTAACATGTGTTTGGCTGTGTTCCCAGTTTCTAAGTGTTTAACTTTTAAATCGTGCCATAAATACGAGCTAGAAATCAAGTTTGGTGGTTGAAGAATAGGCAGGTTTCCAGTAGATAACATATAAACATAGTGTTTATATGAAAACGTCATCATTCCGGGTTAGTTTTTCATTTCTCAGTTTTAATATTCGTTAAATTTAATTAATTGATATCTAGTTTTATTTAAATTAGGGAAAGAGTGAGTTTAGGTCAAGCCCGAACCCTCAGATCGTATAATTAAATTTTTATTCAATAATTTCCCACAGATAAAACATCACAATATTTATTTGTGTTAGTTTCCTTTCTATAGATGTCTATTTCCAACTTTCTAATTACTAAACTCTATAGGAAAGGAAACACAAGTAGGGGTTGCCATGTAAAAAAGTTGAATTTTTCCTGTTTTAATATGTTTGGACAGTATTTTCGAAACAACCTCTATAATAATTCATCAGCAAGATTCTCTTCAGGAACAACACAAAAACCATCTTCAAACCCAATTTCAAGCGTTGTAATGAAACTCCTTTTTAATTCAACAGAGCTTCCGCTGTTTATTTGACGGCTTCTTCAGTGACGTTTACTACAGAGGTGCAAACATAAAATTAAACAACTAATTGAAACAGTTGAACAAAAACAAAAAACAACTTACATTGGAGTCACGGAAGCCAGCGAAACCACATTCAGAAGATAAAGAACAGGAATCATTAATTTGATAAATGTACTAATGAAACTATATGATTTGGTTAAAAAACCGATTTTAAAATATAATAATAAGCCTAAACTGCTGGATGAACATAGACTGGAAACTAACCACCTAATTCAATTTAACTATACGCGCATCTTATCTCGCAACCCTCGCTACTATAGCAAAAAAATCCGTGAATCAATAGAGATTTTCAAACATCCCAACAATTTAAATCACGAAAATAGCTATCCCTTACATCACATATGGAAATCCCAATTTATCAAAGATCCTAGCAACTGCCATGCATTAATCCACAACAATTCCGCTCCGTTGGCCCGGAAACAAGCCCTATATAAACCCCTCCGGAATGAATAAGTCTCCAGTCAGTGTGCAGTTACAGCCCTGAAGATATGCCATGAGAGTGTGGACGAAACCTCGGCAAAGCTACCACAACGACGCGGTTCCAATCTAGAAACCACGAGTATAACCTCTGTAATAGTTTTGATATTTATCGATAACTACAAATGGCTATTCATAAAACTCTCAATACTGATTTATATAGATAATACCAAGCAAGAGAATTTGATGTTTACCTAAATTGAAAGTTGCATCTGTCGAAATTTTAAGAAAAAAATATTTTTCCAATGTTGGTATATCCTAGACCTAGACCTATCATTTGGTATGTTATTTCACTTGCATTTAAGAAGACTATACTAAGAATCCCCGGCATACAGGCTGTTCTATTTGAAATAAAAAAGCGGATATCAACTGAAAAACGATATTAACCATAATAAATAATTATATTTGGGTTAAATTGGGAGTTGCTACTATTACCCCAAAAGCCACGATTCTCCAACCCTTCCAACGTTGACACTAAATTTACCATTCTTATTTGTATATCCATTACAGTGCTGGCGTAGGTCGTACAGGTAGTTTAATTTTATGTGATATCTGCTTGCGTATGGCGGCAAGAGAAGGGAAAATAGATGCTTTCTACTATCTACACAAGATACGCGATCAAAGAGTTAATATGGTTGATAACGTCGAACAATACAAATTAGTGCATTTGGTGTTATTGCAATGCCTGGTGGCTCCTGATACAGGTATTCTTTGCAACGAAAGTATGGAGAAGAACATCGAAATAGTTACATCAACGAAAATCGAAGAAGAAATGAATTATCTGGACGAATCCGCGTGGCAAGATGAAGCTATGCGGACCACGAGCTTTAATACCGACTTGCCAATAATACACAATAAAAACAGATTCAAGGATATTTTACCGGGTTAGTAAAGGATCTGTTAAATTTAACTTTATAAGGACCATTTAAATGCAAATCTTTTGCTTTAGACCCAGCGTCTAGAGTTTGTTTGTCTCCATATCCGACATCAGATCCATCATCGTCTTACATCAACGCTGTATCCGTAGACGCATTTACAGTGCCATCTAAATTTATTGTGACACAAAATCCGCTTAGCTCAACCGTTGGTGACTTTTGGCGCTTGATCGAGGAGAAGGAGATAACCATGATAATATGCTTAAATGATTTGGATCTTCAAGAAAAAGTACTTTTCTCTTTCACTTATTAATCCTATTTCTAAACCATGCGTTGCTTTTAGACCACTTGCAAATTTTATCCGACTTCCAACGGACTTTCAATGAAACCTGTGCCGTATTTGGAGATCAAATGTAATCGTAAAGAAGTAAACGCTCACTTCAAAGTATATAGTATTACCATGAGCAGACTCGATTGTAAGGTAAGTTTAGATTGTAAAATTTATGTGGAACTGAAAAAGTACTGTGCTGATTAGTAGAGTAACCTAAACTTGCGGACTCGCATAGGCGTCGGTATTACGGGTTAATATAAGAATACGAAAAATTCATAAATAAACTTACTTGCTAATTATTCAACAAATTAGAGGCATCAGGATGTGAACTACTGTAAACTTGCATCATTGCATATGTTTCCACAGTTACTTCTTTAAACCTTGTGCGTCGACAAGAAAAAATTTTCTTATACATAGAAAACGATCTCTCCACATCTAAGGAAGTTACATTTGCATGTAGAAACTGTTTTTCAAAATCACTTAAAAGTTCACTATTCTTACACTTATTATAAACGGCCTCTAAAGTATTAAAATCGAGATTTTTCCTTAAACCATCTGCCAACTTTTGACAGCGCATAATCCTGGCGTATCATTTAACGTGTGTAATTTATTCTTTACACTCTCCACTATGTCTAATGATTCCTGCAATGACAATTCAGTACATTGTAGTTTTCTGATGGCATCTAGTAATACTGTATAATTGGTACATATTGTTGTTAAATCTTCTAAAAGTTGAGGAATTGAAATTCTCTTTGACTTTCTCTAATTGCTTTGGATTGAATTTGTTGAAAATGGATCAAATAGTAAGAAGCTGCTGTTAGCCAAGTACCCCATCGCGTTAAAATTGGTTCAGGAGGTTCTGGAATACCTGGACAAAATTTACGAAATTCTTTTAAACGTTTAGGAGATTTACGAAACATTGCTTTAGTACTTCCAATCATCCGATCAACGTTTCCGTAATGTTGTCGAACAACTTCACCAACTAAATGCAAAGCTTGCAGCACGTAGGTTATATGTATTAAGTTAGGAAATATATGTTTTAAGGATCGCCCAACATTTAATATCGTTGCTGCACTATCTGTCACAATCATCACAACTTGATCTTAGGCAATTTTAAATTTTTTCAAAGCGTTCATTATCACTTTTTGAATATTTTCCGCGGTACATTGTTGAACACGTTTGCAAGCTAACAAATATCGTGATGCTGTGTTCTCGCTAGATAAAACGCGAGCTATTACATTCACAATACTGTTTTTCTTTATATCGATCGTCTCATCCACGGTAATCCATATTTTTTTGGAACACAAATCACGTTTACACATATTTTCTAGCATCTCTTTCATTCGCGGCAAATGATTCTGTAATTGTGTTTGTGAGGGTAATGGGTACTTTGAAACGTATTGTCACCAAAACGTTTTAAAAGCTGCTTTTCTCACCAACGACAACGGAAGATTACAAGAGGTAAACATAATTAATAAATGTATGAGGAATAGTGTATAAGGTATTTCAGTTCTTGCATTTCTCATATGCTTAATACCATTGACATGCCTCTGGCAATCAGTTCTGTCGAATGCAGCCAAACGAACATTGCATATTAAGCAAAAAACTGCACTACCGTCATATTTTAAATGGGAAAAAAGTGACACATACTTATGTACATTAGTAGCAAATCTATTACGAGGCATTGTTTTCTTAGTTATGTAAATATTAGTTCTACATGAAACGATACACTAATTATGTACTTGGTATAATACTACAACACACAAAAAACACCAGCTATATTTTTAAAAGCGACACGTAAGTACATACCACCTTAACCGTTCGACTAATCTCTGCAACAGCTCAACCGGTACTAAAACGAAATCTCTCTCAGCGCGGTTTAACATGATTTATATTCAAGGTCGACACTACATGCCTGCTTCTCTACCGGTTTAGTTTATTTATGAATTTTTCGTATTCTTATATTAACCCGTAATACCGACGCCTATGCGAGTCCGCAAGTTTAGGTTACTCTAGTCATAGTATATCATAAAGTGAGCAGCGGTACGCACGCATATTATAAATACGCATGTCCGCTCAATCACATAATATTAAATTCAACGCCCTCCGACAAAATGTGTTAATATAGAATTGCCGCGTAATTTTTCTGTATCCTCAGATTATGTTAGAAAGTACAGTTTCTTATATGCATTTTGTTGCTGCTATGCGATGTAGGAGAACGAAAAAATAATTCTTAGTAAGAAAATAAACAACGATTCTTATAAAATTAAACTAAGAAAAAATAAATTCGATAATATTACAAAATAAATTGAAATTTTAACAATGTTACTTTATTAAGGGTTCGAAAGTACCCCTCTTTGTGGCCAAACAATAGCCGAGACTACCGTAAAACTCCCGTCTTGCTGCCTCGAGATTTTTACGCGTTATTGTCGCGAAAATTCTCAACAGTTCTACTTGTAACTGTTGCAAGCTCGATACTGTTGCAAAACTGTAGAGATTTTGTTTTACATAACCCCACAGAAAAATATCGCAGGGATTCAGGTCGGGTGATTGAAGTGGCCATTTAATCGTGCCCTTTCCGGCAATAACACGATTAGGAAAGGTGTTTTCTAGAAACTCCATTACTAATCGGGTGTTATGCGCGGGACAACTGTCTTGCATAAATCAAATTTCATCAAAATCGGGATTAAGTTGACGGACTGGGAATAATTTGCGTTCGCAGCAAGCCCAAATATTTCATTCCGTTCAAATTGTCCCCTATAATGTTATCGGTTATCACCCAGGATACCCGCCCAAACATTAAGTTTTTCGGGGTACTGAGTTCTTACATTACCGACCAGATGTTGATTTTCTCGAGACCAATATCGCACGACTGAGGGATTATGCTGGCCATGACGTGGAAAAGAGGACTCGTCGGAAAATAGAATATTTTTTATGAAATATTCGTCTTCGTTAGCCCTTGCAAATCCTTGCAAAATTGTCATCGGGAAAAATTTCCTGATATTTTTGAACTTTGTAACTCTTGTATTTGTTACGTTTCAAAAGACGTTTCACAGTACTTCTACTAACACCGATTTCGTCTCCAATTTGCCGGCTAGAACAAGGTTCGCCCATTTCAACCAACGAACAAACCCTCACTTCTCTCTCCTCCCGCTCGGGAGGCATTAGAGGGATTTGAGGCTGTTCGTCTATTTATTGGCATTTACGGCAATTTCCGACCACGCAGCCAAATTCCCTAAACGCTTTGACGATCCTTTCAATCATCGAATGCGAAGGAATAGGACGATTCACGTACTCTACGGCAAATAGATCAACCGTGCTTTGGTAGGAATTTCCAACAGGATGCCATGTAACGATTTGTACCTTCTCTGCGGTTGTACAAACTAACGTAGTGTATCCGAAATCCACGATCGCTTGTTAGAACCTTGCGAGCGTATAGATAGACAAAAAATGCTTCAGATAGGCTACGGAGTTGCGCGCGACGAGGTTGGCCGGGGGGGATAAATACAAGCATGCCAGATCGCGCTACGTACAATGTATCTCGTATCCTGGTGTAAGCTGAGCCTACGTGTATACTTGTTGACATGCTGGACGATGTGTGCTGCAAAATTATGGTTATTTCGAGTTGATAAAAGCAAACCTCGTACGCAGCGTTAACTCAACACTCTGTATATTTCAGTATAATTTTATAATATGGAAAACTTGCCTCTGAATAATTTCTTTTTGACATTTTTTGTTCTAAATTGCTCAGAAAGAAAGTATGTTCCACACACGCACTAGGTGGGCATACATTATAAGTACACCTTCTGATTTCTAATTTTATCTGCATGGGGCACAAAATGTAATTTTACACACGACCAATTAAATAACTTAGCATGGTCCTCATAATTTCTAATAACACACATCAACTCAATCATACTCAATTAATAAAAGCCTTGAGAAATGCCCGATTTATTTACCTATAATTTAATGACGTTCTCTTAAACAAAATAGTATTTATAAAAGCTTTGCTTCGTAGGATGAGGATGTCCATATTAACATTTTACATCTGACCAATTGGAACTCCAATGCACTCCATCCAGAAAATCCGATTGGTCTCTTAATGGCATACGAAGAAATGAATCGTTTAGGACGAACCAGTGATACAATCGCCATAACATGCCAGTAAGTATTTGTTTAAGCATAATAACATGGTGATTTTGTTGTATTTACCTCATTTGTTTTTCCAGCAATGGTGCCACAGCGTGTGGATTGTATGTGGCAATGTGCTTCGTCATTGATAAAATTAAAATGGAACAAATTTGCGATGTTTGCTTGGCTGTACGCACTGTACGACACGGGAGAAAAGAATTTGTTAGGAATCCGGAACAATACACGTTTCTATACGATTGTGCATTAGAGTACGTTCGTCAATTTTCAATGTATTCAAATTTCAGTTCCGGGAAAACTTCTCAATAATAAATCTATATATAAATATTTAATATTAATTTATAATTTGCCTGTAGTTTTATATACATAATACATATTTTTATAAACAAATAGTATAATGGTGTGCATATTTTATAAAAATGTTAAATAAAGTATTTTTGTATTCCTTTGATGTAACGTAGATGTTTTAATTTCTTAACGCAATTGGAAGAATTCGTTAGGAGTAAGTACCTACAAAATAATGAAACTCCTTTTTGAAATTTTAATAGACGATAATATGGATCTACATACATATTTTCGAAAAATATTTTCAATTAATCGGAAACGGTTGTCTACTTTCTTATTTCAAAAAGAACATATTCTACATATTCTAGAAAAATCCTTTTAAATGCAAATTATATACCAACTTTCAGAAATTAATTTCCGGGAAATGGATCGATTTTATGATTCTTACATGATTGTTACTTTCATTGTTTGGAGTAACAGGGTTACGAATGATCAAAAATGAGAGCTGCTATTTAGGAAACATGACTTTTTTCTAATTGAACATGTTCGTATTTCGATTGCCGATACTAGTTGCTGAATTTGCCCTGGGCAAATTGTCGGTCACCGGAAATCTTACTGGAGATAGGTATTTGGACTTATTGCAGATTCAAATTACTCTGCCTATTAGGGTACGATTTCCTAATGATGAGAAGGTCGAAGAAGAACTAAAATAGACAATAATCTAAATCCTGATGCCTGGTTGCAGTAATATGGGACCCAACTTCATTATCAACTCCGTATTAGAAGCTATTTAAATTACATTTCCATTTCAGATAGGAACAAGAGAAGTTGTAGAATAGCCGCCACGTTCACTGGGTCTTACTCCGTGTGATATTTTCTTATGTGAACGCAGTCTAACCTTTTTGTAAAATAACATACGTATAATTATAAACTGTATAGGATGTTTTTATACATAAAGTCTAATTTGTAGTTAGAAGTAGAAGTAAAATAATTTTTTCTATAGAACGGTAGTAAGAGATTATAATTATGCGCAGATGATGCCATTACAATTTTAAAATCATAATTTACATACTACAATAAGCAACTTCCCTTGCGTTTCAGTATAGATAATAGAGCTTTACAAATTCCTATAGTAGCTTTGTTCCAGCACCCTCAGAAAATCGTAAATTTTGTAAGAGGAAATTGTATTTCCCGCCGAATTAAGAATGTCACCGTTACATTTGGCACGAAGAGGCAGTTATGTTATATCATGCATAAGGCGTGTTCGGGTATTCGTTCAGAGTACCTCTATTTACTCCAAATACCCTACTCGCGCTCTTTCGCATTTGGCAATGTGGTCGAGTTACTCCATCTATTGGTTTAAGGCAGTGGTCGCCAACCCGTCGATCGCGAGCTACCGGTAGCTCGCGAAGGCAATTCTGATAGCTCACGACATATTTTAAAAATACAAAGGCGTAAAAATCATAGAAGTTTCCGTAAATTTCGCAAATTCTCATGATAAACACAAGCCGCGGCAACACTGCGGTGAGCTAGTGTTCGAGAACGATCTGGGTTGCTTTGAAGGGGACATCCAGAGTGTTTCTTAAACATACGGCAAAAATTCAAGAGGTTATTGATGATTTTTTAAAAGCCCCTTTGTTTCGAAGATACGGGGCGAGAAACATTTCCGAAAAAACCAACACATTGGCCTGCAATTAAAAATATTGTGGCAAGCAGTAGTAAGAAGGTAAAGACATACCATTTCCATTCGGAATGGGAAGAACAATACTTCTTTACAGAAGTTAAAGGTAAAAATGTATGTTTGTTATGTAATACTTCTGTCTCCGTTGCTAAAAAAGGAAATATTGAGAGACATCATAAAACTGTACATTCGAATTTTGAAAAATCATGCCCATTACATTCTGCCACCAGAAAGAAAAACTGAAACAATTAAACCACCAGTTAATTGGACAACAGTCAATATTTTTAAAAACAGTCGACAAAAATAAGGCTGCAACTGCAGCATCATACCGAGCGTCCAAAATAATTGCACAAAAGAGGAAACCTTATGAAGACGGGGAAATGATAAAACGGGCGTTTTTAGAAGCTGCAGATTCACTGTTTGTCAACTTTAGAAATAAAGACGAGATAGTGTCTGCTATAAAATCTATGCAACTTTCTGCTAATACAGTGATGAGACGAGTAGAAGTAATAAGCAATGATATTTTTTTACAGTTAAGAAGTGACTTAGATTACTGTGTTTATTTTTCACTGCAACTGGATGAATCAACAGATGTGGTTCTCACCTCCCAGATGGCCGTATTCATCAGGATAGTTTTTAGTGATTTTACGATTAAAGATCTTTTGAAGTTCATTCCACTGAAAGGATATACTACTGGGCTGGAGTTGTTTTCTCATTTCAAAAATATTATTTCTTCTGAGAAAATTCCAATATCGAAAATGGTAGGCTTGACAACCGATGGCGCCCCAGCTATGGTGGGTTGTGACAAGAGTCTAGTGGCGTTATGTCGTAAAGATGAAAGTCTTCCGCAGTTCTGTTACCACTGCATTATCCACCAGCAAGCATTACGTGGAAATTTTCTAAAACTAAACAACGTTATGGAACTGGTAGTAAAAATTGTGAACAAAATTAAGACTCCAGCGTTACAAAGATTATTCAAATCCTTGGCCGATGAAATTGACTGTCAATATGGGGAGCTATTTCTTCACTCTGAAGTCCGATGGTTAGGTAGAGGACGAGTGCTGAAACGTTTTAATGATGTCCTATCTGCCATGGTTCAATTTTTCAAACAACGCGATGAACCGATTTCGGAACTGGAAAATTCAATCTGGCTTGGAGATTTTGGTTTTCTTGTGGACATTATAGAAAAATTAAATGAACTTAATTTGCAGCTTCAGGGAAGAGATAAAGAACTAGTGGAAATGATTTCTGATATACAAGCATTTATCAAAAAGCTTGAGTTTTGGGAACAAAACCTAATCAACCGCGATACCAAGCATTTTCCTATTCTTTCAGAAAAGATATCTGAAAATCCATTGGAACCCTATGACAGTAAATATCATGTAGAAATAGTTTCTAACTTGAAGGATGACTCCAAAAATCGTTTTAAGGATTTCAACGAAATTGATTTAGTGGCGTAATTTGTTGTTTCACCCTTCATAGAAATCGATATCCAACAGTTTGCAACTTGTGTTATGCAGAACTTTGGCGAAGACATCGCTGTAACAGAAATGGAAGCGATTGCGTTTCAAAATGATTTAGGTTTAAAATCGTCAGTCTCAAATACAAAATGTATCTGGCCTTTAGTAAGCAAAGACAAATATTCAGTTCTGTGTCGTGTTGCCTTGAAAGTAAAAGCGTTATTTAGTTCAACCTATATGTGTGAATCTTCTTTCTCCAATATGAAGTTAATTAAGAACAAATACCGCAATCGACTTACAGATGAACATTTGGATAATTGTATTCGAATGGCTGTATCAAACTACTGCAAACATTAAAAAAATTATCGATGAGTAGAGCCCGGTAACAGGGAGCCGTGCCATAGCCGTACCTGCCTAGTATACAAAAACAATAGTAAGAAAGTAGAAAAAAATAACAGAACTAATACATAATTATAATATGTGAAAAGTTGTAAAACACTCACCCTTGTAAACAGCCTTGGCTACGGAACAGTAAAACTAGAAGCACCATTATCAGTATCAACAGCATATGGATAAGAGTGGCAAAAAGTTGACACCATTAGATGTGTTTCCACAGTTGTCTCGGTGAGCGATGTTCGCCGTGGTGAGAAAATGAGTTTATATTTTGAAAAAGAGCGTTCAACATCTACCGATGTTATACATGCATGATGAAAATACTCTTTGTACTTAGTCAGTGGATTATTCGATACACCATCACAAATTTGTTTTAGTGTGCTAAAATTGGGATCTTTCTGTAGCACACTCTCGAACTTTTCTAAAACGCGATTATATTTTGCGTCATGTATAGTCAGTAGCTGTGTATGCACTCCACCCATAATTTGCAGAGACTCCAATAATGATAACGATCTATTTTGTTCTATTGCGTCAGCTAATCCTTTATAGTAGGATACGAATAGCTGCAGCTTCGGCAGGATTGAATTGTGCAACAACACCATTTACTATTTTGAAATGTTCAGTATAATAAAAAACTGCCTGCAACCATGTTCCCCAACGTTTAAGAATTGGCTCTAGTGGTTGACGAATACCAGAATACTCTGTGTGAAATGATCGTAGTCGTTTGGGAGATTTCAAAAATACTTTTTTTGTGCTTACTATTAATGCATCTATCTCAGAAGAGCATTGTCGAATGGTTTCTGCCACAAGATGTAAAGCGTGCACTTTACACGTAACATGTAAACACTTGCAACCATGTTCAAGAAGAGAACGGCCTACCGAACGCATTATCGCTGCGCCATCGCTCATAAACATCAACACTTTATCTTTTAAAATTTGAAATTTTTCCAATGTACTAAGTACAACCTTCGTAATTGCTGCAGCAGTACACTCTTGTAGTCTTCGGCTAGCTAGTAACAGTGGTAATGTATGTTTACTAGGGTCTAGTATGCGTACCATAATATTTACAATTGTTTTTTTTTTACAGTCTATTGTCTCATTAACACATAACCAAAGAAACTGTTTTTTCAATATGCGTTTCATTTTCTTTTCCACGTCATCGCGTACAAATGCAACATGCTTACGTGCCGTTTTCTCCGTTGGCAACCGCAACTCAGGATTGTATTTGTCCCAAAAGTCCTTAAACGGTTGTTCATAGAGTAAGCCTAGTGGCAAATTACAGTTTATCAACATAAGAATTACATAAAAAAAATGCACTTCTCGGTGGCATGCCCAATTTTCGTTTTCTATGCTGTGCGGAATTTACGTGTCTTGTACAGTTCCACTTCTTATTTGACATCAAATGTATTTTGCACACTTTACAAACTATCTTACTCCCGTTGTAAAACAAATCGGGAAAGTCAGAAATAAATTTATTTATGTCTTGAAAGGGTCGTTTTTTAGGCTACGACATGTTCACTAAAAACTGCAATTAATAACTACGTCTGTATCAATAAAATCAACACGTCCTAACCGCTGTCCAATGCTAAACTGAACTGAGTGATGATGATTTGTCGTGTCGTATCATAATCGACCAGCCCTCCCCGCCCACCTAAACACAGTCACACCGCCGCTGCGATTGCTCTCCAGTTACCAGGCTCTATCGCTGAGTCTGAGTGTCAACCTTCTCATTGAATATGCATTTTTTATCTGGACATGTTTTTGTTTAAAATAGTGCGTTACTTTTTTGTTATTTTTATTCACTTTAATTAAATCGTATGTGACATGCCATTGTGGCTGCATAAAAATTTTGTTTATTTTTCAAACACCTACGATTGGTAGGTACGGATTTAGTTATGTAGTATGTATTAGTTATTAGTTTATTTGTATTAATGTGTATTAGTAAAATAAATACATGTATGTCGAATATAACTGTGCATTATTTTATTTAGGTTGGCTTACGTCGCTTACGACTAGGTAGCTCACTGTTTGTTCCAAAATTATCAAAGTACAGTCGATTCACTCTAAGTTCCGTCTTCCCCCAAATTGAGGGCTGATGATGCCAATCAAGAAAAACAAAATTACCAAAAACATAATTTAAAGAATACAATTGCTTTTTGTGTTAGAAATAATTTAACACCTTTGGAACTATAAGAATATAGTAATTGAATTAAATTGAAACTAATATTTCAATTATTGAAGCTGTAATATAGAAAAAAGAAAATTGTATATAAAAAAACTTTCACCCCTCCACAATGCTTCGTTGCAAGATAACCAAAACATCAGTTGTTTACTGTTTCTCGTGCGTTGACGTTTTTTTTATTCCATTTTGGTTGCATTTTGTTATTATATATCGTGTTATATACGTTTTAATAACTGTTCTTTTCAGAACAAATTGTGCATTATGCCGAGAGGTTTAAATTCGCAGTCAAAAGCGCTGGTCGCGTCACTTATAAATTATTTTGAAAGAGAACGTGATAATGGTGGACCCCTTATTCCATTAGTCTCTGTTCGTCAGGTAAAAATTATAAAAAAGTATTATACATATACTACAACTTAATTTTTAGAGAGTTGCAGATGCCCTGTCAATTAATAAATCTACCGTTTGTGGTATCTCGACAGAAGTAAAAGAATGCCGCCCCCTCAGTAGCCCCAAGAAAACCAGGACACCGCGTAAAAACAGTGACAGCTGTTGATGATTTCACTGTTGTGGCAATCCGAAATGCACTCTATACTATGTATAGACAAAGTAATACTATTACATATTCTAATGCGGTTTGAAGTGCTAAATTTGTATCTTTTCAGAACAACAAGTAACATTAACTTTACTTTTACAAAAATTGAAGGATGATGAAATTTTCTCTGGGGGGAGAACTTCGTTAATGAAAATTTTAAAGAATATTGGGTTTTCTTGGAAAAAAGACGATCCTCGCAGAGCCATGATGGAACGTTCGGATATTGCTCTTTTAAGAATTGATTTCCTTCGAAACTACGTTCAAAATATTAAAAATAGTTATTTCTGGGACCGGTATTCCTTGATGAAAACATGGGTATTTGAGAATGGCACAGTTGGTCGATCCTGGCAAGATACCAGCGTGCAAAGTGTTTAAAAGAACAAAAATTGATGGGAAAAGGTTAGTGAACTGATATTATAGCCCCATGAGGTCCACATGAATATTATTTTAGATATATCATAGTACATGCAGGTAATCGCAGTGGTTTTATTCCTGGTGCATCATTGATTTTCCCATCAAAAACAAAAAATGCAGATTACCACGGAGAAATGAATGCAGAGACATTTTTGGACTGGTTTGAAAATTATTTATTAAGAAACTTGGAAAAACCGTCTATGATTATTATGGACAATGCCCCATATCACAGAACATGCGTCAATGTTTCTCCAACAGCAGCTTGGAAAAAACAGGACATTCAAACTTGGCTGACACAAAACAACATTGTATATGCTGCTGATATGTTAAAATTGCAACTATTACATTTAGTTCAATTGTAAGTGTTGTTTTACTATTTTTTAATATATACAATACATATATATATATCTATTTTAGACATAAACCAAACAAAATTTATGCTGTGGATGAACTGGCACACCAGTACGGACATAGAGTTTTGCGATTGCCACCGTACCATTGCATATTCAATGCTATTGAGAACATTTGGGGTATAAGTAAGGTTTACTATAACAATCATATCGGAAGAGATGGATCTGGGATGGAAAAAGTGTTGAGTATGTGGCAAGAGTCAATTGACCACATTACAACGGAAATGTGGTCCAATACTGTTAACCATACAGAAAACACTGTCATTGAATGGTGGGAGAGAGAAATTGGTTTTGACCAAGAAGAGGTGTTACCTTTGATAATAAACCTTGAAGGGGAATCTTCAGATGAAGAAATTATCTCAAAGATCGGAACCTGAGAATGAATATTGAGTTTTTCACATATTTAATTACATTTGTACTCATTTCGCACCTATGTATTTAAAATCCAGATAACCACTTGTTTCTCTTGTATATTTCTCACTACAGCAATAAATGACTGAATGAATTTTATATGTCTTGCATAATGTATTCAACAAATTTAATAAACAGTCTAGTTGTTTCGCATTTATTTCTTTCTGTATTTGATGCATTCCCTTTTTTTGTTATTCTGATAGAGTAATACTTCAAGGTGTATTGGTCAAGTTAATATAACGTCTTGTATCTGAAAAATTTTGCAGGTTAAAACCATTACTTATCCTCTAGCAATGTAAATCCGTTTATAATTTCGCAATCGTAATTTATGAATTTTTGAAATCTTGCATTGATAACAGGAATAAACTATAGAAATATCCAGAAATTTGCCTAAATTTAACAGAATGACTAATTACTCCCATATTTTTATTGGTTTTATTCGGTGATTTAAAAATCTTGTGATTTCTAACCTATATTGGCTAACGTCAGTTTGGCGGATTTGGCATCACTGTGGAGGGGAAGTGCCCTTTAAAAAGACGGAACTTACAGTGAATGGACTATAGCTCAACACATTGAAAAGGTTGGTGACCACTGGCTTAAGAGAATGGGTTGCACTTATGCTCTACTCCTAATCCCCTCCACGTGCTCTGTACTCTTGATGCTCTTGATCCGCTCCGAACGAATACCCGAACTCAGCTATAGTACGATATACGTTGTATGATAAAAAGATAAAAATAAATTTAAAAATTGTTTTATATCATGCTGTGCCACCTTGTGACAAGATATTTAACATTCTGCAAAAGTTTCAAAATACAAAAAGAACCAAAAAAAAAATAAATTGCAAATTAGAATAAAGATGCTTGCTACTTCAGGTTAATTAGCTACTACAAATTATGCACGTGGCATATCTAAAACAGTTATCTTCAGGAAGTAAGAGCTCGTTTCTTATCTTCTCAGACATGAAGTTATGGAACGCACGTAAATTTTGACAGTGACAACAGTTTTTGAACAAGAATTTGACGTTTGTAACTTGACGTGTCGAGAATGTGTAACTGTATAGATTTTAAACCCTTAATTAATATTTATCTCTAATACGATAAAATACAATATGCGATGATAACACGATAGTGGTACATAATGCAGAGCACAGTTAGTATATTTTTATTTAAATAACCAAGAAAATTATCTGAATGAATGTAAAACTACATGTGATAATTTTTTAGGAAAAAGAATTCTATCAATAACATGCGCTTAAAAACGACATACATTATAGGTGTTTTATTAATAATATGGGCTTCATTCATATATTTTACGTTTATAAATCGACCATTGAGTTTAGCCGAATCTCCCGAAAATATTGATAACCAGTTACATGCTCTCGAAGGTGGCATAGATGAACAGTTTAGGCAGAATAGGGAGATGATAGGTAAACTAAATACATTTCTAGAATACAAGAAGAGAAGCAAAATGAAGAATGAATCATCTAAACAGACGAAAAAAGAACATAATGGCTTTGTTATTCCTATACTTGTATTTGCCTGTAATAGAGTATCTGTTTCACGATGTTTGGATCAACTGATACATCATAGACCTAATCCAGATCAATTTCCTATTATAGTTAGTCAGGTAATCTTTATTTAATGGGATCTATTTGTTTCATTAAAAACTGCTTACTCTTTCAAGGATTGTAATCACAAAGAGACTACAGATGTGATAAACAAGTACGGATCTCAAGTTACATTGATTAAGCAACCTGACCAATCTGATATAGAAGTCTTGCCACAAGAAAAGAAGTTTAAAGGATATTTCAAG
This sequence comes from Dynastes maya, assembly GCA_029619315.2. Lineage (NCBI taxonomy): Eukaryota > Metazoa > Arthropoda > Insecta > Coleoptera > Scarabaeidae > Dynastes > Dynastes maya. The sequence goes on along the minus strand of JAROYE020000010.1, from coordinate 18,839,889 downwards.
ATAGCTAGACATTATGGCTGGGCTTTGAATCAAACATTCTTTAATTTCAACTTTGATGCTGTCATTATTGTTGAAGGTAAATATAGTGAGTTTAATTTTTAATATATAGTTAGTACAGTATTCGTACATCGAGCGTTGACATCCATAACATTAAAATAGTTTTTTTTTTTTATATAATTTGATAGTGCTGCTATTCAGTAATAGATGGTAAATTAAATTTATAATAAATAAATCTCGTAACAAATTCTAGGTTACACAAAAATACGCAATTCTAAAACATATTCGAAATTTTAAAAGAAAAAAGTATGTATACAATACGAAATTCAGAATGTCTCGAATATTGCAAAGAAGTTTTAGCTGTATATTGTATCCGTCAGTCAATATTATGACATATTAGATTCGTAAAGGTACTACAACTACATGTGAGCAACCCCAATAACAGGATATCAAACTTTATTGTTTTTAATGCAAACGCTGTATTATAAGAGGTAGTAAATTTAATATATGCACATATATTGCTTTAAACAATAATCAAAAATTTATTAAAAGTATGTTTCGACAGATTTTGCCATGTAGAGTATGGTTATACCATAGTTTCTTCATAAATTTTGAATTGTTACGATAGTTTCAGTCCAATTTGAGTATTCCAAACAAATCCATTCAAAAATTCAACGTTATTGCATTAAGCATTGTACTAAGAGAAGGAATCGGAAAATGTGTAACACCAAAAACAACACAAAGTAGACTGTACGAATCAGGTTTACATGCATGAACGTCGTGTAGAAAACATCTTATTACTGCTGTAAACAGAAAGAAGAGACTAGAATTTGCGCATAAACCAGTGGATTTTTAGAAAACTATTTTATCAGATAAAAGCAAATTTAATTTAATGTAATTATGATAAAAGTGGATTGATGTGGCAAAAGGAAGGGGCCACGTCGAGACAAAAAAATTTAAAATCCATGGTGAAGCATGATGGAGGAAACCTTATGGTGTGTGGATGTACAGCTGAATCTGGAGTTGCAAATTTAGTATTTATTGAACGAATAATGGATAAATATGAGTACTTAAACATTTTAAAAGAAATTTTGAAACAAAATGCTTTTGAATTTATCCATGGTCACCAAATGCTAATCCTATCGAGCATTTATGGCAGGAATTGAAAGTACATGTGAAAAAGATACCATTTTCCACAAAAATGATTTACAAAAGTTAGTTATTTGTAGTAAGTTGACAGAATCTATGCCAAGACGCCTAGCAGCAATTATTACAGCAGATGGTTATCCTACTGAATATTAAAAATTGAGGGTATAATTATAAAATCATTTTGTATTTGTCTATATGAATATTTATTTCCATCAACATTTGTAGATTTTTAGAATAACATGTTTTTTATTGAAACAATGTTTATTTTTAAAATTAAAATATGTGGTTTTTGAAATGTTCTTAAGCTACTATCTTTAAGTATAGAAAAATTATATCTTATTGAGCATTTTTCCGAAATTATGCCAATATTATTGGAAGTATGAATACCTACATATTTCCCTGACTGTGCATCACCAACCGTATGGTAATTTTTACTGTTTTCTGTCTTTCATATGTTCTAAAGAAACTAATTTTGGCGAATATTGCTCTTTATCTAAAGTCGTTTTATGTTAATCTCCAAAGAATTTTTTTTTATTCTTGTTCTTAACATTTATTAAAGAGGCTATAGTTGTGCATACATAATTAAACGGTATAAAATTACTAGTAAAACTAAATGAAGAATAGAGACACTAACTCGGCCTTTCAAAGTACCTCAAAATGTAATTTTCTCTTATTAAAGATGATCTAGAGGTAGCTCCCGATTTCTTCGAATATTTTACTGCGACATATCCTCTCCTGTTAGAAGACCCAACGTTGTGGTGTATATCAGCCTGGAATGATAATGGTAAGATTGGATTAGTCAACGAAAACAATCCAGAACAACTATATCGGACAGATTTCTTTCCTGGACTGGGTTGGATGCTTACGAAGAAGCTTTGGTCAGAATTATGTACGAAATGGCCAAGATCGTAAATTTAACATTATTTTATTTTTTACAAAATCTTCAATGATATAATTGCAGCTATTGGGATGACTGGATACGACAACCTAACCAAAGAAAAGAAAGGGCATGTATTAGGCCTGAAATTAGTAGGACGAAAACGTTTGGGAAGATAGGCGTTTCCAAGTAAGTATAAGCTTTTATGTAATTTTTTTATTTACCTACAATCTACTTCTAGCGGATTGTTTTTTGAAAAACATTTGAAATATATAAAACTGAACAATTTATTTGTGCCTTTTACAAAAATGGATTTAAGTTACTTATTAAAGGTGAGTTTTGCTTTTCAAAACATTTAAATGTATATGCTTTTCATCAAATTTACATGGCCTTTTAGGATACTTATGATAAAGAATTCGTTCAGAAGGTTTACCAAAGCCCTGTTGTGAGTTACCAAGAACTGAAGGATGATAAAATAATCTATGATGGTCCTGTGAGAATAGTCTACCATACAAAAGATGCATTTAAGCGAAATGCGAAGATGTTGGGACTGATGGATGATTTTAAGGTAATATCTCAAAAAGTTTTCTGGTTATTATAATGGGGTTTATTCTGCAAGTTTTTTTCATATCAGTTGTTATGCATGTCAATAATTTAAGAGAATCTGATTGATAAGAATTCGTAACAATTAAAGCGATTTTCCATACTCTGCAAGCATCATAAAACGCTTTTCTATAGATGGTCATCAGTCATCACTAGAGTAACCTAAACTTGCGGACTGGCATAGGCGTCGGCATTACGGGTTAATATAAGAATACGAAAAATTCATAAATAAACTAAACCGGTAGAGAAGCAGGCATGTAGTGTCGACCTTGAATATAAATCATGTTAAACTGCGCTGAGAGAGATTTCGTTTTAGTACCGGTTGAGCTGTTGCAGAGATTAGTCGAACGATCAAGGTTATGTACTTACGTGTCGCTTTTGAAAATATAGCTGGTGTTTTTTGTGTGTTGTAGCATTATACCAAGTACATAATTAGTGTATCGTTTCATATAGAACTAATATTTACATACCTAAGAAAACAATGCCTCGTAATAGATTTGCTACTAATGTACATAAGTATGTGTCACCTTTTCCCGATTTAAAATATGACGGTAGTGCAGTTTTTTGCTTAATATGCAATGCTCGTTTGGCTGCATTGGACAGAACTGATTGCCAGAGGCATGTCAATGGTATTAAGCATATGAGAAATGCAAGAACTGAAATACCTTATACACTATTCCTCATACATTTATTAATTATGTTTACCTCTTGTAATCTTCCGTTGTCGTTGGTGAGAAAAGCAGCTTTTAAAACGTTTTGGCGACAATACGTTCCAAAGTACTCATTACCCTCACAAACACAATTACAGAATCATTTGCCGCGAATGAAAGAGATGCTAGAAAATGTGTGTAACGCGATGGGGTACTGGGCTAACAGCAGCTTCTTACTATTTGATCCATTTTCAACAAATTCAATCAGTTATAATGCGATTTAATCGGAATGAATCCAAAGCAATTAGAGAAAGTCAAAGAGAATTTCAAATTCCTCAACTTTTAGAAGATTTAACAACAATATGTACCAATTATACAGTATTACTAGATGCCACCAGAAAACTACAATGTACTGAATTGTCATTGCAGGAATCATTAGACATAGTGGAGAGTGTAAAAAATAAATTACACACATTAAATGATACGCCAGGATTATGCGCTAGTCAAAAGTTGGCAGATGTTTTAAGGAAAAATCCCGATTTTAATACTTTAGAGGCCGTTTATAATAAGTGTAAGAATAGTGAACTTTTAAGTGATTTTGAAAAACAGTTTCTACATGCAAATGTAATTCCTTAGATGTGGAGAGATCGTTTTCTATGTATAAGAATATTTTTTCTTGTCGACGCACAAGGTTTAAAGAAGTAACTGTGGAAACATATGCAATGATGCAAGTTTACAGTAGTTCACATCCTGATGCCTCTAATTTGTTGAATAATTAGCAAGTAAGTTTATTTATGAATTTTTCGTATTCTTATATTAACCCGTAATACCGACGCCTATGCGAGTCCGCAAGTTTTGGTTACTCTAGTCATCACATCCTTACGAAAATTCAATGTGGGCATTACATTTCATGACCTCAATTCTAGTGGAAATTCCATTTGATAGAATATCAATAGGTATAAGTATTTGTTTGTCAAATTCAGTTTTATTTCTCGTCATAGTCTCTTTGCAAGTCTATACACTTTTCCTAACAACGCTTCCATCTCTTTAATCCTTCCAAATAGTAGTTGGCATCTTGTTCTGCAAAATAGGCATTTACGAATATGATGAGCTCCTCATTCGATTAAAATCTCTATCCTCCGAGGGAAACTTTGAACCTAGGAAACAGAAAAAAGTCGCTGGAGGCCAGATCTAGTGAATAGGGTGGGTGATCTATGAACTCGAACCCCTATTCATGAATTTTTCCCATGGCAACCACTGGAGTGCGTTCTCAAATAACGTGTGAAGGTAGAGGAAGGTAAAGCGAGGTGAAATGACGTCGTCGTAAAGTTACCCTACCATCACTCTAAAATTGTGAACACATTTTGAAAGGTGAAGATATTTTTGATAATTGACAGCATCGGGTTATTTACGTCATGTAGTATTTTTACAAGTGCTTTTGAATTGTGAAAGTTTTTTTAATGGATAGAAGAAAGCGAAAGTATATAGCAATATGCATATGCAGCTGCTACAAATATTTTTCGTCAATGAATTTCTTTCCGCCCTTTCTCAAAGATGAAATGGACACGTAAAAGTTCGTTTAAAACCCCTACGAATCCTGAACTATGTAAATGAAATTATATCTGGAATGACTGATCAACAATTTCAATCTCATTTATTTAAATTTCAATCCTATATTTCAAACCATTTATAAATTATTTTGGTGACCTGAACTTTAGGTAGGCACAGATCGCATACGCGTCGAATAGGGCACTGTTTGTAATCAGATCGCATTTAGTTAGTTTACAAATACATATAAGTTGTGAAAAACCCTAACGCTACATATGGCGTTTACAGTCTAAAATACTGAAAGAAATAGAATCAAATCTGGTGTTGCTAACAGCCATAAGGTTGCCAATAGTTGTTTCTCTGTATTCATTTTGTATCAACCTATTGACGCAGTCTCTTTCTTTATTTTATTATGAATGACAGGACATAATAGTTCAAATGTTCGTCGATTTTAATATTTCTACTCAGATTTTGCGATATGGCGAATAATAGTCAGAAGAAAGATAAGGCTTCGCGCGGGAACGCTGCTTCTCGGTAGGGCCTTATTCTGCCGCCATACCCTCCATCATCACTATAGTAATCCTTTCCGTATCACTTAAATGCATTTTCAAAAATGTACTAAAATAAAAATTACAAAGCAAATAATTATTTCTGTCACAAATGACGTAATAAAGGTAAATAACACGTAAATCGCACTTGCCTCCAATCAGGGCAGTAATAGAATGGAAATGTTCAAATGATTATAACCCTGCAAAACAATCGTCGAGACCTCGGTGGCCCCGCGTTGTTTTCCTCTTGGAAAACCCTTTCGAACGAACCCTCACTCAACCCCACATGCCCTTTAAAATTTGTTGCTTCTTCCCTCCCCCCGTCCTCCGGGAGTGTGGAGGTGATTGTTTTTGTGGTTAAATAATAAACTTTGTGATCCTATTGCATCCCTATAAATTTGAATCCAATATTTCAAACCATTCAAAAATTATTTTGATGGCCCTTAACTTTAGGTAGGCACGGTATGTGACAGGTCTGTGTTGTGCGCTTGTTTTACACCGTAAATATAACCAAAACGAAACAAATGGACGTGTAAGTAAAAAAATAATGTCAATGTGGATGCGGGTTCCCACACTACTTGACTAGGGTAACTTAGGGACACTCTGAGTTCTCCCAAAGTAGTTTATAAACGCGGGAAAAGGGTAAATATTTATGACGAGTTAACCAGCACCCTTAATTTATGAACGATCAAAGTAACACAAGAGTTTCCCGGGTTGTATTTGGGAACGCAACCCTGAAGTGTGAAACGGTCTTAGTGGAACAAAACTTTCCTTTTCTTCAAATGCGGCCGTTTTTCCGCAATTTCTGCCCTCAGCTTATTAAGCAATGATGCGTAGCATGCCCTCGCCGATGGAGCAGCAATACTTGAGAAAATCTCGTCCCGCTAAGGCATCGAACCTGACATCTCCCGCTTGCCGGACGGGCGTGCTAACCGCTACATCACGGGGACCTTGTTCCTTGATTCCTTACCGGGACGAGATTTTTTCAAGTATTTAATTACGTCGAAAATTCCAAGGAAATTACAGATTTTCATAATTCACCAACGGAAGCCAAAATATATTAATCTATAATTTATGTTTAGATAAAAAAAATGTTATTATTCTTGTCTGTGGTGATATGCAAAATATAACAAAAATCTAATTGCAATTTAAAACTTAGGTTATGTATGTAGATTCGATACTTAACATACCTGCTGTCAACTAAATCTGATTTAGCAGCTACATACATATCCAACAGAAACGAGAATACTTCATAGGTATACATGGTAAGTAGTACCACCTAACCTCCCCATCCTTTTTTTGTCAGGCAAAATCCGGACGTTATGATATTTTTATATTAATTTAGTTTTTCTTCACGTATATTATTAGTAGAGTTGGCATTTTTCAAATTTCGCGGATAATTTAAGGCAGTAGTTCCAATAAAGGACATATTCGCAAATTTCTTAATAATATTGCTGGAACTTAAATCATCCGCGAAATTTAAAAAAAAGCCAACTCTATTAGATACCGCAAAATTAAATACTAATATGTAAACCTTTAAGGCTTTATTTCATACTTACAACAATTCTCCATTTTAAATACTTGAGTAACTTAATATCCCATAAATTTTGTAAACATGTAAGACTCCCTTAGAAACAATCGCTTCTTTGTATAATACTACAAACACTAAGGGAACTAAAAATAAAATTGTCATTGGATTCTATTTTTATTGCTCCATATCTATTAGCCTTTTATTAGATACAGATTTCCAAGATTAAATTAATTATTTGCACAAGAAAGCGTTTCAAAATGTTTTTCGTTCATAAGTCAGGCGAGTTTATTTTCTTTGACAAGTCAGATGAATTTCCCCGCACGGTCACATTACCCCCGGCTGGACGTCTCTGAACATGCTAAAAATCCGGGGAAATCCGGACGTTTAGCAACCCTAGATTACAGTTATTAAATCAGTTTTGGTTGACAACCGGTATGTTTATTTATACAGTGTGCGGAAAAAGTTCCCGGGATTTTTAACAGTATTTCAACAGTATAAAAATATTGCATAAACAAATAACTCCACATAACTTAACGAATAATAACTTTTATTAATTTAATAACAATAAATTCAAACAAAAACGTTTAGAACAAATATTCAAATATTCTCCTTTGGCTCGAATACATTTTCGGTTTCGAAAATTGCCAATGATGGTCGCGCACTCTTCCACAGTAATCTCATCCCAGGCGCGCATCAAAGCCGCTTTGAGGGCGTCAACGGTGGCGTGTCTTGTATCCGAGATTTTTTGCTCTAACATGGACCATACGGAAGGGTCCATCCGGTTCAAGTCGGACGAGTTTGGCGGCCAAACCTCCTTGCTCCAAAATTCCGAAAACAACTCTTCACAGACGGCGATGGTAAATTGGGCGGAATGTGCTGGTACCCAGTCCTGCTGGAGGGTGAATCCGTCAACGCCGAAATGCTGTATCGCCCACGGCTCAAGCACGACCCGAATAACCCGCTGCTGGTGGTTGGCAGCGTTGATTTTGACGTTGCGATCGATGAAGACCAGCGGCGTCTTCCTGGTGATTCATATACCAGCCCAGACCATCACCGAGGTCGGAAAGTGGCCGATGATTTTCACGGCTGTGGTCTCTTGCTGGCTCTTACGAAGCAGTTAGTGACGATTCTGGCAATTGTGATGCGTGTCGACGGTGAGATTTCTGCAGCCGTTTTACTTTCGTTGCTTCGTTGAGGAAATAGATGCGAGCGATCCTGTAACTATGGAGATTCAACTTCCTTTTGACGATGTTGCGAACGCTTTTTTCATCGACATTAGACTCGCCATTTTGCACATCGACACCTACTGATTGCGACGAATTCGGCAGCGGACCTTGTTGACGTTCTCCGAAGTTGTTGGACGGTCACTTCGAGGACGGTGCGCAGTCCCCTCAGTGTCATTGAACCGTTTTACAGCGTCGTATACGGCTTAAAACCGGTCATGCAAACAGCGTTGGCCATGTGCAACCCGACGACAGTGGCACGTTCATTTTCATGAGAAATTACGTAAGAATCTTGACCAAAATTACACATAACATTCAACAAAAGCATTAGAATTAAGAAAAAAATCACGATGGCAATGCTACACACTTCCAAAAATAAAATTCCGGGAACTTTTTCCGCACTGTATTTTTCATATGGTCTATACGCACACATGTCATGTGGCTAATTGCGGTTTTAACATTACTGAATTTTCTCTGTTCTTTCAGAGTGGTGTTCCTAGGATGGCGTACAAAGGTATCGTAACGTTCTTTTACAAAAAACGCACTGTTCATTTGGCGCCCAGTTTCAATTGGAAAGGCTACGATCTGTCCTGGAGTTAACCATCGTTCTTGACACGTCCATGACAAACATTCCGTACAATGGCGAGGCAAAAATAACGTATCCAGAAAATAAAATCGGTGACTACTTGTTTTGTATACTTAAAAAAAAAAAATAAGTTCGAGCGCTTTAGATAGTGAATTAAGTAACTTGTGTGATATCGACTATTAAGTTTAAATTAACAAATTCGTATTTTTCGAAAATAAAGTAGGATTCTTGTTTTTTCGCCGCCACGTGGAATCCGACGTTTACGAGATGGCGAAGCAATCATAAATAGCATCGATATACGCAGCGTGCAACTTTTTATAAGAGAATATTTTTGGGGTTTACTTACTTTAATTTCTTATTACTAAGTATATTAATATCGGAAAAAATGGCTAACCTAATCTATGAATTTGATAGAATTGTTGAATTAAGTAAATTCCATGTTTTGCTTTTTGGAAATCTTAGATGTCTTTCATTTGTGATTCCTACCAGTGCAATTTATAGGGTCGTGAGCATCTACATGTAAACATATTTCTATTTAACTAAAATTAATTGATATTGAAGACATTTTCCAGCCATGTTACTAAGAATATTACAACTTAAACGGACAAAGTATCGTATTTAGAAAAGTAGTAGTAGTCCTAAATAATTAGATTAAAATATATTATTGACAAGGTAATATACTTCCAGTAAGTATTCCAATAGTCTTAAGCGACAAAGCTCCGTACACTTTAATTGTAATCATATTACTGCGGTATCTTAACTAATTGCGGCAAAGAGAATTTACGTGCTAGCTTAGATTACTTATATATCGCACTTACCTAATAACAAAAGCTGTATTCTTCTCCGGGACTTTTTTTTTATCTGTAAACCTCGACGTTGATACTTTCTTGCACGTTTAAATTACACTGTGATGATCACGATTCTGCCTTTAATTTTATATTTATACATACTATTTTTATGAACTGGTTCATGTATATAAACATCGTTTCTTTGTATAATACTTAGTATTTAAGGAAGAGTAACAATAGATTTTTTACTTACTACACTACAGTGGCGAAGCGTGCAATTTATGTTGGAGAGACCAAATATTACAATGTAAGATAAAAGTGCAATCTATTTACAATGAAGTTCAATTCACCTTTCTTTCATCTTATTAAAAACGTTTCTTTAACCCTAGGATGCATGAGTGTTGGGATATACAGATTAACATTTTTCGGGTCTCTCAGGCCCGGTTGTTTTTTTACTCTGTTGAAAATATATAAGAACATGAAACATATTTAAATCATTTATTTGTGCGTGTAAAATCTTAAATAATTTAAATCATTTATTTGTGCGTGTAAAAATCTTAAATAATTAAACAAAACCTCTAACTAAAGATTACAGCTCTTATAAATGTAAATACATGTTCAAAAGTATCAATTTTTACAAATTCTTACACTATGTTGCACACATTATTGCGACACTTTTCACTAACGGCATCAGTCGCAGTTTTTTCAATGTTAATAAATTTGTTCATACAATTTATTGAATTTCTTGGTATTTTCTGATTTTTTGACCTTATCGTATGCGGTATTACCAATTGCTCAGTTAATTCCTTCAAAAATAGTCGTCTAGCGTGGGTTACATTCCTATGATAATGAGGTATCAACGTAAAAAATATAATAAATGCATTTAGTGCTGCAATATCGATCATATTAAAAAAAGCGCCATAGGCCAACGCTTCGTTTGCCTTTTACATGTATAGTTGGACTGTTTTTGATCCATTACGTCTACTCCCCCTTTGGCCTTGTTATAATAAAGTATTAATTCCGGTTTCTGCTTAATATTTTCACTTGCAGAGATGTCATTGTGCATGGTGCTGAGCAAAATGACTGACTTGTTTTTCTTAGGAATGCAGCCAACCGTAGCCATTTTGTCATAAAAGCCAAATGTAGAAGAGTAGACCGGTTTGTTCTTTGCATCTCTTATTTCATTTGGTATTTCTCTCTTATTTTTTCTTAGTGTTCCAACCACTGTTAGGTTCTTTTCTAATAAACATTTAGCCAATGGAATGCTTGTAAAGAAGTTATCCATTGTAACATTTAGTCCAGAGAAGTGGATGCTGCGTACTAAAGTTTGCACCACTTCAGAAGCAAGATTTGAATGGATAGGTTGATTGGGTCGTCGTCCGGTGTATACCATTCCATCAATTGCAAATCCTGATTCTGACTCACACATCCAGAAAATCTTGATACCGTATTTTGACGGTTTATTTGGCATATACTGGATAAATGAACATCTCCCTCTATACGAGAGTAACTGCTCATCAATGGTAACACTTTCGTTTGGCACCAAAGATGACCTGCATTGTTGTAAAAATAAGTTCCATATGTACGACATCAGAGCTAATCTATCGGTATGTAGACGAAAATCACGAGTTCTTTTGTCATCAAATCGCAGGTACCGTATAATATCTTCAAACCGATTAATTCCCCTAGTAGCTTAATAAATAGGATTACATCTATCAGAAGAAAACAGTTCTCTTATAGGTACGTTCCAGTTTCTTTCCACGCCAGCTTGTATCAGCAAACCTAAGAAAGCATTCAGCTCCATCACGTCCAATATCTACCCATTCTTTGGTTGGTCCAAGGTTTGTGCACTTGACGACTTCTTCTAAGATCGTTCTTGTAATAAAGCTTTTGAAAGCATTTTCAGGTGTATCACAGGACACTGCTTTAGTTTTTACATCTGGTGCTAAACGCAGTACGTTACGTTTTGCAGTTTTCGTACAGCTTGGCGGAACTTTATTCCACTGGATGCCGGATGGAGAAGCGAAACAGTTGGGATTATCACTATCGGCCTCCGTTGTAGCTATATCTTCTTCAGACTCAGAATTTGAAGAGTCTGAATTGGCTTATAATGAATCTTGACCAGGTTCTACAATTTCAGACGTTTCACTCTTTTCCGATGAAATTTCATCACATTCCTCTGCCCACCGCATTAGAGTTTCCTCGCAATTGAGATCTCCATACCTCACTGTTACACGTTGCCCGGTCGATTTTCTTGAACTTGAAGCCGCCATAACGAACATTCACAAACAAACACCTCAAGCAAATTTTAGCAACTGAAGTCTTTTTTATGCGTTCGCATATTTATATGATATGCATTTCTGCGTGTTGAAACCTGCATACGCCGTTGAAAACAAATTATTTGAACAAAGACAGTTTTGGATGTAAATATAAACGATTATCAATCAAAAATAAACCGGGCCTACGAGGCCCGAGAAATGTAAATACGCGGTAGAATTCAAATATTTAAAATAGATTTTCTTATGAATTATATAGATCAAACGCCAATTAGAAATAGCAACAGGAAGATTCAGTTGAGGCATAGACAAGGCCCAGAAGAAAAAAATTTAAAGATGAAGTTATGAATACCTCGCTAGGCTTCGGAAGCCCGTGTTATGCATCCTAGGGTTAGATGTGTGGTCATTACGCCAAAGCTCCTTTCACTACTTGCAGTAAGTATTGTGAGCACTATATGTTTTTTCGTGGAAAAGATATTGACTAATTCATTTTGTTATTGTTTAGTATTGACAGTACTTCTATAGCTTTTCTCATTAATCGTGGGGAAAACTTTTACTGTATTCCAAAAAGTGATTGTTAATTAAAATGTCAGTAAAACTTATTTCGTGAAACTTATATATATATATAAGTTAGTATATACTTATATATCGTATGATATGGTTAGTAAATCCGCACATTTTAAAAATATATAAAAGTATACAGAGTGCGATAAAAAAGTAGAGCAACCAAAAGTTGTATCTTTTTAAACGGGACACCTTTATATGAATTAATTTTTTAATTCTACGCATAATTCTAAGACGTTTTTGTTATGTATTTGTTATGTTGAAACCTTGCAGTTTTCGAGATATTTAGAGATAAAAACTCACATTTTCAAGCATCTGTTTGATTGAAAATTTTACCGTTGTTTCTGTAAGAAAAACGTCTATATTTGGTAAGTGGAAAGACACATGTTAAGTTAATAGGTATTATATAAAACATTTGAGATATCGACTACAGGATGTTGAGTATAATTGTCCAAATATGAAAAAAATGAAATTAAAAAAAATCACTTTTTTCAAATCGCGCACCTTGCATATTTTTATTTTATTTATCTTATAAAGGACTAAGAACCTTCTAATTTTTGTTAAATATGTCCTATACCTATCTTCAATTCTTTTTGAGATATTTTTTTTTTTCATTTTGTTTTGAGCAAATAAAGTAGGCCATGAAACAAATATATTGTCAAAAACAATCAAAAAGGAATTAGAAAGCAATTTTCCTACTATCTAGAACAAAATAAATAAACTAAAATAAGGCAAAAAAACATACTAGGTATATATCTAACATATTTAACAAAGGAAATTTAATGATTAAAATAATTAATTTCTTCTTAATAAATGTTGAAATAGATGACCTTCTTCTTGAACGCACATATTTATTCTTTTCCTTATGTCGTCTCTGACTGTTGACAACATTAGCGGTGTTACGCTCCGGCAGACATCTCTTATTCTATTCTGCATGTCTTCTCTTGCGGTAGGTTGATTAACATACATCCGGTCTTTTATACAGGGTGTTTATTAAACATACTGCAAAAATTCAACGGGTTATTCGATGAACTATTCTAAGAATATTGTCAATAATGATTTTTGAAAAGCCCCTTTCTTTCGAAGATACAGGGCGAGAAAAATTTTCGACAAAACCAACATTTTATTACCAAAAACTACATTTAAAGTTTTTTAATCTACAAGAACTGTTGAAAATGACTACCTCCAGCTAGGATGCAAGAATCCAATCTTCTCCTCATTGACTGCCGAACTCTTTCAAAAACACCAGGGTCGTTTCTTATTGAGTTACACCCAGCAATTATCCGATTTCTTAAATCTTCCACATTTTCCACTGGAGTAGAATAAACTAATGACTTTAGATGGCCCCATAGGAAATAATCCAGGGGGTTTAAGTCCGGGGATCGAGCAGGCCATAAGTGAGGTCCACCTCGACCAATCCAACGATCTCCGTATGTTGCTGTTAAAAACTCACGAGCAACCACACTAAAATGCGCTGGTGCACCATCGTGCATAAACCACATTGCATTTCTTATTGCCAATGATACATCCTCCAGAATCAGAGGTATCAAAATTGGTTTTGTCGACAATTTTTCTCGCGCTGTATCTTCGAAACAAAGGGGCTTTTCAAAAATCATAAAAGTACAAAGTATTTTTAGAATAGTTCATGGAATAACCCTTTGAATTGAATGATGTATGTTTAATAAACAGCCTGTATATAAGAAAAAATCTAATGGGGTAATATCGCAAGATTTAACCTCCACGCACGATCCATTTTTGTGGAAATTGATGATTCAAAAATAACCGAACCTCGCGGTGGTAGTGCGAAGGCGCACCATCCAATTGAAGCCACATAGTTTCCTGCTGATTTACATCAAGTGTTTCAAGAAATTCTTTGTGCAAGAAAACATTTTTTGTCAACCTCACCTAATATATAAATCATCAATTAATCCATTTTTTTGGATACTCCATTTCAAACGCAATAATTCACAAGTTGAGCGAAATAATAAAATATTATATTACTGTCATTTCATGGATTTTTAATCTGACTATTTTCCATGAAAATTCGATTGAAGCGATAATAAACTAGAAGGCAATACAAGAAAATGAAAAAAAAAATATCTCAAAAAGGATCGAAGATAGTTATAGGACATATTCAACAAAAATTAGAGGGTTCTTAGTCTTTTATAAGATAAAATAAAAATATACAGGGTGTGCCACTTGAAAAAAGTGATTTTTTTAAATTTCTTTTTTTTTTCATGTTTGGACAATTATATTCAACATCCTGCAGCCGATATCTCAAATGTTTTATATAGTATCTATTAACTTAACATTTGTCTTTCCACTTACCAAATATAAACGTTTTTCTTACAGAAACGACGGTAAAATTTTCAATTAAATAGATGCTTCAAAATATGAGTTTTTACCTTTAAAGCTGAATATCTCAAAAACTGCAAGGTTTCAACATAACAAAAACGTTTTGGGATTAGGCGCAGAATTAAAAAATTAATTAATATACAGGTGTCCCGTTTAAAAAAATACAACTTTTGGTTGCTCTACTTTTTTATCGCACCCTGTATACTTTTATATATTTTTAAAATGTCTTACTAATCATATCATACGATATATACAGTTTTATTGCAAATTTTACTGATACATCATAAACTTATTTTACTCTATCGTTGACTCACCTTGCACAGTTTGTAAATTGATTAAAAAAAAATTAAATATGAAATACAAAAATCAAATATGATTTTAATTCTAACGATAACCACAATATGAAGTAACTACACGGATATGTTGGAAACTAAAATGATGGTATTAAATTCCTACATAGGCAAATAATTATAAAAATAGCAAGTATAACGCTCAAAACAAGGGGCACGAGATTACAGAGTTGATAGATGTTTTATTTGATTTTAAGGCAAATTGTAACCTATCTGCGCAAGGTATATTGCATGCGTGTAAGTCATTTTAACTAAATACTAAACAATACGTCATCTTGGCCTTTTCAATATTATTAAAACATCAATCAAACATGCTACATCGCTCTACTACACCAGGAACTTGTTAATGCCGTCTGGGGACATTACGTCTACGTTTATTGTATGGTCCTTGCCTAGGATGATATGCCGGTCACTTTTTAAATACAAGGTGCAGTGAATAGATGCACCGATTCCCCACTACTAACTTTACGTAACGCTCTGTGCCATATTAACGTTACTGTGAAGAGACTATTGTATCCCGGTCTCACAATACTGATTTGCCTGTTTTGCATTAGTAAATCATGTAGATTTATGCTTAATTGTAATAAATGTATATTGTAGATTAATTTCGTTTACTATAATTAATAGTAATTCTACTATAACCGTTTCTTTTTTTTCTCATAAGAATATTAAATAACATTTAATAATTAATACATAATACCGCTCTATTATTTTCGGATAGACTTAGTCTCAAAGTCTCCATTGACGCTCCGCCACTGCTACACTGTTTCTTCGAATACACTAGAAATGGGCTACTCCAGTGTTGATACATGATATAATTAATATTACGAACAGGTCTTCTTACTGATAAAACATAGATGTTATTTATGATTATGATTTGGATAAGTATTAAATTGTTACGAATTGTTTCCTTAGTTAAATAATATGTACAAAGTAGTTTTTAAAAGTTTGTATATTATAGTGTAATATATAATCAAATTTTAGTCCACTTGTTTTATTTGTAATTTTTATATACAGTAAGGGTCAGAACTATGAGATATACGGTTTGTTGTCTTTGCTCTTTTAAATAGAGTACCCTACACATGCTAAGACCCCTATTCTTTAATGTAAGAGAATGATCATATCGTGAAAATAGTGGGCATGGTTCTCATGATATAATTTTCGTATTCTTTAAACTTCATTTGTTTCGCAATCTGGAAAATTCTAGGAGAATCTTCAAATATTAGGAGAAGCACGCGCAGATCGTAGGCTATGATAGGTTATACAGATTTATATCAATTTTCTTTTGTGTGCATTGGATTACGTACATTATTTTATATACACATATACTAGGGTAAGTAAGGGTTCATTTATAGGCGCGAATCCCATACATATAGCGAATAACGTGGCCGCTTGTGCTAGGAACGTCCCATCCGCTCCTCCTTGACAAGCGCACGCACTCGCAACTCCGTCACCTAGCATACGTAGTCGAGGTAACAGCTCGGCACAGGTTTTAGGAAATACGTAATACATCTTATTTGATTTTTGTCCTATTGATGGACTTTAATCGTTGATTATTTCAAAATAAATGCTATTGTCACATATCAAGCAAAGAAAGCGTCCTTAAATTAAAAGGAAAATGGCAAAACTTCTAACCTCTCATTATAATATTATTATTACATTTTTTTCATTTCCAAAATATTCCAATATATTAAATGTTCAAATGATAATAAGCGCATAACAAGTACTTACATGTTTTCTAAATCTAATTAATGGAATTTTATGGTAAAATGAATCGTATTTGTATGTGTAAAAATTCAGTTGAACGTATTATTGTAATAAATGTTCAAATAAGCAGTCATTTGCAGTACTACCTCTACCTTAGTACCATTTAACGACTTCTTAGTTTATAAGAACATAATTAAAAAGAAAACTATTGTACGGTATAATTTCGAGACACAAACAAAGCAAATCAACAATAACCAAGGAAGAAAGATCGAGAGATGAGGATGATCAATTACAGAAATAATCTACGGGTATACTGCATGGCTAGAGTCTAGCGCGATCCCCTCCTGACGGCGATTGAATTCTTACATACAATAGATTCGGTTCGCGCGACTTCGCACCTTATACTTTCATAGCGGGCAAACGTTGCAACACTGTCCATATATTTTAGCGGTTTATTTCACTACGGAACTTACTAACGCGGTATGTTCTAACTCTAAGGAAGAAAATACGTACACTAGTATTCATATTAGTTCGGACAGTCAACAAAACGTACTGTTGAAAACTCAATCGGATAAAATTCGAATCACCACTCTAGCATGTAAAGTACCTGTCACATTATCAGCGAGTTTGATAAAACTGTTTTAGTGATGTCATAAGTTTAAGTAAATTTGAAATTCTGTTATACTCTCGATTTCAATTTTATCAAACATTGAGCTTAGATTGATTTTGGCTTTATTAGGTTGTAGTTTTATACTATTATTGAATTTTACATAGTTTTGTTTCATCATTTAGTTTATATTATTTTAATGTATACAAATAAGTCTTTCTTTATGAGCACTTGAAAATGAGTAAGAGAAAAATCGCACTTTATTACGACGTGCGGGATCATTGACATTATAAAGAAACTTCCTATTCCTATAAAATCGAATAACAACCCTACTTTTCTGAACTGTGAACTTGTAAAATTAAAATCTGAATTGAATTAAGATTTACAATAATTCGCGTTTGCTTGCTACATTTAAAATTTAACCAATCAGAAATGAAAAAGAGACGTCTTCAAAAATTAGGACTTTTGACCAAACTACAACCGTAACGTTATTAAAATGGTTTGATCATGCTAGTTTGTCAAACTCATCGATAGTGTGACAGAGGCTTAAGACATTTTAGACATCGGGCGTTAAAGAAATGATATTTCGCAAAAAATCAAATTATTTCAAACGCTAAGTTAGGTGTAGAAAACGTTCACATGAATCGAAGAAAGACATTCAAAAACGCAACAATATGTAGGGTGTTCCATTTTAAAAAATCAAACTTACGCTCGCGCACTAGGTGGGCACACTGTTGTGGTTTTTTTGGTGTTTTTTGTTTTTTGTATAGCCCATACCATAACAGAAAATCCAAGGTTTCGGTGGTTATTTAATTGCCGTGTAGTTCTGCAAGCACTGTTACCTATATCTATGTAAGTTATGCGCGACTTTACCGTAGGAGGTAGAAGGAGATCTATTGGTACACATGCTTGTGATGAATCAGTTTAGTCATCTTCGAACTACGTTGAGGAGCGGTTCGATTTCAACGAGCTTGTAACTTCCACGAACTTCGTCAACAAATTATCACTGCCCCAAATGATAAAACACCCGAGGGGCATTTTAGAGCATTTGATTTAATTTATTGATATAAATCATTTTTTTAGAAATTCTAGTTTTACGTGTGAACCAAATTTTTCTTTATTGCTGTCTATAATAATAGTTCTAGTTATTGTTTTATCGGGTGAACGATACAGTTCGATTTAAATTTTATTTAATCCTTTAACAGAATACAGTAATTTATTTTATGATTCAGTAATACGTTACTTTCAGTGTACAGGTTGTAAATATTTTAAAATTAATTCCTTCATTAAATTCAGATTTCGTTATTATGTGAACTATAAGAATTAATATTTTCTTGGATCTCGAACTGGTATAAAGCATAGCTATACACCCGGTACGTTGACTAGTTGCGACTGACTTGTATGCCGATCGTAATTGAACTTATGGACTGATGAATATGGAGACGGAAGGGACACAGCACCTCGGTTGCGATCCGACAACTGTGTGCATTAATACATTGCGGCACCGAAAATATTTGGTTTCCGTCAGTGTGTGTTCTAAATAACGTAAAGGCAAAGACTCTCTTTAATTCAATTTTTTGCGACCAATAATCGGAATTAAAAAGCAAGATGCAAGATTCGTTCCCTTAAAATTAAATGCTAATGACGCCTTGCATTTGCGCAATCATTAATGAATTTAGTTTCGTATTCCTATCTTCCTTCAAATTTGTTATCCTTGCAACTATTTATTTTATTCAAAAAGCAGAATACGTGTAATGTTTTTTAAAATTTATTTATTACAATATTATAATAATTACACAAAGAGTAGTTTATTAAATAATGGTAAATCATTAGCGTATTAACATGTAATTTCAAGCAGAAAAGAAGATCTTTCAAAAACAAGAGTCCTGTACCTAACTGCTCCCTATTTGCTAGAAAATAAAAACTACAGTATAATAATAGTGTATTTACAACTATCAAGTTATTATTTAAAAACGTTATAGCACAATTAATAATACATTTTTCATTTGGCATATAAAATATCGTAAGCTAATTTATCATTTTCTTCTAACCTTTTTATTTCTATAGAAATATATATTGTATGTATATGAAGATATTACATTGGATGATAAATCTGTCCAATGCATATTTTTTATTCATTTTTCTAATATTTTCTTGGTGGAGGTAGGCTTATACATAAGTAATTATATAGATACCGTTGCAAACACAATGTAAGATGATTACTAGGATAACCGTAATTTGTTCAGGAAATGCTAGCTTACTTAAAGTTAATTACGTAATTTTATTCTTATTTAATCTAATTTTTTTCTTAAAACTAGTTGATATAAAACTAGATAAAAAGTTTATACTATAGCTTCATTCCATTGTACAGTGAAGGCTCAATAAACCGTGGTAATGACTAATTGGAGTGATTGGTATGGGGCCAGTGTATTAAAATACACCTATTACCGATTTTTAAAATTTTTTAATAACACAAGTTCCTCTACACCTACGATAGTTGAGGATGCGGATAAGAAGAAGAATAAAACAAGTTTTTTTAATAAAACATTTTTTTTTTAATAAAACCAGTTTATGGATACACCAGAGCCTCGTTTTGCATCGATTCGTTTCGAACTGTTTCGCTATTGCGTCGTTGAATGAACAGTACCCAATATTTCATTGCGCGTCGTGAATTTCCAATTGTGCCGGCGCGACGCCGTCATATCTGCTGCACTTGGGTCTCGGGGAATGCCAATTTTATTTGCCAATAGTAATTGCGTGTGAACATTGAAAAGCTTATCAGCGTGTGCTAATATTCAAAAATAAGACTTGCAGGTAAGTTAATATCCATTTTATTTTATTACTACGATTCCTTTCTAGAAGTAATATGCTTGTACATAATAAAATGTGTATTATATAGATGGAATACGTTATTCGCAATCATTAATTATAATAATCATATTCACAATGACTAATACTACTAAAATTCTAAAAATCTGCGCTACAACATTTTATGTGTGTAAGTTACATGAATATTGTCATAAAATATATTGGGAAAACTTCATTTGCAGTTAGAAGGTAAGTTTTTGCTTAGGTATAGTGCATTTCGTCAGGAAAAAAACGAATAAAACCAACAAATGCTATGCGCTAACCTCAACGCCGCATACAATTGCAATGACGATGAAGCAACACGCCCACTTTGAAACGCAAATCTTTCCGCGAAGAATATGACGTAAATGTGCTTTTCTCTAACAAAACGCGCTATATTGATTTTCTTTTTAGTTTTCCGATGGTGGAAAGAAGATAACGAAGAAATCAACAAAAACCGGTAACTTAGAAACCAACATGGATGTTTTAAGATGATGTGAAGTGGTAGAAAGAGCTGCAGATATTGGTCGCTCTTTGAGATTAGTACTGACAATAATTAGAAGTTCCAGTAGAGACCGAGATGTCCAAAAAATAAAGGAAATAGCAAACACAGCGACAACTTTAACCGTAAATAAGATAACCAGGCACAGCAGCAATTTACTATCAAAGATTGAGTCCCTACTAACAATGCGGATTATTCACCAAAATCAACGCAAAATGCCACTCACTAAACAAATAATCCAAGAAAAAGCAAAAGGCATATTTGAAGTTAAAGTCAGAATAGATATCAGATAATTTACAAACTTTCGGAGCTGGCTAACCACCCACGGCCCAATTTTCATAACCAAGCCTCGACAAGCTGTACGGGACGACTCACACGTAGCCGGCAAATACGAATGAGGTACGTTATTTTTCCCACTTCCATAAACGTGCGATACAATA
Source organism: Dynastes maya (assembly GCA_029619315.2). NCBI lineage: Eukaryota > Metazoa > Arthropoda > Insecta > Coleoptera > Scarabaeidae > Dynastes > Dynastes maya. The sequence continues at coordinate 18,818,741 of JAROYE020000010.1, read as the reverse complement.
GGTTTTATCGTTCTAGTTTTAGAATCTGGGTACTTATTTACAATATTAATGAAAAGCGTCTTTAAATAAAAGTCATTATTATCTATGATTACACGGTACTACGATTTGCAAACATGGATGAACTACGTAAAATAATATTTTTAATTTATAGAAATAAGGGTTGAATTTACTTTACTAGAAACGACTGTTCCAAGTTTTCAGCTGTAAAGCTGGTTCTTCTTGATGTCAATATTTCTCTAAATGCAGAAAATGTTCTTTCAACATCGTAACTAGTTACTGGGACTAATTTAAAATAAGGTATTTTGTGAGTACATGGGTATTTAGATTTTCATTAATACACAGTCCATTTAGTATACGTAAATCTATGTTTCTGTTGAACACTGACGTAATTTTCTGATTTAACTTATTTCCGAATTCTCCGGGAATAACTGAATTGAATTGAATCATTTAACGTCCACTAATGTTATGTTACTGTTTTCAAAATATTTTGTTGTTATTTATAAATTAAGCAGAAATGAAATATCTAAAAAGAACACTGGGAGTGAGAAGAATAGAGAAAATAAGAAATACAGATATAGGAAGACAATTAGAAACAGCACCACTGAGTGAGAAAATAAAACAGCAAAAGTTAAGATGGTTTGGACATCTGTGTAGAATGGAAAACGACAGACAAGTTAAAAAGGTAGAAGAGGTAGACCAAGAGTATCTTGGAATAAAAGCATAAGTCTACAACTACAAGAGAAACGAAAGACTTGGGGGGAATATAGAGAAATGCAACGATACTGCTAGCGTCGTCAGGAGAATAAAAAATAAACTCTGGGACAAAAAACTAAATGTAGATATGTTTGAAACCATATATCTACTGCATATATGGAAAATATTTAAACCTAAGAATAACTTGAAAGACAAGCAGCAATATATAAAACAAGGAAGCTTCGAATGTGTAGAAATGACATTCGGTATCAGAACGATGTACTATACACCTTCTATTATCTGTGCAATACTGAATATTATTCTGCGCTCTCATTTCCTACCGATAAACACGAACGAACGGCTACGCTAGCAATGACATGCTCCCCCCGTACGACTTGCCGAGCCTTTAAAAAGGAATTTGAAAAAATAGTGACGATGGATAATAAATAAAGCTAATTGTAAATGTTGATGAGATTGAATTGTTTCAGAAGCGACTTTCAAATAGAATGTACATTTCTGGAACGGATGAAACTGCTTCAGGTTTTAAAGCCAGTAAAGATAGATTAATTTTGCTACTTGGTGGAAATTCTGTAGATGATTTCAAAATAAAACCACTTTCAGTATACAACACGGAAAATCCTAGAGCATTAAAGAATCTTCCGAAAACTTCATTACCAGTTCATTGGCGTTGTAATAGGAAAGGTTGGATGACATCGGTCCTCTTTCGTGATTGGGTTATCAACTGTGCAATTCCGCAGCTAATAGCTTATGGTGTTAAGGAAAAATTCAATTTCAAGATCCTAATTGTCTCCCAGCCATCCAATTGACGTGGATACACCATCATAAAACATAAAATTCATTTTCTTAATACCAAATACATATTATTTACGTCAAACGTTCAAACAAATGTTTAATGCTACAAATGGCGAACAGTATAAAACTATTATGGAAAAATTACACTATTTTTAGTTCAATACAGAATATTGCAGAGCCCTGGAAAGAAATTAAATTTACATGTATGAATGGTGTTTGGAGAAACGTATGTCCAGCATGCATGCACCCAACTAACACCGAACAGCACTAACATTGATGTAACAAATATTATATGTCAAGAAGTTTCAATAGAAATTGAAAGTCTTAGTATAGTTGAAATGGATAAAAATGATATAAAAGAATTACTAGCCTCTCATTCACATGAATCAACAGTCCCAGAACTTTTGGAGCTTTCTAAAGAAGATGAACATGAATCTATGATACCAATGAAGGTGTTGAATAAAGATGCCCAAGAATAAAGGGGTTTTAACAGAGGGCATAGCTTATAAGCAAACGTATTTTGAAAAAAGGAAAAGTGTACAAGCAACCGTAGACAAATTTTTGAATAAAAATTAAATTTTAATTTACAGCTAATATACAATCTTTCTATATTGTTAAACTTTATTATTAAATGTGTATTCTTTAAGAAATAGTAACAAATGTTACACATATTAATACAGAATTAAGTATTTCTTTTCATCAAATACGCATCTCCCCTTATCTTAATTTAATCTTACGTAAAATTCTGCCTCGACACAAAGTGAGGCTCGTATATTTACAATATGTTAATTTATGATAGTGACCCTTTTAGATGATTTGAATCCTTAAAAGAAATATGAACAATAATTTGTGTTAATTTTAATAAATAAATGTTTTGGAAGTGTTTCATAAACAAATTACGATTAAGCCCCGGTAAAACTGGGAAGAGATTAAATATTGAAATGAAATTAAACGTGTATAAAACTATGTAATTAAATTTAAGCAAGCTAAGGTTATCCTAATAAAAATAGTGCACTGTATTGCAATGATATATATGTAACCACCTTTAAAAGCAACAATATACATATAATTTGAATTGCTTTATTTGTTCTTGTTTAGTATATAAAAGGAATAAATTTGATGTAAATTGATGGATATACAACCTGGACTAGATTCAATAATCATATTATATCGTAAACCAACGAAAGGACATTAAAAAATATTCAACATGCATAATTTGCTATACAAAGTGTTTCTCAATAAAATCTTTAATAAACCACCCATTGGATCAAATTAGCAATGAATTACATGGATAGATTAATTCCTTAACTGTATTTTTAACATTTTAGTGGTAAATCGTAATTTAAACGTAGATTAAACTTTTTGACATGAGTATCTTTTAGATACAATGTTAAAATTAAAGAAGTAGTGAAAATTTCGTAATTAAAACTGATATAATTGAATCAATATAAAAAACATACAAAGTACATATAAGTGTGTACACGGACGGACTATACTTACAAACACTTTTCATTTACATAAAAAATTTTTTTTATAAATTTTGCTTGGTTTAAAAAATCTTTTAGGATAATCGGAATATTAATTAAATGTATGAGGTCATTTAAAATTAAGAAAACAAGTCCTCCTTCAGTAGTGAGGTATCATTTATTTAAGAGTAACTTGTTGTTTCAAATGACAGTAATATATCAAATATAAAATTTGGAAGTTGTTTTTCATTGTTTTTTTTTTTACTTTGGATCGCTTCAGCTGTTCGCTTGAAGTACAAAAAACATTCACTAGCATTTTGTTTCTATGGAAATCAAAGCAAAAATTTTTCCATTTACTTACAATAATTGTTTATTAGATAGGAGAAATTTACAATTGGTTCTTGGAGCGCGTATCGTATTTCGCAAATCGTCTTTTTCTTGGTTTTGTTTCCCGAGTATAACAAATTCCTGAAAATTATGAGATATGTGGGACGCAGCGGCTGAAGTTTGATTGTTTCAATTGCCACAATTTCAATCCCTTCCACTAATACTGTGTATTACCACACGTTGTATATTCCGTAAGAGCGAACGTACTACGATCACCCGATTTTGCACGAACTCAGCGTATCTAAACGTGTGCTGTGTTGAATGTCATTTGCTTGACAAAATTGTCTAAACGAAAAATCATTCGTGCACTTTGTTCACATTATAAACGACGTATTCGTTCACGTACATGTGCAGGCCACGACTTCGCTCTTCCGTTCCCGAAAACACCTTGCTCACGTTATAAATGGTGTATTCACGTACACGTGTAAGACACGACATCGCTCTCGCATTTTCAAAAAATGCCGATTATGCTGGCTAATCATACTACGCTCGCTCTTACGATATAAGTAAGTTTAAATTATACACACACCATCTTTTCTTTTAGATCTAGTCTTTACTATAGATTTCTTCTACATTTTTTACGATTTTGATTTATTTTTTTAATAAATGTATACACATATATGTAGTTTCTAAAATTAAAAAAAAAACGCCTTTCACTTATATCATTTTGCATATATTCAATTTTACTACATTTTATTATTTTAAACTAGAGTATTCCTTCATAATCGTTTATTTATTTCTATCAAGTTTACGACTTGATATATACACGTTGCGACACAGATCGGCTGTACATACAATATGAAGAAAACAGGGCAGTCCGACAACAATGCCAGCACGAGTTCGATCGACAGAGCCAGGGGGGATGCGAGAGGAGATACAGCTTCTAACATTTCAGGGTGTACGTAACGCTCGCGTGAAGCAGGAGACAATGGTATCTTATACGACCAAGTATTTATTTCTCTTTTATTTCATCAGAATATTTGTCATTTCTTATTTAGAATTACTTTTTGATTCCGTATACGCCTTCTAGCAGCAACAACATAAATATGAGAACTCATTTTCCACATAATTTGCGAATACATAATACGCAAATTACGTAATCGTTCTCTGTCCTAACGAAGTTATGGCTACTGCCTCTGTTAACGCACTGAAGGCATACGCTGCTGGATGAGACCAGTGTAACCGTAGTAGTGGGGGATGCGGGCGTTGAGTCACAATCGTCACGATGTACATACGTACATAGTATTCCACTGTTGCAATTGAAAGCCCGTATGTACAACCGCTCAGTGTCGCAACGTGTATGTATGTATACATGCATACACACCAACTGTAATGTACATTTTTAAAAATGCATCAACTTTGTTACTTACTTTATGTCTTCAATGTCTTACAGATTAGCCTGATGATGACTCTTTAGTCGAAATCACTAACTTTTAAAATAAAACTTCTATACATCATATGAACACCAACTTAAGTAATTTCATCAATTTTATCTTATATTTGATCTTCTAGTGACATTAGAAACAACTTCTACTCGCTATTTTTAACTGATTTAAATAACCAGTGCTTTATTCTGGACACAATTTCTTGTTTTCTTAATTATTGATCATCCTGTAGATTTGATTAATGTGGTTACTGTAAGAGATATTTCAAAATAAGTATTTTTTATGAACATGTTTCTTCTGTGGAAATGAAAATTAAAAGGTTATTAGGTTTATCCGTGTATATACTGTAAACCGTACTGCTCAAGCCGCTACGAAATTATATAAAGCGGAGAATACGAAATATATGAAACGGGGAATACGAAATATACGAAACGGAGATACGCCCGAGTGGGAACATGGGTGACGCACACCGCACTTATATTCTTTCTTTTTGTCATTTACGTAGAGACGTGAGCACTACTATATATTTGTGTACGGCTATTTCTCTAAATTGTTCTATTTACTGCATTTAAGAAATTTTTAAAGATTGTATTTCCTAATATAGAATAACCAAGTTTGGATATCTGAAATGTTTTAAAAAGGAAAATGTTTATTTAATTACTGCAATATTAAGTCCCTCTTTTATATGAATATATTAAAATGAATGTCACAAATATTTTATTGAAGATCAAATTTAATTTTCGAAATTTTCTGTTGCATTCTTATGACTTAGCAAAATATTTTAACAATATAATTTACGTTACGACAAAATAGTGTTCAGCCGAACTTTAGTATATCGTCGCCTTAGAAAAGTGCGTAACTCCATTAAAAGGAAATTTACAGGAGACCAAAAAAACGGTTTGGTTTTCGTATGCTCACAATATAAATTCTTGTTTCTCTTTTAGAGGCTATTATAGAATATTTTGAATGATATTTTGGAGAAAATAATTCTGAAAATCTTTTTTTTCAGTTATTAGATGGCAGTTAAATCTCATTGTTTATAAAAAATGGATTGACGTGCTTTTCTTGCTAAGGCAACGATATTCCTTTGATAATTAAAGCTTTATAGTTACCAATTATTAAGATAAAAAATATGTGCAACATGGTAAAACACAAATACTTTTTACCTTTTTAAAATTGAAGTTCTTTTCATTCCCTAAACGTTTTACCTTAAGTGACATAGAGGGTTTTTGACTTCTGACTTGATAGCTTGTATCGATAGTCAATTATTTGATCTAAATTAAACATTCAAGGGTCAATGCCACGTATAGGGACAGTTATTGGTTATTAAAATGACATTATAACACCAATTCAGTTGTCCCACCTTTACTTTCTACATACTTGGTGATTAAAAGTGAGGTTAATGTCTGTACCAAGTATGTGTATTTTAGAAGCAAGTTATTTTCATTTTATTAAAAATTTCTGATTATAATTTGCTGTACAGAATAGACAGGTAATAAATATAACCCCAAAATTATTAACTTTTAAATAATATATGTATGATATATCACGAATATCTAATACACTTACCATTTGCCTTGACACTCGTAATGGTTGTGTAAATCTACACGTTTAGAACTTGCATTCAATGTGTTAGTTACAGAGATGAAGTAGCAAGAATAAACCATTACCGAAATTACTCAATTCTTTTCGACAGACTTTACAGTATTATTGCGATTAAATAATAACTATTATGGCATCATTTGTTAATGACATAGTTGTGTTTCATAAATATATAAACCAAAAACAGAAAACATTTTTCAGTTTGCAAAAAATAACGAGCTTTATACCTATAAAACTCAGCGAACGGTATAATTACCGAAATGACATTTTAGATTTTAAAAAAATTGTGGAAAAATAAATATTATAATGATAATGAATGTAAAGTATTTGATAATTATGTCAATTCAACCAAATTACATAACATTGGAATACTTAATCTATATATTATTGTAAAAAGGGACTTGAATTGTCCTTTCATGTGACATTTGCCCTTAAACGTTGTCAAAGATTAATTTCTTAAAATGCATTATATCAGCACATTTCTAAAATTTGCCATTAACTAATATGATTTTCATAGTGATTCAAAATATATCCAACTTAAAGATAATTATCAAAAGAAAAGCGCGCATCATTAGAAAACCAAACACATTGTATATGTATGTGTATAATATTACATCTTATGTACAGCGACGAACAAAAGATCCTTGTACTTTAGGTAAAATGTAAACATGTAATCAAAAATTTAAATGTCAAAAAGTAGAATAAATTTTCAATGAATTTCCATTTTCTGCAAAAAATTCTCGTAAAAAAATTAACCATTTGAAAGTTAGTAGGATTATATTGGTTATTACAAAACTGTACATATTTAGCAAAATCGATAAACATCAAGCACCTTTGTAAATCTATATCTCCTATAAATTCCCGAAATTTCCAAAATATTAATAGTCCACATTTTATCGAACATCGCTGTACAAGCAAACTTATTTTTACAAGCAGAATTTGAGAGAAAAAGCAGCGTAGATAATATTGTAACAAGAAAACCAATTTCATTAGCAAAAACTAACGCGTTATGCAATAAGCACGTATATAAAATGTTATAACAGCAAAACTTAAGACTTAATATTTACAAATTAGATACAAGCCGTAAATGCAGTGCAACGTATTTATTTCCACTTAGCTTCATATCCTATTACAATTATCGTAAATGATAATCGTTACACGATGTCTGAACAACTACCACTGACAAAACTTTTAAGTTTGTAATGTAAATTCCTTCGAATTGTCATTTATTAGACGTTCCATTTTACTTCTGTGGTTTTTATTGCAAAGAATAGGGCCAATTTAACACATTGTAGACCATAGCAAAAGTCTACAGTCGACGAATTTAATCAGTAGATTTTATTCCATCAGCGAATGCAACCAGGCATGTTTTTATCACTACTTGAATAAACATCTTTTACTACTAAATTTAAATGAAGATGGAATTTTAATAAAACCGTTATACTCAAGATAAAGGCCGAGTCTTTCTTAATATTCCCCTAAAGTTCGATGATCAAACGTTTTTTGCGCTCATCTGCTTTTTATCCTTACATATGGTCGTCTTTGTCAATCACCTGACATATATCTATTTATGTATCACAATGTAACACTTATATATTATATATTACTACTCAAACTCCGAAAAAAAAACAGAATATATTCGCCAACATCTTAACAAATATCTTTGAATACAAACATCCTTTTAAATTATAAACTAATTCAACAAAAATGAACGTACAAAACACAACCGTACAATATCCAGGAGGAAAGCGAAGAAGAGCCGGATATTCAGTAAAAAAGACGTTCTTTCCATATATCCATGCTTGAAGAAATTAAGGTTAGATGGCACTTTTCTACAATTGAATGTGCTTTTTTGGTATTACATAATTTTATTCATAAAAAATATAATAAAGGAGAAATAATAATGTTAAAAGATAGAAAAACGAATACAAAAGAAGTATTGAAGGTAAAGAAATAAAAGAGAAATTATTAAAACAAAATATACAATGGTTAGTTATTACTATCTAAAATCTGCTAACAAAAAAATTAATATGATTATTAAGGCAGTTATGTGTGTATATAGGTTTAATACTATTTATATACTTGCATACTCCTATTAAATTTTCACTCAAAAGTATGGATGATTTGACTACCACAGTGGTGTTGTAATTACTTTGAAGGCAGTTCATTAAAAGTTTTTACACAGAGCTGTTTTCATATCAGAACTTATATATATTTAAAAAAATTGGTTAAATTGCAATTAGAATTATAAAATTGTATTATTTCTTAAAAAACAGACGTTGGAATAAACTAGAAAAAAGTACCGTATCTTATAATCCAAAACAATATAGAAATTGCCCGTCACGTATTTCTGAGATACACTGGCTCTAATTAAACTCCTCGAAAAAATAACGGTTCCATACTTTTGAGGAAAAAAGCATAGTAGTCGTATATGAAGTTCAAAGGAAAAAAATATATGAAAACATCAGCTGTAAATTATAACCTTATCTAGACTATCAATGATGTATCAAAAACTGTGCTTTTGAAGAACATTCTTCAGGATTTACGTATACTACCAATAATTACAGGTAATATACGTAAATCCTGAAGAATGTTCTTTATATAGAGAATCTTCGACGTCGCAAAACTCGTCAGTGAAAATAAATCTTGTCTTATTCAAATGATGATGCTTGCTTAATATTGACAGAACGTCATCTACTGAAATGCAAGTTACGCCTTTTGTTTTTAACCAGTTTTACGTTTTTGACTAGCTCGTAGCGGAATTTTTTGGACTCGTAGGCGCTGAAGCAGCCTGAGCTCTACTAATATACAATCTTAGCAACTTCAATTTACTTCCGGCTAGTCCTGATATATGGGGTGCCAATCGCTCTTCGCCAACAGCCTTATGTAAGGCCACCATGCAAAACACAGCACTTTTTCTTACCGGACTCTCTTCATGATCGTTTGCCTAAAATTTTAAAAGAACTTTAAATTATCAATTCAAATTCCTTAATAAAATAATGATATGCAATGCCGTAAGTTTTACGCTAGAATTGTTCCCTATGCTTACAGAACAAATTTGATATCAAACAGTATATAAGGCTGCTACCCCCGGTATAACAGGTCTTAACCGCTCTGACGTCAGCTGGCTGTGACGCATATTGGTTTAGGTAAATAATCAGCCATATCTGTCGTCTTGACATTTACACGTTCAGACCGTCTCTTGCGTTTTGAATTAGTTTATCCAAATTATATTGGTTTCATTTAAAAAATACTGTGTAATGATACTTCCGTACTTTGTTGGTGATACCTGTAATGTTTTTCTAATGTTATGTAAGCGATAAAACCTTTTCTGAAACGATAAAAGCGTGACTCGAGCGGTCTATTTATAGTACTGTGGCGTCGGCTGTTTTCCAATAATGTATACTAGGGTTTGTGAGTTACACTTTGTAAAAGAAGATATTATTTATTTTTCAACAGCTACAGATTCAAGGACCGGTGAAACTATATCTGTAAGATTAAAAAATTCTAGGCGTAAAAAAGATGTTATTCTAACTCAATTCCCTAACTGTCCGTTGTATTTGACAAAAAACGTGAAGATTTTATTGTTCAAATAGTTTTATATCCTTACGTTATATTTAATAAAATTATTTTTGAACACGAAGAGTCGTTTTAAAGGCGTATAATAAACGTTCTGTTTTAATACAATATATCACCGAATATAGCTATTTGAATACTGATATATGTAAATGTCATATTCACAGCTTGTAGTTTAGTTTTATTTTTAATTTATATTAATGACAAATCAAAAAAGTGCCTAAAAATAATAAGCAGAGATAATGCTAATATAGCCCATAGTACTGATAGAATCTCTCGGCAAAAGCAACGTAAGAACGTAGCAACAAGAAGAAAAAGCATTGGCTAACGGACGTGCTTCTGACTACCCGGCGTCATCAGCATTACTCCGAGTGCTTCCCTATCTCACACCGCTATTTGTCTCTCAGCCTATATCATTACCCCCCGAAATAACAGACATTTAGTGCCGGCAGATACACGCCTGCTGTCTAAAAAATTGCGACAGAATGCCGGGTATAATGCTAAATTAAGCAACGAGCAGTTCCTGTGCTGCTGGTCCCGAGATGGCAGCACAACAAGTGCTATAATACCTACATACGTAAGTGATTCCGAAAGGCTTACCATGATGTACTAAAAACACATAAAAAAGTGTCTAAAAACAGCAACTAAAGACACCGTTTTTTGTCGAATATCACCCTCATCTTCGGATATTATAGTAATGATACTGAAAATATTACATTGGATTTTGTGAATTAACTCTTGGTGTTGTCGACACTTCCATTTCCAGTGAAACCGAAAGTGTTGTCAACTTTTTTATATTAAATAGGACACTCCGAATATCTTCACGTCTTAAGCAAAGACAACGGACATCTATCTACCGTTAAAAATATGATTTTGTAATTTTTATCTATACGAACTCCGAATCTTCTTTCCGATCTAAATTCGAAGTCGAATATCTCGAAAACTATTTGACATATCGAAAAACGAAAACCACTTTATAAGACTACTTTATTATGATCTTTAAGAATCTGGAGTCAAAATCTCAAAATTCGAAAATTTGTTGCAACGTACCGACGCGACGTACCCATTTTCTCAGAAAGCAGAACTTTTTGTAAAAAGTCACATTTTTCCCTAAACTTAATAAAAAAGTTTTCCAAATGCAGCCAACTTAAGTAGACACACTGTACTTTGAACAGAAATATATTTATCGGGAATTCTTAGGTTCAACAGCACCACACAAAAACTTCACATTCCTTTTGCAAAGTTGGAAGTGTCAAAAGTGTCATCGAACTGCATTGGTCAAAAATTATTTAATAAACTACCTTTAAGTTTTGTTAATTGCACGAATATAAATCACTTCAAGAGACAGCTGAAACCGTGTTTAATTGATAAAGTATTGTATAATTTAAATTAATTTACTAATGATTATTGCTATTGATTTTACTTTTGCTTTGACTAAACCTAGTCGTGTATATACGTCATCTAGTGTTGATTTTATTATTATTATTACTATTATTATGTAGCAGGTCCTTACCTTCACTAAACCTTGCATTACTTGAGCTAAATGTTCATCCGTAACATCATCTGGATGCATTTCAACCATTTTGGTGAGCATTTTAATAGCTCCTTGTATCGTTGGATAACTACTGGTACGAATTAGAGGTGATAAAACGCACACTACTGTGGTAAATGGAAAGACGCTCATAGCTGCAGCAGTTGTTTCGGCTGTTTTTACTACCTGCAAAAGGAAAACACGTCCAAAAATTAATCTATAAATCAAATAATTAATCACTTGCAATAATATAATAGGAAACCAAACAAAGTTTTACCTCTCTTTTTTCATGGCAATGCATACGAAGAACACGTAACGTTAACAATTCCACGAAATTCGACCAGCATTGCTTCATGTCGGGGTTATTAAAGATCTCAGTGAGAATTTGTAGTACTAACACTAACGTCGCTGTATCGTTCGACTCTAAATTATCCAACAACAACCTAAGTAATTTCCTAAAAATATAAGTAAAAGTACACGGCGTGTCCACCTAGAGCGTGGGTGGAAGATGATTCCTTTCCGGAGCAATTTAGAGAAAAGGTTTTGAAATAAAAAATATTCGGACACAACATAAAATTGTATCCAGGTATACAGCGTGTTCAATTTTCGCAGCGCACATGCAAGTTTGGTTTTCTAAAGAGAACATCTTGTACGAATATTCCCTGTACCTACCTATCCCAGTTTTTGGAGATAATTCTAGATTTTTGGAAAATAAATGTATTTGGCTTACTTCCAATATCTTAACCATGTAGAAACAACGGTCGTTAATGATCCAAAAACAATTTTCAAGTTTCTGCAATCAAAGCGTAGTTCAGAGACTTCTGAAAACATTAATCTACAATGATTCGGACCTAGAATCTCCCCAAGACATTGTTAACGCCTTTACTTATAAATTCAGTTTCTCTTACTTTCATTGTGGTAAATTTGATCATCAACTGTGTTCCTTTTACATTATCCGTTGTTTCTGTAACTGATCTCATTATTATGTCCTCATTTCGTCGTAATTACAACGCTGGTGACGACTTAATTCCTAATTGCCTTGTAGTGCTTGCCACATTTTGGCCGAACCACTGTCGATTATAATCAACTGTCCCATTCAGACCTGTACCTTTCCCTCTCTGAGAAAACGAGCCAGGATAATCCCGGTTTTCAAGAAGGGAAAGAAGAATCTAATGGATAACTATAGACCAATCTCGATTTTGTCTAATCTTGCCAAGATCTAGGAAAGTGTCTTATTCTCCTCCATATATTATCACACAAAACCTTATATTTCACCACACCAACGTAGTTTTGTACGTGGGAGGTCAACAGTTACCAATCTTGTGTCGATCATCCAATTTATCAGCCAGCAACTTGATGCGCAGGGACAGGTGGCCGTGATATACACAGATCCTAGTAAAGCATTCGACACATTAGATCACAGTGTCTTACTTCATAAATGCCCCGCATTTGGTTTCAGTCCATCAGTTATTCGATTTCTAAAGTCCTATTTGACCAACAGAAGCAATTATGTCTGTCTTCTACCACGGATTTAAATCCTTGCAGTTTACTCCGTCTTCGGGTGCTCCACAGGGCTCCAATTTGGGTCCATTGTTATTCAATCCCTACGTGAATGACTTTAAAACTTCTATATCTTGCCTTATTTTACCATATGCAGATGATTTAAAAATGTTTGTGCCCATTAAAAACTGGAATGACGTTATTGAGCTACAGCGTAACCTTAATACAATCACCGATTGGTTTACCTCTTCTAAGTTGCTGATGAATGTGAACAAGTGCTGCTACATGTCATTTACGAGGAAATTTAATTTCATTCCTTCGACATACTCCATCAATAGTCAAGTACTTTTAAGAGTTAACGAGTTTTGTGATCTTGGAGTTATTTTCGATAGTCGCTTAAGTTTTGTGTCGCATATTAACCATCTTTGCACTTCTGCATCGCAAGTTTTGGGTTTCGTAATGCGCATCTGCAAATATGTCTCTTTAAAAACTTTATTTTATACCTATGTTGTTAGCAAACTCGAATATGCTTCGCCTGGTTGGTCACCGCATTACATCTACTTACAACTGCAGACTGAGAAGATTCAACGCAGATTTCCCAAATTCTTATCCTCCAAAGTTGATGGAGTCTACCCAGTGCGGAACATTGATTATGGCGCTCTTCTCGACCGGCTTGGGATGCACACCGCGGCCTCTCGTCGGGAGCAACAAGGTGCACGTTTTACTTGGAAGGTGGTGTATGGTGTTCTTGATTGTCCCGAATTGCTTTCTTTTTTAAATTTCCTAGTTCCTCGCACATCTTCACGTTCTCCTCCTATTCTCTCCCTTCCCATACCTCGAACAAATTTGTTATCCTTTTTCCGTATTACTTATGTGTGCCGCATAACCGATACACTATATGATGTGTTTTTCAGCGAAATTAATGATTTTTGAGTTTTTGTCTTCTATTTTTTCTTCAATAATTATTTTTTATTATTGTACGTATTTTTTGTTTTGCATATTGTTGTCCTGGAACTGGTAACCGTTGGACAATAAAAACTATTGTTATTATTATTATTAAAATACCGGTGTTTCTTTAGCGGCCAATATCTTAAACGCCTTAGACGCTAGAACGGTGATTCAAATTTGATTCGATTGAGTATTTCTTGAAATTTTCGGCAAAACATCGAAAAATTTTTTATATCAATTAGAGTCTATAAGATGTCCTCCGGAATTACTGCTATGTTTAGTTGGTTCATGCTATTTTAATGTTTTTAAACGAAACATTCAAGAATCTGCGAAATTGTTCTAGAATATAGTTTATTAAACATTTATTCACATCTCGGGAGTAATATTTTGTGCAATAATGCGTTATTCATCCAGAAATTTTTTTCATAAATATTTTTATTTAGTTAAATTGCGAAATTTACACCTTTCAGCATGAATCTAGTACGTAGGCTTCCGCGGTCGTTAATAACACCATACTCTTGGTTTCCGGGCTGGAACCGCGTCATTGTCGTAGCTTCTGCCGACATTTCGTCCGCAATCTTATGGGAGATCTTCAGGGCTGTTATACAGCACACCGATAGTGTGCAGTAACGGCTCCCGGAAACCAAGAGTATACCTTTCAGTATGTTCCTATTATATTTTGATTGCTGTGTACGATGCTTTAAAAAAATCTATTCGTTTTATCCTGAATTCTAGCCATTTGTTCATTTATTTTCATTATTTATTATTTAAACATACATCTTAACTTGCTAGACAATGTATTTAGGAAAATGATGGTTACTTCGAGTAGATGCTGGAATTGTACCAAAAATGATAACGTTTGCACATTAGTTTTAATGATTTGGCGAAATAAAAGTTAATTTATCTGCATAGCCGAGGGTGTAGTCAGGTAAGGATAGGGGTTGCCACCTCTACTATAATGCTTGCCCAAAAAACTAATCTTAACTGAATGCCGTTCAAATTTGTGGGTAATAATAATACAGCTTTTGAAGCTTTACATAAATTTCGTTATTTCATTCTCCATGCTGGAAATTTACCCAGAAAAGTAAAAGGCGTAGCAAAAACTATAAAACGATACATCTTAGGTATAGCGAAATGTTTATAAAAGACATTTCAGAACAATTTATCTCTCAGATTCTGGCAAAATATATAGGATGTTCAATTAAAAAAAAAATTGAAATAGTATGAATCAAACATAGTAATGATTTTGATGGCCGTCTTATAGATGTTAGTTGATATAAAAAAAAATGTCAATGTACTGCCGAAGACTCAAAGAAATACTAAATCTAATAAAATTTGAATCGCCACACTAACGTATAGGGTGTTTAAGATACCAGATGAAGGGAGGCATCGCAAGCCATAATCATATACAAAATGTTCAATTTAAAAAAACTAAACTTATTTGTAACGGAAATCGAACATCTTGTATACTGGGAGATAATTTTATGTTGTGCAGAACTTGTCTCCGAATATTTTTTATTTGAAAACGTTTTCTCTGAAATGCTCAGGAAAGGAATTATCTTCCACCCACGGACTAGGTGGACACTGAACTTCTTTTGTTGCATTACGCTTAGAACCAAGCATAGTACACTACTATACACTTACTTGAAGTTTTCTATCACATGTTCAGTCTGTCCCCTCTTAATAAGAGTTGCTAATTTAGATAAATACATTCGTTTTTCAGTTATATCCGTAGGATTGTCAACCTGACAGTGCTTCAGTACTCTACTAACTAATGCCTCACCATTCAAGTCATCTATAAATAAAAATATAAGTAGTTGCTTTAATGTTTCCTGCAGATATCTTTTCTTCAAGTTTTACTAAAATGTATTGCAGAAATTCGCACTTTAACAACGACAGCTTTCCGTTTCAATTTGGTTTTCTGGTGATTATGTCACGTTAGATGTGATGATTTTCCATGTTGCCAAAGAAAATTTTGCATTATTATCCAAAATAAATTACTATGTTTTCGAAAAAATCCCAAATGATTTTTAACTATGTGTAAGTCTATTTATATTAAAAAAAAACTTATAGATGATGACTAAACAAAAAGTGTTGGGTTTAAAGACTTCAAAGATATTTGGGAAGTTGCCGATAAAACTGAGATGGTGTATTATTTTGTCAAAACCATAAGAGCTTTGTAAACTCTTTCGTTTTTATGGGAGACATTTCCATAAATTCAACCAAAAGATCAAAATGAAGAAACTCTGAATACCTTTTCCCAATTTACCAAGGGGACTAGCGTTTTATTGCTGGGTATTTCTGCAAAATTTAACTTCTGAGAGTGAACAAACACTATTTGTAAAAGAGCACTATACACTGGAAGTACACGACATTATTACACAATCTTATTACAAATGGAAGCCGAGCTGCTAATACCATGGGGATACATGCCAATTCTGTGGCGTATGACAAAGGTCTCATTTTTACCCAAAGTGGGAATGGTCTTAGACCTAACACTAAAATCATGTAGACCCATTAACTTGTCCTCCTTTCTAGTACAAAACTCCGAAGCGGTTGATGATAGATCAACATAAAATAAAGAGATAGCTATGATTGCTTTCCTAGATATTCAGGAGACGTTTAACAACGCTAACACAACTTTTTTAGTAAAGGCAATTAAGAACAGGGGAATACCTTTAAGACTGTGTCAGTGGATAAAAATTACTCTGGAAAAACATACAAAAGTAACGTTTCTGGGGGAGATCAACGTCAAAGTGACGGCAAACAAAAAACCCGAGTCCCTCTACAGGCATGGCGTATACGAAAGTTAAAGCAGCTACTAAACAATGGAAAGAAAAGAATCCTATAGACTGGAGGATAAATATTCTAGATGAAAAACCAGGATAAGCAACTTCTTCTTTTGGATAGGGGTCCAAATTTACAGCTGACCTACTAGCCAGAGCCAGAGAGTCTTGGTAAAAGGTTAGTGTATGTTTAAAATGCATATGAGCAACTTGGACCTCATGCAGGACAACATTGCACAAGACTATCAGGAATGCGTCCTTTAGAAATTGGCTCGAATTATCCCAAGGCCACAACCTAAGGGGAGGGTCACTTACAAGGCCTTTAGATCTGGTAAAAAAGCTAATGCTAATGTAAAACGGTCTAGTAAGTGATGAATAGAGTAACCTAAACTTGCGGACTCGCATAGGCGTCGGTATTACGGGTTAATATAAGAATACGAAAAATTCATAAATAAACTAAACCGGTAAAGAAGCAGGCATGTAGTGTCGACCTTGAATATAAATCATGTTAAACCGCGCTGAGAGAGATTTCGTTTTAGTACCAGTTGAGCTGTTGCAGAGATTAGTCGAACGGTTAAGGTGATATGTACTTACGTGTCGCTTTTGAAAATATAGCTGGTGTTGTAGTATTATACCAAGTACATAATTAGTGTATCGTTTCATATAGAACTAATATTTACATAACTAAGAAAACAATGCCTCGTAATAGATTTGCTACTAATGTACATAAGTATGTGTCACTTTTTTCCCATTTAAAATATGACGGTAGTGCAGTTTTTTGCTTAATATGCAATGTTCGTTTGGCTGCATTGGACAGAACTGATTGCCAGAGGCATGTCAACGGTATTAAGCGTATGAGAAATGCAAGAACTGAAATACCTTATACACTATTCCTCATACATTTATTAATTATGTTTACCTCTTGTAATTCTCCGTTGTCGTTGGTGACAAAAGCAGCTTTTAAAACGTTTTGGCGACAATACGTTCCAAAGTACCCATTACCCTCACAAACACAATTACAGAATCATTTGTCGCGAATGAAAGAGATGCTAGAAAATGTGTGTAAACGTGATTTGTGTTCCAAAAAAATATGGATTACCGTGGATGAGACGACCGATATAAAGAAAAACAGTATTGTGAATGTAATAGCTCGCGTTTTATCTAGCGAGAACACAACATCTCGATATTTGTTAGCTTGCAAACGTGTTCAACAATGTACCGCGGAAAATATTCAAAAAGTGATAATGAACGCTTTGAAAAAATTTAAAATTGCCCAAGATCAAGTTGTGATGATTGTGACAGATAGTGCAGCAACGATGTTAAGTGTTGGGCGATCCTTAAAACATATATTTCCTAACTTAATACATATAACCTGCGTGCTGCATGCTTTGCATTTAGTTGGTGAAGTTGTTCGACAACATTACGGAAACGTTGATCGGATGATTGGAAGTACTAAAGCAGTGTTTCGTAAATCTCCTAAACGTTTAAAAGAATTTCGTAAATTTTGTCCAGGTATTCCAGAACCTCCTGAACCAATTTTAACGCGATGGGGTACTTGGCTAACAGCAGCTTCTTACTATTTGATCCATTTTCAACAAATTCAATCAGTTATAATGCGATTTAATCGGAATGAATCCAAAGCAATTAGAGAAAGTCAAAGAGAATTTCAAATTCCTCAACTTTTAGAAAATTTAACAACAATATGTACCAATTATACAGTATTACTAGATGCCATCAGAAAACTACAATGTACTGAATTGTCATTGCAGGAATCATTAGACATAGTGGAGAGTGTAAAAAATAAATTACACACATTAAATGATACGCCAGGATTATGCGCTAGTCAAAAATTGGCAGATGTTTTAAGGAAAAATCCCGATTTTAATACTTTAGAGGCCGTTTATAATAAGTGTAAGAATAGTGAACTTTTAAGTGATTTTGAAAAACAGTTTCTACATGCAAATGTAACTTCCTTAGATGTGGAGAGATCGTTTTCTATGTATAACAATATTTTTTCTTGTCGACGCACAAGGTTTAAAGAAGTAACTGTGGAAACATATGCAATGATGCAAGTTTACAGTAGTTCACATCCTGATGCCTCTAATTTGTTGAATAATTAGCAAGTAAGTTTATTTATGAATTTTTCGTATTCTTATATTAACCCGTAACACCGACGCCTATGCGAGTCCGCAAGTTTTGGTTACTCTAGTGATGAATCACAATAGATCTGAAATTGTTGCAGAGAACCACGCCTTATATAGTCTATTGCACAATACCATAAAATTTTCATCCAATTCTAAAATTGTTTCTCCAAAAGTAAGTTGAACACTAAGTAACTATGTCTTCTACTACTTTAGAGACGCCGTGAAGATTCAGTGGTTGTTGCTCTTAACAATTTCTTTTTGTATAGTCATGGCTATTAAAATCGGAAATGTGGTTGTTATTTTAAAAAGCGATGAAATTTATTAATAAACGCTACATATTTCAATAAATTTGCGAAAAACCGATTGCTTTCATTTTAACGAATTTGTGCAATACAATTGCCGTTCAGTCTGAAAAAAATTATTATATTAAACGTATGAATACTTTAGTAAGTATAAAAAGATTTATAGTAAACAGCGCAGTGCTACTACAATTAATGACACTATCATTTCATGTCGTTCGTTCTAATTTGAAATGTTAGGATTGATAACCAACTTATCAATTTACAAAATGTAACGATTTACAAACCATAGAAACACACCAAACTAAAAAGAGGTAACTACAGTTAAAGAAATAAAAAAATATGCTTTTACATAAAAGAAATACCTACATTGATGTTTAAATATTAACATACGATTATAAAACACTGTCATAATACTGTAAGGTGCCGTTATAACAATTGTGGTGTTCTTTTATCAGATTCGCATATCGGCGCACTCTCATTTCCTGTCATCACATAAAAAAAATTTGATCTTTAGCATGTGATTTTGCGCCTTTTCGATCGTGGTTCAACAACGATAAATAGTCCTCATGGATTGATGTGGACATTCCAAATAACTTTGTTTAATACTTCGCTGTGCTGTAGAGAGACAACTATTGTGGGAATACGTTGTAAAATATATGAGTTGCTTTCGATTTGAGAATGATTCGCATAAGGAATTTAATCCAGGAGTACTCCACTAATCATTCAAATAGAGCGCTTCATTATGAATCAAGTATTTTTCAATTGGTAATTCTTACTTTATTTACTTCAAAAATGGGAAGAAGAATGTCCTAGCTCAGAAAATTCATTGGCGTGAGAAAGGTAACAGGCGAGAAACACAGAACATTTGACTTCAAACAAACCAAATAGCTGTAAAGTACTCCAGAGTTATCCCAAGTAATTTTTATTCTCAAATCGAAAGTAACTGTGCATTCGTAAATAACCAGTAGCTTCGAATCTGGACTAGTTAATTCAAATGTTAAAGGCATACATTCATCTGTTTCGTCAGTTGCATAGCCGAACAATAAACCCTGGTCATTCACTTCTGGTCTAATGTACGATATTCTGAGATCGTATGTTCAACGCTATCAATACATTGCAGGTCTTGGAATAAATTCTTTCAATGAATAAATATATGTTCTGTATATTGAATATAGCTGTTTTGAAGAAAAATGCAAAATATTTGAAATAATACATGAATAAATAAAGCTTCTCTCATAAACTCCTCTTGTATGTTTGAATATAACTTTCTCTTGACTTCAAAGTGTTGCATTCACCCATGTCAATCGAAATAATCATTTGCAAAATTTCTAAATGATTTTAATTCCTTCCTTGGTGTTGCGTCTTATAATTGGCATACTATTCTCATCTACCTATTTCCAACTCAGCTTTTCCATCTCTTATGAGAAAAGAGCAATAAAACATACTTTCGATATTGCCTACTACTCGTAGCAATTACAATATTATTACTTCAAAGGGTTATTACCATTTGTCATATATTCATTTTGTAAGGCTGCATGTTCAACTGCTTCTTTAATATCCTACTGTTAGTTTTAGACGTGATCTTATCGCTATCATCAAAAAAATGCAAGAGGCCTTAGAGGGCATGGACCTTTGTAAACCTACCTTTGAGCACTTCCTTCCTATAGCACGTCTCTTCATGGGTTCTAAGCTGGGAAAACACCTTCTTTTGTATCTTAAAACTAGGTTTGTAAGCGTAAAATGAAAGCAAAATAAAAATTAACTATCACTTCATTATAGTTTACTTGAAATAGTCAGAGAAACATAGGAACAAACGCTGTAATAGTACAACGTTCGTTGTTATGTTTCTTTGAGTATATACTGTTTTTTAATAAGGAGGATCGTTTTTAAAATCGGATGCTAGAAATTGGGCTCGTGATGGGCTATTTTTCATACTCAATGTAAAAATTAAGTCTATCATGGACAGCCATATTTCTTTAACGGCTGATCGACATATTTGAGTTTACCGTTGAGACTTTTCTCGTTGTGAAGCGTTATAAACGTCGTAAAACACTACGACAAGTGGAAGTCAAATATCATCACCGCAAACACAAAAATTCCTAAGTTTTAGACATATGTTTGAAGAACAGAACATATTCTAACGTGTATAAGAAAATGGGAACTAATCATCAACAGAATATATTCAACATGTATAAGAAAATGTAAACTAACCACCATAAATGAAGATTACTACTATTGTAAAAAAAATAGCAGCAGTTATAGGTTAGCATATAAACAATTATCGTTACCTATTACGTGTTAAAAGAAAACAAATACTTTTAAGAGCAGCACAATAAGCAGTGTATTGTTGTAAAAAAGAGTATAAGAAGGAAGGAGAAGTTACATCCCCTAGCATCCCAAAGCACAGGATGGTAATCTTTGACTAATACTTCCGATGAAACTGTAAAAAGTTCGTTTTATAAAATATTAAAGAAAATACTGAATGCAATAAAACAACATGACAATTGGAAAAATGTGTTGAACATGTTATTAAGGTAGAACACAGAACGTGTGAATTAGATGGTCTAATTGTTATCGAGCATTTTATCACTTCTTTTAACACTGATTTTAGTGAGAGTGGCAGTGTAAACAGGGTGTTCGGTTAGAACCCCGTTCTATAAGTAACTTTTTTGTTCCCAAAGATACAAGGACGGTTCAATTACAAAACAATTGACTTTTTTGCGGTAGACTCAGAATCCCGTATGGGAAAAACAATTGGCTGTACCAGTTCACCGGAAATGACTTCAACTTTGGTCTTTTAAATGGAACACCTTGTATATTTTTACATTTTCGGAATCTACGAGTCATTCTGCATATGTATGCATCATTTTAGAAAACAAATACTTCCACTTTTTAAAAGAGCTGGTGGTCTCAGTCTAGTAGAGCATGGCAGCGATGTTTCTGTTTGAAGGGTGCTATGACTGTGAAAAACAGACTACAATGTGTCAAACGCAGTTTAACAAGTAACTTATGCTGTAAATTTGGCTAGGCGATTATCATTTTGGTATATTCATTTCCACATTAAAACAGTATGAATCGAGTACCCCATAATGAAAAGGTGGATATGTTAGAAGTGTACTTTCGGTGCAATAAAAATGTAGCTCGAAATTTCCACAGGCAACGTTTTTCGGCGACGGAAGTTCCAGAAAGAACGTATTTTCGACTGTTGGAGCAAAACACGGGGAGGCCAAGATAACGAAGAAAGCGAAATTAATGTGTTGATTTACTTCGAAGTCCATCAAAGGGCATCAATCAGAGCAGCTGTGGGCGAGTTAGGTTTAAGTATTGGGACAGTGCACTACTATCTTAAGAAAAACAAATTTAAACTTTATAAAATTAAACCAGCGCAACATTTATACCTAGGCGATCACCAAAAGCGTTTAGACTATTGCAACTGGCTGTTGAATCAATCGCAAAACATTGTAGATATAGTATTATGAACGGACGAATGTAATTTTTCAAATAATGGAATGTATAACCGAAAGAAAAACACTACTGGTCACGAGAAAATCCCTGAATTGTGCGAGATGTTCGTTTACAACGTAGATTTAGTTTTAATGTTTGGTGCGGAATTTTGAAAAAGAAGATATTTTTTTGTACCTTTGAAGGTACGCCTAAAACTGAACGTTAACTAGAGCTCTTAAGATTGAAACTCGATGAGATTTTGGATGATATGCCACTTCAGGAACGGAGGAACCTCATATTTCCGCAGGATGGCGTTCCAGTTCATAATGCGCGACGAGCTGCAACATTTTAAAATGAGCAGTTTCGCAATAAATGGCTAGGAACTCATGGGACCACGCGTTTGGCCTGCGAGATCGTCAGACGTGACCTCCTTGGACTTTTTTTTGTGGAGCTACATTAAAAATCAGGTATATGAATCTCCCCATGAGAATGCTGAAGACTTAAAAAATCATGTCAAATTTAAATATTTGTTAAATATTGATGG
This sequence comes from Dynastes maya, assembly GCA_029619315.2. Taxonomy (NCBI): domain Eukaryota; kingdom Metazoa; phylum Arthropoda; class Insecta; order Coleoptera; family Scarabaeidae; genus Dynastes; species Dynastes maya. The sequence goes on along the minus strand of JAROYE020000010.1, from coordinate 18,795,620 downwards.
CCAAATTTTACAAAAAGTAAGAAACAACTTTTTGAGAAGAGCTAATTTGTGCTTAGTTCATAATGGTGAAAATTTTGAATACCTTTTTTAGAATTAATTAAAATATTATTACCTAATCCGTTCTATTGTTATGTTGCTATAATTTATGCTACTTAATACAGTAAAAACAGGTAAAAGTTTTTGTTTTCTAAAATGATGCATTCAGATGCAGAATGACTCGTAGATTCCGAAAATGTAAAAATATACAAGGTGTTCCACTAAAAAAAAACCAAAGTTGGAGCCATTTCCGGTGAACTGGTACAGTCAATTGCTTTTCTGATACGAGATTCTGAATCTACGGCAAAAAAGTCAATTGTTTTGTAATTTAACCGTCCTTGTATCTTCAGAAACAAAAAATTACCCATCAAATAGGGTTCGAACTGTATAGCAACATGGAATAAAAAAAAATGTAAGTGAATAATTCTAATTTAGTGAAATGGAATTATTTATATTGTGTTTGGACTGAAGTAAAATTTAATAAGGTTTGTAACAATCTCACTGTACTGATTGTATTTCTATTAAATACATTATTGTTGTAAAAATTTAATCAATGATCTGTAGGTTGCTACAATAGTGTACAAGTTTTAATTACATACGTTGTGAAAAAATGCAACAATACTGTTCTAAAATTGTATTGTATAATACAATATGTATGCAGGGTTCTTATAATTATAATGGCCGAAAGAACAAGTAAAACGCAATAACAATAATTATTCTTATGTTTTCGTACCTCTAACAGCTTCCTAATTTACAAGTAGCATTGGTCAGCCTAAAAGAAATAGTAGATGAAGGTAAGAGGATGGGATTGAAAATGAATGAGAACAAGACAAGAATAATGAGAATAGGAAAAGCAACAGAAAAATTAGAGTGGGGAAGTATACCTTTGAGGAAGTAGACAAGTTCAAATATTTGGGGGTCACCATTACAAATGATAGTAATAGAGAAATGGAAATAAAGGAGAAAACAATGGCAGCCAACAAAGCTCTACATATAAATAAACACCTACTAAGAAGCAAGAATCTTTCAGAGAACACAAAGATAAAAATTTATAGAACAACCATAAGACCAGTGATAATGTACGCAGCGGAAACACTGACAATGACAAAAAGGGATGAAGAAAATTTAAAAGCCGCGGGGAGAAGAATACTGAGATCAATACTTGGACTAGTTAGAATGACAAATTTGGAATATAGGATAAGAATAAATGAGGAAGTAGCGAAAGAATGTGGAGAAGATATAGTTAAGAAGATAAAACAGCAAAGAGCAAAGTGGTTGGGGCATATGTGGAGAGCGGGAGAGGACAAGATATTAAATATAATAACAAATTGGGAGCCATCGGGAAAAAGAAGGAGGGGAAGACCTAGATCTAGCTGGACGAGTGAAGTGAGGGAAGACTTGAAGAGGATAGGGATCGATAAGGCAAAAGAAAAAGCTAAAAATAGAACGGAGTGGAGAAGGATATGCGAAAGAGTGGAGTAGGAAGGAACAGGGACTGATCCTCCCCTTAATGAGGGATCTAGAAACCTTCATCTGAAGCGGCGAAATCCCTAGGAGGGGTGTCTAAGGCATTTATTTATTGGTCAGCCACGAGAATGTTACCAACTTGTGCTGTTGCGCAGGTGTGTGATACCAAATTAAAAAAATTGTGAACCTGATGAAAATAATTTGACTATATAACACCAGATGATTGCGACATCTATTGGTGAATAACCAATACCATCTGGGTATAATCATAAGGCAGGAAACATTTGGTTCACGCATTTAGGTAGGCTTCGATAATAAAACCGTCTGTACAGGTAAGTGATGATTTACTTATGAACTCATTTTCTATTATTTATTTTGAAAAAATTAGGAAGTTTTATGTCAGAAATTGCCACAATCTTGTCATGCACGTCTCGACATAAAGATTGTTGGAAAAAATGATATATTTATGTGAAGCAATACAATAGAAACTTGACCATAACTTTGAAGTATCACCTGCGACAACAACATGTAATAATTAACAAAAATCTGCAGTTGGGTTACACAATTGTGTTCATGACTAGTACAATATTTTACACAAATACTAGATACTTTAATAGCATTACTCGAATAAATTTCCTCTATTAATAACTTTACAAAAAAAATATTTACAAGTAAATAATTTTAATGTTAATTTATATTTTTCTTGGTATACTAAAAAATAGTGCATTTTTCAAATTTCCCTCTTAACATTAGTTAACACTATGTGAGTGTAACTTTCTACTTTACTCCTCCTAATTAAATAACAGAGTACAGTCAAATAATGATCCAAATAAAAGTTGTCTTTATCTGAGTTTAGTTTGAAATACATGAAATGCTTACAAGCGATGAAAGCCTAATCTGGAAGCACAGCGGGTCAGTGCTACTTGCATCACTTACCTTGAAACATTCTGAATATTAAAATGGACCACATAGGAAAACACAAAAAGACTATATCAATTTAATAATTAGCAATAGTACAATTAAACGCTCGGACTTCTTCACGCAAAACATTTTCAATACCCCCCTCCCTTCAAGATGTTTTTCTTACTTATTTCCACGTCTCATTCCAGCAATGCATTTATCCTTTTTACAAGATGGGGCGTGTATTCACTTTTTAACATTTTTATATTTTTTCCTATTGGAAATGTTGACGGCAAAATAAGTATTCCCAAATTTTAATCGCGATCTACTACTAACTTTTACCTGACAAAGGAGTAACACTTGCAATTGCTATACCGGTACCTCACAATACCTTTCTTTGGCTATAAGAAATATAAACAATGTAGGCGCACTGTGCTATAATTTCTACTATAAATAGGTAGAGTTAATAAACGACATTAATGGGTTAGTTTAGCAAGTAAGCGAATCTGCTATAATTAGTACCTAAATTATTAAATCCGTTAATTTCAGAATCTACTCCGTTAACAGTACCAGGTGCTGATGAATAGTTCTGCCTTATAGTTAATTCCTCCATACGTTCCTCTAATGCTGCGACATCGTTTTTAATATCGTTACCCAGAGACATCTGTGATATACCCGAATCTTGTGATGTCGTGTCTTTACGCGTTTCGTGATCTAGTTTCGAACCTGTAATATAACGCATTTAAAAATTTATTAGGGTAATAATTTAAATACTGCATAGTGTAATGACAAAAATAAATTATAACAATATTCACAAAACGCGTATAGTCTGTTATAAAAGCATTCTATACTGGTACATTCAAGGTATTACGTAAATAATAAAATTAATTATTTTTCTCAGCTCTGGTATATTTATTTTGATCCGATTTACTATCTTGTGCTAATACAGAGAGTCAAGTAAAATTGAACATCTGAAGCTAAATAATTCTTGTAAACTAGTACCGTCAAACGAGGTGAAGCGGAAGGGTTGAATCGGAACAAATAGCCTTGAAATCAAATATCGCGCTTAATTCCATTCCGAGTGAAGTTACTCACAAAAACAAAGAGGTTTATTAATATCTTATGATAATATTTAATCATCGCAAAACTATATGGTTTTATGTGTTATGAGCGGATTTCATTTAAATATGTGTAAATATTTTATAATTCAATCTTTGTTGTTGAGGCTATATATATTACCGCTTCTAAATGAGCCGCGAGTTCGTTGTAAACATTTTTTTTTCTATTTCAGTGCATTTCACGGGGTGAATAAAATGTCAAGCACTTGCAAGAAAATTGGTGGTAGCAGTTGTTCTAAGTATTCGGAGGAAAATAAATAAATTGCTTAGAAAACAAATAACCTGAATAATATTCCCGACGCTTCCTTATTTTTTAGTTGACGGAATGTTGGAAGAGCATTTCATTTTTTTAATCTAGCTATAAGTATAATTAGTGCTTTAAAATGTTGTTAAAACACAATTCCGATAATAAATACATTTTTTGTTTGTATTTTAGCATGTAATTTATCTCAATTCATTTCATCTATGAGTTTATTTGGTTTTTAAGGATGAAATAATAGTGAGTCCCTGTTTACCCCAAACTAAGGAGTGAATTGGGCCAGCAAAAAAAATAATTTTGTGGAGTGTTTCAGTATACTTATAACACTGCTCCAACCTAGCCAAAGAATGAATTAATTAAACTTACATGTAAAAAGTTACAAAGACAAATATCTGAAAACCGCCCCAATTCACCCCGTTTGCGGGTACTCTATGTTAGAGTAATGATAAAAATTTCTTGAATTGTATTTTTGCTACGGAAAGAGCGCAATATACATATTATTTAATTTGATTTTGATACCATAATTGGCGTGAAATGTCACTGATTGTTTTATTCTTGTAATGTTACTTCAATTTGACAGATGATAGAAAAGCACAATTTCATTTCATATATCATCTTTTGCATAAGTGTTTAATTATACTACTGTCTATACACTCTTTCTTTTTAATTTTCTAGATAACGTGTTTGATTCCTTTGTTTTTTTTTACGTTTGTACATTTATCCCCAGTAATGTTGACTTCCTTATAGAATTTCCTAAAGTTATTCAACCATCTTAAATTGTAATCCTATTAAATTTCCAAGAAAATCAATCTGCTATCAGAAATATATTAAATATTTTCATTAACAGCTGCATCAAAGCAAATGTTCTTCTATGACAGACTATTTCATTTTTATTTATCAGGAAATTAAAGAAAAACACAACTATCACAAAATATGCTAACCAAATAATTAGTTGCTTAGTTAATTGGTTGTAATAATTATTTGGAAGCAATAATTTACAAAAATCAATAATATGCGAAAAAGGAAATGATTTTGCTTTAAATACTAGTCATAGTCACTTAGTATACAGGGTTGGCGGATGAAACTTACGGCAACCGTATTCCATGTGTGGAATGATATGAACGTGGCAAATAAGAAACTGTTTGATAATAATTGTAGTTTTCTGCTTTGTTACTTGAAAAAGATTTTATAAAAAGATAAAAGATTTTTCGACTAAAGTAAGAATAATGTTAACTATGAATTCAAGTCAGATGCGAAGCGGTAGAGTAGGGGGAGACTAATAACACAAACGATCGCATTACATTATATACAACTACCTCTTTCTGATGTGTAAACGAGTCGCGCGGAAATTCTACCGAATCTGTAATAAGATTTTTTATGATTGTGAAACAAGTTTGAAGTAAAAATCAATAAGTTCTTGTATAAACATCGACATATACCGGTTGCCAACCAAAAGGGATTTAATAGATATGCATTTAACAGAAAAAGAATATTGTGATGGGGACGTTAGGTGGTACTGCCTACCATGAAGCGTTCTTTCCTCTGTTAGATACGTATGTTGCTATTAAATCAGGTTTGATTGACAATGGATATTTTGTTAGAGAATTGAGAATTTAATTCATTATATTCACTTAGTAATATCGATAGATGAATTTTGCATTCTTGTTCGATATCGACTGACGTCACAACTTTGCAAACCGATGTCACACTACTATACTAAGCTTGCGTTTTTATTAAAAAAATGATGCCTAGATAAATATTTTTCAAATACTGTTACTATTTTGCACACGACTATATGTACTTGATTGATGTTCCTATGATTTTCTTATAAACAAAAAAAAAAAAATCATTTCTTACACTACTTTTTTGTAGCCATATAAGAATTTAGGTTTAGTTATATACTGTGTTTCTCAGGGGAATTTTGCGAAAAACTTGAAATTTTCTAAATTAATCTAAATTTCTAAATTCTTAGTGGGATCGGGAGTATTCCTGGATACTCGTTGGGCAATTTTCTTGTGAATTTTCAATTAAATAAATTGAAATTAACGGACTTTAGAATTAAAAATATAAACTAACCTTGAATTCGTACGATGCTGTCACATAAACACTCTGTTTATGTTGACCTTTACAGGAATCTGTCAGCTCTAACCTCGAACCTTTCCTTCTTTGAAATTATACTTTAATTTCACTATCGACCACTTTCAATAGAGACCGTAGTCAAAAACACTAGTCAACTTAACGAAAGTCAAACCAGAATTGATGAATTTTCTGGCGTCCCTATACTTCTTTGTTTTAACCGCGATAGTGATTGTTTACTTCCACAGCTAATTTTGATGATTTAAATCCAGATATAAATTTTCTGATGCCTTTTGACAAAAGGAAGTTATTTATAAAAATAGACAGAAATTAGGCGACTCTGTGACGATTTACTTAATAACATTGGAACAAAGATTTAATTTGCGAAATGATGTTTGAAATACCTTTGAATATACCCTGTTGTCTGTTTTAGATGAATTTTACGTTAATTTTGACGATTTACAAGATAAGGAGAATAAAAAGAAGAGTGGATTTGTCAGTGTTACACTACGATCGTCGTTATCTGGACATATACTTATATAATGTCCACATTCCAAGGACATTCGGCCTGGGGGGAACGTTGGCTACGAAGATTTTCCTTTTTACCCGCAAGAGGGACTTTTCATTACTAACGGGTGGCTAACCTGAACACCCTAATTGTTCTAGATTGATAGTTGACATTTTCGTTGTAAATATTGAACATTACAATACATTTTTGTTGATAAGAATAAAGAAGCTAAGAATTTCTACAAAGTGACTGTAACTAGTACTTTTCTATCTTAAACAACCCCCACCATAGTCGTTTGAACAAATAAAGTAACACTTACCTAACGTTTCGTAACTATAATTTTGGATCTCCGCCGTAGTTTTTCGTAAGCTTTTATAGATCTCTTCCTGATTAAAGTCATCGTGTTTAGGCGGTGAATTAGGCGACAAAGCTTTCGGACTATTACTGACGAGGGGACTCCCCGGTTCGCTGCCAACCGAGCTCTTGTTCATATGGCTCTGAACGATACTGGATGCAATCTCCTGCTGATCCTTCGGCAATTCAGCCAGCATCATCGTCACTTGAGGCGTATTACAATTCCATAGTGCTACTATACACACTTTGGCCGCATTCCTGATCTCTACAGACTTAGTATCCTGGGCGAATGAGATGATTTTCTGCAGCGCTTGTCCCGCAGGCGGTTTCACAACAAATAAATTGTGATCAACAACATGACAAAGAGATGTGAGATAGTTTAGCACAGCCACTTTAGTTTTAACGTTAGGCGTTTGAGTCGCGTCCACGAGAAACCTATAAGAGATAGAAGTAGAACATTAATAAATAAAAACGAATCGGATTAAGGGCCGCTTTTGCTAAGCCGGTGTAAATAACAAATGAAAACTTGAATAAGTATGCTATTTAATCTTATTGAATTTTAGCGGTTTAACATACAAACTTACGTAAATAATCCTTTAACATAAAAAATAACAAAAAACCAATGCTTTGTTAACTGATAGCGATAATATAATTGTACAATACTAAAATTTCGAATCCCTCAAATTTCGCCCATCTTTGATTTCTATGTTAGCGAATCAGTATACCCGGCTCATTTGAAAATATGAGGAATATGAGGAAATCGACGACTCGATCGGATACACATGAGCATTTGCTTTGTAGTTAATTCACCGCACTCGAAAGAACAAAAAACAGCGCTAATGAACAATTAACAATCCCTTTTAGAAATTAATAAAAAGACCAATTCAGTCATTTGCCCATTAGTTTGAATAATCCTTCCTTTTGATAAATCTCTCACGTTTAGATAACAAAAATGCTGTATTCAGTGCAGCATTCAACTACAGCGTTCGAGTCGCTTCTTTCCAGCCGGTATACCAATTCTATGACCTATAGTGACACATTAAGTTTGTTTTAAAAACAAGAGAGAGACAAAAACAACGTTTAACAAAAACTAAATAATGAAATTATAATAAATGGTCGACTGTCATTGACTAAACACAATCGACTTTGTTCGCAACACTAAAAGTACATTTTTGTGAGGTACTGTAACCTTAAGTAACAGTAACTCAAAGTAGCCGCGGCGTTTTAGCGAATGATACCATTGGAGGAGAATATATTATGACGTAATCATTTTGTGTCTCCAAGTCACTACAACTAGCCGTAATCCCGTGCTATGTAAGTTGCAGTATGTTAATATTGTCGCGAATAAACTGCTTATATGGCATGAAATGAAAAAATACAGAAGAAACAATCCTCAGAGAACAATTGCTGATCTAAGAGCCAAATTAAGACAAATTTGGGACACTAAATCTTGAAAAAAGCTTGTAAAAAGTATGCCAACACGTATTCGAGTGGTTAGTATGTCAAAAGAACATCACCAGTTACTACAGTTATTAGTTATATGTTGCGTCCCAACCTCTAGTTGTGAAAATTTGTTTCTTTTTAATTTAATTATTTGTTGCAATATTTTTCTTTGGATCCTTATATATAAGAATTTCTTAATTTCTTGTTTCTTTCAAAGTATGAGTAGATTATCTTTTAAACAATCATGTGTTAAGAACATTAATGTAGAATTTAGTACAAATACATATGTACTTGTCAGGGCTCATTAGCCACAATCAGTGTTGCCAACCTTTCAAACATAATTTCCCCGCAAAATGAAACAGCAGATTTCCCCTAATTTCCCATAACATAATGCAAAATTCCCCACGTTCTGTAGCTTTTTCCCCACAAAAGCTGAAATCAACCGTAAAATTTAAGAAAAACATGCATCAAAATTTTATGAACAAAGCCCACAAAAATAAGAGAAAACTACCAAAAAAATAATGGAACTTTTAAGAAAGCTATAAAGGTTAATAAACAAATAATAAAAACAAAATAAATATTTTTAAAATTCCCTTTTCTTCAATTATTTATACACAAGTGTCTTTGGATTTTGAGTATATTTTAATAAACTTCAGGGGTGGGTACATAATGCATACGATTATACACACTGTCAAAAGTATGGAATAATCGGTATTTTTTTATTTTGCTGCATTGTTCTGTCAATTCTAAATACAACGATACCCCATTAGGGGACCCAACGCTTAACGGTCGGTAAACGCAGGGTGTTAAGCACATTCTGCAGCGATTTTTATACTGTATTGGTCACTATTTGGTGCCAATGGCCTAATTTAGAAGTTTATCGGACTTATTTTAAGAATAAGATGAATAGAAAATGGCATACTCAATACACTTAACTACATGTAAATAGAAATTAGGACGCATTTACTAAAAATGCTCTAATTGTGAACATTAAAATTTATTGTAAAACCGGCCCTTAATACTAGTTACATACTACATTCTTACATAAAAGCAATTATGCTACGAACCTATATACGCAAGTCAATTGCAATGACATCGGAAAACTTTTCTTTATGTTGTCCAAAGTGTTCAGCAACTTATTGTGCGTCGAATTTAGCAAATCAATGCCCATTTTGTGGAAGATGCGTTGCAAAAGGACGTACAACCAGTCGTGAAGATCGTGCTTGTAACGTTTGATAATTTCGTTCAGGGTATCTAGAAAGACGCTAACGCCTTTCGTGTGCGAATCCATAAACATTCTCGTAAAGATTTCGGTGATATGCTTCAATTCGCCAGGCGAAAGCTGATTCCCCATATTGATGTAATATCTCAACGACACTAAACCATCTTTCCTTTCTTGCCAGATGGTACTAGCGCATAAAGCTATTATTTCGTTAATGTCCTGGAATATAAGGAATCGACAATAAAATGATAACATTTAAATGTATGGGTTTGAAATATCCCTAATATATATTAGTTATTTAAAAGAGAATCTACATAATCTACAATACTACTCTAATTCCTTACATGGCAATGTAACTCAACACTTCATTTTAGATATGTATAGACTCTCTTTTAAATAGTAAAGATAATTCTAAACATAGGCATATTTTACATTATTCCGTTACAAAAAGACAATTGAAAGGTAATTTTACATAAAGAATAGAGCCACAAAACAACAATTAGTTAAGTACGTAAAAGTACGGAAGCCATAGGTTCGAATCTTACCGGAGTCCAAGAAAAAACCGATTTTCACTACTTGCCGACGAAGGCCTACATATTAATTAATTAGTGTATATACTTGGTTCATAAGGATATCTCTCTTGAGATATTGTATTACATTTGCAGGCATAGAAGTTCTATCTGTGGTGTAGTTGGTTAGCGCGCCTGTCCGACAAGCGGGGGCCGTAGGTTCAAATCCTGCCGTAGTCTATCTGCAGAGCTAGTTGCTGTCTTTTATTGAATTATTATTTTCAAATGCAGTTTGTTTGATCATTAAGAAGGGGTTGTGGATTAATAATATATGGTCGGACATTTGAGTTGAACATAAAACTTATTCATTACAACAAAAAAAGATGCGACTTAACCCTTTCACAAACTTGTCCCTTCAATTATGAAGTCAATGACACAGCCTACATTTGACTTGGTTCATAAACTATTAATACCGACGTTATAGATCTGGATTTCACTAATTGAAACGTTTCTTTAAGATACTGCAAGACAAAAAATCCCTAAATAAAAAATAGAACAAGATTATTTAAAAAGCCAATGTGGCTACTAGGTATTATTTATTTCTTTAAATTTTGCTGTTTGGTGGACGTGTTATTATATTCACTTTTTTGATTGTAGTTAGATTTTCAAAAAATGGTTATTTGCAATTTTGTGGTATTTTACGGTAGGTTTGGTTAATTTTTAGTACTAAATTCTACCTTGGTCAATAGTATGTAGTGTTGTAAGAAGCGAATTTATGAAATAATAATGCATGGTAAAGTTTGAAAAATGATTATCTCATAACTAGTTTGTTAAAAAGGTGGTACCGGATGGCAGTAGCGTAGCGGCGTGGGTAGGGGTAATTTTCAACTCATAGTCGATCTCGACAGTACCGCGAGAGTTCAAAGCGACAGTACGTTGCACGCTGCACGCCAAATAAGTACGGGGAGATGGGACGCCCAAAGGGTGTAACGTTCCCTTCGAATGTGAATAAATATCTCATGCATTTCCCTGGATTAGAATATAGAAGTCCGCATATTGATTGCACAATATGCAATAGCGGATTGCTAAGTTGCGATAGGTTTGAATGTAGAAAATATTGTAAAAGTAAACGTCATGTATTGAATTTAAGAAACAGTATTCCATACTGGCAATTTTTATATGATTTTATTTTTATGTTAAGTGTGTGCATCATCCCACAACATCTAGTATCTAATGAACGCTTTCGTCTTTTTTGGGCTAAGTACGTTCCCTCATGGAAGCTGCCAATATCTATGCAATTACGATACAGTTTGCCACGTGTGCAAGGTACAGTAAGGGAATGTATAAAAGACGAGTTGAGAAATAAGAAAATCTGCCTATGTGTGGATGAAACAACTGATGCTCAGAAACACAGCGTCATTCATGTTGTAGCGCGTCCTTTAAAACGTGATGGTCCACCAGCTTCATTGTTGTTATCCAGTAAAAGGATTCAGAAAACTAATGCAGAGACCGTTGTCAAGATAATAAAAGATTCGTTGAGAGAATTTTGTATCACAGGAACCCAAGTCACAATGTTCGTTACTGACGGAGCCGCAACAATGCTGGGAGTTGGTAGAATGTTGAAAATATGCTTTCCGACTCTTCTTCACATAACATGCCTCATATACGCATGTCACCTCGTAGCAGAAACCATTCGAAAGAAGTATCCGATGGTGGATAAGTTAATAGCATCTACCAAAAAAGTATTCATCAAATCTCCCAAACACATCCGTGTATTCGAACAATTGTGTCCGAAATTACCACCACCACCTCAGCCTGTAATAATGCGATGGGGAACATGGCTTCAGGCAGTATCTTACTATCAGAAATATTTTTCACAAGTGAAAAATGTCATCTTGAAACTTGATTCAAATGATTCTGCAGCAGTTCGAAATAGTCAGCAACTTTTTCCCAATTTGGACGTTCAACAACAAATAGATGAAATTTCCATTTCGATTAACTAGTCTTCTCAATTAGAAAACAGTCACTTATCTGCACGAGACGCATTAAATTGCATAAACAATTTACAAGCCGCTCTAGAAAACTTGACGAACACAAAATTTGGTGCAATTTTAACGAAAAATCCCGATTTACAAAAGGTTCGGTCTATAACTGAAAATCAAGAGTGCCCAGATGAGGAAAAGGAATATCTGACATTTGCAAATCTTACTTCACCGGATGTCGAACGATCATTTTCGAAGTATACGACAACGTATTCACAACACCGTCGACGGCTGAATGAATCGACAATGGAAGCGTTGCTGATGTTGCAATTCTACGCAGCTTACCAGGGCGGTTAGCAATTGCTACAATGGACATCAAGACGACAGGAAAAGGTAACAATATTATTTTTCACTAATATTGTATATTACGTACCTACTTTTATGCGGTGCGCCACTGCCGGTACCACCTTTTTAACAAACTCTACTCATAACTCTTAGTAATAAACATATTTGAATGAAATTTTGGTCAAAATCATTCTAGGACTTTCTCAATTTAGTGGTGTAGTCAGATTTTTACTAAAAAGTACGTTAATAAAATGTTGCTATTTTGAAACTCGAAAAATAATCATAGTATGCCTTGAAAATTTAGATGAACTTCTGAAATTTTATGTGGAAGCTTCCATTTCAAGAGGGTCACACTGTACATTAATTGTATATAAGGTTTATTCCAATCACCGATTTCTGTACGATATGCATATCAGTTCATACAACGGTACATAATGTAGGTGAAACAATTTCTTTGCATCGTCCCGGTATCGGAAGGTAAATTTATGGTTTTTGTTGGCGTGTTGGAAAGAGCCTATGGTGACCGCTAGCAGAGAAGTAGACGTAACGTCACATAGCATGTTCTTTCTGACATCTACAAATTAAACTTAAAACTTGTAATAAAACTGGAAAAAACAGATAAAAAAAGATGTATAGCAAATTAAAAGAAAAGATATAGCACTAATGAACACACAAAAAGAAGCTGACAAGGTAAATAAAATTATAATTATTAAGAAATACTAATAAAAAGAAAAAAAAGGGTGTATAAAATAATAACTAATCAAATGTAAAATTAGATGTTCAATAGTGACTCGTTGTGAGTAAATCATATCGGGAAACGTGAATGAATGGTCCTGTACTCACAAAAATTCTTTAATAAAAAACTAACTTGCGACCGGTTTCGGGCACATGCCCATCTTCAGGCCAAGAATTTATAAAGAACAGTTAATAGTCGTCTAACAATAAAAATATTCCAGATGTATAGCAATGGATCAACATTGAAATATAATTAGGTTTTTATTTAAAAAATAATTAAAATTAAGTGTAAAAGAGGACTGAGCACACACAACTTAAAATAAAATTGTCAAATTTGTTGACAATTTTGTGCCCGAAACAGGCCGCAAGTTAGTTTTTTCTTATTAAAGAATTTTTGTGCGTACAGGACCATTCATTCACCTTTCCCGATAAATCTAAAATTCTTTGTAGACCATGATTGACAAAGTTGGAAAATTACCAACGAAACGTACCTAGTAAAAGAATAAAAACAAAAAAAAAACAAAAGAAAATTGTTCTTTTCTACCCGGACCTAAATACCCATGCGAAAAATATATACAGTGGGATCCTAAAGTGTATACCTGAATATTTTTAAATTTTTGGAGAGGTAATCGAAAGGCGAATTCAATGATACCACATATGTTATACTTTAATTTAAGAAATATGACGATATGCAGCAATAGGTTTTGGTAATCTGTTTTTGTTGTTACGCAAAGTTGGCTAGGAAAAGCGTTAAATTGTTTCTTGTGACGCCAGACTAATCTATCAATTCCAAAAGCGTAAATTATTCTTATTGTTTATTGCTATTATATCCTGCATTTGTCATACGTTCCTTCTTTGTTCTCGTTATTATTTTTTCTCATTTTACCTTTTGTTAATTGCTGTTATTTCTTTACTTTGTCGAACTTTATTGCAATTAATTAATTATGGTAAGTTTGTTTAAATGTGTTTTTGATAGACAATATGTCTGTTTGTTGTTGGGTCGATTTTAATATTATGTAAATCTGGTAACAATTATCACCTTATTTGCCATGGTTGCGCAATAAGTTGTATAATAATTTAAATCATATTATCTTCTGTTAAAGCAGTTCGGACTGCAAATTTTATACTGTCTATCCTTATCCAGCGCAAAGTTCAAATATTTCCGGATGTGCAAGGGCAGTGTTCATTACGTTCCACTTCGTGGTAATTGTTGCTAAATTCACCGAATATTAAAATTTGGTACTTGATGATTATCTTACGTGGTCTATGTGGAGGCCATTGTAAAATCAACAATATAAAAAACAAACTTACGCACATTGCCTATTCAAAATTAACAAATTTAAACAAACCTACCACGGTTAGTTAATTAATGAAATTCGATAAAGTACAGGAGAAACAACAAGAACACAACAACACGTTAGGACCGCACAGTATATACAAACTTCAAGGAATAAATCAAGGTAAAAAAAGAATTAAAGTTTTTCTAAATCATACAAAATATGAAATATATCAATTATGGAATTTCATACCAAACAGGCTAGAATCGGCACTTAAGCACTGCTAACCTACCCGTAAATAGACTCGTCCATTGTCTATATTTAGCATTTGCGCATATGAGACGATATGTTCTTCTTGAAAAAATGTACCTCTGTTGCCTAATCTAATCTATCAAATGTTGGGTTGTTACTATCTACCTATCTGTCAGGCATACGTCAGTCGTGTTTAGGTAACGGGTAATATCAACGTCAAATTACATTTTGACCGTTATTTATAATACGCTCATGACATCGGGCAATGACAGCAAGACGTGACATTAGTCATCACTTCTATTTAATATCAATAATTTTAACATAGCTTCATTCGCCTGGGTCCTGATATTTACCGAATGTTCTATATTTCTATTTAATTATCATCTCATAATGCTCTGACAATTATTTTTCTTTTATGCAATACCAATAATTTTAGTATAACATCATTCACAGAATTTAAAAATTCCGCATGGCAGTTGATATCTCAGTAACACTTTACTTAGAATAAAGAATTAATTTGTTTCTGTATAATTACATAGTAGAGGACTACACGGGCCTATTTTTCACGACCCGGCCCGCCTGTGGCCCGTTATAGTATGGAGTGGGCCTGCCCGGCCCGCCCGTTGCGGTCATTACCTTGGCACAAGGCCCGCCAGTTAGAAAATTTAAGCCCGTTTGGCCCGTCTAAATTATTTTAGCCTGTTTAAGTAATTATATCTGCCCTGTTTATTTCCAAACATTTTTACATTTTCTTTAACCAAAAGAAAACGTAACATAACATTGCATACATTAAAATTGTTAATACAAACGATAACGTAAAAACTAAACAGCATTTACTGCATACGTTATATCAATTCGATGTATTTAATAAGACATTCTCGGCCCGTCATGCCCGTACAAATTCAGGCCCGGACCGCAATGAAAAGAGACGAGGCCTCCCTGCGGGCCCAGGCGGACCGGGCTTTTCCTAGCCCGTGCAGTGCTCTATTACATAGTAAAAAAAAAAATAAATTTTCATGTACAATATTGAATTTTGTGGCTCTAATCTTGGTCTTACTATTACATTACGAACATCGATATTAGAATATGGTTTGTTTTAACGTTGGTTAAATTTGTGCAGAGGAACCTAGTAATGTGAACTTACGTAATATATCACTCCAAGTTAGGGGTCGCCATGATTACATGCCAAATTAAATACATCAACATTTTGTGTTTTAATAATGATAGCAAGGACAGTGGCTAACAACACTAAGTATCGGCTAACTCCGCACCACACAAGTTATTAATTACTTCGGAACAACCGTTTCAAGGGCTCGTGGGACCCCATCGTCAGTCGTATGATCTTATAATGTGTGTGTGATCATATGATTAACGATGGGGACCTGCGACTCCTTGAAACGGCTGTTCGGAATTAATTAATAACTTATGTTGTGCGGAGTATGTCGATACTTAGCGTTGTTTTCCATTTTGTGCCTTATTTTAACTATTAAAAAAGTTTATTTTCGCTATTATACTGTATTGTTCATATTACTATGTACCCCTTACTTTACACATACATATCCGCAGGAAATTATATTTCGTATTATTTTTGCATTACTTGTAAGTTTCGCAACAAAGAAAAACAAATAGATTAGATGGGTGTGCAAAGCCCCAGAAGCATACTTACACGGCAGGGCTCCCAAACGTCCCTGCTGGACAAACGCTGTTGCGAGCCACTCCACGAATACGACTGACACAGAATATAACTCGTTAACACAAGCGCAACAAGAAGTTAAATAAAAAAAAAAACAAAAAACACGAGACAAACAAACAATCCAATACCTACAACACCGGCCATAAGTATTTTACCTCGAGTTTAATATTCATAGGTAGGTATAACTGTTCCCTGTTAGAGTTTTCCCTGACATGATTTTCCGTGTTCCAAAACGAAATTAAATCTTAGTCTTTTTAGTAAACTCTAAGCAAAATTTCATAACACCAATCTGCGTAAAATCAGTGCTTTAGGTTTGATTAATTTTATGTATAATTCATGAATGTCTAGTAAAAACGCTAGTCCCAGGAGGCTTCTCGGCTTCTACATACGCACGGGAGAACTCCTACGGATACGTTTACTTGTTTCAAAGACTACTACAATTATGCAAACATTACATCATTACATGTCGAACATGATTTAGATGTTTAGTCGAACACATTCGTAATTTTAATATCTACTAGGTAAGTGTTTCTCAATATGTATTATGTTAATTATAAAATAAACAAAGTTATGCATTTCTGAGTTAGACGCGTATGGTCGAGGACCGCGGTTTGCGAACCTTAGTAATGACAACAAAATGTAAACAACTACGTAACCACAAGGTAACTAACTAACAAAATAAATGATTACGATTTGAACTTGTTCAGTATCTTAGCAATTGCACCGAAACCGAATACTTGTAAATTGAACGCTGTTCAGCTCATTGCAGCGTTAAAGTGATTATATGGTGATTTTGAATCGATAAATATTCAGTTAATAGAGCAAATGGGGGAAGCCTCTAAGTATAACGGGTGATGCAAAAGTAGTTGGACATCTTTCTAAATGAGTCGACTAAGTTCTGCCCAAAAATCTTCGATGGGACGTGCCTTTGGAATATTTGTAGGATTCATTTCTTTAGGGACAAAAGCGATGTTATTTTCTGTTAACCATCTGGTAACAGTTTTCGCATAATGCGAACTCGCTAAGTCTGGCCAAAAGAGAATATCATCTCCTTGGTGAAATCTTTCAATAAATCACTTCAGTTTTGGTAGACATTTTGTTCTATACACTTCAGCATTTATTGCTGAATCACGCACACTTATGAGAGGACTTGAAATACCGGCTTTTGAAATAGCAATCCAAACTAAAATTTTTGGCTCAAATTTTGCTTTACCTGCGAATCTCACTTCGTCAGGAGCAGAGTTTTTATTTTTTGTGTAAAATCCAGCATTTCCAGCGATGTTAGTGTTACCAGAGGTAAAATATTTCTCATCATCTAAGATCAACACTTTTTGTTCAACTTTTACATTGGTCCTCATCTTCCTACATCGAACCGGAATAATTTCCATTTGTTTATCCATATATTTTGGTGCTTTTTGTCTTTTATAATATTTTAAACCTTCTTTTTTTCAAATTTCTTGATATACAAGACTGAGACACTTTAAACTTTGCCGCCATTTGTCGTTGCGATATTCCAATCTTGTTTTCCATCAATTCCATCATTTTTGTAATTTTACCCTTACTTAGCTTTTTCCCTCTGCCTTCTTTTTCGAGTTAGTAGTAGGTTTGCCATCGTAAAAACGTTTTATGATGCTATATATGGTGCTCCGGCTAAAATTTTCTTTTGTAAAGTGCCTCACCACTTCCGCCGGGGTCCATCTTCCAAGGGAAGAATAAATACGTCCTCGCAAATTTTCAATAACAGCAGTTCTCATTCTTACAACTAACAAATAAACGATTTTCTGTTTAAGAGAAACGTTCGTACAAGACATTGACGTTTGACTCATTTGTAAAAAAAAAATTCTACCGACTATTACCCTAATTTTTCAAATGTCCAGCTACTTTTGCATTAGGGGTTAAGTAAACCGCATTACTATTTAACCAAATCAATAATTCCTAGTCAAATCAGGTACGATATTACATTACAAGACTGGCGATGGACATCTTGTCACAACAAACGGAAGACCAAGTAATTGAACAACGGAAGTAGTGTCACCATGCTTTAATGAGTGCTTCTCCAATAAGTCCTTGTCTATGAGACGAACACAAATCTTGTATACTTCTTTGTTATCAATATTAGAGAAAGGTAAGTAGATTAATAGATTGTGTCTGCTTGTGTGGTGATATAATGAAATGCGTCTAAACATAAAATAGATAAAGTGTATCCATGATTAAGGAACAAGAATTGCACCATGGGGTGACGATTTAAAAGCTCACATTTCAGGAAACTAAAAAATATATAAAAGATTCCTCAAAACTGCTTCTAAAGTATGAACAGGGTACGTAAATGGTATAAATTCAGATGTACTCAGCAACCTCTAAGCCATAGCCACCCCAACAACAAAAGTTGAACAACTTTTTAGCTGTAACCGCTGGAAAGCTGGTAGAAAATGTTTTCCAACGGTATAATTACTATTTGTTGGTCAGTTAAATGTGGCTGAGGTTGACAACACAAAATTCAATGTGGCAATACTATGGAATTGGCGAACCTGAGTTCCCTATTTTACTGATCATGTTTATTCAATGCACTAAAGACGGTTTTACACGAGATACAATTATGAGCAAAATTGTTGCTTGCAAAAATATAGCAAGGCGTATGAACTATTTTACACAGAATACATAATTCCCTACATAATTATGCGTGGGCGTATAAGTATTTTGTGTTTCTGAATTCTCTATTTGTCATAAGGTCCTATGAATCCTGTACGTTAGCTCCTACATACGGTTAAAGGTTAGAACCAACATTAACACATATTTTCTGTCAATCATATGCGTATATTACTGCGCACAAGTAAGCGAGTGTTTACAGTGAAGTTGTGATAGTCGATAAAGGCAATACGTTAGCAAAACGGGCCAATCAGTGAGCGCTGCAACTTTGCGTAACCATGGTTACAGAAATTAGCTGTGATACTCGATAAGAGCGGCGATAATAGCGAAGCGATGAGATACGTTGTTTGTATGCGAGTATTTATGTTGGAACTACGCGGCATCTGTGGACAGCGATGGTGAGCAAAGATAAGAGCATTTATAATTGCACTGTCAAAGTTTATCTGCTTTCATCAGTTCTAGTTCTAATGGATATCGAGAATTTAATAAGCGAAATTTACCTTAAACCCCCAATACGGAACCAAAAACACCCATATCAAACAAAAAAGGCGCAAATAAAAATATTTGAACAACTGTCAAACTGACGCGCTTGTCGAAGCTTCATAAACGTCATCCGTGATGGATATTTTTCGACGCTTTTATCGCTGCTAGTATCCTCGCTTTTATTACAGCTCTTATCGTCACCCTTATCGACTATCACAGCTTCACTATAAACGCACCCTAAGACATTCTCCATTTTTATGTACAAAAATGTCGGTTTGAATCATGTTGCCCCATGCATAATTTTTACGGACATAATTCTGTACAGAGTTCCACGTCGTGTAAAACAGTATTAGTAACTAAACACAAACGAATGATACTTAAATTTGGCATTGAACGAAGATGGTACAAGTACCCGTGCTTGGAGACATATGGCGCTTTGTGTCAAAATATGCAATACTGACTATAAATACCTACTATTCTTTAGTTGACATCTGTCAACATTTCGGAGAGATTCATCGAGTAGTGTTGTTTTGAGAGCTGTTGAAAGAGCAAATTTATGTATTTGTGGAATCATGGAAAAAGAACAATACCGGTCGGTGATTCGATTTCTTGTTTTGGATGGGTAAACGTGTGTAGAAATCAAAGAGAAGTCGGATGCAATTTAGAAGGACCTTACACCTTCGATGACTACCATCGGATAGTAGTCTAATGAATTTAAGCGTGGTCGAACATCCGTCTTCGATGAGGAGCAGCCAAGTTGTCCCATTGAGGTGACTACGGACGATATGATCAATATTGTTCATGATATCGTGTTAGAAGATCGCCCGGTGAAGATTAGAGAGATTACTAATATGGTAAACATTTCAATTGAACGTGTGCAAAGCAAAACATCCTCACGAAAAATTGAGTATGAGAAAGCTACCTATGAGATGGGTGCCGCGTCTGCCGACGAGTGATCAAAAATGGAATCGTGTGATAACTTTAAAGCAATGTTTGGACATGTTTAAGCGCAATACGAGTTTCCGCGGCATTATGTGACTGTAGATAAGACATGGATACATCACCACACGTTACAAACCAAAGGTCGGATTTGTTGGACCGATTCGACGCTAAATTAAAGAGAACCATCATGATAACGCCTCGGCCCACTCATCAGCAATTGCGACAGCAAAACTAGTCCAGTTACGTTACGAATTGGTGCCCCTTCCACCATATTCGCCGGATTTGGCTCCCTGTGACTTCTTTTTTTTCCAAACTTGAAAAAAAGGCTTGGTGGAAAGCGGTTCACGTTAAATTGCCGAAAGAAAGGCCTATTTTGCAGACTACGACAAATCATATTATTTGGATGGCTTAAAAAAGTTGGAATACCGCTGGACTTAGAGTATAGAGATTATGTGGAAAAATAAATTTACTACATACAAAAAATGCGTTGTCTTCCTTAGCACACGTATTTACCATGCCACCCTCGTAGACAGATATAATCAGGTGTTACAAACCCACAAAAGCAGGTACAATATTACTGATCTAGGGACTCTTTTATGCCAACCTTGGGCACTTCTGACTGATCATTGTGCATCACATCGTTTTGTTTCAATAATTTTGTATTACATTAAAAACATAGATTGGAATATTTGGAACATGAGTTTATTCTGTATAGAATGTATAGTAGTGTCCGGATATAACGAACCGCAAGGTACCGAGAAATTCAGTTCGTTATATGCAGAGGTCGTAATAAACAAAACGGATGAAATACATTGGACAAATTAAAAAAAAATGTGAATACTATATTATTCAAACAATATTTATTTACATAAGAGTACAAATTTTGAAAAATACTGCATACATATATTTCAATATTACATGTTAAAAAGTCTGTAATTTTTGACTGTTTCAATTTCGCGCAAATTTGTTCAATGTCATCCTCATATTGGCGAATTTAACGAAGGCATCTTTAGAGGTATTATGAAAGTGTAAAACATAGCGAAGCTTCCTAACACATTGTAGCGCTTCTTGATTAATAGGGATTGGCATATCTTCGCATGTGTTACTTTCATCACTACTGGAATCGTCTACAGATTCATTGAATACGCTGTTGATTATGTCATCGTCAGTTAAGAATTCGGCGATTGCAACTTGATCATCTACATGAACGAATTCGTTTAAATTGATATTCTGCATAACACTTTTTACGACTTCATTATCAACGACAGATAAATTAATAGTTGTTAAAGATTATTTTTGCTTCTTCAACCATTGTGAAAACGATAATTCGTCATCAGAGTCAAACTCATCAAAAGAAGTACAAAAACCAGCATGTTTGAAACAATTACTGATAGTTTTCTTCGTAACTTGTTGCCATGCTTTATGACTAAAATTTATTGCATCCAGTAAATTTATAGACCCAGATTTACCTTCGTCAATCGAATTAATTAAAATTATAAGCAAAAAATTTCGATAGTAGCTTTTAAATGCGTGTATTATTCTCTGGTCCATAGGCTGAAGCTTGGAGCTAGTGTTTGGTGGCAGAAACACTAATTTAATATTACGCAAACCTTTCACTGGAGGATGTGCAGGGCAGTTGTCAACCAATAGAATAATTTTTCTATTCACAATAGTAACTCTTCATCCCACAGTCTCAGTTCTTCTACAAACAAATCGCCAGTCCTCCATGCTTTCTTATTTGATTTATGATTCACAGGAAAAATATAGAATACAAACATTCGATTCAATATACATACATATGAATGTATATTGAATGTGCTCGATGTTCATGTCGGTATTGCTCGGGCTTTCCAAATATTGTGTATTGATGTAGTATTTAAACAAGTTCGTTTTGAACAGAAACTCTAAAATCGGTCCGTATTATACGGTAATTCGTCATAAGCGGGTTCGCAATAAAAGGTAGGTATTTTTTAATATTATTTTTATGGCAAATATAATGGGACTCTCGGTTTTGGTACGCAACAACCGGTAGTTCACTTTAAGCGGGTTAGTTTTAGCCAATCACCACTGTATTTCCTTATTTGAGATGAAACATTTTCCACAGTTTTGTATACAATGTTGACTACACACATTCTTGAAATAAGATGATAAATAGCTTCTCTCCAACGAGCTTACATAAACATACATCTGCATTGCACAGGGACGATGCAAAATGAAAAAAGTTGAAATTTTATAAAATAGGACATGCTTACTCATTTTTCAAACTTAAACCCATACCCTTCTATTGGATTTAGCAACATGTTGGAAACAAATCGCTATGAAAACCTTAAAAGGGTGAATATCTAGAACGCCGTCAAACAATGCAAAAATCTACTAGTTAATATTTTAATCAATGGTTTGATTCTTTGCTCAACATTTTGGACAACGTTTACGATATTGTTACCAGAAATTACGAACGTATATTCTGAAACGGTGAATAGATAGAACTTCCAATAGATCTCAGAGTTAATTTCCTTATTTCTATGGATGGTAAAATACTTATGACCAATGATGTACAAATTCACGAAATCGAAAATAACGACACGCGTAGAACGGATACCCTCTACGCTTACGTCTGGTATTTCAAGTTTCGTGGCATGTACTACGTATGCGGTGAGAAAATAAACAACGCTGCAAATTGTGAAACACAAACACAAAATTGGTAAAACAAAATGAGATTTAATTAACGAGTGTCGTATATTAAAGCAATTACATTTACATTTTTCTACACAACGCATATTTCGCATTATCTAAGTTACTTGCGCATGGCCTAATACAATTCTGTAAAAGATATAAGTATTATTTTAAATATTTACTCAAGTTGTTTAATTAAGACTAAAAGGGAGATTCGAAAAATCACACTTGTAGAAGAATAAATTGTCGATAACCAAAAGAAACAATTTTCCATTATTAACTTCAAGTAGAATTTTTTCAAACCACCTTTTATTCGAAGAAGTAGCAATATATTCCCGAAATAAAGCATAGAATAAGCTTGACTTACTTGATTTTAACCTTGATCATACACCATTCACCATTATAGGAGATTCTTGCAAAATTTTTAGATATGGTGGAAACGTTAAGGTTGCTATACGGTTACTTTTTCTAGATTTCAGTCCAGGAATACATTGATACCAACTTGTTTTTCGAACATATGTATGTCTCAAATAAGCAATTACAAACTCCAAATGTAAAGTTATGTTAATTTTATAATTTATATGGTATGTTACACAGTGATGTACAAATACAGTAGTGTCCGGATATAACGAACCGCAAGGTACCGAGAAATTTAGTTCGTTATATGCGGAGTTCGTAATAAACAAATTCACAGGAATTTGTTTGATGTGTCTGAAACATTATGGATTTTGTGACTTGCCTATCACTAGCAATTTTCTTTTTTCACTTCCCGTTAAATTAGCGCACAGAAATAAGGTTAATCTATTTTTTAAATCACCTATACATTTCCGAAATTTAAATTTTAATGTCCTATCTGGTGTTAGTTTATAAAAGAATCCAGTTTCGTCTCCGTTGAAAATGTCTTCATCCTTAAACTGTCTTCTAATTCCAGGCCACTTATTATTTAACCAATCTGTCACAACATCCGTATTAACATCAACAGCTACTCCAATAATTTTGCAACTATGAATATCATGCTTTCTTTTAAATCTTTCAATCCAGCTTCGATTGCAAATAAACTGTTCATCATTTAACCTTTTTCCTAGTTCTGTAGCTTTTATTTGTAAAACTGAACCGCTTGTGGGCACATTATTGTTTCTTTGTTGTTTAAACCATTGTAAAAGTGCACTATCGATATTGTCCTTACTTGCTTTTTTGATTTTTTTAAGTGTTACACTAACATGCTCAAAAGCCTCTCTAATTTTAGTTTTATTTTTCCAAACGGTTCCTACAGTAGATTTGGAGAAATTATATTCATGGCAGACGGTACTTTGGGTTTTTCCACTTTCTACTTCGCGGAACATTTCGTATGTATCACGTAACGTAAAAGATCGTTTACGTTTTTACGATAAGTTTGCTCTTGAGTTCTCCATTTTTTACGTGCTAACTTCTTCGGATTTCTAAATTGCAAATGAACACATGAATGCAGAAAGAAATGCACAATGACAAAAACTTAAACCAAGTTAATATTCACAAGGCAACGCACATGTATTAATATAATACGACATTTTTCTTTTATGAATGGTGGTTTTGATTTAAAAGAACGGTTTTAAATAATCGAACTCTTATGTATGTATTTCCTCTTCTTAAAAAACGTTTGTCTTAATTTGTAGACACATGAAAAACACAGAATACAAACATTCGATTCAATATACATATGAATATCTTCGATGTTCTTGTCGGTGTTGTCCGGATTTTCCGAATACTGTGTATTGATGTAGTATCTAAACAAATTTGCTTTAAACAGAAACTATTTCTGTTAAGACTCTAATATTGGTTCGTATTATACGGAAGTTCGTCATAAGCGGGTTCGTAATAAAAGGTATTTTCAAATATTATTTTTATGGCAAATATAACGGGACCCTCGGTTTTGGTACGCAACAACCGGTAGTTCGCTTTGAGAGGGTTCGTTTTAGCCGATCACTACTATATGTGGAACCAAGTGAATATTTCTGCTAATAAGGGTTTGAAATAAAGATGGTCTTCCGTCACAAAATTCCATATTAAATTAAATAATGCTGCCGGTTTCGGGCATTGCGCGCATCATCAGGTCGTCAATAAAGCAGTAAAAAACTTGTCAATGAATAAAATTCAATGTCTGTTTAAATTATCTCCACTGGTCACGACCCAACCTAAGTACATAAATCATTTAAAATTGTTGTAAATTGAGAAATATTTTACTGTTTTACTAAATTTTTGTCTGAGGATGTGCGCAATGCACGAAAGCATTGTTTAATTCAATATAGAATTTTCTGCAGTTTCTAGAGATATTATAAAATAAAATTATTACGATTACAAAAATATGGGGTTCAATTGTGTTTTTTGAAGTCCAGAGTTTATTTTAACGGACCAAACAATTCGCAAGGGAGAACAACCATAGAAATTCAACGAATTTCACCATCTCTAGAAATTCTAGAGGTATTCATGTGGTTTCACACATTTGTCCATCAATGTATATTACAAGTACAATAAAGTATTTGATATCAAAAGCATTGAAACTAAATTCTTTGAAACTGATTGGAATAAGGTCAATAATTTTCAAATATAAACTAAAATTGCATACTAAAAATGGAGCTTATTTGAGACATATGTATTAATCACTGTTTTACTTTTATAGAAAACAAAATTAAATTACTAATGTTGGTATTTGAAATTTTGAGATTTTGCTGTAGCGAAATACTAATCTGTGTGAAAACATGAATACAATTCTAAATTATCTATTTCTACATCTTAAAAGAACTGACAATAAGCACTATACACAACAGAATCTCAAAAAAGTTTCTGCGATAGGCAACAAAAATAAAAGCCTTCGAACATTAATAGGAATCAGTGGCAGTACAGTTCAACACTTAGTATTGCAAACTCCCGATTTTAGTTTATACTTGTAAAAGGTACTTACATCGCTTGGTCTTCGATAGGAATCAAACGATCTTTCTGAGCATACACTGGATGTCTCCGAATCATCTGAATGGTTTTCCAATGATCTCATACCTTTCCTGGATAGGTACTCTTTCAGTCGCTGATGTTCTGCTGTATCGACTTGATCAAAGGACTTGAAAAAATAACAATAATTAATAAACAATTATAATTCAAACCATTATCAAGTATTAAAAATAAAGGAAAAAGTGAAAGCTGCTAAATCTGCAAAATTGAAAAAAGCGAGAGATGATAAATAAGAGCACAAAGAAAATTTCCTCCACCCCATATAAAATATTTAATAATGTTTCGGGAAATCTAGGATTTTCATTTTTCAACAGTACGACCGAATGATGTGAGAAAAGCTTTAACATGCGCCGTTTTATCCTGTCTCTAAAAAATATTCACAGATGTCTAATTTTAACGCTTTATAAAAAAATGTCTGACATTTAGTTTACAATAATCCTTGAAAAAAGACGAAATTGCTGACAGATTATTAAAAAATATGCGCACACCTCGAGAAGTTAATCTGGTGGGCATAGCAGTGGATATATTGTGCACAAGGATATTTACTTTTAAAGTGTGCCTAAGGACTGACTATAAACCCGCCCATAATATTTGCGCCGTCATAAGATCTGTGTGATTAATTTTTGAGGTGTTTGCAAATTTGAACGGTCGATTTCTTCTTCAATACGTTTTGTTATCCCCCCCCCCCCAATTTATCTTTAATTCGTTTAAATCACAAAAAGGTTTCCTAAATCCTGCTATTAAATGTATATTTAAATGAAATTACCATGTGACGCCAATTTATTATAGTTTCGTCACATTGAATAGCCAAGAAATTGGAATTTTTAAGGAGGTCGCATTAGGGATTTTTTTATCAAATTTTGTTAGTAAAAATTGTTCAGAACCGCTCAAATAAGCGAAATCCGAAATTCAATAAAAAAAAAATATGAAAATCTTCAAAAAAAGCCAAAAATTTCCAGAAAATTCGAATAACAATCTCACAAGTTTGTCATGATTCTTTATTTTATTCCTTTAATTCGATACAATAACAAAAAAACGATGCTTAATTACTTTCTCTGTTCTTCTCGACTAAGGGTATGTTTATAATGAAGCTGTGATAGTCGATAAGAGCGATGCGCTAGCAAAATGGACCAATCAGTGAGCGCTGTAATTTTGCGTGTAACCATGGTTACAGAAGCGAGCTGTGATACTCGCTAAGAGCGACGGTAATAGCGAAGCGATGAGATACATTGTTTGTATGCGGGTGTTTATGTTGGAACTACCCGACATTTGGGGACAGCGATGGTGAGCAAAGATAAGAGCATTTATAATCGAACTGTCAAATTCTATCTGGGGTTGTGCCGTCTATAATGAGAGATACACTTTTTACCGGCTAGATTGTGATTGGTTCTTTGGTCCAGCGTGTTACCGTTGCTCTAGCAACAACGGCCGCGATTTCATAGCGGTCAAAATATTTCATTCCAACTTATTCATTTCACAATATTGATCATGGAATCATCGAATAAAAAGGGAGCCGCGGGATATTAAAACTTAATTTTCGCAATAAATATATACAAATTTGAATAATTTAACAATATATCAGGGAGGGCGCGCGGCCTTGTGGCCTTATATTCTTTGAACCTGGTACCAATTGCCCGTCGCGTTTTCCAATATAAGCCATATCATAGTCTTCGCATGCAATTTTATAAATTCCTAACATTTCTTTTGAATCCGGCTTATCATTTAGATTGCTTAGATTTCTGAGTGTTTCGCGGAATGAAGCATACGTACATATTTTCGATATTCTGTGAAAGGGAAGTTTCACAAATTTCTTATTGCGGGTTTGTACCGGAATTAATGTCGTGGAATTTCTCATTATATGAGAAATATTGAATTTTCTTAAGGAAGCAGTCAACATCTGTAGAAAAGTAATCATTAATCAATATAAATCGTTATATTTTTTTATAAATTTAAGTTCTTTATTATATCTATTTTCATTCAAATTAATTAAGAAACTAAGCACGGTTACTGTGTGTTGTACACGATGCTTCGAATCTATTATACAGTGCACGCCAAAAGTATGGAGAGTTTCACATTAGAACCAATTTGCGATTATTTTTAATTTTCCAACTCTGTCCGTATTCGGGCAATGACGTCATCGATATTTTTTTTAAATGGCTAATCCCAATTTGTTTTGCATTTTTGGATAGATTATGGAATTCCAATTTCAGCAATGTATAAATAACATCATGCCCTTCGGACCAATACTTTTTGAAATATTAATGTTGTAAGATCGGAAAAATGCTCTAGTTGTAAATTGATTCTTCATCAAATAAACACATTTTTATTGCACCAACGATACTAAACTGAGTGAACAATATTCTTTAAAAAAATCTAAATATTTTACAGGAAATATTCAAAATGATGGCCTATTTGTTCTTGGTAGTACGCCAATCGTGCTCGAAAATTAGAACAAACATCACGCAAAGTATTGGTCCGAAGGGCATAATGTTATACATTGCTGAAATTGGAATACCATAATTTATCCAAAAATGCAAAAAAAATTGGGTTAGCCATTTAAAAAAAATATATATGACGTTATTGCCCGAAAACGGGCAGAGTGGGAAAAAATAATCGTAAATTGGTTCTAATTTAAAAAGCAATTCGACGTGTAAAATAGTTTTTTGATTATTCTGACGTGTAAAACAGTTTTTCGATTGTTCTGACAACAATGAAGCAAACTTCATTATCCCGTACTTTTCACACGCACCGTATATTTGCTAGTGTTGGTTTCTTTTCCATAGTTATATCTATTTCCAGTTTCAGTTCAAGTTTTATTTCTAATTGCGACTATCTAAGAATGGAAGTTGATTATTCACTTCTTCTTCTACTGTAAATTTAATGGTCTCGAATTTCACAAATTCACAAATTTCCGAAGCATATGCTCCGAGTTTATTAAATATTTTGTGTGGTGCAGTGTGCCGATACCTTTAATGTTTGAAATTCAACTTAAAACAATTCGCTATTAAAATAAATAATTATCCTTACCAATGCATCCGCTAATGCATTTTCTGCTTCTCTACTCTGCTGCAGTATTTTCTGCGCCATTACCGGCCTCGCTGCTGGACTTATTGGCGGCCTGTCGTTAGCTCTACGATACCTACTCATGCTGGAAGTTCTTGTGGGACTGGTTTCACGGGAAGTGTCACGAGAACCAGTTGTAGAACGAGGTATACCGGAGGATAATCTCCTAGGTCGTGGAGAATCGCCTTCGTTACCTCTGTTATACATGTATGGCAGTCTGGCACTTGGTGATCCCGATCTACTAGTAGCTAAATATGGGGAAATACGAATTTCAATAAATATCTGCAAATAATCACGACAAACGTAAAAAATCATCGCTTACGTTGTGAATGAGAAACACCAGAGCTTCGACTCCTTCTTCGTCCAGTTTGCTCGGGACTTTGAACCGACGAGGTTACTTCGGGGGATTTTCTGGGACGAGCTAAAATTTAATTCATATTAATAAATTCAAGTATATAGATTAGGTAACAGAAATATATGTATAAGCTACTACAACTAAATAGCTTTAGCAACAGTTAGAATTACGAATTAAGCTATTGATTACTTGAAAAAAAGAACGAGTTAAAAATAACATGTACCTTGATGGGTAACCTCTCCCTCTACAGGCATGAAACAAAGCAAAACAAAGTTAGACACGCAACATGAACAAAATGTATTTACTTTCAATGTTCTGAATGTATGATATTTATGTAACAATATTAGTATGTTAATTGCGAGCTGCGCAAAAACGCCTAGACCTAGAATATACTTCCAAAGATAAAGACCATCAACATCAATGTGTTCAGGGTACTTCTTAAGTCATATTCTAGCTCTTAAATGGGTTTAATGTTAATATAAACGGTGATAAGGTTAATATGTAATTAATAATAGTCGCGTCAAAAATCTATAAATATTAGAACACATTGAAAGTAAACATGCTTAATACTAAAATAAAAATAGTTACAAGTAATTTTCAAATGTTTTCTAAATTCTTCTAGGTAGAAAACAGATATCTTACGACAAAACGTAAATTTTCTCTCCATATTAAGATATTCTGTTTGTATCATAGTGAAATGTTAATGCTAGAGCTTTCCAAGTAACAACTGTGTACAATTTATTAAATATTTAGAAATTACAACGTGCAAATACACAGGACACGTAAAATATTAATATTTGAATCAAAATTAGGCCTTTACTACCAATTAAATCCTAAATTAATCAATGTTGTCTATTTGCAAATTTTTACGTCCAAGAAAATTGAATGAGTATATTGGCATTACATTATGTATGTTATACAGAGTGTTTCACGAAGAACTGCATCGATCGACATATGAAAGAATATACATTGGAAATTTCTGAAAATTTGTCAATATACTAAAGTCGACAACTAAAATATTTTAAATGGAATACCTTATGTACTATTGCATTTTTTAATTGCTAGTTCAATTTTAAGGCATGTTTGAAAAATTTCCACTTTTTGAAAAATATTAACAGATGGACCATATAGGATTAGCAACCGAGTGAATTTTTCGGAAACATTATACAGCGTGATAAATTTTTGCTTTGACCGATCCGATATTTTTAAAATTCTGCATTCGTTTAATTGCGTTTGTTTTTGTGGGTGCTAAGCGACAAAGATATGTGAACGGTATCGCATGCTCTTTATATCACGTTATTGCATTCTGCATAAGTAATAAACAAATTTAAATAACTTTGGTTCGTATAATTTAATCATACCGGCATTGTTTATAATTGAAAACTAAGTGACATTTCATCAATGCTAAATTGTTTCCTAATGGTCATGACTATCTTAGATTTACCAAAGTTGGATAACATTTTAAAAAACTACATACACACACTCACACTACACATACTTTTTATAAGGAAATTGCGCTACAATACACATTTTTCTAAATATATAGAAAAGTATCCATTTTAAATGCGTAATAAATATGACATTTTTTTGTTTTTTACTTTTTTTCTCTTGTAAGAGCAATTTGACAAGAAAAATAAATTAAGTTTAGACACTTTTTCCATTTGAAAGTTTAACTGTAATTTTCGGAGACGCTGCATAATATTTTCCACAAATTGGGTTTCTAATCCTACCCTATACGGTCAACAGTTCTGCAAAATTTCAATTTTCCAAGTTAAATACTTACGCTCGTCCATCTGTCAAAAACGTTCAAAGAAAGCAAATATGATTAGTAATAGCAATGTACATTTGTTGTCTTACTAAACAAATCTTAAAATTGAACTAGGAACCTAAAGATGTAGTAATACATAGGGTGTCCCTTTTAAAACAAAGTTGACAACTACTTCCGGAACTATAACCAGAAGTGTCAGATTATTGAAAATAGTTTAATTTGATAGTACATGTCGGCTTTAGTATACTGCCAAGTTTTCAGCGTTTTCCAATGTAACTCTTTCATATACGAATCGAAGCAGTTTCTCATGAGATACCCTGTATATAATACACAAACAGATAATCGACTGAGCGAAACGAGTATTAACGTCGACCGCCGATTGGAAATGCATGATGGATATGCAGCAATCGAAATTAATTACTGAGGGTCTATGAACTACCACAGTACGCGTAGTTCTCATGACTAAGCTGAGAGCCTAATGCTAGCAGTAAAGCGGAAGTGAATAAAAGTGGCTTATTCATTTATCGGGCAGCCGTCGGCGAAGTGTGATCGCTTCTTTGAACCACTGCACAAGTGGCTTCATAGTGTCATGTTATAAACGAGGGAAAAATTTACGCATTATACGTGGCGTTCATAGCTGCTTTCGATGTTGTAAATTGCAACATTACAATAGCAGTATGTTCTTCTTTGTTTAACGCAGTTCTATTTGTGGCAACTATCCTTTCTTTAGCATCTAATTAAACTATCTCGATTGCTGTATATATACCACGTGTACAATATATCTACGTACAACAACTAATCCGATCCTGTCGCGCCGCCCAGAGTTTCAACTCTACTTATTAATATTAATTTTAGTCGAAAAATTGCTTGCCCTGCCATTACATTCAGCTTTCTAAGGGTGTGTTTATAGTGAAGCTGTGATAGTCGATAACAGCGATGCGTTAGCAAAACGGGTCAATTGGTAAGCGCTATAACTTTGCGTAACCATGGTAACAGAAGCGAGCTGTGATACTCGATAAGAGCGGCGATAATAGCGAAGCGATGAGACACAATCTTTGTATGCGGCTGTTTATGTTGGAACTACGCGACATCTGTGGACAGCGATGGTGAGTAAAGATAAGATCTAGTTTGAATGGATATCGAGAATTTAATAAGCGAAATTTACCTTAGGCCCCTAATACGGGACCAAAAACACTCAAATAAAACAAGAAAGGCGCCAATGAAAATATTTTGACAACTGCCAAACTGGCGCTTGCCAAAGCTTCATAAACGTCATCCGTGATGGATATTTTGGACGCTCTTATCGCACTCCCTTAGGGTGTGTTTATAGTGAAGCTGTGATAGTCGATAAGAGCGACGATACTAGCAGCAATAAAAGCGTCGAAAAATATGCATCGCGCATGTTTCGCAAATTTCGACAAGCGCGTCACTTTGACAGTCGTTAAAATATTTTAATTGTCTTTCCTTTTTGATTTTGGTGTTTTTGGTCCCGTATTGGAGGCCTAATGTAAATTTCGCTTATTACGTTCTCGATAACCATTAAAACTAGAGCTGATTAGAGCGGCTAAAATTTTTGACAGTTCGATTATAAATGCTCTTATCTTTGCTCATCATATCTGTCCACAGATGTCGCGTAGTTCCAATATAAACATCCGCAAACAAACAATATATTTCACCGCTTCGCTAGTGTCGTCGCTCTTATCAAGTATCACAGCTCGCTTCTGTAACCATGATTACCGAAAGGTACAACTTCATTGATTGGCCTGTTTTGCTAACGCATCGCCCTTATCGACTATCACAGCTTCACTAAAAACACATCCTAATCTAACACTGGTGCGTACCTAAGTGGATTGCTCGAATGTTGTAAATCATCGTTTCTTTTTTAAGCCGTTTCCCTTTAAATATATAGCAATCTAATCGAATAGAATTTGTTGAATTTAAAATGTAAATAAAAAACGCTTATTATATTTTAAAATTACGATTAGGATTGCATTTTTACGATAGATTTACATACTTTACTTCAATTTTATCAAAATAAACAAATAACATACTTGTTAGCTACGGCAACAATATTAAAAACAAACATACTTCGCCATGCTACTTACGTTGCATGCACTATTACTTCTTTAGCTCTTATAAAAACATTGCGAAACACTTTACTTATAAAAATCGTAAAATAAAAAACATACGTAAGCTTGCTGTTCCAGACGTCACTTTATGTCGCGCCAGAGCGGCGTATTGCGATCTGGCCTTGGCCCGTTGCGCTGCTTGCAAATCTATTGCTGAGTTGCTCCTAAAGCCTTTCTTCGCGGAATCTATGGAATCCACAATTAAACGTATTAAATTCCAATAACATATAGCAAGAAAAAAAATCGAAATGCGCTATACTAATACATCGAAGTATCAATACAATACTAAAGCAACTAAAAAAATCGCGATTTTGAGTTAATGCGCAAAATAGATGTAAAAAGTATTCAAAATTCGGATGCAATACTACCACATATTTTATTCTATTCAAAATTATAATTATATAAAATACATTGAAATTCGAACAATGTTACTTTATTAAGGGGAAACATTTCCTGGTAATTTTGAACTTTGTAACTTTTATATTTGTTGTGTTTCAAAATACGTTTCACAGTACTTCTACTAACACCGATTTCGTCTAAAATTTACCGGCTAGAGCAAGGTTCGTCCATTTTAACTAACGAACAAACTTTCACTAATCTCTCCTCCCGCTCGGGATGCATTAGAGGGATTTGAAGTTGTTCGTCTATATGTTGGCATTTACGACAATTCCCGACCACGCAGTCAAGTTTCCCAAACGCTTTGACGATGCTTTCAATCCTCGAATGCGAAGGAATAGGACGATCCACGTATTCTACGGCAAATCGATCGGCCGTGCTTTGGTAGGAACTATCGGCCAAATACCATTTAATGATCTGTATCTTCTCTGCGATTGTAAAACTAACATAGTGTATTCGAAATCCACAATCACTTGTTAGAACTTTACGAGCGCACAGACAAACAAAGAGTGCATGAGATAGGCTTCTCAGAGCTACGACTGTTGCGCGCGGCGAGGCTGGCCAGCGGGGGTAAATGCAACGTACAATATATCTCGCACCCCAGTGAGATCTAAGCCAACGTATGTTGATTTGTCTGCGGTTGAGTGCTTATGTTTTATAAAAGTTGAAATAGTGTTTTTAGTTGTTTATAACACCATTATAATGTATTTAAGAGCAAAATTAATGCTTCAAATGGCAATCGAAAACTCAAGTGCTGACAGAAAACTAAAGTAAGATGGTTGCTATTTACGAGTTAAAAGACGTGCTTCCTACTCCTTCTGGCGAAATTTCCTCATTTTATTACAAAAGTAAATTAGCAACTTATAGCTGCACTATTTTTGATGCAGTACCAAAACTGGGGGATACTGCTATGTCTGGAGCGAGAATTGTGCGAAAAGGGAAGCAAATGAAATTGGTACCTGCGTTTTAAAAGTTTTAGAGCAATTTTATGATGGCAAAAGTGTCACCTTTTATTCTGACAATTGCCCAGGGTGATAGCATGCAGTCCTGTATAGAATGCGAAAAAGAAAGGCTTTTAAGAGGTGGACCTATTCACGTACCATCACAACGGATTCCTATGATACGCTTGGCGTATCATAGGAAAAGGCTACAAGACTTTTGAAATGGACATGATTTTTTTGATTTGAAAGCACTTTCGTGTGGTATTGGCGCAAATTATAGCGTCAACAACAAGGAAAAGTGAGATGGGCTTACATCAAAATTTTAAATTTTACAAAAACAAATCCACCTTCTATCTTTTAGAAATATAATTATGACTAAGTAGATTATTTTGAAACACCAGAAATGGTAAGATGAAAATTATCCCATTAAAAGCTTACAAAGAAGCTCGTAAAATATGAAAAAATAAAAAGAAAGGTTTGATATTTTTATGCAACAGCAATTAAAATTTTATTATGCGTTTTATAAAAATCTGATCGGTGATGAAAACTGAAATTGTTTTTTTTCATTATTGAATAAAAATAAGTTGCGTTTTCATTTCACCTAGAAACAAGCGGTCAGATTTTAATGTTATTCAATTCTAAGGGGCGACGTATCTGGCAAATTGTAAGTGAAAATGAAAGCAGTACTAACGTAACTCAAAATAAAACACTTTTAAAAATTTTAATACACA
This sequence comes from Dynastes maya, assembly GCA_029619315.2. NCBI lineage: Eukaryota > Metazoa > Arthropoda > Insecta > Coleoptera > Scarabaeidae > Dynastes > Dynastes maya. The sequence continues at coordinate 18,760,335 of JAROYE020000010.1, read as the reverse complement.
TAAATATTGCACATGACATTTATCAAGATACTATAACAAACATTACCTACAAATGTTATAAAGATAATTGTATTATTTACAAAAATAGGGTAGTATTTTCATCAATCTAAAACTTCGACATCGATTTTCTTCAAACCCCAATTTTCCACTTACGTTGGTATTGTATTGATAGTGCGACATGTTTTACATACTATTTAACACCGGAATACCACTTCTTTGCCTGTAACTCCTTGGTAAAGAAGGAGTCCGTTGAAGCCCACATATGTTTTCAGTACTGCCTAATATCCACACAGAGTAAGCAGGAAAAAGAATAGAAAATGTCTTTTTATTATACTATAATGAAATAAAAATAATTCGTTCCTATTTCTTGTAGCATTTTTGTATCGGCGGTGCTTCTTATACTTCAACTTAAAAAATATCACAAAACACAACAACGATTTAGATAATCGTTATTCTTCTGCAAAGTTGGATAGGAAAAAGCCTCAAATCTTCTCCCGTTACACCAGATTCATCCAAAGAGTTCGTTGATAGGCCATCACAACAACTGTCAATCTCAAATCTCAATTCTTAAAGCGCTAATTATTTTTCCAAAAGCGTAAAAATATACAGAACGCCTCGTTTAAGGTAAGAAATTTGAATCACTTTTAGTGACGCCGAAAATGGAATTCAACCGTCGATAACACCATACTTTAGAACTTTACTGTATAGTTTATTTCAAATTATAAGAATATAACTGTAGACTTACAAGGCCTTTAATACTTTTATTGCACCTTCTGTGACGATAATAACCTAGCAATGCATATTGAATCTAGGGGCCGTATTGACTATAAATTACGGCCCTATAAGATCAAAAAAAAAAACGCTGTTAATTTCAAGTATATAATAAAAAATATCTATACATTGGGTTTATATACAAAGAAAAAATAACAAATCGTGTGGCAATATGTGTAGTGGATACACATAGATATATAAAGCTAATTAGTTTGTAATATACTATAAAATTGTTATGTTAGTAAAGGTGTCACCGCATTTCATAAATCATCTTCTGTGATTGAATCGTCTTGCAAATCGGTGTCTGTGTCTGAATCATATTGCAAATTTATAATCAAAGGTGCTACTATATTGTACATGCGCATATATTCGTCCTCTTTTGCTATTGCGTGTTTAACAGCATTTTTCCAATTTACGGCAGTTATGTGTTCCATAGCATTTTTTATGTGTGTTACACTGCTTTCACTAAATTTCGGTGTTTCATTTGTTCGTCTTATGGTATTTTTAAATTGGGCCCATATCAATTCAATGGGATTGAAAATGCAGTGGTATGGTGGTAAACGCAAAATGTATGTCCTGCTTCTTTGGCTCTGTTATCCACATAATAATTTTTTAAATATTCTTTTGTCTTCATCACCTCTAATAATTGGTTTTTTGTATAATGATCCTCATAATATAAATCATTTGTTTCTAAAAATTCTTATTATTACATTTTGTAGGAATTTTGGTTTGCTGTCGAGAATGATACGGAGCGTTGTCCATCACTATCACACTCTCTTTTGGTAAATTTGGCAGCAAAGTGTCACAAAACCATTCTTCAAATAAAGATGAGGTCATATCTTCATGGTAATCTAAACTTGAGGATTTAAAATTTTTAGCAGATAATAGCGGCTGTCCGATCCATCCTTTTTCTGACCCAGCATGAAGAATAATTATTCTCTTCCCCCTCGAAACCGGCGCGTCCAACTGACACACACTTGAACTATCCACCCAACCTTTGCAAATTGTATCATGGGTGTCATACCACGTCTCGTCTAAATAACATATGAATCGTCCTTCCTCTCTATACCTTCTAATTGCCGTTAAGTATTCATATCGAAGTTTCTGGAGCCTCGGACTTTCCATAATTGTGCGACGTTTATCTATTTTGGAAAACTTAAAACCAGCTTTCTTTAGCGTCCGCCACAAGGTGGCTTTAGAACACAGAATATTTATAGACTCATCACTGATTCTTTTATGTAAGCAGTCTAGTGTAGGTACAACATTTCCTCTGTAGAAGGAGTATACTTGCGGCCTAATAGTATCAATTTCATACTCATCAATTTTTCTCGGTGCTCCTTTGTGACTTCTTTGCTTTCGAGCACCTGCGTTATTCTTAATTATCTTATATATTGTTCCAAAAGGCACCTTGGTTAATTGCGACGTTCGTTGAATGTTCAGGGTTTGTTGTTCATTATTTCCTTCCATCAGGGTACGATAGACATTGAGAATTATCTGTTTTGCATCTTCTGATAGATGCTTTCTCTGCCGTGCTCCAACAGTATTATCACTATCCACATCATCATCATCACTAACACTTTCAGCAAAAGGTCGCCACATGTTCGTGAAGTAAAGAGAGAAAAATCAAATATGTATACAGCAGTAAAGATTAACAATAAATGATACATAGACTCAATATTAGATGTAATATATACCAACTCTCCTATAGCAAACGCCAGATTAGATGGCGAGCGGTGGGAGTATTAATTACTAAACGAAATGATATAAATAAGGAGATTGTAATGTATAAACAGCTATTTAAGAATATTTTACAAACAGTATAAATTTACATAGTAAGCAATTCGATGTTACAAGTAATTAAAGAATTTACATATTAAATGAGATTTAAATGTACAAACAGCTAGTTACGCATATCGCAAATCATAATTTCATTTCTATTCAATTCACTTAAATTTTGTCATTACGGTCCTCAGCAGTTTGTTTGCGTATCCAGGTAGTTATTACCGCAGGTGGTGCAATAACAGCATTTAAGCCGTTCAAAGTGATATTCTTATAATTTGAAATAAACTATACAGCGTTAGTTACTCATGTATGGAAACTTAAATAAATCTTAAAGTAAAATTTAACAAGCAATTCAGATAATCCCAAATATTATATTTCTTTTATGAATGTTAGTTAGTAATTCCTTAACTGATATAGGCGCATGCGAATAAATGTTGCAACAATTATGCGAATTATCAACTTTTTTAACCTATGAGGAACTTGCATAAACATTTATTTTAGTACTAGTCTCTGTTCTGATTTGCTCAAGTTTAATGTGGACTTAAATAATAAGGTTTGCTATGCAGTTTGGAAAATTAAATGCCATATAATAATACCGAAACTAATATATACATTTCTTCGTCAATAACTCCTCTTCTTACCGTCTAGTAGTAATTTGCTAGCTAATATAATACGATCATGAAAGCCCGTCTCGGTGGTCGAACGGTTAGCATACTTGCTATTCGATCCGAACAGCGCAGGTTCATATTCTGGTCAAGACGGTTGCCTTTATAATCCTTAACTGGTCGCGTTGGATCATTTTCTTGATAAGCTGCCTCTAACAGTAGATATCTTTCGTATTTTTTATTTTACAACAGAGACATCTAGCGTACCTTCTTAATAACCGCAGAACTTCAGTTTTATAAGTACGTTAGAACAGTAGCCATTCTGCCTTTCAAAAAGGAGTGTTTGGCTGACTTCATAAAATTGACCCTACGCGACTGTTTGTGTCACAATTTAAGTAGGTACTATTTTATACTGTGTTAACAAAATAAAGATTTATGTCGAGGTAAGTGATTTTCTTTTTGTATGTATACACATTATGTTATTCCATTGTTTAATATTTAAAATATAGCCTAATTAGAATTATTAGAAAACATGCATCTTTGCAATAAGTATTTTGTTGATTTCTTGATGTTTACTTTTGTATTCTTTGTCAATTTCAGAATGGATTCTCGTCGATCGTTGACTGAAGCGGAACTGCAGGCTATTATTGATAACTTGTCTGATGAAGAATTTTTTATTCCTTTAGAAGATGAGAATGACGATCAGTCCTCAGAGTACAGCGAGCATAATTCAGATACAGATCAGGATGCCGAAGAAAGAATTAGTGAAAGCGACGATGAAGATGAAGAATATGACGATTCAGAAAATTATTTTGTCTCTAAAGATAAAATGTTAAAATGGAGAAAAGTGGTTCCGAATAGTAATATAAGAACGATAAGTTGTAATATTGTTTCTCATTTACCGACGATAAAACCAAGAGCCAAAACTGCTTCTACACCACCGGAAACGTTTTCATTATTTTTTGATGAACGTATAATTTACTGACTTGTGAAATATACAAACATGTATATTGCGAAAATACGTAATAATTTTGAAAGAAGCAGAGATGCTAATGATGTCTCCACTGAAGAAATGTCATCATTTTTAGGATTACTAATTTTGTCTGGTATCATGAAATCAGCTCATCTGAATTATGAGGATCTTTGGGCAACTGATGGAACTGGCTGTGAGATTTTTCCACTAACTATGTCAGCTAGAAGATTTATTTTTATACTGCGATGTCTAAGGCTAGATGATACACGGGATGAAAAAAGAAAAATTGATAAACTGGCAGTTGCTAGAGAATTTATTGACATACTACTAGAGAATTTTAACGCTTGTTGTACTCCTGGTGAATATCTCACTATTGATGAGCAGCTGATTCCCTTTCGAGGTCGCTGCAATTTTAGGCAGTATTTGCCAAATAAACCAAAAAAAAATACGGAATCAAAGTTTTTGCAATGGTTGATGCTAGGACGTTTTATTTGAAAACTTTTGAAATCTATGTGGGATCTCAACCAGATGACCTATATAAAGTGAGTAATAGCCCAGAAGAAATAATAAAACGGTTAGTCCAACCAATAAAAGGTAGTAATCGCAATATTACTATAGATAACTGGTATACCAGTATACCTCTAGTATTATCTTTATTGAAAGACTATAAACTAACGATGACAGGTACCATACGAAAAAATAAAAGGGAAATTCCCAGTGAATTTCTTCCTCATAGAAATAGACCTGTGAAAAGTAGTCATTTTGGTTTTACAAACGAAATGACACTTATATCTTATGTACCAAAAAAGTCAAAGGGTGTAATATTAGTGTCAAGTATGCATAATGACGCAACCATCGATATAACTTCTGGTGCACTGCACAAGTCAGAAATAATTACGTTTTACAATTGTACAAAGGCTGAAGTTGATGTATGTGACCAACTTTGTGCAACATATAATGTTGGTAGACGTACTAGAAGGTGGACACTTGCTATTTTTTTTTTCACTTTTTGAACGTTTTGGCTAGTAACGCTTTCATTATATATAAGAACAATTCAAGGTCTCCTGTGCAGTTACAAAGAATATTTTTTTAAAAATTAGCAATAAAGTTAGCGAAACCCCATCAAATTATGCGAGTCTTTTCGCCATATTTGTCTAAAAATTTACGAAAGCGAATACGCTTACAACATAACATATCTGAAAATGTTCAACATTCAAACAATAACGAAGGTCCTTCACGTGGAAGATGTTATGAAAAAATGATTATAAACAATCAATAAAGTGCAATAAATGTGGCAACTTTATCTGTAAAAACCATATATTTAAAAATACATATAATACATTTTTATTTTCAATTTGTGTCTTATTCTATCTTATTGAAGATATTATACATTTTGAACGTTAACTAAAAGAATAAATCTAGTAGAATGGATTTTATATGAGAGTTTGTGCGAATTCATCATATTGACCCCACGCGACCAGTTATGTTGGTTTAGCCCATGCGACCAGTTAAGGGTTAATTACGGATAAAAATCGAAGTATGCCTTCTTCTCGGATAAGAAAGTAAAATCATAGGCCCCGTGTCAATACGATGTTTGGCACGTTAAAAATCATAGTAATCGATGCTTCGAAGTGCGAGGTGTATTCCGTAACCCGACCCTTCGCCCAATGCAACAACAACAACGATCATGAAAAAACGTAATAAAGCCATGCTTTTTTATGTTGCTTACAACTACATCTGACAGTTACATGTTACTACATATCATCAAACATTTTTCTTTGAAAGCTATTTTCGTAGTAGACAAAAACCACAGAATGGGGAATGGTTTTATTCTATGCAAATATGTATCATCAACACATTTTGCAGTATCATATCTTGATTTATATCAATTAATTATTCACTGCCTTGTTAAATTTCGTGAAACTTGTGCAGTAAATCACAAATCCAGTAGCGGTAGACTCAAGAAAAGAACTGCTGAAACTATTGCGAATTACAAAGCTTTCATAGAAAACTAATTTGTCATATGGTACTCGTGAGCATATTATTAGAAAAGATCTCGAGAAGTATCCATATAAAATTCGTGTTGTTCAAGAATTCAAGCCCGTTGATCACGTATGCGAATGCAATACTGCAATTGGTTTGAAAATCACATGAATGGTGATAATATCCTTGACAAATCCTTCTTCTCAGACGAAGCTTGGTTCCACCTTAATGGATGTATCAACAAAGAAACCATGCGTATATGGTCCAGGTAAAACCTTTATGTCATGATACAGAAACCATCGTTTTCTGTGGTTGGTGTTTCGAGAGCAGCTTCACGGAGAAGAATTATTGGGCCATTATTTTCTCATGAAACGGTAAACGTAGAAAGATATCGTAATAACTTATTGCAACCATTTCTAAACCAGTTTCATGATGACCAACTGAGGGATGGACACATCCAACAAGAGAATGCTCATAAAACACTGCAAACAATGAACCTCCTACAAGAATATTTTGATAACCGTGTAATAGATTTTCCCCTACATTTTTCTGATCTATCTATTTTAGATTACTTCATTTTTCCACACTAAAAACATACAGTTTTTAAAACTGCACCACATACAATACAAGAACTTACCGAGGTAATTCAAAATGTTTGTGACACAATAACGCCTTAATACTTCGTTAACAACATGAAACGACGAGTATTGAAACTGAGAGATCACTTTGAGCATTTACTCTTTTTTTACTTTTACTAGGAAATAATTTTTTTATTCTGCTAGCTTGATTATTACTGAATTGATTACCAGATTAGCCATTTATGCTTTGGACAGAAACTTATTTGCATAATTATCAAATACGTCAAACGTAATTTGAAGTTTCATAAGATTTAAGCAAGATTTAACTGTCAGATGTAATTATAACAAAAAAAAAAATTAAAAAAAAACGATACTATCTTTCCGTAATCAATATATCCTCGTAGAAGCGCGCCTGTTTTGATGACAAAAATCTAAATGATTACCCTAACCATGAAACTTGAAGTAGTCTACAGAAGACTAACTTAGAAGATGGAAGGGAAACCAAAAGGTTTTATACTGAAAGAATACTCAAGGAGAAAATCACGAGAACGCATTTACATCAACATAGTACTATCTTTCACTAATATAGATTTTAAAGAATTTACAAAATTACTGACAGAAGGTATACAAACAAGGAAAAGCTGTAGGTAAACTCTGGTGTCTAGGTATGTCAAGAAGGCCGAAAATACGGGCGTATGTTAAGAAAGACTGAACCAATTTGACTAGAGCTAAGCCGGCTATGCAATTTATATATGAATTTTGGGTTTAAATGAAGACCACGTGGATGACAATATGAAAGATTTTTCTGCACTTTAAAACAAATTTAATGTAAATTTTAAATTCGTTTACTGTACCTTAAGGTAACCAAGAAAATAATGGATTTGTACCAGATTCAATATCCTATTAGGTGCTGATTTTTTAAAAATATTTACCTGTACTCTGAGGTGGTGGTCTATACTGTCTTGGAGCCCTTAGTCCACCTACAGTTTGAGCAAGACTTCCGCTGGAAGAACTACTCGAAAGACACAGCTCTCCTTGTAATGCCTTCCTATAAGACGGTTCCAAAGATTGTAATAACGCGTCGCCTTGTTCAGGAAAGTGATCTTTAAAACCTCTAAATGCCCTGCGGAGAAATATGTAAAAATAAGAATATTTAAGAGGTATAATATTGACTATGAACATAAAGTATAATATTGATGGAAATATTACGTACTTCCTCGAGCTAACTCTAGCGTCGGGATCCGCATCCGCAATACCTCTCTTGACGGCATCTTGTAGTATAGGAATGTGTTTCTCTAATGTATGTTTACTCCATTGCGTCAGCATCTGCTCTAAGAGTTCGCAACAACTACGACGGATATCCTTGCTCTTCGAATTGCACAGATTCTGGCATATTATTGGTATTAAGCGAGGACTTTGGCAATATTGTATTAGAAACCTCACGCAAATCAGTCCAGATGTCGCTATGATCTATAAAATAACAGAAAAAATAGACCGTGAAATCTAGGATGTACAGTTGAATCTCGATTATCTGCAAGAATCGAGACTAAAGCTCTGGGCAGAGAACATGAAAACGGATAAACGGACCAATATTAGTTTACAATACAGCGTATATTGGAAATACGATAATAACAATATAAGAATACAAGAATTTCTGTTAATTATTTGTTTGTGTGGAGATTAATTAACTTCAATGAAATGGACTGCGTACAGATGTATCTCCAGCATTATTTTTATTATTGAATTGAATTGAAAACGACACAAGAAACTATAACGTTTTTATTCTTCTGACAGACAATACTACCACATTAACTATAACTAAATTAAATTTACTAAGTTTTCAAATGTTGAAAATATCGGTCGTTGTATGACATATAACGATACCTGTAATACCGACATATTTACAGGTACAAAATTATGCACCCATATTTTAGAATACCGAATTTACAATAAAATTGGAACAATAAAATTCGAACGAATACATTATTTTTGTTAAATTTATCAGGCGAAAATTATCGTTATACAGGTCGTTCAAATTATCGGGCCACTACTGCTAATTTCGTTATTATTGTAGCTACGATATTGGCTAAATTAGCAACGATGTAGTGATTTTTTTCGCCGATCACATTGGCGTTGAACAGAAAACGATCGCATATCGCATTTCAGCGCTAACTTGAATTATTTATAGTTTTTATTAAACACCCTGTATATTTTTTAACAAATCTATAGAGAGTGACATTTCAAATAAATCACTCTTATAACGCTAAGGCCCCAAAATGAGAGAAAAAAAAGATTTGATAGATTTTGAGATGACAGAAGCCTTGCTTTTCTTGACCCTTTACAAATCTTGTTCGGCATTTCGATCAATTAGACTTTCTTATTCAGAATAATTGCTTTTTGCCTCCGGTTTTATTTATTTTTTTCTTTTACTTTTGTGTTGATTATGTTTTGTAGTTGTTATTATTGTTACCAACAACACAAAAGTAAAAAATAGAGACAGTTTTCTATAAATATTTTCCTATACCTCGAATGAGTCCTTCTCTAGTAAATTAAATATGAAGCTACGCAGATAAGTTTTTATAAATTTTCGTTTCGCCAAAGATATCCAATAAAAACAAATGTCTAAACGTTATGTGTTTTGGTACAATTGCAGCATCACCTCGAATTGATCATCTTCATATATACAGTGTGTCTCAAGGGACGTTGGATTGCATGGGTATCTTTGTTATTATTGCAGATAGAATTTTGTTTAAATTGACAAAGTAGTACATATTTATGTGCTGTTTAATAATTCATTCACAATACAGTTGAATTTAAAATGGTTACGCCGCCATCTTAAAAAAACTGAAAAGTGCAATTTTCAATATGGTCGTAACTTCTTTCTTTTTGATCGTAATGAAAAACTGTTTTTACATTGTAGAGGCACTTTTTTGTGTACAATCGATTGAGCTAAGTTAAACATTTTTTTTTGTCAATGGATTCATTGAAAATAAATTAAACTTAATTTTTTCTTATGGCGGTTATATCCAAATTTTACATATTTGCAATTAGCACTGTTTTTCTGAATAATTTGATGTATAAAATGTTAATTTAAAGCAATCAGAAGTGTTAGAAAGACTTTTTTTTGGAACGAAATTTTGCAGTGCGAAGAAAATTATAGGGTGCTGTGGAATAGATTTGATTTTACGAAACAAGCGAGTATCTTGTTTTATGTCAAGTGAAATTAACTGTTAGTAATACTCACATTTATATTTTATATGACATTTTCGTCACGTACATTCCTTGTAATAAAAATATTGCACGGGCTCAAAATGAATATCAGAACGACTTCCCCGAAAGACGGCAACCAAATTCAAAAACATTCAGAAGTCTTGATAAAAATTTAATGGATTATGGGGCCTTTTCAAAGAAGAAAATTCGAAATGAACAAAGACAGCGAAGAAATAGTTTTGATGAAGAAATGGTTCTTGCGTGCGTTGAAAGGCACAGTGAGATTTCGACAAGAGAAGCTGAAATTGAAACTGGTATTTCCAGATTTACAGTTTCACGTATTTTAAAGAAGAATAAGTATCATCCTTACAAATACGAAGTCACCCAACGCTTTTTCCAGGCGATGCGATTAGACGTATAAACTTTTGTCAATGTATTTAAATAAAATTCATGAGAATCCCGAATTTTATAAAAAGATTTTGTGGTCTGATGAAACAAATTTTTCTAATATTGGCATTTTTAATCGCAAATTGTGCAGCGAAATAACCAAGTTAGATTCGGTTTTAATGTGTGGTGCGACATAATAGATAACCTGCTAGTTGGACCGATTATTTACAATGGCATTCTCACTGCTGAAAGATATCTCCAGCTACTTATTGAAGAGGTGGAAGCGAAGCTGGACGATATTCCCTTAGCTTTATTAAGTAATATTTGGTTCTAACAGGACGGAGCACCTGGGCGCAACGGGCGTAATGTAATAAATTGTTTAAATTTGGTACATCAGAATAGAGCCATAGCTACGAACAGTGATATATCATGGCCGCCAAGATCCCCGGATATTACTCCATGTGATTTCTTGCTGTGGGGGTTTATCAAAAATAAAGTGTGCCAAGTGCAAACTTATAATAGTGTTGAAGAATTGCAACATGCGGTAATAGAAGCATTTAATAATGTTGATCGCAGAACTCTAAGAAAGGTTACAAGAAATGTAGCCGTTCGTTGTGAAAAATGTATACAGCAAAACGGTGGAATTTTTGAGCATCTGCTCAATTAATATTTAATAATGTTCTTTTCTTGTTTTGGTAGTCAAACTTTATTTAATTGATTTTGAGTTTAGGAATAAAACGAATTATACTTCAACAACATTGTTTCTATTCCACAGCACCCTATAATTTTCTTCGCACTGCTAAATTCCGTTCCAAAAAAAAAAAGTATTTCTAACATTTGTGATTGCTTGAAATTAACATGTTATACATCAAATTATTCAGAAAAACAGCGCCAATTGCAAATATGTAAAATTTGGATATAACCGCCATAAGAAAAAAATAAGTTCGATTTATTTTCAATGAATCTATTGACAACAAAAATATTTAACTTAGCTTAATCGATTGTACACAAAAAAGTGCCTATACAATGTAAAAACAATTTTTCATTACGATCAAAAAGAAAGAAGTTACGACCATATTTCGAAAATTGTACTTTTCAGTTTTTTCAAGATGGCGGCGTAACCATTTTAAATTCAACTATATTGTGAATGAATTATTAAACAGCACATAAATATGTACTACTTTGTCCATTTAAACAAAATTCTATCTCCAATAATAACAAAGATACCCATGCAATCCAACGTCCCCTGACACACTATATATTCATATACACGTTGCGACACAGATCGGCTGTACATACAACATGAAGAAAACGGCACAGTCTGACAACAACGCATTTATCGATTATATTCGCCAGCACACAGAGCCAGGGCGGATGCGAGGAGATACAGCAGTTGCTTCTAACATTTCAGGGTATACACAACGTTCGCGTGAAGCAGGAGACAATGGTACTTTATACGACCGACGAATTTATTTGTCTTTTCTTTTATTTCATCAGAATATTTTTAATTTCTTATTTAGAATTACTTTTTGGCTTCGTATACGCCTCCTAGCAGCAACAACATAAATATGAGAACTCATTTTCCACATAATTTGCGAATACATAATACGTAAATTCCGTAATCGTTCTTTTTCCCAACGAAGTTATGCATACTGCCTCTGTTAACGCACTGAAGGCATACACTGTTGGATGAGACGAGCGTAACCGTAGTAGTGGGGGATGCGGGCGCTGAGTCACAATCGCCACGATGTACATACGTACATAGTATTTCACTGTTGCAATTGAAAGCTCGTATGTACAGCCGCTCAGTGTCGCAACGTGTACATATTGTCTGGCAATTTAACGACCACATACAAAGAATAAATAACGAAAATAAGCAGACAAATGTTGATTACAGTTCATCATAAAACGAATAGATTTATTTAAAGCATGGCACATGTGTCTAATTAAAGACACTCTAATCACTGAAAATGTCAAGTAAGTTGCTATATCGACCTCTACAAAAATATGCAACGGGTAATGCCGTACGCTCTGTGAGGGTAACAGGCCTCGACGGTTGGCGATCATACCAGGGAAATTAATTAACAACACAAGCTACCAACTTCCACCAAATGGGCGCCGAATGAGCAGCAGACAGCGAAACGCGCGTCCGCACATGGTGGAAGTTGGTAGCTTGTGTTATTAATTAAATAGAAATGTTTGTGAAAAATCTTTCCGGATGAATTTCTTGAGACAATGCCTAACGTGGACATTACACAAAACATTACTCCTGAAATATTACTAAATGTTGAACAAAATACGAAGAATCCCATTTCAGTTTGTATAAAAGACAGATGGTACTTACTTGGAATATACCGTACGAGCGAGCGTACTATGATCGACCTATTTTACACGAACTCAACGCATCTAAACGTGTGCTGTGTTGAATGTAATTTGCTTAACAAAATTGCGTAAACGCAAATTCATTTGTGCACCTTACTCACGTTATAAACGGTGTATTCGTTCACGTACACGTGTAAGGCACGACTTCGCTTTTGCACTTCCAAAAAATGCCGATTATGCTAGCTGATTATAGTACGCTCGCTCTTACAGTATGTAATATATTGAAATTGTATGCATAAATTACCTTTCACAGACTGCCGAAGTTAAAATATTACTATAAAAATATAATTTCCTAGTAAAATTTTGTTAGATATAATATATGGGAAAAAACTCTGCCCGTAAAATGCAGTTAATACAAATTACTCAACAACAAAATCTTAAATATTTTTTACTTCATTATAATTAGTAATTATTTGCTATCTATTACATCGAAGTATGAAACTAATAATTGCGATATGAAACTAATAATTGCGATACAGTTCTCAGAATGATACTATTACTAGAAACACTTCAAAAAACTATCTACCAACTGCTATATAAACAATTATAGATTTTCAATATTTCTCTAAATATTTAATCGCTAGGAATATGTCGTATAAAAGATCAAGTTATGTCTATTGTCGAACCTTTAACAGGTATATGATTTAGAGAAAATTCATTCCAGGCCTATATGACCGTTTAAGCAATGATTGAAATTCAAGTAAATCCTTATCTTAAACTTTATAACCTTTCTCTGCATAGAAAACTACTACACTCCTACATGTGCAGTGCACACATCGAATGGCAATGTTAGAGTAACAGCGGGCGTATCTCTTAAGGTTCAAACTTCGGAAATATTCGTCTATTGCTTCTCTCGCTTAGTCGTTCGGACTAATATTTCTCCAGGTTTAAATACATTAATTTATTAGGCAATCGAGCATAATTTAATGGTTACCGGTAAAGTGAAATCTATGTACCTATTTTCCTTCTATTCGCACAATTAACGAATTTATTACAATAGAAAACGCTATGAACAATAACACATTTCAGAAATCAAACATAAACACTTGACAAGCGTCAAAACTTGACCTAAACTGTCATGGTGGCATCTAGTTCTTATGTTCACCGTTAGAAGCGCTGATTCAACAAGCAATTGCCTTTCTATGATTTATTAATATAGTTCGTTGGTTCCAACATAAATATTCTAAATTCTTTTACTTCTTTGAAGTTATTTGTATCTATAGAATCTACACTTGATACACTTTTTTATGTGTGGTGACGGCCCAACGGAGTTTACAGTATACGTTAGTGGGTAAATCTGATATGTTATATGAAATAAATACACATCAAACATTTTCACTATCTTCACCATCTCGTACATTATTATTGCTAAATACTAAACATTTGTCACTAGAACGACATATTTAGTTAGCCTTTTGTTCTTAAATCTTGCAAAATAACCTCCAATTTGAATGGTTTACTGTTAAAGCTTTCGTTTTGCTTGGAACCAAATTACGGTGTAGCTAAGTTTTGCATGAATATAAAGTATATATTTAATAGAACTATAATTGCTTATTGTTGTATCATATTTCAAACAAACGCTGTATATTGCTAGAAACAATGTTATTACTAAAAACATTAAACACACAGAATTAAGTTAAGTTTTAATCTTATTAGATACTTACCTTAGCGGAATTTTGGATCAAATTAATAAGCGAATTCAACAGATATTCAGCGGGTCGTTCGAAGTTGTTCGTCAGCGTTTGAGCGAGATATGCGATCGTTATGCACGTTTCTCTGGCTACCTGCGATCGAAGGTCTCTAATTGATTCTTGAAGCGGGTGCTCTAAAAGTTTCAAATTCGTGTAAAAGTCGTCAAAAGTGGAGGCCCCTGCAATGACTAGAGATCTAATTTTCTTCAACTGTAAAAACAGAGCGAGATAAACTTAATGATCTGCTTAAGGTTTCTAATTATATTACAGCATCGACTCTTTTGTTCCAGTCTTTACTGGAATCCGATATTGTATCCAGGATTCCCTTCATATGATCGTTCACTTCTCTATGGGAGAAAAGCTGTACTGTTGGCACATCCTCGAACAACTTTAGGAATATGTCTTCATCTACGGCCCCCGCTAAAAGAATCAAATTTATTGTAATAAAACAAACAACGTTAATACGGAAAGTAATTAAAACCAATGTAATGAAACCGATTTATCAAGACAATGTTATAAATATGCCACGTTACAATTATATTTATTTGCAAAAATAAAATAATCATATCTAATATTTTAATAAATGCATAGGTAGAATTACCTCTTACTACAAGATCTACAGTGGTGGTCATATTATTAAAGAAGGTTTGTAAAGTACACATCAAGTATTTATGTGGTTCTAATGTATATATTATATATACATCGGGCTGCACCCGGAAGTGAAATTATTCTTCCAACAGCAAAATGTTACGAAGTTCCTAAATATCGTCTCTTACGGTGATCGGTCAGCTAAACTTGCGTATTTGGCAGGTATTTCCTTTTTATTAAGTGAGCTTAAAAGTTTATAATGGCAGTTTACAGACGTGCTTACACTGCGTGGTAATAAATTGATGCATTTCAGAAGGAAATATTACTGTGGCAAACGCGACTAGTCGAAGAAGATTTACAAATGTTCTCTAATCTTGGCGAGTATAGGAAAGAGAATTATGTCGGTCGAAAGATAATAACTCTTGTTCAACAACACTAAAAGTCGGTCACAGAATCTTTTGCTTGTTACTACCTAAGAAAGAAGATCCCAAGATTGGATAACAAATCCTTTTTTAACGAAAATTGAAACATTTGAGTATGAACGAAAAGGAAAATTTAATGTACTTATCATCTAACGTAAATCTCAAAGTTAAATTTTATTTTATCTCCATCAAGATGCAATTTTTGGTTTTCGATAAAAAAAGCGAGTACCCAGTGCTAAATGAAAAGGCCATCAAAATATTGATGCCGTCCACAATATACTTGTGTGAAAAACCATTTTCATCTATCACGGCTATAAAAAGCAAATATTGTTGCCGATTTGACATAGAAATCAATTTAGGCGTTACAGTGACGTTGGATATTTCAAAACGTATTTTTTCTTAAGTGTGGTGACGGCCCAATAGGGTATATAAGGTTTTTTAAAACTTGTCATAACCTCAGGAGCCTTGAGTGCGTAAAGTATTCCATGGCTTTGTTACTATCACCCCCCGCCGTAAAGGGTGCAGCGCAGTTAATTGTACCCCAACTGCGAATGGTGACTCGGAAGTGTGCCGGACCCGAAAATTTAATCCTAGCGGAACTCGAAAGCACAGCGCCTAACTCTGCCCAGTCAAGCGCAGACCCTCTTACCACTAGGCCACCAAGTTATAGTTACCATAAAACAATTCTAGATATCACTTCCAATAAATGAAAGTATAATGATTATTATAATACTTTATATCTTATACCATATGATGTACAGTACCGATCATGGAAGTTCGGGCAAGCTGACAAATTAGATTAACTGTTTAGGAAAAAATTTTAAAATTATATAATATACATTTCTGTGAGGAATTATTAAAACTAACCTTTTCTGGAAGCCTTTTACCAATTTCCAGGTAGTATTTGTCTATTATAAGACCGTTATCACAAAATACATAATTATGTTGGAAATCCCCAATAATTACAGTGACAATAAAGCTTTATAATAATCCCTAGGAGGGTTAGCTGATTCACTCGTGTTACCTGGAAATATTCGTATATCCTTTATAAAGTATTATAACATTTGTAAACGCAGTAGTTCTGAAGAGATTGTTATTGTGAAAGTATCTGTGGTTGTGCAAGTGAAAAATAAAATAATTTCGGTTTGACTGCTTAAAATGCCCCGTGGAAAGCCTCTAGCTGCTTCAAAACGATCTGCTATTACTACCTTGCATCAGGAAGGGTACGCAGAAAGACGGATTGCGGATAAATTAAAAATAAAAAAATCTACAGTACATGATATTATAGTTCGATTTAGGACAACCGGTGACGTGCAAGATCGTAATCGGCTAGGACCGTCAAGAAAAACGACTCCTGCGGAAGATTTACGAATAAAAATAATTAGTAAGCGCAATAGAAGACTAACAACATCAGAAATTGCTGCAGAATTCAATAATGAGCGAAATTCCAAAGTTTCTGTGAGTACTGTGAAACGTCGGCTGAAAGAGGCTGGGTTGCATAGGCGAGTGGCTTGTCGAAAACCGTTACTCCGAAGAGGAAATAGGCTGAAACGACTGAAATGGGCACAAGCTCATAGAGATTGGCCAGTGGACGATTTTAAAAACGTTTTGTGGACTGACGAATCCAAGTTTGAGGTTTTTGAAATAGACGGAGAGTTTTCGTACGCAGATCAAGAGGGGAAAGAATGTTACGGGAGTGTATAGTTCCTACGGTGAAGCATGGAGGCGGATCTGTAATGGTTTGGGGTTGTTTTTCATTAATCGGAACAGGGGACTTGCTCAAAATTGAGGGCATAATGAAAAAAGAAGAATATCGGAAAATCCTGGAGGAAAATGCCATACCGTCAGGAGTCCGATTAATTGGTCGTGGATTTGAATTTATGCAGGACAATGACCCCAAACATAAATCTAAATTGTGCACAGATTACCTGCAGCAAGAAGAAAATGAAAGCAAAATTAGTGAATCGGTTGCCGAGAATAGTGGCAGCAGTCCTAAAGGCAAAAGGTGGATTTTTCGATGAAAATCGGATTTAAATTATTTGTATTACATTAACTTTTTCTTTTTAATAAATTTGTGTTTGAAAATATGTAAAATCATGTAAGTAAGTATTAAATACATCGCCATTTAATATTTCTCTTATTTTCTTTGACTTCCGTACATTTTTTTGCTTGCCCGAACTTCCATGAACGGTAGTGTATATGTAGCGGAATAAATAGCGGCTGATTGTGACTAAATGGGAGTTCAATTAAAAAGCAATTACAACTACAATTACAATTCGATTCCGTATTTCTGATGTATGTGGTGTACAATGTAGTATGCAACGGAAATACACGAGGCAATCGAAGCTTTGTCATCGGACTACCGTTTACGTGACTACCAGCCGCTACTGAAGGGAGGGGTTGTGTTTAATGGTCCGCAAGATTTTAAATTTTGAGTCACTGGTCCGTGAATTCCAATAAGTTGGTGACCGCCGATTTGAAGCGTCACATATTGAGTTTTTTCAGCAGTAAAAAATAAAATAAGAACATATTGAAAGCTGTTTAAAAAATTCCGCGATTTAGCTACATAGAAATGTTTACGAAAAACTTTCTAGATGAATTTCTTAAGGCAATACGTGACGTGGATATTACACAAAATACTACTCCCGAATTCTTAGTAAATATTCAACAAAATACAAGGAATCGCATTACAGTTTAACTTGTACATAACAACTACGGGACGCAGCCCTTTTGCCCTATTGCATCACCTCTAGTTAAATCTGAAGATTAACTAAACTCTGAGTTAAATGTCAAACTGGCTTAAATATTTTCCGTTGCACCATTTATAAAATAATCTTAGCTTAAGCAAACCTTGGCTTAAGCAAGTGAATACAGGGTTGGTAGTAAGAACATCTAGAGTTTTTATTGCGCATAAGTTTGTTACCAGATTTTTAGTGTGTTTTGAGTTGAGAAGCATACAAATCAGCTCGCACGCCAGTCAATCGATAGTCAATTGCGCCGATTACGCGAGGAAATGATGCTGAGTCATGTTAAGTTCGCCTTACATCATCTTCGTGTCTAGGTATTAATATGTATTCTCCGTACAAGAAAGCGATAGCTACTGAAACTCTCCGTACTATTTTACCGTGGATATGTGCATGCCGCCGTAGTCTGCACAACACTGTAAATGTCCGGCACGTCCGCCACTTGAATAAAATCTAGTGTTATTAATAATTGGTTCCGAAAATATATAAATTTGTGTCAAACGGACATTAACTTATTTCATTCAGTACGAGGTAGGTGCCATAAATTCTCGGCCTGACAGGCTTATACAGGTTCCAGCGTGTTCGAACTCCGCTGCGTCAAAGTCGCACATGTGCGAGGCCTGCACTAGACACATATTACGGCTCGAAGAGTAGTAGTTTTTAGTAGCCAACCAGACAACGTGACTAATGCATGAAAATGTCCCAAGAAACAAAAATTGAGTACCGCGCGGTCATTAAATTTTGGAGTATATTGTCACAGGAGATGACACAATAGTTCTATATTATGAGCCTCTATCCGAAAAGGAATCGATGGAATAGCGGCAACCCGCTGAACCTCGTCCCAAAATGACGAAAGTCGTTCAATCAACAAAAGAGGTGATGGCCATAACATTCTGGGATTATGAGAGGGTATTTTATTCATTAACTTTATAGAGCGCAATACAACTGTCAACAGCACATATTATGCGTCTTTATTGCATGAATTGAGGGGCAATATTCGTGCAAAACGTCGAAGAATTGACAAAAGGTGTTCGATTATTGCACAACACGGCCATACTGTTGCTATTTCACAAGCTGCCATCCGCGAATGTGGCTTTCAAGTATTGGAACATCCACCGTTTAGTCCGGACATGGCTCCAAGTGATTGTTATTTATTTTCTCATTTAAAGAAAGACTTTAGGGGACGTCATTTTAAGGACGAGAGTGAGTTGCAAGCAGCTGTAATCCAACATTTTGAGGGAAAAACTTTAGATTATTTTTACAAGGGTATAGAATTATTAATTCATCGTTGTAATAAATGTATTGAAGTTGGGGGTGATTATATTGAGAAATAAAAATTTGTTATATTTTACCAAGTTTATTTTTTCCATATCAGGCCAAGAATTTATGGCGCCCACTTCGTGCCTATAGTCTGGATATTCTAAATGGGTTTCAATTCTCTGTAACAAAACTAGCACACACTGGAGGATCAACCAAAACCGTTTACGAAAGTTACGATCATCATAAATGTGAAAAAATACCATCTTTTGTACATTTGCCTTCTACATATAACGTCAATTTTTAAAACTTCCTGCTTCATCAATGTCGATATAATACCAGATAATCCAAATAGTTAACCAAATTATGTTTTATAGTAAACAACAATAACCGATAGACATGGAAAAAAAACTATAAACACAACCGGCATTAAACTAATAATTAGAGCAACGCAAACTGCGCTGAAAGCCAGTGGCTGACGCATAGAAGTTTACACAAAATATACACGGCCGGGACAATTCGGTATAAGCGTCAGTATAACTGCGACTCGAAAGCCGATCTGTTGTGTATGCATCTACGCTGTTGTATACTATATCGTAGTTCTACGTTTGTTTTGAAAATGTTTCCTACGTCGCGAAAACGACCAAAGTTGGACACAATAAGATAATTTATTGCAGAAATGCCTGATTTAAAGTGTGATGGCGCTAAAATTCAATGTGTAGTGTGTAAAATAGATTTAATGTGTTGGTCGAAAAGTGATTGTCTACGGCACGTAAATAGTGCAGGGCATGTTTCAAAAAAAATTCCACACGAGATTATGACAAATTTAAATTTAATTTATGTGTTTATTGCATGTAATTTACCATTTCATTTACTAAGGAAGGAAGTATACGTCTCGTTTTGGAGTGAATATTCGGACTTTAAGTTACCAAGTGAGAGAACATTACAGAGTTGTGCCGTCTGCTCGTGAGCATGTCGAGAAAAGAATTAAATCGGAGTTGCAAGATAAAAAACTCTGGTTATGTGTGGACGAAACAACAGATCGTGAAAAACATTCTGTGGTTAATGTAATGGTACGCACAATGGAACCACATCGACCGTCACCCTCAATTTTACTAGCTTTCAGGCGAATACAACAATTCACTCCCGAAGTAATTTCAATGTTAAATACATTGGAAAAGTTTGAACTTTCAACAAATCAACTGTTGATGTTTATGAGTGATGGTGCCGCAAACATGCTTGCTGTAGGTCGATCTCTTAAAAAACATTGTGTTAACTTGTTGCATATTACATGTAAAATTCATACCCTCAGTCTCGTAGCAGATAGTATCAGAAAACGTTATCTCGAGGTAGACGTTCTAATAGCACATACAAAAGCTGTGTTTGTAAAATCCCCAAAACGTATTCGGGAATTTCATAGACTATGCCCCGGTATACCTGAACCACCACAACCTATTCTTACTCGTTGGGGAGCATAGTTAGAGGCTGCATTTTATTATCTTAAATATTTTGAGAATATAAAGAACGTGATTTTAGAATTCGACCCAAAGGAAGCTGCGGCTGTCAAGGTAAGCCGCTTGAAATTTCAGGATAGTCAAGTTAAAACAGATTTGGAAATTATTCAGAACAATTACGTGGGACTAGCGGATGCGATAGAAAAACTACAAAATTCTTCGGTGTCGTTAGTGGAATCTTTGCAAAATAGTGCAACATGTTCACGCACAGCTATGCGCGATACAAGACGCAAGAAATGTTTGTTTTTTTTGAAAGGTTTGAAAGTGTTTTAGACAAAGACTCTGATTTTGGCACATTATGACAAATTTGTGAAGGTGCGTCAACAGAACCGTTAAATTATTTGAAAGATTATTTTACTTACGCAAATATAACGTCACTAGATGTAGAACGTTCGTTTTCGGCATACAAAAACATTTTTTCTTCACGCCGCACTCACTTTGCCGAAACAACTTTGGAAACATATCCAATGTTACAAATATTAAATAGACATTATCCACTTTGTGATTTCACCGAGGACTCTTAAAACGGTAAGTGTTTGAGCACGTATCACATTTAATTTATTTTGTGTAAACTTTTATGCGTCCGCCACTGGCTTTCAGTACAGTTGCGTTGCTCTACTAATAATCTACGACTTATATCAAGCGACTTGTCACTATTTCAATACTTAATTGGTAGTTAAACCGCTGTTTAACAGTTCTCTTCTTTCACGGTCTTCAACCAAGTTTAACTGGCAGTTAACTGAAGGTGGTGCAATTGGGCTTTATCAAGATTAATTATCAGAAATAGTGAATAGTGAATAAAATTTTAAATTCGACGATATTAGATAGCATTAACATTGAACCAATATCAAATCATATGATTTTTTTTCATTAGTTGAATCTTATTTTTAAATAAAATAAGCAAAAAATCTAGTTGCAACTGACCTTCGCTTGAAACATTTTATACAAAAGCAAAACAAATGAAAAACATGATGCAGATTTATAATGCTCATCCAATCAAAATGACCTGCTAAACGATTAAAATATATAAAAAAATGTATAAATAAAACACTTACATGCGGTATTAATCTTTCTTAGCGATCCAACTCGGCTCATAATAGCTTCATGCATCGATCGTTAGTTGATTAAATAAAATAATAAAAAAAGAAAATAAATTAGCTTACAAAAAACATTTACATACGTACAGTAAATGCAGCACCACAAAAGCACGATGGATAATTGAATAAGTGATAAGCGATGATTAACAAAAGTAAATAAGTTTAGCGAAAATGATTCATTTACAAATGAAAATTGTACAGGTTAAAGTTGAATGACACCGTAATGATTGTTATGTAGAATATGTACAAGTACCTATTCCAAACCTGACATTATGATAATGAATAAATATATAAAAACATATTTTTTGTGCGGTACCGGCCCAACGAGCTACATAAACTTTAAAGTTTGTCATAACTAAAGCGTGATAAACAGTTGCATCCGCTGTGTTTACTATGTACGTACAAGGAATCGAGTGGACGTTCGGTTA
Source organism: Dynastes maya (assembly GCA_029619315.2). Lineage (NCBI taxonomy): Eukaryota > Metazoa > Arthropoda > Insecta > Coleoptera > Scarabaeidae > Dynastes > Dynastes maya. The sequence goes on along the minus strand of JAROYE020000010.1, from coordinate 18,737,923 downwards.
TTATCGGTTGATCGGTGTGCGTGTAACCGATCAACCGATAATAACCGAACGTCCACTCAATTCCTTGTATGTATATAGTAAACACAGCGGGTGCAACCGTTTGTCATGCTTTAGTCATAACTGCAGGAGTCGTTAGTGTTAAAAATTACAACACTAGTTTTCGTAATTAGTAAGAAGCTTATGCAAAAAATAATTATATATAACAAATTTTTATGTTAAGTAATAATAGTGATATACAGTGCGATGATTCCTTTTAGTACTGAATTCATACAATAAGACAATGAATTGATCAGTTGATACTCATGCAACAATTTATTGTTCCATATAAAATCTATATTCTAAATGAGTGTCATCAACGAGCATATATACAATTACTTAAGAACTAAGAGGTGCGAATACATCAACGTGCACATTAATTCAGCGGCTTCGTTTTAGTTCTTCTGTTGAACATAACTATCATATTCTTCTTTTGATCCATTGTGACTCTATAGTACGCTATGAATTAGTTCTCTTATGCTATTTAATCCTTCAAACGGGCTATTAGCGTATGTTAATCATAGTTTTAACAAAATAACAAGGATGGTATAAGAAGCGCCCGTGTTTGGAGACAGATGGCGCTTTGTGTCAAAATATACAACACCGACTATAAGTGCCTACTATTCTTTAGCTGACATCTGTCAACATTTCGGAGAGGTTCATCGAGTAGTGTTGTTCTGAGAGCTGTTGAAAGTGAGCAAATTTATGTATCTATGGAATCATGGAAAAAGAACAATACCGGCCCGTGGTTCGATTTTTTTTTTGAATGGGAAAACGTGTGCAGCAATTAAAGAGAACTTGGATACAGTTTATAAGGACCATGCACCTTCGATGACTACCAGCGGATACTAGTCTAATGAATTTAAGCGTGGCCGAACATCCGTCTTTGATGAGGAGCGGCCAGGTCGTCCCATTCAGGTGATTACGGACGATATGATCAATAAAGTCCATGATATCGTGTTAGTAGACCACCAGGTGTAGATTAGAGAGGTTGTTAATATGGCAAGCATCTTAATTGAACGTGTGCAAAACATCCTTCACGAAAAATTCAGAATCACAAAGCTATCCGGGAGATGGCTGCCACGTCTGCTGACGATTGATCAAAAACGGAATCGCGTGAACTTCACAGCAATGTTTGGACATGTTTAAGAATAATACAAGCGAGTTTCTGCGGTGTTAGGTGACTGTGGATGAACCAAAGGTCAGTCTGTAAAATGGGTTTTTTTCGCCGTACTGTGTTGATTTATTGGATCGATTCGAACTCGGTGAACGAAAGGAAAAAGACCTCGTCTAGCGAAGAGAAAAAATCTCTCAACATAACGCCCTACCACACTCATCGGCAATTGCGACAGCAAAACTAGTCCAGTTACGATACGAATTGGTACCCTATCCACCATATTCACCAGATTTGGGCCCGGTGACTTCTTTCTCTTTCCAAACTTGAAAAAATGGTTTAATGAAAAGCGGTTCACGTCAAATGAAGGGGTCATTGCCAAAACAGAGTTCGACAAATCCTATTATTTGAATGGCTTTAAAAAGTTGGAACACCGCTGGGTTAAGTGTATAGAGCTACAAGGACATTACGTCGAGAAATAAATTTACTAAATGGAAAACAATTACGTTGCCTTCCTTAACACAGGTATTTATCATACCATCCTTGTAAATTTCGTTTTATCCTATATCCAGAAGCATCACCTATTCTACAGTTTTTAAAAGATTTATCACTCTACCTTTACTCCATGTACTCTAAGCTTTTGTATGTATCTTTAAATTAGCTTTTCATTTGATCTAGACTTTCAATGACTTGGAATCTACTTACGCAGACCAATTATAGGTTAGTCAAACAAAATGTGATTGGTTGGAAAGAAATTCATGACAAATATTTGACTGACATCACGTTAGTTGATCGATTCTGAATGGTTTGAAATTTACTCTGCGAACAAAACTAATATCTGTGGTTATACCTTGGGATTCGAAAAACGCATCAGCTCACACAAAATACTCTTGGTTAATTGATTACGAAATGATTACGAATGGGCATGATGTGGATAAACAAAACAGAAACTCGAGGAATAAAAAAAAAATCAGAACAACTAGACAGGAGAGAAACTGCTCATTCCTTTGCTATACAAGGCGGGCGACTTGATACATTACAGCCAAACTAAACAAATAAATTAAAATTCCCCCGTAGATAGATCGACTATGTATGTAGCCGAATCCCCTGGTTTTGGTCCTCTCTCTCCATCCCGGAGATTTTATTAAGTAAATATATCTCCAGCCGACAATCCCGGAAAAAATAATTCATTTTCAAATTCAATATAACTTTTTTCACTAAACACGCAGAGAATAACTCTATTTGGTCTTAATAATAATTTTCAAAATTATTTAATCAATCGTTACGTTAGGCTTGCTAGGGAATATGCACATTTCAAGGTTGCATATAGGCAGCAATAACACTTCGCAGTAACGCTAGACCGTCAATCCTAGAACAATATTACAGTCCAGAAAGAAATTTGTAATTTGAAATTATTTATATAAATTAAGTTATATGCAATTTTATTTTGAGAATAATAAATGTTTTAAATAGGCGATTTGGTAAGTTAGTATTAGTCGAAAACTAACAAATGCTATCGGTAACCAATCTGGATAGCTCGACTATGATCATTGATCCTTCTCTAACTTATTGGGTCAGATACGATATGATTTCTAGTCGGAGAAAAGCAGATCAATAGCTTTAGTCAATTGACTTGTTACGATGTATACGATTTGTTCCAACATACTCAGAAGGCCGTAAATTAACCGTCCAGTATCTGTGCAGAATAGAAAAATGATGCCAAGTAGCACATTGCGTAGGTCCCGGAGTATACATTTATAATTTTCCAAGTAATAATAAGAAATATGTTAAATTACCCTTTTATCCATGTTACACCAAAGGTCTTCAAAAAATCTTTTCTAGGGTTGACCGCAAGATTGTATTTTCTTCGAGCAATAACCTTAAAAACCTTTTGAGAAGTTCCAAAGGAATTTACAAAATTTCATGTAAAGATTGGGATCAAGTGTATATTAGGCAGACAAAAAGATCAATCAAAATTAGGTACAAAGAACATTTGGCTCATCTCAAATTCAGAAGGTTTGATAAAAACAAAAATCACTTAATGAATTCAGATTTAGGACCACTAAATTCCAGCCTTTATCCTTTGTTACGTCATGTTTAGTTATTTACAGCTGTAATTTTAACCATGTGCAATGAACCGCTTCATTGTAATACTAGGATTTAATAATTCAACGTCATCCTGACTTCATCAAGATACACTTAAAGTGAAAGTTATAATTTTACGATTTACTTTTAGATTTTAAATTTACATATTGCATAATTTATTTGCTATATAAGGTTAGTTTTTCATTTAGCTTGTTAGTTCAGTCTTGCTGCTGATGATGATAGCTTGGCTATCGAAACGTGCGTCCAGTACTAATTAGGTGTTGTGGTAAGGGTTTTAGTGAACTGTTTCAGTGTTCCAGTGCCACAGTTTTAGAGTACCCGATTTTCCAAGTATGTTGGAATAAACCGGTAGACAAATGGTAATATAGAGTATATAATATCATGCTTTCATTGATATTAAATTAAGGTGTATAATTATTTCTCAAGATTTTCCTGAGAAAACCAACTCTATTTTTTATTGCTTAAATAACACCATTCGCGTTGTTCAAAATTTGGAAACAATGGCCGGAAATTAATGAAATTAAAAGGTTTTGTTCATTTAAAAATAATGACTTTATATAAAGTTTTACACCAAAGGATGTGCTTTTAAAGAGATAAAAAGCAACACAATTCATTTAAAAACTAAATTACCTTCTCGTCTCATGACGAATATCTGTATTGTTATTAAAATGCGGTTCCACTAGAATATTATAACCAGGGATACAATTTCAGGCCACATACTAGTGTAGCATTTTTCACTTGGCATCGGTATTGGCTACAACTGGCCTCCCCGAGCCATAGATTATCTTATGTGAGAACATTTTGTGGGAGACTGAAAGCGTGAACGAGCATACTGATACCGATGCGACATCAAAGAGTTCTGATTCTGAAAACAGTTCAGATTCTGAATAAACATTTCCATTTTTATTTTTCTTTCATTTAAGTATCTTGCTATTTACCTAATATTAATTTTGTTTTGCATTACTTAATTTTATTGACATGAATGTAACCTGTGTTATTACCCATTATTAAATAAATGCTTATCTGATTGAATTTATTTTCTTTGAATTCTTTTATGAAAAATGAATGGATCGCGTTAAATTCGGGGTCGCATTATATTCCATCTAATACGGTAATTAAATCCATTCTTTCAACACAATACTACATGTATTTTTCATCTTAAAAGTTATCGTAGCATCTGTTGCTATCATATACGCACTGACACACATACCGCGTTAGTATGTTCTGTAGTAATGTGAACCGCTAAAATATATGGACATTGTTGCAACGTTTGCCCGCTATGAAAGTATAAGGTGGGAGGTCGCGCGAAACGAATCCATCAGTAATAATTCAATTGCCGTCAGGAGAGGATCGCGCTTGATTCTAGCCATGCATTATACCTGTAGTTTATTTCTTTAATTGATCATCCTTGCCTCTCAACTTTTCTCCTTGGTTATTCTTGATATGTTTTGTTTGTGTGTCGAAATTATACTGTAGAATTTTTCTTTTTAATTATGTTTTTATAAACTAAGAAGTCGTTAAATGGTACTACGGTAGAGGCAGTACTGCAAATGACTTATTGCTTATTTAAACATTTATTATAATAATAAGATAAAGTGAATTTTTACACCTACAAATACGATTCATCTTACCATAAAATTCCATTAATTAGATTTAGAAAGCATGTAAGTATTTGTTATGAGCTTATTATCATTTGAACATTTAATATATTGGATATTTGGAAATGAAAAAATGTAGTCTAGTTAATATATAACGAGAGGTTCTATTTAGTTTTAGAATTTGTTATTTTCCTTTTAAATTAAGGACGTTTTCTTTGCTTGATATACGACAATAGTATTTATTTGGAAATAATCAACGATTAAAGTCCATCAATAGAACAAAAATCAAGCACAAGCGACAACATTATTCGCTATATGTATGGGACTCGCGCCTATAAATGAATCCTTACCTACCCTAGTATGTATGTATGTATGTATGTGTGTATATTATAAACGCAGCACACCGCAATCCCTATCAACGGCCTCGTCCGTATTCCCACCTATGCGTAAAAACACTCAGAGTAGCAAATTTTCATATTTTGTATCTCGGCAGTGGGCAGAAATCGGATCCCTGGTTATATCTTTGCCTAATCGACTTTTTAATTAGTTATTTAGTTTGGCCGCAATTGGAGGGTATCATTTTAAGTCCCTATCCTGAATAAATATTACGTGATAAAATTTCCAGAAAGGTCTCTAACATTAGAGCGGGAGTTGTTATTTATTAAAGTTATTATTTTTCTGATTGAGGTGTGTTATATTTATGTTAAATGAATTTGGTAAAATGTAGAGTATTTAGTCGTGGTGTTCTCTGGTAAATGAAGTAAATCTTACATACTGGTTCTTAAAACAGGTTCATTTAAATTTTCAAAATAATGTTTTTAGTGATAATTTGAAGGCTTTCGGTCTTACCAGTACACTTTTATAGCAGCCTAAAAGCGTATAAACTTAACTGAACATTAATTCTTTCATTCGTGCAAAAAGAGAAGTGTTCATAGCAAGAAGTGAGAAAAACAGGAGCCTTTATACTTCAAAAATTGCTAAAAGGAAGCTGTTAAATTAATAGTTTGATAATTGTGCATCCCGGGAATCGAATAAGAATGAGCAAAATTTCCTGAAAGTATTAAATACTGCTAAAATCAGTAGGTATATATACAAAATGAATTAAGTAATGAATGAAACTCTGATATAACATTGAAAGGTTCTACATTTCCTAAACAGTACTCTAATAATATCTATACACACATTACAATAAAACTATAAAAACAAAAACTCTCAATTTCAATACCAGAATTAGACGCGGAGGGCGTAGTTTGCAATCTCGAAGCGGCAGATGGCGTTCTCTTCATTGCGGTTAAACCTGCCTTCTTTATTGGCACAGCAGGTTTTACCATAACACGGTCCACCTCGTCACAGATAACTGCAAAAAGAAATAACGAATGGTTTACGCACTATAAGCGGAAAACAAAATTTAAGCATATATAAATTGAGCAGATCAGCAGATCAAGCTATAACCGGATCAACAGTATGACATTTGAAATTAGTATTAGTTAACAGAAGAGTAGTGAAAGAAGCATCTGTATTTGTAAAATGTTCTATCCTGATACGTTTTTTGTTTTTGCAAAAGTCTATCAACTTTTGGTTTTTTGAGCATAATTTGGACCAAACTTTTCGGATCGATCTGAAATTTTGATATGTTGCGGAGATAAGTGATTGCTATTGATAAGATATGTTAGCTTGAAATTGCAAAGGCGTGAAGACATTATTTATTTGAAATCGTGAAAAACAGCAACAAAGTCTGATAACACGTGATGTAACAATCAAAGTGAATATTTTTGCCGCATATCCAAGTGAGTCAATGACAGCCTGGGATCTGCGAGCCATAGAATCGATGAGCTTGTCGACGGTCGTCAGAGGAATTTGGCGGCACTCTGCAGATACCCACCAGACGTCTTTCGAGCTCCTCCGACATCGTATCGATAATATTGTGGTCGGGAGATTGCGAGAAAAGTGGAGAAGGACGAACGAACCAAGCCTGGACGTCTCAAAAACGACACTTCGATTCGTTATATTCTCTGGCCCACGGGACGCTCAATTCAGTTGATGCCGTCCGTACCAAAGAGTAGCTAGATGACCGATTTGGTGAGACAGAATTGCCGTGCGAGCTCCTCTAGGATTGCTGCCTGACTACGGCCGGCTACTGCCCCTCTCTGCATTCGCTCATCAAGATTTCTGTTCCCATGAGGTCTCGGCATATGGCCGAACATAAAAACAACTCATTTTAACCGTAAAGTGAAGAAAAGTGCTATTTTCAAAAAATCAACTTTATTTTCGAAAAGTGTTGCAATTTGCAAACATCGCCATACCCCGTGCACATACTTCTTGTCAACTGTCTTGAAAATTTCAGCACGATTGGTCCACTGTAAAAAAAGTTATTCTCGAAAAAACCAACAGCTGATAGATCTTTGGTCACTGCATCACTATCGCTTGATCAAAAACCTGAAAAGTTTTCATCTAAAGAATATTTCTAAAACAATAAATTAATTCTTACGTACATCAGGCGTATACAATTCTGGAAAAAAATCTTACCAAAAGAACAATTCTAGTTTGACAATCCATGTCAATGTCCAAGTTTGCAAATGAATAATGTTCAGACAAATATTTGGCGTTTTTTTTTTAACAGGTAGAAGTAAAAAGAATACAAATTCTTAGTTGCATCTCACTTAATCTCATCTTAAGTTTGTCTTATTTCGGTTTTTCTAGCAAAACGCTTTTCTGGTAAAAAGAATACAGCTTATGATTCAATGATGTGGATATATGGTTACTTTATATAAAAATATTAAAATATATTTTATTATTATTTATTAATTCAATGGTAATTCATTTAATAGATTATACTGACTAGTAGGTTTAATAAAACTGTTTATATTTATTAACATCAGCAAACTATTTAATATTAAATTAAACATACGTATTTATTTCACAGAATATTAAATGTCAAATTTGCAACAGTTGAACTTTGTTGTGGGAATGTAATATTTACACATTTTGGACACCAGAGACTCAAAGCTTTAAGAAGTGCAGTCTTAAATTGCCTACTATGAAACAAGACACTGTATATTTTGAATATTTTACTTTTGCTTCCTTATTCCCAATTTTTATTTTGTAATACGGACACCACGCCGATTGCAACTATAGCTGAATAATAATTAAGGTTCGCAAAGACGGTGCCAGACTACGGGCGTGTAGAGAGGCGGGTGAAATTCCTGTAATACATACGTCGTACGAATAAAATCATTTATTACGCACATACCCAAGAAAGGAGAAAATTTAAAAATCGTGTAAAAATTATTAATTTGCAGATATCTTTTCGGGCACAAACCACAAATGTAAAAAGCGCGGTCAAAACCCTTTTGCGAATTTATAATGGGTTTAATAATTTGAACAGTCGCGCAGCACATCAAATATTTGGATTCACATTTTTATGGTTTGTCAGGGGTATTACCGGCTGACACAGTGTCGTTTCGAAAACAATAAATCTATCAAACAAGGAAGTCTAAAAGACATAAATCTGAATTCCTAACTAGCTCTCCTTGCAAAACACAATGGGGAGCAATTGAAAGTGAAAAGAAAAACGAGTAGAAGAAGAACGTGTAAAGAAGCAGTTCGAGAAAACAAGAATAAGGAAAAACTTGAATTGGGATCAAATGAAAATGAATAAGAGCTTAAAAGAAACAATTATAGAAATCCTTTTGGAAAACCTGAAGAAGTAAATACAAAGAAACAAGGGAAAAAAACTTGTGTTGAAGTGCAAAGAAAACAACGAAAAAGCGAATACCAAAAATGAAGATCAGCATTCAACATGAAAAAATTCATTGTCCAGCACGCGATGAAGAATATGCTGATCCTCTAGAAGAAGACTGGATCCAATGTTGTTCCTGTAAAAACAAAACATTTTTGCTTTTGACAACACTAAGTTAATGTTAATTTTTTTGTTTATTACAAGTTTGTACGAATTTTCATACGTAAATAAATCTTTTATTAAAGTTTAAACTGTTAGTGCTTGTTTTAAAAATGTGCAAACTTTTACCCCACGTCATTCGAAGTTTTGTCCCGCCTACGAAGTGAGGTGTTGCACCTTTTTTTGGAAAAAAATATACCTCCAGCTGTATTTAAGAAACTATCAAAAAACTAATGCCAATTGAAAAGTAAGATCTTGAAGTAAGTAGTTTATGAATCTGAACAATTTTCAGGTCGTAGTTAGGGTTCTAACTTAAGTCAAACATTAAGTGCGATCCTTTGCCCCACTCTACTACAAAATAAAACAGATTTGGCTAAAGACAAGACTTATAATGGCTCTCCTACAGATACGCTTATTTGTTTCAAAGACCATTACAATTACGTAAACATTACGTCATTACGTGTCGAACAGTCGTTTTGCTTATATAAAAATATTTTTTCACAGCGCCGGACAAGGCTCAAGGAAACGACAGTGGAAACATATGCCATGATTCGGATGTTTACTTGAGCACATTCAGAATTTTAATATTTGAAGTTATTCTCTATATGTATTATGTTAATTTGTTAATTATAAATTCTTACTTAAACAATGTTACGCATTTCCCAGTCCGACGCCTATGATCAAGAACCGTGATTTGCGAATCTTAATAATAACTTTGTTATGCAATCTTTTTCGATATATTTTGAAGCAAAATTACCATAAAAAAATGTTGAATTGTTATTTTGCTTATAAAATTTCAAAAGCGAAAAATAACACGGCAACATTTGTGAGCAATTGAAGTTTTTGATCTGAACTGCATGTCAATTTTATTTATGAAAACTTTGAATAGTAAAAACAGTCACGTATGGATATAGAAAATGTTATATGAATTTAAAATTTGATGCGGAATTTTAAAATGTAATAATATAGGCTGCTCCATTTAAAATAAGCCAGTTAATGCCCACTTTCGTTATAACCGGAAGTGAGAGAGTGAGTTGGTCCTACTCGTGTTAGTAATAAATATATCGAATTTTCAGATTCCTCCAATTCAAACTTGCCAGATATTGATAATTGCAGTTCCCGTATAAAATTAGAAGAACTGTTAGTTATAAGTAGGGAAAATTGAAAGAGACCATAAGTGTTATAAATATAATAAATTTATGTTTTATATGTTTGTTATGCAAATTGTCATTTATTTAAATCACTTACGCATTCATTTCTCCTTGAACATCAACTTTTCACACAGTGCGAAATCCTTTTATAACTAGTATGAACGAAACAATTCATTTAACACAGTACCTCATTTCCTATTCTATTACGTGTAATTGCTATTATTTTACACATATCCCTTTTCAATACGCACAAAAACGTTATTCTACATACATGGATTCTATAACGCTTACATTCTACGTTCGACGACGCCGTAGGCAGCAGTTCACCAGCATTCTTCACTTCGTCAAACCTCGCAAGCAAATTCGGTAATCTGGAGGCGGGAACCAGGTTTCTTTTTTGTATATCCACCCTCAGCTTTTCGCCGACGTGTTTGTAGAGATCGACCAACGTTGAAAATGCTGTATCACGCACAGTTGCCGTCGGGTCCGACAGAAGTTTCACGATGTGAGGGATGAATTTGCTCAACGTTACCGTCTGAGCACCGTGCCTACAAAAAACACAATGGATAATGATATAAATAACACAAATACGAAGTAGTAATGTAAGATATGACTCAATATTATGATGTGCTAATTGTGTATATTAACACGAGTGTTACGAATTATATAATTTGAAGTAAATATTAAAATGTTCCACCGTTCGTTTTGAATAGTCCTTTTCTTTTGCATTCAGTGATAGAATCAAAACGATCATAAAATGAGTAGTATGACAATGTAATCCTTGTAATCAAAAGAACAGGTGCAACTGTCACTTTACTGTCGTTTTACTGTTTGTTGACAAGAGTGCGCTTTGTAACGTTACAAGCAAATTTTCGCAACATGACGTAATGATTATGTTTTCAATTTGTGTTAAAAACGTATTCAAGTAATTACAGCTAACCCTAATCGCGTGGCGGTATGTTTATATATCAATAGAAAACAATCAACCTGTTCACCAATTCACGTAAAAATAAGAGTATTCCATCTCTTTGAAAATGACAAGGTAGCATAACGTAACCATATCAGTATGTCAGTCGCGAAAATGTGCTTTATATCAGTTTTCATCTTACCTAAATTAGTTTCAAAATTTGTTCGGAAATTATATGGCATTAACTTTATGATTCAATCGAACAAATCACCAAAATTTCATGTTTCAAACGGGAAAGGGTATTACCGATTATGATCAATATGATCATGGTCACTTTACAGGTAGCCAATGTACACTACCGGCCATTAAAGTTAGGACAACTATTAGAATTTTAAAAGATGAATTTTTTTCAATATTCAATACCTTTAGTATTACTGTAAAAACTTCTACAACAAAGTTGGGATAGCAATAAACTATTTAAGACGGAAATTCTCATTAGAATAAATGTTATAGAGAGAAATTTCAATTTATCCTAATAGTAGGTAATAAAATCATTAGAAACGATATTTAATGAATGACTTGTACAGAGGCGGATTATCCGTAAGGCAAACTAGGCACGTGCCTAGCGGCCCCGGACCTCAGGGGGCCCCCGGCCCATTTAAGGTTATATACCTAATATAGATTTATTTTTACAATAAAATTATTTAGGTAAGTACAAATTTCAAAAGTCTAATAATTTTCTTGGGCCCCCTCCTAGATTTTTGAAAATAAGCGTATTTTATCAGTTAATTTTTAAAATTCTAACTGCCCTTAATTATTTTTTTAAGAAAAAGTAGTTAACGAATTACTGGCTCATTATTAACTTCTTTTGTATTTAATAGTAAAAAGTTTATTCCAAATAGTTATAAACTATAATAACTATAAAGCGCTATTCCAAATAGTTATAAACTATAAATAATTCTAACTATAGTATTCACTATTCCAAATAGTTATAGCGATATACGTAAGAAAGTAGATATTAGTAAGCTACCTTATTTGACAATAAGACATGTGTTTATAAAGGTAAGTTTTATTATTACTACTAAACAGTAAACTTATTTAAATACCTACTCAAGCATAAAATAAACTGACTTAAAATTTGAGAGTTGTGTCCATTAGAGGCCAAGCCTTGCAATTTTAGTAACCGAATAAATGACGTCCTAATACATGCTGAAGTAGTGGCCTTACAATTTCAAACTTTTCAAACTGCAAAACCTTATGCTGTTCTATTAATTAAATTTATAATATTATTACTTTTTACAGAAATAAAACGCCATTATCTCAGTGGAGCAGAAAAAAGAAAATTGCACGAAAAAAAAGTGAAAGAATCTGTCTTTATTGGGATTTTTTGAAAAAGAAAACACTGCTTTAGCAGCTTCAAATGTTCAAACGGGTTCACCAACCGAACACGAAGATGAAGTCATTGAAATTGATTCCAGTCGACATTGACCCATATCTAATGATTCTGGCAGCGATAAACAAGAACCAACAACATCCTACAGTAAATACGAAATATTTAGTAATGATCCTGCTGAATGGAGTAAGTCCGAAAAAGTTTTGCGATATTTGATCGAAAAAGGTAATTTCGAACAAAACATTGATTTTGAAAATAAGGAAATGATTAAAGTTACTTTACAAGTTAGCGGATCGACGCAAAGATTTATTTCAAAATCAATGTTTAAGCACAAATTGTTAAATGGTGAAGAAGTAGATCGTTTTTGGGAAATATTTTTCCCGAAAACAAATAAAGTTTACTGCGGACCCTGTAAGTTATTTTTGCTTGAAGAAAATCAGAATCAATTTACCGCGGGTATCAATGACTGGAAAAATGCCACAGCGAGAGTCGTATCTCATGAAAATAGTGCTTCTCATACCAAGGCGTGTTTTAACTGGATGGCTAGATCAAAAAAACAGTGGACTGGCATTAAGAAGCAAAGACGAAATTTTTGGATCAATACACAATGGGAATTATTTAGGCATATTGGAACTACTAGCAAAATATGACGGGTTTCTAGCAGATCATATTGAAAAAACTAAAAATATTGGATGGAAAAATATCTTATCTGTCTTCGACAATTTGCGATGAATTTATTCAATTATTAGGCGATCATGTTACTAATTTAATTTTACAAGAAGTAAAAGAATCAAAATATTTTGGAATAATAGTTGATTCTACACCTGATTTGCAACATGTTGATCAACTTACTTTTGTAATTAGATATGTGAATTCACAAACACTTGAAGTGTCAGAAAGTTTTTTAAAATTATTGCCTCTAAAAAGCCACAAAGGGATTGATCTGGCTCGAGAAATTGTGCAATATTTAATTGAGTGCAATCTTAACATTCAAAATTGCCGTTCGCAAAGTTACCGACAATGCAGCTAATATGTCTGGAAAATATCAAGGTGTCCAAAGTATGATAAAAGAAATAAAGAAATTTGCAGAATTTGTACCGTGTAGTGCTCATTCTCTGAATCTTGTTGGACAGACAGCAGCTAGTGTATGTGTAGAAGCTATATCTTTTTTTGGGATTGTACAAACATTGTACAATTTCTTGTCAGGTTCCACATACAGGTGGAATTTGCTAAAAGAAGAAATTAATACAAGAATCATTAAATTCTAATGCAAATGAAATCTCTGTCTGACACAAGATGGTCAGCGAGATATGATGCCTTAAAGTCATTAAAATAAAATTATCATGAAATTTTAATAACCTTAAAAAATTATCTCAAGATACTGACCAAAGTTACGATATACGAAATAAAGCAACAAATATTATGAATAAACTATGTGAATTTGAAACATGTATCCTTAGTTTATTTTGGTACGATGTTTTAGAGAAAACAAACAAAATAAATTTGACATTTCAAAAAGAAGGTCTTATTTTAAAAGAAGTTGTAGATCAAATTACCTCTTTAACAGAATACCTAAAAACGATTCGTGAAAATTTTGACCAGTATGAAGAAGAAGCGAAACTTATTTTGAAAGTTCCGACTGAATTTGAGTTTGAAGTTTCTTATAAAAAAGAAAATACACGCCAAATTAAGAAAAAAGTATTCCACGGTGATTCCTCCTATTCAGAAAACTTTTCTCCAAAACAAACATTTAGGGCAGAGGTATTTTTAGTAATATGTAAGAGCATAATTTCTGAAATGGAAAGAAGGTCTTGTTATAAAGAATTGCAAGTATATTTTTGTTTATTTTCGATTATGAAAAGACAAATTTTAATGACAAACGATCCGCAGCTCAACGGTTTCTTAAAAAATATCCGTTAGATTTGGAAAGTGCATTAGAAAACGGAATAATACATTTTCATGAACATCTGACAATAAATGAACAGAGCTTAAAAAATTGCAACAGCCAAGAAACATTTAAAAGTGTTAAAGAAGTATTAAAGTCAAACCTCTATCCTAATGTAGCTATAGCATTTAGAATATATTTAACTTTAGCTTGCGGAGTTTGTGAAGGAGAAAGAACATTCTCAAAACTGGCGGTAATAAAAAACCAAAAAAGAAGCATCATGAACCACAATCGGCTTTAAGCTTGTTATGCATAGAGCATGAATTCGTACAAAAAATAGATTTTAAAAAAATTGTGCTATAGAGCCCTAATGTATAGACTTCATTAAATATTTTTATTAAGACAAACAACAGAGAGTATCGGCACACTCCTCACCACACAACACAGATTTATTCGGTAACCCGGTTGAAAATGGGGGCCCAGTGAGCCTTTGAAACAGCTGTTCCGAATTAATTAATAACATTTTGTGTGGTGAGGAGTGTGCCGATACTCTCTGTTGTTTGTCATACTACCCCACAGTCCTTGCTACCATTATTGATTTTTATTAAGAATAAAAATTTATTTATTTTAATTTTTACTAGGTTTTACAGATATTACATATTTATAAAACAATGTTTTTATTAGGAATGTAAAGTTTTGTTTAAATATTTTTATTGAATATAAATTTGTTTACAATTTTTTTGTTTATTGTTATATTATTAAACATTATTTGCAAATATATGTTTTTATAAAAAATTTAAATTTTCATTTTACCTACTTGTTTTGAAATTGCTTATTTTACAATTTGCGATAAAAGATGGAGAGGGGCTCCGTTATTACTTGTGCCTAGGGGCCCCGAAGGCTCTTAATCCGCCACTGGACTTATAAACAGTTTACAAAGGTGTGAATCATTCTTTTAGTAAACCAATTTCGATACAGATGTTCGGTTGCAGGTTGTGGAATATTTAAAAAATGCCGAAAGGAAAGCATATAACTGTAGAAAAACGATCGGTTATTCTCATATTACACGAGGAAGGAAATTCCGTGCGTGTGATTGCGGAAAAATTGCAGGTTACAAAATCAACTGTGCATTATACTATTCACCGATACCGAACCACCGGGATATTAAAAGACCGTAATCGCCCAGGTCGGTCAAGAATGACAATGCATGCGGAAGATCGACGCCTTACAGTGCTAAACAAACGAATCAGGCGATTGACGGCACCCGAAATCGCAGTAGAAATCAACAGAGGACGCGAACGACCGATTTCTATAACCACCATTAACCGTTGGGGTAAGAAAACCGTGAAACGACTACAGTGGGCCAAAGATTATAGGAATTGGGCAGAAGGAAATTGGAGAAATGTTCTTAAACGACTACCAGATGGCGCTATTAGACATTACTATTTTCGTAAAATTTGACGTTTATTATTGTTGAAGCAGAAATCGGCTTAGTTTGTTTACAGTGAGCGTTTAAAAAAAGCAATTTTGTGAAAAAATGGAAATTTCGCGTGAAGGTTTTTGTTGGATAGTAGCCACAGTCACCGAGTCACCAATCCCCCAAACGATGGAAATAACCCAAAAAACAATTCGAACAATAAATAACAATAATTAACGTTTTTAGAATTGAGATTTGACAGTTTGGCAATTGTTATGATTATGTTGCCTAACAACGAGATCCTTGGACCAACCTTGTTGCCACAGAAAACAATTTAGTGCTTTTTCTAAGCCAACCTTGCACAACAGAGCAAAACAAATTACCAAAACCTTTATTGCTGGATCGGATTCGTCTTTTGAGGACCTTTCCAAAAACGCAGAAATATACAGGACGTTCTGCTTAAGATAACAAAGTTGACGTCATTTTCGGTGACATCGGAAATGTAGTTAAACTATCGATAACACCAAAAATTTATTCACCAAATTAAATCTACACGCTTACTAAAAATTAAGAAAACATGAAATTGTAATTGTAAGTAGCTTGAAAATTATTCTAATTGTAAGGCCTGGTGTTTACCAGGTACTTAGTAATACTCTGTCAACTTTAACATACGGTTAAATTCATTATCGATAGCACTTTGTCCAGCAAATTAATAAAAAGCCAAGCCCAACTAATATAAAACAAACAAACAAACAATGAAGAATTGCATTAAAATATCTAATGACTTACTTACACTATTTTTAAGTTACGTTGAAATAATTGGTATTTTGCTCTCCAGTCAGTGAAGTCTCTTTTCTTTTATATTTCTGATATAAAATCATATCTGCTATTTATTTTTATCTAAGGAAATGAAATACATTCTTTTTTACTAAGATTTCGATAGAAACAAAATACTAGTGAATAATTTTACAATACTTTAAGCTAAGGGTTTTATTAATGTAAAAATATGATACATTAACTTCTAATGGCATATAAAACAACTTTAATTTATGCTATTTTTGTATTACTCTTAAATAACAGATACTTTACTCCTGACACAATTTTCTCACTTTTTAATCACCCTATAGATTAAATCAGTATTTTGATCGTAATAAATGGCTTTTGAAAATAAGCAACACTTTTTATAAAGGATGATCTTTTCAATAAAAACGAAAAATAAAAAGTTTATAAGTATAGTTATATAGTCCGATATACGAGCATTATTGTCACGTGCATTTTTTTTTCTTCAAACGTCGCGTCGTTCAAACGACATTGCAAACAAAAATTGCCCGCACCGCTTGACGTAATTAACATTAGTTGACTTTCTTAATTTACTCACTCGTTAAGCGTGTTAACCAGACATCTGAGTACCTCTTCTCTGATTTTGGCGTTTCGATGCGAAAAACTCGGTGTCAATTTCTCAAGGAGATTCTGCGGCGTCAGCACTTCCCGTTCCAAAATCTTCAGTATAAGAAGTTGTGCTTTTTCGCGTACCGTGTCTTTGGCATCACCCAGCCTGTCGACCACCGCCGGTAAAACTGTCTGTAGGTACGGCCTAAAATCGTGTCCTAGTCGATTTACCAATTCCGTCATCACCTCGATCCCATTGCTCGATACCTATAACAATGACGAGCAACGATAAAAACAAAGGAATATAGGAACTGTGTACTCGGTGTCTCAAAACGAACAAATTTGCGGATCATTTTTTATCCCTATATCGTAGGTGTAAAGGATTGCAATTTAATTAAACACGTGAACAAATTAAACGATTAATTCATTAGTAACGCCTGTCGATGAACTCATATTCACAATTCATGTGCTTTAAACAATATTCAAGTCTTAATCTATGGTTAAACCCTTATACTACGTATGTACATACATACATTCATAAAAAGTACACATGAAATTTCATTTATTTTAAATTAGGTGGAAGTATCAATGTACCAGTTAGGTCTTTGTGTTTTCCCCAATATTTAGTTGGGTAGTAGTTGAAATCTTGACTTTCAAATCTGTGTGGAGAACTATTGATCTAAATATGGAAACAATTTGGTTTTGTAAAAACATGCAATGAAGAGTATAGACCTAGATAACAAAACAAAAACATCTCGAAGTTGAGATACGGTTTCAAATAATCTTTATTTTGAGAAAAAAATTATTTGCTTTAAATATTCAATATGTGATTGTAGAAAGGAATATAAAAAACAACAGAGAACCTGTTATAAATATCGCGAAAGCGTTCGTGCGGTCAAATTGTTAAATGAGTTACAAATCAGTTTTAGTTCGTACATGCGTAGATTAATCCAAATTAACATCTGATCAAACTCACAAGTCGGCTGCAGAAACAAACCTATA
Source organism: Dynastes maya (assembly GCA_029619315.2). NCBI lineage: Eukaryota > Metazoa > Arthropoda > Insecta > Coleoptera > Scarabaeidae > Dynastes > Dynastes maya. The sequence goes on along the minus strand of JAROYE020000010.1, from coordinate 18,720,027 downwards.
AAATTGTTACCTTTTAACAAGATAGAAGACATAGGCAAAGAAAAATTTCGCGTTGATAAAGTTAATAGAGGAGAATCAACTGCGGGACAACTTTACCAGTGAAACATAGATTTTTTTTATTTCGGAACAATGTGTTTCTAACAATAAGGGCTTTTGCTATCAAACAACACCCTTTACCACGTAATACAATTAAATTTACACCGCAATAATGTAACTCTCTTAATTTTAATTGGTTGTGCAAATGAACACGAGGGAAGTAATAAGCAGCAGTGAAAACGTACTGCTTACGACCTACGTACTTCCAAATTTATTAAATGCAAAAGTACGTTCCTAAGGATGAATAAGGCGTATTTTGTACTGTTTTTGTGTTACTGGTCATTAATTACATTTTGGAACTTAATGTTAGCTACTAGGAGGAGGATTAATCATTATAGCAATACTCTAAAGTAACATTATCAGTTTATTTTGCGATTTTCCCATTATAGCGTAAGTATTTATTTTTGAAACTGTTAAAGTGACTTATTGCTAGTTAACATCTATACGTACTACGGGAAGTCACACTACAAAAAGGAACTAGAACAACTCCTGAAGTTATGGAATGAAATAAATGAAGACGATAAGTGCCAAAAAAGTTATTTCTGAACAGACGAGTTTTTAAATCATGTTAGTAAAAGATCAAACAATTAGATAAGTAAGCAAGAGATCGATGACGATGACTCCACAGCTGACATAGAGGAGCCTACTACCCATACCGAAGACTACATTACTGGTGTAACTCAGTGGTTCCCTAAATCAAGAGTTGTACGAACAGGGAAAGAAAATATAATTATACAGATACCCGGGGTAAAACGATTAGTGAAAGATTTCAGAACACCTATTGAATATTGGAGAAATTACATTAGTGATAAAATGATTGCAGATACCACAGAATGTACTAATTCAAACATCTGTAAACCATACAGAAAAATACAAAGTGAAAGAAATAACGACTACTAAAGAAAAGGCTTTCCTTGGTTTCGTTACATCTTGCTGGTGTGATGAAAGCAAACCGGCAGATCTTTTGGGCAACTACTGGAGCATGTGTTGATATTTTTAGAGCAACAATGGCGTTAGATCGATTGAGATTTTTAATAGAGTCTTCGGTTCGATAACAGTGGAAGTAGAAGCGAAAGATTGCAGATAAGCTTGCACCAATACGATAAATTGATGGAAAGCTAGAATCGTTTTGGGAAAAATGCAGTTTTCGGCAATTCATACCAAATAAACTTGCCAAATACGGCATCAAGATATTCGAGTTAGTAAATGTGAGAACATTTTACGTCCTTTGATAGAAGCTTTCTTGTTTTGCAGTGTGTCATTCGTTTGAGACGTTTCACTGTTTATAGAGCCAGGCTTCTTCAAGAACTTTCTGTAGACTCTACAGGAAGATCCTGAAGTTAGTGTCCATAGGTATATTTACATTTGTTATTTTGCTTTTAGTTATCTTTGTAATGAAACATTTTAAGCACCTTTTTGTACTGTTTAAATTGTCAAATATACAGTCCCTGGCCATATTACTTGAAACATGTCATAAATCAACCCTTTTACCTGGAAATTCCCATCCTATTATAGTGATATTCTTTTGCTTTGAATCCGATCGTTTATAGGGGGACTAGATTATTGGATCAATAAATAAAAATACCAGAGAAATGATATTTAGAAGAGTAAAGTACGTATATATAAATATTTCAGTTATCAACTTACATTTAGCGAGTTCACAGTTCAGAGATTGTATCGATATTTTTAAAAATATTTCGTCATAACCGTATAGAAGCTAAGTTGTGGAGTATCGTTAAGTGTTTTGTGTTGATATATCGTTATTGCAAAGGTAAAATTGTTATTCTATCTCTCTCCTAATAATTAATTATTTGGAATTTGAAAAAAATTGAAATATTTGGCGTTTTTTTGTAGAAAATGCCCAGGAGAGATTTAACAAGTGAACAAAAAGCCGCTATACAAGCTCTTCTACAATCAAACAAACATTCACAACGAGAAATTGCAAAATTACAGAAAGTATCTCCTTCTTGTGTATCGCGTTTAGCTAGAAACTTAAACGAAAGAGCTAGCACATCGACACAAAGACGGGTAAAGTGCGGTCGGAAAAGAAAAACTTCGAAAAGATCTGACCGTGAAATTGTTCATCAGGCTTTGAGCAATAGATTTGCTACCATTAAAATGATTCAAAAAAATTTACAAGAGATAGGAATAGAGATTTCGAGCAGAACTGTCAGGCACCGATTGCGCGAAAATCGCCTAATGGGCCAAAGACCTGTAAAAACGCCGCGTTTAACAGAAAAAATGAAATCTCCTCGTCTCAATTTTGCAAGAGAATATCGACATTTCACAGACGATAATTGGAAAAAGGTGAATAACTTAACAACATGATTTTTACTGAATTAATGTTTGCATTATTTAATAGATTTTCTTTAGTGACGAGTGCTCGCTCTGTGTGTTAGTGCAGCGAACACAATTTGTTCGTAGACGACCTGGCGAACGTCTCACAGAGTCCACGGTTCTTCGAACTGTAAAACACCCTCCGCAGGTAATGATTTGGGGAGTGATTAGTGGAGACGGACCCGGCTCTGTGTATTTTGTAGAAGGTACAATGCGTCAAGAGCAGTACATAAATGTGTTAAAAAACACATTATTACCGTATTTTAAGCCAGGACGTCGCATACCGACAGGGCGTATATTTACATATACCTCTTTTACGTTGGCCCGGAAATTCACCGGACCTCAGTCCCCTCGAGAACGTATGGAATCGACTAAAAAGTAAGGTATATGAAAGAGAAAACCCTACAAAGGAAATATTAATGAAGAAAATAAAGGATGTATGGGAGAACGATGAAGATATAAAAGAGACAATCATATCTTGCATTGAAAGTATGCCCCGAAGAATTAAGGGTGTCATTAAAAATCATGGGTTATGGACTAAATATTAATTACTTATTTAATATTTGCATATGTTACATATTTTTACAATATATTTTACAAATAAAAAATATAATACATGTATAGTTTATATTTTATTATGAAGAAACTACAAAATATTGAGTGTTTCAAGTAATTTGGCCAGGGACTGTAGGTCCATTCTTTAATCTTTAATTTAAGTCAAAAACAAAAGCAATATATTTTTCGAGTAAGCGAAGTGACAAAACACACGTTATCATCACAACAAGTAAATCGAAAATAAAGACAGTTCTTGTTGGCACGCCTTTTTTTCTATTTCTGTGTTCTTCGGTATTTACATGTTTGTTACAGTCCGCCTTGTCCCAGTACATCAAAAGTTTCTTGCACACTATACAAACTATTTTAGCACCGTCGTAGAAGAAATCCGGAAAGTCACAGATAAACTTATTTACTGTGCCGGCAAAGGGTCGTTTTTCAGCCTTGTTCGCATTACATATTTTAAATTAATAATTATATTTGTAACGAATAACACGTAACACAAAACACAATGCACGCTCTCGTTTCCTAAACTGAACGCAAAATAAACAAGCGGACGCTGACAAAGCCAGAATCAATTTTTGCGCACAGCCCACTACTCCGGTGGAACGTCTATGTATCGCAGCGACGCTTACCTCGCTCTACTCATCTGTAATAATCTGCTTTTTAGTGGATGATATGCTCGTGGAAAATTCCGAATTGGTTACTTGATATCCCGTTGCATACAGGCCCCAACTTTAACTCAACATGTATCCCTTTTCGTTATTTTGTGCATTTAAGCTAAGAATACTCAATTATTTTTTTTATACACTGACTCAATAAGGTCTCCATACACTTGTCACCATTTTGATTTGAGTACTTAAAAAAACAGTGCTATCCTATTGATTGCAGAAAATTGTTGGTGAACAGTATATTAGAATACAAATGAACAAGATAAGATAAAAAGATAATGTTTTTCGCCTTACAACAAGAATGGAACTCTATTGATCCACAGTAACGAACAAATTAGATGAAAGTATGAAGAGACGCATGTTAGCAGTTATAAAAGCAAAGAGTGGATCAACAAGTTACTAAACTTTGTAAATGGAGTTACTATTCTAATAATAATTCCGGATTTGCTAAGTGTATGGAGATTTTTTTGAGATTGGAATTGTACCTACTTTTGTTCTTTTTTTTAATGTAATGTTACTTGTAAAATAAAACATTATCTTTTTATGTTATTTTGTTCATTTGTATTCTAATAAACTGTTCACTAACAATTTTCTGCAATAAATACGATTGCACTGTTTTTTTATGCACTCAAATTAAAATGGTGACAGGTGTAATCTTTTACTTATGACAGAATTTACAAATAGCAAAATAATTTATGTTGCAGATTGTACCGCGTAATGAGCATTTTAAATAATACGAAGTCCGAACGCTTGAGTCACACTACCATTTAAGGTGGCCATATTAAAATACAAGGCATACTTTTACTGCTCCATATATGCGTACATCGAGAACCTTATAAAACCAATAAGCAGATGTTTTTACCGATAACCGTGAATCCCTCTTTAACCGAAGGTCGAATACATCGAGTGGCCTATAAGACATATTGCTGTTTCGTACGAATAAAGTATTTGAGTTGTATTGCTTCTTAGTTATAATTAGAGCGGGCCAAGAGCGCCACGCGCCAGGTTCGCAATCAGGCTGCCGGGCGCATATATGTATGTAAACATAGGTAATTTAAATATGTAATTATTAGGACGAGGACCAAAATCACTGTCTATTACGTCGTGAAGACGCGCAAATATACACCTGCAGTTTGGGTGTTCGTTGATAAATAGGGCGTTGTTCACAGTGGGCCACTACAAAAAAAAAGTTCATTCACCGACGGCTACGAACTAACAGCGCGCTTATTCATTTACGGATGACGCGCTCTATTCATCAACAAATGACGAGTCTGCAGATGTTACGTTTGCACCACTTCGTGGCATACTAGAAACAAGCGTCGGTGTGCTCGCTTTAGTGATTATGTCTAACGTAACTATTAAAAATAAACGGCCATTACCTACGAAAGTTAATAAATTTCTTAGTGAATTTGTGGATTTACACTACAATGGGAGTACAATTTTCTGTAAAGTTTGTAAAAAGAAACTACTGTGCTGGAGCTAACGTGATTGTGAAAGACATATAAATAGCGCACACCACAGAAATAAAAGAAATGGTGTGTCACAACAACGTCAATTTCAATTAGAATTGCTTTTAACGTTTATGGTATGTGGTCTACCACTTCCTATACTTGATAAAAAAGCATTTCGAAAATTCTGGGGTACATACAATACCGAGTGGATACTACCATCTCGGACAGCGTTACGGAGAGATATTCCACGAATACGTGAGGACAAAATCGAATTAAAGCCGAATTAAAAGATAAACAGCTGTGGCTATGTCTTGATGAGACGACAGATTGCAAAAAAAATTCTATTTTGAATATAATAGTGCGCGTATTAGATCCTATTAAACCAAATTTTGCAATTCTATTAGCCAGCAGAAGATTAAAACAGTGTACTAGAAAAGCAATTACGGCCGTAGTTCTCGAAACGTTACAAAAATTTCAAGTGTCAACCAGTCAACTGTTGTTGTTCATGAGCGATGGTGCAGCAACAATGTGTAGTGTAGGCCGTTCCCTTAAAGAAAGTGTGAAGGACTTTTATATGTTACGTGTAAAGTCCCTGCTTTACATCTTGTGGCACAAACTATTCGAGAGTGTTACCCGGAGGTGGATGCATTAATAGCAAACACAAAAAAAGTGTTTCTCAAAAGTCCTAAGAGGACTAGGGCATTCCACAGGTTATGCCCTGGTATTCGAGAACCACCACAGCCCATTCTTACGCGTTGGGGAACGTGGTTAAAAGCCGCTTTTTATTATAATGAACATTTTCAAGAAGTCAAATCCGTTATTTTGCAATTCGTCCCTGCCGAAGCTAGAGCTATTAGGATGAGCCAGAAGGGATTTCTCGATATTTCTGTTGAAACACATCTAAAGAATATTAGCAACAATTACAAAGGGTTAGTAGACGCGATAGAAAATTTGCAAAATTCTGGATTGACGTTGGTAGAATCAGTGCAAGTCGCGGACGAAGTTAGTACATTGTTACACAGTATAAACGATGCAACAAGTGGACGAGTTTTAGCTAGGTTCGATAGTGTTTTAAAAAAGAATCCGGACTACACGAGATTAAGACAAATGTGCGATGGGGCATCTGCAGATGCCTTGACTAAGTCTAAAGATTATTTTAATTACGCCTGTCTTACTTCGGTAGACGTGGAACGGTCGTTTTCGAAATATAAGAACATTTTTTCGTCTCGGCGAACATCCTTCACCGAGGCAAATGTGGAAACTTATCTGATGGTGCAACTTTTTAAACAAGCCTATCCGCATTATTAAGAAGGATAGAATTTATTTATTATATCTTTATTTACAGTTACATTATTAAGTACAACAGAATAAAAAAAGCGTTCAGTTTCTCAGTTATTTCCTTATTACATCCCATTTACAACGCATACCGTTTTCAATCAAATAAAAAATCATTATGAAAATAAAAACACCTCAGCGTGTACATATACAATATATATATATCCGCTCTAATTACTAAACATTATTATTGCGTCAGCTTTTATTTTTTTACTCTTGTGTATTAATTTCGAAATATCACATATCTGCTGTGACTCACATATACGCTATTTACAATAAGCGGCCGTTGCGCCTGATTCCGATTCTGTTGGATGGCGCAATTTGGCCCGCTCTAGTTATAATGTTTATACCTGTGCATTATTGTTTTATTGAGAGTGCATTGGCTTGATGCTTACAAGATCTCTTCATTTTCTGAAAGAGAATTGCTTTCATTTGTTAAAAATAATGTGCATTTCCTTTTGCGCAAATCCAACATGTGTTTACTATGATCATATTTTTACTACTGCTGTAACAATTCAAAACATCAATTTCCAGCTTAATTTGAAAACTTGGAAAACATTTAACTGTAACAAAAGGATTCTATTTCATTTCCTCTAGATTTAAAATGATAGGTGTCTTTAGGGACATGCAGCGGAGATTAACATTTACATATTGCATGTCCCTATCGATTGCAGAAGGTTAATTTAAACGATGCTAACTGCAATACTTGACAACCAGCTACCATATTTATGTTTACAATCAAAAGTTAAGATAATTTTCCATTGGAAATACATTAACTTGTTAATCAATTATTACTTCTTTGTTTTGTTTTTTGGTATCATTAACCAACTTTCTTCATTGGATAGCAGGTACATAAATCTTTTATTATTGACCAAGGTGGGTCTGTCGGCCAACAAGGTCATGGCGACAATTTTTTGGGATGCATGCAGCATAATCCACATCGATTATCTTCAGAAAGGAAAAACAATCAACGGCGAATATTACAGCAACTTATTGGACAGGTTCATTGACGACTTGAAGAAAAAACGACTGCATTTGGCCTAGAAGAAAGTGCTCTTCCATCAAGACAATGCACAGGTTTAATTTTTAAATTTTTCTCCCATTTAAAAAGTCACGGACATATTGACCCACCCTCGTATAACCAACCTATTTAACTGACAAAAGGTTTCGTATACAGTATCCCCCAAAAATGAGAAATCACTTATGTGTCAGTATAATGTTGCAGTTTTCTTAACTGCTTCATTAGTTATAATTAGTCTGGGCAAACAGCGGTAACAGTCATTGTAGCAGATATGTGGTGCGGAGTCGGCGATTATTTATTTCACGCGTTCACAGCGTCAGTACTAAATCGATGCTGCATGCGAGTAGGTCTGTGTATATGTAGGCTGTCGTAACTTATTTCGTAATTGTACGCTTATGTTTGCTTTAAAAATGTCGCAGTTAGGTACGTCGCGAAAACCACCAATGGCAGACAGTTAAAAACTTTATAGTGAACATGCCGGACTTAATTTTTGATGGCGCTAAAATTCAATGTCTAATTTGTAAAATCCCTTTAATGTGTTGGTCCAGAAGTCATTGTCAACGTCACATCGAAAGCAAACAGCATTCTTCTGCAAAAAGTGGCATACGAGACCAAGAAAAATTTACATTTGATTTATGTGTTACTCTTATTTTATGTAATTGTTTACTAGACAAAGAAGCATTTGTCCCCTTCTGGAATAAATATGCGGACTGTAAATTACCTAGTCGGACATCGATATGAAATGTAGTGCCATTTGCTCCTGAACATATAGAAAAAAGAATGAAATCGGAATTGAAAGATAAAAAACTGTGGTTGTATGTGGACGAAACAACAGATTGTCAAAAACATTCTGTGGTTAATGTAATAATACGTACAATGGAACCACATCGACCGTCATCCTCCTTCTTACTTGCTTCCAAAAGAGTTATAAATTGTACTGCCGATGAGATTTTAAAGGTGGTGTTGAACTCATTGAACAAATTTGTTTCAACTAAGCAACTTTTAATGTTTATGAGTGATGGTGCCACAAACATGCGTTCTTTGGGCCGATCTCTTAAAGAACACAGTGGTAACTTCTTACATGTAACGTGTAAAATCCATACTCTAATTCCTATATGTTTTCCACTAATAAATGCATTGATTGCTAGTACAAAGGCAGTGTTTCTAAAGTCCCCGAAACGTACCCATTCTGTAGTTAATGTAATGGTACGTACAATGGAACCAGATCGACCGTCATCCTCCTTCTTACTTGCTTCCAAAAGAGTTATAAATTGTACTGCTGATGAGATTTTAAAGATGGTGTTGAACTCATTGAACAAATTTGAAGTTTCAACTAAGCAACTTTTAATGTTTATGAGTGATGGTGCCGCAAACATGCGTTCTTCGGGCCGATCTCTTAAAGAACACGGTGGTAACTTCTTACATGTAACGTGTAAAATCCATACTCTAAATCTTGCGGCACAAACGATTCCTACATGTTTTCCACTAGTAAATGCATTGATTGCTAGTACAAAGGCAGTGTTTCTGAAGTCCCCGAAACGTACCCGACTATTTCACAAACTGTGTCCTGATTTACCTGTACCACCACAGCCGATTGTTACACGTTGGGGAACATGGTTGCAGGCTGCGTTTTACCACAACAAATATTTTGATCAAGAAGGTATTTTAAAATTCAAACCGACAGAAGCTGCAGCAATCAAGAAAAGCCAGGAAATATTTCAAGATAGTCAGGTTAAAAGAGATTTACAAACTATTCACAACAATTACTTCGGACTAGAGAAAGACTCCGATTTTCTTATATTAAGACAAATTTGTGAAGGTGCGTGTGAAGATGCATTAAGTTGTTTCAAAGATTATTTTAAATATGCATGTCGAACGGTCGTTTTCGGCATTAAAAAAACATTTATTCCGCACGTCGTACTCACTTGACTGAAACAGCTGTGGAAACATATCTAATGATTCGCATATTTAACAGATGTTACCCAGTTTGTGATTTCACGGAAGACTTTTAAAACGGTAAGTGTTTAAGCACATTTTATAATTTATTTCTTACCTTCTATTTTATGAGTAAACTTTTATGCGCGCGTCACGCCTCTGGTTGTTACCGCATATTTGCCCAGGTTAGTTATAATTCAGATATCTGTTTCTATGTTTTCTGGATGTTTACTAACAGTAATTGGGTTACTGTTTGTTTCCTATAATTACATTATTAATAAATTCCAAGGAAATTACAGATTTTCATAATTCATCGACGAAAGCCAAAATAATTTAATTAGTGTACTTGGGATGTAAGAATTAAAAATTGTCGAAATATTGTGATATATTTGAAGATAAGATAACAACTAGGTATGTATTAAAAAGTGAACGTTCTTGGCATCAAGTTCCCCGTGGTGTAGTGGTTGGCACGTCCGTTCGGCAAGCGGGAGACGTCAGGTTCGATTCCTTACCGGGACGAGATTTTTTCCAAGTATTTAATTACGCTACTTATGGAAATTCCAAAGAAATTACAGATTTTTAATTACATTATCTTTATGAAAAGTATTCTCAGTTCTTTTGGTCATTTTCCAGCTTTTATTATTAAGAACACCTTATTACGACAGTCAGAAATAATTAAACGCAGAAATTCATAGTGCTGTAAAGACATTTCATAAAGAAAAATGTTCATTATAAACAATAACACAAAAATTGAATACATCACGTTTTGAGAATTCAAAGAAATATTATTCAAACAAAATTCATACCTCAGAGTTTGCAAATTCAGCTGAATTTGTGAGCTACGAACCTAGTATCACTAACTCCTGTGAAAAAACGTTTGACTAGAGCAGGTTTAAAAGGGCGAATTGTTGTCAAATCATAAAAGAAGACAGCAATTGCCCAAAAAGCATAAACAAAAGCATAAAATTGCAAATCAAAGATAGAAACCCACACTTACTACAGCGCAGTGATTAAAAACAACGCAAAACATTGTGCAAGGGCAACTTCGGAATTCTATATATTTCTTTAAATTCACCTTTACATGAACGTGCAGTCAAAAGCAACATCGCCAATTCTTCAAAAGAGCGTACCAGACACCCACTGAAATAAAGGATAAGACTTTTAGGATTAATTCTAACGCTTACAAATAAAAATAAATTCTAATTGAGGTAAAGTTTATAAAACGTCTATAATTATACTGCGGCGAATAATCATCGTCAAGCCTTGCAATCCTTAGGATTATGACTAACGCTCGCGCGCTTAAAATCGTGGATTAGTCCCATCATTCATTTTTTATTTTAATGGTTTTTGTAGGTCCTGGCTGTTTCTGTAATTTCCTTCCATTGTTTTCGGTCTTTACACATTATCTTCCAGTCCCTCTTTACCATTATTTTTAAATCCTCCTCCACGTCATCGCTCCATCTCGTTCTTGGTCTTCCTCTTCTTCTTGGCCATAGGGGTATCCACTGTGTTATTTTTCGTATAATTTCTTCTGGCTCTCTCCTCATTATGTGACCTGCCCATTTTAATCTTTGTGCTTTTATATGCCCCAGAATGTTTTTCCCTCTCAGTTGTTCCTCTATCTCTACATCTGTCTTCAATCTTTTTTCTCCATTTCGTGTCACGTTTAGTCCTAATATCGTCCTCATTATTTTCCTTTCCATTATTTTTAGGCCTTCTTCTTCTTTTTTGTTTATTACTGTTGTTTCCATTGCGTATGGCGTAATTGGTTTTATTAATCTCTTATATGCGTGTCTTCGTTTCTTTGTTTAGTACATCGCTCTCTAGTAATGCTCGGTTTCTGCCATATGCTTGGTTTCCTTCCGTGATTCTTTCTCTCATTCCTTTTTTCCAATTATTGTCACTAGGTAACTGAAAGAAGCAACCGTTTCAAATTTGTGTTCCTGTGTTTCTAGATAGATTGATATCGTTTTCCCTCCCAATTTTCATGTATTTTGTTTTGGATTCGTTGATTTCTAATCCAAAATGTTTTGTCTCTTTTTCCAGTTGTTCCGTTACTCTTATTAAGTCTTTTCTCGTATTTGAAATAGTGGTTACGTCATCCGCATATGCAACAATTTGTGTTTGGTTAACTGTGATATTCCTTTTGCGATAAATTAAACAAAGTGGTTGATAGAAAGCCTCCTTGTTTCACTCCTTTATTTATGAGTAGTTTTTCTGTTGTATGTTGTTGAGACCGTATTTTGTGTCGCTTGCTATGATTTAAAGATTATCAGTTTTTTGGGGACTTTTAACGCTACTACAGTTCCTGGCCATATTACTTGAAACATGTCATAAATCAACCCTTTTACCTGGAAATTCCTATCCTATTATAGTGATATTCTTTTGCTTTGAATCCGATCGTTTATAGGAGGACTAGATTATTGTATCAATAAATAAAAATACCAGAGAAATGATATTTAAAAGAGTAAAGTACGTATATATAAATATTTCAGTTATCAACTTACATTTAGCGAGTTCACAGTTTAGAGAATGCATCGATATTTTTTAAAATATTTCGTCATACCCGTATAGAAGCTAAGTTGTGGAGTATCGTTAAGTGTTTTGTGTTGATATATCGTTATTGCAAAGGTAAAATTGTTATTCTATCTCTCTCTTAATAATTATTTGGAATTTGAAAAAAATTGAAATATTTGGGGTTTTTTGTAGAAAATGCCCGGGAAAGATTTAACAAGTGAACAAAAAGCCGCTATACAAGCTCTTCTACAATCAAACAAACATTCACAACGAGAAATTGCAAAATTACAGAAAGTATCTCCTTCTTCTGTATCGCGCTTAGCTAGAAACTTAAACGAAGGAACTAGCACATCGACACAAACCCGGGGCAAAGTGCGGTCGGAAAAGAAAAACTTCTACGAGAACTGACCGTGAAATTGTTCATCAGGCTTTGAGCAATGGATTTGCTACAATTAAAATGATTCAGAAAATATGAAATCTGGTCGTCTCAACTTTGCAAGAGAATACCGACATTTCACAGATGAGAATTGGAAAGAGGTGAATAACTTAACAACATGATTTTTACTGAATTAATGTTTGCATTATTTAATAGGTTTTCTTTAGTGACGAGTGCTCGCTCTGTGTTAGTGCAGCGAGCACAATTTGTTCGTAGACGACCTGGCGAACGTCTCACAGAGTCCACGGTTCTTCGAACTGTAAAACACCCTCCGCAGCTAATGATTTGGGGAGTGATGGAAACGGACCCCACCCTTTGTATTTTATAGAAGGTACAATGCGTCAAGAGCAGTACATAAATGTGTTAAAAAACACATTATTACCGTATTTTAAGCCAGGACGTCGCATACCGACAGGGCGTATATTATATATTATATATACAATCATATTTTGCATTGAAAATATGCCCCGAAGAATTAAGGGTGTTATTAAAAATCACGGGTTATGGACTAAATATTAATTACTTATTTAATATTTACATATGTTACATATTTTTACAATATATTTTATAAATAAAAAATATAATACATGTATAGTTTATATTTTATTATGAAGAAACTACAAAGTATTGAGTGTTTCAAGTAATTTGGCCAGGGACTGTAATTCCTTTGTTATTTGTTGTATTTTAATTGCATCAAACGCATTCTTAGTCAGTAGATATTATATGTAATTCCCTAGTGTGGTGTAGCGGTGACTATCAGGCACTTCTGCTAATGCCCTCATAGGAATAAAAATAAAAGAAATAGTTTTTTATAATAGTTTTTATATAGTTTTTTGATTGTAATAATTAAATAAAAACCTCTTTGACTGTTTTTCAAACTGTATATGTATATCCTTACCCTCCCTTGAGGAAGTATTAAAATCTCTCAAAAATCCTATATGTAGGTAATTCCGACGTATTCATTAAATTAAAAGTATTTGCATGCAAAAGTTAGCGGAAAGAATAAGATACAAGAAACGCATTTTTCCCTGTCAGTGATTTTCACGTAGGCATGGTTTTGCTATTAAATAACCGTTGTATTTTCTAAAAGGTCAGACAGAAATACATATAAAACAATGCTTACGGTATATAGACTCCCACTTTTATAAATGCATAAACGAATTGTTGCTGCTATTTGCTTTTTTTTCTCAACGTCAAAGCCTTTCATGGTATAAATTCTAAACGCATTTTGCAACAATTTCTTATTTTACCTTAATTATCTCTCGAAAAGCGGATCTACATGGTAATGAAGACCCACCTTGAGTAATAATGAAATATTCGATATGAACTGTATAGATAAGGAATATTCTATTGGTAATCATTGATTTTATGTGATCGCATTTCCGGATATTTTTTCGGCTTAAATAAACAATAGGAAAGTTTACTGGGTCATTGAACTACGTAATTTCATTGAATTTCAAACTAGATACGTGTAAATTCTCTTGTACACACAACTAAATCTGGGATCTTATAGGATTTTAAATCAATAACGCCTGAGAACACAGTTTTCATCTGTTGCAATCGAAGATTTACTGAAATACCATCAATATATCGTCTAGATCATGTAATTGGCGTAAATTCAACTTTTTCCCATACAGAATTTCAAGCAATAAGCTATGAACCTTATGAACGTTGAAGTAGTAATTAGAAACAAAGACAAAAAAAATCTTATGACATATGAATTCTCTACTTTTTATTTATGGCAGGAAACTACTCAGCTAAATATGTTTTTCCAATGTTAACGCAGATGTTCTCGCTAAAAATTATTTAATAAATACATGTGTTAAGGAAGACAACGCAGTAAATTTATTTCTCGACATAATCTCCTTGTAGCTCTATACACTTAATCCAGCGAGATTCCAACTTTTTTAAGCTTTTCAAATAATAGGATTTGTTGAACTCTGCAAAATAGACCTTTGTTTCGTCAATGACCTCTTCATTTGACGTGAACCGCTTTGCGCCAAGCCATTTCTTCCAGCTTGGAAAAAGAAAGAAGTCACAGGGGGCCAAATCTGGCGAATATGGTGGATGGGACACTAATTCGTACCGTAACAAGATTAGTTTTGTTGTCGGAATCGCCGATGGCCGGGGCGTTATCATGATGATACCGAATTTTTCTCTTCACTAGGTAGGACCTTTTTCTCTTTAGTTCAGCGTCGAATCGGTCCAATAAATTAGCATACTACTGTCCCGTGATTGCCCTTCCCTTCTCCAAGTAATCAATTAAGAAAAAATCATCGTCATAACTTTTCCGGCTAATGGAATCGTCTTCGCTTTCTTTGATGCGCGTTCGCAGGGAAACGCCCATTTTGCCGACTGGCCTTTCGTTTCCGGCATGTAGTGATGTATCCAAGTCTTATCTGCAGTCACACAACGCCGCAGAAACTCACTCGTATTATGCTTCAACATGTCCAAACATTGCTTTGAAGTTATCACCGGTTCCGTTTTTGATCAATCGTCATTTCACCGATAGCTTTGTCATACGTAATTTTTCGTGAAGGACGTCTCGCACACGTTCGATAAGGTGAAGAAATAACAACGATTAATAATATAGGTAAAAATAAGAAAAAATAATTGTGAGAACAAAGGCCGAAAATATGAAAAATGCAGGATATATATTGAAATATCTTTCTCGGGGGTTTTTTCAAATTTTGTTAAATTTTCTAATTTTAATTTGAATAAACGATTCTTGTAGGTTCGGAGGTATCCCTGGATACCCTTACGGCAATTTTAGAATGAATTTCCAACTCAGAAAAATGAAATTAACGAATTTTAAGATTTGAAAAGTAGCTAACCTTTAAATTCTTGAACGAAGCCAATGTATAAAAACCCTCTGTTTATATACCCACTACAGGAAACTGCCTGCTCTGGTTATTTAACCCTTTTCCCTTCTAATAAAGACTTCGAATACACAATCGAACACTTATATTGGGATTGGAGTTAAGACACACTTTGATTCAACCAAGGCCGAATAAAGATTGATGAAAAATTATGGCGTCGTTCATCTTTCTTTTATTTTAAATCGCGAAAGACCGGCAATTGTTTTATTTCACAGTCAATTTTGATAATTTAACCCAAATAAAAACTTTTTCGATGACTTTCGATCAAATGATATTATTTCTGGAAACAGCATACGAGAACGAATGCAGTGACTTAACCAGGAGGTTGTATGTTGATGATTCTGTGATCCAAACTGTCACCAACAAGCTTTAAACGAGAAAATCCACTGCTAATTTACAGAAACCTTTTAGATAAAGATTTAATTGATGAAATAGTATTTGTTGTACTTTTCAATTTACGCTGTTGCTTATTCCAGACGATTTCTACATTAATTTGGACGAAATATATGAATAGAAAAATTAACTAACGAGTAAATTTGTCCATGCTACCGCACACTCGTCATTATCTGGACTTATAATTAAATTATAATGTCCTCGCTCCAAGGCCAGTCGGCTGAGGGGAGATGGTAACAAAGAAATTTCCAATTTTCCCCGCGAGAGGGATATTTAGTTACCAACGAGTGGCCAGCCTGACATTTAGTCAGTACCGAAGTGACAACTGAGAGAAGTTGTTGTTGTCGTAGATACAACGTTAAACATAACAATATATAATAACAATAAATAACAGGAATGATTTGCGCTTTTAGAATTGAGATTTGACAGTTCGGCAATTGTTGTGATGATGTTGCCTACCAGCGAGCTCATTAGATCAACCTGGCCTCACAAGAAATAATTTGGTGTTTTTTTCTAGCCAACTTTGCATAACAACAAAAATAGATTGCCAAAACCTTTTATTGGACCATCAGATCCTTCGTCTTCCTATTACCTTTCCAAAAACGTCACAATATATAGGGTTTCTATTTAAAGTAAAAAAGTTAACGTAACTTTCGGTGACACCGGAAATGTAATTGAACTCCTGATAACGCTAACAGTTAGTTCATCAAAAATTTTAATTGACCTACTTTTCCTAAAAACGCTGGCTTCTGCCGTTCAAAAGTTACTATTGGACCTCTCTGCCAGACAAAACATCTTGAAACGCATGCTTAAACTTATCAATAGAAATCACTCATCGAATATTTAATAGAAGTAAGTTATTTTGGTCTCCATAATAACTCTTCCACGGAAATTGGTCTTTATTACAACATATAGTTCTTCGTTCTTGTAATCGGAACTAGCCTAAAGTAAGTAATTCTTACTTTGAAAAACGACCAATATCCTAATAGCCTTCACTGGAATATGATGGCAAACACAAACAGCAAAAAGTTTCACGATCATAATTCATTGTTAAAATAGCACAAAAATTATCATTGAAAATTTTGTGGTTTTTATAAACATTTACTTTTGATAACTTATCAATTATTGCATTTAGTTCCAATTAACTGGTTCCTAGTTTTTTCCTTCTTTGATAATTCGCTAATCCACATTGTTTTTGTTGAACCGTTGATTATATTACAAACCCCGCAAACAGATAAAAGGAAATCACATTTTGGAATTGACTAAGCGGTAGCCATTCCTCGCACAGTTTCTTGTCTTTTTTCTTCTCAGCTCCTAGTTCCCAGCATTGTTAAGTCTTCTTGCATTACTTGTAACTATCTAGTGTTTGGCTTTATCCTCGCATTTCTACCTCCTTCGTCATCTACATCGTAATTGCAACATACCACATGCCTACAATTTAGTAGTAGTGTTAAGTCCGAATCGATTGACTTTTAAACTCAATTTGTGCCTTAATTACTTCTTTAGAAAAATTGAATTTGGAATAAGAATGCACAACTTCCTAATTGCAAAAGTTCTTTTATATACTATACTTTCTGCGGTTGCATACCTATTGATTAGTTATCGACGGGATGCTATGTCTGCTAGTTGTTAATTCTACGTGGATATGCCTACACACATTTTAATTCATTCGAATGTAATAAGTTATATAGTAAGTTATTTTGTTACATACACCGTAAAAGAAAATCTACGGTTTCGGTTATCTAATTGCCATGTACTGTTGCATATATGTATACTCTTTGCTTATAACTATGTGAGTTATGTGCGACTTCATCGTTGGTGTGTGGCTCGATTTCAAAGAGCTCGTAACTTAAACGAACGTCGTCAAAAAATTATCACTGCCACAATCTAAGATACTGTCTACAAAGAACCAGGGGAATTTTTTATATAAACCATTCCTTAAACAGTCTAATTTTGCGTGAGAAGCAAATTTTTCTTTGTTGTTTATTAGCTATTTATAATTTAGTAACTAAATTATCAGTGTTTTAAGTAAATTTTATAATGGCAACGTTTTGTGCTCCTTTTTTTTGCTGATTTATGCTCCTCCCATCTTCCAAATACTTGAGAATGAGGATTGATGCGAACCCTTATTCAACGGTTACAGCACCAATTTTCGGGCGATTGGAAATTTCATAATGGCAACATTTTGTGCTGACTTGTACCCCGAAAATTCCTTTTCGTTCTCGTCCCGTTTTCGATATTCGAAAATGTGGATTAGTGGAAACCGTTACTTAACAACCTCCGCACATCTTTTTTTTCATTTTTCCCAATTTTATAATGGTGATTTGTACAGCAAAAATTTCGTTTTGTGTCTGACCCACCTTCGAGATATTTAAGATTAAGAGTTGGTGCGGACCTATTTAACAGCCAACGCTCAAACTTTTCGGTTTTTGAAGTTTCGATAATGGCAACGGTTGGCGCTCGTTCTGTGCCAATTTGTGCTGTAAACATTTCGTTTTGTGCTAGTCCTGTTTTCGAGATATTCCAAAATAAGTGTTGGTGCGGACCCTTGTTCAACAGCCACCGTATTAGTTTTTCCATTTTTAAAAGCTTTACAGAAGACATAAAGAATCAATGCAAAAAAAAACTAGCAGCACACTGGTGGTAGTATACTTTTTGAAATGCACAATCAAGTGCATTGGAATACAAGCGATATAAGCGCGTTTTTCAATTATTGAGCATTTTTCTTTATTTTCAAGTAACATACAATATAAAATAAAATAACAGATGTACAATGTAAAAGGAAAACACCCTCCGCAATTTTCCCAGAAAGAAGTTCATTTAACTTTCTATACAAAGTCATCGCAAAATACTGAAATCTGTACCTATATGATGATGATGTGGCTTTACATTCCTTGTGGAGTAGCGCCGCTCGTAAGCCGTCTGGGTCCTTAATTTTGGGATGGGCCATACCTCTTTTCTACTTTATTTCACTGCACAGTCTTCTCCATTTTCCTCTGTCCTTCGCGGCTTCTTCTGCATTCTTTAGTCCAGCCATGCTTATGTCGTTTGTAACTTCTTGTATCCATCTCGTTCTTGGTCTTCCTCTTCTTCTCTTACCCGCAGCCACCCAGTTCAAAACAGTTTTTATTGCTTCCTCTTCCACCTTTCTCAATACATGACCCAGCCATTTTGCTCGTTGTTGCTTCATCTTGCTTATTATATCCGTGTTTTCTAGCGTTTCTAATATCTCCTGGTTTGGGACACTTCTATATTGATTCTCCCCAGTTTTAACCGGTCCTATTATTTTCCGTGTTATTTTTCTCTTAGTCACTCCTAGGTTTTCAAATTCCCTGTTTCCGACTTTAATCTTTTTACTTCAAGATTCTTTCCCAATTCTCATTATTTTTGTCTTGTCCATATTTATTTTCAGACCTACCTTTTCTCCTTCCGTAATAATTTCTTGTAGTACATGTGCCATTAGATCTCTTCTTTTTGCAATTATGATTAGGTCGTCTGCATATACCACTATTTGTTCTCCTCTTGATCTTATTGTATTTCTATCGATTCTTCTGGTTACATATTGTAGTTCCATATTAAATAAAGTTGTAGATAAGGAATCCCCTTGTTTGACACCCTTGTTGGTCGTGAATTCATTTGTTTCCCTTGTACCTATGTACTTTTTTTAAAGCCTTTGTACAGTTTTTATAGTTTTGCTTCATCTTTTAAATGTTTATATTTTGAAATACACATTTCGCCGCAAAATTAAAGAATCACACATTTTTTTTTTTAAAATTCAAAATTTCTGTAAACGAGCAACTTTTTATCACTGAAATAACATTTTTAGTTGTTTTTTTATTGTAATAGCAGAAAATATACACAAAAATGCATAATGTTGATTAAAAATACAAATAAATTACAATTACTTTTTTCGATTACTTTTTATAGAATCAATAAAAAAACTACAAATGTCAACATAAACCGACATTATGAATCAGCAACAGACCAACGCCGTTAAATTAGTGGCCCTTGTTGAAGAGAGCCATTCCCAAAGAGAGGTTGCCGCTAGATTGAATGTGTTAAAAAGTGTCATGAACGGGGCATAGATTATTGCAGAAGAACTGGGGAAGGCAGAAAAATTAAAACAAACCCTGTAGAATATCGTTTTATACGCTTAATCGCTGAAAGGAAAGGGCTTGACCTGCAAGGGAATTAAAACAAGACCTTCAGCTTACTACCAGTAACGTCAGCGCGGATACGGTAAGGTTTTAAGCCCTCTAGACCTGCCACGGGTCCCACTTTGATTGCAGCTCACAAAAGAGGTAGACTCGAATTTGCTCGACAACATGTTAATTGGGGTATTGAGGAATGGGAACATGTATTATTCACTGAGGAGTCAAAGTTTTGGCTCTTCGCCAATGATTGACAAGAAAGAGTTTGGAGAATAGCAGGGAAGCGATTGATGAAACATGCTCTCAGAGAAATCGACAGCTTTGATGGAGGGTCTATTATGATGTGGGAAGGTATAAGTTTGGCCGAACGTACGAATCTTGTAGTGGTAAAGCGTGGCCCCATGACACCATTAAAGTATAGAGATGAGGTTGTCATCGCTATTCTGGAACATTTTGCAGCTCTTCATGGACCAGAGTTTTAACGCATGATAATGCTTGTCCACATCGTAACAGACGAGCTGAGCTTATCGCTGCGAATATCAATGTTTTAAATTGGCCAGTTCGAAGTCCGCAGCTAAATCCTATTGAGCACGGTTTGAGGACATGTGAATCCTCCAAGACCGTTAGCATAGCTCTCGGAGTGATTACAAGAAATATGGCACCAAAATCAAGAAGAAGAGATTGCAACTCTAGCCCAAAGCATGCCTTCCAATCGCACCAAGAGGTGGTCATACAAGATACTAGTCAACTTTAAAACAATTTTAATTTTCCGCCATTTTCTATGTTAACGTTTAAATTGTTAAAATATTTTTCGGATTTTTATTAATAAACGTTAAATATATAATCAAAATATCGTGAATTATAATATGGATAAATATTGAATGATGCAATCAAAAGTAAAAAAAAAACTTTATGGTTTTGATCCCTTAATTTTGCGGCGAAGTCTATTATTACTATATGTAAACACAGAAGAAGAACTATTAAAAAGCAGCATGTTCATAAATCCAATTTAAGTAAAACTGGTTCCGCGTGAATTGAATATTTTGTTTCCATTTTTCAATGCGTAGTATGTATACTTTTCGAAACATTAAACAAATCTAATTGAACTCATCTAATACACTCAAAATACCATAACATTTCAGTCTCTTACTGCATGGGTGTGTAATGCATCGTTATCTCTTTTAATAGCCCAAGATTGCAAATTACGTCATCGAAGCATCTCGCTCGAGGTCATACTTACGTCTACGGCGGAGAACAAACCAATTGTCGAATTTATTAAAGCCAATTTAATACATGACCAAATCTTGCCTACACACAATCGCGAATCGGAACGATAGTTTTGCACAGTATGCATGCACACAAGAAAAAAGAAAGCGAAACGACTCAAGCAATTGATTTTTCTAACCTTCAGAGCTAATTGATAGATCGCGATCATGTTGGTGTTCTAAATTAACGCGGTGGGCGGATGAAGATGGTAGATTTACTGCCGCGAAGATATTTTTAGACGAATAAAAACGCAAAGTATCGCAACTACAGCGAGAAGCTAAGATGATAAAACACCACATACCAAAAATGAATTTCCACTTGTGAAATTCGGTTGAAAATTTAAAAGTTTTAGCTACAAGACGTAGGAATGCAGGGTTATTTTCTATTAACATTATTAAAGCAAGGTAGTGCTTGGGATCATCTACAATGAGCGAAATAAGTCTTCGTACACCAACATAAATCAAAGAATGAACGTTAATATATTAGTAATGCTTGAAAATTGAACAAAATAATTGTAATAATTGTAATAAGTTATACACTGAAATGGTTACTTTTAAGAAATGTTAGTATTTCTCTTAAAATTAAAACAATATTTATAACAAAAACATATATATGTCTACCACTAACAAAAAGTACCAGGAAAAAAGTGTTCGTACACTCTGCATATTCTCATAACTAAAAAGTACAAAAAATAAACTAATGTTTTGTGGGATACCCTTTAGAGTATATAACGGCTTGTAATCGCCCAGGTATCGAATATACATAAGTTACTTGTAACATACATCAATTTTGGACCATTCTGCAATTAAAATACGCTTCAGTTCTTCTCGACTTGTTATTTAGAATTTTCGAATACGACGATCCAGCTCATCCCAAATATGTTCTATGGGATTAATGTCTGAGGACTGTGGTGGAGTTTTCAGTGTATGGGGCGTATTATAGAACAGCCATTCTCTGACCAAATAGGAAGTGTGCTTAGGGTTGTTATCTTGTTGGAAATAATAACGACCTTCTAGTCCCAAATTCTAAGCACTAACTCCCAAGTTATGTTTTAAAATGTCATCAAATATTTAATTATCATCAATTTTGACTGGGTTGATGAGAAGATAATTAAGTCTTTGTTAACTGATTATAATCAAGTTGCTATTTGATAGCGCGCACCAACCAGAAGCGCGGCATAACACGGTATTTGCGTCACATTTTGAGGTTATGTTAAATATTTATTTTGTGATTTGTGGTTCTCTGGTGAGTTGGTTCGTCCTTTGTGGGTGTTTTTGTGGTAGTGTTTTAGATATGGGTTGCCATATTGTAGGTATGTATATATGTTATAGATAACACTTGAATTAATACAGAAGACAAAAAAAAACAGGAGGTGGAAGTTATAGTCCAATTTTACCAACAGGAGCTAATGCAGTTTTGGGGGAGGTGTTGGCGGATCAGCTCCAGCATTTAAAAATAGTTTTGATGATGGGCACAATACTTTGATTTGTACATTGGGACAAATGGTGATACATTGCAATATTGAGATTTTTCAAAAAATGCATTTAGTTTTAAAGTATATTTTTTCCTGGAAATGTTGACAACAGAAAACCCCAAAATCCTTCCTCCTCCATTCCAATGCGCAAAAAGAAATTCCTAATACCAAAGAAAAGCGATAAAGAAAAGAAGATATGTGAAGGCAAATTGTTTTTAGTGAATTTCAAAATTCAGCATAAACAAAGACTTTTCCAAAAGGAATCAAAAGTAACAAATTTGCAAATTAGGAAGGCGAAATTAAAATTAGAAAAACTTAATAATAATTGATTTCATTATCAATAGAAAAGTGGTTTTTAATTTTAATCTTATAATAACACATGGGCTGAAAAGTCCCGGGCCTAACACATAGATGGCGCTAGTTTTATTGCATTCACCTGTTTTGCAGTTAGTACTAACCTTAAAAAGACAGCTGTTAAAATTTCATGATATTCTATT
This sequence comes from Dynastes maya, assembly GCA_029619315.2. Lineage (NCBI taxonomy): Eukaryota > Metazoa > Arthropoda > Insecta > Coleoptera > Scarabaeidae > Dynastes > Dynastes maya. The sequence continues at coordinate 18,697,016 of JAROYE020000010.1, read as the reverse complement.
CATTAGTTTGTGAGTTATTGTGCTAAGAGTGACGCTACTTTTGTTATTTCCAAAACAATGGATCAAAAACAATTTCGTGTTTTAATTTTACACTGCTTCTTGATGGGAAAAAATACCGTTCAAGCGAAGCAATGGCTTGAAGTGTTATGGGGACTCCGCTCAATCAGAAACAACAATAAAACGTTGGTTTGCTGACTTCAAACATGGTCGTAGAGACACCGATGATGCAGAACGCAGTGGACGTCCAAATGACTCGGTAACACCAGAAAACATCAAAAAAATCCACAAAATCGTTTTGAATGATCGAAAAGTGAAGTTGCGTGAGTTAGCTGACATCGTAAAGATATCAAAAAAACGTGTTGGCTTTATATTGCATGAGCATTTGACTATGAGAAAGCTCTGTTCAAAATGGGTGCCGCGTTTGCTCACTGTTGACCAAAAACAAGAACGTGTTGATGCTTCTGAGCAGTGTTTGGCCATGTTTAAACGTAACAAACCGGAATTTTTGCGTCGATATGTGACAACGGATGAAACATGGATCCATCACTTCACTCCGGAATTAAAACGATCGTCATCTGAGTGGACAGCAACTGGTGAACCTCGTCCAAAGCGCCCGAAAGCACAACAATCGGCTGGAAAGGTTATGGCCTCGGTATTTTGGGATGTGCGTGGTGTAATATTCATCGACTATCTTGAGAAGGGAAATACCATCAACAGTGAATATTATATAGCGTTACTGGAGCGTCTGAAGGCCGAAATTGCAACGCACCGTATCACAAGTCAATCACAAGTCAATCAAAACAATGGCAAAACTACATGAATTGAACGTCGAATTGCTCCCACATCCACCGTATTCGCCAGATTTGGCTCCCAGCGACTACTGGCTGTTCGCAGACCTAAAAAAAATGCTAGCCGGTAAGAAATTTCGCTCGAATGAAGAGGTTATCGCTGAAACTGAGGCATATTTTGAGGCAAAAGATAAATCGTTTTACAAAAGTGGTATTGAAATGTTAGAGCGGCGCTGGAATGATTGCGTTGTTCTTGATGGAAATTACGTTGATGAATAAAGCTAATTTTGAACAAAAAAAAACGTGTTTTCTTTGTCAGGCCCGGGACTTTTCAGCCCATGTGTTAATTAATAATCATTAATCTTATTAAATTTTTTCACTAAACTATTTCATAAAATACAGTATTTACAAGATTAGTTCCCATTGCAAAATTTCCTTCCAGATAACCAGCAACTATGTTTTCATCATTACTGTCATAACCATCATCATCAAATTCAAAATGATCTTCTGGTGATCTTTATAAATAATAGCTAAGCTAGCCATCATATTGGTTTCCATTTTCAATCGTAATCCCATAAACAATGTTGGAAATCGAAGTTTTAAAACTCCAAAGCGCCTTTCAATTGTGTTTTTGGTAGCTTTGTGTGAAGCATTGTATGCTTTCTCAGCACGATTCCTGGGGTTAATGAAAGGTTTGAGAAGATATCTCTTCCAAACGTAACCATTATCTCCAAGAAGGTATCCAGCGCCATACGTAGCCCGTTCTAATTCAGCAGGTAAATCATTGAAAATAGTGGAATCATGGACAGATCCTGGCCAGCGAGCTATAATGTGTCCAGTCTTGATCTGCATCACAAACTGCTTGAACGTGAAGGGAAAAAAACCCTTTCTGCATGTATATGTTTCAGCTAAATGTCCACCTAGCGAATGGATTGGTATGTGAGTACCATCTATTGACCCTATTGCACAAAGAAAACTTCTAATTTCGAAAAATTTTCGATGTATGGTGGGCATCTCTTCCATAATAGGCATTTCAACACGTCAGCTTTTAATCGCATTTCTCTGGAGACCTTGTAAATTATTCGGGATACTGTGGATTTATGCACTAAAGCAGAGTCCCCAATTAATTGCTGAAACGCTCCTGTTGCATAAAACCTCAAACTAATGGTCTCCAATCCGATTCATAATTTCCATAACACTATTTTTTGAAAATCTGTACCTTTGTTTAAAGTCAATATCGTCGTATCTTTGAAAAGGTTCGTTCCTGTCTCGAAAAATTCTGGGTCTTCTAGGAACGGGAACAACATCAGAATCATCATCAGAGGAACTGGCGGACGTTAAGGATACGGACATTTTATAATTATTGTCTTGAATTTAAAATAAAATACATATACGCGGGTTGCCTTTTATATTTCGGGAATAGAAAACAAAAAAGAAGTTAATCATCGCAAATAGCTTTATTGTTTTTCAAAATAGTCTCCATCGAGATCTATACACTTTTGCATGCGCTTGAACCAATTTTCGAAGCACTTTTGCCAGTCCGACGGAGGTACCTCCAAAACATTTTAAACGCATCAACTGCTTTTTCAGGCGTTGAAAAACGTTGACCTCTTAATTTATTTTTGATGTGCGGGAATAAGAAGATGTCATTGGGTGCCAAATCAGGGCTGTACGGCGGATGATTCATCAATTCGACTTTTTCGGTCCTTAAAAACTCTCGTTTGAGCTGATGTGTGAGAACTCGCGTTGTCCTGGTGGAGAACGATGCGTCTTCGGCGGTTGGTTTCCCTCATTTTTCCGAAGATTTCTGTCAAACAAATGGTTGTGTACCATTCAGAATTGACCGTCCGACGTTGCACAAACGGTAAGGTTGCCACATGTCCGGTTTTTCCGAAAAAACAGGCGTCCATTTGTTTCTAAGTGCTTCGTGCATGAACAACTTTTGTTGGATTCAGCTCGTCTCTGAAGACCCATACTTTCGACTGCTGTTTAGTCTCGGGCTCATGTGCATAGATCCATAATTCGTCGCCTGTAACGATATCATAGACAAGTCTGGAAACACCGCAATTGAATTTCTTGATCATTTCTTCGACAATCGACACGAGCCCTTTTTTGTGCGGGTGTCAAATTATGTGGTATCCAACGGGAATAAATTTTCTTGGTGGCCAAATGTTCATGCAATATGGTCCCACTAATGCCCAAGGATGCCTATATCTCACGATAAGTCACATGACGATCCTGCAATATGAGTTCACGCACAGCATCGATGTTTTCTGGAACAACAACCGATTTAAGACGACCTTCACGAAATTCGTCACTGAGCAAACCACGGCCACGATTGAATTCCGTATATGGTGATTTTTTATGGTGCTTCGTCGCCAAAAGTCGATAATCTACGTCGAAAGTTGTAAAAAATTATCGCACGGAAATGTTCACGACTTAATTTCATGTTTTTATCGAGATGAATTTTTCAACTCACTGTAAACAACACTAATGACGCCTGTACGTCAAAACATTCTGAGTAAAGTATACCGACAAAAACTCGAACTTTACGATCGTCGGCTAGTAGATAGCAGCACCAGGATAGTCCAGTCCCGAAATATGAAAGGAAACCCTCATAACACTTGTTTGTGTTTATTTTTCGTTTTTGTGTCTTTTACTTATAATTCTATTATGCAATTGACAGCTGTTAAACCTTAATTACTGCTTTACCGGCAACTAATTGTCAATCAAAATAAGTCCACGGTTCTTCGAACTGTAAAACACCCTCCGCAGGTAAAGATTTGGGGAGTGATTAGTGGAGACGGACCCGGTCCTTTGTATTTTGTAGAAGGTACAATGCATCAAGAGCAGTACATAAATGTTTTAAAAAACACGTTATTACCGTATTTTAAGCCAGGACGTCGCATACCGACAGGGCGTATATTTATGCAAGATAATGCTCCTTGCCATGTGGCAAAAAAGGTTAAGAAATTCTTTGAAGACAATCACATACCTCTTTTACGTCGGCCCGTAAATTCACCGGACCTCAATCCCATCGAGAACGTATGGAATCGACTAAAAAGTAAGGTATATGAAAGAGAAAACCCTACAAAGGAAATATTAATGAAGAATATAAAGGATGTATGGGAGAAGGATGAAGATATAAAAGAGACAATCATATCTTGCATTGAAAGTATGCACCGAAGAATTAAGGGTGTTATTAAAAATCATAGGTTATGGACTAAATATTAATTACTTATTTAATATTTACATATGTTACATATTTTTGCAATATATTTTATAAATAAAAAATATAATACATGTATAGTTTATATTTTATTATGAAGAAACTACAAAATATTGAGTGTTTGAAGTAATTTGGCCAGGGACTGTATATCGTAGTTTCCCCATGCACAATTTTTTACTATCTACTGGTATCAAAGCTATTATTTTTATGTAAATAACTACAACATTAACTAAAATCACAATATTGGATTGTAAATTGTTCAGTAATATCACCTAGTCTCTATAACAAGCGCGGTTTGGTGTGTACAACGATGTGTTAAGATTACTATATGTATTCGAAAATCACCGCCTTCAAATGTACAGTGCACTGCAAGATATATGCACTTAAGAAAGTTATTATTGTTGACCAATGTAATCAGTGACAAATTGTAAGTTTATATAATACGATACTCTCTTTGAAGAGTAAATACAGTTCTTGATGGAATGTTAATCTCTTTAGAAAGTTTACAACAATACCTAAACACTTTTTTTGTTTAATATATTCGCCACTTAACTTTATCTGGCACACTATTTGTTATCGTAAATCGTAAGATTACATCAATATGATGAAAAGTTAAATTTGCACGTATTTGTATTTGAGGTAATATGGTCAAGGACCATTATACGCAGCATTATGTTTCACCACGATAAAAATGTAACGAGTTTCCAAGAAAAAGTTTTGCAAAAATTGATTCGATTAATCAAAAACAAGTAAAGTAACTTATTATTACTTATTACAATATCAAAAGTAACAAATTATATGCCTATTTACGAAAACATCGTGCAGTACTTGAAATATTACATAAACTGTTTAGCTGGCAATACATCTATAGATACTTACTATTATAGTCATGTGTCATTAGCGTGACCAACGAACGAACAAGCAACGAGTTAATAAATAGAACTTATTGCTATTTATACACACATGCTAGGAGGTAAATATAAAAGCGAGTAGTGGTCGTTGAACGTCAACAAGAAATTTGGCCTATATCCCCTTAAAATATTCTAAACAAACATTTATTCCAATGTAGTAACATATATTACTAAAAAAATGTAGGAAATTTATTGGCAATAACCTTCACAATAATTTAAAAATTTTACTAAAATATCTTAAACACGCATACGTAATACCAACTTGGAATCCAAACTACGACAAATTTTCATTTTCTCTGCTACAAAAACAAACACATGACATAACCAAATTTTAAAAGGCCCAGCGAAATATTTTAAATGAAAAACACTTCTGGAATTCAATGAAATGTACAGTCCCTGGCCAAATTACTTGAACCACTCAATATTTTGTAGTTTCTTCATAATAAAATGTAAACTATACATGTATTATATTTTTTATTTATAAAATATATTGTAAAAATATGTAACATATGTAAATATTAAATAAGTAATTAATATTTAGTCCATAACCCATGATTTTAATAACACCCTTAATTTTTCGGGGCATACTTTCAATGCAAGATATGATTGTCTCTTTTATATCTTCATCGTTCTCCCATACATCCTTTATATTCTTCATTAATATTTCCTTTGTAGGGTTTTATCTTTCATATACCTTACTTTTTAGTCGATTCCATACGTTCTCGATGGGATTGAGGTCCGGTGAATTTACGGGCCGACGTAAAAGAGGTATGTGATTGTCTTCAAAGAATTTCTTAACCTTTTTTGCCACATGGCAAGGAGCATTATCTTGCATAAATATGCGCCCTGTCGGTATGCAACGTCCTGGCTTAAAATACGGTAATAACGTGTTTTTTAACACATTTATGTACTGCTCTTGACGCATTGTACCTTCTACAAAATACAAAGGGCCGGGTCCGTCTCCACTAATCACTCCCCAAATCATTACTTGCGGAGAGTGTTTTACAGTTCGAAGAACCGAGGACTCTGTGAGACGTTCGCCAGGTCGTCTACGAACAAATTGTGCTCGCTGCACTAACACACAGAGCGAGCACTCGTCACTAAAGAAAACCTATTAAATAATGCAAACATGAATTCAGTTGTTAAGTTATTCACCTTTTTCCAATTCTCGTCTGTGAAATGTCGATATTCTTTTGCAAAGTTGAGACGAGCAGATTTCATGTTTTCTGTTAAACGCGGCTTTTTTACAGGTCTTCGGCCCATTAGGCGATTTTAGCGCAAGCGGCGCCTGACAGTTCTGCTCGAAATCTCTATTCCTCTCTCTTGTAAATTTTTTTGAATCATTTTAATTGTAGCAAATCTATTGCTCAAAGCCTGATGAACAATTTCACGGTCAGATCTCTTCGAAGTTTTTCTTTTCCGACCGCACTTTGCCCGTCTTTGTGTCGATGTGCTAGCTCCTTCGTTTAAGTTTCTAGCTAAACGCGATACAGAAGAAGGAGATACTTTCTGTAATTTTGCAATTTCTCGTTGTGAATGTTTGTTTGATTCTGGAAGAGCATGTATAGCGGCTTTTTGTTCACTTGTTAAATCTTTCCCGGGCATTTTCTACAAAAAAACCCAAATATTTCAATTTTTTTTCAAATTCCAAATAATTAATTATTAAGAGGGAGATAGAATAGCAATTTTACCTTGGGTTGATTTATGACATGTTTCAAGTAATATGACCAGGGACTGTAAAATCAAACCACTTTCAAAATATGCAATAAGGAGTACATGCAATATTGAGTACTTCAAAAACCATTTTTTCCCACAAGAGTAATTGAACTAAAGATTATTTAGTAAATATAAATAAAATGGCGGTGTATAAACAGCGTCCACCTAGTGCATGAGGGAGAAGATAACAACGTTGCCAGAGATACCAACATAAAAGTACTTTAGCAAGACAAAAAACAAGTATAGAAACTTCCTAAATTGCACCAATTCCACCTGTTGCTTTTACATTCCATTTATATCATACAGTGTGTTCATTTGAAAACTTTCCATCCGAACATCCGAAACTAATAAAATTATTAAACTATGCAAAGACAGGTCAATTTTTATTTCAAGGGGGAACCATTTTGACTAATATATCATGATACTAAACTTACCCCCTTATGCCCTCCTACCCCAACATAAAAATCTTAAATGGGATGATACCATTTGTGACACATCGTTGGAAAGGCATTTTCATTACGAATTCAGTAGTACATATACCCTACTTTGACTTTTGGTCAAGTTCTGAGGATTATAACAGAAAAAATATCATGCTAAACAAAAATTGTAAAATATAAAGTTTTATTCAAAAAAATATGCAAATTAGTTAATTAAATGTTCAAATTGTGCACTATTTTGTTGTAGACAATGATATAGCCTATTTTCAAATTCTCTTCTGACCCCTTCAAATGTGGTGTAATATTCATCGACTATCTTGAGAAGGGAAATACCATCAACAGTGAATATTATATAGCGTTACTGGAGCGTCTGAAGGCCGAAATTGCAACGCACCGTATCACAAGTCAATCACAAGTCAATCAAAACAATGGCAAAACTACATGAATTGAACGTCGAATTGCTCCCACATCCACCGTATTCGCCAGATTTGGCTCCCAGCGACTACTGGCTGTTCGCAGACCTAAAAAAAATGCTAGCCGGTAAGAAATTTCGCTCGAATGAAGAGGTTATCGCTGAAACTGAGGCATATTTTGAGGCAAAAGATAAATCGTTTTACAAAAGTGGTATTGAAATGTTAGAGCGGCGCTGGAATGATTGCGTTGTTCTTGATGGAAATTACGTTGATGAATAAAGCTAATTTTGAACAAAAAAAAACGTGTTTTCTTTGTCAGGCCCGGGACTTTTCAGCCCATGTGTTAATTAATAATCATTAATCTTATTAAATTTTTTCACTAAACTATTTCATAAAATACAGTATTTACAAGATTAGTTCCCATTGCAAAATTTCCTTCCAGATAACCAGCAACTATGTTTTCATCATTACTGTCATAACCATCATCATCAAATTCAAAATGATCTTCTGGTGATCTTTATAAATAATAGCTAAGCTAGCCATCATATTGGTTTCCATTTTCAATCGTAATCCCATAAACAATGTTGGAAATCGAAGTTTTAAAACTCCAAAGCGCCTTTCAATTGTGTTTTTGGTAGCTTTGTGTGAAGCATTGTATGCTTTCTCAGCACGATTCCTGGGGTTAATGAAAGGTTTGAGAAGATATCTCTTCCAAACGTAACCATTATCTCCAAGAAGGTATCCAGCGCCATACGTAGCCCGTTCTAATTCAGCAGGTAAATCATTGAAAATAGTGGAATCATGGACAGATCCTGGCCAGCGAGCTATAATGTGTCCAGTCTTGATCTGCATCACAAACTGCTTGAACGTGAAGGGAAAAAACCCTTTCTGCATGTATATGTTTCAGCTAAATGTCCACCTAGCGAATGGATTGGTATGTGAGTACCATCTATTGACCCTATTGCACAAAGAAAACTTCTAATTTCGAAAAATTTTCGATGTATGGTGGGCATCTCTTCCATAATAGGCATTTCAACACGTCAGCTTTTAATCGCATTTCTCTGGAGACCTTGTAAATTATTCGGGATACTGTGGATTTATGCACTAAAGCAGAGTCCCCAATTAATTGCTGAAACGCTCCTGTTGCATAAAACCTCAAACTAATGGTCTCCAATCCGATTCATAATTTCCATAACACTATTTTTTGAAAATCTGTACCTTTGTTTAAAGTCAATATCGTCGTATCTTTGAAAAGGTTCGTTCCTGTCTCGAAAAATTCTGGGTCTTCTAGGAACGGGAACAACATCAGAATCATCATCAGAGGAACTGGCGGACGTTAAGGATACGGACATTTTATAATTATTGTCTTGAATTTAAAATAAAATACATATACGCGGGTTGCCTTTTATATTTCGGGAATAGAAAACAAAAAAAGAAGTTAATCATCGCAAATAGCTTTATTGTTTTTCAAAATAGTCTCCATCGAGATCTATACACTTTTGCATGCGCTTGAACCAATTTTCGAAGCACTTTTGCCAGTCCGACGGAGGTACCTCCAAAACATTTTAAACGCATCAACTGCTTTTTCAGGCGTTGAAAAACGTTGACCTCTTAATTTATTTTTGATGTGCGGGAATAAGAAGATGTCATTGGGTGCCAAATCAGGGCTGTACGGCGGATGATTCATCAATTCGACTTTTTCGGTCCTTAAAAACTCTCGTTTGAGCTGATGTGTGAGAACTCGCGTTGTCCTGGTGGAGAACGATGCGTCTTCGGCGGTTGGTTTCCCTCATTTTTCCGAAGATTTCTGTCAAACAAATGGTTGTGTACCATTCAGAATTGACCGTCCGACGTTGCACAAACGGTAAGGTTGCCACATGTCCGGTTTTTCCGAAAAAACAGGCGTCCATTTGTTTCTAAGTGCTTCGTGCATGAACAACTTTTGTTGGATTCAGCTCGTCTCTGAAGACCCATACTTTCGACTGCTGTTTAGTCTCGGGCTCATGTGCATAGATCCATAATTCGTCGCCTGTAACGATATCATAGACAAGTCTGGAAACACCGCAATTGAATTTCTTGATCATTTCTTCGACAATCGACACGAGCCCTTTTTTGTGCGGGTGTCAAATTATGTGGTATCCAACGGGAATAAATTTTCTTGGTGGCCAAATGTTCATGCAATATGGTCCCACTAATGCCCAAGGATGCCTATATCTCACGATAAGTCACATGACGATCCTGCAATATGAGTTCACGCACAGCATCGATGTTTTCTGGAACAACAACCGATTTAAGACGACCTTCACGAAATTCGTCACTGAGCAAACCACGGCCACGATTGAATTCCGTATATGGTGATTTTTTATGGTGCTTCGTCGCCAAAAGTCGATAATCTACGTCGAAAGTTGTAAAAAATTATCGCACGGAAATGTTCACGACTTAATTTCATGTTTTTATCGAGATGAATTTTTCAACTCACTGTAAACAACACTAATGACGCCTGTACGTCAAAACATTCTGAGTAAAGTATACCGACAAAAACTCGAACTTTACGATCGTCGGCTAGTAGATAGCAGCACCAGGATAGTCCAGTCCCGAAATATGAAAGGAAACCCTCATAACACTTGTTTGTGTTTATTTTTCGTTTTTGTGTCTTTTACTTATAATTCTATTATGCAATTGACAGCTGTTAAACCTTAATTACTGCTTTACCGGCAACTAATTGTCAATCAAAATAAGTCCACGGTTCTTCGAACTGTAAAACACCCTCCGCAGGTAAAGATTTGGGGAGTGATTAGTGGAGACGGACCCGGTCCTTTGTATTTTGTAGAAGGTACAATGCATCAAGAGCAGTACATAAATGTTTTAAAAAACACGTTATTACCGTATTTTAAGCCAGGACGTCGCATACCGACAGGGCGTATATTTATGCAAGATAATGCTCCTTGCCATGTGGCAAAAAAGGTTAAGAAATTCTTTGAAGACAATCACATACCTCTTTTACGTCGGCCCGTAAATTCACCGGACCTCAATCCCATCGAGAACGTATGGAATCGACTAAAAAGTAAGGTATATGAAAGAGAAAACCCTACAAAGGAAATATTAATGAAGAATATAAAGGATGTATGGGAGAAGGATGAAGATATAAAAGAGACAATCATATCTTGCATTGAAAGTATGCACCGAAGAATTAAGGGTGTTATTAAAAATCATAGGTTATGGACTAAATATTAATTACTTATTTAATATTTACATATGTTACATATTTTTGCAATATATTTTATAAATAAAAAATATAATACATGTATAGTTTATATTTTATTATGAAGAAACTACAAAATATTGAGTGTTTGAAGTAATTTGGCCAGGGACTGTATATCGTAGTTTCCCCATGCACAATTTTTTACTATCTACTGGTATCAAAGCTATTATTTTTATGTAAATAACTACAACATTAACTAAAATCACAATATTGGATTGTAAATTGTTCAGTAATATCACCTAGTCTCTATAACAAGCGCGGTTTGGTGTGTACAACGATGTGTTAAGATTACTATATGTATTCGAAAATCACCGCCTTCAAATGTACAGTGCACTGCAAGATATATGCACTTAAGAAAGTTATTATTGTTGACCAATGTAATCAGTGACAAATTGTAAGTTTATATAATACGATACTCTCTTTGAAGAGTAAATACAGTTCTTGATGGAATGTTAATCTCTTTAGAAAGTTTACAACAATACCTAAACACTTTTTTTGTTTAATATATTCGCCACTTAACTTTATCTGGCACACTATTTGTTATCGTAAATCGTAAGATTACATCAATATGATGAAAAGTTAAATTTGCACGTATTTGTATTTGAGGTAATATGGTCAAGGACCATTATACGCAGCATTATGTTTCACCACGATAAAAATGTAACGAGTTTCCAAGAAAAAGTTTTGCAAAAATTGATTCGATTAATCAAAAACAAGTAAAGTAACTTATTATTACTTATTACAATATCAAAAGTAACAAATTATATGCCTATTTACGAAAACATCGTGCAGTACTTGAAATATTACATAAACTGTTTAGCTGGCAATACATCTATAGATACTTACTATTATAGTCATGTGTCATTAGCGTGACCAACGAACGAACAAGCAACGAGTTAATAAATAGAACTTATTGCTATTTATACACACATGCTAGGAGGTAAATATAAAAGCGAGTAGTGGTCGTTGAACGTCAACAAGAAATTTGGCCTATATCCCCTTAAAATATTCTAAACAAACATTTATTCCAATGTAGTAACATATATTACTAAAAAAATGTAGGAAATTTATTGGCAATAACCTTCACAATAATTTAAAAATTTTACTAAAATATCTTAAACACGCATACGTAATACCAACTTGGAATCCAAACTACGACAAATTTTCATTTTCTCTGCTACAAAAACAAACACATGACATAACCAAATTTTAAAAGGCCCAGCGAAATATTTTAAATGAAAAACACTTCTGGAATTCAATGAAATGTACAGTCCCTGGCCAAATTACTTGAACCACTCAATATTTTGTAGTTTCTTCATAATAAAATGTAAACTATACATGTATTATATTTTTTATTTATAAAATATATTGTAAAAATATGTAACATATGTAAATATTAAATAAGTAATTAATATTTAGTCCATAACCCATGATTTTTAATAACACCCTTAATTTTTCGGGGCATACTTTCAATGCAAGATATGATTGTCTCTTTTATATCTTCATCGTTCTCCCATACATCCTTTATATTCTTCATTAATATTTCCTTTGTAGGGTTTTATCTTTCATATACCTTACTTTTTGTCGATTCCATACGTTCTCGATGGGATTGAGGTCCGGTGAATTTACGGGCCGACGTAAAAGAGGTATGTGATTGTCTTCAAAGAATTTCTTAACCTTTTTTGCCACATGGCAAGGAGCATTATCTTGCATAAATATGCGCCCTGTCGGTATGCAACGTCCTGGCTTAAAATACGGTAATAACGTGTTTTTTAACACATTTATGTACTGCTCTTGACGCATTGTACCTTCTACAAAATACAAAGGGCCGGGTCCGTCTCCACTAATCACTCCCCAAATCATTACTTGCGGAGAGTGTTTTACAGTTCGAAGAACCGAGGACTCTGTGAGACGTTCGCCAGGTCGTCTACGAACAAATTGTGCTCGCTGCACTAACACACAGAGCGAGCACTCGTCACTAAAGAAAACCTATTAAATAATGCAAACATGAATTCAGTTGTTAAGTTATTCACCTTTTTCCAATTCTCGTCTGTGAAATGTCGATATTCTTTTGCAAAGTTGAGACGAGCAGATTTCATGTTTTCTGTTAAACGCGGCTTTTTTACAGGTCTTCGGCCCATTAGGCGATTTTAGCGCAAGCGGCGCCTGACAGTTCTGCTCGAAATCTCTATTCCTCTCTCTTGTAAATTTTTTTGAATCATTTTAATTGTAGCAAATCTATTGCTCAAAGCCTGATGAACAATTTCACGGTCAGATCTCTTCGAAGTTTTTCTTTTCCGACCGCACTTTGCCCGTCTTTGTGTCGATGTGCTAGCTCCTTCGTTTAAGTTTCTAGCTAAACGCGATACAGAAGAAGGAGATACTTTCTGTAATTTTGCAATTTCTCGTTGTGAATGTTTGTTTGATTCTGGAAGAGCATGTATAGCGGCTTTTTGTTCACTTGTTAAATCTTTCCCGGGCATTTTCTACAAAAAAACCCAAATATTTCAATTTTTTTCAAATTCCAAATAATTAATTATTAAGAGGGAGATAGAATAGCAATTTTACCTTGGGTTGATTTATGACATGTTTCAAGTAATATGACCAGGGACTGTAAAATCAAACCACTTTCAAAATATGCAATAAGGAGTACATGCAATATTGAGTACTTCAAAAACCATTTTTTCCCACAAGAGTAATTGAACTAAAGATTATTTAGTAAATATAAATAAAATGGCGGTGTATAAACAGCGTCCACCTAGTGCATGAGGGAGAAGATAACAACGTTGCCAGAGATACCAACATAAAAGTACTTTAGCAAGACAAAAAACAAGTATAGAAACTTCCTAAATTGCACCAATTCCACCTGTTGCTTTTACATTCCATTTATATCATACAGTGTGTTCATTTGAAAACTTTCCATCCGAACATCCGAAACTAATAAAATTATTAAACTATGCAAAGACAGGTCAATTTTTATTTCAAGGGGGAACCATTTTGACTAATATATCATGATACTAAACTTACCCCCTTATGCCCTCCTACCCCAACATAAAAATCTTAAATGGGATGATACCATTTGTGACACATCGTTGGAAAGGCATTTTCATTACGAATTCAGTAGTACATATACCCTACTTTGACTTTTGGTCAAGTTCTGAGGATTATAACAGAAAAAATATCATGCTAAACAAAAATTGTAAAATATAAAGTTTTATTCAAAAAAATATGCAAATTAGTTAATTAAATGTTCAAATTGTGCACTATTTTGTTGTAGACAATGATATAGCCTATTTTCAAATTCTCTTCTGACCCCTTCAAATGTTTCTGGTGATATACGCCTGCATTCTTCAGTAATTCTAAGTCTAAATTCGCCAATATTCTGCGGTTTTATTTAGTACACAACTGTTTTCAGGTGACCCCACAAGAAAAGGCCAAGTGGGGTCAAATCTGGAGAGCAGGCAGGCCATTCAACTGCTTCTCGCCGCCCTATCCAATGATTTGGAAAATTATTATCCAACCAATTTCTAACCGACGCGGCATAATGCGGAAGCACGCTATCTTGTTGAAAGAAAAGCTCATTTTCATTAATTTATAAATTCCCCATTTGATCTTGCTGGTTTTCCAAACTTTGTATTATTAAGGGATTAATTGTATTTTCTAATAGTTCAAGGTATAGGTCGCTGGTAAGATTTTGATCAATGAAAACAGGACCGATTACCTCATTTCCAAGTATACCAGCCCAAACGTTAATTTTTTCAAGTTTTTGCGTGTGAATTTCTTTGAATAAATGAGGATTTTCATTGTCTCAGTATCTACAGTTATGGCGATTTACAAAACCAGTTAGATAGAATATTGATTCATCACTGAAACAAATATTAAATAATCTTATCTCATTATTATTAATTTTTTCTGTCATCGTTTCGTAAAACTCCATTCTCCTATCAAAATCATCCTGATTGAGCTGCTGAATAATATGCATCGTATAAGGATGGAATTTGTGTAATTTCAGAATTTTGTGCACGGAACTCATTGCGTTTTGGAAGCTATTTTCCTAATGGATGCACCAGGATTTACGCCGAAATGACCTAAAACTTCTATTTGTCTACCTTCATCAACCACTTTATTCCCGATGCGTTATGGTTAAGTACAGAACCAGTTTCTAGAAAATTTGTAATCATCAGGACGTTTTTCATTAAATTGAGCAGCCGTTCGCCTTGCACAATTTTCGTTTTTGCCATACAAAAGAACTAATTCCGTTCGCATTTCAAGAATGTAAACCATATTGTCAAAAAGAATAAATATCGCAATGAGTGCTTATCTGTTATTTTGTGATTGACAACTAACTGATAATAAACATTAAAATAAATGAAAATAACTATGTGCCTACTCGATATTTCTATATGAAGAATAAAACCACCTTTTTTTAAAAACAGTATAACAATAAGGTAAAATAAACTACTCTATTATTATAGAGCAACACACACTAAATCACTTTCAACTTTATTACAATACAAAATTACACTTGTATCAACATACACTGTCTTCTTCAGATTATGAAGTATACTAAATTAATTTAGAATAGAAACTCCCTTAAAACTAGGCTGAAACACAAACTAGTTACTATATTTCTTACGGTAATTAACTTATAATCTAAATACTAATGCTTTTTCTAATTAATCTTATGGGTATAACTTCAACAAAGGAGAACAATTCGAATCCACTTGATCTAATAAGTTTATATTTTACAATTTGGCATGATATTTTTTCTGTTATAATCCCCAGAACTTGACCAAATGTCATAATGAAAATACCTTTCCAACGATCTATCACAAATGGTATCATCCCATTTAAGATTTTTATGTTGAGGGTAGGAGAGCGTAAGGGGATAAGTTTAGTATCACGATATATTAATCAAAATGGTTCCCCCTCGAAACAAAAATTGACCTGTCTTTGCATTTTTTAACAATTTTGTTAGTTTCGGATGTAGGCCGCCTGGGAAGTTTTCAAATGAAAACACTGTATATTTACCCAAACAACATCACTTGACCTCTTTAAATATCCAATTAACTGCCTATTTTTTAGGATTTTATTACGCCAAATTAGTAATACATTTAATATACATCTTTTTCCACCACTTTTTCTTTATTTCCTGTTCAAAACGATATTACGATATTTTTTAAGTACATAAATGCATATTAAAGTGATTATGAGAAAAGGGGCGAATGTTGTAAACGTTTTTCATAAATTTTAATAAGCAAATTTACATATATAATAATATATATTATAAATAAACCTCAGGGGGATTATTTATTCAGTACGGATCGAGAGTATTGCTTTACAGTGACGTGTCGAAACGTCAAGTTTTCAATGGAATTTTTCTGATTCTATTATCTTGCGACAGTGCACATGTTGATGGTGTCGTGTCACTTGTTCTGCAATTGTTTTCGACACGTTCCAAGGTGTTACGTTAGAAAAGTGATATCGGTTTTGCTGTTTCATGTCCAATCATGTTTGTGTCATTTGCATATACAATACTCAACGCTATAAATACCCGACTTGCGCCCGACAAAACGACATAAAAACCAGAACACAACACTATTCCATAAAATGTGAGGTTATTGTCATAAATGTTGTTTTAGAGCGACAGTATATAAGCGACACAACAGCGTGTGCGAGAGTCGAAAATTCCTCGGCTCTTACCCAGGCCAAATCGTTGACGTTCGAGTCAGGGACAGTATTACCAACTACCATCCCTTCATAGGTACCATACACAACAAATAAGACATGAAAAACTAAAAGAAATTGGACTTGCCAATGGACTGATTTAGTTCTATTCAATTTCTTTTGTACCCGAAAGTTTTAGTTGAATGATTGAATGAAAAAAGTACTCGTTTTCTAAAAGTAGCACTTTGGCACTGCAGCTCTAAAAAAGTACTACAAATAGTGGTTTAGCACTGCCCCTGGTAACGCTAAGATAACCCCCTTCCTGAGCAATTTAGAGAAAAAGTTTTCAAACAAAGAAATGCAAGGGTAGTCTGAAAAGTTTCTAGCCTAACACAGAAACAAGATTTTTTTCAAATTCAGTTTTATTTTTCAACGTTTCAAAGTTTTATTTTTCCTTGTAAGTCTACACACGTTTCCCAGCGACGCTCCCAACTTTTTAATTCGTCCAAATAGCAGTCAGCATCTTCTTCTGCAAAATAGACGTTTACAAATGTGGTGGCCTCCTCATCCAATGAAAATCTCTGTCCTCCGAGCAAAACTTTGAGCCTAGAAAACAGAAAAGGTCGCTGGGAAGCCATATCTGGTGAATAGGATGGGTGGTCTATCAATTTGAACCCCAATTCGTATGGCGACAACTGAAGTGCGAGACGATGCGTTACCTTGGTGGAACAAAACTTACTTTTTCTTCGAATTCAGCCGTTTTCCCGCAATTTCTGCCTTCTCATCATCATCTTTATTTGTTAGTACTTTCCATTTCGTACATCGTCTTATAATATAATACAATAAGTGTAAAAGAACAGGACTTCGAAACATTTAAATAGATAAATGCATTTGTATAAATAAGAACTTTAAATAGATAAAACATATAGATAAAATAACGAAAACTGAGGGACGACAATAAATACAAATTAAAATTCATTTTGCAAAAACTCATCAATAGAATATACAAGGTTGTTGACTAGTTTGCCTATCACAAGTGTTTTAAATTATCTTTCACTCATCGCTCGGAATCTTGTTGTAGAGC
Organism: Dynastes maya; assembly: GCA_029619315.2. Lineage (NCBI taxonomy): Eukaryota > Metazoa > Arthropoda > Insecta > Coleoptera > Scarabaeidae > Dynastes > Dynastes maya. The sequence continues at coordinate 18,679,509 of JAROYE020000010.1, read as the reverse complement.
TTTACCACATAGTAATAATTTAAGGCACTTCACGCTTTGTACACCCTGTGGTACGGCAAGACCTACGGCCTACGATCGTTGTGTACCTCTCCGTGTAGAATGTTGTTTGGTTTGTTAGAGTGGATTGGCATTAGGACGGAGAGGGTAGATATACAGAGAACGGTAAGTGTTTTGTGTTTCTTGAAAAGGTCCTTACGGGGTGTTGTTATAGGTACCCAGAAAAGAACTCGTAAAGCTGCCTTTTGTTTTACCAGTACTTCATGGCTGTAGGGAGAATGTCCCCGCATTACGATCCCGTATAAAGCTCCAGAGTGGAAGTACGCTGTTCTGGCTGCGTCATAAGCTGCTACCTCCATAGATCTATAGGGCTGCGTTCAGATTTACACACCGTGTGCACACTGGACTTCAATTCTCGTTCAAATTTCAAAGTTGTTTTGTTGATAGCTGGACGAAAGTTGGGCGACTTGCGCTTCAAAACATACGAATAGCATTTAAAAATCCAAGTAATTGAATACATCACAAGCAAAAAAAAAATGGTCTTGCTTGTTTTGCGCAGAATATGGCAAATGTAGAAAATATATGTGTCATTATTAGGTTGTTTGGTTAGAAAATCTTAATGAAACTTAAAAAAAAAAGCACAGCTTAACGAAAAGCAACAAAATATGGCAAATTTTGTTGATGATTTAAATAAATTATTCCATTCTTTAGATAAGTTTAGCAACAATATTGATAAGTCTTCTAATGTTATGTCAACCAATACAAATTTAATGTAATATTTATATTAATTATATATTTTCAGAATTTATTTGTTTTTTTTTTATTTAAGGGCAAATACTATACAAACGGCAATCAATTATCAATTCTTTATAGTTTATAGGTGGTTTGTAGCAGGTCTACAGGTTAAAATTCGAAAACAGCATAACCTAAAAAAAGTTGAACACCCCGGTCGTTCGTAATTGAAGGATAATTTCTGATGACGTCATGTTACCCTCACACCAACATTCCCTAAATCTGAACGCGCCCCAGATGACGTAGGTAGCCGATTATAGTTTTTCGCATAACTCTGTCACATGCTTTCCCCAGCTTAGGTTTTGGGAAAGAGTCAAACCGAGAAAATTAACTGATTTAGCCCTCGATTGATGGTAAGTTGATATTTGAACCTTTTGAGTTTTGTGTTTGTTTATTCGGAGGTTATTTGCATCCGCAAACATAATCGTCCTCTCAGATGTATTCCCAGAAAGATAATTGATGTATGTAAGAAACGACATTGGTCCAAGAACCGATCCTTGAGGGACTCTCCAGCGCATGATCTCCACGCCTGACTCCATATTCTCCCAGACAACTTGCTACTTCCTATCCAATAGGTAGGTTCTGATCCGTAAAACTCTAGTTTGTCTAGGAGCACCATGGTGATCCGTAAAGTCAAGAGCCTTGCTCATTTCACAATAGTTTAGCTTCAGTTCCTCTGTGTTGTCAAAAGCTGTTGTTGTTTCACAGATTAACTTCTCCATTGCGGTTATTGTAGACATGTTCTCTCTCCTCCATGCTGTGCTCGACTCCAGAACTTCGGACATCAAAGTACTTTATTATTCTTTCTTTATGATCGATTCAAAGACTTTTGGAAAAGTTGATAAGATTGCAATTGGTCTATAGTTGCTCACTAGATTCACATCTCCTTTTTTATGTACTGGTACAATTTTGGTTTTAAGCTCATCCTGAAATCCACCTACCGCAATACATTCGTTGATAGCGGACGGTTCGAATACACATATACGTCGCTATATGTTTCTATGTGATGGTTGACAAGCCCAAAATATTTGAAGTTGGTTTTGATTTTAGGTTTTTAATTATTGTTTCGACTTCAATTGACGTTTTTGGCCGCTGAAACGTTCATCGTCAACCAAGATGGTACGACCACATTTACATTCAGTAGCCCAAAATTTCTCTGTGCAAATGTAAGAATTTAATGGTAGCACGATATTCGTTTTAAATTTTTACAGAAACACTAACATTCACATGACTGTTAAACAACTGAGCGTCCAACATGGCTGAGCTTTCAAAAGTATCTTTCAACGTACGCGCAATTATATTACCAGAATATTTTTGACGAGTAACGCCATCTTCATGTTTAAGCTTGAAACTTTTCAGACGAGTAACGATCAAAACTTCCCCCAAAGTCCCAAGGTAATTACAAAATACGAAGTCCACTGCATTACGATTTCTACTATTTGGTGACATGATTAACAAAAATCTGCACACATATGTACAAATAATAATTAATTCCCTTAATTTAGTAATTTAATGCTTGTAAAATCCATCTTTCGGCGCAAAGCTTATATTTTGAAGTAATATTTTCTATGCCGGCAAAATACTGTTACAAATTTATCTTCTTTCTAATAATATTTTAAGTGAACATTTTTAATAATAATTGCTTAATCTTTGTCCGCTAAAGTACCATTGCTTTCGCGAATATTTTACTTAAAGCCTTAATACAATTCTTAATCACAGAGGAAACGAGTGTCTTTATAAATGGTCAAGGTAATTAAATTTTATGACGTGGTTTTCCATTGAAATTACATAATTGATATTCTGCTGTCATCTATAATAAAAATGCGCAGACCGACTCCATGATAATGCTGTACAACATCTATCCAGTGATTTTCCCAGATTTTTGCGCGATGTTCTAGTAACACTATTTAGATTCACATCATTATAACTTCATGGACACGTACAAAATTTCGCATTAATCCCGAGCAATGTTTGGTGAGATGCAGATCCTAAGATTCTTTATATTTTATATAAATCAATAATTAAATCCAGATTAGAATGTGGCATATGTTCATATTTTCCTTCAACTAAAGTTTTACAAACTAAACCTCAAAAAGTGTAATTTTCTGCATGTTTTTTTGTATCCGTGAAGTCTTCCCCTATTATACCTTGTTTCTAAAATAGAGAGACGAATTTCGGAACGAACCACAAGCCCAAATTACACACTATAAAATCTTGAATAAAATTTACGCGGCAAATTAAAGCGATATTCAGATCAGCAAAATGTATGAGGCTGAGGATTAACTTTAAGTTTTAATTCTTTGGCAATAAGTCCAATTGTCAGAATTGCAAATATGTGTTGGAATTAGTATTCTGGGTCGTACAAAATAATAATAAATAATGACACTGTATCACGATATAAAAAAATAGTAGACATTAAAATATTTATTTATTATAAAGTGTACAACTGTAATACATTTATTATAAATTTGCAAACTGTTCAAAGATTATGTGCATCTATTTATATATAAAAGGTTTGTTGTAATCTTATAAGATGATGCTGACCAATCAGATTAACTTCATACAAGTTCTAAATTATCCTGATGATTTCGAACAATCAGAATCTTCACTGTCACCATCCTCCCTAATCGCTATGATAAATGGTTCCAAGACATCGTCAATGATTACATCCAGATTTTCCATGCGGACTTCTTCTTTAATAACATGGTTTATGCAGTTTTGCCAGGTAGTAGCAGTTACATTTTTTAAGGCATCAAGCAAAAGTTGCCTAACTTCTACCAATTTAAAAGATTTATTTTTTCCAGCTATTTCATTTTTTATCTGCGCCCAATAGGGTTAAGCTCGCAGTAATGAGGAGGTAATCGTAAGACAGTTTTATTTTGCTAATTCATCAGTGACATATGAATTGTATTTATCTTTATGAATTTTAACTAGGCTTAGCAGTTCAACTCCGACCATATCCTCATCATAGTGTATTGCTTTACTTGTTAGCCAGTTTTGAATATCTGCCTTCTTCCATGATGAAGATGGTGGGTTTTCAATTTTTCTACTATGATAAGATGCATTATCCATGACAATAACAGCACCGTCTGATAAATAGTTTAATATTTGGGAGAACCAATCTTCGAAAACTGAAGCATTCATTTCATCATGGTAATCTGATGTTTTTTTGCCTTTAAACAATAATAAACCATGATCCATGAAACCATCAGAACTTCCAATATGTAACAATATAAGACGACGCCCTTTTCCAGAGGGATTCTTGAGTCCGGTTGTAAGCTCTTCCACAAAAGCTTGTCTACAGCTATGAATATTTAAATCTGTCCATACTTTTTGCCCCGTATGACCCTCATTTACCCAAGTTTCGTCTAAATAAAAAATTGGCCTGTTCTGAGATCTAAATTGTGAATTATCCCTGAGATACTGCCGCCTCCATTTTACAATATCATCCTTCTGAGTCAAAATGCTATTTCTACTCCTTTTTATGTATCTACAAAATAGAGCAACATTACATATGCATATATATTTTATAAAAAATACTTTCTTACTTGAAATTCATATCTTTCATTAATCGATACAAAGTTGTTCGACTCATGATTGGCAAATCGCTATTATTTCTAACTTTCACCAAACCTTTATTCAATGTCGGTGGTTCATTTTCTCTGAACATATTGTGAATAATTTGACGAACAGCAGTTTTCACAGATTCGTCAAAGGACTGCAATAAAGAAGGCCGGCCGGTTATTTTTTTTTTTTTGATCTGTAGTTTTTCCTGTAGTCGTGTATTTCTTAACTACTCGATACACTGTTGCTCTTGAAATTCCTTCAAACATAAATATGTTGTAAAGCATAAATATTCACGAATGTGAGATCACTAACCTACTACTTCACAAATCTGTTTTATCATGTCAAGTTTCTTGATATCAGGTGTATCGGCCAAAATTATTTGTAAGCGTTCACTATGGTTTGCTTTTCATCACTTTTCTCGATTTTCACGGTTTTTCGGAGGAGAAGCGCACCCAGCATGACTTCTTGATTCTATATCCATAACAGAAACCAACTATAAAAGTATTTTTATTATATTTATATCTACGTATTGTCTGCAAATTACTTACAAGTTATTATTAACTATGATAACTCTAGAGTTCTAAAAAGAACTGGTATATGTTTATACTTCGAAAGAGGCAGAGAAAATAGAGAATATAATAAATACTACAATAACTAGCGGTAATAAACAAATGTCAATACATTTGACAGAATTACGTACACGATACGATTATAGCAGGATTGGTGCAGTGTCTTTTGGTGCTGGTTTCGATCAATCAGAATTTACTATAAAAGTGGTATGTTCAGAAATTCGTCTCTCTATTTTAGAAACAAGGTATAATGCAATTATTAATGGAGAACGCGGAACCTCCGCTTTTAGCTATATTTATTAATTTAAGAATTTTTGTGCTCCAAATACATTCTCATGTGTTTTTTTTAATTCTGATAATTTGTTGGTTGACTCTCTTGGGCAGCTCATTCATTACCAAGTAGTCTCTATTATGAATTTTTCTAGATGTTTTCCGCTTTTTAAAAATTATGAAGATAATATTAGATATAAAGACGATGTCGCGTTTGATGCACTACCCGATTATTACACATTTTAATTTGGCAGTGTTTTAATTTTTCCCGATGTCTATGAAAATACAAAGTAGTTTAACAATATTAATAAACAATTGATTATCTCTGCATTGAATGATTTTGGTTCTTGAAAATGGCCTTGGCAATTTTTCATGGATGGTTCTATATCTTCCTCTCCTCGGAGACTTTCATTTAGTATTTTTCCTAGTCAGTTGACTGTAATATATTTGATGCTCTTCCTTACTCCATTTTCTCTGCTGAGTTGATGTCCTTTTTTATTTCCCTTAACATTATATATATTTCTAAATCAGTTCTTTTTTACACAAAAGTTGCAGTGGAAGCTATTGTAAGTTATAAAAAGAAATTTTATAAAATTCTTTAATTATGGGCATTAGAAACTACATACTTTCTATGTTAAATGATGATCAATTTAAACAAATGGTCCATTTATGCTGGAATCCCGGCCGTTGTGGAATTTTTGGTAATGAGACGAATTTATCATATGATTTCAAGGAAAAACTAAGGAATGAATGGCAAGATTAGTGGAATGAGACATCAGCTATTAAAGGAAAGCATTTTCGAGAAGTAGAAGATGAAGTTAAATTCCAGCCGTGGTTTTACAGCGTTCCCTCTACTTCATGAAAATTTATTACATGCATTAGTAGAATTAGAATTGGGCATTGTTCAAACGAAGCCCATTTATTCAGAATTGGTATTTTAGACTCTTCTTTGTGTAGATATGGCGATGAAGGTACTTTAAATCATATGTTTTTCAATTGTTCCAGGTTTAGAAAAGAAACAGAAGACTTGATTCAAAAACTTATTAATTTAAAAATCTATCCCCCATTTAATATCTCGTGTCTTTCAGCATTAAATCAATTAAATATTTATCTTGTCCTCTTTTCCTTTATCTCCCGTATTGGAATTTCCTTTTGACCTGGATTTGCCTTTACACATTTCCGTATTTGGTGGTTAAGAAGTCTCTTCATTCAAAGAGACAGAAAACCAAAATAGCCCTGTGAAGAAGAAGAATCCCAAGAAATCTTTGACGAAAACTAACTACATATTTATATCATAATAACATGCTAAATTCAACTCTTCATCAATCGTACACATGGTGAAGTTGTATAAAAGGTAAGACTTGTAAAAGACTCAGCATTTCTATTTCTCATGTAGTGGCAGATCTTTAACAAACTTTGGCGATCTCGTGTTTGCGTCAGTAAATAAAACCTAAATAATTCGTAGAAAGCTGCGCTCATCTGTTCTTGGCGGAAACTCCCACTTAACATGTACCGGCGCACTGTGGTCGAAACAAAACGAAAAAAATCAAAATTTTTTGCATAGAAATTTCGATCAAAGGATTTTGAAAGAAATATATGAAAGCTCTCATTCTCACAATATTTGTAGTGTAACCCGAGCTTTAGTTACTTTTTAGAGCCTGACGAAGTTAAGAAAGATACTTTTCACAAATTTTACCAAAAATTAATAGTTTTTCTCATAGATACAGTTACTTTATATTAAAACTACAGACTAAATATTTGTTACTAAAGTGTAGCATACAGCATTATTGTAAAAACTAATTGCTTGAATTTTGTTTTGTGGAAGGAGTTGATAGACCTACAGTAATGGCCAAAAGTAGATAGACAAAGTAATTTTCTTATACGAAAAAAATATTATTTATTAAAAATTTAACAGGTATATATGGTGCTCATACCAACTTGTGAGGTAAAGCAACTAAATAAATTCTGTGTAATGTCCTCTTATCTTGCGAAAATAAACAAAACAAAAAATATGACTGAACAAAAGTAGATAAACAAAACATTCCAGTCAGCATTTTTTTATATTTGTTCTGAAATATTTAGTAATATTTTAAATATAAGTTTATTTTAAGTTGAGACGTGAAACTGTTAAATACGCCGCGTGGAATAAAAATTTCAATGGACCTTAAGCAACGTATTATTGAGGTCTTTCAAGGAGGAGGCCGCCAAATTGAGATTGGTAAAAGATTTGAAGTTAAAAGAGCTAGGTTATGGGCAATTATAAAAAATTTCCAAAGAACTAGTACCATTAAACACCGAAATAAAACTGGACGTCTTAGAAAAATAAACCAAAGGGCTATACGAAAATTAAAGCATATTAGTGTAATCCATTCATGTTTTCAAGAGAGATAAAAGTTGAATTAGACCAGCAGGAAATCTGTAATGTATCCTCGAGAACGATTAGGAGAAGATTGGTTGAAAATAAATTGTTTTCTTGTAGGCCAGCCAAAAAACTTTTGCTTTCCGAGAGAAATAGTAAAGCCCGACTAGAATTTGCTCATCGCCATATCAACTGGATTTTAATTCGGATGGTATGCAGTACGTTAGAAGGCCCAGTGGTAAACGTTTGGATCCAAAGTACACCAGACTCACAGTAAAACACGGTGAAGGTTCCGTCATGGTTTGGAGTTGCTTCTCCGTCCTTGGAATGGGTCCTCTTCACCGTATTGAAGGTATTATGGACAGAATTATGTATATAAATATCCTCGAAATGTTATGGTTCCTTATGTTGAAGACAACTTACAGTCGGAAATAATATGTATTGCTAAATATGTTTACAATTTGAGCATAATATCGATTCTTCAATGTTATTTATGGGTTGCTTCCCTTTAGTTCACTTGTGGCAAATGTTGAAGCATTTTTTGGAATCAGCTGTCATTAAAGCCACCTTGGTTGAGGAATGGTGATCCAGGACAAATTGCTATTCCTAATGAATTGTTAGGTATTATTTCTTAAGCTTTATAAAAGGTTTGCTTCACCAGGAATTTATTAGTTTGTTAAAAACTTATCCGTAGAGCTTTAGATTCTTTTCTTAAAGTTGAAAAACTTCTGTCCTATTATACACAAAATAAAATTGAAATACTATCTATGATAATTACAATGTGGTGTGATTCTATTTATCTATCTTTTAATAACTATTATTAAATAATTTTCAATTCTTTCATGTCGCTACATACTCGAAGACTGAAAAATTTTTCAAAGCTACTTGACCAGGATAGTACACTGCATCAGTAAAATTGAATAAAGTGCACTTTTGAAGGTATTTCGACCATAGTGCGGCGTTTCAGTCACACATCCCACAGAGTTCCCCATACAGCATAAGACGTGGTTTAAACTAACCTATTCTCTCAACTTTTACCCCAAACAACTTTTCATATATTTTATAATTCCGAAAGTATTTTACTTTAAAGAAAATAGCGATTTTCAATTTTTTCTCAATAATTTCTGAACTGGTTTGTCAGAACGGAATCTTATCATTCTAAACCGTATAACATTGCCAATTTAAACAAATCTCAATACTTGACAATAGGAAATGTATCCATGGTAACTTACTCTATTTAGGACATGCTGTATAAATTTCGCATTTCCAAACCAATGATTAGTGCTTTTTTTTTAATATCTTGCATATATTAGTAAAAAATCTGTTGCTAAATAAATGTATGCAAAAATATGTAAAACAATTCATTTCCAAAATGATAATTAAGATTTACTTTATATTTAGCGGATTTATTTAAAATGTTAGAACTATTTTCATAGCACGACATCCTATTTCATTTGTGGGGTTTAGGCTTTTCAAAATAAGAAATGGAATTCCTTTATGATAATGAAGAACCCTTGACTTCCCAGGACATTGAATCAACACAAGCGAAGTGCTGTTGACTGTTGTAAATAAATGACATACATAGTAGGCGAACCCGCTTAGGTCTTTTTGCTTCGCACAATACCGCACTAATGAGATCACATGATCCCGATAAAGATATTTTAATGGCGTAATAACGAGTGATACTTGCACGACAGACTTCGAATTCAAAGGACTCGCACAACTTTAATGGCCGCCTGATTTTTATCGTTTCGGTCTTTAAAGAGCAACAGTTGAGCACATATATGTATAAATCTGTTCATGTATATATGTATGTAGACATGTAACATGAAATAGAGGTTTTAAAATTATAGGGCATCAATTTTTATAACTTTTCGGTAATTTAAACTAACAGAACAGAGATCTAATAACTCCAAGTAATACTTTTTAAAAATCAAATCAAGCGATGAAAGAAGTAATAAATTATGAAAACCTATCAGTTCAAATTTATGAGATGTTAACTTTTTTATGGGAGTAATTTAGAAAGTGAGATATGGACAAATATGCCAAACTTGGCATTGGAGAAAACCCTTAAAAGCATGTTATTGCAATTATTTTCGACAATTAATTCAAAATTGTCTTGAAAATAATTGAGGCTATTTCACAAATTACGGATTTATTTACCTTTAAAACGATAATTAACTTATTTAATAAAATATGCGGCCTTATGTAAATGCTTTATAGATGAGGTCATAGCTCACGCAATGTATCGAATTTGGAAATTTCTAAATTCCAATATTTCCTCCTGGAACTTCTAAATCCACAAATTCGAAATCGAATTTGAATTCGAATTTATATGCAAATTCGTGGTCGAATCCAAACCAAAAACTAATGCTTGCAGACACATATCCCGTGCATTTTTTTTTCTCTAAACGAACGCCCCCAATGCTTTTCTTTGTGTGCAGGATGAAAGGCGTTACCGTAACTTAAAAATAAACAAATGTACCGATCTGTTAAATTTGACAGAAAATGGTACTCTTGTGTACTATTAGCATATTATACACGTATTGTCAAATTGAAAGATTGAAAACTTATTTTTTTAGTTATGTACTCTTGTATTTTATTTTTATCTTACCATAAACCTGGGTCAGCACATTGTTCAGTCACACAATTTTAATGACCTTGAAATTGTGCCCTCATCCCTAAACTAGTCAGTGACAGATTTCTGGTACAAGGCGCATACTACGTTTTGAAAAATTGGGTGACTGAAAACGGACAACTATTATCACTACAGTTTCTTAAAAAGGTGGATGGCAGTAGCGGCGTGGGTAGGGGTAATTTTCAACTCGTAGTCGATCTCGACAGTACCGCGAGAGAGTTCAAAGCGACAGTACGTTGCACACTGCACGCCAAATAAGTACGCGGAGATGGGACGCCCAAAGGGTGTAATGTTGCCTTCGAATGTGAATAAATATCTCAGGCATTTCACTGGATTAGAATATAGAAGTCCGCATATTTATTGCACAATATGCAATAGCGGATTGCTAAGTCGCGATAAGTTTGAATGCAGAAAACATTGTAAAAGTAAATGTCATGTATTGAATTTAAGAAACAGTATTCCATACTGGCGATTTTTATATGATTTTATTTTTATGTTAAATGTGTGCAACATCCCACAACATGTGGTATCTAATGAACACTTTCGTCTTTTTTTGGCTAAATACGTTCCCTCATGGAAGCTGCCAACATCTATGCAATTACGATACAATTTGCCACGTATGCAAGGTACAGTAAAGGAATGTATAAAAGACGAGTTGAGAAATAAGAAAATCTGCCTATGTGTGGATGAAACAAATGATGCTCAGAAACACAGCGTCATTCATGTAGTAACGCGTTCCTTAAAACGTGATGGTCCACCAGCTTCATTGTTGTTATCCAGTAAAAGGATTCAGAAAACTAATGCAGAAACCGTTGTCAAGATAATAGAAGATTCGTTGAGAGAATTTTGTATCGCAGGAACCCAAGTCACAATGTTCGTTACTGACGCAGCCGCAACAATGCTGAGAGTTGGTAGGATGTTGAAAATATGCTTTCTGACTCTTTTTCACATAACGTGCCTCATACACGCATGTCACCTCGTAGCAGAAACCATTCGAATGAAGTATCCGATGGTGGATAAGTTAATAGCATCTACCAAAAAAGTGTTCATCAAATCTCCCAAACACATTCGTGTATTCAAACAATTGTGTCTGAAATTACCACCACCACCTCAGCCTGTAATAACGCGATGGGGAACATGGCTCCAGGCAGTATCTTACTATCAGAAATATTTTTCACAAGTGAAAAATGTCATCTTGAAACTTGATTCAAATGATTCTGCAGCAGTTCGAGATAGTCAGCAACTTTTTTTCCAATTCGGTGCATATTAACAAAAATTTGGTGCATTTTAACGAAAAATCCCGATTTACAAAAGGTTCGGTCTATAACTAAAAATCAAGAGTGCCCAGATGAGGAAAAGGAATATCTGACATTTGCAAATCACTACTTCACTGGATGTCGAACGATCATTTTCGAAGTATACGAGAACGTATTCACAACACCGTCGTCGGCTGAATGAATCGACAATGGAAGCGTTGCTGATGTGGCAATTCTACGCAGCTTACCAGGGCGGTTGCCAATTGCCACAGTGGACATCAGGATGACAGGAAAAGGTAACAATATTATTTTTCACTAACATTGTATATTACGTACCTACTTTTATGCGGTGCGCCACTTCCGGTACCACCTTTTTAACAAACTCTAATTATCACACTATTTTACCTCAAACAAAAAAAATATCAAAACACTGAAAGCTATGGTCATAGATGGTAGACTTACACGGATATACGTAATGCATACAGAATGAAAGAACATTTAAAAAGTTTTGTGGATTCTATATGATCCTAATATTCGTCCAATATTCGAAATTCAAATTCAAATTTTATTAACAGTCTTAATGTAGGAATGCGTCCATAATACCGTAACATTTGTATAATAAAACGCTTAAGATCAAAAAATCACACAAAATTACTAAATAATAGTTCAAAAAATATCTAACAAAATAAAGAGGATTCACAAGTGCCAAAAAGCAATTAAAATTTGTTTGTGATATGAAGAAGATTCACGAATTGTTGTCCTCAACATAGCAGCGTTTGACTGGCAGATGTACACTACCAGCCATAATTATTTGCCCACCCAAAGAAATACGCATAAATAAAGGAAGTGTTAACTGTAGAAGAAATTGCAGTTTTGCGGCACCAATTTCGTCAGAGTGGCGAGTTAACCTTAAGCCAGACTTCTTGTAGTTGTTTGCACAACGATTCCTTTGAGGTTGGAAGATTTATTTTCACCTGCCTATCGAGTTTTTCCCGCAAAAGCTGTATGCAATTCTAAATATTTGCGGCACAGTTTAGAGATGTATTTCAGATCATTATCATGTTGAAATATAAAATAGTCACCGATTATTCTCATTCCAGATGGTATAGTATTTGTTTTCAAAATTTCCTGGCGGAGCTCTTTTCTTAAAATTCCATCTATTTTAACCAAGATGACCATGATTCTGCTACTCCTTCTCCTTTCGACGTTCGAACAAACGTTCTTCTCTTGGAACCGAAGAGTTCAAATTTGGACTACTCGATCTACAAAACACTTTTCCACTCATCAGCTGTCCAATGTTGAGGCTTTCTAGCCCACTGCAGCCGTTTTATTTTATTTTGCTTGCGTAAGAGTGATTTACGCAACGCTATTCGGCCGAATAAAGCACCCTCTCTTAACTTCCTTTTCACCGTGGTTAAACTAACTCGTTTTTTACGCTCAATACTAGCCGCTATTTCAGGTACAGTTTTTCATCTATTCGTTTACTCGTCATAATTATTCGACGATCTTCCGCTGGTGTTGTCACTTTCCGTCGTCCTGTTCGTTTCCTATTTAATAATGTGCCAGCCTCTTCATACTTTTTATAACATTATAGTCAACAGTTTGGCGAATTAATTTCAATTTTCTTGCGATATCTCTGTTACTTCGGCCTTGTGCGGATTTTTAAAGGTAACTTTCCGGTTTTCGGCATTTTAATACTAATTTTAGATAATTTTATTAAGGGTATTCACTGTTTAAAAGAACAATAACCAGTAAATCTAAATTCATAATTCTAATTCCGGTAAATAGGGGTCATCTTTACCTGCACTACATTAAATATGTATTAGTGAAGGATAATTGTATTAGATTTCGGGTCTTTTTATGATCCTACCTGAACCCCTAGGTATCGGATTAAGGAGATAACTAAGTATCAGATGAGTCTTTACGGAATTATTTAATGCCATATCTTTCTTTTACTTGTAGGTAAATAATTATAACCCCTAAATAACAATAAATATATAATTTTCTAAAATCCAAGCAAAAATGTAGGTGGGCAAATAATTATGGCCGGTAGCGTATATCTTTTGTCGTTCTGTAGTTTTTCAATCAATATTTACCTATTACTTTTAACCTTTGGCAGATTTTGCGTTTAGGAAAATTCTAGATTTTTCGATTTCGTTTAGAACACGTATTTTAAATTCGGGCGAGTCTCGTAAACATGCAGCAAGTGTGGGAGCACTAAAAACACTGATCAAAGCATTCCTATGTTTATTTGGTTCCCTGCACGATATTCAATAATCGAGGGATTGGCAATAAGATATATGTAATAGAAACAAGGGACCTTTCAGCTACTGTTGAAAACAATTGCACTATTTAAGGTAACTACGACGTTAAAATCACCATTTAGGAAAATTTAAGGATAATTAATACAAATCAAGGAGACATTTATAATAAATAGGTGAAGGCTAAGCGTCTCACTTTGATCGACAATGTAACGGCAGTAAGAGAATCCCACCATACACGAGAATTTAGAAACACTTCTAATGGTTAGATCATGATGTCAATTTTTGAGATGAGAACATTTCCTTGTTGACTATTTATCGCATAGACACGGAACCACAGGTCAATTATATCAAAGTAGTTCGTTATCCATACACCAAATGTATTAGAAGATTGGTTCAAAAATAAAATTCTTTCAGACGTCCGAATTGTTGTCTCTTATATTAGAAAACTTCAGTGGTTGATATAGAATAGACATACCACTTAGTTTGGTTAAATAATTTTTTATTTTTTCTTTAAATAACTTTAAAGTTAGTTGATAGCATAAAGTTGGGTGAATCACATTAGTTTTTAAAAATTATTGCAGAAGTCACGAAACCCATGTATTAAAAAATGAATGCCTAGCGATATCATAATTGTATGTTTCTAAACAGATACAAACATAGAAAGCCGCAAAAATAATGATTTATTGTTAGAGACGCTCACTTTGTGACATACGCAGTAGTGTGGTCCTGGGATGGTGAGGACAGCTCGAAGGGAACAGACAGTCGAACTCGAACCATATTACCGCACGGATGAATGCTTCATATATGTACCTTAAGCTTAATTCTTGAGTGCTTGTAAATTGAAGAACGAAAAAATAACAGTATGTCGTGTATGTGTTTATTTCCAAAAATACTATTTTAACTTGGAGTACAATGATATATCTTAAGCTTAAAATAAAATCATCATCCATTAATGTCATTCCATTTAACCTTCAGATCACTATGAATGAATAAAAGATCTTTATATGCAATTTTTTGTTTAACTCATTCACTTTAATAGATCACATAATTTTAATAGGAGTGTAAGGCAGTAGCGGCTGGTGGTGACGTAAATGTGTGTTCCATGACAAAGTTTCGATTCCCTCGTGTATTTCCGTTGCATATGGTGTACGTTGCAGTATGCACGATGGAATCGAAGGTTTGTCATTGAACCCCCATTTACGTCATCACCAGCCGTTACTGCGTAAATATCATATTTCAAAATTATCTACTTAGGGGATAGATCCTTTGTAAAATATCTTATTCATAACATATTCTGTATGCGCTTTAAAATTTAAATCTGCTAGATATTTAATTTCTTCTGGTTTTTCCTCTTTATGCACAGATAGAAAGGATTTCTTAAGAAACATACTTTGTTACGTATAAATTCCAACATCAAAAGTCGCTGTCGTTAGCGCCATGTGGAGTGACCAACCAAATTTCGTTCTACCAACATCTGGCAGGGTTAAGCCGTTCTGACATCTTTTTCGGTTTCTCCAGCGGCTCTCGAAGTAAATCTATCTCCAGTCAAGTATTGCTCCGGGGAAACCGCAATATTACTCGGTTTCGCTCTATTTTCTTTAGGTTATAAAGCGTTGGCACATGAACGTAAAATTTTGAGGTTACTTTTTATTCTATCAATTTAACATTTGTAAAACATTATCTGCAATTTATTTTTTTGTGACCCAAAATTAGACGTCCAGAACACGCTTCGCTTCAGAACAGAACAGCCGCGCTGGCCATATGCCCGAAATCATGTTCAAACGTTAATGCCATGAATAAATCTTTCGAATCATATCAAAAATTTGATTAGATTTTAATTTTTCGTATCATTTTTTTATAATTTAAAGTTCTATCGGGCTTAAAAAACACCCATTATATCTGACGTAATGTTTCTTGAACATAACGTATGAAAGCAAAAACAATTTCAAAATAAAACGTTACACAGGCTCTAGAACGATTGATTAGTAAATCAGATATACTATTGCTAACGAGTAATATGCAGTGGTGTCCAAAAATAAGTGACAAAAATAAAAAATAAATAGAATTGAAAAATAATTTAAAAAATTAACACAAAGTGATTCCAATAATAATTTTAATCTCTTTTTCAATTTTAAATTCGCGCAGATGGTCAACGGTTCGTCACAAACTTTAAATTTCTTCGATTGGGGTACGAATTCATTTCATGTTAGTATCTTAACCAATTTTAGCAGTCCTTTAATACACTTGCAAATGTGAATAATTACCTAATTAGAAGATCGTAGTAATTGTATTGACTATCAAAGTATTGAGGTAAAAGGTTTTGGTAATATTTAGATCAATACTTTTGAGAGGGTCCGTATATACAATTCCAATTTGTGGCTAATTCAGTCACTAGATGATTGCACAAATTCGTCTATAAATAATCACTTTAAAGAATTTGCTTTCAAATGATTGCTACATGTAATCGATAAAATTTCGTGAAAATAGCAATGAATAAATATAGAGTACACCATGTGAATAAAAATAGGTCACATTCTTCTTCGTACAATTTCCAAATAGGAATTGCGTTAATTAGTTCGCTGTGTAAATCCTAAGAAAGCGACACATTTACTTCCTAATATAAAAGAGCAATATAATTACGGAAAAAGTTGCTGCGTGTTACATTTAAGTTGCGCATATACGCTACCGATTTTCAGTTACCTTATGTATTTATAAATCCTATTACATCCATTATTAATATGAAATATCATACGCGATGGATTACATGTATACTGTTGGAATTAATCTGATTCGAAATTGGAGCAGGGGTTTAATTGAATTTTGCATTATGAATAAAGCTGGCCACGAGCGGTACCGCGCAGTAGCGTAGAGTCGACCAGGCCTCGCGTTCCACTAGAGTTATTCTGCTAATAGAGATGTTTGCTGCCGCAAATAATTTCGCTCATCTTTTAAATAAAAATTAAATAACACGTGCTCAAACACTTACCATTTTAAGAGTCCTCCGTGAAATCACAAAGTGAATAATGTCTGTTAAATATCTGCAACATTAGATATGTTTCAACTGTTGTTTCGGCAAAACTAGTACGGCATGAGGAAAAAATGCATTTATATGCAGAGAACGAACGTTCTACATCTAGTGACGTAATATTTGCGTAAATAAAATAATCTTTCAAATAACTTAACGATTCTGTTGACGTACCTTCACAAATGTGTCTTAAAGTGCCAAAATCAGAATTTTTCTCAAAAACACTTTCAAATTTTTCTAGAACAGAAACATTTTTTGCATCTTCAATCGCGCATAGCTGTGCGTGAACATGTTGCACTATTTGTAGAGATTCTTCTAACGGCACCGCAGGATTTTGTAATTTTTCTATTGCATCTGCTAGCCCGAAGTAATTGTCGTGAATGATTTTTAAATCCATTTTAACCTGACTATCTTGAAATTTCGACTGGCTTTTCTGGATAGCGGCAGCTTCCTTTGTATCGAATTGTAAAACCATGTTTTTAATATTTTCAAAATATTTATGATAATAAAACGCGGCCTGTAACCATGTTCCCCAACGAGTTAGAATAGGTTCTGGTGGCTCTGGTATACGGGGGCACAGTGTGTGAAATTCGCGAATACGTTTCGGTGATTTGACAAATACTGCTTTGGTATGCGCTATTAAAGCGTCTACCTCAGGATAACATTTTCTGATACTATCCGCCACAAGATTGAGAGCATGAATTTTACACGTAATGTGTAACAAATTAGCAGAATGCTTTTTAAGAGACCGGCCTACAGAAAGCATGTTTGCAGCACCATCACTCACTAACATCAAGAGTTGGTTTGTTGAAAGTTCAAACTTGTCCAATGTATTTAACACTAACTTTGAAATTACTTCGGCAGTACACTGTTGTATTCGTTTGGAGACTAATAGAATTGAAGGTGCCGATTGATGAGGTTCCAATCTGCGTGCCATTACATTAAGAACAGAATGTTTCTTCCGATCTGTTGTTTCGTCGACACATAACCACAATTTTTGATCTTTCAACTCTTTGCAGACTTGCAGACGCGCAGAGACCGAAGATCATTAATAACGAGGATATTGAACAGGTTGTGGAGACAAATTCCAGTAGAACGTGCTTAAAGATTGCAATGCGAGCGATGAAACCATTCGTTTGTACCTTCACCAGCTAGGAAAAACATGGAAGACAAGCAAATGCATAATGATAACAAATTCAGCCGTTTTACCATTTGTTCGATAAATATTTCACGCAACTATAATGAACCTTTTCTTGATCAGTTATTAACTTGCGTCTAAAAGTGGGTATTGTACTCAAATTCTAAGCGTTCGTATCATTGGTTGTCGCCAAATGATCTAATACCACACACTCCCAAGGTTTCCTTGCACCCAAAAAAGATTTTATTGTGTATTTGATGGACAGTAGACGGAATTGTCCATTATGAGTTTTTGGAAATGGGTCAAGTACAAGCAGCACTCATCCAGAAACAGCCTTCTTTCATCAATCGATAAAAAGTGATATTTTTACAGGATAACGCCAGACCTCATACCGCAAGAGCGACTCGGGAAAAAAATTCTGAACTTGGCTGGAAGATTTTGTGATTCAAAATCCGTCGAGTTTCAATTGGTGTTACGTTGGCAAAAGATCATTGACTGTTGGTCATTACTTCGACGAATGATAATGTATTTTTGTTTCTTAATAAATATTTAATATATTAAAAACCGCACTTATTTGGTTGCCTGATAACAATGTGCAGAGAAAGCGAATTTTAATTTTCAAAGTGAAGATATTACATGAACTTACAACTAAAAACTATTTTTTCGTTTTTTTTTTCTTTTCTAAAATGTAAAATAAACGTTATCAAGTTTTTGCAAAGTGTGTTTCCAATTATAATTGGAGATAACTTTTTTTTAATTCAATCCTACACTGCATTTGAATTTATGAA
The DNA here is from genome assembly GCA_029619315.2 of Dynastes maya. Lineage (NCBI taxonomy): Eukaryota > Metazoa > Arthropoda > Insecta > Coleoptera > Scarabaeidae > Dynastes > Dynastes maya. Next base: position 18,660,846 of record JAROYE020000010.1, on the reverse strand, counting down.
AAACAAACTTAAAGTTACAAGGAAACTGTTCCAACCCAGAGACATCGATTTGAATGAAACTTGGCTAAAGTGAAGACACTTTAGAACTATGGAAAACCCCGTTGTCCATTTCTACTAAAAAAAAACCTTAAAGGGGCTAAAACGGGGCACTGAAAATAGGAATGATTTTGCTTTTTTCTAAATTATTCCACAATTGCTGAAGATAAAAAATATTGGTATGTGCGGATGTATTGCGTTTTAAGAGCGCTATTGAAATACGCACACACATCGGCATTCGGGGTGAGAAGAAGTCACCACCTTCCCGCCGCCCCATTACCGTAACGGAGAAAATGTTTATTTCTTATCAGGTTTGACGTATCCTTAGGACTATAGAAAACGCCGTTTTCCGTTTCTGCCAAGAAACCCTTTAAGGGGGTAAGACGGAGCACAGAAAATGGGGATGATTTCAGTTTTTTTTATGTTATTCCGCAAATAGGGAAGACAAAAAAAAGATTAGTGTGTACCGATGTATTGCATTTTATGTGCGCCTAAAAATCGACAGCATTTAATAAACAATCTGTAGAATACAGGTGTTCTAGTTAAAAGCATAAGTTAAAAAATAATAGGTTTAATAAAAACACGAATAAACTTTGTAATTTCACTGTATTTAAAATAATATACTAAATGTAGGTGACTATAGTTTCGACAAGTTTAGTAAATGAATAATATTCAAAGGATTTATAATCACCATACTGTAACTACGAGGGTGCTTTGAAATGTTCGTGAAATGAAGCACAGACTGCAGCATCAGTTCGATTAAAACATACGCAATGGATGGCGCCAATTGTTTTGTGCACAAATGTCAAATATGATACTGTTCTGTCAAGTAGTATCAACTTTGTGCCGTTGTAAATAAAGCTAGTTGTGTGAGTTTTGCAAAATGGATAAAACTGAAAGGCGGGCTATCAAATATTTTGTGAAAAAAGGTTGGAAGGCAACAGAAATTCATAAATATATGTAGGATACTTTAGGAGATTCTGCTCCATCATTTAGACTAACGATATACGCATCTCAGGTGCAAGAACATTTCATATCCTAACTGTGGAATTAGGGATGAAAAATCTTTCGGTAAGATGGGTGCTGCGCATATTGACAATAGATCAAAACCTTCAGAGAATGAGAATTTGTCAAGAGAGTCTAGACCGTTTTAACTCAAATAAAACCGATTTTATCCGACGATTTGTTACAACAGACGAAACTTTGGATCATTATTATACCCCTGAGATCAAGCAACAGTCAAAACCATGGAGACATTGGGGTTCTCCACCACCAAAGAAAGCAATGTCCGTGAAATCAACTGGAAAAGTTATGGTGCCAGTCTTTTGGGATGCTAAGGGAATATTAGTAATTGACTATCTTCCCAAGGATCAAACAATAAACGGTGAATATTACGCTAAACTTCTAAGACCAAGTGAATAAAAAAATTCATGAAAAAAGACCTGGCTTGCGTAAGAGGAAGATCATTTTCTATAAGGACAATGCACGTCCACGTACAAGTGCGATAGCAATGGGAAAATTGAATGAACTGAAGTACGATCTGTTGCAACATCCACCTTATTCGCCTGATTTGGCTCCTTCTGACTTCCATTTATTCCCACGGCTAAAAATTTTCCTCGGGAGAAAAAGATTTTCTACAGAAGAATAAGTAAAAGCAGCTGTCGACGACTATTTTGGAGGACTTGAAGAATCGCACTTTCGTGATGACATAATGGCTTTGGAACATCGTTGGAAGAAGTGCATTCAACTTAAAGGAAATTATGTAGAAAAATAAAACGTATTTAAAAAAAAAATTTCTCATTTTCCCTTTCATTTCGCGAACATTTCAAAGCACCCTCGTAATTAACTACACTCGTGTGATTGAAAGTGAAATTGAATATTTCACAGTTCATTTTATACCCAATATAATTGCATATCTCCTGCAATGGACAGCAACCGTAAACAAAGTGGTAATATACAAACCTCCAACCACCAACAAAACAAACATACTTGACATAACAAAATAATGTCAAACAAGAATATATTTATATGTATTATACATCTTGTAATTTAAAGACAAAAGAAATGTTGCATTTTTTTTTCGGTGGTTCATTTTACCTCCTTAAAAAGTATTTTAGTCGAAACGGGGCATAATCTTCTAAACAGCTTTATAAGGCCTCCAAACCCGATAAGAAATAAACATTTTCTCCGTTTCGGTGTTGGGACGGCGGAAAGGAGCCGACTTTTTCTCACCCCGAATACCGATGTTTGTGCGTATTTCAATAGTGCTCTTAAAACGCAATACATCCGCACACACCAATATTATTTATTTTCAGCAATTGTGGAATAATTTAGAAAAAAACCAAATCATCCCTATTTTCAGTTTTATCCACTTTAAGGCTTTTTTAACAGAAACGGACAACGGGGTTTTCCATAGTTCTATGGGGTCTTCACTTTAGCAAAGTTTCATTCAAATCGATGTATCCGGGTTGGAACAGTTTCCTTGTTAGACGTTTCTTAAAAAAGGTTAATGGTTCAGTAACCATTAACCATTACCAGTGTAGCTATTCAGTAAACAACAGTATAGTAGCGTCATCTGGAGTCCCCAATACAACATAAATGCTGGATACGAAAGAATACAACAAAAAATTTTTGTAACCAGCCCGGGCGTGGTTTCTGGTGGCAACCCCGGTCGTTAATAGAATTCGAAAGGCCCAAAAATACAATATAATACTTATGCTTATTGCCGACGCAGGTTCTTGTTCTAGGACCTTACTGAGGGAAAGTACTGTTTAAATAAGAACCAGATAAATACTCTAAACTCAGTTTAATGAATGTTATTAATTAATTATAATTGAACACCAACAATGAACTCGATAGAACTATTCTTTGAACAAACTGAATAAAATTGGAACTGATGATGATTAAGGCTCATCTCTAGCCCAGGCCTCGTGCTTAGCGCACGGTCTATAATTCCTTCGGATTAAGGTTGACGTATAGGCGACATTATTAAAACGCATGCGGTAGCCAGAGTTTGTATATATGATGTTTTCGAGGAAACATAAATTATGTTATCTAATTATCTAACACAAGAAAATAATACTGCTAATGATTACCTATAAAACGATAGAAATAACAAACCTTATTCAAAACATCACATTAGTATTTCGATTTTATATTTTTATCATTTCTGTACATTTAATTTCCTAAAATAAGTAAATAATTAGCAAATTACTATTATATACAACACAATTCTTGTAGTTGATCCGTTTTTTACTTGAGTTTTTAATTAAATGGGATTTAGGTTCAAGTAGCTATGTCTGTAGGTATTATGTTAGGAATCAAAAATAACCTTCGCCATATTCTATGTTGTAAAGAATCATGCTAAAGAGGTCCCCTATCTGACAGAAAACGTAAAATAATAAAAAAAGATTAGTTGTTTCAACTGAAACAAGCCCCACAAAATTGAAAACTGAAATTGATTTTAATATTTTTACATTCATTTTGTTCAATAATAATAAATAAGTACATACCTAAATATATAATAAATTAATTCAGCCAATTGATTTAAAAAATTAACCTTTTCTTGTAAGTGCAAATGCAAATTAGTACAATATCATGTAGATATTGAAAGTACCGTAGAAGTGGGTGACCTCACCACGTTTTGGAACTTCTTGACGCTGTAATGCAAAAAAATATACGCATACCCTGATAGAAAAAAATTGAGAAGTATGCCAAACTAGGTCAGCAATATGATACCCGAATATGAAATTACTAAAGCAACTACAAATGTATCAAAGAAAGAATGTCTCGTTTTAAGTCATCTGTGTATTTGAGAGACTTGAAATACTACTGGCGCAGGTTTACATGTATGTTAGTTCCCTATACCACAGCCTGGTAAACGCCCCTAAATATTAATAACATTATTTGAAAGAATAGCATCGATATCTTTCACTCCTTCATTTTGCTCTTTCTTTCGTTTCTACTTGTCAATCCTTGACTTCCATATTCGTGAAGTCTTCCTTTACCCTTGTTAATCATTTCTTACTGGGACGCCCTCTTCTTCTTTATCCTCCTTCACCTTATATTAATATTCTTTTAACCCACCTGTTATCATAGCTATGTGTTCCAGCCACTTGACTCTCTGTGCCCTTGCTATTTCGACAATACTTGGTTGGCTAGCCGAAACCTTGGATCCGGATCCGTTATCCGAAACGATACTACATATTCTTGATTTCTTAATTGTCTTCTCGACGTAAACTATCCACCGGGATGATTTCAGGTGGTACATCTTTCAGTACATCCCTTAACTACTTGTAATTAGTTACTCTTTAATGTAATAAACCTGCCAAAGTCCACACAATCAGTTTAAGCTTGTTGTCCATCTCGTCGGTTTTATTGAGGCCATCGGCGACTATGGACACTAACTAATAAACTACAACTTCCTTTAACTATATGCTGTTATTGTTTTTGATGCTTCGGGGACATCCTTCCGGGAAAGTTCCAGTCGTATAGCCGTTTCTGGAAGACGTAAACATTTTACTTTTACAGCTGCTAACGTTTTTCTCTACATATCTTCACCTTTTACACTTCGGCGCTTCAGGTCCGTTGTTTTCGTCCATAAACTTGTTGCTTGTTATTAAAAACCTCTCACGACCTTAGGGGCACACTGGGTGCCATTTTATTGACCTTCTTCTCAAAAGGGTTGTTTTTCTTCTCTGAGTGGTTGTGTATTTTTCTATTCCTTCTTGGGTATAATTACTTTATTGTGAGATTTGGGTGGCACAAGAATTGGTGTGCATTAATTTAGGATAAGAGACGAAAGAAAGATTTATGTCTTTTCTCGCCGATTAAAATACAGAAGGCAAGGCTACAAGGTCTATGCATCCGTTACATATCGAGATAAATGTTAATTTTATTAAAATATTAAAGATTAAAATTAAAAATTCTATCGAAATTTCGACTTATTACACTCTAAAGTACGCAAACTTTAAGTTTCTAAATATTACTGATGTTAATAATACATTTGGCTAACTACTAACTGATATCATCAAAAAAAAACAGAAGAAAGGTAAATGATTTGCCCACATACAAAATTATAAATAGCAATATTCATTATCATCTGTAATTTGAGAGAAAATATCAGTGTTACACATTACAAATGTCCACAGACAGTAGGGCACCTGAAATTATTTTTACTAATAAATTGAGAATTTCAGTACCGAATAAAGACAAAGCACGGAGTAATTTCAACATTCCTGACGACTGGTTTCCGGACGAGCTGCAATCCGCGGAACTATTCACAGTTGCAGCCTGTGCTGAAGTTACCGCAACTGGAGGCTGCACGAGGAGAGAAAACTAGTAAAACATTGTAAACAGTCCCTCAACAGACTGGCACGAGACAAGTTATCATTGATCTGGATGTCGGACGAACTAACTAAGGAGGGTTTTAAAAGACAACTCATAGGACCAGAGGCCGCATGTGGAATCACAAGGGATTCCGCTAGAAGGGAGACCGGGTCTTAGTTAGATACACCACATGCAAAGAAATGGAGATTAACTGAAGGTTAACGCCATAATAAAGCACTAATAGGGAATAGATATGCTAAGTTATCTGTTAACCTAATTCTGACGCAGCAAAAAAGAAATCAAGACCATTACCGGGTTAGTAACTGGAGACTTCCTCCTGAAAACGCATATGTATAACATAAATCGAGTAAGCGAACCTTGGTGTAGAAGATGCAAACTACAAGAGGAAACGAGTTTGCATGTAATCTGCACATGTAAGGAACAAAAAATACTCGGGCAGAAATATTTCGTGGAGGATCTACTGTAGCCTTCGAAGATCTCAAACTTCCTCTGGGCAAGATAATGGCCTAAGCTGCTCGAGTGGAAACGAGAGTTCCATTGGGGAACGAAGAGCATTAAACTCAAGTGTCTGCAGTGCAACCCAGACACTGAGTCCACTTTAGGATCTCATAAATATCTAGTAGTAGTAATTTTTGTAAATCATAGAAATTTATACTGTTTAAAACTGTTTCTGACTCGTACGAGCGTCACGCTATATATTTTGAGATACAAGAAAATTACAAGTCTTTTTATGAAAATGATTTTATTTATGTTCAAAATAATCTCCTCCTGCATCAAGGCACTTTTGTAACCGAAGTTTCCACAACGTAAAAGCGTGAAGCCAGTCATCTCTTGGAATGCTCTCAAAAAATAGATGAATTGCTTCATCTATCTCATCCTCCGTCGCGAAACGTCGACAACGTAAATGTTTCTTTAGGTTGAAGAACAACCAGAAATCACACATGGCCAAATCAGGCGAATAGGGTGGATGTTCAATGACTTTTACCTTATTTTCACGTAAAAATTCAACTGTCTGCTGTGCACTGTATGACGATGCATTGTCGTGATGCAACATTAACCCGCGAATGTTGGCTGACTCAAGAACTGCAGGTAAACATTTTGTGGTGTACCAGTTTGCTGTGACTGTACGTTGATTTTCCAGCTTCATTGCTTTTACTAATCTGGTACTACGGAAGAAAACTGCATACATAACTTTCTTGACAGCCCTTTGCCTTTTCTCCATTGTTGGTGTTGGTGCATCTTCGTGAATCCACATGCGGCTCTCCTGGCGGGTAGGAATATCGTAAAATGGGAAGTTTCATCACCTGTTACTATTTTTGATAGAATGCGATGTCCACCATTATTTAACATTTCCAATGTTTCCCGACCGATTCTTACTCGCTCTGCTTTTTGGAAATCGGTAAGCGTGTGTGGCACCCAACGAGTAACAATTTTTTTCATCCGAAGATGATCATGTAAAATTGAATTTACTGTTGCGGATCCAACACCAAGAGTTGCCTCAATCAGTTGATAGGTTCATCTTGGATCTTCGTCGATCATACGTCTCACACTCTCAATGTTTCCAGCGGTAACTGAAGAACAGGGCTTACCGGTACGTTCCTCATCACCAAGCGATATCCGTCCTCTTTTAAATTCGCTATATCAGCGAAACACAGTTGCACGTGAAGGACTTTCATCACCAAATGCGAGTTGCAATCGTTCAAGACTTTGTTGTTCACTTTGTTGGACTCTTGACAAGTCCATGCTTCAATGACAAATCGTACCTACCACGTTTACTCTATGACAGCAGCGACTCAACTGACAATCAGAGTTTACTACTTAAGGATGATGGTATTTAGAAATGCAGTGTTGCCAACTCTAACTACTCTGCTTTTGTGGCATCTCAAAATATACAGCGTGTCCCTCATAAAACTAAGTAAAAACAGATAATTGAAGAAGATAATACTATTTGTTCGAAGTTATTACAAATAAAATCCAGTTCTCATGTTATCAAGGTTGTAAAAATTCCGAATATAATCTGAGTTAAGCTGATAAACATACGATGATTTATTAATCAAGATCTATACACGGCGGTATAAAAAAAGTAGGTGGAAAATAGTATGTAGCATACAGTAACACCTTACACATTCGTTGTAAATATATTTAGGAAATTCCGAGGGCATAGACAACGTCAACCCCAAACTTTATTTCAATCTACATAATCACAGTGGTCGTAAAAATGGATGTATAAACTTATACCGTCTAGAAAGAAGTTTAATTAGCGACTTGTAATCTAAAATAAAAAAGATGAGAATCATTCTTGCTTAAATCGGAAAACGAAAGAATTAATGAGAACACGCAGAGAAATGGTTGATAGTTTCTTGCATCAAGAATATAGATTTTCTTGCAAAAATCAGTCTCAATGAAAGAAAATATTTTTATTTCAAGACTATAAAAATGTATAATATAAGAAAATAATTTTCTTGAAATTTCATTTGGTTTAAATAACTATTTTCTTGGGGTTAGAAAATCCAAGACAGAGAAATGTTTCTTCCAAGTAAATCGTTTAGTTTTAAGTTAAGAAAATATTCATATTAAAAGTAGGAATGAAAAAATAGTCCAGATCTCACAAAGTTCTATTGAGAAATTAGGCGACCGGTTTCGTGTTCAAAAAACACATCATCAGGCCATGGATATCCTGGCCTGATGATGTGTTTTATAAAAGAAGAATTACAATAATGGAAAAAAAAAACCCTAAAGTAAATAATTAAAATTAAGAGCAAGTGAATGAGCTAATAAAAAAGTTTTTTTTAAATATAAGTTAGTGTGATTAAATTATTTCTTTAATAATGTAACTTTTACGCGGGCGCGTACTTACCATCGCGAGTGTATACATCCTAGCATGTGTAAGGTTCACACATAAGAACTTATCAAGTTGCAGTACACTCAAATTTCCACAACTATCAAACTAGGGGCAAGGACGCTTTAGCGATTCCACTGCATAGACTCTCCGGTACGCAACAATCGCTTGACTACTGGGGTCCAAAATTGTATAACCATCTTCCAGAAAACATCAAGGGAATGAACTTAAAGAAGTTTACCGGCAGTGTAAAAGAACTCTTACACAAAAATGTTTTTTACAATATCGCTGAATTCATGTCCTTTGCCTTTTAAAGAATACAGCGTTTATTTACAACTTTATTTACAATGTTATTTTATCTATATTTTTTATTTATGATTTTATCTATACAACTTGAATGTCTTGTTTGTCGTTAATGTTTTTTTTCTGTTTGTTGTTTATTTGTCACAATTATTTTCTTTATGAAATGTGGGCAGGTGCAAAAAGACGACTTTTTCTTAGCACATAGAAAACCAAGGTCATGTTTTTACAAAAACCAAACATATTCGTTTCAATATTTCGTGTTCTGTTTGGCTGGAAATTGTGAGGTATACAACGTTTATTTTTTTTCATTGTACCTACTATTGTCAGTCCGTTTTGTGGTGACCACCCTGCAAGTTCAATACTTGTGAAATAATTGACAACAGTTATATTTCTATTTGTTCCATGGTATGATTCGAACAATTTATTTACTACCATATAGGCCAAATTAGTTGTCGCGTTTTGTTCCTCTTTCCCAAGATATGGTATTTCAGACAGAGGATAACATATTCTGCTATCGCAAATCCACCACATACCATACTTGCTTGCCGTTATTCATCGATCTAAAGTTCTCCTCTGGTTAGTAGAATTTTTGTAACTGACGATTTATGTTCTCCCATAATTCTGATAGGTGCTAGCTTACCTTTTGACTTTCTCAATGTCCTGGTTGTTTTATCATCAAGTCTTAAAAAACGTTGGATAGCCGCAAATCTATGCTTTCCCATGGTAGTACGACATATTGGATTACCAAATATCGGATCCCAGCGCTTTCTAAAATCCTTGTTTATTGACACCAATAGCCAATAGTAGATCTAGAAATGGTCGTAATTCAATAGTATCCATAATTTCCCACTTATTTTGCAGCACTCTGTTACCTTCGGAATTAGTATGCTTTACAATAAGTTTCAATATATTTTGGTAAAAAAATAAATTGGAGCTATCAATAAGGTCATCATCCACTACTTTTCCTGGCGGTAAAATAACTTTATAGATACTGCCACTGATTATATTGTGCAGTGGAGTTCTTTTCGCTTTTTTGTTTCTGCCTTCCACTTTGTTCCATCTTTGGTCACGTATTCTACTATCGGATTGGTGTAACTTCATGGAAGTTAGGGCAAAAAAATGTACGGAAGTCAAAGAAAATAAGAGAAATATTAAATGGCCATGTATTTAATACTTACTTACACGATTTTACATATTTTCAAACACAAATTTATTAAAAAGGAAAAAGTTCATGTAATACAAATAATTTTTTTGCCTTTAGGACCTTTTGCCTTTAGGACCGCTGCCACTATTCTCGGCATCCGATTCACTAATTTTGCTAATGTTTCATTGGGCAAGCTTGTCCATACCTCCTGGAGAATGGTCCACAAATGTTCCTTCGATTTTGGACACTTTTTCCTAACACATCGGTCTAATTTTTCCCATAACAACTCTATCGGGTTCAGATCGGGGGACTGTGGCGGCCATTCCATAATTTTTAGGGTTCTTTCATTTTCTTCTTGCTGCAGGTAATCTGTGCACAATTTAGATTCATGTTTGGGGTCATTGTCCTGCATAAATTCAAATCCACGACCAATTAATCGGACTCCTGACGGTATGGCATTTTCCTCCAGGATTTTCCGATATTCTTCTTTTTTCATTATGCCCTTAATTTTAAGCAAGTCCCTTATTCCGATTAAGGAAAAACAACCCCAAACCATTACAGATCTGCCTCCATGCTTCACCGTAGGAACTATACACGCCCGTAACATTCTTTCCCCTCTTGATCTGCGTACGAAAACTCTCCGTCTATTTCCAAAAACCTCAAACTTGGATTCGTCAGTCCACAAAACATTTTTAAAATCGTCCACTGTCCAATCTCTACGAGCTTGTGCCCATTTCAGTCGTTTCAGCCTATATCCTCTTCGGAGCAACGGTTTTCGACAAGCCACTCCCCCATGCAACCCAGCCTCTTTCAGCCGACGTTTCACAGTACTCACAGAAACTTTGGAATCTCACACATTGAATTCTGCAGCAATTCCTGATGCTGTTAGTCTTCTATTGCGCTTACTAATTATTTTTATTCGTAAATCTTCCGCAGGAGTCGTTTTTCTTGACGGTCCTGGCCGATTACGATCTTGCACGTCACCGGTTGTCTTAAATCGAACTATAGTATCATGTACTGTAGATTTTTTTATTTTTAATTTATCCGCAATCCGTCTTTCTGCGTACCCTTCCTGATGCAAGGTAATAATAGCAGATCGTTTTGAAACAGCTAGAGGCTTTCCACGGGGCATTTTAAGCAGTCAAACCGAAATTATTTTATTTTTCACTTGCACAACCACAGATACTTTCACAATAACAATCTCTTCAGAACTACTGCGTTTACAAATGTTATAATACTTTATAAAGGGTATACGAATATTTCCAGGTAACACGAGTGAATCAGCTAACCCTCCTAGGGATTATTATAAAGCTTTATTGTCACTGTAATTATTGGGGATTTCCAATATAATTATATATTTTATGATAACGGTCTTATAATAGACAACTACTACCTGGAAATTGGTAAAAGGCTTCCAGAAAAGGTTAGTTTTAATAATTCCTCACAGAAATGCATATTATATAATTTTAAAATTTTGTCCTAAACAGTTAATATAATTTGTCAGCTTCCGCGAACTTCCATAAACGGTACTGTAGTTCTCATCAGCCCATCGGAGTTCCTCATCCGTCAAACCCCTACGCTTAACCATTTATCAAAATCTAGAAGAATGTGCTGCAAGATCGCAATAAAATTGCTTTTATATACTCTTTACCGGTTTTTTATTACTTTGAATGATAAATGATATATACTGTTATGTTCAACGTTGTATCTACGACAACTTCTCTCAGTTGTCACTTCGGTACTGATTAAATGTCAGGCTGGCCACTCGTTGGTAACTAAATATCCCTCTTGCGGGGAAAATTGGAAATTTCTTCGTTACCATACCCCTCAGCCAACCGTCTTTGGAGCGACGACATTATATATAATATATAAGTCCAGATAATGACGAGTGTGGAGTAGCATGGACAAATCTACTGGTTCATTAATTATTCTATTCACGTATTCCGTCCAAATTAATGTAGAAATCGTCTGGAATAAGCAACAGCGTAAATTGAAAGGTACAACAAATACTATTTCATCAATTAAATCTTTATCTGAAAGATTCCTGCAAATTAGCAGTGGATTTTCTCGTTTAAAGCTGGTTGGTGACAGTTCCGATCACAGAATCATCAACATACAACCTCCTAGTTAAGTCACTGCATTCGTTCTCGTATGCTGTTTGCAGAAATAATATCATTGGATCGAAAGTCATCGAAAAGTTTCTATTTGGGTTAAATTATCAAAATTGGCTGTGAAATAAAACAATCGCCGGTCTTTCGCGATTTAAAATAAAAGAAAGATGAACGACGCCATAATTTTTCATCAATCTTTATTCGGCCTTGGTTGAATCAAAGTGTGTCTTAAATCCAATCCCAATATAAGTGTTCGTTTGTGTATTTAAAGTCTTTATTAGAAGAGAAAAGGATTAAATATCCAGAGCAGGCAGTTTCCTGTAGTGGGTATATAAACAGAGGGTTTATGTACATTGGCTTCGTTCAAAAGTTAAAGGTTAGTTACTTTTCAAATCTTAAAATTCGTTAATTTCATTTTACTGAATTGGAAATTCATTCTAAAATTGCCGTAAGGGTATCCAGGGATACCCCCGAACCTACAAGAAAAATTTGAAAAAAAAACCCGAGAAAGATATTTCAATACCTAACAATATAAACCTCAAAACGCTTTGAAAAACAACTGCAACACCTGCAACATGTACTGTACCTCAACAAACGTCGATAAGTACTAATAAAGCAGTAACGGCGTACAAACGAATCACATTGCAACTTGCAAATTTGTATAACCTCATCAATAGTATCCAACGGACACATCCGGATTGTTACGTTACTTTTTTGAAAATAATTAAAATACAAAAGAACAATGTTTCCTTTGAAATCTCTAGTAATGTAATTTAGTAGATGAAGTTCAGAAAATAAGTTAGATTAAGTGGTTTTGCAATAAAATAAACCCTTTGGCTCCATGTATAAATGAAGTTGAAAATGTGTCCGTTAGGCACTACTGGGTTGTTAAGGGTTAAGCAGAGAAAAAACGTTAAGAAAATATTTCTATTAATTTAAAACAGTATTTTGGATAATTGAAACAGTAATTGTCTTGAATTGAGGCGGAAAGTCATGATACAAGTAAATGTTTCTCTGCGTGTATTTACTCACGTCTGCACTGTGAGGTTGAACGGTATTAGATCCAAATATTAATGTCTTCTGTCAATATTTATTTTTCTTTTCTTTTTCTTACAACAAAAATATAGCGATATTCAAAATATTCAGACAATTTGTCTAGAACTAAATATAGACAATGGAAATTACCAAATTTCAATTTTAAATTAGTTGTACTTGTAAATTCTATATTTAAACTTGATAGAGTCTGGCATGTAAACATATACATACCGTGTGGAAATCGTCGATTCGATCGGGTACGTACAATATTTTTATGGGCATTTGCTTTGTAGTTAATCCGTCGCACTCGAAAGAATAAAAAAAAAAATCAACCTTGGCGCTAATAAGCCACGATTCCCAATTTAAATGAACAAGCAACTTTATTCTTTCGAAATAACTAGGGTAACCTAAACTTGCGGACTCGCATAGGCGTCGGTATTACGGGTTAATATAAGAATACGAAAAATTCATAAATAAACTAAACCGGTAGAGAAGCAGGCATGTAGTGTCGACCTTGAATATAAATCATGTTAAACCGCGCTGAGAGAGATTTCGTTTTAATACCGGTTGAGCTGTTGCGGAGATTAGTCGAACGGTCAAAGTTATGTACTTACGTGTCGCTTTTAAAAATATAGCTGGTGTTTTTTGTGTGTTGTAGTATTTTACCCAGTACATAATTAGTGTATCGTTTCATATTGAACTAATATTTACATACCTAAGAAAACAATGTCTCGTAATAGATTTGCTACTAATGTACATAAGTATGTGTCACTTTTTCCCCATTTAAAATATGACGGTAGTGCAGTTTTTTGCTTAATATGCAATGTTCGTTTGGCTGCATTGGACAGAACTAATTGCCAGAGGCATGTCAATGGTATTAAGCATATGAGAAATGCAAGAACTGAAATATCTTATACACTATTCCTCATACATTTATTAATTATGTTTACCTCATGTGATCTTCCGTTGTCGTTGGTGACAAAAGCAGCTTTTAAAACGTTTTGGCGACAATACGTTCCAAAGTATCCCTTACCATCACAAACACAATTACAGAATCATTTGCCGCGAATGAAAGAGATGCTAGAAAATGTGTGTAAACGTGATTTGTGTTCCAAAAAAATATGGATTACCGTGGATGAGACGACCGATATAAAGAAAAACAGTATTGTGAATGTAATAGCTCGCGTTTTATCTAGCGAGAATACAACATCTCGATATTTGTTAGCTTGCAAACGTGTTCAACAATGTACCGCGGAAAATATTCAAAAAGTGATAATGAACGCTTTGAAAAAATTTAAAATTGCCCAAGATCAAGTTGTGATGATTGTGACAGATAGTGCAGCAACGATGTTAAGTGTTGGGCGATCCTTAAAACATATATTCCCTAACTTAATACATATAACCTGCGTGCTGCATGCTTTGCATTTAGTTGGTGAAGTTGTTCGACAACATTACGGAAACGTTTGATCGGATGATTGGAAGTACTAAAGCAGTGTTTCGTAAATCTCCTAAACGTTTAAAAGAATTTCGTAAATTTTGTCCAGGTATTCCAGAACCTACTGAACCAATTTTAACGCGATGGGGTACTTGGCTAACAGCAGCTTCTTACTATTTGATCCATTTTCAACAAATTCAATCATGCGATTTAATCGGAATGAATTAGAGAAAGTCAAAAAGAATTTCAAATTCCTCAACTTTTAGAAAATTTAACAACAATATGTACCAATTATACAGTATTACTAGATGCCATCAGAAAACTACAATGTACTGAATTGTCATTGCAGGAATCATTAGACATAGTGGAGAGTGTAAAAAATAAATTACACACATTAAATGATACGCCAGGATTATGCGCTAGTCAAAAGTTGGCAGATGTTTTAAGGAAAAATCCCGATTTTAATACTTTAGAGGCCGTTTATAATAAGTGTAAGAATAGTGAACTTTTAAGTGATTTTGAAAAACAGTTTCTACATGCAAATAGTTAGATGTGGAGAGATCGTTTTCTATGTATAAGAATATTTTTTCTTGTCGACGCACAAGGTTTAAAGAAGTAACTGTGGAAACATATGCAATGATGCAAGTTTGCAGTAGTTCACATCCTGATGCCTCTAATTTGTTGAATAATTAGCAAGTAAGTTTATTTATGAATTTTTCGTATTCTTATATTAACCCGTAATACCGACGCCGATGCGAGTCCGCAAGTTTTGGTTACTCTATAAATAACTTATAAATACAAAAATTATCGATGCCTTTTAGAATTTAAGAAAAACTCTTATTCAATGAATCATTGGTTTGAATAATCCTTCCTTTTGATGGCTCTCACACTTAAATAAGAAAAGTGCTGCGTGTTGCAGTCTCACAGTGCAACATTCAACTATAGCGTTCGGGTCGTTTCCGACCAGCCGGTATGTATATTTTCATTTCTTTCTTTTATGTAATAATTTGAATAATCATTTCTCTTCAAATGAGTTTTAGGTTTTCCTTTGCTTATCACCGTTTCAAATAGTTTTGGGCATTTTTACTTAACTTAATTGGAAGTTTGTGTTTGTAGTATTTCAGTTTTATTTGTTTCTTCTCCTCTTTATATGCATATACTTATTATTAGCGGGGATGATACAATAAAGTCCTTATTATTATACTAATACAACATTATATGCAACTAGATACTAACACAATATTAATAGAACTTCAAATTCTACTTCAAAAATCAAAGAAAAGCCTTTTTATGCGATATTAAGAAATTTACTTCAAAGGTCTAAAGTTATTTGTAAACTTTAGAACAAGTAAAAGCTTTTATAAGTCCACGATAAAAAAAAGTGTTTCCTCTTGTAGCACTTATCCAGCAACAGAGTGTAGATTAAAATCATCAGTATTAATATAATAAATTGCTTCGTTTGTATGCTACTAAAACAATACATTGCATGCAAAATATCAATTGAATTGTTACTGTAGATATGCACCAATTTTTGACTTACTCTTAATACACAAATGTATTTTTTTGTCCGCCATTGTATATTTTAAAACTAATTTAGAACTATTTTTAAAAACCATTAGAGAAAGAAAAATACATATGTACATTGAAAAAAAAATAATAATTAACATTACGTACGCATGTGGTGCAGTGCGAAATCACATATCCGCCGAAACAACACGGTAACCTTTCCGCAAAACGAAAACGGAAGCGCACGAAACCGATCAACGCCAAAAGTCAAAGAAAGGAATCTCCGTTTCCAAATAGTAATTAACGTACGACTAAATACTGCCGTTACCGATTAACAGGACGCCAGCAATGCTCTGCCAAACATTAACTCTATGTACGGACAACCAGTACGTATGCACACTAACCCCGTGCACATGTGGTGCAAGATATGTCGACTTGGCCGAGCACCACGACTAACTCTCTCTAAAAATATATTCGCGGAAAGTTAGTCCGGGAATAGAGGAGATATATATGTGCTTGTATATTTAGATAAAACGTCTAAGTGCATTTCTTTTTCACCTTACTTAATAATACTTGCTAAAACTAAACGGAGACGCTTCAAAAACATTTTAATGTTAGTTCCATTTATTTGGTATCCATAGTAATTTATGATGCTTAGAAACCTAATTGAATTCTACTAAAGCGGTTAGAAATGTATACGTTACCGTTACTTTGCTAAATGTGTTAGTATGCATAATAACCGGGTATTATACATAACAACCAATAAAGATGGTTAATGCAATATTTATGAAATTTATTATTTGAACCGGTTATTTTACATACAACCCGAATCCTCTTGGCTGAAGTGATAAATTACAATATTTAGGAAGTACAGAATTTTTATCTGTGCTTGTGAAATAAAAAGACAATGTTTTATTCAAGGAAAAAAGGTTTTATTCTTATCGTTTGTAAACAACCTTCTATTTGCTAGAACATGGCAAACTGTTATGGCATTTCGAATTACAGAGTAACCCATGCTTCTTGCAGCTGCATTCTCTTGAAAGACATTTTCACTTGCAGTTATATCCCTTGAAACCTTGACCACCTGTGATTGAAGATTTCCTGGCACACTCACGAAGAGTCACAATTACATCTGGAACTTCCTCTTATGAAATGAAAGTCTCTTTACAAATGGCAAATGATTCCTAGAATACTTTTGAGCCAATCGTCCTTTCTTAGTGCCAATTTCATACATCTTGCTATCCATCTGCAGAATGACCCCAAGAATGTTCCTGGAGTCACTTCTACCCCTGTTGACATCAGGAACCCGTATTTTTACAGTATTTCCAATCTTGCCTCTTGGAAACTTCGATTCAGACATTAGCCTCATCTTTTTTGCTTGGCACTGCAGTGCACTTATGGCATTTTCCCTCCTCTTTTTAATAATGTTGATTTTGTCTGAAATCATATTTTCCCTCGAAATGTCCCCTACAGCACTATCTCCGTCTCCTGTTTGTCCATCTTCCTTTTCACCATTCTCTATTACTTCCCCATCTTCTTCGCCACCATTCTCTGTTTGTCCATCTTCATCTCGTACTAAAGCACCTGAAGAAGAGTCGATTAAGGCTTCTAGATCTTCTTCAGGTTCTGATGACATCAGTAGAAAGTGATGATGTTGTAAGACCGACTTTTGCTGAAACTCCAAACATGGCCTCATATGGGCTGCAACTTATGCCTTCATGATGAGCTCTATTCTTCATGAATTGAACAAATTTCAGACCCTCAGACCAATGTGGAGTTTGGTTTGTTTCCGTCCAAGTCGTCAGCATGTTTTCAATGTTCTGATTTGCGCGCTCCACAGAGCCTTGCGACTGGCTATGTCTCGGCTTTCCATGAACTATCTTCAATTCACTCCACATTTCGCATACTTCTTGAATGATGTGGTTGCAGAATTCACGGCCATTATCACTTTGCAGTATGCTAGGAGCGCCCAAAATTGTGAAAATATCAAGCAATAGTGAAAACATCAAGCAAGATCTGTTGACAAGCCACAGACGCTATTACAGAAAGATTCGAAACTGTTTACGTTTGTTTGTCACTGTTTAAAATGTCTACGCCGATCGAGAGTCCCGCCGACTGTGAAATACGCGCTGTGATTCGTTTTCTTAGTGTTAAAGGCATTAAATCGCCCGACATTCATCGTCAGATCTGTGAAATGCATGGAGAAAACATTATGAGTGATGGAATGGTACGGGAATGTATGAGAGCTTTTAAAGATGGCCGCACGAATGTCCATGAGGAAGAACGAAGTTGGCGACCTTCTGTCATTACTAGAGTTGCTCAATTTGCGCCAACAGACAGTCGCGGGCGCATAAAAGTTTACACAAAATAAATGGTCAGAAATAAAATATAATACGTGCTCGAACACTTACCGTCTTAAGGGTCTTCCGTGAAATCACAAAGTGAATAATGTCTGTTAAATATCTACAACATTAGATATGTTTCCACAGTTGTTTCGGCAAACCGAGTGCAGCGTGAGGAAAAACTGTGTTTATATGCAGAAAACGAACGTTCTACATCTAGTGACGTTATATTTGCGTAATTAAAATAATCTTTGGAACAACTTAACGGTTCTGTTGACGCACCTTCACAAATTTGTCTTAGTATGCCAAAATCAGAATCTATCTTTAAAACACTTTCAAACCTTTCTAGAACACCAACATTTTTTGCGTCTTCTAGCGCGCATAGCTGTGCGTGAACATGTTGCACTATTTGCAGAGATTCTACTAACGACACCGAAGGATTTGAATTGTTCTGAATAGTTGTTAAATCCGTTTTAACCTATCTTGAAATTTCGACTGGCTTTCCTTGATAGCCGCAGCTTCCTTTGGATCGAATTGTAAAACCATGTTCTTAATATTCTCAAAATATTTATGATAATAAAACGCGGCCTGTAACCATGTTGGGGATTTGACAAACACTGCTTTTGTATGCGCTATTAAAGCGTCTACCTCAGGATAACATTTTCTAATACTATCTACCACATGACTAAAAGCATGAATTTTACACGTGATATGTAACAAGTTAACACAATGTTTTTTAAGAGACCGGCATACAGAAAGCATGTTTGCGGCACCATCACTCATAAACATCAACAGTTGGTTTGTTGAAGTTCAAACTTTTCCAATGTATTTAACACTAACTTTGAAGTTATTTCG
Organism: Dynastes maya; assembly: GCA_029619315.2. Lineage (NCBI taxonomy): Eukaryota > Metazoa > Arthropoda > Insecta > Coleoptera > Scarabaeidae > Dynastes > Dynastes maya. The sequence goes on along the minus strand of JAROYE020000010.1, from coordinate 18,641,891 downwards.
GCAGTACATTGTTGTACTCGACTGGAAGCTAATAGAATTGACGGTGACGATTGATGTGGTTCCATTGTACGTACCATTACATTAACCACAGAATGTTTTTTACGATCTGTTGTTTCGTCCACACATATCAACAGTTTTTTATCTTTCAACTCCGATTTAATTAATTTTTCAACATATTCGCGAGCAGATGGCACAATTCTTTGTAACAATGCCCGACTTGGTATTTTGCAGTCCGAATATTTATTCCAAAAGGAGACATATGCCTCCTTGTCTAGTAAATTAAACGGTAGATTACATGCAACACATAAATTAAATTTAAATTTGTCATAGTGTTGTGTGCAATTTTTTTTTTAAGAATGCTGTTTACTATTTACGTGACCTAGACAATCCCTTTTGGACCAACACATTAAAGGGATATTACAAACTACACATTGAATTTTAACGCCATCATAATTTAGGTCAGGCATTTCTGCAGTAAATTCTGTAACGTTGGTCGTTTTCGCGACGTAGGCAACATTTTTAAAACAAACGTAGAACTAGGAAATAGTATTTACGGCAGCGTACATGTATACACAACAGATCTGGTTGAGACTCGCAGTTATACTGAGGGTTGCATCGAACCTCCGCCACTGCCCGTTGGCGCTAATGATCAACTCTAGTCATTACTGAAGATTTGGTTCAGAAAATTAACGAAAAAGTGAAAGAGAACAGACGCTTTACGATTTCATGGTTATCTGATGAGTTTCCTCAAGTTTCCAGAAGTGTTCTCTATGAAGTTGTGACCAGTGGTTGTTAAATCAGGCGGCAGACTTCTATGACGATGAGATTGTAAAGCTGATTGTAGGATATGATAAATGCCTCAATATTGGTGGAAATTATGTAGAAAAGTAGAATAAGGTACAGGCTTTCACGTAAAAATAAAATTGTTAAGAAAAGTTTACTTGTTTTTGTTCTATTTGAAAACGGTACTTACTTTAAAAACGCCTCGTACATTGTATAATTAACATAATTATCATGATGATTTTTATTATCGAACAAATAAAATTAGTTGGCTATTATTGTACATTAGTTATCTCCAATTGTAATTAAGAAAAGTTAAAATGTATTACATCCAATAAAGATTTTTATTATAATTTATAACTTGACTGGAATCAACTATGTTTTGATTATTGTCCACATGTGACTTCTGTAGGGAACAAGTTAATCTTAAAGAATGCTACAAAATAGACGAAACTATTCTATAATTCAAAAACAAGGAGGCATTATACTAAAACTCAAATCGATTAGGTGCCGTAAAGTGAAGACGGTTGTAGAGGCGAAATGAACAATGTGTGACGAGCAAATAAGAGAAAGTCAGATATTCATTATTTATTCTCTACAATCGATCGATAACTTTGAATTAATCACTGTTTAAATATAGATTGTTTATGTTATTGTTGTACTGATACTTTCTCGGTTTGAGTGGCGTTGATTACTGCAAATGATCGATGACCAAACGCAAGGAAAGAACGTGGAGATTCTTTTTTTCGATAAATTCATCTAGAAATTGGAAAATAAATGAATTAATCTAATTAATTTTCTAATACACAACTGCTATAACGTTTTAATAAGACCAGAAATAAACAAAAAACAGTTTTCTATTCGCAGAGGAATGGCTTTTATTCAATTTATTGAATTGAGATTAAATGTTGATTATGTCCATTATTTTGTTCTTCAAAGAGCAATATATTTTGGGAGATATTTTCTAGTTGATGTCATTGAATATCTTCAACTTGGTGTAAAATTGAATTTTCCAGTACATATTGGAAAACGCGTTACTCCTTACGATTACACCAAAGCCAATTATCCACCGAACAGATATTAGAACATGCTAGCGAAGTGTTAGGAAAATGGCTGCTAATTGTGTAATTGCCAAACAATATATTAATAGGAGCTTAACTGGATTATAAATATGAAAAGGAAAAGGCATGCTTCATTAAAATTAGGTTATGAATATAATTTTTCCATAAACTCGGTAAAACAAAATTCTGCAGCATATCAAACTAATATTAGCCCGTAATTGCAACTCTTTAAAAAAAAAAACATAGTTTTATGACCCAATTGCAAGTACTAAAGCCATCCTTCAATTAAAAATTTGTTTCATCAGTCAATAAAACGTTGCCAAACTATTGAAGATTCTCTTTAATTTTTACTAAGATTCGAAAATCGAAATTATGTCAAAGCTGTTTATAAATTTCTTTAATTTCAAAGTAAACTTGCAGTAAACACTGCTAAGTTCAGACTTAAAAACAAAAAAAAATTATATAACATGTATCTGAATTGCTTGGCCAAATTTTATCAACGTGATTTATGGAACAAAATTATAAAAAAAGTTCCTATAAACATATGTGTACAAAAATGCTTCCTTAAAAGTTACGCGCATACAAGCAAACATTCAATAATGTTGTTATTTCAATCGTTTATCCGAGTTTTTCAAGTGTGTTGAAATCGAATTAGATACCTTTTCGTTTCTTAACAAATAAATGACATAAACAAAGTTTCACATTTTCTTAATTATGTTAATAACAAATCGTATATGATATGAAATTTGTTCTTGCTGGTTTAATAAAAATTGTTACCGATTTTTCGCAATATTGAAATTCGGGCATAACTTTTTAAGGAAGCATGTTTATAGGAACTTTTTTACAGTTTTATACCATACATCACGTTGGTAAAGTTTGGCCACGCAATTCAAATGCAGCCTGTATAATGTAATGTTACAAATTTTAAATTATCTAATTAAAAGACGATTTTCAATCGTAGATTCGAGAATATCACCTAGATACTCTTTCGGCAATTTAAAAGTATAAATTACAAATAATAACGTTTACGAAAGATTAATTAATAAAAATAAAACTAATCTCAACATTTGTCGTTTACGTGCCCCCTCTATGCTAGCGCGTCAAGTAAGAAAACCCGCATTCTTTCAAATAACTTGAATTAACCTTGGACTTGAAATAAATTTTATACAGTACAACACTTGAAAATATACCACTAGCAAAATACGTCTTCTCTCAAGGCGACTCGAGCTAAAAAGGCATGATTGTATTGGCGTCTGTCCGCTCCATTGTTACCGATAGCTTTTCTTAAACATTAATCAGGACCAACTACGATACACATTTCATATAGACGATATTTTATATTTTTACAATTTAAAGGAGCCAGGGGTTATATAAGCCGCTGCAGAATCGAAAACGAAGTCAAAAAGGTATACCTCTGACAATTGCTGCCAGAGCGCAATCGGCTGAACATCCTCATGGCGCCAATGACAGCGATTTTACATGTTGTATTTTGAATATTACAATAGATTATAAATACATATTACACTTGCCTTCCAATCAAGTTTCAAAAAAATTATGGTAGTTTCAAAATGAACCTTCTATGGGATAAACACATGGAAAATATAATATTTTTAAATATATAATAGTCCTACAATTAGCTTGATTTTTGTGTTTATCTAGCCAAACGAGTTAAAGGCAAATTAAATACGAGAATATTTAGAAAACCTTGAAAATTTGAAATGTCATATAATAAGACAACTAAAATCTTGAAATCCCTTTACACTGCTCCGCCTACTAAACTAATACAATTTGCTCAACGACACACCTGAAGCTACTCTCCAAGTTATTGTTAAATCGATAGTTGCAACCATTTTCACTGCTGGATTCACTTCCGCCTAGTTGTATGCAAGATACACGAAACACTACAGTAAGTACATACGTAGAGGTACCAGCAGTTATCACAAAACGTAGCGCCGAATGCAGGTTTTTGTCTTCCTAAGTATATACATATTTGCATATATTATTCAACACTTGTGATCGATAACAGACTAAACCAAAATGAAAAGAGTGTGAGGTAAAAAGGAGAACATTATTTTGACGAATGCAAAGAAGTTATTAGTAAATTAGTTGCATATAGAATTAAAATTTGTAGATTAATTATTTGGCCATGTCATAAAAGCTTCCGTAGTATGTAAATTATATACAAAGAAGTCTCTCCAAAGCGGACACCGTTCGTTCCAACACTTTTATCCAGAGAAGAGAAGTCTGCTGAAGGGTTATTAGTGTCCTAAACTTCCAAATTTTAACAAAAACAGTCAATTAGTCCTCTTGCTTTTGGTCCTCAAACTTCGCCGAAAATTTGTCGCGAGAAAAAAATCCTAATTTCTGGGAAGTCTGTATTCCAAGGAAATCAATACAGAAAGCTCATCTTCTGTGTAACTAGTGAAAAAGTTTTTAACTGTTTCAAATTTTAAGCTTCTTTGTCAAATAGTTTCTGAGATACTTGAAGATGAACATGACCCCAAAAAATTTTGATGCAAATTTAGCATATCTTTGAGCATCTATATCTCAACTGGAAAACCTAAGAGCTTCTTGACTCAACAACCATTTAAAAGAGCTTGTTTTTCTCTACAACATACTTGGTTTCTGTGTTAGGGGTTTTTTCTTATAAGACTAAAAGAAAGAGACAAAGAAACTGCTTGAAAGAACTGTGCGCATTACTTAAAACTTTTTCTCCGTCTTTGTCATCGTGCAATCCAGTAAGCCAATAAGATATTCTACTGAAAATTAGCGAAGCTGTTTAAAATTGAATAGAATATGAGTGCTGAAAAGTTTAAGGAACATTAAAATCCCTTCTTACCACATGCACTCAAAGTTGAGGGAAAATCCAGTTTCAACAATGTTGAAATTTCAGCAGATGCTTTCTTTATCTGGTCGTGGTTCTTTTTAATACTTTTATAGCTTGTGTTGGTCCATGGTGACTTTTTGTCACTATCATATTAGAAATGGTATCCCCATCGTCAAGGGGCCACGCCCAATAGCCAGGCAAGTCTAGCCACGGGTAGCATACTTTCACCGAGGTTCCTAAGCCTCGGGTTGGGTAGCTTAGCCAAGGTTCCCAAGCCTTAAGTGGACAGCTTGCAAGGGATCCCAAGCCGTATTTGGCGGGCAGCTTAGTCGAGGTTCCCAAGTCTGAGGTGAACTGCTTTTGTTGGTTCCCAAGCCAAACAACTGACTACACAACAATAAAAACAAGCAAAAAACTACTGCAAAGAGCTGAGCTTCTTGTTATTGCTTTGAACAACCGCATCTGGAAAACAGTACTGCCGCTCCAGCGCTGTTGCTACTGAGGATGCTCCAGGTTTTCTAAAATGTGCTATACAGGAACCCAACAACTGTCTTTTCTTGACGGCCAGTGAAATGCATGTGATGGACCATGTGGATACATAAGATTTATCAACACAACACACTGTTCGAACGAAATGTCACAAATGTTACCCACCCACCAGTTTTTATCGTATGTGTGCTATGTACTTACATAGCATGTATCTACGATAAAAACTGGTGGGTGGGCAACATTTGTGACATTTCGTTCGAACAGTGTGATGTACTGATAAATTTTATGCATCCACATGATCCACCCGCCAGTTTGAGGACCAAAAGCAAGAGGACTAGTTAACTGTTTTTGTTAAAATTTGGAAGTTTGGGACACTGACTACTAAGCAAGCGCAGCAATTTCCAGGCAAATATCTCTCTTACTTACAGAATAACAGCTTGACAAAAATGGCAAAAAGTGTCCGTGAGCATCTGCGACATTTTACCAGTCATCACTTAAGAGGCTCTTGCAGGTCATGTATTGCATATCAGGAGCTAAGAATTTGGGGAATTAACTTTAGTCGGTTGTGGAACCTACTCACAAAATTTGAAAAAAAATCTGAGATGGTCGAGCGTGGGGACTTGATCACTTGACATGGAATAACCCTCATGTTTGTGCATATCAACGAAAAGTTATTTATATTGACATGTGTAAATTTGTTACTCGCGCCTTAGACGTGTTCCCGGAATGAACTTTTTATACTCCAAGGTAAATATTTTATTTGGTAAAGTCCGATACAAGAGTCTCCAGGTTTATGTTTGCATCCTCACTAGAAATCATTTTACACTTAATATTCAAAGGTGTTTTAAAACGTTGCCATCGTATTAATTTATTATCTTCTTTTAAGTCTTTAAAAAAAAGATAGAAGAATGAACAACAAAAGACAAGTTAAATCGATATGAGAAGCAAAACGCAAGGGTAAAAACAAGAGAGGACGGCCTAGAAACACATAGACCGATAGCATTGTGGAGATTATAATCAGAAAGGGCAAAACTTGGGAAGAGTTAAAACGATTGTTGGGGACAGAAGGGTATGACGTACTTTCGTAGAGAATTAAAAACAAGAAGGGGAAACATCCACACTTGCGGGTAGAAGGGGAATATGAGGGGGTCATAGGGTTATGATGATGATGATTCTTTTTAAGCACTCAAGCAAAGCACTCAAAATTTGTAGTGAAAGAATTAAAAAGGGAATAAACAAATCAGATGGTGGAGTGAAGGAATAGAGTGAGACAGAAGAAAATGGCCTGGAGAAGATACCAAAGAACAAAGATAGACGAGAATAAAAGGAACTATAATAGACTGAATAAACAAGGAAAAGAAACAGTTAAAAGAACTAAGACGAAGGCATGGGCAATTTGGAGACGAATTGAATAAAGTTGTTTAAAAATAACAACAGAAGGTTTTGAGCCAAAATCCAATCACTGAGAAGGAAAAAAGATTTCAATGGAGTGAATGGTAAACTTCTCATAAAAAACGACAGAAATATTAAAAAGATGGAGCGAATTTTTTGCAGAGAAGTCAAATAGAATACCCATAAATTGTGAAAACTATTTGCCTCTCATCTGTGGTACTCAAGAACATATACTAGAATTACTGTGGCATCTATAGAAAACAATTTGGAAGAAGAGCAAGCAGCCTCCGGAACAAACAAAGGAACGAGTGAGAACATACATATCTTGAGAAACCTGATAAAGAGGAGAGAGGAAACCAGAGAAGAAATGGATCTATCTTTCAACAACTAAGAAACTGCGTTCGATATTGTAAAAAGGTCAATAATAAAAGAGTGTTTACAAGAACTACAAACACATAATCAATTAAACAGTGTATAACAAAGTAAATGGTAACAAGGAGATAGTCTAAGCTTTTATTTAGCATAGTCATGGACAGAATTATAAAAAATGTGAGAAGGGAAATCAAGGTATAAAACCACAATAGGGGATACAAGAACTTAAACCCCATAAATGTTGATGCACTTCTATATGCTAACGACCTAGGACTAACTGTTGATAGTAAACCAAAAATGCAGAACCTCCTGAATACATGGGTCGATAAAATAGAGAAATCGCATATGAAAGTGAATATAAAAAAGTAAAATAATGGTATACAAAAATGTGCTTTTTATGGAATTAAATGCTCTGGGAATCAGAGGCTTAGCACTGGAGCTAATAAAATCTTATCTTAGTGATAGACAGCAATGTGTCGTGGACCTGATGTACATTCCAAATGGTTAACAATACAACGTGGAGTTCCCCAGGGTTCTTATATACGTTAAGGACCTGCCTCAAACAACCAAAAACAAAATAGTTTTATTTGCTGATGATACCTCGGTAATAGTAAGATCTGAGAAAACTGCAATTATCAGTAATATAAAAACAGCACTTGCGAGCTTCGATAATTGGTTTTCTAACAACAATTTAACACTTAATATTGAAAAAACCGTTGTTATGCAATTCGCGTATTTCAAAAAGGAACATATTGTTTTTGGTTTTGAAGATGGAGGTAGGCATTTAGAAACAAAGGAAGGCGTAAAGTTTCTTGGTTTATATCTTGATACACAGCTAAATTGGAAAATTCACGTTAACAACTTAGCGTCAAATTTATCTTCGTTCAATTATGCTTTACGCATAATATCTAGTACCGTCAACGTAGCTGCTGGCCTTAATGCGTACTACGCCTATGTTCATTCTAGGTTGCGATATGGTGTGATGTTTTGTGGAACATCTGTGGATGCTCCAAAAGTATTTAGAGTGCAAAAATCGTGTATTCGTAGTGTTTTCGGTTTAAAAAGCAGAGATTCGTGTAAATTGTGATTCAAGAACTACAACATTCTTACTTTGGCGACCCTTTACATTATCGAAAGTGATGTTCGTCAGGCAAAACTACAAAATGTTTGAAAGCCTTTTATTCAAACATTTATATGACACACGTGGAGTGACAACACAACATTTGGTTCCCATACAGACTACCAAAGATATGGTAAATAGAAGTGCAATTAACCAAATAATCAAAGCGTATGACCATCTTTTATTACATTTCAAAGAACTATCAAATAAACAATTAAAAATAAAACTCCATCGATTACTTTCACAAAATGTTTTTTATAACATAAATTAATTTTTTACTTGTAAATTCTAGTCAGCCAAACCAAATTTGTTTTTTTCTTTCTTCGAACTAAGTGGCTCAAACTATTTTATTCATATTTTTATATATATACACACACATATGTTATACATGTACATACATAAATATACTTTGACTTAGCCATACACATTTTATCTATACACGTTTTATATATACTGCTGTGTTTGGTGTCTGCCTTAAACTTGTGTACATGGCTGTTTATCAAATATTGACGTATTCAATGCATTGTTATGTAATTCATACTGAATAAAGGGTTTTATTATTATTACAACAAAACACCGACAGATGACGCACATAACTTCGAATACAAAGGAAAAATATTCGACCAAGTATCCACGATAAGAATACCTAGACAGTACATTTACAAACGACGGTAATTTCGACCTAGAAATAGCTAATAAGAATAAGACAATTAAAACAAATAGGATATACTACGCGCTGAATAAAACAATCTTCGGTAAAGAAGAGATAAGCAGCAAAAATAAATACATAGTAATATACAATACCAAAACATCTCCTACAATGTTATACGCCAGTGATGCTTGAACCATTAAACGTAATCAATAGAGTAACCAAAACTTGCGAACTCGCATAGGCGTCGGTATTACGGGTTAATATAAGAATACGAAAAATTCATAAATAAACTGACTTGCTAATTATTCAACAAATGAGAGGCATCAGGATGTGAACTATTGTAAACTTGCATCATTGCATATGTTTCCACAGTTACTTCTTTAAACCTTGTGTGTCGACAAGAAAAAATATTCTTATACATAGAAAACGATCTCTGCACATCTAAGGAAGTTACATTTGCATGTAGAAACTGTTTTTCAAAATCACTTAAAAGTTCACTATTCTTACACTTATTATAAACGGCCTCTAAAGTATTAAAATCGGGATTTTTCCTTAAAACATCTGCCAACTTTTGACTAGCGCATAATCCTGGCGTATCATTTAATGTGTGTAATTTATTTTTTACACTCTCCACTATGTCTAATGATTCCTGCAATGACAATTCAGTACATTGTAGTTTTCTGATGGCATCTAGTAATACTGTATAATTGGTACATATTGTTGTTAAATCTTCTAAAAGTTGAGGAATTTGAAATTCTCTTCGACTTTCTCTAATTGCTTTTGATTCATTCCTATTAAATCGCATTATAACTGATTGAATTTGTTGAAAATGGATCAAATAGTAAGAAGTTGCTGTTAGCCAAGTACCCCATCGCGTTAAAATTGGTTCAGGAGGTTCTGGAATACCTCGACAAAATTTACGAAATTCTTTTAAACGTTTAAGAGATTTACGAAACACTGAAAAATTATCCAAGAATGGAACTTAATTTCCGCCGATACCTGCTTTAATTTAGTGTAAAGTAGATATATATATATATGCAAATAATTTTGATTCATTTTTTTTATGCTAATTTTTAAAATTTTTAGGGTGCCTAATACATATGAACATAACTGTATGTGTAAATGACATCCATCGTCACGTCAAGTCTGGAATTACCATAAACTTCGCGGATGTCGCGTCCAACAACCCCGAGGAATTGGAAACAAGAACTAAGGCTACCGTAAGGGAGATGTGGTGTGATCGCAACAAACTAATATTAAATACCGAAAAAACGAAAATAGTGCACTTCGATGGACAAAGACGAAAGGAAGTGGAATCCGTGGAAACAAGATTTCTCGGAGTAATCGTGGACAACAATTGAAGTTGGTCCGGTCATATTGATTTCGTTGCAAAGAAACATTGCGTACTATGCCATCTTAAAGTTACGCGACACGATGGAACCGTGGGATCTGACAGTATACTACGCTCTTGCATATCCTCATATCGCATACAATGTGATGTGGGGTCGTACATCACATGCCCTCCGACGCGTATTTAACACTCGGAAGACTGCTGAGGCTCATCTTTTGCTTAAGACCTCGTGATTCCTGCCGCCCAATATTTAAGGGTTGTTGGCGATCTGTGTACTTAAATGTGCGGTGTTTGCGTACCAACACAGAGGTCAATTTCAGAAGAATGGTGACTTTCACACCTATTCGACCAGGGCACGAGAAAACTTCTGTGTTAAAAAAGCTTTAAAAAAGCACCTAATTTATACAAGCATGATGATCAAGTCTGTGATATCGTGTTATATTTTTTTATGTATTGTTGGTTTTGTATGTTGCTGTGTATTCTAATGATATACCCATACATATATCTTGACGTGACCCATGTCCGTAAAGATCTAGCGGTTAAATATATCCAGAACTTCTCCGAATATTTTTCATTTAAAAATTTTTACTTTAAATTGCTCAGAAATTGATGAATTATCTGCCACCCACGCACTAGGTAGACAAGCTGTATAGCCGACGTAAATTGATTGATCAAAACTATTCATTACTGCATCCGCAAGATCACACAAGGCCTTTACAGCGGATTTATTCTTTAAATTTTGATTTTATTGTTCGAGAGAAAGGAACTCGGTGTTGCTAAATTGCGGGCTCAGATTTATTTTTCAAAATACGCGTAGTTAAATTGCGGACCAAGGTAGGATTAAAAAGGGTACTTGCTAATGACCTAATTCTCGGTAAAAAAGTATATTTAATCACATTGATGTACTTGCAACACATTAGCCTTTACTATAAGTTATAACAAGTTGCGATGGAAGTGAAAACCACTGTTAGTGAGAGGGGGAAAACTCTACTTGCCGTGGGTGGATATACTTACCGAAAAAAGAAAATTCTGAAGTCTGGTGAAGTATTTTAGACTTGCATAATAAAAAATTGTAATGCCAAAATATTTACCACTGCCGATAGAGAAGACAGAATAGTCAGAAGTTAGGAGGAGCACCATCACTCAAGTGACGAAAACAAAGTGAATAGAAAAATTGTTAGTGCCGCGGCTAAAAGGAAAGCAATTAATGATATATGTGAAAGACCCTCCAAAATTATTCATCAAGTTATTAAAGAAGATAATGAAGTACTCCGCAGATTAACTGAAATGACGTACGTCGAGTAAAGAAAAACATATATAACAGCAGGAGGAGAACTTTACCATCTAGCCTTGAAAAAGTAATGGATATTCTTGAAAATCCTAACATCAGGACAGCACGAAATGAAAAGCTTTTCCTGCTATTCAAATATAAAGTTTATATGCGATACGGACAATATCTTCATGGACAGTACATTTAATTACTGTACGAAATTTTTTACACAGTTATTTACGTTGCACGTTTTAAAAAACGGACATTACATACCCGTGGTATTTTGCCTACTACCGAATAAAACGAAAAAAAAACATATTCTACTTTATTTGGTCTATTGAAAAATAAATGTCGGGAACAAGGCTTTATCTTGGAGCCGCAAAAAATCGCGAAAGATTCAAAAACTAGGCCTGGTTAAGGAATACCGTCATCAAACCAGCGTTATTGGGAAATGGATGAGTTATCTATTTAGTCTTTTGCTCCTGAAACCAGAAAAAGTTGGGGACTGCTTTGCGATAGATTTCGCTAAATTCCAACCGGAAGATCCAAGAATTACGGAACTTGCGGATTACTTAGTCGACAATTATATTTCAGAAGATTCAAATTTTCCACCAACTACCTGGGCTGAAGCATTGGCAAGCACTGAACATACCACCAATGCTTGTGAATCTTTTCATTCAAGATTTAATTCCAGTTTTTATAGTACTCATCCCGCTCTAATATACTTTTGTCAATGTTTTAAATGATTTTCAAACAGATACATACGAGGTGTGGCAATTGAATAACCGGACCGGTGCTACTATCGGCAAACAGCGAACACGCCACGGCAGGTTTGAACATGTCTGTGCTTGTAGATGCTTCGCCGACAGTGAGCTCGATGGATACGGTTGTATGTCGCTTAGTTTTGCTGTAGCAATCGTCCGTTCAAGTCCTTAAGATAGCGTCGCGTCGGAAAAATGTAGAGTGTTCAGATCGAGCAACGAGTTAACCTCAAGTTTCTTGTGAAACACAAGGTTCTAACTACCCTTGGTGAACGAGTGAGAAGACGAAGACCCGATTTGTGGAAGAGCAAATCCTGGATGCTCCACCAAGACAATGCGCCAGCTCATTCCGCCTTGTCTGTGAAGGCGTTCTTTGCGAAATCCGGCGTCACCGTGTTGGACCACCCACCGTATTCGCCCGACCTGGTCCCCTGTGACTTTTTTTTTATTTCCTAAGGTAAAATCGAACCTTAAAGGGACAAGATTTGACAGTGTGGAAGGGGTGAGAGCGAAAGCGACGAAGGTTCTCAACAAGCTGACAAAAACGGACTTCCGGCACTAGTTTCGACAGTGGAAAATTCGTATGGGCGTTGTAGGGATCGGCAAGGAGAGGGGATAAACTTTGTAATGTAATAGCTGATCAATAAAATGTTTTGTTGCACCAGTCCGGTTATTTAATTGCCACACCTAGAATATAAAAATAAAAAGTGATGAACAACTATGATTGATGAAATTTTACAATATAATTCTGGACCTAAGTAGGTATTTATGGTTGCATTTACTTAGCTCAATAATTACCGCAGGTAGGAGGTCGGGCGGCAATTTACGACAACTCTTTAATGGCCATTTTAACGGGAAGGATTAAAATGCATTAAAGCTACACAATTTGGATCTGCCCAAGGAACTAATAAAAATTAAATTTGAAAAGAATGTACCAGGAAGTACTTTGATGGTAGCGGAAATACGGGACCTGAACTATTCATTAAACAATATGAGGGTACAAATACCATCAATAACATTTATGGTTACGAAACTAACAATTACAGGGTTATTACAAAAGAATCATCGGGTTTTAAAAATATATATTTCAGAAAGTATGACAGATATAAAGTAAATGGCATGTCAATAGAAAGGAATAATATTCAAGTTTGTGAGCATATCATTACAAATGTTCGATGTGGGCTCCTCGCGTCACACGACATACGTCCAAACGATAGTCCAATTCAATCCATATACGCTACAATGTGTCTCGATCGATACTATTTACAGCAGTAGTAACGCGTGCTCGGAGTTCACCCAGTGTTGGCAGTGATGGTACATAAACCCTATCTTTAATGCACCCCCAAAGAAAAAAATCGCACGGTGTAAGATCGGGAGACCTGGGAGGCCATGTGAACAATGCCAAATCTTGTTCAGTACATCGACCAATCCAACGGTGAGGGAGTTCCTCGTTTAGATACCGATGCACCTAATGATACCAGTGAGGCGGAGCTTCATCTTGTTGGAATACAAAGTTAGAACCTTGTGTCAGTTGCGGAAATAACCAGAACTGCAACAGATCTGGGTAGGATGTACCGATCACAGTGTTTCCATGAAAGAAAAAAGGTCCGTACACATTTGTTTTGGATACTGCACAGAACACATTCAATTTTGGAGAATTCCTTTTATGTTGAACAGTAACATGAGGATTTTCCGTGCCCCATATCCGAATGTTGTGACGGTTCACCTTTCCACTTAAATGAAAAACGCTTTCTGCTGCATAGTCGCCATTTTGCATACTGAGGTCGTGGCGCTACCTGGACGTGTAAAGCGACGTTCGCAGGCGCTCGTTTTAAACTTGGACATTTTCCCTTTCTAGCGACATATCACTTGATATTGTATCTGTAATACTTTCTGAAATATATATTTTTAAAGCCCGATGATTCTTTTGTAATAACCCTGTATAATAAATTCTTTAAGATGAGATTTCCATCCAAATATAGATATTGCCATTATTATCCACAAGTGTGAATAAATTTTGTAACTTTATCTAACCTGAGCAAATATTTACAGAAGTATGTGCTGAATGCAAATATGTAATAGTTTATTCTTAGCAGAATAACAAAATAGAATTTGATGAAAGTGCTACATGTCACTCCCACTTTTTTGAAGAAAGACGTAGTAAAAGATTGTTAGTGTTTCTGATCTTGTTCCAATTGATTGTTTCTCTTACTTTTATTCTGCCAACAAAGATGAAATTAAATGATTAGTGCTAATTATCAATATTTAGCACTGTGTGTATTTTCACGCATTTGTAACAGTCACTCTGTATACGATTTGCTCCCATATTTTGCTTCAAAATTCTTATTTTTTCCATTTTTTATTGTTTATTTGTTTTTAACCGTTGTTGATTAGTGTTTGTGTTGTTATACTTTATCGTAATGAGTTTGTTCCAACTACCAATTTCTATACGGTACGCGTACCGGTTCCCACATCGATTATTGCGCGTGCGTCAGATATATGTATGTACATCGTTTGTGAATTAGTAAATAGCGGCTTTCGATTTCACCCAAAGTACTGTACTGAACCGTTTGTACGGTACAAATTTCAAATATGTGTGTTCCATTTGAAAAGAACGGATAGCTCCTACTCGTACTTTTTTTGAAATCACCTTTCCTTTCGTATCCCTACCGAATATTTGGTACGTTCCGTATTGTTCTGTTGGCGCATGCGCAAAACATAGGTTTGTTGATATTCTCCACATTATTACATTCACTGAGGTTAGGTTTAGGGTTACACCTGTGTTCATAATTCGAAATTTGATTTACATTACATACTGGACTTATTTCGGCGAATTTCTTTTTCCATTTAGCTCACTGTCAGTACCGTTCAGTACAATACTTTGAGGAACGATACGGTACAGTTAATCAAACAAATCGAAAGCAGCTAATGATGTCGTAGATGTTGGAACGCTTTTTGGAATCGATCGTGTATCGCTATTGAGAAAGAAAATGAAGACAAGGATGTAACATGCAATATGAATGTTTTCTATTGGTACAGATACATATTGGGCATGTCAGTACAAACGATTCTTGCTTAATACGATGTACCGATATCACCGTACAGTAATTGGTACTTGTACGATACAAAGTTGAATTGGGACACTATTATTATCCTTCGAGGTACGGTACATAATGTAGTTGGAACACTTCGATTGCACTGCGCAGATACCGGGCGGTAAATTTACCGTTTTATAAGCGTGTTGGAACGAACCTAATGTTGCATCGATGCCATTTCTGAAAGTTGCCACATTGGAAAAAAATAGAGAGGAATGAAATCTTGGTCGGCAATCAGATGTGTCCTTTATTTTTTGATGTCATTCTACTCTGTATAAACGAAATTTATATTTTCTCTTTTAATAGCTGACCAACTATTAAATTTCATACAGAAATACATATAACAAACAATAAATAGTGAAAACAAAAAAACAAGGAAAAGGAGATATGTATTTCCAGAGAAATGTGAAACCAAATCGTAAGCACGGTGCTTCTCAAATCGGAATATCATCTTTTCTCGATTTATCCGCACTTTACTTAAATAATTACAATTAAATGTAATTAATTTAAT
This sequence comes from Dynastes maya, assembly GCA_029619315.2. Taxonomy (NCBI): domain Eukaryota; kingdom Metazoa; phylum Arthropoda; class Insecta; order Coleoptera; family Scarabaeidae; genus Dynastes; species Dynastes maya. Next base: position 18,626,210 of record JAROYE020000010.1, on the reverse strand, counting down.
AAAAGATTGAAATATCTGCTAAACTGTTGCATATAGGTACAGCATATGGTTAAGGTTTTAGGTATTACGGCAACTATTGCAAATCCGTAAAGATGTATAGGATGTTAAACATAAAACACACAAATTATCGATCCAATTTTGTCCGCTTTGGCTATTTCGAACAGGCTGTATAACGGAATGCCATTTCAAAAGGGCAGTAACGTGTCACACGCCCTATATTAGCTATTAGCTGCCTACCAAATGGTTTAAATAAAAAGTCTTTAAGAAATCCTGCAGTTTACGGCACCCATTTCATATTCTCATGTGCGCATGCGCATAACTAGACAATGCTGCCAGATTACAATATCAGTATTAAAAGAAACGTACCAAATTAATTAATTTCCTTAATAAAATTACAAAATTACGACACAACACATATACGGTTGTTTTATCAAGTATCCAATGACTTTCTGACTTTCTTGTCGTACCGTGTAATCTGCGGCATAATTGCAATATTGACCACTTAATTGCCTTCTCCACTCTGTATGATTAGACCATCATTTTCTACCATTCTTAATAGAGAAAATTAAACTAAACTAAAAAATATAAACACTTGCAACTAAATTATTTAAATTTCCCTAAATGATTCTCGAATGACAACTAAAATAATCAACGAAAATTTGGCAACGTTGCATTGGTTTTTGTACGTGAAAAGTGATCGTATCGAATGTGTAAAGTACAGGATTACGGAACCTTTGATCAACATTGTCATGAAAAGGAACTTTGTAAACATCTGCAAAATGATTTTAAATTACAAATACCTCCAAAACTATTAGACTCACATATCACAATCTCTAATGAAAATTATTCGGAATGTATTTGCAGAATATAAAATTGATAGAATATACAAGGTGCACTATTCGAGAAAAGTTAAACTTAGTTATGACACACTGTAGATAGACATCCTGTTAACGTTCATAAATTATAATTTCATTTTTGTTGGGAAAATAAATGGCCAAACCGTTGACCGTTGTATGTTAGAAATTTAAATTAATATTTTATTTTGCTATTTAAAATTATTTATTAGCAACAAATTTACAATAAAGAACAGTCAAACAGTATTACCGTCTTAAATAAGTCGTACATACATCAAATTCAGTAATAGTGTAATAGTGGATAAATGGTCATCATACAACTTTATGCCAGAATAATTTATTCATGATTAACATCCACACTACTTCTACACGTTGCACTTAAAAAATTACGCAACGCTTGAGCATCTGCAGTTTATATAAACAAGAAAATCGTGTTAGATGACAAATACTATTGTAATAAAACTTCAACATAAAGCCATCAGAAAATCTTTAAAATTAGTTGTATTTCACGATTAAAGTTCGTTACATGTTATATCCGATAGGGACACGTGCATTATTTTTTTCTGTTGAGAAAATAAAATCATATACTTTTTCCAACAAAAGTTGCATAACATATAAACAAATACATTAAAAAATATTCCAAATAGTTGCCTAACAAGCCGCCAAGGTCATACAATAAAATCAACGAGGTATATCCAAATTTTAGTTTGAAAATGAAATTGGAAAGTTCAAAAAGTCAAAGTTAAAGAGACATATTTTAATGAATACATACGGCTGTAGCAAAAGTAGAAAAAATGTTATATACTTACTTTATAATTACTGCTTTGCATCCATGGTATTAAACCATCAATTACTTGTCCAATATCCTGACATACAATGCTGTTAGAGGGTTCTGCTAAATATTCCAGAAGATCAGCCCCAACTTGTTGGCGAAATTTTGTATCTGGGTTTGGCAAATGTGCCATAAAACCATCAAGATCTCTTGGGCACGTATATGCCATTTTGGCTGCACTAAAATGTACCCAAAATCATGTATGTATATTCTTTCCTGTTTTTTTTTTTTTTTTGGGGAAACGCGAAACTCGCGAATATTCACTCTCGTAAATTGCACCCACTACATTTTAAACGGAATAAGACTCTTTAGGAACGGTATTTAATTTGTGTATGAACACGAAATTATAAGCAAGTTATCAAATAAGGATAACGTCCTTCAGTTGCAATAAATAAGAAAGATGGTGCATGTGTTTTATATTGTTTTTTCTCGTTTCGATTACTTCTTGTAGGAAGGGGATAATCTTAAGTATGTTATAAATAGAATAATAGAAATAAAACATAAAAACTGCCTTGCCACTTAAATTGTAAAAATAGGTTGGACACGATTCTAAAGTTTGCAAATGATATTACTAAACCTGCATACCGTTTATAATGTTCTAGCTATCATGGATAAACACAGATGAAGAGTTACGCACTATTTAACTATGTATTCAACCGAAATTCGCTGAAAAATAACACTATTCACTAAAGCTTCAAGGGAGCCATATTACTTTTGACAACACCGTTAGCATAGTTTCCAACCGCATTCTTACTGTCAAAATTCAAACACCAGCTGCAACTAACCGTTGCGACATCTGTTGACAGTGTAAGTAAATAAATTTGAAATACATAAAAAATAATTCAAAAATAACTATAACATGTCTGTAATTTAAAAAATATTGGGAGAAGTTATTTACTGCAAAATTTATTGCAATACTACTAAGTTACCACTAAATTTGTGGTCGTTATTTTAATAAATGGCACATACAAATTTTTAAACCCAAACTATAAACTACTATAACAGGTTCCATCAATTGTAATAGAAACTCATACAAGCACGAAAAATATTTTAAAAATGTTTAATAAGTACTGTGATATTTGGCGATATCCTTGTGATATCAAGCAAATTTGAAATTTAAACGTTGGTATCCCTGCCCTATTTGGATATTTGACGTTTGGAGGTTATTAATTATTAAATCATTAATTAGCTGTTGCATGTGAGTGTTTACGAAACCTGAAGCTGTTTTCTCACAAGATAAAGATTGTACAAAAATTTTTGAACTCACACTATACAAGCCATGGATCCAGCCCTATTAAAGGAGAGGGAGCTATTTAAAAAACGAGCCTTAACTACACCAACGTAAGATAATACTGCAATTGAAAGAATTCTACACATTTGCTTTCTCATTATAGTGTCGAGAAAAAGAAGAATGAAACGAAATCAGAGACTGTCAAAGATGATAAGAAGAAGACTAAATCAACAGTTAATTCTACACCAAAGCTTGATATTAACACGTAGATCTTGATAACGAATTGTCTGTTGTACCTGTACATTGAACTTATTCTTTTGTGTAGGTATAAAACAGCAACTGGAAGTTCACAATATAGGTTTGGTGTGTTACTAAAAATAGTTAAACATATGAAAACAAGGCATCAAGATGGTGATACGCATCCTCTAACATTGGACGATATTTTAGATGAAACTAATCAATTAGATGTTGGTGCTAAAGTTAAACAAGTAAGTTTATCAAATGTCATAATTTTCACCCAATTTATTTTATACCTACTAAAAAGAAATTTTCTATATAGTGGCTTGCAACAGAGGCATTACAAAATAATCCAAAAATAGAGGTCACTCCTGACGGAAGGTACACTTTTAAAGCAATGTATAAATTGAAAGATCGTAAGAGTTTATTAAAACTATTAAAACAACAAGATCTGAAAGGTTTAGGTGGCGTTATGCTAGAGGACATTCAAGAATCTTTACCACACTGCGAAAAAGCTTTGAAAGTATGCAGAGACTATGACTGCTTATTTTGAAAACTGAGTGCATTATTTTTACAGACACTACAAAATCAAAATGAAATAATATTCATTACTAGGCCGATGGACAAGAAAAAAGTATTATTTTATAATGATAGGACTGCTCAATTGCCGATAGACGAGGAATTCCAAAAATTGTGGAGATCTGTAGGTGTAGATGTTGTCGATGATGCAAAGATTGATGAGTACTTAGAAAAACAAGGTAATAAGGAATATTTCAAAATATGCTGTTTTTTAAAGAGTAATTTTAAAGTATTTCCGTTTTCTACAAACTTTTATATTGCAAAAGCCAGGTTTATTAGAAAAACATTTTTAATTATGTACCAAGTTGGCGTTGTCGATAGTTCAGTTCCATATTCATAAAAAGAACACCTATGGATGGAAGATAACTCTTTCTCTAAGCAATTTAGAAAATTTTCAAATAAGAAAGTATTCGGAAATAAGTGGTGCACACAAGTATACAATGTTGTTTTCGCTGTGCACGAGACGAGTTTAGTTTTTAAATGGGATATCTCATATATTATTGCATTTTTGGATGCCCCACTTCAATCTATGTCAACTTTCTTCATTTTCTATGCCTAGAGGAGCAATTCAAATTTTATTTGATTGATTATCTCTTGAAGTTTTCAGCAATACCAAAGAGTATACATATAGAGAGCCCACCGCAATGTGAAAAATTCGTAATAGATTTTTGACGAGAGTACCGGAGCGGCTTCGTCAAGAAGCTCAAGCGCTAGTGTCGCTAAGGTTGTTCCTCGTAAATTTAGATGATTAAATTATTTATTTTTATATATTTTTTGCTTCTTATATATAATAAAATTAGTTTCAACGTTTCAAGCAGCAAGCTAAAATAAGAGACATTAATTTAACCAAAGTACCGCTATTTTTAAGGGCTTTTTAAATATTTTAACAATCGATTTCATCCTAGGATTTTAAGCGAAAACAAACCAGAATAAGGGGTTTATTCTGTAACATTTCCGCTAGGTTTGTTCTCTACCTTCATTGTAAAACCCTTGTTACGCTTTTTTTCGTATTTCGTTCTGTTTTTCTAGTTGAAAAGAATTTCTGTATTCAAAAAATGTAGGTACGTTTTGGATGAAAACGGCTTCTCGATATTTCCTAAAATTGAATTTTACGCTAACATAAGATCATGATAAAAAATAACACACCTTCTTGTACAAATATACAGCTCTGTGAATATGTCAGGTACCCCCTGATGTTTCTTCAAACGGGTAACACAAACAAATTCAAAATGAAACAACTGCATATATGGATTTTAAATCAGATTTTATTAAACCATTTAATATTTTATTGAGCCACCTTTTGCTTTAATAACTGATTTGTTTCGTTTAGGCATAGACGCGATAAGTTTAGTACATAGATCGCTCGAAATTGCCTCGCATCCTTCGACAATTTTTGAGCGAAGAATTTCTCTTGACGCGCAATGGTGTCTAGAAATATTTCGCTTTAAAATGTACCAAAGGTTTTTTATAGGCGATAAGTCTGGGGATTGTGCAGGCCAATCAAGCAGCCGCACCCCATTTTCTTCAAACCAACACATTGTTGATCGTGATCGGTGACACGGCGCGTTGTCTTGTTGAAAATAATACTCAGACTGGTCGTCCTCAAAGAGTTTTACAATGGACAGCTCCAAAATATCTTCTAACATCCCAGTATAGCGATCGCTATTCATGCGCTCTTCGCATAAAAAAATTTCACCGATGCCTGACGCTGACATGCAACCCCACACCATAATGCTTCCGCCGCCGTACTTTACTGTAGGAACGAGACACTCTGGATTAAATTCTTCTCCTGGTCTCCGTCGCACAAATTGCGGTCCAGGTCGTCCAAAAAGCTGCCATGAGGAATAAAAATAAACAAGAGAATGAATTTTCGAATGAATTGATTAAATTACATTATGCAATTGCTTTCTTATTACAGAAAGCTTAATAAACATTTTTAAAAACATACCTCTATATTAGATTCGTCAGAAAAGATTACACGCGACCAGTCTTCAATTCTCCAGTGCTCGTACCTTTTTGCCCATTCGACTCTTTTTCTTTTGTGTTCCGTGGTTAGGTACGGTTTTCTCCGTGCAATGCGTCCGTGCAAATTAGCGTCCTTTAAACGCCTTCTTACCGCACTAGCGGACAGGGAGATTCCATGTTGCGTCCATAGTTCACTGCTTAGCTCATTTGATGATTTTCTTCTGTCTTAAGAGACATTCTTTCTAACAACCGATCTGTTCTTGCGGTTGTCTGCCGTTTCCGCCCAGATTTTGGTCTGTTTTCGTAACTGCCGGTTTCTTGGAATCGTTTCAACGTTGTTTGAATTGCGCATCTCAAACACTTTACTTTCATCGCAATCGCTGCTTGCGTGAACCCCTGCGTACTGAGCATCACGATTACGCTACGTTATGCGATAGTAAGTTCGCGTTTTTTCGGCCATTTTCACTAATTTGTGATGTTAAACAATATCCCTAAACCAATGTACGATAGTAAATGCAACTCGTTTTAATTTACGTAAACTGTACTCTTACACTCTCAAAAAGAAACTGATACCTTTAACTACACATTCGAGGTATAACCCCGTCCTAATTGTATGACGGCAATAAAACTCTTAATCAAAGGCCATTATGGCTATTATAAACATCTGCATAGTCGCATTTCTTCGAAGCTTTATGGTATTCATTATAATTGTTTTCTCCTTGGGTGCCTAATACATATTCACAGAGCTGTATATGTAAATTGTTAAAAAATACTTTTTTAAATATGAACTTACAATACAATTTTATCTTTTAAGATGTAAAGATTTTTATTCATATTATTTTAGTTTTCAAAAGCAAACATTCATATAGCAAATTTGTTTATATAAACGCATATCTGAATAATTAAAAAAAAAACAAATTTTATAGGAATGTAAACATTGGGGCATTAATTAATTGAAAACAATTACATATTTTTTGCAATTTAAAAAGAATTCAGAAATGTTAAAATGTTAAATGTTTCTAAATTTGCCAATCAATGTAAATTAATAAATTTTGTTTCAGGTTTTTCTTAAAATTTGTATTTTGAACGAGTTTAATTTCCGAATGGCACTTTAATTTAGTTTTTCAATAATGTTACTAGCTCTTATAAACTTTAAAATCCTTGTTATACTCACATAGCCCGTAATGGTGACAATTCAATTTATTAATTTTACAACTATCAAGGACCTATAAATCACGTCCAGGGATTTGGTAAAACCAAATCCATGGTAAAACCCGAATTATGATAACAATAAATGCTCGACCAGTAGCATTGCACCTAGTGTCATCTTCGAGCTTTTATTACTCGATTTAGTTTTTCAATAATGTTACAAGCTCTTATAAATTTAAAACTCTTGCAATTTCAACATCTACTCAAAATGATCACCATTTTTCTGTATACAAACTTTAATGCGATTCCTTTATTTTGTTGAATATTTACTAACATTTCGGAGGTAAATACTCTGTATATTGTCCAAGTCCTTGCTTTAAGAAATGCATCTAGTTTTCTATAAACACATCTATTTAGCTAAATTGCGCAATGTTTTAAACTACTCTCAGTAAGTTCTTATTTTTTACTGCTGTAAAAGCCTTGGCATCAGATGCTTTAAATAAATCAATACGTTTTATGCATACATTTGCCTGTATATAGGATAATCACTTTGAATAGATGTTGGAATTGTATAATACAATAACATTGGTTGCGTTCAATGCACGGAGCGATACCAGCTAGCGCAACTAGTAATACGTTCACTGAACTCGCTACAGTTTTTGGAGGTTGGTATCGCTCGCCAGAAACAGGGAGCTAGTAAATTGAGACTACTTCAGCTACTGATACGTATGCTACACCCAGCGGCGGCTGGTGCACTGTAGCTGCGAAGCTGCATTACAACGCTTCGATTCCCTCGTGCATTTCCGTTGCATATCTTATACATTGTACTACGCAACGGAAATACACGAGGAAATCAAGGCGTTGTAATTGACCTCCCATTTACGTCACTATCGGCCGCCACTGCACACATACAACATAACCTAAAAAATATAAACACATACAATAAGTAGTTCGTAATAGCGCATATAAATAATTTATTTTCATTTAAATACATATAATTTTTCTTAAAAGGATTTGAATAATGCTGTATTATTATTATCAGAACAACATAGATTTTTAAAAAGGACAAGTTTGCGATAAAACAATAAAAATTAAAAAAGTATTGGGTTTTATAACATTTATGCGAAAAAGGATATGTTGCTATAGGGGTACGTTCGAAAAATCGAATTGTAAAACCACGTTCTTAATATTCTCAAAATATTTATGATAATAAAACGGGGCCTGTAACCATCTTCCCCAACGTGTAAGAATAGGTTCTGGTGGCTCGGGCATACGAGAGCACAATCTGTGAAATTTGCGAATACGTTTTGGGGATTTGACAAACACTGGTTTTGTATGCACTATTAAAGCGTCTACCTCAGGATAACATTTTCTGATACCATCTGCCACATGACTGAAAGCATGAATTTTACACGTAATATGTAACAAGTTAGCACAATGTTTTTTAAAAGACCGGCCTACAGAAAGCATGGTGCCGCAAACATGCTTGTTACATAAACATCAACAGTTGGTTTGTTGAAAGTTCAAACTTTTCCAATGTACTTAACACTAACTTTGAAATTACTTCGGCAGTACATTGTTGTACTCGTCTGGAAGCTAATAGAATTGAAGGTGACGATTGATGTGGTTCCATTGTACGTACCATTACATTAACCACAGAGTGTTTTTCACGATCTGTTGTTTCGTCCACACATAACCACAGTTTTTGATCTTTCAACTCCGATTTAATTCTTTTTTCAACATGTTCACGAGCAGATGGCACAATTCTTCGTAACGATGCCCGACTTGGTAATTTGCAGTCCGAATATTTATTCCAAAAGAAGACATATGCTTCCTTGTCTAGTAAATTAAACGGTAGATTACATGCAATAAAGGTAACAGATAAATTAAATTTAAATTTGTCATAGTGTCGTGTGCAATTTTTTTTTAGGAATGTTGTTTACTATTTACGTAGGCAATCCCTTTTGGACCAACATATTAAAGGGATATTACAAACTACACATTGAATTTTAACGCCATCATAATTTAGGTCAGGCATTTCTGCTATAAATACTGTACCTTTGTCCAACATTGGTCGTTTTCGCGACGTAGGCAACATTTTTAAAACAAACGTAGAACTACGAAATAGTATTTACGACAGCGTACATGTATACACAATAAATCTGGTTGAGACTCGCAGTTATACTGAGGGTTGTATCGAACCTCCGCCACTGCCCGTTGGCGCCAGTGAGCAACTCTAATTATTATAATGGGCTGATACTATGATTGCAATATATGAGTACAGAAATATTTCACAAGAAAATTAACATAGACAATGTTTATAAATACACTACACTTGTAATAATTTACAGGTATTAGATCTATGCAAGACCATGGAATTAAAAAACAAATAGCTCCAAAGAGGAAGAAAGCTAGTCAGCGGAAAAGACAATTCAAGAAACCTAGAGACAATGAACATTTGGCGGATGTCTTGGAGACTTATGAAGATAATACCTTAACTCAAAAGAATAGTGTGTAAACGATTTGTTACCTTTCTTATTGTATTGTATGTGTAAATGCATATTATGTGATTGTAAATTGTAAGTTATTAGGAAACGATTCTTGTAAATTGTCAACTGATTTCTTCCAATAAAAAGACCGTTCTTTATCTGTCAGTAATTATCAAGAAAATATAACTTTTTTACGTTCAGTATTGTTTTATTTCATTCCAAAAAATGCCTTCAATACAGAAGCGTTTTTAGCCAAAACGCAGACAAACGCCGTGATGAAATTTTGATTATCATTATTAGAATTAAGTTAAAGTAAGGTGTAATGTGACAGTTGTAGAAAAATTGTCACATTCTACCAGACATTTTGACTTAACTCGAACTTAAATTTTAACTTATGTTGGTGCAATTGATCGTAAGTCGTAGAAACTCTTTTCATTTAATTTATGTAATTTTTAAATTGTCAAATTTGCCGTCAAATGTAAACGATTATTACAATTTTCTTTTGTTTGGTTTAGTGTCAGATATTTTTAAAAAAGTAAATGGTTGAAAATATTTTCCAGATGTTGTTGAGTTTATGGATTGTGGTTGATGGCTGATTTTATATTTTCATTCCACCATATACAATTCTGGGCAAAATTAACGCACCAATTTATTAAATTACAAAAAAAGGTTTTTTTGTTAAATTAATTAATGGAAACTAAATGAAAAGTAACAAATTGCATGATTTCAGAATTTAGAAGTGTATTACACTAAAAATGACATCGTTAGAATTTAATTTCAATTAAATTATCAGTAGTTTTTTAAATTACAGAAAAAGTGAAAAACAACTAAGTGGTAGTACAAATCAATGGATGCGATAATAGTAGCGTGTGCTTGGGCATGCTTCTAATGAAATTTTGAATGGTTTTCTGCTGAGTGTTCTCCCATTCATGTAAGAACTGCATTTTCGAGTTCTCAAGGGGTTAACAGATGCATCTACATAACGTCTAACGTTTCTTTTAGGCATGTGCCCTAAATGTTCTATCGGATTTATGTCCCGACTTTTTGGTGGCTACTCGATAAGCGGTATATGAACATCACTGAGGCAATTCAGTACGTGAGGTCGAGCTCTGTCTTGCATAAATAAAAAAATCGTCTCTCACAAAGAGATCAAAAAGCTTTACATGTTCAAATACAACGTTCTCCAAATAAAAATTTACATTCATTGATCTCGATCGAATAGGGACTAACTCTGTTAAAAACTGTTACTGCATTTTTACAGAAAAACAGATCAATGTCAATTTTTTGTGAACTGAGTTCTGATGTCAGTTTAACGATATCAACTTTCCTATCTTATATAAAACATCCTGTACGTTTTTATGATAAGCAGCAATAAACATGCTGATAATCAGTTTTTGTTGTTGGCAAACAACACTAAGTATCGGCACACTCCGCACCACACAAATTATTAATTAATTCGGAACAGCCGTTTCGAGGACTCGGGTTCTCATTATCAACCGGATTACCGAATGATTCGCGGAGTGTGCCGATACTAAGTGTTGTTTGCCATACTACCCCACAATCCTTGCTATCATTATAGTTTTTGTTGTTATTCAAAGGTGGCTAGAAAAAAGTGGCAAATTATATCATGAGACATCAGGTTGATCTAGAGGGCTCGTTGCTAAGCAACGTAATCAAAACAATAGCCGTTATCTCCGATATTAAACAATGCCTAACAGCTCTGATGTCAGCAGGCTATGACGTATATTGTCTTAGGGGAACGATCAGCCATAAACGCGTTTACACTTTGAGACCGTCTCTGCGCTTTGAATTGGTTTATCCAAATTATTAAAAAAAATACTGTGTAGTGGTATTTCCGTACTTAGTTGGTGATACCTGTAATGTTTTGTTTTGTGTTGTATAAGTGATAAAACCTTTTCTGAGACGATAAAAACGGGGTAACCTAAAAGCGTGACTCGGGCTGTCTATTTACTGTGGCGTCGGCTGTTTTACATGTTTTGTTTGTGAGTTGCACTTTGTAAAAGAAGATATTATTTATTTTTCAACAGCTACATGTTCAAGGACCGGTGAAACTATAATTATAAGTTTAAAAAATCCTATATTTAAAAAGGATGCTATTCCAACTCAATTCCCAAACTGTCCGTTGTATTTGACAAAAAACATGAAGATTTTATTGTTCAAATAGTTTTATATTCTTACGTTATATTTAACAAAATTATTTTTTGAACACGAAGAGATGTTTTTAAATGTGTATCATAAACGTTCTGTTTTAATACAATATATTTTAAATTATTTCACCGAACATAGCCATTTGGATATTGATATATGTAAATGTCATATTCACAGCAGTTAACGTATTGCAACAATTATAATAACTTGTCCTACAAATGCCCTACTTAAAAATTATTGTGGACAAAGTAATGATAGATTAGGTAAAACGCCACATAATAGGGAATTAAAGACCCTGGTTAAAAAGCATGTACATTTTCTCGTGAAATTGTACAAAATTTCGAATAAAATTGCAATTACTGTATCATTTCAACCTTAGTTTCGTCCAGATACATGTTCAATTACAAGTAAGAATAATTAGTCGATTAAATATCAGCCACAAATACATCTTCCACGAAAACGGTGCTCGGTTACGTGTTTGGTTTTTGCTTTGAAACTTCGTTCTTCCAAAATAAAATCGAATGGGATGCGAAGAAGGGATCAGTCGACGACTGGCATTCTCTTTAAACCGGAAGCCCTTCAAAACTTGAATGAAACGCAAAAAAAGATTCCTTTACCGCTTAGGCTAATATCGTGCATGGCGATACATCACCTAAACAACGTAACGTCATCGAAGAGCGCTGAACCTTGTTATATCGGCGGCAACGCAATAGCCAAAATCACTTCAATTAAATCAGTTCAAAAGCGTAAATTATTCTTATTATTTATTATTATATCGTGCATTTTTCATATTTTCGTTCTTTGCTCTCGTTATTTGTTATTTTTACCTGTTTTATAAATCGTTCTTGTTTCTTCATTTTACGGCCTTCATTAAAATTAAATAATTATGATAGCTTGGTTTAAATTGATCAGTTGTTGGTAGACAATATATCTGTTCTTCAGGCTTTCTGTCTTGTTTCTTTTAGGATGTCTTTGGCACCATGCAGAATTGCGGGCTTAATTTTAGTATTCGGTAAATCTGGCAATAATTAACACATTTGCCCTGATTGCATGATTTAATTTATATGCCGTTTTCCCCCAATCCACCCGAAAAATATCTACCGTTTATATGCTGTTGTCAAACTAACAGTAACCAATTATTATCAATTATCAATAACATTTTTAGTAGCATGAGTTTGTCTCAAAACCCCTCAGCAATTTTTAATTCTTTCAACCACTTTTAGGTACATATGTATATCTCCTTGCGTTTCTTAAAGTAGAGGATGCAGATTGTTGCACATAATCAGGAAGGAAGAATGGTTGGTCTCTGATTTTCATAGTTTTGTGAGAATGTGTTTATTAAACCACCGAATTCAATCTTGTACTGCGGTCCATATCTCTTTGATTATGACTGGGTTTTCAAACTATTGGTCCACGAAATAGTCATAAAATAATTGTATTTTACTGTTCCTTGAAGTGATTTCTTAAATCAAATCCAAGCATCGTCAGTGGATTGTAAGAGTATGTAGGATAACGCCCCACACACTTGAAGATGTTTTCGTACCTCAGTATCTTTTTCATATGATTGAACCAGGACTACTTTTCTCCATAAGGCTTCATGCAAGTGGAAGTAGCATCTTTGCATTTTCAGTATGTAAAGCGAGCCTTCTCTGATCCAAAATTCTATATTCCTTAATTACCATAATTCGGGACGACCGCAACTGTCACCAGAAACTGAAGATGAAAGTATGCCTGACTGCAAACGCCACGAAAATCCGGAAAAAAAAATTAAGCGCACCTGCTACGACTCTGTCGACTATAATGAATAACGCAACTGTCTAGACTTTCAATTATTCAGATCGGTCTTGGTCTCAATTAAAACGGATATAATCGGAATTTCGAAAAAAGGCGTTTGGATGTTTTACTCACTTATAGTTCTCATCAAGATAAACAAAAAAGTCTTAGTAAACCTAGGTTCTAAAACCAGTCATTTCGGAGAATTCATTTTACATTTTTCTCAACAAAAAGCATAATTATGTTCTCCATGTAAAACAGATATGTATTGCTAGCTTTTATTTTTCGTTATTTACTGTAAATGTCAATCTTGTTCGTGTTGCAAGTGTATTTTTATTCAAGAAAGTTAAACATGAATAGATACACGAATACAGAAATGGCAGACATTCACTCTCTATATGGTGCTGCTAATGATAACGCTTATGAAGCACGTCGCCTTTAAGCGGAAGCTTACCCCAACTTGTAATTTACCTAGTGATAAATTTTTTACAAAATTGCAACGACGTCTGTCGGAGGTGGGTTCTTTTAAAGCAAGTTATCACGATTTCTTTGTACTCCTGCAGTAGAAGAGGATGTTTTAAGAAGGGTTAAAGAAGATCCAGGTATTAGTGTTAAAAGAATATCTGCGGCAGTAAATATCAGTGCGTGGTGCAATTAATGAGTGGATTATAACACAACACCAATTAAATTGGAAACATGCAGCTGGACAAAAGCACAGCAAACGGATGATGGGAAGACCGTCGCAACATCTGACTGCTGACCTGCTTGAATTAAGCAAGATACAGCTTAGGGCAGCAACATGTCTATTAACAGGACTGTTTGAGAGGCCACTTGCATAAGATGGGGATCTACAAAGATGAGCCCTTATGTAGACTTTGCAATGAGGAGGAGGAAACAGCCCCTCATATTATTTTCGAATGTGCAGCGTTAGCTCAACGCAGATTCGCTATGCGAAGCACAATTGAACTACCAATGGAGAAAGATTTACTACATAGGCTCTTAAACCTGATTGCGGGAACTAACCTGTTCAAGTAAAACAAAACCGAAGCAGGAATAATACAATAAGCTACTAAGCTTCAGTGTTAGGGATGTAAAGATCAGCCCTGTTCTGGTAGAAAAATCAAATATCAGTGCTGCTCTAGTTTGGAGAACTTTACACCAACGACAACTGTATCCCTGTCACTTTCAACGAGTGCACTTACCGCTCCTGACTACGTTTCGCGAAGAGTGTTGTGCGAAATGATATTGCAGAAACTTGTAAAGAATCCGATCTTTCCTGCTCGTGTTTTATTCAGCAACGAATTTACTAAAGACGGCATTATTAATTTTCATGACAGCAGTGCTGTTCCAAACAACTTGGCCGCCTGTGTGCGAAAATATTTTTGGTCGCCCCTCCCCTCCTTATTTTTTATACTGGGGGAAAAGTTATTATATGCGTAGGTATTGTGTTATAAAAACCATTAACTGGTGATTCACTTTAGAATCTAATTTTAAAAAGAAATTTCACTTTATATTACATGACATGTTAAGTACATACAACAAAAGATGCTTAAAACAACATTACGGAATTTGTAATATACAATATACACCATTTTCTGAAGGAGCCCGGATAAGACGAATTCATTGTGTGCATCCCCTATTCCCTACAGGTTATAGGCTTACAACAAAAAATAGATGCAAATTTCCTATGAATACCGTGTAATAAGGAAGTGTAGTATATATTTATACAATTGAAAATAATATTAACAACACATTTATGTATTTTTTAATTTATTAGTCCTACAAAAACTCCACTTTCATACTTTTTAATTCTGCAAATTCTGATATTATATTTTCTGTGTTCATACTATCTATCAATACGCTCTCTATCGATATAATTGCTAGATTACTTAATCCTTGTGACTAGAGCAACGCAAACTGCGCTGAAAGCCAGTGGCTGACGCATAAAAGTTTACACAAAATAAACACGGCCGGGACAATTCGGTATAAGCGTCAGTATAACTGCGACTCGAAAGCCGATCTGTTGTGTATGCATCTACGCTGTCGTATACTATATCGTAGTTCTACGTTTGTTTTGAAAATGTTTCATACGTCGCAAAAACGACCAAAGTTCGACACAATAAGAGAATTTATTGCAGAAATGCTTGATTTAAAGTGTGATGGCGCTAAAATCCAATGTGTAGTGTGTAAAATAGATTTAATGTGTTGGTCGAAAAGTGATTGTCTACGGCACGTAAATAGTGCAGGGCATGTTTCAAAAAATGCCACACGAGATTATGGCAAATTTAAATTTAATTTATGTGTTTATTGCATGTAATTTACCATTTCATTTACTAAGGAAGAAAGCATACGCCTCGTTTTGTAATGAATATTCGGACTTTAAGTTACCAAGTGAGAGAACATTACAGAGAGTTGTTCCGTCTGCTCGTGAGCATGTCGAGAAAAGAATTAAATCGAAGCTGCAAGATAAAAAACTGTGGTTATGTGTGGACGAAACAACAGATCGTAAAAAACATTCTGTGGTTAATGTAATGGTACGCACAATGGAACCACATCGACCGTCACCCTCAATTTTACTAGCTTCCAGACGAATGTAACAATGCACTGCCGAAGTAATTTCAATGTTGGTGTTAAATACATTGGAAAAATTTGAACTTTCAACAAATCAACTGTTGATGTTTATGAGTGATAGTGCCGCAAACATGCTTGCTGTAGGTCGATCTCTTAAAAAACATTGTGCTAACTTGTTGCATATTACATATAAAATTCATATTCTCAGTCTCGTAGCAGATAGTATCAGAGGTAGACGCTCTAATAGCAAATACAAAAGCTGTGTTTATAAAATCCCCAAAACGTATTCGGGAATTTCATAGACTATGCCCTGGTATTCCTGAATCACCACAACCTATTCTTACTCGTTGGGGAACATGGTTAGAGGCTGCATTTTATTATCTTAAATATTTTGAGAATAAAGAACGTGATTTTAGAATTCGACCCAAAGGAAGCTGCGGCTGTCAAGGTAAGCCGCTTGAAATTTCAGGATAGTCAAGTTAAAACAGATTTGGAAATTATTCAGAACAATTACGTGGGACTAGCGGATGCGATAGAAAAACTACAAAATTCTTCGGTGTCGTTAGTGGAATCTTTGCAAATAGTGCAACATGTTCACGCACAGCTATGCGCGATAGAAGACGCAAGAAATGTTTGTGTTTTAGAAGGGTTTGAAGGTGTTTTAGATAAAGACTCTGATTTTGGCACATTAAGACAAATTTGTGAAGGTGCGTCAACAGAACCGTTAGGTTATTTGAAAGATTATTTTACTTACGCAAATATAACGTCACTAGATGTAGAACGTTCGTTTTCGGCATACAAAAACACTTTTTCTTCACGCCGCACTCACTTTGCCGAAACAACTTTGGAAACATATCTAATGTGACAAATATTAAATAGACATTATCCACTTTGTGATTTCACGGAGGACTCTTAAAACGGTAAGTGTTTGAGCACGTATCACATTTAATTTATTTTGTGTAAACTTTTATGCGTTCGCCACTGGCTTTCAGCGCAGTTGCGTTGCTCTAAAAATTACCTTCGAACGAAGGTAATTTTTTATTTACCTTAATTTAGAAAAGCTTCTTTCACCAGATATTGATATAAGGTCATTTTCGTAAATATACTCTAAAATTGGCAATGGTTCTGTTGGAAACGAGGTTTGTTGTGTCTTAAATAATAGTTTAAAATGTTTCATTTCTTCATACAAGTCTAGGCATCAATATATTTTTCTTTTTGAGCGTTATCACGAAGTTTCATATCAAGATCTTTGCAATGTTTTAACATTTCTGAATCGGGTATATTAGAAATTTTGTATAGAAATCCAAACAGGTTTTCGTAACAATCTATTAAAATTATTTTACTTAAAAAAGAGATTACAATTATATCGCTTAATCGTAACTCAAGGGTTTCAAAAATCCAAACAAGATGAAACAAGATATTTATTGAATATATTACTCGTACAAAAGTCGGAATAATCGTGAATAAAACTTAGGACTAGGGTATATATGTAACATGGGTTAGTTTGTTTATTTTTAAATGCAGATATAGTTCAAGGGCGAAGTTCTTCTACGTGTAAGATATTATTCATGGTATAACTCTACTCTCTAAGCTGGAGTTCGTTTATTTCTAATGATGATGATCAACTGGCGAAGAAATGAAAAAATATAAAGTAATATATTTTTTTATCGTAAGGCTAAACAGTCAATAATTTATATCCTTCAGACTGTTGTGATTTCTGCTTACTCAGTTCATGCCGCCTAACGGCTCCTTTTCCTTGTTGGTTATTTGTCACCGATGCCGCCCTTTACATTAGCCGTCTGTGTGCAACGCACACTTCACGCATCCATATGGCACGGCCCTGTATAACAGTCGTGTTTGGGCGTACGAAAATTCTAACGCTGTTATGGAATCAAGGAGTCAGTATAGGTTTTCTGTAAATGTTTGGTTTAGTATATTAATCGATCAATTGATAGGACCAGTATTTCTTCCTAATCACTTAACTGGTGAAATTTATCTGGACTTTCTGCAAAACACTTTGTCAATATTATTAAAAGATGTAACGTTTCAAGATAGGTTACAGATTTGATTCGTGCATGATGGCGCGCCTGCATATTTCGCCCACATTGTTCGTAATTTTCTAAATACTGAATTTAGTGGGAGATGGATAGGACAGGGGAGTTCAATTGCTTGGCCACCTAGATCACCTGATTTTAATCCTCTAGACTTTTTTACTTGGAGTTACTTAAAGTCGTTAGTTTATTCCGCACCTGTAGATAATGTAGAGGATCTCCAGCGACGAATAATAATAATAATAATAATAATAATAAGCTTTATTGCCCAACAGAGAAAATTCCAATTACTGGACAAGTAATTAATTAAACAAATTACAAAACGAGTACAAAAAATAAGTAAGAGTAACAAATTACAAAAAATTATTAAAGTAAAGAGCAGTGACTATCCTTATTGTATGTAAAGTATCGTGAAAAATATCACATTGCGAAGATATGAGATTAAAGTTTGTACAAGTCACATAAATAGGTGATTTTAAAAGAGCATTTGTTCGAGGAAACGGCAGATAAAACGTATTCGAATACCGGACACCAGAGAGTGGGATTATAAATTGTAATCTTTGAAGTAGTGCAGAGCAGTCAATGCAGCTATTACACAATTTCCAGAGAAACACCAAACCGGAGGATATGCGCCGAAAGTTAAGAGAGGGTAAATTAAATCGGAACAACAGTAACATATGATCAACGCCTCTCGGTGGGTACACTCCGTCTTGCCGGAACCAGAGGAGTTTAGCAAATCTGCGTTGGACCAATTCCAATTGGCGTTTATGCGTTAAATAGTAAGGGCACCATATGATGGACGCGTATTCCAGACGGGATCTAACAAGAGCGTAGTACAAAGATTTCAAGGCTACCTCATTGGTAAACTCTCTGCAATTTCGCACAATAAAGCCAAGAGATCTTCTAGCCGCATGGGTGATACTGATAATGTGTTGCGCAAAAGTCAGTTTGCTATCAAACAAAATCCCTAGATCCTTAATTAGTTCGACACGTTCGATGTTAACTTGATTAAGCTCATAGTTGAAAGTAATTGGCGTAGATGCACGTGTGAAGGAAATAACTTTACATTTGCTGATATTCAGAGGTAGATTATTTGATGTACACCATTTAGAAATATTTGCAAGATCGCTCTGCAAGAAGTAACAATCCTCGGAACAGGACACCTTACGATATAGCTTCAAATCGTCAGCGAATAGTAATGCATTAGACGATACACATGTACTTATATCGTTAATGAATAAGTTGAAAATCAAAG
The DNA here is from genome assembly GCA_029619315.2 of Dynastes maya. Classification (NCBI taxonomy): domain Eukaryota; kingdom Metazoa; phylum Arthropoda; class Insecta; order Coleoptera; family Scarabaeidae; genus Dynastes; species Dynastes maya. Next base: position 18,607,055 of record JAROYE020000010.1, on the reverse strand, counting down.
GTCCAAGATTAGACCCTTGAGGGACTCCCGAAGAGGCAATGAATTGACGAGAGCAGAAGCCATTATAAAAAACATATTGAAGTCTATTGAACAAATATGATTGAAACAGGTGCACAAGCGAATCACTAAACCCAAAAGACATAAGCTTATATGGAATTAAAGAATGGTCAAGGCGGTCAAATGCTTTGGCAAAATCGGTATATAAGACATCAACTTGCACGCGAGAATACAAAACGCACGTGAGACAATTCATCAATTTCCAGGAATCGTCGAAGGAGTGCGAGATTCTTTTGTACAAAGATGTCAAGCATTCACTAACAATATTGGAATTGTTTGTACTTTCGAAGCGACTGGTGTGTCTATAAGTGAGCAAAATATTCGAACACTTTTTTAACACCCTGTAGAATCAGATATATACTATATAAAAAATATTTCAATATTTTTTTGTCCCGCATAATTTCCCTATCATTTTAGCAGCATTGATAACTTCTTACCGAATACGCAACGACAAAAAATGAATTAGAACTTTCCAAAATTAATTTTAGCATACTGATTAACATAAACATCCGATAATAGTTGATTACTAAAAGCAATTTTGTTTAACATGGCGTGGGAAGAAAATACGGTGATAATTTGTTTCCGTTATTAATTTATCTTTTTTTTTTATATTGCTCTTTCAAAGCTTTTAGAAACAGTATTCAAGAATGCATACTTCTAGCTATTCGATTATTATATTGTACCTTATACTTTTATATACCCAAAATATACAATGCAGAAGTAATAGGGTTCGAAGAATCGTAGGTGGCATAGAAGCTGATGTCGCTCCTTACGATGAACCGGTAGCTTACATTAATTACGGTGAAAAAGCTGCGATAGTACATGGCCTTCTAGATGAACCTCATTATAGTTTTCGAGGAATTCGCTATGGACAGAGTCCGGTGGGAATTCATCGATTCCAGGTAACAGAAATTAACAATTATGCGGATTCAGCAATGTTTTCTTCGCATATTTTACTAGAGACCAAGAAAGTATATCTTAGAAGGTGATTACAACGCAACGGAGTATCCTCCTCCATGTATTCAACCTGTACCAGATACCGAAAAAGTGATAGGGAAAGAGGATTGCTTATTTCTAAACGTTTTTACCCCGAAATTGTCCGAAAGTGACGAAGGTAAGAAATACAGATTATACGAATACAAGATATAAAATAAACAAAGCAACATTTTTGTATCTGCTGCAGTTTCAAGGTGCGTTTCATTGAAAGTTGCATCGTTTCCAGTTTTCAGCATTTAATAAAAAAAGGAAAGCCTTTGCTGCTTTATATTCACAATTATTTCTGCTACTATATTTCGCAAGGAATGTGTAGTAATGTTTCTAAGAATTAGGATATCCTCGTAATTCTGAGATGTTATAAATAATTTGATATGTTATCTCTAGAGCGGGCCAAATTGCGCCATCCAACAGAATCGGAATCAGGCGCAACGGCCGCTTATTGTAAATAGCGTATATGTGAGTCACAGCAGATATGTGATATTTCGAAATTAATACACAAGAGTAAAAAAATAAAAGCTGACGCAATAATAATGTTTAGTAATTAGAGCGGATATATATATATATATATATATATATATATATATATATATATATATGTACACGCTGAGGTGTTTTTATTTTCATTATGATTTTTTATTTGATTGAAAACGGTATGCGTTGTAAATGGGATGTAATAAGGAAATAACTGAGAAACTGAACGCTTTTTTTGTTCTGTTGTACTTAATAATGTAACTGTAAATAAAGATATAATAAATAAATTCTATCCTTCTTAATAATGCGGATAGGCTTGTTTAAAAAGTTGCACCATCAGATAAGTTTCCACATTTGCCTCGGTGAAGGATGTTCGCCGAGACGAAAAAATGTTCTTATATTTCGAAAACGACCGTTCCACGTCTACCGAAGTAAGACAGGCGTAATTAAAATAATCTTTAGACTTAGTCAAGGAATCTGCAGATGCCCCATCGCACATTTGTCTTAATCTCGTGTAGTCCGGATTCTTTTTTAAAACACTATCGAACTTAGCTAAAACTCGTCCACTTGTTGCATCGTTTATACTGTGTAACAATGTACTAACTTCGTCCACGACTTGCACTGATTCTACCAACGACAATCCAGAATTTTGCAAATTTTCTATCGCGTCTACTACCCCTTTGTAATTGTTGCTAATATTCTTTAGATGTGTTTCAACAGAAATATCGAGAAATCCCTACTGGTTCATCCTAATAGCTCTAGCTTCGGCAGGGACGAATTGCAAAATAACGGATTTGACTTCTTGAAAATGTTCATTATAATAAAAAGCGGCTTTTAACCACGTTCCCCAACGCGTAAGAATGGGCTGTGGTGGTTCTCGAATACCAGGGCATAACCTGTGGAATGCCCTAGTCCTCTTAAGACTTTTGAGAAACTCTTTTTTTGTGTTTGCTATTAATGCATCCACCTCCGGGCAACACTCTCGAATAGTTTGTGCCACCATATGTAAAGCATGGACTTTACACGTAACATGTAAAAGTCCTTCACACTTTTCTTTAAGGGAACGGCCTACACTACACATTGTTGCTGCACCATCGTTCATGAACAACAACAGTTGACTGGTTGACACTTGAAATTTTTGTAACGTTTCGAGAACTACGGCCGTAATTGCTTTACTAGTACACTGTTTTAATCTTCTGCTGGCTAATAGAATTGCAAAATTTGGTTTAATAGGATCTAATACGCGCACTATTATATTCAAAATAGAATTTTTTTTGCAATCTGTCGTCTCATCAAGACATAGCCACAGCTGTTTATCTTTTAATTCGGCTTTAATTCGATTTTCAATGTCCTCACGTATTCGTGGAATATCTCTTCGTAACGCTGTCCGAGATGGTAGTATCCACTCGGGATTGTATGTACCCCAGAATTTTCGAAATGCTTTTTTATCAAGTATACGAAGTGGTAGACCACATACTATAAACGTTAAAAGCAATTCTAATTGAAATTGACGTTGTTGTGACACACCATTTCTTTTATTTCTGTGGTGTGCGCTATTTATATGTCTTTCACAATCACGTTTGCTCCAGCACAGTAGTTTCTTTTTACAAACTTTACAGAAAATTGTACTCCCATTGTAGTGTAAATCCACAAATTCACTAAGAAATTTATTAACTTTCGTAGGTAATGGCCGTTTTAATAGTTACGTTAGACATAATCACTAAAGCGAGCACACTGACGCTTGTTTCTAGTATGCCACGAAGTGGTGCAAACGTAACATCTGCAGACTCGTCATTTGTTGATGAATAGAGCGCGTCATCCGTAAATGAGTAAGCGCGCTGTTAGTTCGTAGCCGTCGATGAATGAACTTTTTTTTTGTAGTGGCCCACTGTGAACAACGCCCTATTTATCAACGAACACCCAAACTGCAGGTGTATATTTGCGCGTCTTCACGACGTAATAGACAGTGGTTTTGGTCCTCGTCCTAATAATTACATATTTAAATTACCTATGTTTACATACATATATGCGCCCGGCAGCCTGATTGCGAACCTGGCGCGTGGCGCTCTTGGCCCGCTCTAGTTATCTCTTCATTTATAAACATTTGTTGGCTGACACCTGATAAAGAGTTGTTCATAATGTCTTTATACACTCCGTCTGCAATGAAAGATACAAATTTATGTAATCTTAACAAAATGGTTTTTGTCAAAAACGCTCAGACATTTGTTAACTGCAATGTTTTGGTCTTCCTGCGGGGTAGTTTTACTTCCGGTTTTACCGGAAATGCTATCAACTTTTTTAAATGCAACATCCATAGTAGATATTAAAATATCAGTTCTGGCACACCATTACAAAAAATATATTTTTATTAATTAAAGATTTTATTATTTTGTAAAAAAGAATATTGTTTAATCATATATTAATGGCAGACAACAATAAGTCTCGGCACACTATACACCACACAAATTATTAATCAACTCGAGCCGTTTCGAAGCCGCGTGACCGAATGATGTGAGAAAATATTTTAATTCCAACAAACCAGCTCTATCCCTACTCTTCAAGAAAAATATATGCAGGTACCTACTTTTACTGCTTAGGACTAAACCATGTGAAAATAAGGAGAAATAGACGAAAAGGTCTTGTCACCACAAAGCGCAAGACATGTGGCTTTCCGACCCTAATAACGGTTATGTTCATTCTATCCGTCAAATTTGTGTTCCTTCCGCTTATACACTCTAAAACTAAAGACTAAAAACATGTGGAATATACGGAAAGATAGACGGAAAGGTCTCTTGTTATTATAGCACGTAACATAAACCAAACGACCGCTTTACCGTAATAAATCGAAAAGACAGGAGTAATGTAAAAGTCCGTTCTCTTTATTGATTAAGTTTGTGTTCCTTTTTATATAGATAGTGTGTTAAGTGTCTAACTCCCACGGCGAAGTTATGTTCTTAATCAATTTCAGGTTTTCTAATTTAATATTATGCCCGGTTTCGTTTATGTGTTGCGCTATACTTAACGCTTCTGTCTTCCCGTACTTGTAGCACCTGATGTGTTCATTGAATCTAGTACCTATCGCTCGTTTCGTTTGACTAATAGAGGCTTTATCACAATCATTACATGCAATTTTATAAATTCCCGACCCTTGTTCTCACTCTATTTTTATTAGGGTGGGAAAGCCACATGTCTTGTGCTTTGTGGCGACAAGGTTTTTTTGTTTATTTATCTTTATTTTCGCATGGTTTAGTCCTAAGCAGCAAAAATGTTAAAAGATGTCCAACTACTTTTGCATCACCCCTTACTGATCCATTTCTATGTAAACTAGATTTTAAATAATGTCTTGTACATTTAGTTTTATATAATATTTTCCACTCACATAATCTTTCGTAATTATTTTTTTTTAATTTTTAAATTTTTTTGCGTTTATATTTTTATTATTATAGAAAGACTCTAATGTTTCTTTTTTTCTCTGAACAAGCAGAATAAATATTCTATTTATTAGATGCAAAGCATTTTAAATCATATTCAATTCGTCTATTCACAAGGAAGTTACATGCTCTTCTACTAGAAACTCATTGTGTCATTGATGTGTGCTTTAATCTGACAGAAATATCGAAAAACTGAAAGACTATGCTTGTGTTTGCTATGGAACATGCCCTTTCGTTTCTCCGTTTTGTTCCCGATGAAGATTGAATTTTTTTTTATTTTTTTAGGCATCTCTAATTTTTTTTTCACTTTCAAGTACTTACAGGGTTTTATAAAAACAGCTTAGAGCTGAATCTCGCCCTGAGGTTGTGTAATACGTTCTCCCTTTTATTTTGTGCCTGTACCCACACATACTGTTCTACTGTAATTCTGTGCTAACAATAAAGGCTATTATTATTATTGATGCTAGATATTCAGATATTATAATTATAATTAATTTAATTGCACACTATTGTAAAACATTAACCCATCATATACAGTTTAAAGAATAAATCGTTAATGTCTTGAAAACTATTAAAAATAGTATATATTAAACCCTAATATGAATAGATGTGAATTTTTCTCTCCATTTGAAAAAAAGGTTTTTTTTTCGTTTGAAAATATCTACATTTATAAATAGTTTATGAACATCCTGTATAAAATTTAGTAACGATAACGATTAGGTGAGGTATGCATGATCTTCCTTTCGTTCCACAAAAGTAAATACCTAAATCTTCATTACATTTTCAAATATTTAATTTCAACAAAAAAATTTTAACGTAATCGAATATTTCGAAAATAGTTGACTTTAGGAATAAGGTGCTCCAATACAAATTATTTGCATGCGATGTGTACAATCGATTAAGCTGATAAAAAGCTTCCGATTCAATTGGAAGTGTTTTGTACGCAAAAATATTTTAAATTAATAGGTCCGATGCTACAACTACCTATTTCAAAAATTCATTCATAATAACATCATTTAAACAACTAACTAACGAGTTTCGTGAAATACCTTGTATACTAATTACATAGCTTTATATTTAAGGATTGCCTGTAATTCTGTGGATTCATGGAGGAGGTTTTAGATATGGATCAGCTTCGCAATATGGCGTAAGTCTTACTTCTTTTTATAAATGTAATGAATATATTCCCTTTTAATGTCATTAACACTTTCAGCCGAAACACCTCATGAAGAAGAAAGTTGTTTTGGTAACAATTCAATATCGTTTAGGTACTTTAGGATTCCTAAGCGCAGGTTCTTCGGATTTCCCTGGTAACGCTGGCCTCTTAGATATAGCATTAGCTACGGAGTGGACTAAAAATTACATTGCATTTTTCGGCGGCAACGCGAAGAAAATATCGGTTATGGGGCAAGGTACTGGAGGCAGTTGCGCTTTACTGTTGGGTCTCTCTAAACTAGCGAAAGGTAAAGATCACCATATTCTTTCAGAGAAACAATTTCCTCAATTCTAATTAAATGTTTTCAAATTCTAATTCCTTTCCTAATTTCCTAAAAAGGAATAGTAACAAAAAATAAGAATATATCCACATTAGTACTGGAATTTCCAAAAAGGAACGACGCATTTGTAAGTTAATATTTATTTCAGGTGGCAGCCACGTTGAGTTTGTTGTTTTGACGTGTATCGTCAAAACAACAACCATAACGTTTATAAATTATTCAAATTTCTCATCATAATTCATATTCAGTTGCGGATATTTTATGTACATTAACTCCCATTTCGGGTCGTTATAATCGTCCAAATCGGATTTGTGAATAAGCAGAACTGCCGCATCTAATCCGAGAATCAGCCAGTAGTACTGCGTGAAAAAGCAAATCCATTCTCCTAAACTGACTGCCTGGCGCGCATTTGACGCCGGAGGAGTCACTGGTTCTTACTTTTTTATTAACGATGCTGGTAACTCCGTTACTGTGAATAGAAATCGTTATCCGTTGATGTTGACTGAATTTTTTTTGCCAAAATTGGATGCTCTGGACTTGGACGACATGTGGTTTCAGCAAGACGATGTCACTTGACACACTTCCCATGAAACAATTCACTTATTGCAACACAAGTTCGGTGAATTCCAGAAATGAAAGTCAATTATCCTCCTCCCTTGTGTGATTTAACACCCCTACACTTCTTCTTGTGAGGGTATATTAAGTTGTTAGTTTAAGCCGGCCAGGATAGCAATATTACACGACTTGCAGATCATCAATAAACGTGCCATTTGTGACATTTGGACCGATATACGAGGTGTGGCAATTAAATAACCGGACTGGTGCTACAAAACATTTTATTGATCACCAATTATATTACAAAGTTTATCCCCTTGAATGTACTCTCCTTGCCGATCCTTACAGCGCTCCATACGAATTTTCCACTGTCGAAAGCAGTGCTGGAAGTCCGTTTCTGTCAGCTTGTTGAGAACCTCCGTCGCTTTCGCTTTCACCGCTTCCACACTTCAACAATCTTGTCCCCTTAAGCTCCGATTTTACCTTGGGAAATAAAAAAAGTTAGAAGAGGCCAGGTCGGGCTAGTACGGTAGGTGATTCAACACGGTGATGCCGGATTTCACAAAGAACGCCTTCACAGACAAGGCGGAATGGACTGGCGCATTGTCTTGGTGGATTTGCTCTTCCACAAATCGGGTCTTCGTCTTCTCACTCGTTCACGAAGGGTAGTTAGAACCTCGACGTAATAATGTTGATTAACTGTCTGACCTTCGGGGACCCAGTGGATGTAGACAATTCGACGCGTATATAAAAAAAAAACAATCATCATGGTCTTGAATTTATACTTGCTCATTTTAGCTTTTTTGCCGTGGTGAGCTTGGGCTCTTCCAATGCATCGATTGGCGCTTTGTTTCAGGATCGTAGGTAAAAAACCACGATTCATCACAAGTAATCACTCTGTTTAACAATTCTGGATCTTCATCAATGTTGTTTAAAAGGTCAGCACAAATGTTCATTCTCGATTCCTTTTGCTCTGGAGTGAGAAGTTTTGGCACCATTTTTGCGCAAACTTTCTGCTTGTTGAATGATTCATACAAAATCTAACGGACAGTTTCTTTGTTAATTGCTGAGATTTCAACAAGAGCTCGGACACTCAAAGGACGATTTTCGTGGATCAATTTACCAATTTTCTGAATGTTGTCGTCCGTTTTTGATATTGAGGGTCGTTCAGGCCGCGGATCGTCTTTGGTCGTTTCACGTCTCTCCTTAAACCTCTTACACCACTCAAAAGCTTCTGTGCGCGATAAACACTCACTTCCGTACACTTCCTTTAACATGGCATGAGCTTCTGCAGCAGTTTTTCCCAGTTTCACAAGAAACTTGAGGTTAACTCATTGCTCGATCTGAACACTGCATTTTTCTGACGCGACGCTAGCGTAAGGACTTGAACGGACGATTACTACAGCGAGACTAAGCGACGTACAACCGTGACCATCGAGCTCAGGGTGGGGGAGGCATCTACAAGCACAGACATGTTCAAATCTGCTGTGGCGTGCTCGCTGTTTGCCGATAGTAGCACCAGTCCGGTTATTTAATTGCCACACCTCATATATGAGAAAGACATAGTATCATGGAAAATTGGATTCAACAGATTCATTTGTGCCAGCGATTCCGAGGAGAGCATTAGAATAATGTTGTACTCGTAAATAGTGGTATTAAATGTGCTTTACACCGAATTCAAAATCATCTTAAATTTCTTAGGACACAAAATGCGTCGCTCTTAATGAAAAACCCTTTATCTAAATTTGTAACTTGTTTGGATCCATCGCACAAACTAAAATGAATGTTTCTACTAAAATTAATATTATAACTACGTAGGTCACTATTATACGATACAGTCGAATAATTTATTATATACATACTACTCTATAAAAATTAAAGCAAATATGGAATCCCTAATAAAACGTTCTAAGATTCGGATTGCTGATACTCAAGCTAATTTACCTACCTATCTTTCGCTTACGTAATTTTCTATCCATTTAAATACTTTTTTTAAATATCTAATAATACTTTAACGCAGCAGATAATTAAGTGTTTGCAGGCAATGTCAAATAATATAACACTGTACAGGTGTAGTGAAAAGTCGGCCTGTCGAGACACTCACCGTATGAGTAAAACACTTTGGAAACCAATGGTGCCTAATTATCCAGTTAAACACTACCAGAATTGGGGTATTCCTAGCAGCTGCAGAATGCCGGTTAAAGGCTCTACTGCCGTTATACATTGCTTGCATTTGAAATTTCGTTGTTGCATGTTTATCCAGAAGTAAAACGCTTTTATGATTGATGCTATAATCCTGAATGAAGTTGTTGAAAGCAGTCTTAGTGCTATAGGTACGGTAAAAAATCCGTCGGTACCATACCCAACATAACACTAACGGCTCTCTTTTGAAGAATAAAGACCCTCTGCCCCTCACTGCACAGGTCCTAATACGTTGTTTCAGCCAGGGCCGTGCCGTATGGATGCGCGAAGTGTGCATTACACACAGGCGGCTAATGTAAAGGGCAGCATCGGTGACAAGTAATCAACAAGGAAAACGAGCCGTTAGGCGGCACGAACTTAGTGTGCAGAAATCAAAACAGTCTAAAGGATATAAATTATTGACTGTTTAGTCTTAAGGAATTTTACTACTTTTCGGTGTATATTATTTTATATTATTCAATTTCTTCGCCAGTTGATCATTATCATTAGAAATAAATGAACTCGAGTTTCGAGAGTAGAGTTATATCGTGAATAATATCTGACATGTAGAAGAACTTCTCCCTTGAACTGTATCTACATTTTAAAATGAATAAAGTAACCGATGTTTAATCCGGGTTTTTCAGAAAGTGGTGTATATTGTATATTACACATTCCGTAATGTTGTTTAAAGCATCTTTTTGTTGTATGTACTTATCACATGTCTTGCAATATAAAGTGAAGTTTCTTTTTCAAATTAAATTCTAAAGTGAATCACCAGTTAGTGGTTTTTATAACATAATACCTACGCATATAATAACTATTCCCCAAGTATAAAAATAAGGAGGGGAGGGCCGGCGGCAAAATATTTTCGCACACAGGCGGCCAAGTTGTTTGGAACAGCACTGGTTTTAGCAATTGTAGCGCACAAAAAGTCAGTGTGAGGGTCCCATGTCGTTACCACCAAGAGTACAAGGCCTCAGCGCTCTTCGATGACGTCACGCTCTGCAGGTGATGTATCGCCATGCATGATATTAGCCTAAGCGGTAAAGGAATCGGTTTTTTGCATTTCTTTTTTAAGTTTTGAAGGGCTTCCGGTTTAAAGAGGATTCCAGTCGTCAGCCGAGCCCTTCTTCGTATCTCATTCGATTTTATTTTGGAGAAACGAAGTTTCAACGCAAAAATCAAACATGTAACCGAACACCGTTTTCGTGAAAGATGTATTTGTGGTTGATATTTAATCGACTAATTATTATTACTTGTAATTGTACATGTATTTGGACGAAACTGTGGTACAAATGATACAGTAATTGCAATTTTATTCGAAATTTTGTTCAATTTCACGAGAAAATTTACAGACATGCTATTTAACCATTTACTTTTTCCACAATAATTTGTAAGTAGGGTATTTGTAGAAGTTGCTATAATTGCTGCAATACGTTCACTGCTGTGAATATGACATTTACATATATCAATATCCAAATGGCTATGTTCGGTGAAATAATTTAAAATATATTGTATTAAAACAGAACGTTTATTATAGACATTTAAAAACATCTCTTCGCGTTCAAAAATAATTTTGTTGAATATAACGTAAGAATATAAAACTATTTGAACAATAAAATCGGACAGTTAGGGAATTGAGTTGGAATAGCATCCTTTTGAAGCCTAGGATATTTTATACTTACAGTTATAGTTTCACCGGTCCTTCAGTATGTAGCTGTTGAAAAATAAATAATATCTTCTTTTACAAAGTGCAGCTCACAAACAAAAGAGCCGACGTCACAGTTTTTAAGTTACCCCGTTTTTATCGTTTCAGAAAAGGTTTTATCGCTTATACAACACTAGAAAAACATTGCAGGTATCACCAACAAAGTACGAAAATATCACTACACAGTATTTTTTTTAAATAAAACCAATATAATTTGGATAAACCAATTCAAAACGCAGAGACGGTCTAAACGTGTAAACGCGTTTATGGCTGATCCTTCACCTAAGACAATATACGTCGCAGCCTGCTGACGTCATAACGCTCAGGCCTTGTTATATATCGGAGGTAACGCCCATGTGAGGCATTTATCAAGTATTGCTTTAAGCTTTATTCCAATGTTACTGGGCTTTCGCACCAATCGATTCTTGTCGATTGTTTCGAATGCCCTATTCAGATTCAAAAAAGCACGACTACGGTTTTGTCAACTTTTTCAGCTTCGACTTCCCAAATTGACAAAACCAAATTGGAGGAAATTTTCTAAGAATATTTTTTTTCTGGAACCTATTGGTAATGTTAGGTACTTAATGTCAGGATGTTCTTTGGAAGTGTGCTCTATGATCCTTTCTAATACTGGTAACAAACGTGATCTGCTTGGTATTGATGATGGATTCTTAATTTTTGAATAATTCTTACATCCAGTGATTTCTGAGCCTTGTAAATTCTTTTTTTGTTTGGTCTGGTTGAAGTTAATTTATTAATAAGATGCAATTTGGCCGTCATAGAGTTATAATTGCTCCTTCAAACAGATTTCTATTTATCCTTATTACTTTCGCCTGATTCTTTTAAAGAAAAGTCATTACTTTAATTTCGTCCTCCATTCGCAATGAAGACTTTGCTTAAGATTTGTTTCAGGTGTTCCTAGTTCTGTGGTTGCAATGTCAGGTACAGCAATTTCGAACTGGGCAATCGACAAAAATCCAGGTGAAACGGCAAAGGAAGTGGCAACATATCAAGGATGTCCAACCAATAACACCGTAAAAATGATAAAATGCATGCAAAAACTGGATGCTGAAGCAATCGTTAAGGTCCGGTGTCATGTAATTCTATTAATAAAGCTAGAAATCTTTGAATTTTATGTTTATACAGGGCGATAGTCATATAGAATCCACCCGCTTGAAAGACAGAGGATTTTTATCGGGACTGTCGGGTCTTCTTAGTCCTTCCCCTGCTACAGAAGGTGTCAATGATGGCAGATCTTTACCAGCGATGGTCCAACACGAACCTCTTGATGATATGTCAGATGGTAGGAGGCCAAGCATACCACTTCTTACCGGCATAACAAAAGATGAAACTAAACGAGCAGTAAACGGTACAAGATTATAATCCTGTTTTTCATTGGCATTAAGACCTTCATGTATTTACTATCGCAGATCAATTCAGAAACGAAATAGTTACAAACCTGAAAGTCGTTCCCGATTACCTAAATAAGGTGTTAATAAAAAATTTACAATCTTTAACTGGCTTAACTGGAAGTGTAACAAATCAGAGTAACGTTTTTTGGAGGATTTTAGATCCTTTGAACTTCCGACCTTATATCCAATCGACGTCTAATTCTATCGTTGATAACTTAAGTAAGGTGTCAGAGGCAACTGGTAAGTATTAACGTGGCTACGCAGCAATTAACTAGTTGTAAAATATAATATCGTTATAGGCGATGCATTATTTAATTTACCAGCGTTTATGACTGCCGATTTGTGGTCTAAAAACAATACCCCAACGTTCTTGTACAGATTTGATCATTTCGGGAAAGCACCTAAAGGAAGAGCTTTTCTCAATGGATTACCTCTTGTCAGCCGTAATGCTCCGGGTAAGTACATGTATACTAACAGAAAGAAATCACTATCTATAATTATTTTTCTTAGCAATATAATAAGTTAAGTTAGTTAAATCGTACACTAGGGTACGTAAGGATTCATTTATAATCGCGAGTCCCATGCAAATATCGAATAATGTTTCCGCTTGTGCTGGGGCGTCCTTGTTTCGCTTCGCGCGCTCCCCACCTTGTACTTTCATAGTGGGCAAACGTTGTAACACTGTCCATATATTTTAGCGGTTCACTTTACTACGGAACTTACGAACGCGTTATGTATTTATGCAAAACTCAAAATTAAATATTACTGCAGACTACCTCAAGACCTTGTCCTTGGCCCACGTTTGTTTTTAATGTATACAACTTGGAATATTATGATACCAATGTGAACGTTATTCTTTTTTGTAGGCTATATTTTAGTAGACAGCAGTTAAATCATATTAATTAGTTAATTAGAGGAAATAGTGTCTGACGTTAACCATGTCAGAATGTTGATCTAAAATATTCATTCGATTAGACTAGAGAAAATATATTGGATTAAATTGTTTCTTTACTCTGGGTTCTTTAATTTCCATCTAAAAACTATTTTATTAAATTTCTAGGTTACGCATTTACACATTGTTACAATTAATCGTTGGCAAACACTAAAATATCGGCACACTCCTCATAAGAGCAACGCAAACTACGCTGAAAGCCAGTGGCTGACGCATAAAAGTTTACACAAAATAAACACGGCCGGGACAATTCGGTATAAGCGTCAGTATAACTGCGATTCGAAAGCCGATCTGTTGTGCATGCATCTACACCGTCGTATACTATATCGTAGTTCTACGTTTGTTTTGAAAATGTTTCCTACGTCGCGAAAACGACCAAAGTTGGACACAATAAGAGAATTTATTGCAGAAATGCCTGATTTAAAATGTGATGGCGCTAAAATTCAATGTGTAGTGTGTAAAATAGATTTAATGTGTTGGTCGAAAAGTGATTATCTACGGCACATAAATAGTGCAGGGCATGTTTCAAAAAAAAATCCACACGAAATTATGACAAATTTAAATTTAATTTATGTGTTTATTGTATGTAATTTACCATTTCATTTACTAAGGAAGAAAGCATACATCTCGTTTTGGAATGAATATTCGGACATTAAGTTACCAAGTGAGAGAACATTACAGAGAGTTGTGCCGTCTGCTCGTGAGCATGTCGAGAAAAGAATTAAATCGGAGTGCAAGATAAAAAACTGTGGTTATGTGTGGACGAAACAACAGATCGTGAAAAACATTCTGTGGTTAATGTAATGGTACGCACAATGGAACCACATCGACCGTCACCCTCAATTTGACTAGCTTCCAGACGAATACAACAATGCACTGCCGAAGTAATTTCAATGTTGGTGTTAAATACATTGGAAAAGTTTGAACTTTCGACAAATCAACTGTTGATGTTTATGAGTGATGGTGCCGCAAACATGCTTGCTGTAGGTCGATCTCTTAAAAAACATTGTGCTAACTTGTTGCATATTACATGTAAAATTCATACTCTCAGTCTCGTGGCAGATAGTATCAGAAAATGTTATCCCGAGGTAGACGCTCTAACAGCACATACAAAAGCTGTGTTTGTAAAATCCCCAAAACGTATTCGGGAATTTCATAGACTATGCCCCGGTATTCCTGAACCACCACAACCTATTCTTACTCGTTGGGGAACATGGTTAGAGGCTGCATTTTATTATCTTAAATATTTTGAGAATATAAAGAACGTGATTTTAGAATACGACCCAAAGGAAGCTGCGGCTGTCAAGGTAAGCCGCTTGAAATTTCAGGATAGTCAAGTTAAAACAGATTTGGAAATTATTCAGAACAATTACGTGGGACTAGCGGATGCGATAGAAAAACTACAAAATTCTTCGGTGTCGTTAGTGGAATCTTTGCAAATAGTGCAACATCTTCACGCACAGCTATGCGCGATAGAAGACGCAAGAAATGTTTGTGTTTTAGAAAGGTTTGAAAGTGTTTCAGATAAAGACTCTGATTTTGGCACATTAAGACAAATTTGTGAAGGTGCGTCAACAGAACCGTTAAATTATTTGAAAGATTATTTTACTTACGCAAATATAACGTCACTAGATGTAGAACGTTCGTTTTCGGCATACAAAAACATTTTTTCTTCACGCCGCACTCACTTTCCCGAAACAACTTTGGAAACATATCTAATGTTACAAATATTAAATAGACATTATCCACTTTGTGATTTCACGGAGGACTCTTAAAACGGTAAGTGTTTGAGCACGTATCACATTTAATTTATTTTGTGTAAACTTTTATGCGTCTGCCACTGGCTATCAGCGCAGTTGCGTTGCTCTACTCCTCACCACACAAGTTATTTGATGAGTTCGAAGCAATTGTATCGGGAATTCGTATATGTGAGAAACAGGTTTTGCCTTGTTCTATCCTTACCCTAAAAGATATTTACAAGTACCTACTTTTACCGCCTATATACCTATAAACATGCGAAATATAGGAAAAGTTGTTACCTGTAGCGCAAAACCTAAACATGTGTCCGTTTTACATCAATAAATCCATCAAAGCTGGGTAACTAGGTGGACTGTTTCCTCAGATTTGCATTCCTTTTCATATAAATGGTTTTGTAAGCGTCTAATTCTCGCGGCGATGTTATAATAATAATAACCTTTATTGTCCAACAGAAATACCATTTACAGGACAAATAAATATAAATATAAAAAGATACATAAAACAGTATGGAAGGAAAGTAAAAAGCAAATGTTTACGAAACGAAAAATAACAGGGACACGTAATAGATTAGTAGATTACACAGGAAGTTATAAAATGCTATCTTATCAGAGAAATGGATCCGCCTAAAGTTTATTGCAATTAGTCGCCATGTGATACAGAGGAGCATTCACTAAGGTATTGGTTCTTACCCTAGGGGTCAGGAAGGTGTCAAAAGACCGCGTTAAATGTGTCGGCACTACAAAATTTATTTGGCCTAGTAAAGAGAAAGAATCAACTTTATTATGGATCAGTTGCACTATGAATTTCGCACTTTGCCTCTCTCTTCTGTTACCAAGTGAATCCAACGAATGTCGATCCAAGAGACTGTCGTAATCTATATTTCTGTCTGGGTATGAACCATCACACTTAAATGGTATTTTAGAAATCGTCTCTGCACACGTTCCACGGAAAGCTGAAGGTGCACATAGTGTGGATACCATACAAGACTAGCGTATTCCAATTTACTTCTGATAAAAGCATAATATATGGACTTCAAAGCGGTAGAATTAGTAAATTGTCTGCAGGACCTCATAAGGAAGCCCAAAGCTTTATTGGTTGATGCGCAGATATCACGAATGTGGTCATTGAAACCTAATGAAGAATCGAACAAAATACCCAAATCTCTAAATACTTCTACTCGAGGTATTAGGACTTAATTTATTGCGTAGGAGAAAGTAATAGGTCTTGCCGTTCTCGAGTAGCTCACTATCGCACATTTATCAATGTTTAGACTAATGCTGTTACGTTCGCACCAGCTCTGTATGTACTGGAGGTCCTCTAGCAATTCCCTGTAATCACCTAGTGTCACCATCCTTGCAAAAATCTTGAGATCATCTGCATATGCCAGAACTCTACAGCTAAAAGTTTTGAATAGATCATTAATGTAAATATTGAATAAGAACGGACCGAAATTTGTTCTCTGTGCCATCCCAGAAGAAGGTGTGTAATGTCTCGAATTGTATCCGTTATAAGAAACGTAGCATAATCTATTGGTTAAGTATGAAGATATAAGCTGCAAAAAAGTATTAGAGAAACCGAATGCATCCAATTTAGATATAAGTATGGAGTGATCTATAGAGTCGAAGGCTTTCGTGAGATCGGTGTAAAGGACATCGACTTGGCTCCTAGTGTCAATAGCCTCGCTAATATATTTTGTAATTTCTACTAGATTAGTCGTAGTAAACCGGCCACTAAGAAAACCATGCTGCTGCGGCGAAAACTGATGTTTGCATTTGTTGACCAGTTGATTATACAACCTACTCTCAAATACTTTAGAGAAGTTGCAAACTACGTTAATTGGCCGGTAATTCTGTATGTCAGCTCTATCTTCCTTTTTAAAAACAGGCGTGACTCTACTAATTTTCCATACTTCAGCAAAGAAACCAGTTCTTATAATTAAATTGAAGATGGTTGCTAATGGCACACACAATATTCTTGCACAATCCTTTACAGAGAAACTAGGAATAGCGTCATGACCAGACGCGAAAGTAGATTTAAGCTTCGTTATGCTACAAAACACTTCTCGCTCAGAAAATTCTTGAAGCGTTATACAGTTTGATGTGTTATTGAAAGTGGAGGAAACCGGTGGCGAGGAATGGAAGTAATTCGAAAAAACTTCAGCAAAGTGTCAATAGTGTCTTGCGGTTTCGTAAATTCTTGATTGGTGCTTGACATGCAGCCGGGAATTCTAGTAGTGTTTCTCCTATCTGCAATGTATTTCCAGAACATTTGCGGGTCGCTAATAATTTTAGATTCCATTGCAGATTGATAGTCTTTATAAGCAATACACGTTTGATGTATTGCAGTAGAGCACAATTTATTATATTCATTGCGGTAAAAGAATCTTTCAGATGAAGTAGTTTTTTTGGTATCTGCGGTATACCAAGGCGGGAACATACGTTTAGGAAATTTGATTCTTTTGACTGAGCGATTGATAACTAAGTACAGTTTATCATAAAAATAAGATACAGCTGCTTCAACATCCATGCAAGAAACCAAAAAGGTCCAGTTAATATCAATCATACCTCTATAAAGCATGGCGTAGTTAGCAGTGCGAAAATTGTAACGAGGATTGTTGTTTAATAGGAAGTTGGTGTCCCGCATTGAACCGAAAAGATTCAAAACAACACTCAGTGCACGGTGATGCGGATCTTCCACTACTAAAGGATCAGCATCACGGAAAACAGTAATATTGCACATAAAATTACAAAAGTTAGTGATATTATTATATTGATGTAGGTTGAGAGTAGCCATAAAGTTGACAAGGGAAATACACTTCCTGTCAGTCGAGTTACCATTTGGTGAATTGAACAGCGGGCAATTAAAGTCACCTAGCATGATAACTTGTTTTTCCAGGAGTTCCAGGGCCAAAGGATCAAGGAAACACCGAGACTCGGTCTACGTCAAGTGTGGACTGAATAGTTCTTTTACCCTAATAAATCAAACAAGCAAGAGAAATGAAGTGGCGCATTCTCTTTGTTAAGGAGCTTCGAATGTGTTTTCATGTACACTGTCTCAAATGCGTCCAATTCCCGAGGTGAAGTTACGTTTTCATTAATTTGAGGTTTCCTAATTTGATTACATGTCCTGTGTTATTCATATGGTCAGCTACACTTGACGCTCCTGTTCGACCGAATCTATAGCATCTCATGTGTTCATTAAATCTAGTACCTATCGCTCGTTTTGTTTGTCCAATATAGGCTTTATCACATCCGGGATGAGACCCTTGACCGTTTCACATATACCCAGCATGTTAGAGTTAAACAATACAAAAGTAGGTATTCGGAAATAGATATACACAGATATATGTTTAGACACATTTGTACATATATACCCTTCTTTTTCCTCGAGAGGAGGGATAGACATATTTTATGTGGTGAGGAATGTGCCGATACTCTGTGTTGTTTGATCAAGGAATTCCTCATAATCTTCACAAGCGACGTCAGGTGGAATATAGATATTTAGAAGATAAAATATATAAGAACCCAGCTTACAATGGCAGGCTGTGAAGTCTATAAGTGGGATTAGCGATTAAATATTAGGTAGAGCGGTAGGTACTATAATGATGGAGTCAGAGAAAGCAGACAACACTCCTCCACCCGTTGAACGACCAATCTTGGCAAAGTTTCTATCCACGCTCAGTATAAGAAGCGATGGAGTGAAAATTTCGGAATCATATACGAGGCGTGTTTTTAAAGTAAGTACCGATTTACCGAAATTCTGCTACCGTGAGCGCTGCGGCGGCTGTAAAGTGTATGGAGAAAACATTATAAGTGATGGAATGGTACGGAAATAGGTGAAAGCTTTTAAAGATGGCCGCACGAATGTCCATGAGGAGGAACGAAGTGGGCGACCTTCTGTCATTAGTGTCATTACTGGAGATTTGTTTCAGAAAGTTGACGAAAAAGTGAAAGAGACGCTTTACGATTTCATCGTTGTTTGATGAGTTTCCTCAAGTTTCCAGAAGTGTCCTCTATGAATCAGGCGGCAGACTTCTATGACGATGGGATTGTAAAGCTGATTGTACAATCCGATAAATGCCTTAATATTGGTGGAAATTATGTAGAAAAGTAGAATAAGGCACAGGCTTTCATGTAAAAATAAAGTTGTTAAGAAAAGTTTACTTGTTTTTGTTTTATTTGAAAACGGTACTTACTTTAAAAACACGCCTCGTATATTACTGGAACGCCATGTTTCGACGAGGAAGATTCCGTCAATATCTATTATGTCGCTTGTGGCACGAATATGATCAAGTTTAGTTCTAATTCCACGTCCGTTTCTGCCAGAATTGAAGTCGTGGAATTTCTTACATAATGCGTTTGTTTGAGTTTTTTAAGGATGCCAGCGACATCTATAGAAGAGTAAGCATTACAAATAACTACATTTTTTTATAAGTTAAGTTCTTTATTGTATCTACTTTTATTCAAGGGGAATTTTACCAATCTGTTAATTAGGAAACTAATCGCTTTGGCTGATATAAATTTAATGGTCTCGAATTTCGAATTAAGTGTCGCGAGGAATTGTGGAATAGTGTTTTTCTTAGAATCAAAAACCGCGAAAATGTCATGTACATACGGAAGCCAGACTCTAAAAAAATGCGGTGCCGTTTTTCGTACGTTTCAAATTTGCTCATGAACAAGTTGGCTATGAAACGGTCTTGTGATTTGTCGGCTGTCAATTATTTTCTGTGTGGCTATATTAAGTCAAAAGTATACCAAAACAGACCGGAAGATCTGGAAGATTTAAAAAATAACATTAGGCAAGTTATTGCAGTGATTCTAGCTGAAATGTGTTGGCGTGCATTGAGCTTATTACTGAAACGTGCACAAATATGCGTTGATCGCAACGGAGCGCTTCTGATGGACGTGATATTTAAATATTAGGATTAAAAAAACATTTATTCATTGATTGTACATAAATAAAAATTTTAAAACTGTTTCCACATATGTGTAATTAATGATTCAAAGTGGGTCACTCCTAATTTGACATCCATTATTTCAAATTATATTTTAGAAAAAAAATTATATCTGCTATAGTTTCTGATGTATTTACAGGAATATAAAACTAGTGTAAAATTTTGAAGGGGGCTGTATCCCGAAATCGCACGAAAAATTATGTTGTTCTTATACCAAAGTGCTCCTTGAGTCTAAAATTTCATCGACAACCGAATTTTCGAGTTGGCGGTGTTCCCTTGTAAGTAAAGTTTAACTTACAAGTTCTAGGGCCAAGCAGGGTTGATTAAATTAAGAACAGTATATTTAATTTAAGACCAATATTATACTAATTGTTAAAACCTTCCGTTGAAATGCTTTTTTAGCTGAAGAAAAGGATACCGTTAGCCATGGTGACGATTTAGCCTATCTATTCGAACCATTGAATTTAGACGGCTCACCGCTGAAAGAACTCCAAATCCGCGATGAACAAGATGAAGCAGTTCGTGATTTCTTCACACAAACAATCGTGGACTTTGTAGGAAACGGAAAAATTCGTTTAAACAACCAACTCATACCAGGATTTACCTCCAACGCCAACAATTTCATTGAGATCAGTTCTAAACCGAAGATCTCAAACAAATTTCGCTACTGCGAAATGGCGTTATGGGCTGGGTTGGGTAATAGATTAAAGGACGTCAGCTGCCAAGTTCAAGATAGTTTTATGGGAATACTAGGAGCTCCTGTTAGTCCGCTAATAAATACTACAAATACGGCGGGTAGTTATATGAAACTGTTTGGGTAGTTTTATGATGGAGAATACTGCTGTTCGTAAACCCTCAATTTATTCCGCTTTACATTTGCAAATATTTGCCTTTTTTTACTGCTATAACAAGCCGCTGTATATCTCCTTAAAAAAAATGTTATTTAAATAAATCATTTATTATATTTCACATCAATATTAAAATGTTTGTCTTACTCTACGTTTTTTTTTTCCATTAAAAACTTACAAAACTTTCTTTACAACTAAACAATTACCTATCGGACTCTCCCTAATTAGCGTCTAGCACTTTTATTGTTCCACTATTACTAGAGACAATCAAGTATTA
Organism: Dynastes maya; assembly: GCA_029619315.2. Taxonomy (NCBI): domain Eukaryota; kingdom Metazoa; phylum Arthropoda; class Insecta; order Coleoptera; family Scarabaeidae; genus Dynastes; species Dynastes maya. Next base: position 18,585,959 of record JAROYE020000010.1, on the reverse strand, counting down.
ATAATAGCACAAATATAAATATTTTCGAGTTATTACAAATTTATACAGAATAAACACTTGTCCAAAAACGACATATTTACGGATTTATATAAATAATCGCGTCATCCTCGAGCAACAAGTAAGTGCTTCACCCTTTTGAAGGTAAAGTTGGCGAACCATATTCCACCCATGATGAACTGAAAGAATGCCATCACTCGGAAACAGTTGACGTAACTAATATCTACAAAAACAGAAAAAGGAGTTAGAAATATATAATAAATGTCCCAACTTACACAGAAAATAATATCGAATATTCCAGATGACTGTTCAAGAACTGTTCAAAATTGATGTAATTAACGACATGAAAGCTGCAGTGTTGTTTTCTCTTCCATACAGTTGAGGCACAAGCACACCCACAAAGGTAGTGAGCTTAATTTTTGTGGTAAACAAAAAAAAAGCAAAGTTGCACCTCAAGAATATCTCAATATGGTTTACCTTTATGGCGGAAATTTTGAAGCTAGCTTTGTACCGGGTAGCGCAAAATGAACGTTGTGGTTTCAAATCCCTATAACTTTTTTATTTAATTTTTTTTCTATTTTATTTCAGTATTTTCTAAAGAAGACTTGGGGAATTTAAAATGGAGCAATACACAATCGAACAACGGACCAAAACACTGTGCTAGTTGCAAAATGCAACAAGCTGCCAACCATTTTTAAAAGTCAGCTCGCACTTTCGAGCAATTTAAACTTAAAAATTTTAGGCCCAAAGAACCTTCTGGAACATTCTGGAATTTTCTGAAAAATCTGATCAATGGCCGAAAAGCTTTCTGGAACCTTCGACAACCTACCATGGACCGTTCATGGACCATTCGTGAACCATCTAGAAACTTCCATACCCGCTACTGCCACTTGGTCAAATGAGTATATAAGCGGCGCTGTTAACCGCTAAGAGCTCAGTCTGTTTTTAGAAATCAAAGTGTTAACATCTAAATATTAAAGCAAATAACCCAAACCGATGTGAATAGTAAACAGTTCGAGATTGTTCATTGTATTGGCTTGTAAAATCAATTAATTTGAAATATCAAAAATGGATAAATGTTCTAAATTTGTAATTAAGGCAACTCGGCGTAAAATAAGCGCTGAAACCGCTTGTATCAACAATATTTCTCACAGAATGTTTTCACTGATGTGTATTGGACGCCGTCTATTGTTTCTACAACATACGTTTTGAATTGGAATAAATGGACAAAAACCGAAGCCGCTATGCCATTTGATGTTCCAATGATTTGGATAGATCCACGAGAACATGATCCAGCTGAATGTTATGCATGCGTGAATTATACTGACGGTATGAACAGAAGAAACAGCAGTTCTTCAACAACGTATACTCAATTGCCGCTGCCGCATTCAAATACAATTCCTGTTGCAACAAGACCAATTTCAATAGAACAATCTGAGCCATCAGCATTAGAAACCATGAAAACAGAAGAAGCAGGCGTATCAATGTGTGAACCATCAAATGTCACCGCGTCATGCAATCACATTGAAATCACGCAATCTCGTTTGAATAATATGATAAGAAGCCTGAAACTATCACAGCGACAATCCATTTTTTGTTTGCAACAAACGAACATTTTGGCAGCAGTTGTTCGGATATACGGAGCAATCAATCGTCATCATCATTTCATGAATTTTTTCAAATCCATTGAGAATAATTCACTCGCTGAGTAGTTTGACTTTATCGATGCAAAATGAATACAATCCCGAGCATTGGCGATCGTTTATGGACTCGTCAAAAAGCAGTTTGAAAGCTGTTCTGCTACACAACACCAATTCAAAAAATTCCATTCCGATTGCACTGAGCAGCAATACAAAAGAAGCATATGCATCGCTAAAAAAATCATCGATTTAATGCAATATAATGACCAAAAGTGGAAAATTTGTGTCGACTTAAAAGTGACTCTTTTAAGAGAGGTTATACCAAAAATATGTGCTACATGTGCTTGTGGAATACCCGTTTTCCCGGCGACCAATATAACGGAACTGGCCTTTACGTGAGGAATTTAGATTGCGACAAAACAACATTATGTGCCGATCGAAAAGGTTTTCTTACCACAACTAGGAATTATTAAAAATTTCATAAAAGCATTGAACCCAGAAGGAAATGCAACGAATTGCGTCGTATTTTTTCGTGGTTAAATGGGTTGAAATTTCATTTGACATTTCATACGTCATTTGATGAGGGTCAAACGATTTGAAAATGCACTCATTGTCATGGAGCCTGTGGCTTGTGACATGGAGCGGTTATTGACAATGTTCTCGGAATTCATCGATCCGAAAATTGGCGCATACTAATTGAAGACATGCTCACTGCTTTTCACCGTTTAAATGTTTAAACGTCACTAAAAATTCTTTTTTTGCATTCCCATGTAGAAAAATTCGCCGAACAATCACCAAACGAATCCGATGAGGATGGCGAGCGTTTTCATTACTTTGTTTATTGTTTATTATTGTTATTGTTTTCTTTTATTTTATTCAATAATTATTATTTTTTTACAAATATAGGCTATAAGTAGAACGCTAAATAATTACTTTGTAATTATACGGCGACATAGTCCTTTTTGGCAGCGCTTACTGTATTAGTTATATAATTACATATATAGTTAAATTGTTCTCGTATCATTATCATTATACATTTGATCTTTGTATGTCTAGTATGCCAATAGATGGATCAATCATGGATAATTTCTTCAGATATTTTTGCAGTTGTCATCAAATCAAACAAAAAAGACTAAAAGAATTTTGGACGATCATACATTAACATGCAAATGTGTATATTATGATTACACGTTTTCGCGATAAATATATCTCATAAGAAGAAATAATAGTAACTTCATCCATTCCATACACAAACTTCAGTTGCCTAAAATGTGGGAAAAATCGATTTTTGTAAACATAGATCCTACTGTTCGAGAAAATTGATTTTAGGTTACAATCAATAAATCAAATACAAATCATATGCTTAAAATACTCAAAAAATGCAAGCGCTTATCGCTTTGAACTGCGTTTAACGAACTGTGTTTCGCACATTTTATTTATTGACGGAAGCTATTCACTAAAGGCAGGCTTACCAATTTTGATAGAAATTGTGTTTGTTCAGATAAAAATTACCAAAACCATTTTTTTCAATTCTCAATTAAATTCTCATTCTGTTATCGAATCAAGAAGTCAGGATCAATTTTCTATAAATGTTTAACTTGGCGTATTAGGCGACCATCTAATAGAATTAGTGTTCTTTCCTGATCCTTTAAATAGTCAAATTTATCCATATATTTTACAACCAATATTAGAAGATGTGTTTCTTTGATAGGTTGCACTAAGGTGTGGTGCATGCATTCGGTAACTATTGTTGGTAATTTTTTAAGTGATTAACCATTAAAACATATTTTGATTTAAGAAATGAAACAATTACGTAATATCATTTTCTAGCAACTGAAAAACCAAGAAAATGTTACTGTCTTAAAATAACTGGGCAGGTGAGGTATGAGGGTGTATCAAATATAAACGGGACCGATTTCCTTAAAAGTTCCGGAGGGCTTCTAGACCTGGAAGGGGTTGATGTGCAGGTAGCCTGTACCGTTAAGGAGAGGGGAGAACCGACCGCAACTCTCTCGGGTCTCTTTAGTATCAAAAGAAACCATTAGCGAAAAAGAAGTGCATGTCTCCGTGGCGCAGCGGATTATCATCAAGTTTTTGGCCAAGGAGGGGGTGAACCTAACCGAAATTTTGCGGCGATTATAGGCACAGTTCGGGGATAACACCCTGTCAAGAACCCGTGTGTTTGCGTGGCACAAAAAATTTTCTGGAGGGCGCGAAAAGGTCGAGAACGAGAGCCATGATCGCCGCCCAAGGACAAGTGCGACCGAGGCCAACATCGAGGCGGTCTGAAATCTCATAGAGGGAAATCGGCGCATAACTGGAAGTACTAGATTCCGCGAAATTGTCATTTCGAAGGAAAAAGAAGAAGCAATAGTCCAAACTTGTTACCTTGTGACTTCCATCTTTTTGGACCCCTCAAAGAAGCGCTTGGAGGTCAGCGTTTCGACGACAACGAAGCGGTGGAAGCGTTTGTGCTCCAATGGCTACACGAACGTCCGAAGAGTTTTTACGATGATCGGATAAAAAAGCTCCCAATCCAATGGGAGAAATGTATTTCTAGGGCGGGAGAGTATGTAGAATATATATTTGTAAGCTTAGTTAAATAAAGTTAGAATTTCTTAAAAAATGAGTCCCATTTATATTTGATACGCCCTCGTATTTTGGATTCTTTGTATTTTAAAGCTTTGAAAACAAACGTTTCGCTAGATCAACCAACTTACCTATTGCAAAGAAGAGGAAGAAAGATAATCCGGCTATACTGCTTAATGCTAGATAAACTGTATTGGATTCGCCTCTACGGCTCAATTTTAATAAAGGAGTTCCAAAGTACTGTAAAGATTGGATGCTAAGCACTATTTGAATGGCTCCCACGATGAACCAAGCTTCGTGGCGAGCGTCGCTAATCACTGGAACAAACATAATTTAATGGTAAACTTAATGTCCGACGTAAAACTTCTTAAATTGGAAAATACTGCGATATTCGGGAGATAGGTTTGGTAAAACAGTAAGAGATACTAAACCTCAAAAGTGTTAATCCATCCACATGAAATTCAAAGCGAGGTGAATGAATTGGTGAAAAAGCTCCTCGTCCCCATGTTCTTCGCAAAACTCTGAGTTGAAAATGCTGATACTAAAATGCTGTACCATGCTTTCTAAGGCTGCACGAGATCTCGACATTAGAACGTCCAGTCGTTTAATAAGCGTTATTATTTAATATTTGTTGAACAAAGAAGAATCTTCAAGCAACTTTGCTTGTAGATGTTGTCTTTTCGCTCTAAACGTTGGTTTTACATATTAACATAGTACATTATTTCCTAGTTATTGCGCCTTTCAACATAATATTTACTCAAATAGGATCACATTTTAACCACAAAGCACAATAGCAAGAATAAAAAAAACTAGAATTAACTAAGCATTATGAAATAAAAAAACATAAAAGATGGAAAGTAGAAAAACTAAAACTTGATAAGTAACCTGGGCAAATATGCGGTAACAGCCAGAGGCGTGGCGAGCGCATAAAAGTTTACACATAAAATAGAAGGTAAGAAATAAAATATAAAACGTGCTGAAACACTTACCGTTTTCAAAGTCTTCCGTGAAATCACAAACTGGGTAACATCTGTTAAATATTTGAATCATTAGATATGTTTCCACAGCTGTTTCAGTCAAGTGAGTACGACGTGGGGAATAAATGTTTTTTAATGCCGAAAACGACCGTTCCACATCTAGCGATGTTATATTTGCATATTTAAAATAATCTTTGAAACAACTTGCATCTTCACACGCTCCTTCACAAATTTGTCTTAATATAAGAAAATCGGAGTCTTTCTCTAAAACAGTTTCAAATTTTCGTATTACACACCAATTTGTTTCGCCTTCTACAGCGCATAACTGTGCGTGAACATCATTCACAATTTGAACAGAATCCACTAACGACATCCAAACATTTTATAATTTTTCTATTCCCTCCGCTAGTCCGAAGTAATTGTTGTGAATACTTTGTAAATCTCTTTTAACCTGACTATCTTGAAATATTTCCTGGCTTTTCTTGATTGCTGCAGCTTCTGTCGGATTGAATTTTAAAACTACCTTCTTTACTCGATCAAAATATTTTGTTTTATATTTGTTGTAGTAAAACGCAGCCTGCAACCATGTTCCTCAACGTGTAACAGTCGGCTGTGGTGGTTCAGGTCAATCGGGACACAGTTTGTGAAATAGTCGGGTACGTTTCGGGGACTTTAGAAACACTGCCTTTGTACTAGCATTTACTAGTGGAAAACATGTAGGAATCGTTTGTGCCGCAAGATTTAGAGTATGGATTATAAAGAACGCATGTTTGCGGCACCATCACTCATAACTCATAAACATTAAAAGATGCTGAGTTGAAACTTCAAATTTGTTCAATGAGTTCAACACCATCTTTAAAATCTCATCGGCAGCACAATTTATAATTCTTTTGGAAGCAAGTAAGAAAGAGGATGACGGTCGATGTGGTTCCATTGTACGTACCATTACATTAACCACAGAATGTTTTTGACGATCTGTTGTTTCGTCCACACACAACCACAGTTTTTTATCTTTCAATTCTGTTTTCATTCTTTTTTCTATATGTTTACGAGCAAATGGCACTACATTTCGTATCGATGTCCGACTAGGTAATTTACAGTCCGCATATTTATTCCAGAAGGAGACAAATGCTTCTTTGTCTAGTAAACGAAACGATAGATTACATAAAATAAGAGTAACACATAAATCAAATGTAAATTTTTCTTGGTCTCGTATGCCACTTTTTGCAGAAGAATGCTGTTTGCTTTCGATGTGACGTTGACAATGGCTTCTGGACCAACACATTAAAGGGATTTTACAAACTAGACATTGAATTTTAGCGCCATCAAAAATTAAGTCCGGCATGTCCACTATAAAGCTTTTAACTGTGTCTGCCATTGGTCGTTTTCGCGACGTACCTAACTGCGACATTTTTAAAGCAAACACAAGCGTACAATTACGAAATAAGTTACGATAGCCCACATATACACAGAACTATTCGCATACAGCATCGATTTAGTACTGACGCTGTGAACGCGTGAAATAAATAATCGCCGTCTCCGCACCACATATCTACTACACTGACTGTTACCGCTGTTTGCCCAGACTAATGATAAAACAAAGAAAAATTACGAAGAGAAATTTGAAAATAATGCACATCATCTAACAAATATAAGAAAATAGCGGCGGAGGAAATGATTAATATGAAAGCAACAAAAAAGATAGACAAAAACTGATACGATCAAGAATGTGAGGAAACTAGAAAACAAAATCCAGTCAGAAGAAAAACGTTATTCGAAAAAATTCTAATTGTGGACGTTAATAATTAAAATTGAAAAATAAATTTAATTAATTCAAATAAAATAAAAGTTATTTTAATTAAAACAAATTTAAAATCTGACTACATTTTGACCTTTGAGTGTGTGAATGAGAAATGACAAAAATGTATAGATATAAACTTCCAATACGGTGGATACAGTTACGCCAGAAAATTGAATTTGGCAAACTATGATGTTCAACACCGAACACCTGTATATTTCGAAACCGTTTTAATACTACACTAGGGTGACAGAGTAAAATAGGCAGGTATAAAATAAAAAAAAGAAATTAATGTTTTTATGATTACATACACTATTAAATTATATAAATGTATTCAATACTTGGTTGAACTACCTTTATTTGTAAGCAGTGCTTGCACTCGTCGGGGCATGGTATCAATTAAATTAACGGTTTCTTCCGGTACGTTGCTCCACTCTTCTGTAACAGCCGCTATTAGTTCTATTTTATTGCTAGGCTTTCGGGGCCTTTTTGACATATTTTGCTGAATTATGTGCCACATGTTTTCAATAGGATTCATATCAGGCGATTGTCCTGGCCACGGCAAAATTTGAATCCTCTGAGCTTCTTTCCACGCGGTTGTGGTTGATGCTTTGTGGCAGGGTGCACCGCCTTCCATAGAAGTAACGTTATTAGTGAAAAGTGGCAAGCATCCCTCTGTCAAAATGTCAATGTATTTTGCCACATTAATGTTTCCTTCGCATATGACAAGTTGCGATCTTCCGCCATGCCATATTGCACCCCATACCATGATGCTAATTCCACCGTATTTCACTGTTTGGTAAAGAAATTTGGTGTCCAGTTGTTGTGATGAACGTCTCCATACCCATGTGCGACCACTGTCACTAAATTGGCAATATCGACTTTCGTCAGAAAAAATTACTGATCGCCGAAAGTTGTCCGGTTTAGTTTGCATGTCTGTTGCCCACGCCATTCGTCGCCTTTTTATACCTATGCCGTGTAAATATCGCTGGATAGTGCGCTTACTTCTTTGAGATGTTTCTGCGAGCTCGGCTACACTTTTTCGCGGATCCTTTAGTACTTCACGGGCGAGCACTCTTTTAGTCCTCTCAGATGGACCAGGAAAGCCAGGCCTCGATAAAACTGTCCTCTTATCACAGCGTTTAAATTGCGTAATAACGCGGTTAATAGTTGATAAGGGAGAATTCGCTTATCTCACGTTGCGAAGCACCACGTCCGCTGTGACCTACGATACGCCCACGGGTAAAATCATTTAAATCTTTGCGACCTTGTAATCGTGGCATGGTTGTAACACTACTAAACTATGTGAATATGTTTACACTCAGTGTAATACACACAGGTGGTTGTCCCTAGAATTCATAAAATTAGGAAATTCCGTGTTTTCGTTAGGTGTCTATTTTACTCTGTCACCCTAGTGTATGTTTAGATAGAGCCAAGTGCGCAATTTAATCGTGGAAAAGTTTACCTTAAAATATATTTGCATTCCGGATCTTTTGAAGGAAATAGGTATACCTACGTTTAGGTGACTGCAAACAAAATTATAAATATCTCAGAATCTATTAGAAATGTAATCGGTATTATGTTGGTTCATTTCTAGATGAAGAAACTAAAAGTGTAATAAAATACAAGGCGTTCTATTTAAAATAAAGCTTAAGTCCACTACATTATCTAAAAATTTTGGTCTTCTACCATTTACACAGTAGGCACAATTGTATAATTCCAAAAGATTGGGACATCCTAAATACTTAGTTAATTTTACTATACTCTTGGTTTCCGGGTTGGACCGCGTCCTTGTCGTAGTTTTTGCCAACGTTTCGTTCACACTCTTACGGGACACCTTCAGGGCTGTTGCTGCACACTGACTGGTGATTATTCATTCCGGATGGGTTTATATAGGTCTTGTTTCGGGTCAACGGAGCGGAAATGTTATGGATCAATGAAGCATGGCGGTTGCTAGGAAGTTTGATATGTTGGGATTTCCACGTGTGATGTAAGAGATAGCCATCTTCGCTGATTTAAATTGTTGCGATGTTTGAAAATCTCTATTGATTCACGGAGGGCTGCGAGATAAGGTGCGGGTAGAGTTAAATTGGATTTGATGGCCAGTTTCCAGTCTATGCTCAGGCAGCGCGAACCCTGCTACACGCAACAACCGCGTACAACGCTCGTGCTCAGTAATCCGAGTGCTGACCGATCGCTTTGTCTCACCGATATACACACTACCGTACAAACATGGAATCTGATAGACACCAGGGGCTTCCAGATGATTGCGGTCTTTGATTGGAAAGTAGTCTCAGAGCTTGAAATTGGGTTTGGTGATGGTTTTTATGTTGTTCCTGAAGAAGATCTTGCTGATGCGATCGGTGACACCATGAATGTAGGGTAGATACGCTTGCTTACGGAAATTAGGGTTAGATGAGGGGAATGTAGAGAAGGGTTGGTGTAACGGTTAATGGTAGTTCTAATGTCTTTCCTAGAATAATTATTGTGGGTCAGAGTTTCAGTGATGTGGTTCAGTTCTTCGTTTCCTCAAGAACTGAACCACATCACTGAGGATATATTTACACTTTCAGTAGTTGTGACGTCCCATTTTAAAGATTAGAAAGGAAATGCCTTGGACTGAACAGCGAGTGATTGGTTTCGCCAAGCGAAATTAAGATTTTCCCGAGAGCCAAAAATACTTAGACCTTTTTTCTACATTTCTTTGGTAAGTTATACTTTTTTACTTTAGTATTTTCATTGTTTTCAGCAAACTTTTTTTCCTTATTAGGTGAGAACAATTTTTTTTCTGCATTCATCAGATAAGCTGCTTTTTGTTAAATTCACTTTCTAACGACTATTTTTTAGGGTTTTCATAAAGAAATGTTTTCACGTTTATTTCCTAATGTATTAATACTATTTATATTTTCTGTTGTTTCGTTTATAGTTATACAAATAACAAATTAGCATTTTACCCATTCTAAAAATAAAGTTATGAGTCATGGCCCTTCCAGAAGTAACGGAGTAGTATGTAACTAGTAAAATGTAACGCCGTCAACTGCCTACACAAATTTAGAAAGTCAAAGAAAGTTGGAAAGGTCTAAATACTGTTATTTTCTTTCCAACTTTTTTGCTTTTCTAAATTTGTGGAGTCAAAAGACGGCGTTGCTTTCTAATAGTTATGTATCATATAAAGAACATAATAACCTGTCTGAAATAGAACAGTGTTCATATATCGGAATCATATCATGTCTTTGAGAAGTACCAACGAGGAGTGTTTGTTGCAGACATTATGCGTTTACTGAAACTTACATGTGCCCTACATGTTATGTGTCTGAGAAAACAGATAGACTCGTTGATACGTATCTATTACGTTTCGGCCTTGTAACTGTGTTTGCTGGGTTTATTTGCAATATACTTTGCGTTTCATTAAATATTAGCTTTATTCCAACACCTTCAGAAAGCCGCAAATTTACCATCCAGTACCTGCGCAATATGCTAACACCAGCTCTTTTTTTGTATTGCGCATGTACTGGACGGAAACTTACGGTTTTCTGAGGGTGTTGGAACAAGCCTATTACTGAAATGGTTATTGCAACGCCAACTAAATAGGCAGGCATACCGGGCCTGCCTATTTAGTTGGCGTGGAGAGATGGAATACTCGAAGAACTAGAGGAAAGGGACATTATATCGCCGCGTTTATTTTTCTCTCACTTTTACTAGAAGCATCTTTAGTACTCTCGTTAATATTTTTGACAAAAATTAACAACAGCAAAACCTAGATATAGAACTTCAGAATATTGAAGACAGCAAAGCGCACTCTGATGACCCACCTACGAGAAACTGAAAGCACTGAAGTTGACTCCGGTGTCGCATGTGTTACCCCGACACGCTTCCTACCTCCACTCCACACAGTTGGCCTGGGATATCTAAGGCTTGTTCGTTCGGGCTACACTTTTTACTTTATGTAGTGCAAAATGCCGTCACTAAAGTAGTCAGTGCAAGTAGATGTATGGTCGTATAGTTTACGCCAATCAGATGCGAACGAACGACTTCCCGTCATTTTTAATCGTAGTATTAAGCAAACATTTTCCCATATTTTCTTCATGGTTTTAATTTTTTTTATTTTCAACTAGCACTTTATCTTTGTATAATGACAATAATAAATTTGTAGTATTGTCACTCCATTGGGCAGCTGTATTCTCTTCCCCGTCGTCGGCCAGAATCATAATATACTTGTTATTTTCGTGCGGTAGGATTACATTTTCATTTGATTTACTATATCAGTAGGAACATGGATGGTGTTTTCAGATCCATCTGCGATGAATTAATATGACGAAGTGATATTTACCAAGTTAGGAATCACACGGGTATTACTCTTTTTTATGTATGAATGTTTTTTTTATGTTTTAATGATAGCAGATGTATAATTTACGTACCCATTAATTTATACATAAAAAAATTCCTGGATTACTAGTGTCGTCTTTTAAAATACATGCAGTTGTTGTCAAATATGATATTCGACTACAAGTTGGAACATTCTCCATATTTGAAGTTTAAATTCGCGCTACTTATCTCGGTGTATACACTTCTTACTCGTACTCTAGACTGCTTGTAAGAAGTGTAGACTCCAAATACACCAGTGTAACTGTACGCAGGTCCAACGAACGCATATTTATCCACGGGTTGCTCGGAGCAGTTAGTGTAGGCCGAGCGAATAAACCTCTAGTTGGCATTCAAATATGCAAGCTTGTTATGAACACATGCATGCAATCTGTAAACTGTGATTCGTTTAAATACACGTGGCTTAAGATAAAGGAAATAAAATTACATTACAATGGCTAAAATGTTCGAAAATTGTTGAGTTCAACGGCCAGCATGCGGGCATCCGTAATATGCACATATTACGTACTGATTGTAGGTCAATATATAGTTAGTTAGCAGGAGATCCCAGAGGTAAATATCATTTATGTTATCGAAACTTTCACGGCAGTAGAATGCGTTAATGCCTTTATATGTAGCACCGACGATGACGATGCCGGCGGCTTCTTAACATTATAACGAGGGGTAAAAACGCTCTTGAAATTTGGTGTATATGTACAAAGAATTCTACAGAAATCAAGTGGAATTCATAGAAATCGTTGGAATTCAAGTGGAAATTGCTAGAAATGTGTGGGAATCCCTAGAAATCATTGAAATTCATTCGAAATCAATGGAAATCATTTAACGGAAATAAACACCTAATTGCAATTATTTATTACAAATCTATAGTAAATGTCATACTTTTAATTACAGATTGTAACCGTTCTTGCGCAAGTAATAAAAAACAAGAAAACTGCATTTATATCATCCGGTAATTCCCTCGCGCAACACCACTTTTGCTCAACACAACGCTCAACACAACCTCACTTTTCTTATAAAAGCATGAAATAAGGAAATCGCTATGTGTGGGCAAGTGAAAACAGTACAAGAGAGCGAAGGGACTCAAATTTATTTTAAAATAATGCGACTTATATTGGAATTATTCAAGACAAATCGTTCACCTTCTATGATGGACTGTATAAAATGCGGTATAGTGTGGCTGTGAAGAGCATCGATCAAAGAAAATGATCAACATACAATAACATGTAATTTCTTAACGAATAATTGTTATACTTACATTGAACTGAATGCTGATATTTAATATAACTAATATTGCTGCTGAAAAAAAAATAGAAGCTTGTGAAAAGCTCTTTAGAGCTGCACGGTGATTAATTTCAGTATTAAAGAATTTCTACATCGTATTGACAGAATCAAAATACTTTTGAATTTCCAAGAGAAGAAAAAAGATCTTATTTTTGAAATGCAGGAAGATTCAGTGAATAGGAAAGAAATCAGTGCAATAGACATTGAGACAATTATAAACAAGGCACTAGAAGGTGCAACTGTTGATGCAAAAAAAATAATAAATAATTTCAGATAATGTTTCCAATACGTTTCCGAAATTCATTGACATTTCTTTCATTGAAGAACGCAGCATAGAACACGAAAATAAAGAGTTTGAAAATATTACTTTCGATGCTTCTGTAGACACAGATGGAATCAAAAGAAGTTTCGGAAGCTACCAATGAAACTACTGTTATTCACGACGACTCTAGACTTAAAAGATTGTTCTGAAACGTAACAGCTCTTTCTCCAAATTCACCTTATGTCGAGGGTAACTTAAGTAATAACAGATCCATAATCATAAAAACGTCGTCATACTAGCTTTTAGAAGAAAATGACAGGAAAGTGAGATCCGGAAGTGGAGAAGAATTGAAGAGCCTCAGAAAAAACAGAAAAGTAGTTACAGGTTTACTCGAAAAACAAGAAAAATAGAGTGTAGCAAAAATCAAAGATGAGGAGAAACAACTTCAGCTGATTGTGGGAGAGGAAAAAAATAAAAAGAAACATTGGGAAAGGGGATACAAGTTTGCTCAAAGAAGAATTAAGGAGCAGGAAAACCAGAACGCAAATGAAACATGAAGAATTTCATACTTTCGTACATCGAATACGCAGAAAGTCATGATTCTGAAACTTTTCTTGGAAATTCTGATGGAGGTGGCGACGAAGATTTAATGGAGTAGAACAAAGACAAAAGGATTTTAATTTGATCATAGTATCAATATTCAAAGCATTTCACTGTTTTTTCAATTTCCTGAGCAAAAGTGGCTTAGATTAATTGTGATCACAACAAAACTGACCTAACATCTGTTTTATTTGTAAACACCTATCTATATTTGAAATACTTTCACTATATAAGAAAAGACTAACGAGTCACGTTTCCCCTCAATGTTTTTCTATTTTTGAAATATGTATTTTTTCTGATCCAATGTTTCTATCCACTAAATAAAAAAATGGAAAAGCAAATGTGTATGGTAAACATCCCCCAAAACGCAGTAAACAAACATTTAAAATATATAAGAAATCACTAGCTTTCTTTTGAAATCATTAGAAATCTTTGGAAATCACTGAAAATCTTTGGAATTCGTTGCACTTCATTGAAAATCATGAAGAAATCTCAGAATTCTTCTGGAAACCAGTGGAAATCACAATAAATTGTGAAGTACACCAGAATGGAAAAATTAATAATGAAAACTCATTTCTGCACAGAAGTAGTACCATGTATTAGTATTACTAAAGCTGGCCACGAGCGGTACCGCGCAGTAGCGTAGAGTCGACCAGGCCTCGCGTTCCACTAGAGTTATTCTGCTAATAGAGATGTTTGCTGCCGCAAATAATTTCGCTCATCTTTTAAGTAAAAATTAAATAACACGTGCTCAAACACTTACCATTTTAAGAGTCCTCCGTGAAATCACAAAGTGAATAATATCTGTTAAATATCTGCAACATTAGATATGTTTCAACTGTTGTTTCGGCAAAACTAGTACGGCATGAGGGAAAAATGCGTTTATATGCAGAGAACGAACGTTCTACATCTAGTGACGTAATATTTGCGTAAGTAAAATAATCTTTCAAATAACTTAATGATTCTGTTGATGCACCTTCACAAATGTGTTTTAATGTGCCAAAATCAGAATTTTTCTCAAAAACACTTTCAAATTTTTCTAGAACAGAAACATTTTTTGCGTCTTCAATCACGCATAGCTGTGCATGAACATGTTACACTATTTGTAGAGATTCTTCTAACGGCACTGCAGGATTTTTTTTTTTTTCTATTGCATCTGCTAGCCCGAAGTAATTGTCGTGAATGATTTTTAAATCCATTTTAACCTGGCTATCTTGAAATTTCGACTGACTTTTCTGGATAGCGGCAGCTTCCTTTGTATCGAATTGTAAAACCACGTTCTTAATATTGTCAAAATATTTATGATAATAAAACGCTGCCTGCAACCATGTTCCCCAACGAGTTAGAATAGGTTCTGGTGGCTCTGGTATACGGGGGCACAGTCTGTGAAATTCGCGAATACGTTTCGGTGATTTGACAAATACTGCTTTGGTATGCGCTATTAAAGCGTCTACCTCAGGATAACATTTTCTGATACTATCCGCCACAAGATTGAGAGCATGAATTTTACACGTAATGTGTAACAAATTAGCAGAATGCTTTTTAAGAGACCGGCCTACAGAAAGCATGTTTGCAGCACCATCACTCACTAACATCAAGAGTTGGTTTGTTGAAAGTTCAAACTTGTCCAATGTATTTAAGGTAAATGTCCCAAATTCAGACACTGTCCCAAATTCAGACAGGTTTTTAATTATTTAGTGAAAATAAGAAATCTGCCATATCGAAATGTACGGTGGGACATCTTTTGACAAATATTATCCATTCTTTATTCATTTCAAAAACAGTTCCTTTTTTATCGGTAGTGTAACGGCTAATACATAACCTATAAATTTGAATATGTTCATAAATTGTGCTTTCATTTAAACATCGAGGTTTTTTCTTATAACGTAAGTAGATTCAGTAGCATTTCTAGATTATTGTAAAATGGCTGTTATTACGATAATGAACGTTGTATTGATGTAAGTAGCAAGAAAATACTTTAAATTTGTATTTTATTTGATATAAAATGTAATGTAACTGAAATATTTCATAATTTCATTGGTGTCAGAATTACGTACAAATAACAGTCGTTGTTCCATATTCAGACATCATGTGTCGGAATAAGGTACATAGCAATGAACATTAGATATAGTTCTATTTCTTTCCTTTATATTAAAATACCATTTTGTATATATTCATTTGAAATAGAATTTACCTACAGCGCTCTGTCCAAATTCCGACACGGGTGTCGGAATTACGCACCTCACCTGTCTGAATTAGGTACAATTAAAGACAAGTGAACTTTGTGTATTTTACTATATTTTACCATACTGAGGTTGTTTTTTACCCTTGTTGAACTGTTATTGAAGGTATGTTCCAACAAAAATTATATTTTACGATATGCGATTGGATCTGAGAAGTTTGTGATTTTGTTGGAACACACCTTAAGTAAAACTACTTGCTGCATCAATTTATTATTATAGAATGTCCAAGAAGAACTGCAAATATACGAAAGATGATTTGCGACGTGCTCTGGATGCTGTGAAAAGTGGTACACCTTTCTTAACTGCTGCCAAAGAGTACAATGTTCCTAGAACAACGCTTATTGGCAAAATTCGCGGCATCTATCCCGAAGAATGTCAAAGTGGAGCACCTTCTGTCTTAACTAGCGACGAGGAAAATCTGTTGGTGCAATGGATAATAAATATGGGACACATGGGGTTTCCTGTAACAAAGGATCAACTAATTGATAGTGTTTCACTTCTAGTAAAAAACTTAAAACGTCCTAATAACTTCACTAATGGAAAACCGGGTCGTCATTGGTACGCATTATTTAGTAAAAGGCATCCTGAAATTAGTGAAAGAATATCACAAAATTTATGTGCGTCACGAGCAGCAGTCACAAAACTTAAAATTGAAAACTGGCACAAAGAAATACAAGACTATTTCACTGCATCGGAAATTTGTGTTACAGATCCCAAAAGAATATTTAATACAGACGAATCGGCATTTTTTTTATCGCCGAAAGGCCGTAAAACGCTAGCCAAAAAAGGCAGCAAATCGTTACACAATAGGTGCGGTGATGATAAGGAATGTTTAACTGTACTCATTACAGGTAGTGCTGCTGGTCAGTTAGCCCCTCCCATGGTATTATATCCCTATGAAAGAATACCAAAGCAAATAGTATCACATGTACCTAAGGGTTGGGGTATTGGTAAGTCATCTAGTGGATGGATGACCTCCGAAACATTTTTTGAGTATTTAACCAACGTTTTTTATCCGTGGCTTATATTAGAAAATATCCAGTTTCCGATAGTTCTATATTTAGATGGACACAAATCACATGTTACTTTGCCTTTAACAGACTTCTGCAGAGAAAAACAAATAATTTTAATCAGTTTATTACCGAATTCGACGCATATTTTACAGCCTCTGGACGTGGGATTATTCAAAAGTTTAAAAATGAAATGGAAAAATGAAGTTCAAAATTTTAAAATTAAGAATAATTATAAGAATTTAGGAAAGGATACATTTGCTCCCATATTAGATAATGCTTTAAAATCTATTTCAAACATAGAAACAATTTTTAGTAATTCTTTTAAAGTATGCGGTCTTTTTCCTTTCAACGCGAATAACATTGATTACAGTAAGCTTCTTACTGTAGATCACACTAATGTAAATGATAAAGAAACAGTAGACCCTGAAATGGTACTACATTTGCGAAATCTTGAATCTTATATAGAACCAGAAATTCTTGATAAATGTTATGAACTAATGGGTGTAGAGTGGACAGGGAGACTGGAGGCTAAAGATTTATACAACACCTGGTACCAAATGTATAAAAAGTCGGGTTTGCAACATAGTACAGGACGAGTTCTGGATGTAACAATAGAAGTAGAAGAGGGCTTAACCTTAGAAGATGGTTGGGAACAGTTTAGTGGTATTTGAAAATAATGAGGAAAATCGTCCTGTATCGTCAGAGGTTATACAAGGAATTACAGAAAACACTTTTGAAGAAGGTGTCACAGTCATGGAATCTACTGTTGAAAGTGAAATGAGATTACAAGATCACGAAGGTGAAGTAAATGATTTGACAATAGAAATGGATGTAGAAAAATTTGTCGTAAATCAGACTAATTCAGAGGTAGCACTAAAGAATGTTCAAGAGATATCAGAAAAACAAAAAACCCCAGAAGAACAGAAGAGACCAGAACAACAAAAGACACCAGAGAAACAAAAGACGCCAGAGAAACAAAAGACGCCAGAAAAACAAATAGGCAGTGACGGAAACAATAGTACTAAACATTCTTTGGTGTTGCCAGGAGTGCAAGTACCATCGCCATTTAAAAATTCCTTATTTTGGCCTGATCCAATTCAAAAACCTAAGGCAAGAAAAGCTCGTGTTAAAGTTCCTTCTGTTGGCACGTCAGACGCTTGGAGAGAATATTTTTTAAAAAAAGAGGAGGAACAAAATCGTATTCAGAAAGAGAAAGAAGAACGAAAAACGAAAACGAGATCAAAATAAGGAAACACGGAACAATGCTATCAAAAAATCGAGAAAAAAAGATTCAAGTAAAGAAAACGCGTCCCAAAATGAGAATGAAATTGATGAGAATGTGGTTATTGGTGATTATGTTATAGTGAGATACTTAAATGAATGTTACCCGGCATTAATTACAAATTTAGAAAATGGAAAAATCTTGGCGAAAGCCATGGCAAAAGCAGGTCTTCACAATTGGGAAGTGGCCTGTCATTAAAGACGAAATTTGGTATGACTATTATGAAATTGTTCAAAAAATCACACCCCCTGTAAAAATAAATAATAGGGGATTATTTTTTGTTAAGGAGCTGGAGAAACAAATGTTGTTATAAATACTACAAATTGTAATAAAATTTATAAGCAACTTACCTTAGTGTTTGTTTTTGTCGGAATTAAGTTCTCTTAATGTCTGAATTAAGTTCGCTGTCGGAATTGGGGTCCTGAAGGTGTCGGTTTTTAGGTCAAATATTAGTATTTGTGTCGGAATTAGGTGAAATTGGCGGGCTTGTTTAAAATAATAAAAAAGATAATATTAGCTTATTTTGTATTATAAATAAATGATAAAACCTCTTCGTAAATTGATACTTATATATGCATAGAAAAGCAACTTCATCTTGCTACATTTCTGTAAATTTTGTTGAACAAGACAGAACAGGAATACCTAAATGTGTCTGAATTTGGGACAGTTACCTTAACACTAACTTTGAAATTACTTCGGCAGTACACTGTTGTATTCGTTTGGAGACTAATAGAATTGAAGGTGCCGATTGATGAGGTTCCAATTTGCGTGCCATTACATTAAGAACAGAATGTTTCTTCCGATCTGTTGTTTCGTCGATACATACCACAATTTTTGATCTTTCAACTCCGATTTTATTTTTTGTTCAATATGTTCGAGCGCAGATGGCACAATTCTTCGTAACGATGTTCGACTTGGTAATTTGCACTCCGAATAGTTATTCCAAAAGCAGATAAATGGTTCCTTGTCTAGTAAATTAAACGGTATATTACATGCGATAAACGTAACGCATAAATTAAATATAAATTTTTCATTGTCTCGTGCGCAATTTCTTTTTGAGACATGCTTTTCACTATTTACGTGTCGTAGACAATGTTGTCTGGACCAACACATTAACGGAAGTTTACAGATTACACATTTAATTTTAGCACCTTCATATATTAAGTCTGGAATTTGTGCAATAAATTTTCGAAGTTTGTCCGACCGCGGTCGTTTTGCTGACGAAATCATAATTTTTCTATGACAGATAAACAATTGCGCAAATGACCGGCAGCGAAAATGTCCGTACTGCTCCGCAGACGAAGTAATACTACCGTTCCTCTCGGTCCGAACTGATTCTACGCCGATGCGCGGTACCGCTCGTGGCCAACGTTAATTATTACACATTTGTATGCCTTTCAAGGAAACTGTTCCAACCCGGAGACATGAATTTGAATGAAACTCGGCTAAAGTGAGGACCCTACAGAACTATGGAAAACCCTGTTGTCCGTTTCTGTTAAAAAGCCTTAAAGGGGGTAAAACGGGGCGCTGAAAATAGGGATGATTTTGTTTTTTTTTAATGATTCTACAATTGCTGAAGATAAAAAATATTGGTGTATGCCGATGTATTGCATTATAAGAGCGCTATTGAAGTACGCACAAACATCAGCATTCGGGGTGAGAAAAAGACACCCCCTTCCCGCCGCCCCGTCACCGTAACGGAGAAAATGTTTACTTCTTATCAGGTTTGACGTACCTGTAGGACTATAGAAAACGCCATTTTCCGTTTCTGCTAAAAAACCCTTTAAGGGGGCAAAACGGAGCACAGAACATGGAGATGATTTTAGTTTTTTTTTAATTGTTTCACAAATGGGGAAGATAAAAAAAATGGTGTGTACCGATGTATTGCATTTTAAGTGCGCCTAAAAATCGGCAGTATTTAATAAATAATCTGTAGAATACAGGTGTTCTAGTGTTTAATATATTTATCTTATCTAAAAGATATTTCGTTTGTGGTTGTTTGTTAATGTGGTTTTTAATAGATAATGTACATATATATCTATTTATTCCTGTTTTTGTTTGATATTATTATTAGAACCCGGTAACAGGGAGCCGTGCCATAGCCGTACCTGCCTAGTATACAAAAACAATAGTAAGAAAATAGAAAAAAAACAGAACTAATACATAATTATAATATGTGAAAAGTAGTGAAACACTCACCATTTTAAGCAGCCTTGGCTACGGAACAGTAAAACTAGAAGCACCATTATCAGTATTAACATCATATGGATAAGAGTGGCAAAAAGTTGACACCATTAGATGTGTTTCCACGATTGTCTCGGTGAGCGATGTTCGCCGTGGCGAGAAAATGAGTTTATATTTTGAAAAAGAGCGTTCAACATCTACCGATGTTATACATGCATGATTAAAATACTCTTTGTACTTAGTCAGTGGATTATTCGATACACCATCACAAATTTGTTTTAGTGTGCTAAAATCGGGATCTTTCTGTAGCACACTCTCGAACTTTTCTAGAACGCGATTATATTTTGCGTCATATATAGTCAGTAGCTGTGTATGTACTCCGTCCATAATTTGCAGAGACTCCAATAATGATAACGATCTATTTTGTAATTGGTCTATTGCGTCAGCTAATCCTTTATAGTAGCTACGAATATTTTTTAAATCTGTTTCAACGGAAATATCTTGAAATTTCGACCGGCTCTCCTTAATAGCTGCAGCTTCGGCAGGATTGAATTGTGCAAGAACAACTTTTACTATTTTGAAATGTTCTGCATAATAAAAAGCTGCCTGCAACCATGTTCCCCATCGTGTAAGAATTGGCTCCGGTGGTTGACGAATAACAGGACACTCTGTGTGAAATGATCGTAGGCGTTTGAGAGATTTCAAAAATACTTTTTTGTGCTTGCTATTAATGCATCTACCTCGGGACAGGATTGTTGAATGGTTTCTGCCACAAGTTGTAAAGCATGCACTTTACACGTAACATGCAAACACTTGCAACCATCTTCAAGAAGAGAACGGCCTACCGAACATATTATCGCTGCGCCATCGCTCATAAACATCAACACTTTATCTTTTGAAATTTGAAATTTTTCCAACGTACTAAGTACAACCTTCGTAATTGCTGCAGCAGTACACTCTTGTAGTCTTCGGCTAGCTAGTAACAGTGGTAATGTAGGTTTACTAGGGTCTAGTATTCGTACCATAATATTTACAATTGAATTTTTTTTACAGTCTGTTGTCTCGTCAACACATAACCAAAGAAACTGTTTTTTCAATATGCGTTTTATTTTCTTTTCCACGTCATCGCGCGTACAAATGCAACATGCTTACGTGCCGTTTTCTCCGTTGGCAACCGCAACTCGGGATTGTATTTGTCGCAAAAGTTCTTAAACGGTTGTTTATCGAGTAAGCCTAGTGGCAAATTACAGTTTATCAACATAAGAATTACATTAAAAAAATGCACTTCTCGGTGGCATGCCCAATTTTCGTTTCCTATGCTGTGCGGAATTTACGTGTCTTGTACAGTTCCACTTCTTATTTGACATCAAATGTATTTTGCACACGTTACAAACTATCTTACTCCCGTTGTAAAACAAATCGAGAAAGTCAGAAATAAACTTATTTACTATGTCTTGAAAGGGTCCTTTTTAGCCTTCGACATGTTCACTAAACACTACAATTAATAACTACGTCTGTATCAATAAAATCAAAACGCACCACACTAAATAATAACTACAATTAATAACTACGTCTATATCAATAAAATCAACACGCCCTATTCCCTATCCAATGCTAAACTGAACTGAGTGATGATGATTTGTCGTGTCGTATCATAATCGACCGGCCCTACCCGCCCACCTAAACACAGTCACCGCCGCTGCGATTGCTCTCCAATTACCGCGCGGCTCTACTTATAACGCAATACATCCGCACACACCAATACTTTTCATCTTCAGAAATTCACCAAAATCATCCCTATTTTCAGTTTTACCCCCTTTAAGGCTTTTTTAGCATAAACGGACAACGGGGTTTTCCATAGTTCCTTAGGGTATTCACTTTAGCCAAGTTTCATTCAAATCAATGTCTCCGGGTTGGAACAGTTTCCTTATTAGATACATACAAGAGTTATACACTATCAAACAGTTTGCACAATAAAATGTTGCAAAACGTTAAGTTGCATACCATCTTGGTGAAGTTCAATTTTGTTCATATATGTATATTTAATTAATTTAATTTTTCACATATTATTACATTCCGGGGTAAATTTGCACGCAAAATAGACGATAATAATACATATATCATCCATTTTGAGCAAAACATTTTTCTCAATTAAGTTTACAAACTCTGTATAAATCGGCAAATCAAATATTCATTCTGAAGGGGAAAAACTTACAAATAAATCCGATTGCGCCGTTCCAGGAGAATATCCATAAGAACAAGGCCTTCCTCCTATGTGAATTTTCCACCAGTATGGTCATTGCTGCGAAGATAAGATGGACGAAACTGATGTAACCCACGAGGACAGAGAGATCCTGTATCCTGAGTGGTAGAACCTCCATGTAAAGATAACTGGGAAATAGACCGTAGAACACAAAGCTGGAATACTTTGTAGTTATTATCTGCAGAAGGGATTTATAGAAAGTCGGCTGCTTAAAAAAGTACAAATGTTTATCGAAAAATCCGGGTTGTTTATGAGTGACTGGCATGAAAACGACAGGTTCCTCGCTGGTAACCGATTCTCCGCCGTCGAAGGAGTAGGTATTGTTGTTATTGATATGCGATTCAGTGAATAATGGTTTCGGCACGTGAACGAAGGAATCCTCAAATGTATCTATCCTATCCAAATCCTGACTGGTGCTCATTGAATACCTCTTTTGTAAATTTTTCCTAGTTCCTAGTTTAGTCTGTTTGTTTTGGTTGTCATCTTCGAATTGTACCCAACCAAGGTTTCCATTTTCCGATGCATGCACTTGGATATCAATTAAGCTACTACTTCTTTTGTCTGCTCTTATCCTTGATTCTTCTTCCCTCAGAGCACTGGCTGCGAGTTCATCCGCTAACGAGAGACCCGCTTGATCACTAGAGGTAACTTCCATGTGTATGTTCTCGTCTGTTTTACTATGGCGAGCATACTGCAGCTCTTTGTTATTGGCGCTTGGAAAAATATCAATCTCGTCGTCATTTGGACCCTGAAACATGAACAATAAATCTAGAAAAAATTGTTTTCAATATCAGTAGTACATGTAAATATTGACAAGTAGTTAGTGGAAACCGAATAGTTCCGAAAATAATTAAAAGTCTATTGCCCGAGGTAAAACTTATTAAGTTTCTAATTATACAAGAAAAATTATTTTATTTACAACGCACGCTAAATACGATATATATACGATCAAGAACGTAATTGTGAGTACAGTGAGAATTATTACATAGTACGACATACACTAACAAGGGAACACCGGCAACCCGGACTCCCCAAAAAAATGTGGATTTGTAGAGGGGTCCAAGGTAAGAACATCTCACTTATTTTTATCGGCGGAATCCTCCGTAGGTGGAGTGGAGGGTGCTCTTAAGAAAAACTACCCGTTTATAATTGTGCAAATATCTCGAAAACTATTGGAGATATTGAAAAAAAGTTAAGACAAGTTTTTAATTGTTTGAAGAAGACTAAATAATAGCATAACCCTTATTTCAAATAGTATTAATTTTAATAGAAAAATTATCCCCACCCCAACCCTTTTGAAAAGTCCAAAATTGTTAAATATCGGAAAAGAGGGGCTGTTTCATACTGAATTCAACTTTATACATTGTTATCATTGAGTTTTACCTTTCATTCCAGAAAAAAATATTTTGTCATGTGAAATGTGTACCAGAGGACGTACTATTTATTATAATTGAATATGTAATAACAGTTTTGTAGTAGGATGTTCAGAGTTAGTTATCTAACCATACTAACTTTATCCGGTTGTGTTACTTTAATATCAACAATATTACACATTTTTTATGATGTAAACAAACATACCGATTTGGGAGTTGGGAAATTGGGGTTAGAGGAGAGAAAAATAATCATCTATAAATTGAATATTATTATAAATACCTCCGGAACTGAAATATAGCCGGAACTAAATATAACAGAGTAACTAGTTGTTTTGCAGAATGACAAAGTTCACATTGCAATTTGTATTTGCAAACATATAAATTTCACACATACACACATATATACATTCATATTTTATTTTCTTCCAAAATTGCAGCGTTAACTAAATTATAATGTGTGAACCTTACAAGATAAAAATGCCTTACATTTATTGTACAGTGGTATACAAAAGAATTAGTACATTTATTAAATAATATAACAAATATTATATATATACATAAATATATACAGGTATCGCCAATTTTATCATACGTACTTATATAGTACATTACATGCATAACATACTTATATAAATGTTATTCAATATAGTGGTTACAATAATGGTAATCTAAAAAGAAATGTTTAAAACACAGAAATTGCTTACGCCAAGAACAACGTACAAGAGCCGGCTTTCCACAAATAGTGCACAGTGGTGTGGATTGTGCAGTTTTGGCAAAGCAGAAATTTACTGGATTTTCAAAGGCACTTGGTCGCTCCGCAACGTATCCACTTTTGTACCAAGAATACTTAAAAACACTAAAAAATCTCGGAGACGAAAACTGATTATGGGTTAAAGACTGTAACTTAATAATTGTATTTCTATGATGCAAGTTTATATCGTGGCCCATCAAAATAACTTGGTCAGAAAAAGTTCTTACAAAATTTTTCCATAATCTAAAACCATAAACATCTAAGGGTTGAATTAATGCTGTCGTCTTCTTCTGGAATGGTCAAAATATTCACATTTTTGTCTTTTGGTGTCAGTGTAGATAGTTCCGCTGGACAGTGTCCACTCCATGAATCTAGTAGTAGTAAATTATTGGGACCAGCATTTGGCAAGAAAACACCTGTATACCATGTTTTGAAATGCGCGGTTATTAATTTTCCAGATCTAGATGCAGATGTGTATGCATTTATTGGGCGAAAGAGAGTTTCCTGTACGCGAGGACCTAAAGTACCGCTTACCTCTTTCAAAACTAGGAAAAGTGGAGACAATAATCTTCTATTTGCGGAAATAGTAGGCATTATGGTATAACTATGAGTAATATAATGCAGAGACTGTACAGTGACTTCAACGTGCTTTTCACCTCATGGAAACAATGTACGACCAGAGTGTATTTCCATATTAAAACCACTCTCATCTGCATTAAAAATATAGTCTCTAATATAAGGTTTTACTTGATTTATAAATCTATCGCTTACGTCGCGCAATTCAGTTGTATCAGATACAGCAGAATGTGTAACAAAATTTAGTCATTTTACGGGATACAATACCAAGCACCTGTTTAAAATGCCAGATCCACCAATGTTCAGCTTTAAAACTTGTATATCCAACTTTGTCTTTTGCCTCTAAAGTCCAACGTCGAATATTCATATCATGCACTATATTTCCTCGTGTTGGTTCCTGTTGGTTCCGCCCTCATTAACGCTATTTTCCCATCTATACAACTGCTGAAGTGATTTTACCTTTTTAAACTTCTGTTTAACACTTTCGAGTGTTCGTCTTGCTTTCTTCCCACTTCTCCAAAATTCTACAGCTTCAATTTTATAGTTAGCATCTACAACGCTACCTCCTTCTTCAGGTACACATTCTTCCCAATTTTCATTAGCTTCTTTTTGAGATAGTGATTCAACAAACTGTGGTTCTGAAGGCGATTCAAATTCCAAACTCATTTCATTTTCGAAACTAAACATACCTTCTTCAGAAGCTCTAACAATAATATCTTTTAAGGCGTCGTGCAACTCTATTTCGTCTAGTGTCGTAGGAATTCTTGCAATACTTCCAATTTTAAAAGTTATTTGTAACATGTACAGAATATTGGCAATGTTAACTCGTGCCATTCTTTTCGTCGCGTTTTCTCTGATTGTGAGTTCTCGAAGTGATTACTTTAATATTAATTATAAACATTTAAGTATGGTCTTATGCATATATATGAACTTATCAGCAACTACGTGACAGAATTTTTCATTATCTATCTAAATATATCACTTCAAAACAATTCTATATATACAGGATTGATGTTTAATAAAATGATTTTAATACTAGACAGTAAGTATGTAAATAATACGGTTACTTGTGTCTGACAATCCATTTTAATATTTATTAAATTACGCATACGAAAATAACAAATACTTTTCATATAAACACTTTCGCGATAAAATCTCTTTGTTGTTGTTATTGTATAATTCAGCAAATAATAACTACTCATACTAGCAGATCAGATCAAGTTTATTATCAGACGTCTAGACGTTTAGGTAAATTATTATTAAATACTTTTTATTTCAAAAGTGTTATTACATATGTATTTATTCAATTATAGTATAGTATAGTAAGTCCATTGGTACACTTTCATATGACAAAATACTTTTTCTTTGGATTGAAAGGTAAAACTCAATGATAACAATGTATACGGTTGAATTCAGTATGGAACAGCCCCTCTTTTCCGATATTTAAAAATTTTAAAGTTTTCAAAAGGATTGAGGTCGGGGTAATTTTTCTATTAAAATTAATACTTTTTGAAATAAGGGTTATGCTATTATTTAGTCCTCTTCAAACAATTAAAAACTTGTCTTAACTTTTTTTTTCAATATCTCCAATAGTTTTCGAGATATTTGCACAAATATAAACGGGTAGTTCTTTCTTAAGAGCGCCCTCCACCCCACCTACGGAGGATTCCGCCGATAAAAATAAGTGGGATGTTCTTACCTTGGACCCCTCTACAAATCCACAAAATTTCAATTTTTTTGGGGAGTCCGGGTTGCCGGTGTTCCCTTGTAAGTGAGAAAACCATAAAAATAAACAGGGATGTACACATTCATAGACTTCATAGACTTGGAAAAGGTCTTTGATAGGATAAAAAGGAAATTTTAGACAAGAGAGGAGTCCGTAAGGGCCTAACAGAAAATATTACAAGTCTATACAAAGACACTGAGAGTTACGTAAGAACAAGGAACGAACAATCCGAAATATTTACTTATACAGCTGGATTAAGACAGGGGTGCTTTGTGAGCCCCCTATTATTTAACATATTTCTTGATGAAGTACTGAAAAACTGTAGGACAGATTTAGGGACATAAAAAGTAGGCAACTCGAGATTAAACCCGGTGAAAATCACGGAAATGTATGCAGACGATATGCAAACTGTAGGAGAAATAGGACAGCATTTGCAATACAATGCACAAAGACTGAATGAGGAATTAAAAAATGTAACATGATAATTAGTAAGGAAAAACAAAGACTATGGTAATAGGACTAAATAACACAAAACTTGAAATAATGATAGAAAGCATAAGATTGGAACAAGTAAGAACGTACAAATACCTAGGACTAGTTATAATAGTGAAACCTATTATGATATACGGAAGTGAATCTTGGACAACCACAGGAAAACAGATCAAGAGGTTGACAAGCACAGAGATGTAAATTCTACGGAAAATAAAAGGATAAAGAACGTTATGTACAGAAAAGAACCGAATGTAAAGTCGATAGAAAGGAATATCCAACAGCGTCAAGCCAAAAAAGTATACGAAGCCAGAGAAGTAGAAAGGAGAAGAAGTTGAAGACCGAGGGAGACGTGGCAGGAGGAGGTTTAAAAAAGCGATAGAAAATAAAAATATAAAACGTAGGCATAATGTGGAATGATGTACCCCGACTCGCAAACGATGTATGACAGTGGAAGGATTATGGACGAACATAAACTCAACTGCACAGCCCTACACCAAAAGGTGTCCAGGACATCCGGATTAAATAAATAAGTATTGTGACACACACGATGGGTTATTAAACGTATCTCTGTAAGTAATTTAAATATGTTTTTGAAATATTGGCGGACATTGTTATGGATAACGATCTATTTCTTTTAATATTGCCAATTTCATGGCAGACTTGATGAACTCAGAAACAGATATCAATCTTCTTACTTCATACAAAATACCCTATATATAATGGATATGTAGGGATACATGAGGGGTATTTTTTAAATAAGGTCCGTTTTTTAATAAGAAGAAAAATACTGTAAATATCACTAAAAAATATTTTTTCCATATTCTACATACTTTTATCTACTTTTCTACATAATTTCCATTTTTTCCAGAAAAAAAATGCAAACGGTTTAGGTAATTTACCTCATAAGTAGAGTAACCTAAACTTGCGGACTCGCATAGGCGTCGGTATTACGGGTTAATATAAGAATATGACAAATTCATAAATAAACTAAACCGGTAAAGAAGCAGACATATAGTGTCGATCTTGAATATAAATCATGTTAAACCGCGCTGAGAGAGATTTCGTTTTAGTACCGGTTGAGCTGTTGCAGAAATTAGTCGAACGGTCAAGGTTATGTACTTACGTGTCGCTTTTGAAAATATAGCTGGTGTTTTTTGTGTGTTGTAGTATTATACCAAGTACATAATTAGTGTATCGTTTCATATAGAACTAATGTTTACATACCTAAGAAAACAATGCCTCGTAATAGATTTCCTACTAATGTACATAAGTATGTGTCACTTTTTCCCCATTTAAAATATGACGGTAGTGCAGTTTTTTGCTTAATATGCAATGTTAGTTTGGCTGCATTGGACAGAACTGATTGCCAGAGGCATGTCAATGGCATTAAGCATATGAGAAATGCAAGAACTGAAATACCTTATACACTATTCCTTATGCATTTATTAATTATGTTTACCTCTTGTAATCTTCCGTTGTCGTTGGTGAGAAAAGCAGCTTTTAAAACGTTTTGGCGACAATACGTTCCAAAGTACCCATTACCCTCACAAACACAATTACAGAATCATTTGCCGCGAATGAAAGAGATGCTAGAAAATGTGTGTAAACGTGATTTGTGTTCCAAAAAAATATAGATTACCGGGGATGAAACGACCGATATAAAGAAAAACAGTATTGTGAATGTAATAGCTCGCGTTTTATCTAGCGAGAACACAGCATCTCGATATTTGTTAGCTTGCAAACGTGTTCAACAATGTACCGCGGAAAATATTCAAAAAGTGATAATGAACGCTTTGAAAAAATTTAAAATTGCCCAAGATCAAGTTGTGATGATTGTGACAGATAGTGCAGCAACGATGTTAAGTGTTGGGCGATCCTTAAAACATATATTTTCAAACTTAGTACATATAACCTGCGTGCTGCATGCTTTGCATTTAGTTGGTGTAGTTGTTCGACAACATTACGGAAACGTTGATCGGATGATTGGATATACTAAAGTAAATCTTCTAAACGTTTAAAAGAATTTCGTAAATTTTGTCCAGGTATTCCAGAACCTCCTGAACCAATTTTTACGCGATGGGGTACTTAGCTAACAGCAGCTTCTTACTATTTGATCCATTTTCAACAAATTCAATCAGTTATAATGCGATTTAATCGGAATGAATCTAAAGCAATTAGAGAAAGAGAATTTCAAATTCCTTAATTTTTAGAAGATTTAACAACAATATGTACCAATTATACAGTATTACTAGATGCCATCAGAAAACTACAATGTACTGAATTGTCATTGCAAGAATCATTAGACATAGTGGAGAGTGTAAAAAATAAATTACACACATTAAATTATACGCCAGGATTATGCGCTAGTCAAAAGTTGGCAGATGTTTTAAGGAAAAATCCCGAATTTAATACTTAAGAGGCCGTTTATAATAAGTGTAAGAATAGTGAACTTTTAAGTGATTTTGAAAAACAGTTTCTACATGCAAATGTAACTTCCTTAGAGAGATCGTTTTCTATGTATAAGAATATTTTTTCTTGTCGACGCACAAGGTTTAAAGAAGTAACTGTGGAAACATATGCAATGATGCAAGTTTACAGTAGTTCACATCCTGATGCCTCTAATTTGTTGAATAATTAGCAAGTAAGTTTATTTATGAATTTTTCGTATTCTTATATTAACCCGTAATACCGGCGCCTATGCGAGTCCGCAAGTTTTGATTACTCTACTCATAAGATGCGAAATGACGCGCTCAATAAACGGAGCAATAACAATCCCTTCAGTGCAATAAAAGAAAAATATATCATATCCAATGTTCGCTGTAGAAAAGTAAATGTGCGCTCTTGAATATCTACATGACTAAGTGTAAGTTGAAAAATGCGTTTCTTATCATACATCCAGGGGAAATAACATTAGAACTACCAGATTACACAATCAGAAAAGTGTGCTTTGTTTGTAGGTATTATATAATTTCGTTTTCCACTTTCATCTGGTTTCTTTCTTACACCGTCTATCTTTACTTCTGGCCTGCACTAAATATCAGTTTTTGGTATGTAGTAAATGTACAAAAGGTGACCTTTGCAAGTCTAAAAATACAAATCTTGATGACCTTGATGAAAAACTCGTATTAAAAGAAATAGAACAAAGTACTCGCATCATATAAAACGAATTACGCCAAAATCAATAACATAACGATCTAGAGATGAACCGAAAAGGTTTTTTGTTGACAATCACAATAAGAAGTTTTGCGTGCAAACAATTTGATTGATACGCTTAAAATGTGCCAATTCATAGATTTAAAATTAAACCTCATGTCATTAATTTACTGTACCAGTTTCTTCAAAACTTGAGAATTTGATGTAAACTTCTTTTAAAAAATACCATCTGAAGGGTGAATTCGGTTTTTGAAAAGCGATGGTTTCTCCGTTCCTCGTTAATTATTTCCTATTAGATATTAATAAAAATTATCCATACATATAGGCGTTTAGCATTTTTGAAGGACTATCAAAGTATACTAAACTTGATCTAATTAAGACGTAATGGGCGTGACTCCCTACCCCTATGTACAAAAGGGTGAGTATCTGCTTTTGTGGTGATTATTAGTGTTGGGCGATTATGAATGATATAATCGAGATATATCGATTATACCCGAATAATCGATCATTCGATTATGGTTCAGAAATCATTCATTATTCGTTTCGACTGTGCAGGAGCTCACAAACGGATTATGATTCGAGATCAAATTACTTGAAACACTCAATATTTTGTAATTTCTTCATAATAAAATATAAACTATACATGTATTATATTTTTTATTTATAAAATATATTGTAAAAATATGTAACATATGTAAATATTAAATAAGTAATTAATATTTAGTCCATAACCCATGATTTTTAATAACACTCATAATTCTTTGGAGCATACTTTCAATGCAAGATATGATTGTCTCTTTTATATTTGCATTATTCTCCCATATACCCTTTATATTCTTCGTTAATATTTCCTTTGTAGGGTTTTCTCTTTCATATACCTTACTTTTTAGACGATTCCATACGTTCTCGATGGGATTGAGGTCCGGTGAATTTTCGGGCCAACGTAAAAAAGGTATGTGATTGTCTTCAAAGAATTTCTTAACCTTTTTTGCCACATGACAAGGAGCATTATCTTGCATAAATATACGTCCTGTCGGTATGCGACGTCCTGGCTTAAAATACGGTAATAACGTGTTTTTTAACACATTTATGTACTGCTCTTGATGCATTGTACCTTCTACAAAATACAAAGGGCCGGGTCCGTCAGTTTTTGAGTGGTGTAAAAGGTTTAAGGAGGGACGTGAAACGGCCGAAGACGATCTGCGGTCTGGACGACCCTCAACATCAAAAACAAACGACAACATTCAGAAAATTGGTAAATTGATCCGCGAAAATCGTCGTTTGAGTGTCCGAGCTCTTGCTGAAATCTCAGGAATTATCAAAGAAACTTCAGATTTTGCATATATCATTCAACGTGCAGAAAGTTTTCGCAAAAATGGTGCCAAAACTTCTTACTCCAGAGCAAAAGGAATCGAGAATGAACATTTGTACTGACCTTTTAAGCAACATTGATGACGATCTAGAATTGTTAAACAGAATGATTACTTGAATGAATCGTGGTTTTTTACCTACGATCCTGAAACAAAATGCCAATCGATGCATTGGAAGAGCCCAAGTTCACCACTGCAAAAAAGCGAAAATGAGCAAGTCTAAATTCAAGGCCATGATGATTGGCTTTTTTTGATACGCGTGGAATTGCCCACGTCCTCTGGGTCACCGATAGTCAGACAGTCAATCAATATTACTACGTCGAGGTTCTAACTACCCTTCGTGAACGAGCGAGAAGACGAATACTCGATTTGTGGAAGAGCAAATCCTGGATGCTGCACCAAGACAATGTGCCAGCCCATTCCGCCTTGTCTGTGAAGGCGTTCTTTGTGAAATCCGGCATCACCGTGTTGGACCACACACCGTACTCGCGCGATCTGCCCTCCTGTGAATTTTTTTTATTTCCTAAGGTAAAATCGGAGCTTAAGGGGACAAGATTTGACAGTGTGGAAGCGGTGGAAGTGAAAGCGACGAAAGTTCTCAACAAGCTGACAGAAACGGACTTCCAGCACTGCTTTCGACAGTGGAAAATTCGTATGGAGCGTTGTAGGGATCGGCAAGGAGAGTACATTGAAGGGGATAAACTTTGTAATGTAATTTGTGATCAATAAAATGTTTTGTAGCACCAGTCCGGTTATTTAATTGCCACACTTCGTACTTTATAAAGCTCCGATTTATTACATGTTTAAAAACTGTAATGTATTTTTCGCAGACATATCTTCTTTTTAATTTACTATCTCCAAACATATACATTACTTTAAATTTGTTGTTGATATGTTTGTTTTGTTTTTTCTATCAAGTTATTGGGTTACGTTTATTATTTATAACATTCTTGTCTTGCATCTTAAGATATGCAACTCACTTTCTTTTGCACCTAGATATAATATGTTGCCCCGCAAGTAGTTTGTACTGTTGGACAAATAAAGAATATTACTATTATTATTATTGCATTAAGTTGAGTCCTTTGAAAATACTAAACGCCTACATTCATTGATAATTTTTATGAACATCTAATAGGGAATAATTATCGAAAAACGCAGAAACCCCCAATATTCAAACCTCCATTTCACCCTCTAAAACTGTTTCTCAGCCAAAACGGAGACCGGTATTTCACATGGTCCTATAAGGTTTACAAACCACCTAAGTTTCGTTAAATTCTGGAAGTGGGGGGTTAGGTCCCTTTCCTTGTTAGGCATACCATTGAAATTAAAACATGTAAAAAAATCAATCTAAATATAAACAACTTACCTGTATTAATTTATAAGGATTTCCCATACTCTTCAAATATGGAGGTTTTTTGATAAACATGGCCACTATAAGCCCTTGCAAAATTATAATCTGATACCATATTATTGGAGTTGCATTACCATGAACAAACATATTTTTTCCAAGTACACTTGGCGTGATAATAAAGCCTAAAGCTACTACACATTGAATGAGAACGTTAACCTTTCTCAATTTTAATTTGAAATATTGAGCGATGATGATTTCACATTGAGAGATGATGAGAGACGCACCAACACCTGAAAGTATAAAATTTTGAATCAAATTATATGTGGAGAACATAACTATTTAGTTTGTAAGAAATTATTTGAAGGGTCTACCTGATAATATTCCTGATGCCAGAAACCAAGGGGCTATTCTATTACCAATCGCGATGACGAACCAAATTAATAATAATCCGGCGCATGTTAAACATACGCCAGAAGTGATAACTAGCCGTGGCCACTTACTTGTTTCAATTAATTTCCTTATCCACGGGTCTGTATAAAGAGAAGTATTAATCGAATCTTAATGTACAAATTTTTTTCGGAAGAGAAAGCACTCAAGAAAAACCGCTTTTGAATTTCAAAATGATTGCAAAACGTTAAAGTCCTGCTTTTGATTAGTGCATAAGTGTCAATAACTTACCAATAAAGGTCCATGTGGCGATAAAAAATAGGGGAGCATAAACTGTAGCATTGTCCCAAAGCGTTGGATAAATTGTGCCATCAGCATTTTCTTCTCTTATAAATACTACAATCATTCCATAGCCTACTATTAAGCTTGGTATTAGGATCTGTAAACGAAAACACCAGCTTAGAATTAGCTTTATTCTTAGGTACGTTAATAGTGAGCTTATCTAAAATTCTATATCAAATTGTAGCAATGAATTAAAAAGAACAGAATTAGATTTGGAAAATAAAGTTTTGACATAAATGTTAAACTTTTAAGTCTATATACGGCAATTTGAAATACCTCTACCAACTTCCACAGAGGTACGCTGATGAGCCGTAAGGCGGTGAAACACGCGTCCGTACATGGTGGTTGTTGGTAATTGGTTTCATTATTATTTAATTACGTCTGGCAGGTTAAGCAATCAGTCGAGCTGCTACCCTCACAGAAAAGTGGAACATTACGAGTTGCTCACTTCTGTAAAGGTCGATATAGCTATTAATTTCGACATTTTCAGTGATTAGAGTATCTTTAATTAGATACTCTCATCCATACTAGTATTGAGTATTTTCGTATATATACAACGATTTCAAATACATCTATCAGCATCCACAGAGGTACGCTGGTAATTGGTTTCATTATTATTCTAAGTAGTGATTTTTTTTTCTGAAAAAACCCTTTCATTCCGCTCCATCGTTTCCTATCTTTCTTTTCTGCGGATCTTCCAGAACCGCGTCTTTCCATTTCTTTTGAGATCATCTTCTCCTCTTTCAGTTTGGTACTTTCCAAAACACCGCATTCTTTTCCGCGTGTTCTAACCACTAGTGTCTCCCATTTTTTACCGCTTTGGTAATATTTGGATTATTGTATATTTTGTAGATCTCCTGGTGTGTTCTACTTTTTCATCAATTCACCCTTTTCTTCTAAAAATTCTTCGAAAAATCTTATATACGCCTATTTCCAAATGTAGTTCATCCCGCTTATTTAACATACAAGTTTTACTGTTGTGCTGACATATTGATCTAATTACAGTTTCATAAATTCTAATTTATAACCAACTACACATCCATTTCCCTTTCCAGTTATGTTGTTGATTTCACTATCTCTTTCACATTTGTTTCTAATTGATTACTAGAGCGGGCCAAGAGCGCCACGCGCCAGGTTCGCAATCAGGCTGCCGCGCGCATATATGTATGTAAACATAGGTAATTTAAATATGTAATTATTAGGACGAGGACCAAAACCACTGTCTATTACGTCGTGAAGACGCGCAAATGTACACCTGCAGTTTGGGTGTTCGTTGATAAATAGGGCGTTGTTCACAGTGGGCCACTACAAAAAAAAAGTTCATTCATCGACGGCTACGAACTAACAGCGCGCTTATTCATTTACGGATGACGCGCTCTATTCATCAACAAATGACGAGTCTGCAGATGTTACGTTTGCACCACTTCGTGGCATACTAGAAACAAGCGTCGGTGTGCTCGCTTTAGTGATTATGTCTAACGTAACTATTAAAAATAAACGGCCATTACCTACGAAAGTTAATAAATTTCTTAGTGAATTTGTGGATTTACACTACAATGGGAGTACAATTTTCTGTAAAGTTTGTAAAAAGAAACTACTGTGCTGGAGCAAACGTGATTGTGAAAGACATATAAATAGCGCATGCCACAGAAATAAAAG
This sequence comes from Dynastes maya, assembly GCA_029619315.2. Taxonomy (NCBI): domain Eukaryota; kingdom Metazoa; phylum Arthropoda; class Insecta; order Coleoptera; family Scarabaeidae; genus Dynastes; species Dynastes maya. The sequence continues at coordinate 18,550,267 of JAROYE020000010.1, read as the reverse complement.
AAATGGTGTGTCACAACAACGTCAATTTCAATTAGAATTGCTTTTAACATTTATGGTATGTGGTCTACCACTTCGTATACTTGATAAAAAAGCATTTCGGAAATTCTGGGGTACATACAATACCGAGTGGATACTACCATCTCGGACAGCGTTACGGAGAGATATTCCACGAATACGTGAGGACATTGAAAATCGAATTAAAGCCGAATTAAAAGATAAACAGCTGTGGCTATATCTTGATGAGACGACAGATTGCAAAAAAAAATCTATTTTGAATATAATAGTGCGCGTATTAGATCCTATTAAACCAAATTTTGCAATTCTATTAGCCAGCAGAAGATTAAAACAGTGTACTAGTAAAGCAATTACGGCCGTAGTTCTCGAAACGTTACAAAAATTTCAAGTGTCAACCAGTCAACTGTTGTTGTTGATGAGCGATGGTGCAGCAACAATGTGTAGTGTAGGCCGTTCCCTTAAAGAAAAGTGTGAAGGACTTTTACATGTTACGTGTAAAGTCCATGCTTTACATCTTGTGGCACAAACTATTCGAGAGTGTTACCCGGAGGTGGATGCATTAATAGCAAACACAAAAGAAGTGTTTCTCAAAAGTCCTAAGAGGACTAGGGCATTCCACAGGTTATGCCCTGGTATTCGAGAACCACCACAGCCCATTCTTACGCGTTGGGGAACGTGGTTAAAAGCCGCTTTTTATTATAATGAACATTTTCAAGAAGTCAAATCCGTTATTTTGCAATTCGTCCCTGCCGAAGCTAGAGCTATTAGGATGAGCCAGAAGGGATTTCTCGATATTTCTGTTGAAACACATCTAAAGAATATTAGCAACAATTACAAAGGGTTAGTAGACGCGATAGAAAATTTGCAAAATTCTGGATTGTCGTTGGTAGAATCAGTGCAAGTCGTGGACGAAGTTAGTACATTGTTACACAGTATAAACGATGCAACAAGTGGACGAGTTTTAGCTAAGTTCGATAGTGTTTTAAAAAAGAATCCGGACTACACGAGATTAAGACAAATGTGCGATGGGGCATCTGCAGATTCCTTGACTAAGTCTAAAGATTATTTTAATTACGCCTGTCTTACTTCGGTAGACGTGGAACGGTCGTTTTCGAAATATAAGAACATTTTTTCGTCTCGGCGAACATCCTTCACCGAGGCAAATGTGGAAACTTATCTGATGGTGCAACTTTTTAAACAAGCCTATCCGCATTATTAAGAAGGATAGAATTTATTTATTATATCTTTATTTACAGTTACATTATTAAGTACAACAGAATAAAAAAAGCGTTCAGTTTCTCAGTTATTTCCTTATTACATCCCATTTACAACGCATACCGTTTTCAATCAAATAAAAAATCATAATGAAAATAAAAACACCTCAGCGTGTACATATAGATATATATATATATATATATATATATATATATATATATATATATATATATATATAATTACTAAACATTATTATTGCGTCAGCTTTTATTTTTTTACTCTTGTGTATTAATTTCGAAATATCACATATCTGCTGTGACTCACATATACGCTATTTACAATAAGCGGCCGTTGCGCCTGATTCCGATTCTGTTGGATGGCGCAATTTGGCCCGCTCTATTGATTACTCGTACATCACTTGCATGAAGTTACTCTTCTCCTTGTTTACCCTTAGACTCACTTTCCTGCCTGCCTCTACTTCCTCCACTCTTTCTAGAAGCAAATTCAACTTCAAATTTGGTAAAACTCTGATCTATAGCGAGTCTATTCTCAGTTTTCTTACTATATTAACTACTTTTCTTGGTACTATTTAGCCATGTTCACTGGACTGTATGTTTCTTGAAAATCTTCCAAGCCGTTCTGAGTGGGATTCTACATTCTAAGATATAGTATGTAATAGAATTTGTTTTAATATAAAAATCTGGTCCATTGTTGATCTGTTTCTCCTAAAACTGCTTTGATATTCTCCTAGTTATCTTTCTGCGTATACGTCTTTCGTTAAATCGGTACCACGATCTTAGCCGTTACGTTAAGAATATGGATATTTCTTCAACTTACAGACATTATTTTCTTGTATAATAACTAGAGTTGCACACTAGCGCCAACGGGCAGTGGCGGCGGTTCAATACAACCCTCAGTATAACTGCGAGTTTCAACCAGATCCGTTGTGTATACATGTACGCTGCCGTAAACACTATTTCGTAGTTCTACGTTTGTTTTAAAAATGTTGCCTACGTCGCGAAAACGATCAATGTTGGACAAAGTTACAGAATTTATAGCAGAAATGCCTGACCTAAATTATGATGGTGTTAAAATTCAATGTGTAGTTTGTAATATCCCTTTAATGTGTTGGTCCAAAAGGGATTGTCTACATCACGTAAATAGTAAACAACCTTCTTCAAAAAAAAAATTGCACACGACACTATGACTTATTTTAATTTATATGTTACCTTTATTGCATGTAATCTACCGTTTAATTTACTAGACAAGGAAGCATATGTCTTCTTTTGGAATAAATATTCGGACTGCAAATTACCAAGTCGGGCATCGTCACAAAGAATTATGCCATCTGCTCGTGAACATGTTGAAAATAGAATTAAATCGGAGTTGAATGATAAAAAACTGTGGTTATGTGTGGACGAAACAATAGATCGTAAAAAACATTCTGTGTTTAATTTAATGGTACGAACAATGGAACCACATCAATCGTCACCTTCAATTCTATTAGCTTCCAGATGAATACAGCAATGAACTGCCGAAGTAATTTCAAAGATAATGTTAAATACATTGGAAAAGTTTGAACTTTCAACAAACCAACTGTTGATGTTTATGCAAACATGCTTTCTGCAGGCCGATCTCTTAAAAAACATTGTGGTAACTTGTTACATATTACGTGTAAAATTCATGCTTTCAGTCATGTGGCAGATAGTACGCGATAGACGCTTTAATAGCGCATATAAAAGCAGTGTTTGTCAAATCCCCAAAACGTATTCGCAAATTTCACAGAGTGTACCCCCGTATGCCTGAGCCACCAGAACCTATTCTTACATTTTGAGGAACATGGTTACAGGCCGTGTTTTGTTATCATAAATATTTTGAAAATATTAAGAACGTAGTTTTACAATTCGATCCAAAGGAAGCTGCGGCTATCAAGGAAAGCCAGTCGAAATTTCAAGATAGTCAGGTTAAAACGGATTTAAAAACTATTCAGAACAATTACTTCGGACTAGTGGAGGCAATAGAAAAATTACAAAATCCTTCGGTGTCGTTAGTGAAATCTCTGCAAATAGTGCAACATGTTCACACACAGCTATGCGCGGTCGAAGACGCAAAAATTGTTTATGTTCTAGAAAAGTTTGAAAGTGTTTTAGAGAAAGATTCTGATTTTGGCACATTAAGATAAATTTGTGAAGGTGCGTCAACAAAACCGTTTACTTGTTTCAAAGATTATTTTAATTACGCAAATATAACGTCACTAAATGTAGAACGTTCGTTTTCTGCATATAAACACACTTTTTCCTCACGCCGCACTCGGTTTGTCGAAACAACTGTGGAAACATATCTAATGTTACAGATATTTAACAGACGTTATTCACTTTGTGATTTCACGGAAGGCTCTTAAGACGGTAAGTGTTTGAGCACGTATTATATTTTATTTCTGACCATTTATTTTGTGTAAACTTTTATGTGCCCGCCACTGGCTGTTGGCGCAAATTGAACTCTAATAATAACTAGTCTGGGCAAACAGCGGTAACAGTCAGTGTAGTAGATATGTGGTGCGGAGTCGGCGATTATTTATTTCACGCGTTCACAGCGTCAGTACTAAATCTATGCTGTATGCGAGTAGTTCTGTGTATATGTAGGCTGTCATAACTCGCCACGCCTCTGGCTATAACCGCATATTTGCCCAGGTTATTGATCTATGCTAATTCCCAAAAATCCCGCATCCGAGGCGCTTGTAATGTCACCAGAACCAACCCATAATTTTGGAACATCACAATGCCGCTGATAGTTATAAAATACAAGAAATTTAATCTTATTGACGTTAAGATAAGGATCCAAGTTACCAAGAAAATCATTTAACTTACTTAAGAAAGTATTACTTAAATTTTCAATCTCGGTAGTATTATTGCCAGAGATTATTACAGTGGTATCATCGGCATAAGATGTTATATATACTTTAGGTAAATAGTTTATCAATATTATTGAAGTAAATAAAAAACAATAGTACAATAGTACGGGGCTCGGAGGGACACCTATGATACTATCTAGGGTGCTTGAAAAAGTATTGATAATTTGGTTATAATTGTTACTAGTTATTGAAATATACTGTTGACGTCGGAAAGATCCTAGTAATACATTGACAACATCCCTAACTCCACAGCCGTCCAAAGCCCGAAGCAAGATCTCGCGATTGACGCAGTCAAACACCCTGCTGAGATCACATAAGATCCCAACAGGACACCCACCCGCCTCCAAACACACAACCAGACGCTGATACAACTCCTGTGTTGCCGTTCTTGTGGACCTACCCAGCAAAAAGCCACGTTGTTGTGAATTAATTATATTGTTTTTATTTAAGAACTCCAATAAATATCTCAAAAACACATATTCAAATACTTTTGAAAAAACAAATGAAACTGCTACTGGCCTGCAATTATCCATACTCCTACGATCACCCACCTTGAAAATGGGAACAACCCTACCAAGTCTCAAAGTAGTTAGAAAAACACCCGTTTTGAAAGATAAATTTGTTAAAATATAAAGTGGATATATTAAAGCACCTGATACATTCTCTTGGCTTCCGGGTTGGAACCGCGTCGTTATCGTGCGTAGCTTTAGCCGACGTTTCGTCCACACTCATATGTGACATGTTCAGGGCTGTAACTGCACACTGACTGGAGACTTATTCATTCCGGAGGGGTTTATATAGGGCTTGTTTTGGGTCAATGAAGCGGAAATGTTATGCGTCGATGAAGAGGGAAAGTTATGCGTTGATGAAGCGGAAATGTTATGCGTCGATGAAGAGGGAAAGTTATGCGTTAATGAAGCGGAAATGTTATGCGTGGGTGAAGTGGAAATGTTATGCGTCAATGAAGCGAAAATTTTATGCATCAAAGAAACGGAATTGTTATACATCCATGAAGCCTGGCGGTTGCTAGGAAGTTTAACCAGTTGGGATTTCCACGTGTGATGTAAAGGGTAGCCATCTTCGCGATTTAAATTGTTGGAATGTTTGAAAATCTCTACTGATTCACGGATTTTTCTACTGTAATCGTGAGGATTGCGAGATAAGATGCGGGTAGAGTTAAATTGGATTTGGTGGCCAGTTTCCAATCTATACTCAGCCAGCGCGGACCCGGCTACACGCAACAACCGCGTACAACGCTCGTGCTCAGTAACACGAGTGCTGACTGATCGCTTTGTTTCACCGATGTACACACTATCGCATGAACATGGAATCTGGTAGACACCAGGGGCTTCCAGATGAGTAGTCTGAGAGTTTGAAGTTGGGCTTGAAGATGGTTTTTATGTCGTTCCTGACGAGAGTCTTACTGATGCGATCGGTGACACCATGAATGTAGGGTAGATACGCTTGCTTACGGAAAGTAGGGTTAGATTAGGGGAGTTGCTGTGGAGGAAGGTTGGTGTAGTGGTTAATGGTTGTTTGAATATCTTTCCTGGAATAGTTATTTCGGATCAAAGTTTTAGTGATGTGGTTCAGTTCTTGAGGAAGCGAATTGGGTTCAGATGTGGATATGGCCCTTTGGATAAGAGAATTAATAACACCGCGTTTTTGGGCTTGATGATGGAGAGAGAGGCCATTGAGATATATATCCGTGTGCGTGGGTTTTCGGTAAACGGAATGTCACAGTGCACCATCAGGACGCTGGTGTACGAGAACATCTAGGAAAGGAAGGCAACCGTCCGATTCGATCTCCATGGCGAAACGTATGGAATCATGTTGAGAATTCAAAAACGATAGGAAATTGTTTAAAGATTCGCGACCATGAGGCCAGATGACAAAGGTGTCATCAACGTACCTGTACAAACACTTTGGCTTAAGGTTGTGAGATAACAGGGCTTGTTGTTCGAACGCTTCCATAAAGACCTAAGACCATAAACCTACGGACCAAACACCTGATACCTGGTGATGATAAAAAACATTGTGTTTTGTTGATAGTCAACATAAACATCAGCATTTACATTATGCTCAGCAATCTCACCCCTAACCCCCAAGGGAGTCTTAGCACAGCTGAAGGCTATAGTCACGTCATAGAAGATTACAGAAACTAAAAGTAACCCTTGTCTACCGCACTACAGACACTGTCAATAAGAGAAACAGACGCGGTTTCAGTGGAGCAGCCCTTCTTGTAACCATGTTGATCTACTGACAAAGAGTGGTACTTATTTAAAAACGTTAAGAATTTATTCAATAATATTCTTTCTAAAATAGTATCAATTGAATGTTCTTGTGTTTAGCAAGGGTTAGTGGGTCTTTGGATTGATCAATAAATGTCTTTCTAGTAAGCATTCATAGTGAAAAATTGATTTACTAAAAGCACAAATTTTAGGAACAAATGTGGAGATTACGCTTAATCTAAAGCTCAAATGCTTAAAATATGTACATGCATTACACTGCCTTGAATCATACAACGATTTCTGAGTAAGATAAAATTGATTTGCTTTAATCCTGCAAACATTATACCTTGCATATTTATAATAGTTTTGCATAAAACTAAATTTATTGTGACGTATAAGATATTTTAAGCTAATGCAATTTATTTAAACCTTCACCCAGATTTTCTTTATTCCCGATATAAATACAAACAGAATATCAGTGATGATAAATTATACTGTTACGTCCAACCTAGTAGAAAACAAGCGCAGTGATTCACCTGTATAGTGAAATTATTTATATAATGCGATAGAAGTAAATACCTGAAAAAACATCGTAGTCAGTACAATAACCCAGCCATATCCTCCATCGGGTATGCTAGGCCCTAGCTCAGATTGAGTAGATAGGACACTATCGATCTTAAGTCTATCCCTATTTTGAATTTCGGCCATATTGCTTTTTCGAAAAAGATTTTGTATATTCACTGTCAAATTAAACCGTACGCCATCGTATTATTTACTTACACTAAAACAAAAAGACGATATCGTGATTTGGTGCAGCTATACATAGCTTTATCTTATCTGGTTATCTTTTTAAAGATAGAGTAATAGAGACGATAACGAACTTTCAATTAACCAAACATTACAGGTCTTAATATAAGCGAGTGCAAAGAAATCTATTTTCGGCAATAACTGTTTTTCTTTTTATTGTTACTGTTATTACGTGAAAGATGTAAAATGTATGCATAACAGTTAAAAATTCGGATACTGTGGACATCTTGCTAATTGTAGAAAATAGGGTGTAGGTATACAATAATTCCTAAATTGTAGTGCTTAATTTAATTTTAATGGAGCATTTTAGAAAAATATTAAATCTGTCGTTTTGATCCAGCAAATCTTTTATTAAGACAATTAAAAATTAATTATTTCATTTTATATGTTGTCGAAATCTTTCAAATTTACTTTATTTATATACTTGTAGCAGACACACGAAATATTTCTCCTTGATCAAATATTTCTGTTTTTTCTGTATGTAGGGTTACCAGATGTTTGAATTTCCATGAACATGTTTCCATGTCCAGAGATGTCCGGCCATGAATGACACAATTGTTTGAGAAAATTATTAAGGTAGGGTTATAAACTTTCTAGTTTTACTTTTTTTTGGTATATTACTCATTAAGTTACTTAAGTACGAAAAATATCACTCTTGAGCAAAAATAAAGTCTTTATTTTTAAATTCCAAAAAGAATATTTTATGATGTCCATGAAATAATTTCATGAAAACAACTGAAATAGTTCATTCATGACTAGAGTTGCTCAATTTGCGCCAACAGCCAGCGGCGGTCGCATAAAAGTTTACACAAAATAAATGGTCAGAAATAAAATATAATACGTGCTCAAACACTTACCGTCTTAAGAGTTTCCCGTGAAATCACAAAGTGAATAATGTCTGTTAAATATCTGCAACATTAGATATGTTTCCACAGTTGTTTCGGCAAACCTAGTGCGGCGTGAGGAAAAAGTGTGTTTATACGCAGAAAACGAACGTTCTACATCTAGTGACGTTATACTTGCGTAATTAAAATAATCTTTGGAACAACTTAACGGTTCTGTTGACGCACCTTCCCAAATTTGTCTTGATGTGCCAAAATCAGAATCTTTCTCTAAAACACTTTCAAACTTGTCTAGAACACAAACATTTTTTGCGTCTTCTATCGCGCATAGCTGTGCGTGAACATGTTGCACTATTTGCAGAGATTCCACAAACGACACCGAAGGATTTTGTAATTTTTCTATTGCCTCCACTAGTCCGAAGTAATTGTTCTAAATAGTTTTTAAATCCGTTTTAACCTGACTATCTTGAAATTTCAACTGGCTTTCCTTGATAGCCGCAGCTTCCTTTGAATCGAATTGTAAAACCACGTTCTTAATATTCTCAAAATATTTATGATAATAAAACGCGGCCTGTACTCCAACGTGTAAGAATAGGTTCTGGTGGCTCAGGCATACGGTCTGTGAAATTTGCGAATACGTTTTGGAGATTTGACAAACACTGCTTTTGTATGCGCTATTAAAGCGTCTACCTCAGAACAACATTTTCTAATATTATCTGCCACATGACTGAAAGCATGAATTTCACACGTAATATGTAACAAGTTAGCACAATGTTTTTTAAGAGACCGGCCTACAGAAAGGATGTTTGCAGCACCATCACTCATAAACATCAATAGTTGGTTTGTTGAAAACTCAAACTTTTCCAATGTATTTAACATTAACTTTGAAATTACTTCGGCAGTACATTGTTGTACTCGTCTGCAAGCTAATAGAATTGAAGGTGACGATTGATGTAGTTCCATTGTACGTACCATTGCATTAATCACAGAATGTTTTCACGATCTGTTGTTTCATCCACACATAACCACAGTTTTTTATCTTTCAACTCCGATTTAATTCTTTTTTCAACATGTTCACGAGCAGATGGCACATTTCTTTGTAACGATGCCCGACTTGGTAATTTGCAGTCCGAATATTTATTCCAAAAGAAGACATATGCTTCCTTGTCTAAATTAAACGGTAGATTACATGCAATAAAGGTAACACATAAATTAAATTTAAATTTATCATAGTGTCGTGTGCAATTTTTTTTAAGAATGCTATTTACTATTTACGTGACGTAGACAATCGGACCGAGAGGAACGGTAGTATTACTTCGTCTGTGGAGCAGTACGAACATTTTCGCTGCCGGTCATTTGCGCAATTGTTTATCTGTCCTAGAAAAATTATGATTTCGTCAGCAAAACGACCGCGGTCGGACAAACTTCGAAAATTTATTGCAGAAATTCCAGACTTAATATATGAAGGTGCTAAAATTAAATGTGTAATCTGTAAAATCCCGTTAATGTGTTGGTCCAGACAACATTGTCTACGACACGTAAATAGTGAAAAGCATGTCTCAAAAAGAAATTGCGCACGAGACAATGAAAAATTTATATTTATATGCGTTACGTTTATCGCATGTAATATACCGTTTAATTTACTAGACAAGGAACCATTTATCTGCTTTTGGAATAACTATTCGGAATGCAAATTACCAAGTCGAACATCGTTACGAAGAATTGTGCCATCTGCGCGCGAACATATTGAACAAAAAATAAAATCGAAGTTGAAAGATCAAAAATTGTGGTTATGTGTTGACGAAACAACAGATCGGAAGAAACATTCTGTTCTTAATGTAATGGCACACAAATTGGAACCTCATCAATCGGCACCTTCAATTCTATTAGTCTCCAAACGAATACAACAGTGTACTGCCGAAGTAAATTCAAAGTTAGTGTTAAATACATTGGACCAGTTTGAACTTTCAACAAACCAACTCTTGATGTTAGTGAGTGATGGTGCTGCAAACATGCTTTCTGTAGGCCGGTCTCTTAAAAAGCATTCTGCTAATTTGTTACACATTACGTGTAAAATTCATGCTCTCAATCTTGTGGCGGATAGTATCAGAAAATGTTATCCTGAGGTAGACGCTTTAATAGCGCATACCAAAGCAGTATTTGTCAAATCACCGAAACGTATTCGCGAATTTCACAGACTGTGCCCCCGTATTCCAGAGCCACCAGAACCTATTCTAACTCGTTGGGGAACATGGTTGCAGGCCGCGTTTTATTATCATAAATATTTTGACAATATTAAGAACGTTGTTTTACAATTCGATACAAAGGAAGCTGCCGCTATCCAGAAAAGCCAGTCAAAATTTCAAGATAGTCAGGTTAAAATGGATTTAAAAATCATTCACGACAATTACTTCGGGCTAGCAGATGCAATAGAAAAATTACAAAATCCTGCGGTGCCGTTAGAAGAATCTTTACAAATAGTGCAACATGTTCACGCACAGCTATGCGCGATTGAAGACGCAAAAAATGTTTCTGTTCTAGAAAAATTTGAAAGTGTTTTTGAGAAAAATTCTGATTTTGGCACATTGACACATTTGTGAAGGTACTGCCTCGATCCATGTTCCCCATCGCGTCATCGTGCACAAACACTTTTTTGGTAGATGATATTAAATCATTCGCCCTAGGATACTTCCTTCGAATTATTTCTGCTACGAGATGACATGCGTGTATGAGGTATGTTATGTGAGTCGGAAAGCATACTTTTAACATCCTACCAGCTTTCAGCATTGTTGCGGCTCTGTGAGAAACTAACATGGTAGTTCCGTCCACAGTGAGCCAAATTTTTTGATTTCTCAACTCGTCTTTTATGCAGTCTTTTACTGTACTTTGCACATGTGGTAAATTGTACCGCAATTGTCTTTTTGTTGGTAGCTTCTATGATGGAACATTTTTATCCCAAAAAAGACGAAAGCTTCCATTATCTACTACGTGTTGTGGGATGTTGCACGTGCTCAACATGAAAATAAAGTCATACAAAAATTGCCAGTACGGAATATTGTTTCTTAAATTTAATACATGACGTTTACTTTTAATATGACTTCTACATTCAAATGTCGTGCGACCTAGCAACCCTATACGGCAAAATTTCCAACGAATATGCGAACCTGTAAATTCTAAACCAGGAAAACGCCAAATATATTTCTTCACATGCGATGCAAGAGGTACATCAGGTTTACGTCCCATGTTTTCGAAAACACACAATGAGAATCCGATAAATAACCGAACGGCCGAACTCCTCAATGTCCACCGCATTACTGAACTGTGCATCCACATACGTACATACATCCCTCCGTACAGGCGTCTCTGCGGGTGCAACCGTTTGTCACGCTTTACTTATGTATCATCCACCAGAATCTAATTATTCAGTTTTTCTGAAACGCATTTCAAAATTATTTATTGACATCGTCGAAAAAGAAAAATTAATAATTGTTGGTGTTTTTTTGTTGCCAAATGCTTATAAACAGCAGCTATTTAATACATTCGTTTTGATTTGTCGGTCGGAATTAATTCTCCAACTCGCGTTTCTAGGACTACTTGCTTGGGTAATATTATTCTCAATCTATCTGAATACGTCTACTATGCAAAGACGACTATTTATCGGATCATTTTGCACAAATTATAAGCATACAAATAAAAAGACGTGTATACACGTTAGGAAAGACTACATTATGTGCGGACGATCTTAGTAAGAATTTCTAGAATATTTATTTTTCTTTTCTTTTATTTCATCAGAATCTGTTTTTATTTTCGTCTTTAAAATTTCTCGATCGGATTCCACTTAATCACCTCTTCGCTCTCTCATGGTACATATAGCGAATTTCACATTTTCCCGATGTGTATAGTGAAAATGATAGTAACAGATTTTATCAGCTGTTAGATAGAAAGTGAAACCTGGTTATCGGTATACGAATGCGGTTGCCCTAATAATACCTTCACACAATCTTTTAACCTGTTTATGTGCTATTTCGATGTGTACTTTCCATTAACAAAATATTATGGCAACATTAACAATACGCTAAATGTGCAATGGATAAGTTAAGACATAATTGAAAGCAGGAATAATTCACAAATATCAAATAATCTCAGTGAGCGGCACTCTAATTTTATGCCCTTATACAACAAGTACATATAAATACCACCACGACCAACTTTTTAAAACAAAACAAAGACAAGTAAATGACGAATATATAATTAACTCTAGTAATAAAAGCAAAACCATGTGGTCAATCACTAAGAACAACTCCAACCAATACATTAACAAGGAAAAGCTTCCTGATAACTTCTCTGATAGAGCAGAGGTATGCAGCTCTTTTATTCTACGCCTTTCTTTAACAGCGCACAATTTGGTAGACAGCGCTTCTATAATCAAATTAACTTTAACGAGATTCGAAAAACCATTCAATTGACAAAATCGTTTTTCTTTGATCCAGTAATTTAAAGTGAAGCTTACAGTACTGCCTGCTCCAGTGAAAATGCGATTAATACGAGAAGTGTTAAAATTTCTTTTAATCATTACATCACAGTGCTTGCTTATTTAATTTCTGTATTGAAACAACAAATTGAAAAGAAAGGCAATCCATTATACTCAAATAGCTATCGACCAATTAATATATTAACAACGTTCTCCAAAATCTATGAAATAATCGTATACTATACTACATAGACTTTTGCTGGCTAGTGATTGTTTAAGTCCGTACCAACATTGCTTTCTGCCAAACAAAAACACCGACACTCCCTTGAATTCTTGTACTGCGCTAATTTTTATTCTAGAATGAAGAACGGAGTCATTTTCTGTGGTTTTTCTTCTGTAGTCCAGAGGATTTTCATTTTACAAAAGCATGTCGTACGTCTTATTTTTGCCTTAAAATTTAATAAATCCTGTAAGAATTCCTTTAGGTCACAGAAGAATTTAACTTTCTACGATATCTAGTATTGAGTTTTGTTTATTTATAAACATATTAACTGTTTTAATGACAATGAAATAAAGCTTAAATATGATATCCCAATACCCAATAGTTATTTAATGCCTTTAAAAACATAGTGCTTGACAGCAGAAGTATGTGGTATAAAAAAAATTAATGAAAAGGGAGCAGGTGGTGGAACAAGTAAGTAAAGGAAGATGTTAACGAGACACTTAACGAAACATTCTGGAAAAAATACATAAAAACGAGAAATCTAGAAGATAAAATGAATTACATACGAAAAAGAGAATTAAGCAAAACAAGCCGTAAAACCAACGAAGAAGGAAAGCTGGGAAGAATTTGGAAAAACAATACAGACGGAATATAAAACATGTAAAAGGTAGAAAGAGAACAGACATGGAATATAGGAGATAAAAACAATAACTTTAAAACAGAACAGGAGGAAATGCAACAAATATAAAGAGACTATTACGAAATGAAATTCATTAGGGACGAGACACAAATACTACAAATACTGGAAGAGAAAGATACAAGACTCGAGATAACAGACAAAGAAATTTCACAATCTATAAGAAGGATCAAGATAGGAAAAGCAGAGGGGAGTGACAGAAAAGTCCCAGAGATGATAAAATGGGGAGGCATCATGGCGGAAAAGTGTTTGGGATACATATTCAGAAAAGCATAGGAAGAAAATAGAATACCAAGGGATTTGGAGACAAATGTAATCATTCCGCTGTTCAAGAAAGGCAATAAAAAGAAGTGTGAAAACTGCACAGCAATAAGCGTGTCATCAGTAGTCTTTAAAACATACACAAGGATAATAGAAACAAAGCTAAGAAGAGACGTAGAAAGCAAATGATAAACAAATGGGAAAAAACAATTAATAAGCAACATGGACGTGGACATAAATACTAGAAAGACAAAAGTGAAAAGAATGCGAAGAAAATATCAAATGTGGAGATAACACACAGAAGGAAATTACAGCAGTAGACTACTTGGGAACAAGGATTATCAACAATGGTAAAACAGATATAGAAAAATTGAACAGAACAAAAACAATCAACACAAACCTACTGCCAAATAAACAAAACATTACTTGGAGAGAAGGAAATATCTACAAAAATAAAAACCAGAATATATAACGCAATAGTGGTTCCAAGCCTAATATGGAAGCTAAGCATGGCCCATCACAGCAAGCCAGGAAAAAAAGTAACGGCAGCTGAAATGAAAGATTTTTAAGAAAATCGTCGACAAAACGAAAAGCGACAGATACAGAAACGAAGAAATCAGAGACAACATCAATCAAAAGTCGATCAGTCAAATAATAGAAGAAAACCTATTGAAATGGTTCGGTCACACGAAAAGGTAGCGGAAGTAAAGGGGCATGGAAAGAGAAGAGTGGGGAGGCCGATGAAGAATATGGAAGACGGAATAATCGAAATAGCACAAAAAAGAGGAAAAACAAAACAAGAACTTAAAAGAAAATTGTAGAATAGAAGAATGGAAAAATGGATTGAGGATCCAAATTCGCCAACGCTGCATTGGCATAAGACAAAAGATCAAGAAGAATAAGAACTGTTACTCGACAGATTTCTATAATAATCTAAGTGGATTGTTCGTATTTTTTTCTATTTGTGACACATTTCTGCTCATGTACATATGTATGTACTGAATTAGTTTATACGTATATATGTGTCTGTGAAATAAAGAGCTATTATTGTTATTATTTTCCCTCACGAGTGATATTTTTCATGGTTCACAATATTTCGCTTACGAACGATAAAAAAACGAGGATAATTAACAATTTTTCACGGGCAAGTGCTATTTTCCGTACCCTGCAGGGGAATTTCGAAAGAAAACATATCGAATTATCTCAAGAAGTAAGCTGGACAGGTATCAAGAATGTTAGAAGAAGTTGACATACGGGTTATACTATTCAAAAACCAGCATGAATATAATTTGGTTGTGCGGCACTTATCTCCGAATATTTCTGGATATAATCTATATATATAATCTCAGAATAGGCGACATCCTCATACTAGCCATAGAATGTAGGACACCTATATATACATATGAAAGTAAGACCTTTAAAATAAATTCCCACATTATGTTAAAAATGGAGGAGTATTTTCATTATTTTCCTATGAGCTTCACAAACAAATTAGGAATTGAAATATCGAGAAGTATTCAATACAATCTTTTTATTGTTCGGTGTATTGCCAAAAATAAAGAATATTAAATACAAAAGTGTCTTCAGAATTACGATTACTTAAAATCTCACGACTCGCGCTCAAAACTTATAGAAACGTTTAAGTAAAAGTTTTACGTTCATTGTGTGTAATATTTACATAAATATAATCTTGGTTCATTTATCAATTATTACTTATTAGTAATAAGTAATAATTGATACGTAGATATGTAATGATTTCATATCTACGACGATTTTGAAGAAAAAGAAAAACATTAGTTAAACGAACCCAACAAATCATAGCTTCCCTACTTGAACTTCATTCTAACTTACGCCGAACTGGTATTTTAAAAATTCATCAATTCAAAATTAGATAATAAGTTTATAAGAAAAAAAGGTAAAACTTTAAGCCGTTATCAAATGAAAATCAACTAATCTATCATCATCTAGTTTTATATGAAGAAAGTAATTTTAAATTGTAGTGAATGGTCATGTTGGTACGAATGAAGGACAGCATAGTCATCTTTGATTGGCTACTAACATTCAAACCGCCAGTTGTTGCATTTCTGGTCATTTTCTTGGTATTATTGTATGGAGTCGTACGGGTCGTAAGAAAAAGTGCGGAAATCGTCGGATAAGTAAAGGTAAAAATTGAACATTTCTGATTATTGATGTATAGTTGTCATATCATTTCATTTGTAAAATTTTAACCTATCTCATTTTTCTCTTTATAATTAAGTAAAATATAGAAAGACACAGAAAGTTGCTGTTCCACTTCGTGTTTAAATAAGGGTATTAAAGACAAGTTCTTACACGTCCTAGTTTGTATATCAATAAATTTTACAAGATTGTGAACGTTTTCGTGCATATACTGCTAGTTTTTGTAAACAGAAAGCTGGTATGCGTGTGTTTTCGACAATTCGCCTGTATTTCGTCCTTTTTTGTCTCTTGAAACTTGTTGAAGACAACATATAAATTAATGGTTTTATTATTAAGCTTTTGCAAAAATGGTCTTATATGTTGTAATGTTTTATATTCCTTTATTTTATGAAGTGTCAGAGCAGATATGTGTGCTACATATGTATGTATTTCAAAATACAATTTTTAATTTAAAATGTTGTCTTCATCTTTGTCTTGAAATTGAAAATGTTTGCTATGCAGAAAATAGGTTTCACAATCGTTCAGAGTACCTACGATAAAATACCTCGTTTTGTTTTACTGAATACAGATAGTGATGGTATTTTTGATCGTGGAAATGTGATAATAAATGTAATACTATCATACCACTTAATTTGTGCAGTCGCTAAAATAACAATTCTGGACTTGTTTGTTTAGTTACTTGATAACAACAATTCATATTATTTTAAAATCGCAGTATATTATTTGTGTATATACCTTATAATTCTTATTAGTTTATTTTTTGTGTAGTAGTTTTTTTTATTTAATTTCGTAAAGTTTGGGTTTACGTATGGTTGTTTTTCTTTATATCTTTTATTGTTGACCATGTAAACTCCGTTCGTCAGTGATTGGTCAGCAGGTAGTTAGAATTTGCACAGTTGGTACTTGTACACGCCATTTTATTTTTTCGGTCGCGTCTTTGAATATACATCTATTTTAAGTAAATGTAAATATCCTTTTTACAGTTTAACTTAGTATGGAGCAACAACAACCTCGTGGTAGAGGTAGGGCACGAGGCCGTGCGAGAGGGCCACCAACAAGTACGGGTGCAGTACCAAAACCTGGACCCCAACCTGCTCAGCAGCCACGGGGTGCGTGGGCTGCAGGTGCCCCGGCTGCCGGTCCATCTTCGGCTCCGCCAGCTCAGCAAGTAACTACTTCAGCATGGGGCCCAAAAGCTCAAGTGCAACAACAATATCAAATACGTGCCCCAGCACCTCAACCTCAAGTCATGCACCACGGCAGAGCACTTTTCCGCGTAGGACCTGATGGAAAAATGCTAGGTGCAGAAACTGAAATAGGAGCAGCAATTGTTGGAGCTGGTGGAGATGCTGGGTCTGTGCTTAGTGGAAGAGGAGCCATGCGTGGCCGTCGCCCTTTAACAGATCTCGCCACTTATTATCGAACTAAACCGCAAGCAGTCCAAAGTAAACAAGGTAATAAAGACGATACATATTTTTTCTATAGTTGCTTTATTTGTCTTTTCTATTATTAAATAAATATATATATTTTTTTACTTACTCCGATTATCTTACTGAAAGAGTTTTCCAAAGATTTGTCAAAATTGAACAAAGAAGGCCCCTGACAGGCAAACAAGCTATTTATCACCAGTTATATAACAAGCACTATCGTGAAATAAAAGTCAAGCAGTGGAATTTGATGTTAAATTTAATTTAAAAAGTGTACGTACATATATAAAATGCCTCACCTTTGTGGTGTAGTTAATTCTAGCAACAGGAGTAATTGTGATAGTATCAGTTTTTACAGAATACCTTCCATTTTAATCTTTAAGCACCTTTATCTGAAATAAAAATTAAAACTGTGAGGTTACCTTATGCTTTATATAAACTTTTATAAAACTTGTTTCGCACGCCGCGATTTATTGGTCAATTAATTGAACAAGTTGATCTTCGATTTTATCGTACCGTGCAAAACAGCAAAAATCGGTATGATATCTTGAACAATTTATCGTACGATTAATTGAATTGAATAGGACATGCTCTATTTTTGCCAAGATTTTCCGACGATTTTTCACTAACTTTGCTCTTGTAATACCAACCTAGTAACAGAAGAGTGCTCACCAATTTTGGTTAGTGTTTTAAAAGTAAAGCGAAGTTAAATTTCGAAAAACTAGGACGATTATGATGTAATGGATATTGTGAATTAACTAACCGAAACTGAAGTAACCTTAGTTATATCTGTGTTTGTACCAAAACTGCCAAAACGTTGGACAAATGCAGATTGCCAATTTATTTTTATATGCAGATGAAACTTTCCTGTTTAATTCCCCTGTTCAGCTATTAATGAAACTAAACGAGTATTCACGATTGTTAAAAAATTACTCAATTTATTGTAGAACGTAAAACGGCATCTACCGATTTATTGGCCAAGAACTTGTTCAATGAATTGGCCAATAAATCGCGGCGTGTAAAATTGGCTTAATGTATACTTTACTACGTACCATTATATGTCTCAAGTGGAATGATACACTTTGGTTTGTACACTAGTTTATTGTAAATTATGTCTTACTGTACTACAGTAAAACCTTCCTATAGCGACCACCTTCGGAGAATCAAAACCTGGTCGCTATTAAGGAGTGGTCGTTTAAAAGAGAACATAGGAAAATTGAAGCAACTGATATGCGTTTTACATTGTTTATTTACATATGTATTAATATATAATTTTAATTAATCCTGGTGTCAATTTATCAGAAACAAAATTAAACAATAAAATCGATTTAACATTATGTATACATATAACACAGTAACTTAATACATAGTGTAGTAAAATTCTTATTTCTTAAAATAATTGGAAATTAATGATTGCTTCATATTTTTTAGTTTATTTTTATAAAATTCAAATTCACATTTTATTAATAACTTATAACTCATTAATAAAAAAGTTTTCTAAATCTCTCAAACTTACGCAGGCTTCAGATAAGCTTGATGTATTCAACACTGGAAGAATGTCAGGTTCCTCTTCCTTAGATTCAGAGTTGGGAGTAGTTTCATTAATTTCATGTATTTCTTCAATACGGCCGATGATAGTCAATTCTGCACTTTCTGTTGGCACATCACTATCGATCAATGCAAATTGTTTCAAATCCACGTAGGAAATAGTTGTGTGGGTGGAATATTATCTTCTTCTCCAAAACCATCCCTATCTGTATTACATATATATCCGGTTTTAGTAAAGCATTTCTTTATTGTCATCGGCGACAAACTACGCCAAGCCACCGTAACCCATATCAAGGCGTTGGTTATGGTTGTTTTTATCTATTTCTTGAATAGAATAACCGCTGTCTATACATGTTAAAAGCCTCTTAATAAAGTAGCTTCTGTAGAGCATTTTAAAATTCTGGATAATGCCTTGATCCAAGGGTTGGCAATGTGAAGTAGCATTGAGTGGAAGAAAAGTAAGTTTGACCTTATCCAGTGCAATTTGGGAGTGAGATGTAGCATTATCCAGAAATAATACCACTTTTCTATGTTGCTTTTTCATCTTTGTATCAAATTTGTGGAGCCATGTAGTCATAATGTCTGCTGTCATCCATGCTTTTTTGTTGGAAACCCATTGGAGAGACAACTTATAGATGTGTACCCCCTTAAAACATCCAGGATTTTTGCTTTTGCCTATGATAAGTGGTTCCTCCTTTTCACCTTCTATACTTGTACAGAACAAAATTGTAATTCGTTGTTTTGCAGTTTTTCTTCCACGACACTTGTCATTCTTCAATGCATATGTTTTTGATGCCAACGCACGATAATAGAGACCCGTCTCGTCTGCATTAAAAACATCTTTTGGGGCATAATCCTTTAAAATAGACAACAGTTTTTCTTTCCAAGATTTCATGTTTTTGATATTAACATCGGCGGATTCGCCACATATTGTTTTGAAGGTAATATCGTACCGACGACGAAATCTTTCTAACCACCCATTTGATGCCTTGAAGTCGCCTTGCCCTAGGCATTGCACCACATCGAGGACTTTTGCTTGAATTATGGGCCTAGATATTGGCAAGTGCTGGTTTCAAACTAATTAAATACGGCTTGGTCCACAGGAAGTCTCTCGGTGTTAGGAAATTTTCTTTTTTGTTCAGCGTTGCCACCTTCTTGAAACAAATTTCTAAACTCTTCTTTATTTTGTAGCACCTCGATTACGCGTCGAACCGAAAAATTCAATGAGCAGTACGCCGCATTAGTTAACAGATAAAAGTTCAAAATAAAACTAATGTTAAAGTCAAATTTCAAGAGCTTAGGAAATAAATTTTACTCGCCTACTGTCTACCATTAAGTATGTAATATGTATCTACATACAGTTGCGGCCATAAAAGATAGGCACCCAAACAAAACATCTGTTTCGTACAACGAATATTTTTTGCTTGGAAAGACAATACTGCGAAATTGTTTTGTAACGGCTTTTATACAATTTTAAGTGCGATTTCTAAGAAATCTGGATCCGATGATGAGTGCCCGCGGTCGTTTAAGGCATAGGTCGATATAAGGGAGTATAAAAGAACAGGGATTTCGATTTGTAAATACCGGGAATTCGGAATTGGTCGTTAAACGCAGGTGGTCGCTTTGTAGGAGTGGTCACTTACAGAGGTTTTACTGAATACACATTTAAGAACTTATTGCAACATGCGTTAGGAAGAAGGTTCGTAGTTCAACTATATTACAAGAAGGGAAGACAGTGCAAGTAAACACAAATAAGAAATCGCCAATGTTACGCTGGGAACGGAAATTATTATCTAAATACCAGGTGATTCATTTATCTTGAGATTACTAAATAACTCGGAAATCATTTATTTAATCGAAAAAAAAATGTAGATAAAAATTTTATCATATGAAGGGGGAAAGTATTTTATAAGTTCCACAAGTATGTTATTGTCCATAAAAAAACAAGTAACTTTTATCTCTATCTTTTTTTTTATTTAACAACTATTTACGAATATAAACATTAATAAAGTAATTAAAACAAAGAAGAAACAATTAGGCTTCGCTTTAAAATAACTCATGTTAATTTAATAAATGTTCAAAATGTTGTCCGTTTACTTGAATGCACTTTGGTATACGATGAATAAAAGATTCGCGTATTTTCTGTAATATTTCTGAACTGATACGTCCAAAATTAGTGAATTTGGATTTAACAAAATTATCAGGCATTGCGACGGACGGAGCTCCTTCTATGGTAGGAATTAATTCGGGATTAGTGGCATTATTAAAAAAACATTTGAGAAGACAAGGCCATTAATTGATTCAATTCCACTGCATAATTCACCTTGTGTCCTAAGAACTTAGGATTTGAGCATGTCATGAAAACTGTCGTTTCAACTATTAATTTTATAAAATCTCGCGGCCTTAACCACCGTCAATTTAAAAACTTTCTTGAAGACATTAAAAGCGAATATGGTGACTTAATTTTTTACACGGTGACTTAGTCGCGGGCAAACACTGGAAAGATTTCTAAATTTTATTGATGAAATCGACGTATTTATGATTGAAAAAAATAAACAGATTCCTGAAATAAAAAATTCGAATTGGTTATGTGACAGCCTTTTTGACAGACATAACTAATCATCTTGACACGTTAAATACGCGACTACAGGGGAAAAAATCAGATGGTTACTCAACTACACTGCCATATTTTATCTTTTCAGTGCAAATTAAGGCTCTTCAAAGCTCAATTAAAATCAAGGAATTACATTCGCTTTTCTAATTACAACAAAATTTCTGAAGAGCTTAATGCAGATTTCAAGCTATTGTATATTGAGAACATTGATGATTTTGAATCGGCATATAATTTTAAAATTACGCAAAAATGCATTTGACGGAAATGTTTCCATGTAACACATAAATATAACTATACAAGTATAAATTGTAATCTCCGACTTGTTTAAAGAATCCCCAATTTTCGTCTTGGATTTTAACAAAGTAAAAATTAGTTTTTCTATTACAAATTATGAAATATAAACATCAAATCTGTGCCTATGTAGCTGAGTGAACTATAAACGTTTTGGATACTTGTTTATGAAAAATTATTTAGCTATATTGTCTTTTTAAATTAACTTTACTATTTCTTATTAATTTTATAGGCAACTACGGTCGCCCTATAAAGCTTCAAAGTAATTATTTCCAATTACTGAAGATGACAAATTGGTGTTTGTATCAAAGTAGAGTAGACTTTTCACCTGAAGAAGATCGAACACCTGTAAGAAAGAAGTTACTTAGAACAGCAATGAAAGAGATTTTACCTGTTTACGTTTTCGATGGTACGGTATTGTACGCGTCTAGACGACTAAGTCCGGACCCATTTGAAATATTTGTAGACTCCGAGGGTAATCAATTTTGTCACATAAGTAATATACTCTTTTAACTATTTATTTTATTATAGTGGAAGGAGAAAAGATCAGAATAACCATAAAAACAGTTGGTGAACTAGGAGATGGAGATTATCATTTCCTTCAATTCTTTAATATAATTATGAGAAAATGCATGTGTTTCTTGGAGCTACAGCTTGTGGGAAGAAATTTCTATGACGAGAAAGCTAAGGTTTGTGTTAATACATCAGATTATTTTATATCAACTTTTTTAAGTACAGTTTTAAACAAAAGACAATTTTTGATAATCAAATTCAACTTTTTTTAGGCAATTGTTCCTAATTGGAGAATGGAAGTATGGCCAGGATATCTAACTTCCATAAGACAACACGAAGAAAACATATTAATGTGTTGCGAAATCACAAACAAGTTTATGCGCACTGATACAGTACTTCATCTTCTTAACGAATGTCTTCAGGAGGATCATGCTCAACACAAGCGCCTATTCCATTCGAGAGTGATTGGGACTATAGTTCTTACAGATTACAATAATAGAACATACCACATTGATGATATTGACTGGGATTCTACCCCATCAAGCACGTTCAAGAAAAATGATGGTACATCTATAAGCTATTCACAGTACTTTAAAGAGGTCAGTTTTTGCAATAGTATACCATACATACCATGTTGGAAAGTACAGTTGGTTCGCTGGATTTTGGCAATCACGTGATGTATTTTCACGCGTATGAATCAAATCGGTACTTTATACTCAATTTAACTTTTAGGAAATTGTACTCCCATTTCGAATGTCAATTTAAACGTAGCTGTCTTTGTATACAGGTATTCAAATGTAAATGGATGTAAAATTCATTTTTCTAGCGAATTTTATATACCAGACATATACTCAATCTATAATTCATTTGATATTCGCAACGGGTCACGGTTGGTATGTATCTTATTATTGGTACCACGAACGAAAAAATTAAAAATTACATACTATTTTTTTTAATGGAACACTCCGCATAGTTTTCAAAATATTGGAAAATTTTATATAATTTGCGAGATAAGAGCCTTGCTAGACTATTTTTAGTTTCTATTATCCGTTTGTAGCCTAGTACAGGGATGGCGAACCTATGCCACGAAAGAAAATTTTGATGGCACGCACAAAAAATATGATTTTTCTATTAATGATAACGAAATTTTATTTTATAAATTATAAAAATGAATTAGAATTCAACAATCCATATTTTAAAAATAATTTATGATTTAAACTTATAGCACTAAATATCTACCTACTGCACATAATATTATTTTGTGGTATTATGAATAAATTATTAATAAAAAATTTTCTTTCTTTATTGAATCATAATTTATGTTAGACAATTTTAGTGTGGCACGTTAGTAATTTCATAAAGATTATTTATAAATTTGTGGCACGGACAATTAAAAAGGTTCGCCATCCCTAGCCTAGTAGATGTTGTAACTCATATTCAGAGTTATGACGTGTTATTCTCGAAGTTGGTATATCATTACTGTTGTTATTTGGACTGTTTCCATCATCTGGAGGATGTAAAACATACGACGTTTCGGCAGATCTGTCGTCTTCAGGGTAACCCTGATAAGGGTTGTAGGTTTTTAATGTGAGTTTTTAATGACAGCGGGGTTGGTTGACGTATATTACTCCTAGCCTTGTGACTAAGGACATATGGCTGCCGATAATGAGCGTAAATATACGTCAACCATCACCGCCGTCATAGATCCGTGGCAATATACGTCAACCAACCTCGCTATCATTAAAAACTCTGACAGGGCCACAGGCACAAGCACAAGTTCCAAGTTTATTAATATGAGTTTGGCAACCTACAACCCTAATCAGGGTTACCCTGAAGACAACAGAACATTTGCCGAAACGTCGGACGTTTTAAATCCTCCAGATGATGGAAACAGTCCAAATAATAACAGGAATCATATTCAGGGTGTTCTATTAAAAGAGTAAATCCTTTTTTTTTTTTTTAATAAAAATGCGTTATTTAATCTTATTGGCAGCATATTAATTAGTAGGATCATTCCACGGTGACGAGTATGACATTTGCACGTGTAAATTATCCTAAAACTCGAAAAAAATTGCTTTAAATTACTAATTGTTACATAGTCACTTGTTGATTTTAGTCCTTGAATTTACCAATCTATACTTAAAATTCAGTTTGGTGTACTAGTAGATGTCATATTATCTATTGAATCAGTGATGGGCACAATTACAAATAATGTGCTCTTTGTGCAAATATATTAATTATTAAATTAAAAAAAAAATGTATATATTTACACAAATAAATTTTTGAAAATGGGACGGGCATGACCTGTTACTGTGACAAGTGTATTTGACATGTAAAAGGATTCAAGAGAGGAGTAAATTGTTATCGCATAATATTTTGGGTTGCGGTATTTAAAAAAATGGCTTTAAATATGTGAAGTTTGTGCCAAATTTGTACCTTATATTAAAAGTGGAAATTAAGTTTAGGCCTAACAAAATAAGTGAAAAACCTCCTACAATGAAATTTTCTGTTTACATGAGTTAAGGTGCTTTATTAACTCTGGAAAGTTAACACATATGCTTTTAAATGCTTTTTTTTAATTTTCGACGATGTATTCCTTAATACCGTAGAATGGTCCAGCAGTAAAAACACTGGTAGTTTGCCAATTTAACCGATTTCGTAGGATCAATAATATCGAATATAGCAATAGTGTCTCGTTAATTTAGCCTTTTAGTAGCCAACCAGATAACGTGACTAGTGCATGAAAGTGCCTCAAGCAGCAATAATTGAGTACCGCGCGGTCATTACATTTTTAACAAAAGAAGGACATATGCCTAATTATCATTAAACAACGTTTAGACGGCGTTTATGGTGATTTATCTCCTTCATATTCCAGTGTAGAAAAGTGGGCAACATGTTTCCGTTTGGAGCAAAAATCCCTAGATGATGATGAGCGCTCCGGTCGACAAATTGAACGGATAACGCCTCAAAATATTTCAATTATCGAAGAAATGGTATTAGCAAATCGCCGTTTGATAGGGAAGGAAATAGTACTGGTGTCTAGTATTTCTGAACAAGTATTCGCCGAATTCTCCATAACCATTTGGGTATGAATAAGATTAGTGGAAGATGGGTACCGCATCTTCTTTCTGCTCTCCAATATGAGCGTCGGGTCGAAGACATGTATGGAGACGACTCGAAACAATGGTTCTATATTATGATTAAAGCGAGACACACGGTTGCACCTGCTGTGTTTACTATGTACATACAAGGAATCGAGTGGACGTTCGGTTGATCGGTTATACGCACACCGATCAACCGATAATAACCGAACGTCCACTCGATTCCTTGTATGCGCAGCGGGTGCAACCGTTTGTCATGCTTTAATTATGATCCTCTATCCAAGGGGACGTCGTTTTAAGGGCGATAGTAAGTTGCAAGCAGCTATAGTACATTTTGAGGGAAAAACTTTAAATTATTTTTACAAGGATATAGAATTATTAGTTGATCGTTGTAATAAATGTATTGAAGGCAGGCGGGATTATATTGAAAAATAAAAATTGTTATATTTTACCAAGTTTATTTTTTCTATATCAGGCCGAGAATTTATGGCGCCTACCTCGTATATACATATATCTTTGCTGTACACCATATACGTTCAATATGTAATATATTATTTAGTATATGTACTACAATTGTTTGTGGTTTACTTTTTTTCTCCATTCTATGCAAATAAATTCTGATTCCCATTTAATAAGAATTGTCCTGGGTAAGCAGTTATGAAAATATTTTTGCAATAAGAATAGTGTGTTTTGCAATATTTGTAAAAAAACGATTGCTTGTACTGAAAGCAGTTATACTGTGCCTATCTAGTTCCGCTGCAAAACCCAACCAAGTTATCAAGCACTCAAAAATTAATGATTTATCTCTTTATCTAATGCAATGCTTATAAACCGTATTTCGACACTTAAAATGAAAAATGTACATCATAAACATTATCCCTTTACAGGAGGTTGATAGATGGTCATTTGACATGATCATCTTTACTTGTATCAGAAAACGACACGTGACTGCCAAGATCGAACGAACCTAGTGTAGAGAGTTTTATATTAGTCACTAAAATTGAGACTTTATTATTATATAGTTATTGTTGGTACTTACTTTTTTTTTTTACTTTGTTCCGCTCTGCTATGCACAATATAGTGCCACTTCGAGCATCACAATTATTCGAATGTATACAATATCAAACAAAAGTTATGCCCGTAAAATTCAAATTAATTTTCACCTACAAAATACGATTTCTTATCATTCCACAGATGAAGTAGTTGTCATTTTTTTAAAATCCGGTTGCTTATTGATTATTTACAAATATGAAATGTTTTTTACAACTAAAAAGATCGTACCGTTTTTTATTGGTATTTCCAGAGCTCCTTCTGACACGAAACGAAATCTTTAAAGGTGAATATATGTTCAGTTTGCCAAATTGGTGTTTATTTCATAAAAAGTGAACTGGTGACTAAACCCGGGGAATTTTTATTTCATTATAAATGTTTTATTGCTTTCAAGTTTGTAGAATAATAAAGAGATGGTTGTTGCATACGTATATCTTGTTTCAGCGGTACTCTGTGAATGTTACCGATAAACAACAGCCGATGTTAGTATCAAGGACAAAACCCCGCGAAATTCGTGCTGGCATGCCGGAAATTGTATACTTAGTGCCAGAGTTGTGCCGCCTTACAGGATTAACAGCTGCTCAACGCGCTAATTTCCAACTCATGAGAGCTTTGTCTGAACATACTCGAGTGGGACCAACTGCTAGAATTGATAAGTTAAGGAAATTCAGTCAGCGTTTAAGAAATAATGAGAAAATAATGACTGAATTACGAGCTTGGGATATGCAGTTGGCCCAAGATCTCGTTCAATTTGATGGTCGCATTTTACCATATGAAAATATCGTTTACAATGGTGGTGGTATGTACAGCGCTGGCGACCAAGTTAATTGGACTAGGGACGTAAGAAGTAAGAAGCAATTTGTCGAGAGTTCACTCGAAGGCTGGGCAATCATCACTCCGCAAAGGCTAAAGACGGCTGCTGAAAAATTCGCCCAAAACTTAAATAAGTGCGCTCAAGGCATGAATTGGTCAATTCCTAGACCGAAAATCTTTGATTTAAGGGATGATCGCCCAGGTCCATATTTGGAAATGCTAGATAACGTCATCGGCAAGTACAATCCCTCCCTTATATTGTGTGTCGTTTCCAATAATAAAGCAGACAGATATTCGGCTATCAAGAAGAAGTGCTGTGTGGATAAGGCTGTTCCTACTCAAGTAGTAGTCGGGAAAAGCTTGGAATCCAGAGATTCCATGTCTATAGCAACTAAAGTTGCAATACAAATGAATTGTAAATTAGGCGGTGCTCCATGGACACTGCAAATTCCAATTAGTAACATTATGATTGTGGGTTTTGATGTCTGTCACGATCCACATGATAAATCCAAAAGTTACGGCGCTCTCGTAGCATCTCTTGATAAGCAATTAACCAGATACTACAGCACTACGTCTGCACATTCTACAGGCGAAGAAATATCTAATCATTTCGCTTTAAATATGGTAAAAGCATGCAAAGTATATCAGCAACAGTGGTCACGCTTGCCTGAAAAGATATTAGTCTACAGAGATGGCGTTGGTGATGGTCAAATACCATATATAAAAGAACACGAAGTGGAAAATATGAAGAATGCTCTAAAGAAAGAATTCTACGGCGATAATCTTCGACTCTGTTTTATTATCGTGTCGAAACGTATTAACACCCGGTTCTTCAAAGGTGACCAAAATCCCGATCCGGGTACCATTGTAGACTCCTGTGTGACACTTCCTGAAAGGTAAGTTGAAGTAAATTAATGTTTTAGCAAAATCGGTTTTAAATGCAGCATAGTAATTTAAACCGATTGATTAAAATTGCTGTAACTTGCTTCTCGTTGAGATCGAAGTATTAACATAGCGCTAAACGTTGCCAGCTTTCCAGTAGAAAGGATATTTGAGATATATACTTCATTTCTTTTAAGAATGCAGTAGGTGGCGTTTTAGGCGCTGAGCAATTTACACAGGCAAGATTTTGAATGTTTGTTATGACAATGATGACAATTTATGATCGATCAGATGTTCGAAATTATATTGAGCGAGGTTATCTTATGATCAGTGTTAGTGAAAAATATGTTTTGTACCCCCACTTACTCACGTGACTCTAGACTATATGATGACAGAGGGGACTGCTGCGCCGAGCTCGGAACGCGTGGCGTTATATCTAATCTGATTAGATTAGTATTACTATCGTTAAGTGTTGCTTACAAATAATTTAGATTGGGTGTATTTATTGTTTTTTACTTTTCAAAACGTTTTCAGTTTCATTTATTGCATATTTTCAAATAATATTTAGTGTAGTTCTAGCTATTTTTTTGTTCATTGTATGTTTATCGATACTTTGATAAGCTCAATTAAAAAAATATTCTTAAAATCACCCCAAAGAGTAGCCACATATAAAGAACTGTGTCCACATCTTCATTTACCTCCTACACCTACCATCACACGATGATGTACATACATGGTTAGAAGCGGCTTCATTCATTCATAAAAAACGATGCTCGCAGTATTGTCGAGTGTAAACAAATTCTCGAAAATCCGAAATTATATCGATAACTACAATATGTCGAAAAATATTTCCTTCATTTGCCATCGACAATAAAATATTTTGAAAACGAAAATTTATCTTTAAGTGATGTTATCCCTAAATTAGAATCCTATATTCAAACGTTGTTAAATATTCCCCGTGAGATTAGCACTGAGTTAAAACAAAAAATAGTAACATTTCAAAAAAACTCTGATATCGATAAATTGAAAGAATTTGTTAAAAATACCGGTGAAAATGAAATTAAACAATATTTTCATCCTCCGCTAGGTAGTGCAGATGTTGAAAGAACGTTTTCACACTTTAGAGATTTTTTTCTCATCAAAACAATGTCGTTTTACAAAAGAGAATATCGAGAAATTAATGATTATTTATGCAAATAATTCATTAAATACATGAACGCGTTCTTGCCGGATGTTGAATCTAAGCAGCATATCAAACTCTAATGCGCCCCACTATTTCATTGAACGCGGAATGGGCGCAAGATTAAAAAGTGGTGGGGCTACTTTTGTGACGTAGCACATATTTTTCACTAACTCTGCTTATGATGCTATCGCATATGTATACAAAAATGTTATGACATGAAATTATGTAAATTTAGAATTCAATACAAATAAACATCATATGTTCGATATACATATTGCTATGTTATGTTGTATTTACGACGACAACAACTTCTCTCGGTTGTCACTGCGGTACTGACCAAATGTCAGGCTGGCCACTCGTTGGCAACCAAATATCCCTCTTGCGGGGATAATGGGAAATTTCTTCGTTACCATCCCCCCTCAGCCAACCGTCCTTGAGGCGAGGACGGTAGAATTTAATTATAAGTCCAGATAATGACGAGTGTGGGGTATCATGAACAAATCTGCTCGTTTATTAATTTTCTATTCACTTATTTCTTCCAAATTAATGTAAAAATCGTCTGAAATAAGCAACAACATAAATTGCAAAGCACAACAGATAAGATTTCGTCAATTAAATCCTTATCTGAAAGGTTTCTATAAATTAGCAGTGGATTTCCTATTTTAAAGCTTGTTGGTGTCAGTTCGTACCACAGAATCATCAACAAACAACCTCCTGGTTAAGTCACTGCATTCGTTCTCGTATACTAATATCATTTTTATTGAAAGTCATCGAAAAGTTAGTTTCTATTTGGGTAAATTATCAAAATTGGCTGTGAAAGAAAACAATCGCCGGTCTTTCGCGATTTAAAATAAAAGAAAGAGGAACGACGCCCTACATTTTCATCAATCTTTATTCGGCCTTGGTTGAATCAAAGTTTGTCGTGAATCCGATCCAAAGATAAGTGTTCGTTGTGTATTCAAAGTCATTACCAGAGCAGGCAGTTCCTGTGGTGGGTATATAAACAGAGTGTTTATATACATTGGCGTCGTTCGAAAGTTTAAAGGTTAGTTCATTTATAAAATCTTAAAATTCGTTAATTTGATTTTACTAAACAAATTCATTCAAAATTGCCGCAAGGGTATCTAGGGATACCCCCGAACCTACAAAAATCATTTATTAGAGTTAAATTAGAAAATTTAACAAAATTAGAGTAAAACCCCTGAGAAAGATATTTCAATATATATTACTTTAAATTTGTAAATAATCCAGGAATCAAATTAACAAAATTGCAAAAAATATTACAAATATGACATCTATTCTCGTTATAGTTAATGGCTTCACTTTTATTTTAAAATTTGTTGGTAATATTACATTACCACAATCACTTTCGATAAGTATGAAGGAATAATAATTCAATCTGACTAAATAATACAATGTTTAATTTTACTTCTTTAATTAAACTAATTTTATTAAATAACATAACAAATAATAATAAAACAATGCAAAATAAATAAAAAATGAAGATAAGATTTCAAAATTCACATTCCGAAGAACTGAAAGTGAGCTCTTCATCTGATGAACCTGTATTCACAGCAAATGTTAACTGCACATCTTCAATGATATTATCCAAGCGATACATGTCATCTTCCTCTTTAATAACGTGCTGAATACATCTTCCCCATTCTTCTCCAGTAATTTTCGTTAAGCCTCTATGAAATAAGGATTCTACATTGTCCGATTTCAATGTTTTTTATTATGAGCGGCAACATAGCCTTTTACTTGTGCCCAAATTTAATTTGCAATGAAGTGCAGAGGGGTGTAAGGGGGTAATCTCAACACTTTCCTACCTGTTGCTTCTACTATATTGTCTACTTTATAACCAATCGGATAGTTTATTAAATATTGTTTTGTTTTATCCAATAATTGAATTCTTAGTAATGTGTCATTCACATTAAAATTTTTGTTATTTAACCACTCGATAATGTCAGATTTTTTCCATCATGTATTTGGTGTTCTTTCAGACCATTTCGAATGGTATGGTGCGTTATCCAACACAATGACACTATTTTGTTCTAAAGACGGTAGAATATTCGTTATCCAATTTTCAAAAATATCAACATTCATGTCTTCATGATAGTCACAAGTTCGTTTTGATTGAAACACCAACAAACCATTCTCAACAAACTCAGTATCACTGCCAATATGGGTGATTATTAACCTTTTTCCTTTCCTGGAAGGATCTTTCAGACCTGCGGACAGCCCTTCAACAAAAGCTTGACGTGCAGTTACAACAGTTTTGTCTTTCCATGTTTTTGCTCTTGTATGTCCAGCATTTACCCAAGTTTCATCCAAGTAGTATATTTTACAACCTTCCTGACGATACTGTTTTATTTTACTTAAATATTCTCGCTTCCACAAAATAATTTCTGGCTTTTCGATCAACATGTGGTTCCTTGTTCTCTTTTCCCACACAAAACCTAGTTTTTTTCAGAATTCTCCAAACTGTGCTACGACTAATATTGGGCAATGTTTCATCATCTTTTATAGCCTATTTTAAAGAAAAAATATTTAAGCAACACTAACCTCAGTCATTTTATTCAGAGTTGGTAATTCATTTTCTTCAAGAAAAAGCTATGAACACTCCTACGAATTGCTTTTTTGTCATAGTCATCTAATTTGTCTACAAATTGTTGTCGAACTCTCTTGTGAGATGGAGATTTTAAAATACCACTTGACTACTTTTCAGAAACGATTTGCCAAAGTATTCTTTTTGACAGCCCAACTTCTGATGACATTAATTTTATACTTCGCGTTTTAGAGTTTGTTTTCATATGTTTTATAAACACATTATATGCTATCAGCCTTTGACTACTGCGAACATGTTTTCCTTGGGTATTTGTGGTTACAGAAGGACCGGGTTGTGGCTCTTCAGAGAAAGATCCACGAAGAACATACGTCTCATCCATAATTACCTACAATTTTACGTCAATTTTGCAAAGTAATATATTGAATATTATACATTACCTTTTAAATGAAAAATATCCAATAAAGCCTTAAAAAAGACTATTATTAATGTATAATAAGATTAAATTAAAGAAAACAAATATCCACAGCAAAATACACAGAGAACTAACGTTAAAAGCGAGTTTTGAAATATTTGACAATTGACAATAAATCGCAAATAAACCGCTAGCTGACGCATGCGTGTATATACATAAAATTGTAGCTGTGTACATTGCTGCTAGTTTTAAACCAATCAAAATTCAAGTTTCATATGCCCTTCTATCTCCACAATGCATTCTTAAAAGAAATGAAGTATAGTAGTTTGGTGTTACGTGTTATTGACAGTAGAAATTATTATAAATAAAAATCTACCGTATGGGTTATTGTTATTTATGAGTAGAGTAACCAAAACTTGCGGATTCGCATAGGCGCCGGTATTACGGGTTAATATAAGAATACGAAAAATTCATAAATAAACTTACTTGCTAATTATTCAACAAATTAGAGGCATCAGGATGTGAACTACTGTAAACTTGCATCATTGCATATGTTTCCACAGTTACTTCTTTAAACGTTGTGCGTCAACAAGAAAAAATATTCTTATACATAGAAAACGATCTCTCCACATCTAAGGAAGTTACATTTGCATGTAGAAACTGTTTTTCAAAATCACTTAAAAGCTCACTATTCTTACACTTATTATAAACGCCCTCTAAAGTATTAAAATCGGGATTTTTCCTTAAAACATCTGCCAACTTTTGACTAGCGCATAATCCTGGCGTATCATTTAATGTGTGTAATTTATTTTTTACACTCTCCACTATGTCTAATGATTCCTGCAATGACAATTCACTACATTGTAGTTTTCTGATGGCATCTAGTAATACTGTATAATTGGTACATATTGTTGTTAAACCTTCTAAAAGTTGAGGAATTTGAAATTCTCTTTGACTTTCTCTAATTGCTTTGGATTCATTCCGATTAAATCGCATTATAACTGATTGAATTTGTTGAAAATGGATCAAATAGTAAGAAGCTGCTGTTAGCCAAGTACCCCATCGCGTCAAAATTGGTTCAGAAGGCTCTGGAATACCTGGACAAAATTTACGAAATTCTTTTAAACGTTTAGGAGATTTACGAAACACTGCTTTAGTACTTCCAATCATCCGATCAACGTTTCCGTAATGTTGTCGAACAACTTCACCAACTAAATGCAAAGCATGCAGCATGCAGGTTATATGTATTAAGTTAGGAAATATATGTTTTAAGGATCGCCCAACACTTAACATCGTTGCTGCACTATCTGTCACAATCATCACAACTTGATCTTGGGCAATTTTAAATTTGTTCAAAGCGTTCATTATCACTTTTTGAATATTTTCCGCGGTACATTGTTGAACACGTTTGCAAGCTAACAAATATCGAGATGCTGTGTTCTCGTTAGATAAAACGCGAGCTATTACATTCACAATACTGTTTTTCTTTATATCGGTCGTCTCATCCACGGTAATCCATATTTTTTTGGAACACAAATCACGTTTACACACATTTTCTAGCATCTCTTTCATTCGCGGCAAATGATTTTGTAATTGTGTTTGTGAAGGGTAATGGGTACTTTGGAACGTATTGTTGCCAAAACGTTTTAAAACCTGCTTTTCTCACCAACGACAACGGAAGATTACAAGAGGTAAACATAATTGATAAATGTATGAGGAATAGTGTATAAGGTATTTCAGTTCTTGCATTTCTCATATGGTTAATACCATTGACATGCCTCTGGCAATCAGTTCTGTCCAATGCAGCCAAACGAACATTGCATATTAAGCAAAAAACTGCACTACCGTCATATTTTAAATGGGGAAAAAGTGACACATACTTATGTACATTAGTAGCAAATCTATTACGAGGCATTGTTTCCTTAGGTATGTAAATATTAGTTCTATATGGAACGATACACTATTTATGTACTTGGTACAATACTACAACACACAAAAAACACTAGCTATATTTTCAAAAGCGACACGTAAGTACATAACCTTGACCGTTCGACTAATCTCTGCAACAGCTCAACCGGTACTAAAACGAAATCTCTCAACGCGGTTTAACATGATTTATATTCAAGGTCGACACTACATGCCTGCTTCTCTACCGGTTTAGTTTATTTATGAATTTTTCGTATTCTTATATTAACCCGTAATACCGACGCCTATGCGAGTCCGCAAGTTTAGGTTACTCTATTTATAAGTAAAGCGAGGTAATATCTCTGCGCGGCATAGGCATGCACAAATTTTGAAATTTACGGTTAAATCAACCATGGCGCGGCTGATCTCGGGTTAATAATTACTCCTCTTGTAGTAACCACTAGCGATTGAAACTAGACGATAAAATAAGCTAAATGTTAAGAAAAACGAACTTCTTACTGTACAGTTTAGAATCTCCAATATAAAATTTTAGGATACCGATTGATTTGAGGAGTATCAATTCAAGAGTTTCTTCTAACAATATCTGCACAATGCAAAATATGCTCAATCATAAAATACTTTTTAAAATACTAATTTTAATACTAATGGGGACAATATGCAATCTAATTTAATACCTTTTGTTATTCCTGAGATCAAAATGTAATTTGAAATCTTTACGTGTAGTAATTAAATTTCAAATATCGTAATTCCGACTTCTTTATTCAATTCTTGAAATTTTATAATTTTATTTTTAGGTACGACTTCTTCATTGTCAGTCAATGCGTTAGACAAGGAACTGTTGCTCCGACAAGCTACAATGTAATTGAGGATAACCTGGGTTTATCTACAGACCATCTCCAAAGACTAACTTACAAGTTAACACATATGTATTTTAACTGGTCAGGAACAGTCCGTGTTCCAGCACCGTGCCAATACGCGCACAAATTGGCCTTTTTGGTGTCGCAAAGTTTGCACAGGACACCTAATCCGCAATTAGATACACTTCTCTATTACCTGTAAAATAATACAGAGGCAGTCTATATTTATAAGTAAGGTATACCACAATAATATCAACTTCAAAGCGTTGTATACATTGTGTATATTTTATATAGATATTGCTCTTAAGAAATTGCAACGATTTGTTGCTAATTTCTAATAAGTTAGAAATAAGAATTGTTTATTCTATTTTCGTAGCATTTAAAAGATGTGTCTAAAATTAATTTTGTTTTCGGGTATAATTTTCGCTAAATTTATAGTTTGGGTATCAGTATTTAAAATTCCTAACTCAGGGAGCGGTAGTGATTAGTGTTAAACGTGATATTAATAATATACGATACATATGCGTAAATGCAGCGAAACTTCTTGATTTTCTCTACGACTCAAACTTACTCGTACGATCTTTGAGAAAAATATTTGCAGAAAATCTTTGAAGTTTGCCGTCCGATACAACTGCGTGTCTTTTTGTTTAAACGACTTAGTTATATTGCAAAGTAATAATAATATAAACCATAGTTCCTAACATTTGAATATATTTCGAACTGGATAATGGATTGCACGAATATTTCATATTTCATAATTACACACTATCGATCTCAAAATTTTTAAATATAAATATACATATCTTCAAAATTTGAAGCATTTCATAGTTTTCAACCCTATCATAGCATTCTGTTTAATTATCTATTTTCATATTGTAAAACATCACGTAATGCTAGTACAACATCACCGTTTGTGTTCTACAGAAGTTTCACTGTATAACAGGTACGTTGTTTATTTAGTGTTGTATGTCAATTTCACAAGTGTCTTCTTACTGACCATGGTCACACTAAAAAAACGTATCTATTACGTAGATGTTCGTAATAATCATAGATCTGGATAGTTTTAGATGCATCTTAAAATGGAAAAGCATTGCCTTTACTAGTTTTTATTAGGCGGTGTATATTACGATTACCGCTGACTAACTACGTCGAGTTTGTTTGTAAATGATTTTTCTTAATTTTTAAAGAACTATGTTGAGCAGAATTACAAGTTAGGTCTTAAATGTGGACTGCTTGTGTTACCTATGTGATCATATGGTTGAAATTTAGTGCAGAACATTTTTTATTTTTTGATATAAAAATAAATTGCACGTTTTAGGCTTGAACATAGAAAAACACATGTCTACAAGTATGGAAGACTGACCTTACAGTTGCACAAATAATTTTTTAAGTATAGTCGACGGTCATCGTACAATCCGCCTAAGTTGGATCTATTGAACAAGCTATTCATAAGTTTATCTTAGTATCTATTACCTTCGTTTTTGTTTTAGATGTTGCTGGTTTTCGTTCCACACTTCATTACTTTTTTTCTTTCTTATTTTATTGCTTGAACGTTTATCACGTTTCAGCGTTTTTTTCTTTTATTTCAAAATAATCTTTGTAATTTGGTAATGTTATTACGAGAGGAAACAGTTCAGTTTTTTTATATTACAACATGCTATTGTATTTTTTAAGAATAGAGACGTTATAATTTTTAATACATTTGAATAAAAGTTTTTTTTTAATTTTCATTGTTTCTGTTTTCAATATTTTTAAGCGATAGTATGCATCAAAATATTTTAACTAAGTGAGCAGTACCGACACCAAATATGTCCCAAGATCTTCCTTTCAGATAACTTCAGTATGGGGCGTAAGATACACGTGACACATTGACGAAATCCAAATTTAGCTACATACGTAAAGTTTGTGCGTTATACGATGGCGAACGCTTCAGATGCGCTCAATCTTAATCTTACCAGTGGCGTAGTAAGGAATTATGTTTACATAATACATACCTTCCTACTGTATTTCGAAGAATGTAACATTATTTATGCATCTATTTTTCTATTATTTGTATTGACCTGAAGGGTTTTTGTACCTGCATCTTAAGTATGTTATTTACATATTGTATTAATGTTATTTACATATTGTATTAATGTTATTTACATATTGTATTAATGTTATTTACATATTGTATTAATGTTATTTACATATTGTATTAATGTTATTTACATATTGTATTAATGTTATTTACATATTGTATTAATGTTATTTACATATTGTATTAATGTTATTTACATATTGTATTAATGTTATTTACATATTGTATTAATGTTATTTACATATTGTATTAATGTTATTTACATATTGTATTAATGTTATTTACTCAATGCAAATGAGGGTTTAAAGGAACATTAAATTGCTATTAGCAGAAAATTTTAGTGTTCTATCATCGCCATTTTGGGGAAAACATGCACTCAGTTACTCAACTCGTGAAATTGTGTATAATGTTTGCAATTATTTCAAAACAAAGTGATAAAAGTTTGACGGAAATAAACATTGTGCTTAGGGCTACAGGTGTATCAATAAGTAACGCTGGCCACGAGCGGTACCGCACATCGGCGTAGAATCAGTTCGGACCGAGAGGAACGGTAGTATTACTTCGTCTGCGGAGTAGTACGGACATTTGCGCAATTGTTTATCTGTCCTAGAAAAATTATCATTTCGTCAGCAAAACGACCGCGGTCGGACAAACTTCGAAAATTTATTGCAGAAATTCCAGACTTAATATATGAAGGTGCTAAAATTAAATGTGTAATCTGTAAAATCCGATTAATGTGTTGGTCCAGACAACATTGTCTACGACACGTAAATAGTGAAAAGCATGTCTCAAAAAGAAATTGCGCACGAGACAATGAAAAATTTATATTTAATTTATCTATTGCATGTAATATACTGTTTAATTTACTAGACAAGGAACCATTTATCTGCTTTTGGAATAACTATTCGGAGTGCAAATTACCAAGTCGAACATCGTTACGAAGAATTGTGCCATCTGCGCGCGAACATATTGAACAAAAAACAAAATCGGAGTTGAAAGATCAAAAATTGTGGTTATGTGTCGACGAAACAACAGATCGGAAGAAACATTCTGTTCTTAATGTAATGGCACGCAAATTGGAACCTCATCAATCGGCACCTTCAATTCTATTAGTCTCCAAACGAATACAACAGTGTACTGCCGAAGTAATTTCAAAGTTAGTGTTAAATACATTGGACAAGTTTGAACTTTCAACAAACCAACTCTTGATGTTAGTGAGTGATGGTGCTGCAAACATGCTTTCTGTAGGCCGGTCTCTTGAAAAGCATTCTGCTAATTTGTTACACATTACGTGTAAAATTCATGCTCTCAATCTTGTGGCGGATAGTATCAGAAAATGTTATCCTGAGGTAGACGCTTTAATAGCGCATACCAAAGCAGTATTTGTCAAATCACGGAAACGTATTCGCGAATTTTACAGACTGTGCCCCCGTATACCAGAGCCACCAGAACCTATTCTAACTCGTTGGGGAACATGGTTACAGGCCGCGTTTTATCATCATAAATATTTTGACAATATTAAGAACGTGGTTTTACAATTCGATACAAAGGAAGCTGCCGCTATCCAGAAAAGCCAGTCGAAATTTCAAGATAGGTTAAAATGGATTTAAAAATCATTCACGACAATTACTTCGGGCTAGCAGATGCAATAGAAAAATTACAAAATCCTGCAGTGCCGTTAGAAGAATCTCTACAAATAGTGCAACATGTTCACGCACAGTTATGCGCGATTGAAGACGCAAAAAATGTTTCCGTTCTAGAAAAATTTGAAAGTGTTTTTGAGAAAAATTCTGATTTTGGCACATTAAGACACATTTGTGAAGGTGCGTCAACAGAATCGTTGTTATTTGAAAGATTATTTTACTTACGCAAATATTACGTCACTAGATGTAGAACGTTCGTTCTCTGCATATAAACGCATTTTTTCCTCATGCCGTACTAGTTTTGCCGAAACAACAGTTGAAACATATCTAATGTTGCAGATATTTAACAGACATTATTCACTTTGTGATTTCGCGGAAGACTCTTAAAATGGTAAGTGTTTGAGCACGTGTTATTTAATTTTCATTTAAAAGATGAGCGAAATTATTTGGGGCAGCAAACATCTCTATTAGCAGAATAACTCTAGTGGAACGCGAGGCCTGGTCGACTCTACGCTACTGCGCGGTACCGCTCGTGGCCAGCTTTATCAATAAGGACCATTGAAAGGATTGTGAAAGAAGGAAATAATCTACGACATGAAAATGACACGTCTCCGCAAGTGCCCAATTACTGAGTTTCAAGATTATGAAAAAGTCGATTTTCGAAACATAATTTACAATTTTCATAAAGCTGAAGGATGTCGAATTACACTTCGGGCTTTACCTGCAGATTTACAATGGACCGGACAGTTAACTTCGCTAAGGATAATTGTCAAAGACAGGATTCAGGTTTCGAAAAACAAGAAACAATCGCAAATTGCTAATCGAAAAAAGTGATATTCGAGCATGTCGAATCGATTATCTACAAATAATAACATACTTTCGAGAACAAAACCGTCCTGTAATTTTTCTCGATGAAACGTATATCCGTAGTGGGCACACTATTTCCAAAAGCTGGAATGACGACACTAATAATGGTCTGTTCACAAATATCTTTAAAGGGGACAGACTAATTATTATTCATGCAGATGGAGAGCAAGGTTTTTTGCCAGAATGTCTCCAAATCTTTAAGTCTGGCACTGCATTGGGCGATTATCATTCAGAAATGTACGGAACAAATTTTGAAAAATGGATGCGAGAAAAATTAATTCCAAATCTACCTCAATCTGTTGTGGTGGTAGACAATGCGCCGTACCATAAAGTTCAAATTAGTCGTCTACCCAATAGTACTTCTCGAAAGGTGGAAATGATATGGCTGACAGAAAAAAATATACCATTTACACCCACAAAGCTTAAGCTACAGCTTTACGAAATCATAAAAGTTCACAAAAAAAAAAACATGTGCAGTACAAATTTGATCAGGTTTTTCAAGAAAACGGCCACTATTTTAGGGCTTCCGCCATATTATCCGGATTTAAATCCTATTGAATTAATATGGGCAACAGTAAAACAAAAAGTGGGAAAACGGAATACTACATTTAAACGATACATGGAAATTAGCCGAAGAAGAATTTAATGCAGTCACGGCTGAAGACTGACAAAAAAGGTGCAAACACGTAATAAATATTGAAAAAAAGTATATGGAAAGTGAATATATAATTGACGTCAGAACCGAACAATTAATTTAAATGAGGATTCTAGTGAAGACAACTTCCATTTTAGTGACGATGAGGATGATGAAGATTTGTAAAATGATTTTTTGTTACGTAGATTGTTAATACACTTTATTTTATAGTCGTTTTTTATTATGCTAAAATAATTTAAAATTTTCCCGAACGATGTCCGACAGTACCCTCGGACAGCGCCGGAGCTCGCCATCCTACAACGCGAGACCTGTATCTAGTTATACAAATTTGGTGGATGAAACTTGCGACAGTCGTATCTAGTGTATGAAATGAAGAGGCTCGTTGTGGCTTTTTACGTTGATTTTTAGCTTTCTTCGTTTATATTACAATATTAGCAAAGCGACAAGTAAGAAATTGATTGACAGTAATTGTAGAATTTTCGGCTTTTTTCTTTGAAAACGATTTCACGGTAAGATAAAGGAATTTTCGAAGAAAGTAAGAAAAATAACTATGAATTTATGTCAGATGTGACTATTTCTTTCTGGCATGCAGCCGAGTTGCGCGGAAATTCTGCCGAATCTGTATAAAACAAGAAAGATTCTTATCTTTTATATTGCACGGTAGTAATTAAATTTACACACATATTTGTGTGACCACCGAGATTAAACTTACCGGCTTATTCAGGGAATTTCCTTATTATTCCGGTAAATTATTTTCGAACTTACGAATAATCTTTTTGAGCGCACCACGATGTCTTGAAAGGGACAATAATAAAACAGTAATTTACTGAGGAATTGTATATTGGCAGTATAAGGTTTGATAAGTATAAAGGCAAAAATTCCTATAAATATTCTAAATGTTGTCTACACTTAAGACATTACATCTCAGTTTTCCAGTCTAAAATTTTCATAAAATCGGCATCTGCTTTTTCAGTCAATTTAAAACATTCAATGTGAGCCTATAATGTTATAAAAACCAATTTTTCAAAATCTCATTGCAGATTATTTTGATATTACCTTTTGTTTCTTCAAATTATCAATTAATAGCATTTGTTTTTTAAAGCCATTTAATAACTCCATTTTGTGTTTCTCGATTTTCTTTATGATGTTGGTCATTTCATTTAATTGTTTTCTATGTGATTCCCTTATATCCTAAAAAATACATTGTACTTCAACCTTTAAAATTAAAATGTGCAAAACAAAATATTGGTAAAATGCTTTAGTAAATGTGCATATTGAGCTCTTGTTGCAATAAACACCTTTTCTTCTTGCTTAGCGTTCTTCAAGCATGCCTTTTGCTTTTCAGACTCTTCCATAAGCTTTTTTATTTTATTCTCCATGTTCGATATATTTAGAATTTCGTTTTTTAGATCTTTTTGCAATTGCTCATTCTCTTTCTTTAATGATGCGTTCTCGCCATCTTTTGATTGTAATTTTGATGATAACGAGGATAACTATAATATAAAATTGTAGAAGAGACATTAGAACAACTCAATATTTATTAATTAAGTACTTGACTCTCTAATTTGGTAATTTGCGCTTTATGCCCTGTAGACATTTGAAACCACTTTTCCTTTTCCTCTTCCGCTTTTTGAGCTTCACGTTGTACCTTTTTTAATTCGTCAGACTATAATGTAAGCGGACAGCATTACAAAAATTACTAAAATATCTGAATTTACCTTTGCCTTATATTCAAACTGAAGCCTCTCGTAGTCGTTTTGCATCTTTTTGATTTTTGCTCTAAAGAAATGATTCATTCCTTTGGCACCCATTTCATTTACGCTTTCGGGAATGTTGTCATCATTTATTATCGGCTCAGAGAAACCTTTCTGATTAGAGTAAATTTTAGAATCCGAAATTTCGGTTGCGAGCTTCTTACTTTGCTTTGAACCAAAATTGAATTTTAGCGGAAGAGGCATTTCCCTACATATATTGTCCTGTATGAAAACATTCTTAATTATGTGGCCACCATTGTATAAATACCTAAAAGGAACCCAACCCCATTTAATTCAGCCACTAAATTGGTTACTTTAGAACATTCTAAATTAAATTCAACATTAATAGTTATTTATATCGGATTCAGTTTCGGTTAAATTGGCGCTTGGTTCCTTTAGGTGAATATTCAGATATTGATCAAATAAGGTATAATATTTCTGTAAAAATAAAATTAGTAGAAAAAGACGTGAATTGAAAGAAACTGTATTACGAAGCAGGGCAAACTAGTAGATTGATTCAAACATATTAAGTTACTCTTTCAATTTCAAAAATTATAAATTATTTTGTGATTGCCACATAAGACAAACTGTTTTTTACATTTTTATCGTGAATTTATTTGTCTTGTGCTGTTTTTGTGGCATCTCAAGAAATAAAAGAAAGAAACGTTAATCTGACCAAAGTTCTATCTTCACATTCAGAAGACAAAAAAAAACTAATATTACTATTTACCATTACAACGTCCACCTCCTGTTTCAGCTGCCTTGTTTTACATTCCAATTCATTATTTAACTTGTAAAGCTCTTCTTCTTTTTTTAATAACTCTGAAGTCATTTTTACCTTTATTTTATATTACAAATGGAATGATTGATATGACAATCTACATCGCACCTTATTAGGAAATATATGTGTAATCTGTTGTCATGGTAATAAGTATTTTTTGAATTTTCACGAGCAGTTCTAGTCACTGTAACCTGGGCAAATATGCAGTAACAGCCAGAGGCGTGGCGAGCGCATAAAAGTTAACACATAAAATAGAAGGTAAGAAGTAAATTATAAAATGTGCTGAAACACTTACCGTTTTCAAAGTCTTCCGTGAAATCACAAACTGGGTAACATCTGTTAAATATTTGAATCATTAGATATGTTTCCACAGCTGTTTCAGTCAATTGAGTACTACGTGCGGAATAAATGTTTTTTAATGCCGAAAACGACCGTTTGACATCTAGCGATGTTATATTTGCATATTTAAAATAATCTTTGAAACTTAATGCATCTTCACACGCACCTTCACAAATTTGTCTTAATATAAGAAAATCGGAATCTTTCTCTAAAACACTTTCAAATTTTCGTATTACACGTCAATTTGTTTCGTCCTCTACAGCGCATAACTGTGCGTGAACATCATTCACAATTTGAACAGAATCCACTAGCGACATCGAAACATTTTGTAATTTTTCTATTCCTTCCGCTAGTCCGAAGTAATTGTTGTGAAGTCGCGTACGTTTCGGGGACTTTAGAAACACTGCCTTTGTACTAGCAATCAACGCATTTACTAGTGGAAAACATGTAGGAATCGTCTGTGCCGCAAGATTTAGTATGTATTTTACACGTTACATGTAAAAAGTTACCACTGTATTCTTCAAGACGTCGGCCCAAAGAACGCATGTTTGCGGCACCATCACTCATAAACATTAAAAGTTGCCTAGTTGAAACTTCAAATTTGTTCAATGAGTTCAACACCACCTTTAAAATCTCATCGGCAGTACAATTTATAACTCTTTTGGAAGCAAGTGAGATGGAGGATGACGGTCGATGTGGTTCCATCGTACGTACCATTACATTAACCACAGAATGTTTTTGACGATCTGTTGTTTCGTCCACACACAACCACAGCTTTCTATCTTTCAATTCCGTTTTCATTCTTTTTTTCTATATGTTCACGAGCAAATGGCACTACATTTCGTATCGATGTCCGGCTAGGTAATTTACAGTCCGCATATTTATTTCAGGAGACAAATGCTTCTTTGTCTAGTAAACGAAACGATAGATTACATAAAATAAGAGTAACACATAAATCAAATGTAAATTTGTCTTGGTCTCGTATGCCACTTTTTGCAGAAGAATGCTGTTTACTTTCGATGTGACGTTGACCATGGCTTCTGAACCAACACATTAAAAGGATTTTACAAACTAGACATTGAATTTTAGCGCCATGAAAAATAAAGTCCGGCATGTCCACTATAAAGTTTTTAACTGTGTCTGTCATTGGTCGTTTTTGTGACGTACCTAACTGCGATATTTTTAAAGCAAACATAAGCGTACAATTACGAAATAAGTTACAACAGCCTACATATACACAGAACTACTCGCATAAAGCATCGACTAAGTACTGACGCTGTGAACGCATGAAATAAATAATCGCCGACTCCGCACCACATATCTACTACACTGACTGTTACCGCTGTTTGCCCAGGCTACTAGTCAGTGTGCTTACTATGGGTAAAAGCGGTATGAAATAAGAGGTTGGTTAAATGAGACAAAATGCGCATTAAGTGAGAGCCTATTTTTTTAAGCAAAAAAAAATTCATGTTGGATGAGCGAAATTATATTCATGCAGTTTTATGTGTAGTTCCTACCCACTTGGTGTTTTTTAAATTTCGCGGATAATTTGTGTTGGCAGTTCCGGATTTGCATGCAATATGTTAAGAAACTGACGATTTTGTGCTTTATTGCCGGAACTAGCGGCTTAAATCATCCGCTAAATTTAAAAAATGCCAAGTAGATATGAAGACGTGTCACCGTGAAATCCTGTTAAATT
Organism: Dynastes maya; assembly: GCA_029619315.2. Taxonomy (NCBI): domain Eukaryota; kingdom Metazoa; phylum Arthropoda; class Insecta; order Coleoptera; family Scarabaeidae; genus Dynastes; species Dynastes maya. The sequence continues at coordinate 18,505,412 of JAROYE020000010.1, read as the reverse complement.
TATTTGCAAATAATTCACATATCCATCGCCAAGAACTTAGTTATGTACCTTATAACAGTAAATAGTTACATGCATTATTTTAGTTATTTTTGTGGAGACTTTAAAATTAAGACGTTCTACTATTTCTGCATAGGTATAAATCCAAGCCATACATTAATAAAGTTAGCAAGCTTCTCTGTTACAGTTAAAACCACCTATGATTTGTATTTAAAATAAGCAAGTTAGTATAAAGTACTATAAAGATCTTACAACATGAGTTTCTCGGTGGTTTTTCTTCTCTATGGTATCTATCATTCATTTTCTATTGCTTTATAAATACAAAAACAAAAGAGCAGTTAATTTTAAAACTTATTTTTATGGATATAAAAATATATATTCTATTTCAAACAATGGGTACAAACATTAATTCGATATTATCATTTTAACAACATAGATGTTAGATCTTATAATTAGGTTAGTATTAAATAGACTTAACATGCTATTTACATAAGACATCAAATCGTAATACTATAATCAGGTGAAATATACAATGTACTCGATATAATAATCAGTATTTCTCTTCGGTTTGCTGTTGCTGTGTGGATTTTCAGTTAAAACATTAACAATAAGCGCAACTTGATTATTGCCAATATAATTCAACTGTTGTTGTAGTACCAATTCGCCTAAACCTAATCTTCGTGGATCCAGGTTATAGTCGAGTGCTTCTTTTAAGGAAGATTTTGATATTTGTATAAACCGCCTTACCTGCAAGTAATAGATTAACAACCCGATTAGTATAATTTTTAGACTAGAAAATTTAAGACTTACAGAGTAGTACTGGTTTGATGTTCGCGCGAGGTATTCTCGCCTGCAAATGAACTGGCAGTAAAAATTACAATTTTGAACTCGTTGCACTTTAGATATGTGTTGTGTTTTAATCAAGTCCTCAACTTGTTCAAATTCTCGTGAACCTCTGTTTAGCTCGAATATTTTGTTATAGTTTCCATTTACATCTTGCCAATTCGATGGAAATTTGTCGTAAAACATTCGCTCTTCTAAACTCATTTTTAACACTATATAATTACTTATTTTACAAATTAAAATTAAGTTATTTAAATATTGAACTTGCCAATATTACTACCGTTTTAACACTCTCGCTGACCAACTTATAATAGGATTTAGGTTCACAGGGGAATTCCACATTACTAGTGCCATATACACCGCAGTTTGTTGGCAATAGGTGTCGCTATGCAATTGTATGTATAGTCGCGAGCAGATGTACTTAAATGAAATGCCATAAACCACAATGAAACTCATCCATACCGACAACTCTATAGTTCAGAACGTCTACATCGCTGAGCGATTATCAAAGCTGATTAAAATGCATTTGTAGATATATGATTAGCTCATTTACAGATGTAAACTTCAAGTTTGAACATAGGAAAGTTAGCTTGAAAATAATCGGAAATAATCCATGTAGTTTAATGGTCAATATTTAGAAAAGAGTATTTTTGCATTTACAAATTATATTGCTATGAAGTTTGAATTAAAAGCGAAATGACTGTTCCCCCAAAATCCCATTGCTAGTATCAAATTCACTTAAAGTAAAAGGGAGAAATATTAATAGAAAAATTTCACACTGGAACAAATAAAGTAGACGTAGCGACAGATCGTCCACGGCAAAATGTTCCTCGTTTATAGGAGGGGATGGATGTCATCTGGGGGTTGTGGTGATATTAACTTAATTCATATATTTACATTTTGAACGAATATGTAGTATTTCTTTAAGACAATAATGCTGTCCATAGTACCAGAATAGTTCGCGATTGGTTTAAGGAGCATCCAGAGGTAGAAGGGATACATTGGCTTGCAAAATCTTCGGACCTTGGTCCAATTAAGAACTTGTGAGATCAAGTGATTAACCAATGGATGCGGAAGTGAAAGATGTGAATTTAAGAAGTCGTGAAGGTTTGGCGCTAATAGCCTAAGCGTGCGGATATTATATACAGTATTAATAGTTAATTATGAATTTATTTATATGTTCACTTTATTTTTGTTAATTATTTTATTTTTATTGTTGATGTTGTTTCTGTTTTATTGTAAAATAGAATATTGTTTTTGTTATTTTCTATATAGGATCTATTTTTTGTGTATTTACTGTATTACTAAGAATGTAGATTTTATTTTTACTGATAATTTTATTTACACGCTTTTTATGAATAACTGTTTCTATTTTTTTGTCTTTTTTAGGTGTAATTTTATTTTTTTTTCTTGAAGTGTATAATTTTTAGTTTATAAATTTTTTTGCGTTGTAAATTTGTTTTGCTTTCTACTAATCCATGAAACCATCATGCCATCAAACCATCAACTATTATTTGAATGAGGGTATTTTCAAGGAGTAAATCACAATTAAATGATGTAATTAGATTTAAATACTTTGATTGAAATAATTCGAAAAGGATATTTAGTAAATTTACGTTTTATCTATAAAATATAATTTCCCAGAAATTTTAAATATATATTACTACGTTCAACGTTGTAGCAGGTATATTTCTTCTTAGAAACATTGGGGTTTTACAAGTGCAATGGACCATTTCAATACGCTCGCCCTTAATTACGTCTAGCGGGCAACAGTAAGGAGCGTGTTTAAAAACGGGTGTGTCAGTACATCTGCTCGCGACTATACGTAAGTAACAAAGCACTGTTTATGACTATCGTAACAATTCTAATACACTTTAGTATTTGTTCTACTTTTTGTTTACATCCCATTGTACATTGATTATTAAATTATTAACAAAACACAAACATACAATAATAATTTATTATTGTATGTTTGTGTTTTGTGACTGCATTTTATTTATTTAATCTCTGGATTCACATTAAATATTTATAATCTTTATCTAATTACGATAACTAAAATGTTGATTACCTTTCTCTGAATTACTTATTTTATTTATTAATTCCTAAATATTTTTAGATAGAACGACAATCGTCATAAATGTGGCAGACATAAAAATTAAGAAAGACATGGACGTACAGTCCGCAACAAAAACTAATTCCATTGCAGATGTGTAAGGGTTTTACCGGCACTACAGTAATTTCAATACGGTTTTAATATGTTAATTTAATGAACGGTAAATTACCTACTTATATATTTACATATTCAAAAGAGAGAAAAATCCTTATCATTGTACAACTCAAAACAGCTTAAAATAAAGTAATTTGTCTGTATATTACCTAAATGTCTATTATTACTTATAATATTGCTGCAATGAAAAATGTTGTATCATATCTACAGCTGGCATTTTTTAAATTTCGCGGGTAATATATTCATCTGTATTACGTTAAGAAGCAGGCGAATATGCCCCTTATTATCGGAACTACCAACTTAACATCTGCAAAATTTAAAAAAAAATGCTGACTCTAATCATGTCGTTTTCTCAAAGCCGAGGATGTGGTTTCGAAGATTATCAGGGAACAATGGGTTAAATGCCGTCGAAAGGCAGATGAATTCAATCAGAATACAACTCATTTGATTTTTGCGAAACGGATTACGAAGGAGACTTACTCAAGTATTTCACAATAAGTTACTGTTTTTGCATAGTTCAATGGCTTAGATATATTGTAATGATATTAATGTGAAATTAAAGCATGATATGAATCTCAGGGCTAACGTTTTAAGAATGTTTTCGTTATTTGTGGGATCTGACTTAATAACTTTTTGCAAATCGAAAAAGATATGAAAAATGAAAAGGTTTATTGTTTTAAAGAGACAGTAAGTTTTATTGTTTAAAAAATATTTGAAAAGGTTTTATTTCTTTTAAAACAAAATATGAACAAACACCTATTTCAATCCCTATCCGACAGCTACCTAAGCATTAAATTATTTATATGAAATTTTAACATGTTGATAATAAACTAAACAAGGTTAAATTTTCTTTTCTTTAATTTATTATTTGGTCAAATATGTAAATTTCGGTACCTGCACGCCGTTGCTCTTATCACTGATCAGTAGAGCAACGCAACTGCGCTGAAAGCCAGTGGCGGACGCATAAAAGTTTACACAAAATAAATTAAATGTGATACGTGCTCAAACACTTACCGTTTTAAGACTCCTCCGTGAAATCACAAAATGGATAATGTCTATTTAATATTTGTAACATTAGATATGTTTCCAAAGTTGTTTCGGCAAAGTGAGTGCGGCGTGAAGAAAAAGTATTTTTGTATGCCGAAAACGAACGTTCTACATTTAATGACGTTATATTAGCGTAAGTAAAATAATCTTTCAAATAACTTAACGGTTCTGTTGACGCACCTTCACAAATTTGTCTTAATGTGCCAAAATCAGAGTCTTTATCTAAAACACTTTCAAACCCTTCTAAAACACAAACATTTCTTGCGTCTTCTATCGCGCATAGCTGTGTGTGAACTTGTTGCACTATTTGCAAAGATTCCACTAACGACACCGAAGAATTTTGTAGTTTTTCTATCGCATCCGCTAGTCCCACGTAATTGTTCTGAATAATTTCCAAATCTGTTTTAACTTGACTATCCTGAAATTTCAAGCGGCTTACCTTGACAGCCGCAGCTTCCTTTGGGTCGAATTCTAAAATCACGTTCTTTATATTCTCAACGAGTAAGAATAGGTTGTGGTGGTTCAGGAATACCGGGGCATAGTCTATGAAATTCCCGAATACGTTTTGGGGATTTTACAAACACAGCTTTTGTATGTGCTATTAGAGCGTCTACCTCGGGATAACATTTTCTGATACTATCTGCTACGAGACTGAGAGTATGAATTTTACATATAATATGCAACAAGTTAGCACAATGTTTTTTAAGAGATCGACCTACAGCAAGCATGTTTGCGGCACCATCACTCATAAATATCAACAGTTGATTTGTAGAAAGTTCAAAATTTTCCAATGTATTTAACACCAACATTGAAATTACTTCGGCAGTGCATTGTTGTATTCGTCTGGAAGCTAGTAAAATTGAGGGTGACGATCGATGTGGTTCCATTGTGCGTACCATTACATTAACCAGAGAATGTTCTTTACTATCTGTTGTTTCGTCCACACATAACCACAGTTTTTTATCTTGCAACTCCGATTTAATTCTTTTCTCGACAACTTAAAGTCCAAATATTCATTACAAAACGAGACGTATGCTTTCTTCCTTAGTAAATGAAATGGTAAATTACATGCAATAAACACATAAATTAAATTTAAATTTGTCATAATCTCGTGTGGATTTTTTTTTGAAACATGCCCTGCACTATTTACGTGCCGTAGACAATCACTTTTCGACCAACACATTAAATCTATTTTAGACACTACACATTGAATTTTAGCGCCATCACACTTTAAATCAGGCATTTCCGCAATAAATTCTCTTATTGTGTCCAACTTTGGTCGTTTTCGCGACGTAGGAAACATTTTCACAACAAACGTAGAACTACGATATAGTATACGACAGCGTAGATGCATACACAACAGATCGGCTTTCGAGTCGTAGTTATACTGACGCTTATACCGAATTGTCCCGACCGTGTTTATTTTGTGTAAACTTTTATGCGTCAGCCACAGGCTTTCAGTGCAGTTTGCGTTGCTCTACTACTTGCTCTTCGATGTCCTTTTTTCAACTCGTAACAGCTCCCGATTTAAAACCAAGTATCCTGCTCCTTGGATTGTAATTTTGATGTATAAGATCGAAATGGATTTATTTGATACTGTACTGCAGTTTTTATTTAAATAGTTTCATATTTATTCAAAATATGGGCCGTACCACACCACAAAAAAAAATATACAGGAAGTTCAGTATTGAACACCAAATTTTACCAAATTCAAACACCAGAAACGTCATTTTTTAAATAGCACCATATATTTTTTCTCCATCTCCACCGTACAGGAATTATTTATATTTCAATTTATTTTAAATAAATTGAAAGATCAAAAATTCCTCCAAAAGAGAATATATAGTAAAAGAAAGGAATATAAAAGTAAAAAGCATATAAAATTATTTGATTTTAATTTTAATTTTTGAAGAATCCAATAACAGACACTGCTGATTAGAATTTAAAGCATTGTTCACTTAAGAACATTCCAATTGTTGGAACAAATATCTGGAATTTTGAATACCATTTTCTCATATAAATAATTGATTTTTTCTCCGTTTAATAAAAAAAGACCAACGCTCTATACGTACGTTATCAACGAACGGAATAATAATACTTAATTCCCACATTAAATCCTAATTCAATGTAACTAAACATCAAATGTATTTATAATACACAACTCTCTGAAGAGGACGGAGCAGCTGGATCTATATCTGATAATTGTTCTACTATACTTGCATTTGTTCCGAATCTAAAAATAAACAATGTTGAAAATAAAATTAGAAACACTGCGTTCTGGGTAAGTTTCTGCAACTACTGCAAAAATACTTACCCATACCACCAATCATCTGGTTTGTTGGTGTCTTTCAGTTTGCACATCATTTTTGTGTATGTCTTTAAGCCATTCTATAATTAAAAAGCAGGTTTAGAGATGTGATTTTTTGTGAAACTGTTTAACCTAATCGATAGATACAGAACATGTTTTATTTTATAACTTATGTATATACCGTACGAACGAGCTTACTATGATCACCCGATTTTACACGAACTCAGCGCATTTAAACGTATACCGCGTGGAAATCGTTGATTTGATCGGTACGTACAATATTTATATGGGCATTTGCTTTGTAGTTAATACGTCGCAATCGAAAGAACATAAAAAAAATTAACCTTGGCACTAATAAGCTACGATTCCCAGTTTCAATGAACAAGCAACTGTTCCTTCGAAATAAATAACTTATAAATGCAAAAATTATCAATGCCTTTTAGAATTTACGAAAAACTCTAATTCATTGAATCATTAGTTTGAATAATCCTACTTTTTGATGACTCTCTCACATTTAGATAAGAAAAAGTGCTGCTTGTCGCAGTCTCGCAGTGCAACATTCAACTATAGCATTCGGGTCGTTTCCGACCGGCCGATATGTTGAATGTTACTGTGGAATGTCATTTGCTAGACACGTACATATGCAAGCCATAACTTTGCTCCTGCATTTCCAAAAATACCTTGCTCACGTTATAAACGTTTACGTACACGTGTAAGACACGACTTTGCTATTGCATTTCCGAAAAATGCCGATTATGCTGGCTGATCATAGTATTTAAATTTAATATTCTCCCCATGTTCAGTTTATGCCGTCCACAGTGATTTTATTGTACCCAATTTTCACTATTTTTCCTTTTCTAATCTCCTCCATAGCTTTGTCCTTGTAATATATGTTTTTCTCCCTCTCTTGTTTTGTTAGGTCCTCATTTATGTAGATTTTATCTGGCTTCACCTTCTTTACTTTGCACTTATTTTTCATTTTCGCCTTATCTTCTATTTCCTCCAATCCTATTAAACAGGTCCTTACCCAGTTTTTTTTTGCTGTTGTTGTTTTACTATATTGGTTACCTGACGAAGAATAACAGGATTCTCTTCCTTCAGCAGTTTGTTCTCTTCTTTCAATTGCTTTAATTCTTCGTGAAAATATTTTTCTTTTATTCTTATTTACTGAATTTCATTTTTTATGTCTTTCTGGTCGGTTTTCATTTCACTTATCATGTCTATGATTCGATCTGGTTTATCTCTCTTTGTTGGGGTTTTGTAAGTTTTCTTACTTCTATCAAAAGCTTCCCCTAAGTCTTACCCCGCTTTCCTCTTCCTTTCGAGCGTTTTTGACAAAAGGGAGATTATATAGCTTGTTCAAAGTTATCGGGGCACTAATGCTAACTTTCTTGTTATTGTAGCCTCGGTATTGGTTAAAGTAGCAAAGATGTAGTGATTTTTCCGCTGATCATAATGATGTTGAGAAAAAACATTTGCAGATCGAATTTCTACGTTAACTTGAATTGTTTATATTTTTAAAATTCAACACCGTGTATATTTTTCAATTATTCGATAGGAAATGAAACTTGTAAAATATCCTTATAGTACTATAGCACTAAAATGATAAACAAAAGAGATGAAATTTATACTGGACAATTAAAACTGTAACTTCATTGTTAGAGCACTGTTGAGATAGTCGAAACATAAAAAATAGATATCCCCCCCAATAAAATGGTCTAATCAAAAGAAAATTTCGCATCGTATTTCAACGTTTGTTTAAATAACATCCTGTATATTTTTCACAAATAGATAGAGAGTGACATTTCACCTAAATTATTCTTATAACGCTAAGGCCATAAAATGAGAGATAAAAGAGATTTGATGGATTTTAAGATGAAAGATTTAAAATATAAATCAAAGCAAGCAAGCGCTGCTTTCTTGACTCTTTGCAAGTCTTATTCGGCATTGTAATCAATTAGAAAATTTATTACTGAGAATAATTGCTTTTTGCCTTCGTTTTTTTTTTACTTTTGTGTTGATTATGTGTTTTATAGTTGTTATTATTGTTAATACGTGTGACATACTTGAGGCATATTTTGCATGCAGTAGAAACTGCAAAAGAGACCTGCAGTGTTACAGCGAAACATTTCCAGGTAGGGTGCTACCTAGTAGAACATACTTTCTACGTCTCTTCCGAAAATTTCGCGAGAACGAGAACACCTTTAAAGCTAAGCGATCTAATACAAGCGTAATCATAAATGAGGAAGCGGAGATATACGTTCTAACCTACTTTGAAGCTAAGTCTACCAGCTCCATTCGTGAAGTGATGCAGGAACTGAATATTAGTAATTGGGACTACTCAAGCAATGTCGAAAAAATACCAAAATGTACAGACCAATATAAACGCTCTTGCTAACGGATTTGGATCGGGGGATAACCTTTTGAACATTTTATAAACAACAGTAATTACAAGTACGTTCTATGGAGTGATGAAACGAATTTTTCAAACTCCGGTATGTGTAATTCGAGAGCCATGCATTATTGGAGCATTGTAAACCAAGGACGTAATACACAGCATCGATTTATTTTGAATGCCAATTGGTGCGGCATCTACAAAAACCCAATTGTCGGCACTCTTACAGGAAAACGGTATATTCCAATCCTACGTTGTGTACTAGAAAAATTTTTAGACAAATTAAATCTGGAGAAGAGGGCTCATTTAACAAGACATCGCTCCTGTGTATAATCCTTTGCACACCGCAGAAGCTTTAACTGAAATTTGTGAAGATGGATGGATTGGAACCCTTGGACCTGATAATTGGCCGGCGCACTCTCCCGACCTATCACCGCTGGATTTCTTCTCGTGGGGGTTCTTAAAGAACACCATCTAACAGGCATATAGAAATGCAGAACGCAATTAAAGGAATAATAGAAAATATAGTTACAACTCATAAATTTAATACATATAAATTTCATCGTATCTCTTTTGTTTTCCATTTAACTGCTATAGTTATTTTACGCAGTTTTTTCCTATCGAATAATTGAAAAATATACAGACTGTTCAATTCATTTATGATTACGCTTTTATTAGATCACTTAGCTTTAAAGGTTTTCGTGAAATTTTTACGCAGATTTTCATTTCCTAACGAATAATTGAAAAATATACAAACAACTAAAACGTAAATATTGTATATACGCTTGTTCTATGTTGTATTTCCATTTCGATTCCCTTGTCAACATATTCTTTGTTAGTACTTAATAAACCACTACTATAACGCCTTTTTGTGACCCGTTAATTTGATAGAGGTTAGATAAAAAACTAAATTTCAAATTTGGCGAATTTGCGTTTTATTCTCCGTAATAATCCCAGTAGTTACTCGCCATGCCAACGCGCTTAAGCGGAGAACACATATACGCGATCACGACCGCGATAGCGATAGCGATAGCGTTGGCGATTGCGATCGTAAGAAGCAGCGAACATATATACGCGATCGCGATATGCCATTTGCTGTATGAAGCGGAGAACGCATATACGCGTTCATGAAAGAGCACAGCACAGCACACACTTGCGATCTGATCAGATCGCAACGAGTGTGTGCTGTGCTCTTTCGTGTGATGCATCTGATCGCGAACGCGATCGCTATCGCAATCGTGGTCGTGATCGCGTATATGTGTTCTCCGCTTTATACGTTCAGTTATAAAAAAAAAAAAACGCGTCAATGCATGGAAGGCAAATGTAAATGTTCAGTGGCAAAAAAAATGGACAGTAAAACATAAAAAAGTTTCAGCTCTTTATGGAATATATGTAGTTCTTATGTTTCTGTGTTCTTTTGTTTTTTCTTTTGCCGAAACATAGACAAGGGCGTAGGAGTAGGCAGCTGGCCCTCCCCCCTGATTACCTACTGTAAAAGCATTGTCTTACTTTTCCGCGCAGAGATAAGAAATTGCGTTTGCTTCGCCCTTTAATAGGTTAAGATCTTATATCGGATAATGTATTCGATCGGATAAAGAATCCGAATTCAAGATTTCGGATAGCGGATCCAGATCCGAGGTTTCGGATAATGGATCCGAATCCGAGGTTTCGGATAATGGATCCGGACAACACCAAGATCCAAATATCCGAATAGTAAATTATCCGGATCTAGATAACAGCTCTAGGTTATATATGCACAATTCCTCCAGTTAAATGTGTTTGACGGTTGACCGCAATCTCGTAACTGTAATGCGAACTTGTCGAGGGTGGTTTTAAAAAGGCAAGCAAAAGCGAATTAAAGGTACTGGACTTCAAAAATGCACAACAGTTCGTCAAGATTATCGTGTAAGACAGTTAGTTCTTAGAAAGCGATTTACCACAACTAGGCAACGGTTTGCCGAGGATGGTAGATGTGGTAGGATGTGACGATGCTAGTAGTATATGGTTGCGCGGTTTACTTGGACATTTCTCTTACAGTGGCATTTTTTTTACCGTCTAGTGCCACCTTTGACAAAAGAGCACGGACTCCAAAGACTGAATGTTGCAAACAATGACGAATCACAGTTTTTGGTGGAGCATACGATGTCTATAGTGGAGCCACAAGATGATATAGGGAAGATATTATCTCCACTTTTCTTTAGAAAAATATGTACACTATGCCGTAGAGCAAAAGTAGCGTTTACATAGGGTAGTGCGAAATTAGTGTAACGTAAAACTATATAGACGTCAAATTTTAACATTATTTTTTGCATTTGCTTTTGAGTTTAAATGTCATGATTACTGCAGAAACTGCTAATAAGCATTCCATGTAACAACAAGGAAATCCTTGGTCTCAGTTACACTAATTTCACGCTATACCCTTATCGCATTCGGTAAATGAAGTCAGGCTGCTCAGATTAACTCGAAACGTTCTTTTATCAGATCCAGAGGTAGAGGAGGTAAATCTCGATCGTTCGGTAATTAAAGTTAGGCACGTCGGATTGAAGTCGATTTGTTCGAAAGTTTTTGGTCGATGTTTATTTTCGTACCAGCGAGTGTAGCGACATCCTAAAATGTTCCTTGAATTGCTGATCTGTAAACCGGGATACAATCTCACCAGAAAAAATTGCAATTTTCTGCAAACTAGTTGCTTCATCTTCATCACTACTATTATCAAAAATTATTTGATGACCTTGTACCGCTGCCAGAATGGCTTTGTTTAAGCTCAGCTAGCGTTACGCTAGCCGGTACTGATTCAAGGCAATTTCGATAGCTAACTAACCAAGATGTTTTAGAACCTACCGTCTTACAGCTCTTTGAATTTTTTGAAAATTATTTTGAGTATGATGCCTCTGATAAGTTGACATCTAATCCAAATTGCACTGTCCAAAAATTAAAAAAAAAAAAATAATAAACTGTAACTGAATTAGTAAATGCATAAACTATATTGATTCCACGACTGTAAGTACGAAAAAGCACAAATTCGCCAAGTGTAACTGCAACATTCTTATTTCACTACACCAGTGTTTCCTTAGACTACAGTAAGAGGTTTCAAACGAAGACCAAAGCAATGCTTACCTCTACAAGTCGTTCCTTTCTCCGCATCGCTTTTAATTCTCTGAGTAGCTCTCTCAATTCTGCTTTCTTCCTTATATATTCCAAAGTAGACGGCACATGATATATATCAGCTAATTTCCTTAGCTTTCGATACTTAACACGTAAACGTTTCACTTCTTGCTCCGTCACTTCAGCTTCTTGCATTAATATTTGCACTTTATTCGAAGCAGAACCTGTCATCTGTTTTGTTGCATCCAACGTTTCACACTGTTTCCTTAACAGTTCCTTGTTCACTAGTAGTAACGTGTTTCCTTTGGTGGTCATTTGTTTCAAATCGATTAGATGTTTGTTCCTTTGTTTCAACTCGTCAATTAAGCGTGCTTTTTCGATTTGCATAACATCAAAGTCAGCTACATCTACGTTTGTGGAAAGGTCTTGTTTATGCACTAATAGGGCCTTTAGCTTCCTCAATTGTATTTTAAAGGATATCGTCCTCAATCGCAACTTTTCCAACAGTATTTGTGCATTTCTTAGCCAATCTTGCATAAATCTAGTGATTTAAGGTTAAAGATTCTAAATTAGATTTTTTAAAACTATATATACGAGGGATGATCGTAAAATAAGGTTCCCAAAGCCTTACAGCAGCAATAAGACGTGTTAGGCGAAATCCGACAACATTGGCGTGCGCAGCAGCTCTCCCACTCATATGTACCACTCCCGTCTCGCTACGCCGCTCAATGTTGGCTAAGCAGCCGTTCGAGATGGAACTCCCGATCGCCGCTACTGCCAGGTGCGAAATTCGCGCTGTGATACGTTTTTTAAACGCGAAAGAGATTTCATCTATAGACATTCATCGTCAGTTAATCGAAGTTTATGGAGAAAAGTGTACAGCTGTTCAACACCTCCGAAAATGGTGTAGGGAATTCACTGGAGGTCGGACGGAAATTTACGATGAAGAGCGGAGCGGAAGACCATCAGTTTCAGAGGAAATCGTTGAAAAGGTCGAGAGCATACTGCTTGAAGATCGGAGGGTCATCATTCGTCAACTCGCTCTTCGGATTCCTGAGATTTCCAACACCACAATTGAAAAGATTTTGACTGGCGGCAGAATTTTACGACATGGGGATAGAGAAGTTGGAGCACCGTCTGCAAAAATGCTTGGATAGAAATGGCAATTATGTCGAAAAATAGCTTAAGTTTTTACCTTTAAAACGATGTGTAATGTTAAGGAAATAAAGAATGCAGTCTATTTTTAAAAAATATGGGAACCTTATTTTACGATCATCCCTCGTATATATATATGAGTATCTTATATACAGCTTGGATGGAAGATAATATCTTTCTTGGGTTATTCATTGAAAAAGTTTTCAGAGAAAAATTATATTATTATTATATTACATTATTTAATTATATTCAAGTGTACACTGCGGGCAGTTTTCGCTACTCACGACCTACGATACAAGTTTGCTTTTTTAGATGGAATACCATACTGCGTTTTTTAATGGTTCTCTTTAAATTATCTATTACTATATTCTACCTACAACTTGCTTGGCAAAAGTATGTCCTCATTTGGCTTGAGCTTGGTTGACTGGTTTAGTATTGGTTAGTATCGACAATATCCTCCGAGGGGAGGAAATATGGCAGCAACCCAGTTTGGCATGGAGTCGATCAGGCGCTGGATGTTACATTGAGAGATAGCTAACTCTGCCTGTACCGATCATATCGGTAGGGAAGTACTGCAGAGTTGGGGACATACATTTCACCAACAGTTTGGAACTGTCAGTTGCGATTAAAGCAATTAGCAATGTTGCACATTTAGTGAATCTTTATCATACTACATATTGGCGACGAGGATGATAATGTAGTCTGCCAACATGGTTAAACATGTCTTTGCAACAGTCCCTTTGCAATCATACCATTTGAAATGCTAGTACATAATTTATATTCTAGCATTTGTGATTCTTTTATGAACAAACCGAATATTTTGTAATATACGCTTAGGACTTAGGACACAGTTTTTACAATAAAGAAATGGTTGTTTAGTAAATAGCGATCATAAAGACCGAAGTAATATAACAAACATATCACATTGATACACTCCACCAGTCAGAGCCAATTGGATGCCGTAAAATTTATCGTTTTCATTGGAAGCAAACCATTGGGTTTTGATTTTGTTCGACCAATTGGATGCTCTCTGACTGGTTTGTGATTTCTCCGTGAACAAGCCTATTATATTTACTTTATAAATCATAATCTCGATGTTAGGATCTGGTAACGACATTTTACCTGATGAATTTTTCCGCTGGTATCTTCTGGGTTGCCTTGCTGACTCCTTCAGTAACAATAACACGTTCAAAAGTATCAATTGATAAAAGAACTTCACACAGTTCCATACGTAACTCCTCATTCTCTGCTTGTAACTTAGCTTTCATCATCTTCGACGATTTGGTAAAATTCTTGAAAGCAATTTCAGTCTCTTCGAATTCCCGCAAAATTATATCTGTTTTCTGTGATAAGTTGATTCTGGAATTACAACATATATTTGCATCTTTTGTATTGGATTATTATGTGTTAGTTTGAGAGGATGGCGTATACGTTCTTGGGCGATTTCAAAAGATTGTATGTAAATAACAAATACTGATTTTCGCAAAGTGATAACTAAAGCGAGGTAATGTTTCTGCGCGGCATAGGCGCGCGCTTCCTTCAGTAAGCACAATACCAAAAAACAAGTAATCAATCGAATAATAATAACAGAACCAATCAAGAATTATAACATCTGAAAAGTTGTGAAGCACTCACCCTCTTAAGCAGCGTTATCAAGTAGGTTGGAATTACCGAATATTAACAGCAGAAGCACCATTATCGGTATACCCACTGGATAAGAGCCGTAAAAAGTTAACAGCATTGTACAGGTCGCGCGTTGTAGGATGGCGAGTTCCGACGCTGTCCGAAGGTACTGTCGGACATCGTTCGGGAAAATTCAAGTTTCAATGCAACATGTAGTGGCGTAGCTCGGTGTAAAAATGTGTCGCCACAGTCGCCATCGCTTTCCCGGCCGATGGAACAATCTTCGCCTTTTTCAGAACCTATTGACGCAGTCCACTGTTTCGACTGTGCCTTGGCTTCAGCATTACTACTCTACAATTATTGATCGCCGCCAAAACTTCGATTCATTTCGCTCAAAATGCTTCAACAGAGGTTTGGAAATATTCATTTGAATTCGTTTTTGGTCCTGAGTGACACCCAACGCGCGGTAGAGTTTCATGCCTAATTCTTCAATCAATACATGACAAACACTTTCTTATGAGATGCTCACAGCTTCTGCTATCTCCCTAACCTTAATTCGACAGTCTAGCACCATTTAGTGAACTTTTCCGATGTTATCGGTAATGGTTGCAGTTTTCGGTCGTCCCGAAGGTTCATCGTCAACCAAGTTGGTACGACAACGTTTAAATTCAGCTACTCAAGATGCCACTGTGGCAAATGATGTTGTAGAGCCCCGTAAGCAGAGTCCATCTCGACCTTCATTTGCGTGTGCGTATTGCCTTTCGAATACAAGAATTTAATAACGCCGGCTCGATATTCGATTTTTCCATTTTTATAGAAACACTAACATCGACTGACACAAACGACTGTTAAACAGCAACTGAGCGCCCACCATGGCTAAAATTTTCAAAAGTATCTTTCACCGCATGCGTAATTACATTACCAGAATATCTTTGACGAGTAATTTTGTCTTTATGTTTAGGCTTGAAACTTTTCAGACTACCCTCGTACATTGACATTTGACAAGTATAAACAAAAAATAGAGGAATAGCCAAAACAAAATGAGGCTAAGGGGGGATAGGAAACATATGGGAGGCCACGAAAGTAGCAATAATAACTGTGATGACTGATGAAAGTGATGAATGTGAAATTTCACATTTATTTGGAAAACGCCTCTAATTTTGAAGCAAGAGAAATTGTTTTTTGATTGTTGGTTGCTCCTTCTATTTCTTTCATCTTCTAATTTCAGGGCAGTTAGATTGGCGGAATTGTCTGTCACAAATTCAATATAACTTGAATTTGTATGTACTTGTTTATCAGTTTATCACGTTTGATTCTAACTATTACCTTTTTATAGAATATAGAAGGTAGGTATTGTTATAGTAATACGTAGTATCTGTATGCCATTACACAGTTTTTTTTAGTAACTATATAGATGGACAGTCAAGTTATGATTGAAGGTTATCTTGTTGATTTAGTCGACGACGATTGGAGAGCCGATAAACTGCCAGAAGACGATATTACTGTACCTCTTTACGAATTACCTGATCCAGAAGCAGACTCTGGAGACGTTAATTTAACCTTAAAAGAGCAAGAACAAAAGTGGACTGATATTGCTTTGTCATCGTTAAGTGAACTGCAATAAAATGGAATTTCCCAAAATAGGCAAACAGTGTGACTATCCTGATTGTAACCAATTAGAATTTCTCCCTTTAATGTGTAAATGTAACAAAATATTTTGCTCGGAGCACTTTAATAAACATACACAGACATGTCAGACAATGATTTCTAGCAAAACAACAGATTTAAAGAAAATTGAGGATAAATACGAATGTTCACATGATGGTTGTAAATCTACAAGTATTGTACCTTTAATCTGTGATAAATGTCAAAAGCATTTCTGTATACAACATCGTCATATAACTGAATGTAAAGCCATTAATGATGAAGCAGTTGCAGAACTACAACGAAAAATACTTGTTCCTATTGAACGATTTAATAAGGCAAAAGCATCAGTTGACAAAGAGGTATTTGGAATTTTAATGTATTATAATTTTATCTCGTGATTTAATTTATTTTACAGCTTGACAATGCTTTAGAGAATGCGAAAAGAAAACCTAAAAATGTGGAAACTGCTAATAAAGTACAGCTAATGCGTATTAAAAATAAAGCAGTAGGTTTAAAATCAATACCAGCAATGGATCGTATTTATTTTAACATAAAATATCCCTCTAATATTGCTGACAGAATAACATCAGTTTTTGTTTCTAGGACTTGGAGCATTGGTAAGTTATAGAAATTATTACATCGAAAATTTTAAGATCTATTTTGTTTAAAATAATATGCATTGTACTAAGCGTAGTACTAAATTTGGTTTTGCTTAATTTCTTTTAATTTAAGAATGCAAAGATTAAGATTAGTATATTTTAATATACAACCTAGTGCATGGGCAGAAGATAATTCCTTTCCTGAGCAATTTAGAGAAAAAGTTGAAGTTTTTTAACATGTAGAGTGCCATAGTGGGTTAAAGCGACTTCCCAGCATATCTTTAACCCTTATCGGCCATAGATATTTTGCAACCGTAAGTGTCAGTGGTAGTATTTTGAATACCCCAATATAAAAAATGTTATTTTAGTGCTGTGAACGTTCTTAAATGAAATTAAAATGTTATTTAGGCGTTTTTATTACATAATATGTATGACTATAAGGCTATGTACTACACTAATTACATTTTGTTGTTACAATGTCCATGTACACTACCCTCAAGTAGGTATGAAACTGAATATGTAGCCCATGTCTCGCAACGAATGCGCGAAATAAAACAGTGATTCCCAGAAAATCTGTCAAGAAGGAGAATAACAAACGAACAGGCGTGATAAATTGGTAATTGCTCCAAATTTTCTCAAGAAGCAAAATATTATAAACACCTAAGTGGGGTTTTATAAGTACCCTGTATTAAAAATTATGTAAAATATAAGCAAAAATATGAAATAAATCATTAGAGTAACCTAAACTTGCGGACTCGCATAGGCGACGGTATTACGGGTTAATATAAGAATACGAAAAATTCATAAATAAACTAAACCGGTAGAGAAGCAGGCATGTAGTGTCGACCTTGAATATTAATCATGTTAAACCGCGCTGAGAGAGATTTCGTTTTAGTACCGGTTGAGCTGTTGCAGAGATTAGTCGAACGGTCAAGGTTATGTACTTACGTGTCGCTTTTGAAAATATAGCTGGTGTTTTTTGTGTGTTGTAGTGTTATACCAAGTACATAATTAGTGTATCGTTTCATATAGAACTAATATTTACATACCTAAGAAAACATGCCTCGTAATAGATTTGCTACTAATGTACATAAGTATGTGTCACTTTTTCCCCATTTAAAATATGACGGTAGTGCAGTTTTTTGCTTAATATGCAATGTTCGTTTGGCTGCATTGGACAGAACTGATTGCCAGAGGCATGTCAGTGGTATTAAGCATATGAGAAATGCAAGAACTGAAATACCTTATACACTATTCCTCATACATTTATTAATTATGTATACCTCTTGTAATCTTCCGCTGTCGTTGGTGAGAAAAGCAGCTTTTAAAACGTTTTGGCGACAATACGTTCCAAAGTACCCATTACTCTCACAAACACAATTACAGAATCTTTTGCCGCGAATGAAAGAGATGCTAGAAAATGTGTGTAAACGTGATTTGTGTTCCAAAAAAATATGGATTACCGTGGATGAGACGACCGATATAAAGAAAAACAGCATTGTGAATGAAATAGCTCGCGTTTTATCTAGCGAGAACACAGCATCTCGATATTTGTTAGCCTGCAAACGTGTTCAACAATGTACCGCGCTTTGAAAAAATTTCAAATTGCCCAAGATCAAGTTGTGATGATTGTGACAGATAGTGCAGCAACGATGTTAAGTATTGGGCGATCCTTAAAACATATATTTCCTAACTTAATACATATAACCTGCGTGCTGCATGCTTTGCATTTAGTTGGTGAAGTTGTTCGACAACATTACGGAAACGTTGATCGGATGATTGGAAGTACTAAAGCAGTGTTTCGTAAATCTCCTAAACGTGTAAAAAAATTTCGTAAATTTTGTCCAGGTATTCCAGAACCTCCTGAACCAATTTTAACGCGATGGGGTACTTGGCTAACAGCAGCTTCTTACTATTTGATCCATTTTCAACAAATTTAATCAGTTATAATGCGATTTAATCGGAATGAATCCAAAGCAATTAGAGAAAGTCAAAGAGAATTTCAAATTCCTCAACTTTTAGAAGATTTAACAACAATATGTACCAATTATACAGTATTACTAGATGCCATCAGAAAACTACAATGTACTGAATTGTCATTGTAGGAATCATTAGACATAGTGGAGAGTGTAAAAAATAAATTACACACATTAAATGATACGCCAGGATTATGCGCTAGTCAAAAGTTGGCAGATGTTTTAACGAAAAATCCCGATTTTAATACTTTAGAGGCCGTTTATAATAAGTGTAAGAATAGTGAACTTTTAAGTGATTTTGAAAAACAGTTTCTACATGCAAATGTAACTTCCTTAGATGTGGAAAGATCGTTTTCTATGTATAAGAATATTTTTTCTTGTCGACGCACAAGGTTTAAAGAAGTAACTGTGGAAACATATGCAATGATGCAAGTTTACAGTAGTTCACATCCTGATGCATCTAATTTGTTGAATAATTACCAAGTAAGTTTATTTATGAATTTTTCGTATTCTTATATTAACCTGTAATACCGACGCGTATGCGAGTCCGCAAGTTTTGGTTACTCTATAAATTATACTAATTGGGTATACTTACTATAAAATATATAAAGAGGGATTAGATAAAAGGACAATACGATAAAACGTCAAATAAAAGAATGAGCGGCAAAAATGTCCACCTGGGGTGTCAAAAATTCCCCCTTAAGCCTGTAAGGGTTGATTTATCAGACTATATGAGGCCGGTAGGTTTATACACTCCACCTATTCTAAATTTCTGTGGAGTCACCTCAGGTCGCATTTGCCCACCAAACTATGATTAGAAAAATGGATTTAGCAATATTTTCTAACTATTGGTCTATATGGGGAGCGCAAGCGATGAAGTAAGCCCTAAGACTACATTTTGGAAATAATAAATATAAGCATTTATTAGTATTATTATTGTAGTCGGCCCATGGCACAGATGCTTTTAATCACTCCAACCTTAATAGGTCTATTGTAACAAAATGCCGATCTATTGTCACAAAATGCCCTTATGTGTGTTAGAATAGTTGGAAACATTTAATAAACCTTAGTACTACTCTAGGATCTGTTTCCTTCAGTTCAGTAAGTGTAAGAAATGGCTTACTGAAATGTTGGTGTCATGTGCGACTAATGGCAACACATTTACATAGGATGTGTTCTGCCATCTCCAGATCTTCTTGGCATAGACGACAGATTTGGTCTTCAGCTTTTCCTAGTTTAAATAAGTTATATTTTAGGGTTACATGGTCTGTCAGAAATCCTGCCAGTAATCTGAGATCCCTTTTGCTGAACGATAGCGCTATTTTTGCTGTCTGTGACGAGCCTGATATGAGTGCTTTCGCCTGTTTTTGTCCTGGAAAATTTTTCCAGAACGAGACCTTTTGATTGTCCTCCCATGCCTTAATTGCCTGTTTTATGTGACTTTTTTGGTGACCACAAATGGGGTTAGAACCCATGAAAGGCATATTCGCTGCTTCTTTGGCCAACTTATCTGCTTTTTTATTTCCTTCCATCCCTTGGTGGCTTGGAACCCACCGCAAAGTAACGTGGTTATTGCGTCCTAGTTGCCTTAAGATTGTGTACACACTGCACTGTGTCAAAAGGCAAAAAGTGTAAAGCGACACCTTGACCAGGCAATTCACCAAACATAAACTTAATTGAACATTGAAGATGTGTGGCATAATAGCGAGGAAATTAAAAAAAAAGAAACGGTAAAAAGCATTGGCAGTATGGCAAAAAGGATTGAGGAAATAATAAAACACAGAGGAAGAACAAGCAAATATTAGTAAATATATGTTCCAATTATACCTAGTCGCATGTTATATGTAATTAAATAATAATATTGGTAACATTGCCAACTGTTCTTTTAATTTTACCCCAAAATCATGATATTTTTAAGTGGTCCTAATTCGATGGTCAGAGACTGTATGTTGTACATTCCATTTTTTTTTTAATTGGAATAACTGGAATTAAACTTTGCAATGATTTCGATTGCCATCTTGTAGAATCTAGTTGATAGAAAAAATATCTGCAATTTCGACCAGATCACATAAAGGGCTACGGTTATAAAGTATGTGTTGCGCAATAAGTGAATGATTAAAATTTGCTTCACTTTTTATAAGGTGGGGCAATCAGCACCTCACCCTGTATAAGTACTTAGAATTCATGATAATTATTAACGGTAATATTTTCAGGAAGAGCAATAGATGCCATCGCCCAAGAATTTAAAGTCCCTAACAATAACAACCAAGCAGCTGCTTTAAAACTGAGGTTATTCCGAGCAGACAATGGTCACATCTTGACAGCTTGCATGTCTGAAAAGGTTGAAGATCTTTTGAACAAGCAAAGTATCATAAATGGTCAGTCTTTAATATTAGAATATGCATTACAGGATTGTGTAAATTTGTCATAAATTTTATAATAATTTGTGTGGTTAGTAAATTTTACAACTGCAAAGTTTGTTTTTAAATACTCTCCGCGAAATCTCAACAAAAGGTATCTAAATATATAAGAAAACAGTTGAACAGTTGAACGTATCTTAGAAAAAAGCATTGAAGATACTTGCAAACATGTTATTGAATTCTAACCAAAATGTCTAAATCCGTATTTCTATGCTTGTAGTATGATGTCGAGGTTGCAAGCAATATATAGAAACAGTAACAAAACTCGTTCCAAAGTATATATTTTTTAAGAAAACGGAGGGGAATTTTATATATGTGAAAAGAAAGATAACTCTCGCTGGGCATACATTGGGAGTATATTATCAAGCATTAAGAATTCTACTACTTGTACTATGTAGAAAGAAGACTTTTTGTTATAAATTAAATAAAATCGTTTCTAGGAAGTGTAGATTCTTGTAGAAATTAATCGATTTTTATAGCGTGACCTAAACTCGTAGTAATTAATATCCTTGAAAGAAGTTAATATTTTACCTCGGACCTATCATAATAAGCTGTGAGGGCTTCCTTGAGGCCACTGTTACGTCCGAGGCGAAAAGGTTGTTAAGCGTTTCAAGAGATACATGCGATTTATGATGTAGTTCTTCAGCTTTCTTTAAAACTCTATCCATATCTAACGAAATAAAAATTAGAAATGCATTTGTTCGAAAAAATAAAACTTGTCTTACCAGCAATCATCCAAGATTCTTGCCTTATTAGAAACTTGTGGAAAATTTCATTTTCGAGCTTATAGTGTTGTATCTGCATTTCCACTTCGTGGACGATCTGCTCTAAATCATTATCGTTTAATCCTGCGGGTGAACAACGCCTTTAGTACTTAGATACGACAATGTGGTTAATATAAAAAAGGTCGATTACTAGAGAGGACACTTTTTAAATTTCGCGGATGATTTAAGTTGGTAGTTCCGCCAATAAATGACATATACGCCAATTTCTTGACGTAATACAGACAAATATATCCTTTATTGCCGGAAGTACCAACTTAAATCATCCGCGAAATTTAAAAAGTGCCCGCTCTATTTATTACACGATGTAGGAATTACATTAGATCAACACGAAAAAAAATTACAAAGATGTTTTGTGTTGAATGAGCGGAGAACCGCCAAAAAAATAATGTTTTTATTGCCCAACAGACGAATCTAATTACAGGACAATGATTGCATTTAGCTATCATACATATATACAATAATACAGGGTCCGGCAAAAAAACTCCCTAATTTTAAAAGGCAGTTACAAAGAAACTAAGAAAGATACAGGAAAAATACTTTTATTTGTGAACAATGAATACTATGCCATTTTACATTACTTGGTTTTAAAAATTATATCCGGCAAATGACGCCGTCCTCCATTGTTGACACATTGACGAAGTCTTTCCCGGAAGTTGTCCATAGTTCTTCGTGCCATTTCTCTTGGAATGACTGCCACTTCCTGGGTGATTGCCTCCTTAAGTGCTTGCAAAGTTGTGGGATGATGTTTGTACGCTTGAGCCTTTAAGTGTCCCCAAAGAAAAAAATCACAAGGTGATAAATCAGGCGACCTTGGGGGCCAGGCGATGTCTCCTCGCAAAGACAAGACGCCCAGGAAACAACTCCCTCAACATTTCCAGAGAACACCGAGACGTGTGAGCTGTGGCTCCGTCTTGCTGGAACCAGACTTCTTGCTCTTCATGGTCTACAACAAACTGGTTTAACCTAGGTCGGAGGAAGGTCTCTATCACGTGACAGTAACGATTCACACGCGCCACATTTTTCGGCGTTGTTGCAGTCCGAAGTCGGCCAGTAGGTTTTCTTTTCAGTGCTGAACCTGATTGTCTAAAGTTTGACACCCAAACTTTGATAGTTTTCCTATTAGGAACACGATCATGTCGGCCAAGTTGGAATCGAATCCGAAACGCTCGCTGCGTAGTAATCGCAGAACCACCGTTACGAATAAATTCCTCCACAACAAACGTAGGATGCTCACCGAGCCAAGCCATTGCGCACACTGAAAATGGCACGTACACCACTTTCAAACAATACGCCCTCCACATCAATACCCCCACTACAACTTATATAGCGGCTTCTTCAAATACGGGAATTTTTTTTGCTAGACCCTGTATTAATAATAAAAATAAAGTGAATGCAGCAATAAACTGATATTGTAAACTAAGAATAGAAAAGTATAACCTAAAGTAAGATCATGACAAGAATTTAATAATCTCAATATTAAACAGGAAAAAGTCGCTGTGGGCCAGATCTGGTGAATAGAGTGGATGGTCCATCCATTTGAACCCCAATTTGTGAATTTTTGCCCTAGCGAGCACTGAAGTGTGAGCATTGTCTTGGTGGAACAAGACTCTTTTTTCTTCAAATGCGACCGTTTTTCTGTAATTTCTACCTTCAGCACGTCAAGTAATGATGCTTAGTATACCCCCGTTATCGTTTTACCTTTTTCGATTAACACAACTCCATGACTATCCCAAAAACAGTCGCCATCACTCTCCCGGCCGATGGAACAGTCTTCGTTTTTTGTCGGAGCCGATTCACAGCCCACTGTTTCGACTGTATCTTTGCTTCAGGAGTATACTAGTGTATCCAAGTTTCATCTACAGTTATTAATCGACGCCAAAACTGCGACTTATTTCGCTTAAACTGCTTCAACAGGCATTTGGAAATATTCATTCGAATGCGGTTTTGGTCCTGAGTGAGCAAACGTGACACCCAACGCCCGGTTAGCTTTTTCATGCCCAAATCTTCAGTCAATATATGACAAACACGTTCTTTCGAGATGCCCACAGACTCTAGCTCTCTAACCTTAATTCGACGATCATTTAGCACCATTTGATAAACTTTTCCAATGTTAACAGTACTGGTTGCAGTTTTTGACCTCCCGAACGTTCATCGTCAACTAAGTTGGTACGATCACGTTTAAATTCAGCTGTCCAAAATTTCACTGTGGCAAATGAGTCCCCGTAAGGAATATCTATCTCGGTTTTAATTTGCGTATGCGTATTTCCTTTCAAATGCAAGAATTTAACGACAGTTCAGTATTCGATTTTTTCAATTTTTACACAAACACTGAGTCTTATTACATTCACGTCACTGGTGACCGTCACCAATGCAAACACATTAATTTAAATTGAGGCGTTCAGACTAGGTCACTACGGTATTCGAAGCCGTCACGGTGCCTCGGCAGTTGCTGAATTGCGTAACTGGTGACGGAGACAAACACCGTGTTTCTGATAGTCACCGCTGAAAATACGTTACGTTTAATGAAACCTTTTAAATTGAGTCACTAGCGGTGATGGTCACCCTACAGTTTGACCAACTGTTCTAGTAGATAATAAATAAAAACATATTTAGATATTAATATAGAAGAATTTATAACGGAAGTGGAGAGGCTGTTTGGGATTTCAAATGCGACGACCATAGTAATAAGGTGGTAAAGAAAAACGCCTGGGAGCGAATTATAGTAAAATTTGTACCTAACATTAATGAAAAAGATGAAATCGAAAAAATAAAACATTGGTAATTTAACATTTTAAAGTAATGAGTATCCTGCAAATTACGGTTCGTAACATAATCCTAAATACCGTACGTGCAAACACAAATGTTATAATAACATTTTTTATTACCTAGCTTCGAATCATCAAACAGGGCATGAAACAAGCCTTTATCTACCCGACCATGTTATAAGGCGTTTTATTCTTATTCGTTACGTCTGTCCAGAAGGACCAGTAATAGCAGTTCGACATCTGAAACCGTTTTTAATACTGTTTTGAGATGTTTATAGTACCAATAAGTTGGTAATAACAGTTGTGACCTAAGTTCGCGTCACGTAAGTGATCGCTGCAAACACGAATGACTGTCACCGGTGTCCCAATGTGAAAAGATCTACGACTGTTAAACAACAACGTTAAAATTTTCAAAGGTATTTTTCAACGCATGTGCAATTATATTATCTGAATATTTTTGAAGAGTAACGCCATCTTCATGTTGAGGCTTGAAACATTTCAAACTACCCTCGTAATAACAATGAATTTTATGCAGTACCCATTGAAAGGGGGGAATATTAATATAAATAATAGCTTTCAATTTCACTAAGGTTGAAAAACCAACCTCGGTTTGGTTGATCAAATACTACTACTTAATATTAGCAATTAATTACTGTTATTCACTAATATTTCCAGTAATTTATTTCCTTACGCTCTCATTTCGTTTAATAGTTATTGTAATCTTCATATTGATCTTTTTAACCGTTTAGTTTACGAGTTGCTTTTCTATTTTATTTAATACACTTTCATTTAGTAATTATTAGAGTTTGTTAAAAAGGTGGTACCGGATGGCAGTAGCGTAGCGGTAGCGGCGTGGATAGGGGTAATTTTCAACTCGTAGTCGATCTCGACAGTACCGCGAGAGAGTTCAAAGCTACAGTACGTTGCACGCTGCACGCCAAATAAGTACGCGGAGATGGGACGCCCAAAAGGTGTAACGTTCCCTTCGAATGTGAATAAATATCTCAGGCATTTCCCTGGATTAGAATATAGAAGTCCGCATATTGATTGCACAATATGCAATAGCGGATTGCTAAGTCGCGATAGATTTGAATGTAGAAAACATTGTAAAAGTAAACGACATGTATTGAATTTAAGAAACAGTATTCCATACTGGCAATTTTTATATGACTTTATTTTTATGTTAAGTGTGTCCCCCAACATCTAGTATCTAATGAACACTTTCGCCTTTTTTGGGCTAAGTACGTTCCCTCATGGAAGCTGCCAACATCTATGCAATTACGATACAATTTGCCACGTGTGCAAGGTACAGTAAAGGAATGTATAAAAGACGAGTTACGAAATAAGAAAATTTGCTTTTGTGTGGATGAAACAACTGATGCTCAGAAACACAGCGCCATTCATGTTGTAGCGCGTCCTTTAAAACGTGATGGTCCACCAGCTTCATTGTTGTTCTCCAGTAAAAGGATTCAGAAAACTAATGCAGAAGCCGTGGTCAAGACAATAAAAGATTCGTTGAGAGAATTTTGTATCACAGGAACCCAAGTTACAATATTCGTTACTGACGGAGCCGCAACAATGCTGAAAGTTGGTAGGATGTTGAAAATATGCTCTCCGACTCTTCTTCACATAACATGCCTCATACACGCATGTCACCTCGTAGCAGAAACCATTCGAAAGAAGTATCCGATGGTGGATGAGTTAATAGCATCTACCAAAAAAGTGTTCATGAAATCTCCCAAACACATCCGTGTATTCAAACAATTGTGTCCGAAATTACCACCACCACCTTAGCCTGTAATAACGCGATGGGGAACATGCCTCCAGGCAATATCTTACTATCAGAAATATTTTTCACTAGTGAAAAATATCATTTTGAAACTTGATTCAAATGATTCTGCAGACGTTCAACAACAAATAGATGAAATTTCCATGAACTATTCTGAAGTTGCACAAGCTATTGAACAATTAGAAAACGGTCACTTATCTACACGAGACGCATTAAATTGCATAAACAATTTACAAGCCGCTCTCGAAAACTTGACGAACACTATAGGAGTCGATGTTGCTCAAAAATTTGGTGCAATTTTAACGAAAAATCCCGATTTACAAAAGGTTCGGTCTATAACTGAAAATCAAGAGTGCCGAGATGAGGAAAAGGAATATCTGACATTTGCAAATCTTACTTCACTGGATGTCGAACGATCATTTTCGAAGTATACGACAACGTATTCCCAACACCGTCGACGGCTGAATGAATCGACAATGGAGGCGTTGCCGATGTTGCAATTCTACGTAGCTTACCAGGGCGGTTGCCAATTGCCACAGTGGACATCAAGACGACAGGAAAAGGTAACGATATTATTTTTCACTAATATTGTATATTACGTACCTACTTATGCGGTGCGCCACTGCCGGTACCATCTTGTTAACAAACTTTAGTAATATAACATGCATTTTCTCACTAAATACGCATTATTAACAGGTTAATTCTTTATTTAAAAAAGTTAAAAGCGGATCCCATATACCGTACGAGCGAGCGTATTATGATCACCCGATTTTACACGAACTCAGCGCATCTAAACGTGTGCTGTGTTGAATGTCACTCTGGAATGTCATTTGCTTGACAAAATTGCGTAAACGCAAACTCGTTTGTGCACCTTGCTCACGTTATAAACAGTGTATTCGTTCACGTACACGTGTAAGACACGACTTTGCTTTCGCATTTCCGAAAATTGCCGATTATGCTGGCTGATCATAGTACGCTCGCTCTTACGGTGTATGTATCTGTATATGTATATCTATTTATGAATATCTACTTTTCTGTCGTTTAACTCTAACATGCTGGGTATATGCGGAACGAAAATGGTCCCTTGTAATTGCCACGCCCCGCCTTCTAAAGTAGAGCAAGACAAACGATAAGGTTCCTTCCCGTTAATTCATTCAAAATTGCGTAAACGCAAATTCATTTGTGTACCTTACTTGTAGTATAAACGGCGTATTCGTTCACGTACATATCAAGCAACAACTTCGCTCTTGCATTTCCAAAAACACCTTGCTCACGTTATAAACGGCATATTCGTTCACGCACTCGTGTGAGACACAACTTTGCTATCCCATTTTCGAAAAATGCCGATTATGCTGGCTGATCATAGTACGCTCGCTCTTACGGTATATTTCTACACCCGAAGATCGACTTATGTATATTTGTTGGTGGTCTCGTAAATGTAATTCGAAACGAAACCGATTGAGTTGGACTCGAATTGATACTATTCAAGTTACTCGACCCAACGAAATATTCGACTGGTAACAACACTAATTCCAACCCATCGCCAAGTTATGTGCGATTACTGTATGTTGCTTTAATATAGGAGTAGTTTCATTTCCGTCACTTCGCTTTTTATTTTTTTTCTACAGGAAAAGAAGATATGATCTATTATAGGTAGAGCCTAACGGCAAATATATACCGCGTTCGTAAGCTCCGTAGTAAAGTGAACCGCAAAAATATAACCAATGTTACAACGTTTGCCCGCTATGAAAGTATAAGGTGGGGAGCACGCAAAGCGAATCAAGGACAACCGGCAACATTATTCACGATATGCATGGGACTCGCGCTTATAAATGAATCCTTACGTACCCTAGTATGTAGAAGTTTCAAATTTGATTTACCTTCGAGAAGTTCTACTGGCGGTAAATGTGCAAACATAGCAGTTGGCGTCCGCCCTAAAGAGTAGCTCAAGCTGGATTCCAAACTCATCGTGTTTACTAGGAATTTTTTGCCGCGTGCGCATAATTAAACGTAATTTTCCCCGCGAAAACCAACCCGGGTAGAAAATTCACCTCGTGCTTATGACATTGACGGATGTCTCACTAAATCTATTAAATTCACGAAACGATATGCTTCATTTTTTTTTAATCGTCGCAAGATGACAGACTTGTCTATTTTTAATATAAAATTCATTGCACTTGAATTAAACTCGTAAATGAGGAAAGTTTGATCAATAGTGGTAACCGGTTAAAATAAGTTTCGTAGAAGAACGTACGACTGCGTGTTCTTTTTCTGATATTCTAGTATTTTGAAGTTTTTTTATTAAGCGCGATGACGATACCTCTAACTTGCACAATCAACACGCTATGCCATGTGGACTACCACATACCGATATCTATTTACAAAAGCACGGATTATAGAACATCCACGGGAACCTATCATAGGTTTATGCCCCCGTTGTCTCAAGACTTTGATACGGTAAGCATATAGAGCAATTGCTTCTAAACAACTAGAAATTAATTTGTTTTTACTATTTATATTCGAAGTTAAATATATAAGGTTTGTTTCTGCAGCCGATTTGTGATAGTTTGATCAGAGGTTAATTTGGATTAATCTACGCATGCGCGAACTAAAACTGATTTAACAATTTAACTGCACGAAAGCTTTCTTTACATTTACCAGGCGATGTACAAGTCACAAGCATGTTTAATAGACTTAAAGAAAAAAAATATACTCAAATATGGAGATGAAAACAATAGATTTATCTTACATTCAAATATTCCAAGAGGTAAGCGAAAACAGAAATAAACGCGAAATGTTTAGACAGAATTACAAATTTATCACAACCTTAAAGGAATTGTTAATTCCTAACAAAACCACGGACATGAATAAAACACGCGTGAAGTGTGAACATATACAAAAAAACCTATAATACAACTTTTCACTTCACAATATAACAATGCGCATGCATCTGATGGATCATTGGACGATAATCTTCCAACTGGAGGAATTATCGGCAAACGGTTAGAAACTAATTTGGAGATTTGCACGAACGCCAAATTACGTCAAACTAATAGTCAGAGTTTGGCGTTTTAACTG
The DNA here is from genome assembly GCA_029619315.2 of Dynastes maya. Classification (NCBI taxonomy): domain Eukaryota; kingdom Metazoa; phylum Arthropoda; class Insecta; order Coleoptera; family Scarabaeidae; genus Dynastes; species Dynastes maya. The sequence continues at coordinate 18,475,653 of JAROYE020000010.1, read as the reverse complement.
CACGAACACTATTTTTGTAATGCGCATGCCCCTAACGATTTCAAATGATTTTAAATCGCTGCAGAAACAAACCTATAAAGTTTCTTAAGAACTTAAAGTCTCATAGTTCATTTCGAATTGAAAATATTTTGCTTCTGTCAAAAGAAGGAATTAATGTATTGTAAAACTATTGTATTAACTTAGTTTTGCGTCCCAACCTGTAGTCGTTAAAATTTGTTGTTTTATTAAAACTTAATTATTCATTGCAGTTTAATTTTCGTTTATCCTTACATGTAGGAATTTCTTAATAAACATATTTCTGTCAAAGTATGAGCAAATTCTCTTTCAAACGATCATGTGTTAAGAACGTTAGTAAAATGATGCAGCATTATTACACCTTGTCCCAGCATATAGTTGTTAGCGTTCGTAAATTTTTCGCATCTTTGAATTTGCTTTCTTCTTATCTTCAACACATGCAAGCATTGCAACTTTCACTTCTTTATCATTTTTTCTTTTTTGACCTATAGGAGCAGAACACCTTTGGCTACTTTTCCTTTAACGGATTCCTCCAAACGCTCTAGAATTCTAGCATAGTATTCTCCAATTATGGAAATATCTTTTTCCTTGTAGTCGATGAATAGGATTCCCAGGGTGTCCCAAAAAACGGGAACATCTGAAACATCTTTGACGATGCCCCTGTTTGGAGGCTCGCTTGGACCCTGGTTCATAATGATGAAGCCAACTTTCACCCTCAGTAACAATCCAACCTAATCCTCCATCAGTGCTGGTGTGCACGCGAACAAGCAACAAGTTGTGGTTTTCGCGGCGGTGTAAGTATTCTTGGAAATCTTCTGGAACCACTGACATTTCTCATGTCAAGATGGTCATGAAGCATCTTGAAAATGGTTGTATCGGATATTTCAACAATTTCTGTAGTTTCTGTAAGCATCAATGCTGTAAATCGTCGTTTTTCCAGAGCAAGAGACCCCTAGATTGAAAGCATGTCGTACCAAATGTTTTGTGGATCTTTCCCTTGCTTAGTCAGATTGACGGCGTGTTGAAGTTACAATTTGAAGTATTCGTTAAATAACTTCTATAACAATTATAGTATTTGCACCAAATTTGGTGTTAGGGTTTTCTAGGACGAGAAATTAAAATTCGTTCACAGTTTTCCTGTATTGTAGACGTCGCCACCTTTTGCATTTCTCCTTTTCTCATTTCTTACCTTTGAGCATTCGTTTTTCAAATATTTGATTTTAAAGTTCCATTTCATACTGAAACTCATTATCACCTTCTTTCATACTTTACCCAAAGTTAGGACTGATCTATATTTAGAAAGTGTGTAAAGGTTAAGGATTCATCAGCAATAAATAAAATATTTTGTTTTCAAAATGGTATCTGAAACACTATTAATTTTTGGACTAAGATAAGTTTGATTAAATCGTTATGTTTTAACTTAAGAACAGTATTTATATGAAGTGTAAGCGGTAATGCTTAACACATGAATACAATACCCTTATCAAATCTTGTAGAGAGTTCGGGCCTCCATAAACCCTAAATTATTGGAATCAGAACCTAAGCAAAAGGAAGAGCATTACAAAAGCGTATATACGATCGGATACCCGGCAAAACAGGTTGATGGCTTAAGTTACGTACCTCGTTCTATACCTCTTGAAAATGTTGATTTCTTGCGAAACGTACAGGAAAAGGTAATTGGTTATAAAACAAATTGACGTAGAAATTTTTTTTACGGTAGGTAGTCATTTATTTGTAGATGTTTAAAGAGCCTCCGCCTCCTATTTCACCTGGCATTTCGGAAACCAAGCGAGAATTTTACGACAAAGATTTCACGCAGCGCGGGAGGGAGGTGTATCCTCCAAATAACTTCGCTTATTGTGAGGTAACTATTTTGGCATATTTTTTGTTATCGTAGAATAGGGCGAAGCGGATCAAATTTTGATGTCTTTGATGCTCTTGATCGTGATATTTACAAAAAAAATACAAAAAAATATATTTTATTCTGTAATTATTAGAGTTGGCATTTACGTCAGCCCGACAAGACGGGGGTCCGTTGTACAGGGTGCATTCAAGTTATAACGCCTCCGTCTTTTTTTCTCAGAACTGGAAACAGATAGAAACATGCGGTTTGTTTTAAAATAAGCGGGCACTCTTTGTCAACAGAGATGGCAGAACTATACGGCACACAGAACCTTTAGCGGCAGCGGCGAGAGTGAGAACTGTTTTCGATACTTCAAATGGCGACGTTTTCATTACAAGATCATTCGTTTTCTCCATTTGCGTGGTGTAACACCGATAGAAATTCAACGCCAGTTGAGTGATATATGTGGTGATGGGGTCATGGATGTGTCTAATATGTGTTCGTGGGTGCGACAGTTCAAAGAAGGTAGAACGTCGTGTGACAACAAACCAAAACAATCTCGGCCTCGCACAAGCCGGTCTGACGACATGATCGAGCGAGTGGAGAAAGTTGTTTTTGGGGGATCGCCGAATGAGTGTGGAACAGATCGCCTCCAAAGTTGGCATTTCCGTGGGATCTGCGCACACAATCCTGCATGACGACCTGAAAATGCGAAAAGTGTCTTCCAGGTGGGTGCCACGAATGTTGACAGTGTAGTGATTTCTCATGCTCCCTATTCACCTGACCTGGTTCCTAGCGACTTTTGGCTGTTTCCAACGATGAAAGACACTCTCCGTGGCCGCACATTCACAAGGCGTGCCGCTATTGCATCAGCGATTTTCCAGTGGTCAAAACAGACTCCTAAAGAAGCGTTCGCAACGGCCATGGAATCATGGCATTGACGTTGTGAAAAATGTGTACGGCTGCGTCGAGAAGTGACACAAGTTTCATAGTTTTCGCGTGATTAGTTAGTGAGAAAAAAAATCGGAGGTGTTATAACTTGAATGCACCTCGTGGTACGTAAAGCTTGTGATATACCTCTAATGAGCCAAGATAAACACGATTATAAAAGACGTGTAAATAGTACAATTCATTTTATGTTCGATTTATCTTTCATGCCGATTGATTACTTGACGCAATAGAAAAATTGCAAAATATCGTTAACAGAGTCACTGCAAGTATTGTACGAAGTAAATAAATTGCTACACGATATGAACGACGCAAAAAACTATCGCGTTAAAGAAAAGCGGGAGAGTGCTTTAAAAAAAGATTTAGATTTTACGACATTAAGACACATTTGTGATGGTGCGTCTGCAGATCCGTTAATTAATTTTAAAGGTTTTTTTTTAACTACGCCTGCCTTACATCGGTAGATGTTGAACGGTCTTACTCAAGATATGAGATCATTCTTTCATCATGGCGAACATTGTTAACCGAGAGAAATGTGGAAATATATTAGATGTTACGGATCTTATCCAGTTTGTTGTGTTTTATAATGTTTTTAAATAATATGGATTATTTCTTTTATTATTTACATTGTGTTATTGTACCGAGCACAGTGCTACAACTTTACTGTCATATACAGATCTTGTATACATACTCATGCGCGAGGAGGGGAGGGCGCGGCGGCATGGTTGTCTTACGACTTCAAATCGCTGAAAAGTAGCAGGTGACGTCATGATAACAAAACACTGGATCATCCCAGCTCATGTCTACTATTTTTTGCTGTACGCATTCGCTTTACTAAATCTGTATATACGTACTGTATATCGATATGTATATCCATCATGCATCTCTGATCGGCGGTCGATGTTAATATTCGCTTCGCCCAGTCGGCTCTCTGTTTGTGGGTATGTACATATTTACTACGATCCTGGCACGCCGCCCGAAAGTGCTAGCTCTAGTTATTATTACACAATCGGTTAACATTGTTTTTGTTTTTCTCGTGTTTTTTGTTACTTTCATATTTTTATCCGCTTCACGCATTGCGTGGGGTGAAGCAGATCAACAAATAATTGGCCTAAAAACTTGTTTTAATCTTAATCGACACGAAGCGGATCACTTCTGTAACTTTAAAAAGTGGATTAGCAAGAATGTGGTTTCTTTTGAAACAAAAAAACCAATCGGCAAGTGCAAAGAACAGTTTATTTTTCAAGTGGACTTGGTACATCTTTGGTAACAGAAACTAATTTTAACTAATGTAAATAAAAACGCTTCAAGGAAGCAGACTATACCCAAACATCATATGTTTAAAGTCACTTTTGTGAGAATTGAAAAGAGAACAACGAAAAATGTCTTAAATTATAACTAGAAATGTCTTTGAATTTACACCTATCTCTTCTGACAACATGTCCAACAACTTTTTATTTGCAATTTTTTTATAACGGATATGTCGGGAATATCCGGGTATACAAAAAAGGACGTGTTTATTATTAGATTTTTTTCTTAAGATGGTAATAGTGAAATTATCATTTTGGTTGCCAGGATGGCTTTTTTTCTTTTTATGGATACGTGGCATATCTGAAAATACATAGGTACCTACTTTATGATAAACTTAACGTGATCTGCTTCACCCCATAAAATAACATTTTTCAAAGAAAAAAAATCGTATTTAAAAAAGCATCCTATTTAAACAAAGAAAGTTGTTATGGATATATTTAAAACTATCAAACACATTAATATGCGTTTTGCTGAAACGTTTAAATACTTCCAATCCTTCTGTGGAAGAGTTTGTCTTAATATTTGGTCAAATATTTAATATTTCCAATCAAATTTATTCATTAGTTTACAGAACACTTGCCCACCCTCGAACAAAACTTTTATTAGTTAAACAGTAACTAAACACTGCTGAGCAATCGGAGCATGGGCTCAAAACACTCAGTGGCGTAACAATTGCAGAACATCAAAATTAAGTAAATATCGTAACCTTGATCCGCTTCACATCACCTGATCCGTTTCACCTCATTTGCTAAAAAAGTGTTGCCAAGTTGCTAAAAAATTGTAATCTACATATGTAAAGACTTTCGGCTTACTTCCTGAACAACATTATATTGTTTCAATCTTTGTATATTATCGTATTTGAGTTCAAGCGTTTAAGTGGAATCTATACATTTAGTACAAAAGAAAACAATTATTAGATTAAAGCATTGGGCCGTGATGAACAACCAACGATTCGACCAGAACATAGTGGGTACTACAGGCATATCGATCCTTATGTGACCACGAACCGAATAACACACATACCATTCACAATCGATCAACAGGACGGTTTGTCTAGAAAGGATATAGTTACTTTCTACGACGCATCTGGATTTCCGAGAGGTGTACGTTACCGAATGTGTTTACTTCTTGCTTTTCCGGCATCTTTTTTTTTCCTTTATTTAAGGGCAAAGGTTACGGACCAAAGAACTGCACTGAGGTGGAGCCAATATTTCGAACGCAGATTGGTGAAATGGTCGATAGAACTGTATTCAAAACTAAAGCTTACAATAAACTTTTGCCGAGGTTTATGAAGAGGATACCGAATTAGTAATTATACAATTATTTACATATTTAGGTATAACTGTCGATTTAACTCATTTGTGCTTGTGAAGTTGTATTACAACTAGACTGCGGACTAACGACTTCCTTTATCGCATCAGGAAGACGTACGGGTATATCCATCACTGCTCCGTTAACCATTAAAAATTGTATTTCCCCCGATCAACGTGGCTTTATTCAGAGAAGATCAACTGCAACCAATTTGATGTACTTCACCCAAGCTGTGCAAAATGCCCTAGACAGTCGTGATCAAGTGGATACAGTATATAGTGTACACTAATATTTCAAAGGCATTTAATAGAACAAATCATACTATTTTAATTGAGAAGTTAGATTTCTTTAGTTTCAGCAATCATCTTGCACTCTTTCTTTAGTCTTATCTACACCAACGAATGTAATACGTCTTCTACAACGGATTTTCATCTGTTCGATACACTACAGCATCTGGAGGCATCAAACTTAGGTCCTTTGTTCTTTATTATATCAACGACTTGCTTGAATGTATCGAGTGTAAGAAGTGTACTTTCGCAGAATATTTAGAACAGTAATCTAGAAAATTTTTATATCAAAAATTAAACCACCTTTCAACATTTTGAAAATACAGTGTGTCCAAAAAAGTATGCAACAAATGGGAAACTTTTTTATTATCGGTTTCTCAAAAAATTTTATTCTTGATAAAAGTTGGTGCATATACCCAAACTTACAACGCATATAACAGATCTATTCTACGGTTAATAATGACAGCGCTAACAGCGTTTCTTTGAAAACCTCCCAAGAGTAAAGTACCCTTATTTTTAAAGAATACGCAGAAATTTTATTATTGTTTGTAATTTAGGGGTGTACCCAAATACAGAATTTCGATCAAGACCGTTTGATTATATTTTTTCATATTTTTTGTTGATTACTCCCTAACGATACCCACTGACCGTTACCTATGATATACACAAGGCCTGAGCGCTTTGACGTCAGCAGGCTGTGGGGTATTTTGAAGTGGGTCGTCAATCACTCACACGTTCAGATCGTTTCTTGCTTTTTGAATTGGTTTATCCAAATTATCTTGTTATAAAAAGATACTTCATGTATTATATATACTGATGTTTCTAGTGGTATAGCGATAAACTTTTGAGTGAAACGCGGATGTTTTTTGATTTGTGAGTAACTTTGTAAAATATATTATCAACAGCACTACTAAGCGTGAACTTTGTGTAAAAAAATCCTAGGCTTAAAAAGAATGCTATTCCAACTCAATTCCTTAATTGTCCGTTGTATTTGACAAAAAAACGTGAAGATTTTATTGCTCATATAGTTTTATATTCTTAATATAATATAAAACTATAGTACATGCACGCACTATATCTACTCCGCAATTTTATATTACATGAAGTTTTAATTATCGTACAAATACCATATTTATAGTACGGTTGGCAACACTGAGACAAAGAACTGGGATAAATTACAACCAACTCGACGATTAACAATGGAATTATCCCAGATTCTTCGCAGAAATAAAATTTTATTACAGAAAACAATGCCGAATTGCCTGCCCGCTTTGTGTAGGGATTACTGAAATGCCAGGTGTCGGCCGGTGGTCCTATCCCCACTCGCAGATAAAATATATACCGAAACTGAATTTAAAACTTTCATACCTCCCTAAATTAAAATTATTCAATTTAATTTTTTTGATTTTTCATAATAAAATATAATTTGGATTGGAAATGTCAGTTGTTCTAAGTTTTCTCTTATGTTCAATCTATCTATTAATATCCACCATTACATCTTTTTTCCGCGAACTTCTTTTCCACGTATTCCACCATTTCACATACCCCGAGGGGTACGCGTACCACAATTTGAGAAACTCTGTTCTACACGATTTAGCGCGAAGGCTCAATTTTGAAGAGCTCATCGATCAGTCAGATTATTAATTGACGTTCAGTTGTGATATTTATTACATAAAAGAAAGGATAATACATAAAAATTGCATATTAGTGCCTATGAAAAAAAGTTTGAGTCAATTAGAGTCAGACGTTCATAATTACCACACTGCGGATCGGCGACCGCCTCTATCATGGACGCATAAAACAGAGTGGGGCACGGTACATTCGTCCAATCGCGGCATGACCTGTTTCTTCGTGTTGTGTACCATGTGTGTGCATTGTATGGAATGTTATAGAAATAAACGTGCTTATTTGTGTATCTTTGTCTGACTACATACGCTCAATCTAAATTTAAAGTATCAGTGGCGTTGATGCATCCAACGAAAAGCATTGGCGACATCATCGGGTCTATAGGAGCATCTATGCGAAGTAATAGAGGCGGTCGCCGATCCGCAGTGTGATGATTACAATACACGAACAAACTGGGCTTTTAGAATTCCATTGCACAGAATTTCGTTAACGCAGCAATCGGTGAAATATCAAGGCAAGGTCTTATAACAAACTGTCAAATAGAGTAAAAGTATTGCCTACATCATTATTTAAAAGGAAAATTTTGATTGAATGTGCTTTATACAATGTTGAAGATTTCTTTAGTTATAATTAAAGACCACCATTCTGGGTTCCCTATCATAGGCGTGTACGAGCGAGAGGTTTGAGACATTGAGACTTCTAGCCGCCGCTTCCCGCGCTATAAATATCTAGTACATGGACAGTTGTTGTTGTGTGAGGTTGTTTATTTAATTATTTATGAATACGTGTACGCGTAATTCGGGCCGAATACATTGAGAATGTTGGAAAGTTCCTAAAAACGTGTAAAAAGGTTTTTATTGCAATTCCCAGATTTAACCCTTTCCACTGCTATGTCGAGTGTGGCTCGATATTGTATTTCTTACACCAACTCCTATGCCGAGCTATACTCGACTAGACTAAGACGCAATTTTAAAAATTATTTAAAGTTATCAAATGTTTTTTTTCTTTCAAATACTAAATGTACCGTATTCCGAATACTTATGCTATACAAACCTGCGCGTGGTAGAGTCTGCGTCGGCGACTGTAGGGTGAGACGATTTGCATTCTTTCTGACAGTCAGGCAGCCTTAAAGGCACTAGCATCCTATCGTATAACCTCCAAACTAGTATGGGAGTGCCTGCAAACCCTAATGGCTCTGTCTAAACACAACAAGGTCACACTGGTGTGGGTGCCAGGGCACAGGGGCATAGCGGGCAATGAAATTGCAGACTGGCTAGCGAGGGAAGGTTCAAAAATGAATTATATAGGCCCTGAACCGGGTCTAGGTATTACCAAGAGTGCAGTGCGTGGTGCAATTAATGAGTGAATCATAACACAACACCAATTAAATTGGAAACATGCAGCTGGACAAAAGCACAGCAAACGGATGATGGGAAGACCGTCGCAACATCTGACTGCTGACCTGCTTGAATTAAGCAAGATACAGATTAGGGCAGCAACATGTCTATTAACAGGACATGGCTGTTTGAGTAAAACAAAACCGAAGCAGGAATAATACAATAAGCTACTAAGCTTCAGTGTTAGGGATGTAAAGACCAGCCCTGCTTTGGTAGGAAAATCAAATCAAATCAATTCCGAATACTTAAATTCGTAAAACAGGTTAGAAATTTGTCATATTCCACCTTTCTAGGAATTTTTATATTTTTATGGTTTTTTTTTTTTGTTTGTAAGTGGACAACACAGTCATTTGAGGTGAAAAGTAAATAGTAAAAGGGATGGCGAAATTCCCCGAATTCATGCCTTAAAGGTTTTTTTATGTTTGCAGGCAGGTGGCCATAATGATTCAAGTATATTTACTACTCATCAGTAGTGAAGTTACGCCTTTTTTGCAAATTAATTAAGGAGTTAGTGGTAGGTAAAAAAAAAAATTAGGAGTGCAAAAGGTTAACATATACTGGTAAAGAAGTGCTCTCTTTAGTTTGTGACAAAATGGTATGTTGGAAAACACAAATGTATAGGAAATAGGTAAATAGTGCAACACACGAATTTAAATAAAACCGGAGAAAGATCGTGTAATGCGTTTCTATTTAATTTAACTTTAATGTTAAGTGCGTGTAATATACCGGTTGAAAAAATCGGACAAAAAATGTATCGTCAGTTTTGAGAAAAACACAATCCTACACGGAAATTACCACAACTACAGTAAAAAGTAAAAGACTGGTTAACTATAGGTGAAATTACCGACAAAAAAAATTCCATCATATCTATCCTAGTACGTACAATGAACCGTCACAGCCCCATTTAGTAGCATGTAAAAGACTGCAACGATGTATTACGTAAAAATCTAGATCTTATCAGATTACGGCAGATTTATAATAACGGTGCTCCAACAGAACCATTCAACAAATTGAAAGACTACTTTGACCACACGAATATTACCTCGTTAGATGTCGAACGTTCATTAACTGCGTATACACCGCAATGGACAAATCTAAAAGGAATAACTGTATAGACATACGTAATGCTGCAGGTGTTTAGCCACGCCCATCCGGATTTTTTTTATATATATATAGGCATATTGCGTAAGTTGTTTACTATATTACATCTAGGTTTTCATAAATTCTATTATAATTTTTATAAATTACTCGCATTTTTCTTGAGTAAGGCCATCGCACTGACGCCACTGCTAGGGAAACCAAGTGGTGGTCTCTAGTTACAATATAATATTAATTAATTTTGAGCTTTTTCTATTGTCTATTGACATTCCTGTCTATTTCGTTTTTTGAAAATTTATTATGATTACTATACAGCGTGTCCCAGGATTGATGTTACAAGAGATGCGCGGAACGAAAAATCTTTGAATCACAATTTGATCTTTTTGGAACTAAGATCTGCTTGGCTTGAAACTTATTTTTAGTTTACTACTGATTTTTTTAAATCAAGTAGGTGTTGACAGTTGAGCAAAAACTTTTTTTCGTTTCAGGTAAAGCATCTTTTTTGTTCACAGTATGGTAAAGTGTTACTAAGAAAAGTTGTTCAGAGTGAAAAGTTGTGCAAATTTTCTAAATTATCGACCTACTTTGATAAAATCCATTATTTGTGTTAACGTTACAGCAAAGAATTTACGTTGTTTACCGAAAAGCCACTTTACCTGAAACGAAATCAACAAATAATAGAAATTTAGCAAAGTAAGCTGATCATTCACAACGCCATAACTTTTCATTCCGAACAACCTTTCTTAAAAACATTTTGACATACTGTAACCGAAAAAGATACTTTACCTGAAACAAAAATGTTCTTTTCCCAACTGTCATGGCCTACTTGATTTTAAAAAATTGAAAATAAACTAAAAATAAGTTTCAAATCAAGCAGCGCTTAGTGTCGAAAGGTCAAATTAAGATTCGAAGATTTTTAGTTCCGCACACCTCTTGTAACGTCAATCCTGGGACACGCTGTATATTCTTTCTCTTATTTCAGTGGAATGCAAAGCGAATATCAAGGAAAATACACTAAACAAACTTACTACGATTCTTTTCCGACTATTCATTCAACTTTGGAGGACTATGACGAATCGCTTCCCAAAGCCGGACCTTGGCAAACGCTAATTTCCCCAGGAATGTATTGCACGGATTATTGTCATATTGGTTCTGGCTGGCCGGTCAGGGCCGTTGTTGAGCCGAAGAAACCAGAAAAATATATCGAGAGAGATATTGATTTATGTAGAAATGAACAATTTATAAACTGTGAATGTTTTACTGCTAACGCATAAATAAAATCCTATATTAGTACTGTACAGTTTTACTTATAATTAGAAGTTTTGTAAGAAGTAAAAGCTGAAACCAACATAGCTGTTTACACTTTGAATTATCTTATGTGTCTTGAAAATACGCAAAGATATTCCTTAACCAAACACGAAACGCAATTGTAATGATTAGAGTAACCAAAACTTGCGGACTCGCATAGGCGTCGGTATTAGGGGTTAATATAAGAATACGAAAAATTCATAAATAAACTTACTTGCTAATTATTCAACAAATTAGAGGCATCAGGATGTGAACTACTGTAAACTTGCATCATTGCATATGTTTCCACGGTTACTTCTTTAAACCTTGTGCGTCGACAAGAAAAAATATTCTTATACATAGAAAACGATCTCTCCACATCTAAGGAAGTTACATTTGCATGTAGAAACTGTTTTTCAAAATCACTTAAAAGTTCACTATTCTTACACTTATTATAAACGGCCTCTAAAGTATTAAAATCGGGATTTTTCCTTAAAACATCTGCCAACTTTTGACTAGCGCATAATCCTGGCGTATCATTTAATGTGTGTAATTTATTTTTTACATTCTCCACTATGTCTAATGATTCCTGCAATAACAATTCCGTACATTGTAGTTTTCTGATGGCATCTAGTAATACTGTATAATTGGTACATATTGTTGTTAAATCTTCTAAAAGTTGAGAAATTTGAAATTCTCTTTGACTTTCTCTAATTGCTTTGGATTCATTCTGATTAAATCGCATTAAAACTGATTGAATTTGTTGAAAATGGATCAAATAGTAAGAAGCTGCTGTTAGCCAAGTACCCCATCGCGTTAAAATTGGTTCAGGAGGTTCTGGAATATTTGGACAAAATTTACGAAATTCTTTTAAACGTTTAGGAGATTTGCGAAACACTGCTTTAGTACTTCCAATCATCCGATCAACGTTTCCATAATGTTGTCGAACAACTTCACCAACTAAATGCAAAGCATGCAGCACGCAGGTTATATGTATTAAGTTAGGAAATAAATGTTTTAAGGATCGCCCAACACTTAACATCGTTGCTGCACTATCTGTCACAATCATCACAACTTGATCTTGGGCAATTTGAAATTTTTTCAAAGCGTTCATTATCACTTTTTGAATATTTTCCGCGGTACATTGTTGAACACGTTTGCAAGCTAACAAATAAAACGCGAGCTATTACATTCACAATACTGTTTTTCTTTATATCGGTCGTCTCATCCACGGTAATCCATATTTTTTTGGAACACAAATCACGTTTACACACATTTTCTAGCATCTCTTTCATTCGCGGCAAATGATTCTGTAATTGTGTTTGTGAGGGTAATGGGTACTTTGGAACGTATTGTCGCCAAAACGTTTTAAAAGCTGCTTTTCTCACCAACGACAACGAAAGATTACAATTGGTAAACATAATTAATAAATGTATGAGGAATAGTGTATAAGGTATTTCAGTTCTTGTATTTCTCATATGCTTAATACCATTGACATGCCTCTGGCAATCAGTTCTGTCCAATGCAGCCAAACGAACATTGCATATTAAGCAAAAAACTGCACTACCGTCATATTTTAAATGGGGAAAAAGTGACACATACCTATGTACATTAGTAGCAAGTCTATTACGAGGCATTGTTTTCTTAGGTATGTAAATATTAGTTCTATATGAAACGATACATTAATTAAATTATGTACTTGGTATAATACTATAACACACAAAAAACACCAGCTATATTTTCAAAAGCGACACGTAAGTACATAACCTTGACCGTTCGACTAATCTCTACAACAGCTCAACCGGTACTAAAGCGAAATCTCTCTCAGCGCGGTTTAACATGATTTATATTCAAGGTCGACACTACATGCCTGCTTCTCTACCGGTTTAGTTTTTTTATGAATTTTTCGTATTTTTATATTAACCCGTAATACCGACGCCTATGCGAATCCGCAAGTTTAGGTTACTCTAGTAATGATCGAACTGCGTTTGTCGTACTTAATAGAAGAGGTCGCATTTCGAGAAGAGCAGGTAAAAGCAAATGAACTCTTAATGGTAATACTCCAAGAACTAATAATAATTTATGAGTTCTTAACAGATGTTTTGTTTGATTTTGATGTATAAATAAATATGTATAATAGGCATATTTCATTTAGTAATTTCAAACGTATTTACGAAACCCAGAAAGGCATCATTATGTAGTAAAAATAATGTTTAACTAATTCTATGTGGATACTCTTATACACTTAATTTTAATGTGTGTCTAGGAGAGTTCACTGAAAAGCAATTTACAGAAATTGTAATTCACCCAATAGAAGAATCACCGAAGAACAATTCACCGAAAGGTACCTTCACGGAAATATGTAATAAAATAGAAGAATATCCATTCAATAGGATAGGACTATTCAATAGGGTATATCCCTATTCCGGATTAAATTTTCCTTACCTCCATAAATCCAGGTATAAATATTAGTGTATACAAAACTGCAAATACGTCTTTAAGGGAAGTGGTTTGCATAATCATCTAGAGCAGCGGTTCTCAAACATTTTTGGTGACGGAACCCTTTTGAAACACTAAATATTTTACAGAGCCCTAAAATAAGCAAAAACTGGTTTTATGTTCATTCTTTAATTATAATCATTTAATTTGAATTGATGTGCTTTGTTCTTTAGGTTGATATTATTTTGGTGGAGCTCTCGCAGAGGCCTTGCGGAACCCCAGGGCTCCGTGGAGCATACTTTGAGTAACACTGATCTAGAGGATGCAGCATATATACCATATTTTTCATATTAAATGTGAATTGAAGTCCCACAATTTTTCAATTGTTTATGCAACCGAAACTACACCTATTACATATCTAATAAAATAACGATGTGTTATTTCGAATTTTTCGTAAATAATCAATTAATATTTCTCGCCTTTTTATAAGAGAATTTGTGGAGTTTCGACTCGGATTAAATTTGAAAAAGCTGGAACAAGCAAATGAAGTTTACAGCGTCCAGAGGACGATTAGAAACATACGAGCCGGACACGAAAATATATCAGTGTTTCATCGCCGTGACATTGTTCTACCTAAAAACTATAAAACAACACACGATGAGTTTTTCATTCTGGATCTAATGAAAATAGAATGCTAATTTTCTGCACTAGAGAAAACCTTCAGCTTTTAGCCAGATCCGCTAATTGCTATGCAGACAGTACGTTTAAATCTGTACATCTTTTAGCGAACTATCATTTCGACGAATTGTAACTTCAGTGAATTGTAAGTCGGTGAATTGGTGATTCTTCGGGGAATTGCTATGAGCCGATGGTTATGCTTCCATTGTGTAAAAATCGTCGTAAGCTTCTTAAAACTCTAAATCAAAGCAAATACTATATCCTAATATATACATATAGGAATATAATAACATAATTATAAAATCATTGCTTACATGTTATTGCTCCCACACGCTTTGCCGTACAATATGCACCTACTTAACTCTGTTGCATAGAGACCAGCTCCTTTTCTGATGTACGGAAATGTTCTACCGTGGTTCCTATTTCTAAACAAAAAGTTGATGACCTTTCTGATTTTCGCCCCATTAGCCTATTACCTACACTGAGTAAAGTACTGGAAAAAAATATTGCATGAACAGCTTGTAAACTACTTAAATGCTTTTAATATACTGTCCACTTGTCAATCTGGTTTCAGGTGTCATCAATAGAGCCCGGTAACAGGGAGCCGTGCCATAGCCGTACCTGCCTAGTATACAAAAAGAATAGTAAGAAAATAGAAAAAAAATAACTAATACATAATTATAATATGTGATAAGAAGTGAAACACTCACTCTTTTAAGCAGCCTTGACTACGGAACAGTAAAACTAGAAGCACCATTATCAGTATTAACATCATATGGATAAGAGTGGCAAAAAGATGACACCATTAGATGTGTTTCCACAGTTGTCTCGGTGAGCGATG
This sequence comes from Dynastes maya, assembly GCA_029619315.2. NCBI lineage: Eukaryota > Metazoa > Arthropoda > Insecta > Coleoptera > Scarabaeidae > Dynastes > Dynastes maya. The sequence goes on along the minus strand of JAROYE020000010.1, from coordinate 18,460,572 downwards.
TTCGCCGCGGTGAGAAAATGAGTTTATATTTTGAAAAAGAGCGTTCAACATCTACCGATGTTATACATGTATGATTAAAATATTCTTTGTACTTAGTCAGTGGATTATTCGATACACCATCACAAATTTGTTTTAGTGTGCTAAAATCGGGATCTTTCTGTAGCACACTCTCGAACTTTTCTAAAACCCGATTATATTTTGCATCATGCATAGTCAGTAGCTGTGTATGCACTCCATCCATAATTTGCATAGACTCCAATAATGATAACGATCTATTTTGTAATTGGTCTATTGCGTCAGCTAATCCTTTATAGTAGCTACGAATATTTTTTAAATCTGTTTCAATGGAAATATCTGGAAATTTCGACTGGCTCTCTTTAATAGCTGCAACTTCGGCAGGATTAAATTGTGCAACAACAGCTTTTACTATTTTGAAATGTTCAGCATAATAAAAAGCTGCCTGCAACCATGTTCCCCAACGTATAAGAATTGGCTCCTGCGGTTGACGAATACTAACACGCTCTGTATGAAATGATCGTAGGCGTTTGGGAGATTTCAAAAATACTTTTTTTTGTGCTTGCTATTAATGCATCTACCTCGGGAGAGCATTGTCGAATGGTTTCTGCCACAAGATGTAAAGCATGCACTTTACACGTAACATGTAAACACTTGCAACCATGTTCAAGAAGAGAACGGCCTACCGAACATATTATCGCTGCGCCATCGCTCATAAACATCAACACTTTATCTTTTGAAATTTGAAATTTTTCCAACGTACTAAGTACAACCTTCGTAATTGCTGCAGCAGTACACTCTTGTAGTCTTCGGCTAGCTTGTAACAGTGGTAATGTAGGTTTACTAGGGTCTAGTATGTGTACCATAATACCTACAATTGAATTTTTTTTACAGTCTTTTGTCTCGTCAACACACAACTAAAGAAACTGTTTTTTCAATATGCGTTTCATTTTCTGCAACATGTTTACGTGCCATTTTCTCCGTTGGCAACCGGAACTCGGGATTGTATTTGTACCAAAAGTCCTTAAACGGTTGTTTATCGAGTAAGTTTAGTGGTAAATTACAGTTTATCAACATAAGAATTACATTTAAAAAAATGCACTTCTTGGAGGCATGCCCAATTTTCGTTTTCTAAGCTATGCGGAATTTACGTGTCTTGTACAGTTCCACTTCTTATTTGACATCAAATGTATTTTGCACACTTTACAAACTATCTTACTCCCGTTGTAAAACAAATCAGGAAAGTCAGAAATAAACTTATTTACTATGTCTTGAAAGGGTCGTTTTTTAGCCTTTGACATGTTCAGAAAAAATTACGATTAATAACTACGTCTGTATCAATAAAATCATATTCGCTATCCAATGCTAAACTGAACTGAGTGATGATGATTTGTCGTGTCGTATCATAATCGACCAGCCCACCCCGTCCACCTAAACACAGTCACACCGCCGCTGCGATTGCTCTACAGTTACCGGACTCTAGTCATCAGTCTCATCACAGTTGCATTACAAAGACATATTATTATTATTTAACCGTTGCATGAGAGTAACATAAAGAATATTTTATTATTATAGATTTATTTGAACTGATTTCAAACTTATGGCCTGCAGTGTACGTCAAATTTTAATTTCAGCTTTGTTTAGCGAATAAATAGACTTTGCCAAACCACTTACCCTGTAAATGAAAACTGTTAAAGGTGTAATAAATTAAAAAAATCGAGGAAGTGATTTTCGACTACGTTATTTCGTTTCTGAACTATCGTGTGTCTTACTTAGCATCATGTACTGACTATTAAGTTTCAAGTACTTCTAAAATTCCTTACGGGGTTGGTATATCCCATTCATTTCGTTACGATATTTTGAGAAGTGAAAATTGCCACGTTTTCACGCCTCCACCTGCCATCAAAACCTACTTGGTATTTTTTTAATTTTAGGAAAGTGGCGAATATGTGCTTTATTGCCACTACTACAATCATCGGTAAAATTTAAAACAATGCCAAGTGGAGACGAACTTCCATAGATTTTGAGGAACATTAAATCAAATTAAAGGCGATGAGGGAATTTGTTATACTGTTGAAACAACGTTTACATTTTATGACGTAATCGCTAATCAAAATTATTAGAATTGATCGTCAGGTTAACAAATCTGAACGGAAATAGTACGCAGTATCTGCAAAAAGTTCATGTTTGAGGTAGAACTTTTGAGAAGAAATGTTGTGATCTATTTTTTAAACATTTTGTTTAAAAAACGTTTTGTTGCATCTTGTTAAAATAAATGCTCTGTACTTTGTTGAAATAGGTAGGAACTTTTGAAACCATGTGCCCTGGATTAATATATTTACAGTACAATTTGCCATAATCATTTTACTATCCGTCTTAAGGTTAGACTTTATTGAAACTTCCATGTAAAAAAACGAAAATTCAAATCTTTTCTACAATGCTGTCTTCTTTGCTAATAGCATTTAATTAGCATTAAAAAACTTACTATTCTGCTAATTTAATCAACACTGTAAAATCGATAATAAAGAAGATAGAGATGGTAGATAATTAGTTAAGAGTAGCTGTCTTTTTAAAAAAATTACCCAATTGTATTATCTTTTCCGCCTTGCACTGTTTACTACAGTAATCGTACGTTATTGTGTACTTTATATCAACTTGTGTGTAAGTGATAGATGATTGTGTAAATTTATTTGTGACTAATGAAAACAATTTTTAATCTCATATAATGCGCGTAATTGATAATGAATAATGACAATGTTTCAAATACAAACATATGTATTATCAAGGAAATAAGCGTATTTACGCCAATCAGCATCTATTGATTAAGAAACTATAGACAATCTGAGTTATCTATTTACAAACACAATTTACTATACTTACTTATTTTCATATCATATGTAAATTACAGAAACTTGCAAACCATTTCAAATAATGTATTAATCAATATACAGACTGATCCAAATTAAGTGCCCTACAATTACTGTATCCGTTATTATTAATCTTACAATACAAAGTAACTTAAATTAGTAAAATAAATTTAATGGTTAAGGTGCAATTACAAAAAAAAGAATGAAATAATATATTGTTAAGAAAATTCGAATTTTGTTATTTTGTTAAACGGAATATCCTGTATGTTTTTATAATTGTTCATGATTAGAGCGGGCCAAGAGCGCCACGCGCCAGGTTCGCAATCAGGCTGCCGGGCGCATATATGTATGTAAACATAGGTAATTTAAATATGTAATTATTAGGACGAGGACCAAAACCACTGTCTATTACGTCGTGAAGACGCGCAAATATACACCTGCAGTTTGGGTGTTCGTTGATAAATAGGGCGTTGTTCACAGTGGGCCACCACAAAAAAAAGTTCATTCATCGACGGCTACGAACTAACAGCGCGCTTATTCATTTACGGATGACGCGCTCTATTCATCAACAAATGACGAGTCTGCAGATGTTACGTTTGCACCACTTCGTGGCATACTAGAAACAAGCGTCGGTGTGCTCGCTTTAGTGATTATGTCTAACGTAACTATTAAAAATAAACGGCCATTACCTACGAAAGTTAATAAATTTCTTAGTGAATTTGTGGATTTACACTACAATGGGAGTACAATTTTCTGTAAAGTTTGTAAAAAGAAACTACTGTGCTGGAGCAAACGTGATTGTGAGACATATAAATAGCGCACACCACAGAAATAAAAGAAATGGTGTGTCACAACAACGTCAATTTCAATTAGAATTGCTTTTAACGTGTATGGTATGTGGTCTACCACTTCGTATACTTGATAAAAAAGCATTTCGAAAATTCTGGGGTACATACAATACCGAGTGGATACTACCATCTCGGATACCGTTACGGAGAGATATTCCACGAATACGTGAGGACATTGAAAATCGAATTAAAGCCGAATTAAAAGATAAACAGCTGTGGCTATGTCTTGATGAGACGACAGATTGCAAAAAAAATTCTATTTTGAATATAATAGTGCGCGTATTAGATCCTATTAAACCAAATTTTGCAATTCTATTAGCCAGCAGAAGATTAAAACAGTGTACTAGTAAAGCAATTACGGCCGTAGTTCTCGAAACGTTACAAAAATTTCAAGTGTCAACCAGTCAACTGTTGTTGTTCGTGAGCGATGGTGCAGCAACAATGTGTAGTGTAGGCCGTTCCCTTAAAGAAAAGTGTGAAGGACTTTTACATGTTACGTGTAAAGTCCATGCTTTACATCTTGTGGCACAAACTATTCGAGAGTGTTACCCGGAGGTGGATGCATTAATAGCAAACACAAAAAAAGTGTTTCTCAAAAGTCCTAAGAGGACTAGGGCATTCTACAGGTTATGCCCTGGTATTCGAGAACCACCACAGCCCATTCTTACGCGTTGGGGAACGTGGTTAAAAGCCGCTTTTTATTATAATGAACATTTTCAAGAAGTCAAATCCGTTATTTTGCAATTCGTCCCTGCCGAAGCTAGAGCTATTAGGATGAGCCAGAAGGGATTTCTCGATATTTCTGTTGAAACACATCTAAAGAATATTAGCAACAATTACAAAGGGTTAGTAGACGCGATAGAAAATTTGCAAAATTCTGGATTGTCGTTGGTAGAATCAGTGCAAGTCGTGGACGAAGTTAGTACATTGTTACACAGTATAAACGATGCAACAAGTGGACGAGTTTTAGCTAAGTTCGATAGTGTTTTAAAAAAGAATCCGGACTACACGAGATTAAGACAAATGTGCGATGGGGCATCTGCAGATTCCTTGACTAAGTCTAAAGATTATTTTAATTACGCCTGTCTTACTTCGGTAGACGTGGAACGGTCGTTTTCGAAATATAAGAACATTTTTTCGTCTCGGCGAACATCCTTCACCGAGGCAAATGTGGAAACTTATCTGATGGTGCAACTTTTTAAACAAGCCTATCCGCATTATTAAGAAGGATAGAATTTATTTATTATATCTTTATTTACAGTTACATTATTAAGTACAACAGAATAAAAAAAGCGTTCAGTTTCTCAGTTATTTCCTTATTACATCCCATTTACAACGCATACCGTTTTCAATCAAATAAAAAATCATAATGAAAATAAAAACACCTCAGCGTGTACATATATATATATATATATATATCCGCTCTAATTACTAAACATTATTATTGCGTCAGCTTTTATTTTTTTACTCTTGTGTATTAATTTCGAAATATCACATATCTGCTGTGACTCACATATACGCTATTTACAATAAGCGGCCGTTGCGCCTGATTCCGATTCTGTTGGATGGCGCAATTTGGCCCGCTCTATTCATGATTTAATTTGTAATGTAAAAATTATAATAAAATATTGTCTGAAAATGAATAATAAGAAAAGTATGGCGTATTTTAGTTTTTGCATAAGATATATGTAAGTACCTACACCTACTTCCATTGTGTAAAAATCGTAGTAAGCTTCTTAATACTCTAAATGAAAACAAATTCTATATCCTTCCAAAGTGTAACAACTACGTTTAGTAAAGACTATTTACTGGAAAATGGCTGTTTTCATGCATTTTGCAATATAACTCGGAAACAAGCGAATTTAAGCATTGGAAGTTAAATATGCTTTACCTGTATTTCTTGCAGTAGAATACACATACTCAAAAAAAAAAACAAATTTTGTTTAGTTGAATATTTTTGTATTTGTTCGGACTTGAGTTGAAATACCGATTAAAAAATATTGATGTTTATAAGACGCCTGGCCAAACGCCGTGCCAAATTTTTCAGAAAGAAAATTATTTCTCAAAATTCATAGCATCCACAATATACGGAATGTTCTATTTGAAATAAGAAAATTCACATCCGTTTTTGATCCATTCTATAGTGCCATGGAGTTGCAATATCGTCTATCACAATTTGAAAACGATACTACTTTTGGTTATACATCTGACAAAATAATTTATAAAATCGGCCACTTTCCAAAAGAAAAGTATTTCTTAAAATAGTTGATTTACAGTCTATTTATGTATTAAATTAAATTATAATAAAAATATAAAGATAACCGTGTTTTTTTAATATTTGTTATAAATCTAATCTTCTTGCTTCGACACAACTTTATCAGCACGGATGCGTCCAGTTCTGCGGGCAGACCACCTTTACGATTGGCCAAAGTACCTCTCTCTACTTCAGAATATAAACCCCAGAGCTGTTAGCCGGATCCGGATAATTTGCTATCCGGATCTTGGTGTTACTATCCGGATGCGTTATCCGAAACCTGGGATCCGAATCAGTTGTTCGACACTTCGGATCTGGATTCGTTTTCCGATAACTCGGATCTGTTATCTAGAACCTCGGATTCAGATTCGTTGTCCGAAACCTTTGATACGTATCCGCTATCCGAAATCTCGAATTTGGAATTTTTATCCGAAATCTCGGATCCGAATCCATTATCTGATGGATCTGGGAGATCCAGCCCCGTTTACCGACAACTTTTTCGAGCAAATAGTAAGTAGCGTAAAATTTCGCAGTAAATTGTGAAAACCTGCAATAGGTCGAGTAATTGTAAAACAATACATCCGTAATAATCACCAGATAAATTGAACACCTCTGTAATGCAAAATAACTGAGTTGTGCGCATGAGGATTCAATATTACTCTGAATTCACGGATTTTAAAAACCATATACACATAATCTAAATGCGATGTTTTTTTTCTATATTGCAAAATAATCTTCAATTATACATATGTATAGCGTTTCAGAATTTACCCGAAGAAAAAATTAGAAGTTATTCCATGTAACATCTTTAGAGCAATCAGTTTGTGCGTTATAGGATGGCGAACGCTTCAGATGCGCGGTGGAAATACAAGACTTTATTTTATAGCCGTTTTTTATTATGCTAACATAATTTAAAAAATAAGTCGAAATACGCCACTGCATGTTGCATTCAAACTTGAATTTTCCCGACCGATGTCCGACAGTACCTTCGGACAGTGCCGGAACTCGCCATTCTAGAACGCGAGACCTGTGCCTGTCTACACTTTAATGAATGCGCATTGATATTACTAACAATAAAAGTACGGAATAAAATATTTCTATTTTATTTTGAAGCAGGACGTTTTGAAATTTACATTAGATTTCATTAATACGTAGACATATAAACTAAATCTATGAATACGTATACTTCCATTCAGTTGTCCAATAATTTGTATCTTTTATGTAAGGACACTCAAAGTAGCGGGATCTATTCTAAAATGGGAGATATGGATCCTAAATATCGGATAGTGAATCTGGAAGTGAAAATCAGATAACAGATCCGGGTCCGAAAATCCTGGATAACGAATAAGGATCCGAGAACTGGATAGTGGATCCAGATTTGGATACAGAATAGTGGGTCCGGATCTCAATTTTACCGGATATCAACAGCACTAATAAACACTTTGCTGAGATTTTCAAACAATGATGACGTATTTCTCTTATAAAGCAATATACTCTGTACTTTTTTTATTACTTATTTTAGAAATGTACCTTACTAAAACTTATATCTCAAATTAGAACATCTTTGAACATTTTAAAGGATGTATATAATCTACAATTAAAAAATATTAAACAATTCACTAAAGCCCTTACCACATTACTTAACTCGTACTGGACGCACGTTTCGATAGCCAACCTATCATCCACAGCAGTAATATTGAATTCAGTTTTACTACAATTCAGTTTTACTGAAAAAAATAAAATATTAAATTTTGATTTTTTTTTTACAATACGCACTATTCATGTTTTCATTTTGTTAATTGTATTTTAATCAGCATTAAGCACACTACTATATTGCTAATTTAACCTACTTTGTAGTTTGTAGCACTAATAATAGCGACGATGACGCTGTGCACTTATTTTGGATCATATTGTATATCCACTTGATATTTGCTTTTACTTAATAACAATAACGGTAAGAATATTAGCAAATTTCATATACCGAATTTTAATGTAGAGGTAAACGAACCATCGATTATGAATGCAAATAGAATCAATTTATGTAAGTTTAGACGAAATTTAGTTTAGAAGAATTTTGAAACAATAAAGGTGTCTACCAAAAATTATAATTTAAATTGCGGTACGAACTGTTGCGAATAAGTAGTGGTAGAGCGTTTCAGTTCTTTCAACTTACATTTTCATTAAAATGATTCGCTTCGTTGCTGAATTCGTGGTTATTAATCGTGGGGACGTTGCGCTGTGAGAAAATCACGCGGCATTCAGTCGTTAAACCGATCCATCGTAAAACGTTCACCGTCGAGACGGCGAAATTTAGATAAATTTTTCTTTTTTCGACGCTCTGCACGTCGCGTATAGGTAAAGTAACTCCTCGCCTGTACAACGACCCCGAACTTGCCGTCGGTCAACAGACAATGATGTTTTGTATCCGTGTATGAGGGCGCGCAGTTATATGTGCACTGAGCGGGGGTGCTTGTGTTTTGAACCGCAGACGACCAACCAGACCGCCCGTAAACAAAAGCGTGTAATCGGATTGGTCGACTAGACGAACCTGCAACCAAGGTCGCCGAATACTAACTGTTCCGCAAAATTTCGCCGTAGTCCACAGTGTTTAGTGTTTTGGTGAACGCTGTCCGTGGTGATTTTTATTTAAGTTTTCACTTGGATTAATATGAGTTATGCCAATAGAAACAAATTCGAGGTATGATTTTTGTTGTGTGTCCGTTGCATGTGCCATCGAAAAATGAGGTATCAGTGCGTAGTTCATTGTGTGTGCACGACAGAAAGTTTTCGATAGAAAACAGCTGATTTTCAACGTCAACTGTTTCGTCTGCTGTATTTGTTATTGTTTCTCTGACATGAAAAACGTATCGAGTTGTCAATAATCCAAATCGTTTTACGAAAACGATGCGAATATTTGCTACATTCCTCTTGTTCTATCTTCCAGAAAATATTTCTTTTTGTTGTGCATATAATTCTTTGTCTGCTTTTGTGATATGTACACATATAATGTATTGGTTTACTATTCGTGCAAAACAAGTTGTACCGTTGAGATTTATACGATATTTTTGCGTCTCATAATTTAATTCGCCTTTGTTTGAACGTTAATTTAATTCTCTTATGTAGACAATTGAAGCGATAAATATGTAAAACGTTTAGTTTTTTCATAACTTCGACAGCCCTCCGAAACACGCCAATCACATTCGTAAACAATCAAATATATTTGTACATTTTTATGCATTATCTACAGTGAGTGTCGCAATTCATTCATACCTTAAGTTCAACGTTCAATTTATGTATTTCTAATGGAATTAAGTTAATCCATTAAAAAATGTGAAATAACACTAAAATGTTTTATTGATGCATTTGTCTAAACATGCTGATAGAACACGAGTTTTTGTTCTTTAGACCTTATTTCCGTTTTTCGTTTTCAAAATATAATTCCGTTTATAATCTCAGTGTATAGCTAAAGTTTATGGCAGATATAAAACACTTAATCAAGACTGCACTTTTCAAGAAATTACATTAAAATACCCGAATAAGTTTTCTGCCATAAATTGTTAACAAGCAATGGTATTGCATATTAGTATGAATAATATGTAGGTATGTACCGAGCGTGGCAAAATTATGGTGTAAATTAATATTTGAAGTAATTTATTTTTCCAAAAATGCTCGTACAGGTCAATTTTATTTTTCTAAAATAAACATTTTTGCCTTAATTTTAAGTTTTCTCCACTTTTGATTTTCAAGTAATCTCGCATAATAACATTTTTGAGTAAAAGTCATTTAAAAAGTGGAAAACATAAATTTCATTAATAATAAAAAGCAAAGGTAAATACTGTTGTCAAGAAATGAAATGATTGTTTCCTTTAAATCAAATGCTCGAAGTGTCATCCACCCGCCTCTTGACAATAAGCACATTCATTTTGTACATTGCGAATGACGTCAGGTCTAATTCGACTCATTTCATACCTAAATCTGTTTTTCGAATCTTCTAGATTTTGTGGTCTGTTAACATAGATTTTTACTTTATATAAAGCAGTTGTTTAAATATTTGCGAACAGGACGTGCAAAGTGCGGAGGTGCACTATCTTGTTGAAACCAAATATCGCCATTTGGTAAGCTAGAATTAACTTCATTTGGAAAAACTTGCAAGGGCAGGTACAAGTGCATCCCTCAAAAATCCAGATATCCCTGCCTCGCGAGAATTTCGTCAAAGAAGAAAGAACCAATGATTTTATTGCCAACTATCTCTGTCCACATATTAACTTTGCAAGGATGTTCAGTATGTGCTTCAGTAATCCGGTGAGGACTCTCTGCTCCAGTACTGTCGAGTTACTGTTTCATTTAAGCAAAATGAAACTTCATCCGAAAAGAGAATTTGGCGAATGAAGCCTGGATTACGGTTGCATAAATCCTGCATTATATCACAAAACTGCATTCGATGACCGGGCTCATCTTCATTGAGTTCTTGTAGTAGTTATATTTTGTAAGGATGGTATTTTCCTGTTTTTAATATGTATACATAATAGCTGAGAAATTTCATTATCTATTGCAATTGATCGAAATACACCACGAGGATTCTCACCCATACACTTAATAAAATATCGAGTTTCACATCTTCACTTATTTTCTTAGGATGCCCTGTACTTGATATGTGTTTGACATGCCCATTTTCTCTAAATTTTCTCTAGATTTTACTCACTATGGATTGATATTTCTATTTGGATATTTCGCATTGAACAAATTGCACAAGTTTTGGCTTCATCGTCGCATTCAATAAGAATTAAATTATCTATGCGTTGAGTCACTTGAATGAGCCATACTTGTTTAATTTTCAAAAAATGTTTTTTTATTAAGAATAATTATTATTTGGCATATAACAGTGTATAAAACTGGTTATTCTGTATTTTTTATTGATACTTGATCTGTAAAAACTTATCTTTACTTTTTGCTAGGCTTTTCGTTAGTAGTAAAATTTATGAACAGGTAGTTAACATTTCGATCATTTGATTAAAAGCAAACAATTATTTAATATCTTGAATAACAGAATTTATCTTTGCTTTTTGTTATTAACATGTTTTCTACTCTTTAAATGATTTTTATTTGAACATGTTGTTATGTGAGGTATTAATTAACATTTTGATGGTAATTTAGGCAATGAAATGATCTATCAAAATAAAAGACAAAATCTGGAGCTGTCATTTAAAAATAAATTGTCGATGACGTAATTCCTTGAAAACCAGAAGTGGGGGAAATTAAAAATTGATGCAAATTGACCTGTCCGAGCATTTCTTTGAGAAACAAAACGCTTCGAATTTAATTCGTTTATTCCACAATTTTGGCGCGCAGTGTATATTTTTTCATCCTTCAAAAATAAGTTTATTTAACATACTTTTATCAACCAATTTAATGTATTAACATTAATGTATTTTTTTTAAAGCTCTATTATGTTTATTTTGTTACTTCTAAGATGTTTCAAATGGATAAAGCTGAATTTGTTTATTTACTTTAATATATTCACGATAAGAATGCAGTGTTAAAATACATATGTGAAAAATCCACGGCTTGTGATTGGCTAATAGACAAAGCGAATTCACGTATACGAAAAATATTCTTTTTTCGCACGAAACGAAATATCACCGATATCTTATGTCATTTATCAAACATCTTTGTCGATTTCGACTTTGTAATTATTGCTTTTTAGTGTTGTTCGGTGTACTTCTTATAACCAAATTGTCGCAAAAATAGGTTTTTTTAGAGTTTTACTTCCGGGTCTCTTTCATTAACCACAAATACAGCACTAATGTAATTAAACAAGCTGCAACTGCTGTTTCCAACAAATCAAATGGGCAACCGAAAGATCTGTTTATATTAAAATTGAAGTTTTCCGAAATGTATTCACTTTTACTACATTATTATTGCCGTACTATATCACGTCATAATATAACTACAGCATATTGCAAATAAAATACGGAAAACGTATGCTATTATAATTCCATTGATATTATTTTGCTATTACCTATTACTACAAAATTTTGATAACCAGTCGTAACTCTATTTGCTGCATTCTTAACGTGAATGGACAAAAGGATTACTAAGCAGGTAAGCCAGAAGGACTTGCCGCCATAATTATTCCTAGACAGTTAATATTTGAGACACCATCATAAAGTACTTATAAATGAGTATACTTCCTAGAAAGACCGTTGATAATTTAATCCCTTTTCCTTATTTCAATAAATCTGGTCCTCTTTTCTTACGCTTTTTCATTTAATCTTTTGTTTGCCTACGTGAAGGTCGGGCTGTTGCCGCAAGCCAGTTTAAGACCATGAACCTCTGTTGCTTGGATAATTTGAACAGGATTTGTAGATATGAAAGTTGAAATTGAATACGTACCTGCCTACTTACTCTGCAAGGCTACAAGTGCAAAAGGACGCTTTTTAATTATCTTTTGTTTGTGTGAAAGTAGGGTGTTTCAAGCCAGTTTAACATGACTTGTTCTTGATAATTTGAAAATTGTAGATATGAAAGTTGAAATTGAATACGTACCTGCCTACTTACTCTGCAAGGCTACAAGTGCAAAAGGACGTTTGCAGTTAATTACTGCAATTTGGAATTTAATTTAGAAAAAGCAATTTTAAGGAGATTATTTCAATATTGACATTGACTTAGGTTTTAAATTCTGTGTAAAAATGTAATATTAATTATTATTTCAATTAGATAATGTTCTTTAAGTGTAAGCTGTAATGGCGATTGAAATCTGTATATCACCTAAAATCACTGGATTAGTTTAGCTAGCAGGTGAACTTTTTGTACGTTTTCTCTTGTCGAATGTAAATGTAGTAAAATCCTAGTAGTGAATATAAACTTCCCGAAATTTGGTTATTAATGATAATGAGTAGCATGACTGACATAATTTGTTATAGGAAATAGTTTCTACAGTACATTTTTCTCGATGGTTTTTATATTCTATTTTTACTAAACTTTTTTCTGTTGTTGTTTTCTAAGAATTATTAATACTCATTCGAAAACTACTTGTTTTACATAATTATTGCTTCATAGTTAGTTAATGTATACAGGGTCATTCACGACGATGGCCTATTAGAGATATCTCTGAAAGTAATTAAAATGTCTTTGACATTTTGGTGAACGATATTATCGATTTATTTTTTTATATTTCCAATTTCATATTACTATTATTATTATTATTATTCTTTATATTTGATTCAAACTGTAGATTGTAGGTAAAAATAGTTAAAAAAAGTCTCTGCAAAAACTCATGAATTATAGGTGCAAGCACTTGCAAAGATACAGGAATTTGCAACGCTTTTAATCTTGAAATACTTAGAAAAATAAGCATCAAATTTGTTGGTGCATGAGATCAAATAGGTAACTTTCGTGAGATCAAAAAATACAGGGATTTAAAAACTATAAAACTTAGAAAACTAACAAAAATTAGAATAAATAAACGAATTTTTCATTGATGCACGAGATCAAATAATTTTCTTGTTTCAATCTTCATCAGTGCTCATTTGCGTTTTATTGCGTGTTTGACATATATGTTTTACAATTATAACGTGTTTCTTACAAGCGAATTGTTTGCACTACGAACAAGTGATAGTGGTATAATTTTTTTTAACTCTACCACAAAGAACACACCGTCCACGTTCATTATTTTGGGATCTAGTTTCTGGGTGTTTTGTCCGAAGTCAGCGATTTCCGGATGAAAGTTGCCAGGAGATATATTTTTCCTCGGCAAGCGTTGTTGAAGTTGACACTCTATGAGTGCAATAGCTAGATTTTTCAAAAAAAGTCGTCTGTAATTGGGAGAAAAATCTGATTTCTTGTAATGGAGCCAAACTTGGGCTTTAATGCCACCAACATTTAAAAAAGCATAAAATATCACCAGAGGCCACCTAGATGTTTTTCTAGCCACTGCGTAACCTGCACCGAGCTAGTCTATAACATCAACTCCTGCTTTATTTCCTATTTTATTTTTGAGTCTCTGCATCGATTTCGTTGTCGTCCCGCTTGACGCTTGAGCTGTGCTCAAGAGTACGACACACTTGTTTTTGTGAGTCACGTGGGAAACTATGTTGATATCTTTTTGAAATCCAAATATTGAGGATCCGAATTTTCACGGAACAACTCGAGAAATTCTCCGAGAGACGCCAACTTATCACTAGAGTTTGTTAGAAAGGTGGTACCGGCAGTGGCGCACCGCATAAAAGTAGGTACGTAATATACAATATTAGTGAAAAATAATATTGTTACCATTTCCTGTCTTCTTGATGTCCACTGTGGCAATTGGCAACCGCCCTGGTAAGCTGCGTAGAATTGCAACATCAGCAACGCTCATCAATTCATTCAGCCGTCGACGGTGTTGTGAATACGTTGTCGTATACTTCGAAAATGATCGTTCGACGTCCAGCGAAGTAAAATTTGAAGTCAGATATTCCTGTTCCTCATCTGGGTACTCTTGATTTTCAGTTATAGACCGAACCTTTTGTAAATCGGGATTTTTCGTTAAGATTGCACCAAATTTTTGAGCAACATCAACTCCTATAGTGTTCGTCAAGTTTTCTAGAGCGGCTTGTAAATTGTTTATGCAATTTAATGCGTCTCGTGTAGAGAAGTGACCGTTTTCTAATTGTTCAATAGCTTGTGCAACTTCAGAATAGTTCATGGAAATTTCATCTATTTGTTGTTGAATGTCTGAATTGGAAAAAAGGTGCTGACTATCTCGAACTGCTGCAGAATCATTTGAATCAAGTTTCAAAATGACATTTTTCACTTGTGAAAAATATTTCTGATAGTAAGATACTGCCTAGAGCCATGTTCCCCATCGCGTTATTACAGGCTGAGGTGATGGTGATAATTTCGGACACAATTGTTTGAATACACGGATGTGTTTGGGAGATTTCATGAACACTTTTTTGGTAGATGCTATTAACTCATCCACCATCGGATACTTCTTTCGAATGGTTTCTGCTACGAGGTGACATGCGTGTATGAGGCATGTTATGTGAAGAAGAGTCGGAGAGCATATTTTCAACATCCTACCAATTCTTAGCATTGTTGCGGCTCCGTCAGTAACGAACAATGCGACTTGGGTTCCTGTGATACAAAATTCTCCCAACGAATCTTTTATTATCTTGACAACGGTTTCTGCATTAGTTTTCTGAATCCTTTTACTGGATAACAACAATGAAGCTGGTGGACCATCACGTTTTAAAGGACGCGCTACAACATGAATGACGCTGTGTTCCTGAGCATCAGTTGTTTCATCCACACATAGGCAGATTTTCTTATTTCTCAACTCGTCATTTATACATTCCTTTTCTGTACCTTGCACACGTGGCAAATTGTATCGTAATTGCATAGATGTTGGCAGCTTCCTCCATGAGGGAACGTACTTAGCCCAAAAAAGACGAAAGTGTTCATTAGATACTAGATGTTGCACACACTTAACATAAAAATAAAATCATATAAAAATTGCCAGTATAGAATACTGTTTCTTAAATTCAATACATGACGTTTACTTTTACAATGTTTTCTACATTCAAATCTATCGCGACTTAGCAATCCGCTATTGCATAATGTGCAATAAATATGCGGACTTCTATATTCTAATCCAGGGAAATGCCTTATTCACATTCGAAGGGAACGTTACACCATTTGGGCGTCCCATCTCCGCGTACTTATTTGGCGTGCAGCGTGCAACGTACTGTCGCTTTGAACTCTCTCGCGGTACTGGCAAGATCGACTACGAGTTGAAAATTACCCCTACCCACGCCGCTACCGCTACGCTACTGCTATCTGGCACCACCTTTTTAACAAACTCTACTTATCACTCTCATTTCGAGTTGGTCGTGTCGATTTGTTGTCAGCTTTAATTGAACTCAATAAAAATTTGCCCAAGCTTCCACGAGGTTAACTTTCGGCATTTTTTCTTGTCCTAATAAAAACATAATTCTGATAAAAGCCAGTGATTCTCCTTTTGACGTTTCATTTTTTTTTTTTTAACATTCTTTGGGATCTATTGAAGCTGTTTTACTTTGAATGTTCATGTTGGTATATTTCACTCTTCCGTCGATTATTTCTTGATTTATAGTTTTTTGGAAAGCAGACATTTCATTCAGCACACCCTCAGTTTCTACTGGACGAAAGAATTTTCCTCAATATGTTTTTTTAGGGGTTTTAGCGAACTTGCACCGAATCGGTTTTTTCCATTTGTACTCTGCGTGAATTAACTGACATCTTTTCCCTTCACTCTTCATGATTTATATATTTTCTTTATGAAAAATTCTTCCTCATCTAGTTCTTCACTTAAGTCCGAATCTGGAGCACCTTCTTTGTGAACTGGATTGTCCTCCACTTCAACCTCAGAATCTGTTTCGTGATCACTGTGTTGAGTCACATCAGCTTCATCGATATCTGATGCATCAGTCTCTTCCTCAGTGAGTCCATCTTCCTTGCTGAGTTCTTCAAAACAACCGTTAACCACTCTGGAGGGATAAGTTCGCGCCGATTCATGATGGTCAGGTTGGCGTATGGAATGCGCCGTAGGAGGTGTTATGAATTTTCGTTACATGACTAGACCAAACAAACTGCTAGAAAGCCAACGAGAACTGTCGGAGTATGTAAGGGGTTAGAAAGGTGGTTGGCTTCTCACTCAGAGGAGCTTATCAAAACATACCCAGTGGCGCACATTATACGCCGTACCTGTGCGCAAAAGGTTAATAAAACATTGTATAGTGTAAAAAAAAGATTTTATGTCTCGTGAGCGGTTGTTCAATACCCATTCTTAAATCAACATTTACATTTTTGATTACTGGACGAATAATATTATGTATATTTAAATTATCGTCATTCAGTAGATAGTCTCGCCGTTATTCATTCTAATCTCTTATTCAGAACGTTAAATTAATAAAATTAAACTTTTGATGATCTTTGCACAAGAACAACCTACTTTTTGTATTTACAAAATGAATTTCAACTGTCAAGGATAAATGGACTAAAGTTGAAAACCGCGGTTTATTCACGGATTTACTCTGTACGTATTTCTGTTTAGCTAAGCCGCTGACCATCTCTGAATGCACCCATTTAATTTGAATTTAATATTGCTATGTAAAGAATTCATATTATACAGGAGTCCTACTTGAAATAAGAAAATTGATATCCATTTCCGATTTAATCAAGCTATTTTGAAGAAATAGCTCTATCCATAAAATCGCTTACCAAAATTTCAAAAATTATTTTAATGGTTTTCAGAGGTACGTCTAATATCCTATTGTCGTGAATGATCCTGTATACCGAATACCGCTAAGAAACTGGTGTTCCTTGTCTACTTGGCTGATTGTATTTTTTTTTTATTTTTATCGCCACCTTGCATGATGTGCTTGGCGTAGCTGTATTTGTATATTGATTCATTTGCACTGTGGATAGCCCGAGAAAAATACTTATTTCAATACTGGGAATGAGAATTTTTTAATTGCTTGTTTTACATGTTTTGTGTTCACGAACATTTTTCCTATACTCTGTTTTAGAGTAAGAGGCAAATAATAATTTATTTCGCGTATGGGTACTACCTTTGTTTGGGTTAAATTTGAAATCGAATTTCTATAGAGTATCCAATATGTTTTATCAATCACGCTGTGAAACATAAATGTAGATTAATGTAGATTTATAACAGTGTAGCAGTAAAACGCTCTGAAGTATAAAACGTTCTAAATATCTCGCCTCGAAGACTGTTACTTTGCATTGTTTACCTACACTGACTCAAAAAGTCTCCATACACCTGTCACCATTTTGATTTGAATGCTTAAAAAAATAGTGCAATCCTATTTATTGCAGAAAATTGTTGGTGAACAGTATATTAGAATACAAATGAACAAGATAACATAAAAAAAATATGTTTTATTGTACAAGTAACATTACATTAAAAAAAGAACAAAAGTAGGTATAATTCCAATCGCAAAAAAATCTCCATACACTTAGCAAATCCGGTATTATTATTAGAATAGTAGCTTCATTTACAAAGTTTAGTAACTTGTTGATCCACTCTTTGCTTTTATAACTGCTAACATGCGTCTATTCATACTTTCAACTAATTTGTTCGTTACTGTGGGATAAATGGAGTTCCATTCTTGTTGTAAGGCGATTTGTAGCTGCTCCTTGTTGCGGATCGTATGTTTCCTTATTCTTCGTTCCAGTTCATCCCATAGGTGCTCTATGGGATTCATGACCGGCGATTGTGGAGGTGTATGAAGCTGCTTTCCCATATTAAATATCAACCATTTCTTGACACGTTGAGCGGTGTAGTTGGGATCATTATCTTGCTGGAAGATAAATGACCGTCTAAGACCGAATTTTTGGGCACTAGCTTGTAAATTTTTTCTCAGTATATTCATGTATACATATTGGTTCATTATACCGTCAATAAATTTTAAATTACCAACGCTTGCAGCACTTATACACTCCCACACTAAAACTTTGCCTCAGCCAAATTTTACAGTCGCGCACAAATTTTTAGTTTTGAGTTCTTTATTTCTCTTTCGTCACACCATTGTACGGCCATGTGACCCAAAAATGTTATATGTATAACATTTTTGGGTCAGATGACCATTTTTGGGCCAGAAGAATTGAAAGCAAAGCGTGGATCAACAAGTTACTAGATATTGTAAATGGAGTTACTATTCTAATAATAATTTCGGATTTGCTAAGTGTATGGAGATTTATTGCCATTGGAATTGTACCTACTTTTGTTCTTTTTTTTAATGTAATGTTACTTGTACAATAAAACATTATCTTTTTATGTTATCTTGTTCATTTGTATTCTAATATACTGTTCACCAACAATTTTCTGCAATTTTTTTTTTTAATCACACAAATCAAAATGGTGACAGGTGTATGGAGACTTTTTTGAGTCAGTGTATATCATTTATTAATTTGTAGCATTTGATAGTTGTAGCTATTTTCATGTGATTATTAGTATTTATTGTATAGTTTTTGTCAAATAGATTTTAATTGTTTTTTAAAATTATATATTATTACTTTAGTTTATTAGTTTTACTAAATTAAATGCTTAAAATGTACAGGAAAATAATTTAGGACGAGATCCATGAGAATAATTCTGTATAAAACATAAAAAAGACAATAAACAAAATAACGGCTATAAACATGTATAAAAGAAAAAGCAATAAGAAGGAAATAATATATAAAAAGATTAAAAAACAATAAAAAGCAGAACTGTTTTCCGGATTTGGATAATTTACAATCTGGGTCTTGGTGTTATCCGGATCCGTTATCCGAAAACTCCGATCCGGATCTGTTATCCGAAACTTCGGATCCGGATCCATTATTCGAAATCTCCGATCTAGATCCGTTATCCGATAGCTCGGATTCGGATCCCTTATCCGATAATTTGGATCCGGATCCGTTATCTGAAATCTTGAATTCGGATTCTTTATCCGATCGAATGCATTTTTCGAGCAAATAGCAAAGTTTCGTAGCAAATTGTGAAAACCTGCAATAGGTCGAGTAATTGTACAACAATATAGCCGCAATGATCGCCAGATTAATTGGACACCCATGTAACGTCAAGTAACTTTGAATTGTGCGCATCCAAATTAAATATTATTCTGAACGCAGGGATTTTAGAAACTATTGCACTTTCTCCATATAACATAAATTCGATGTTTTCATAATAAACATTTTCTATATTGGAGAATAATAACGGATCTGGATCCCAGAACCGGATAGCCGATGCGGATCCGAGAATCGGATAGTGGATCCGGATCCGAGAATCGGATAGCAAATTCGGACCCTGGATCCGGGTATACGGATAGTTTTGGATCCGGATATGAATTTTATCGGACCTCAACAGCATTAGTAAATATTCAGGGAGTAGCGTCAATAGTAAGATAGTAGTATCTCATTTATGATGCAAACTTGTAGAAATCTAGAAGCAATTTATTAATTTAATGTATGTCGTCAAGCAAGAAAAACCGTTATAAAAAGTAGCAGCTTTTTTAAGCCGCTAACCAAAAGTATCAGTAACGGGTTGTAGCTGCTAACGCAAACGAGCAGTTACGTCACTAATGTTTGGAGTTCATTATCGGAAACCCTGTACGACATTTTTGATATTTATGATTATAAATAACAATTTATCATTATTGATAATGTTAAAATTGATTTACATGATCAATATGATAAAAAAATTTTGATATTCAAATAGAACCTTCTTTCTAAGAAAAATAAATTTCTCGATAATCTGGCAATTAATAAAAAACAATCTAGAGTGGATACTTCATTCCGCCGGACCCTGTATTTTTTAAAATATATTATTTACGTAAAAATGTAGATTATATGTAATGGATTATAGATAGTATTGAAGTAACTTTAGAGAAGGAATAGGATTAGCTTAGACTATTTAATTTCAAGCAAAACTAGTATTTTATATACGTAACACGTTCTTAAGTCTTTTAGGAATGGCCCAAACTGCAGCGTAACTTAACTGGAGACGTTATGTTACAACTATTTAGGTCGGTCATAAGTAGAGCAACGCAACTGTGCTGATAGCCAGTGGCGGACGCATAAAAGTTTACACAAAATAAATTAAATGTGATACGTGCTCAAACACTTACCGTTTTAAGAGTCCTCCGTGAAATCACAAAATGGATAATGTCTATTTAATATTTGTAACATGATATGTTTCCAAAGTTGTTTCGGCAAAGTGAGTGCGGCGTGAAGAAAAAGTGTTTTTGTATACCGAAAACGAACGTTCTACATGTAGTGACGTTATATTTGCGTAAGTAAAATAATCTTTCAAATAACTTAACGGTTCTGTTGACGCACCTTCACAAATTTGTCTTAATGTGCCAAAATCAGAGTCTTTATCTAAAACCTTTCTAAAACACAAACATTTCTTGCGTCTTCTATCGCGCATAGCTGTGCGTGAACATGTTGCATTATTTGCAAAGATTCCACTAACGACACCGAAGAATTTTGTAGTTTTTCTATCGCATCCGCTAGTCCCACGTAATTGTTCTGAATAATTTCCAAATCTGTTTTAACTTGACTATCCTGAAATTTCAAGCGGCTTACCTTGACAGCCGCAGCTTCCTTTGGGTCGAATTCTAAAATCACGTTCTTTATATTCTCAAAATATTTAAGATAATAAAATGCAGCCTCTAACCATGTTCCCCAACGAATAAGAATAGGTTGTGGTGGTTCAGGAATACCGGGGCATAGTCTATAAAATTCTCGAATACGTTTTGGGGATTTTACAAACACAGCTTTTGTATGTGCTATTAGAGCGTCTACCTCGGGATAACATTTTCTGATACTATCTGCTACGAGACTGAGAGTATGAATTTTACATGTAATATGCAACAAGTTAGCACAATGTTTTTTAAGAGATCGACCTACAGCAAGCATGTTTGCGGCACCATCACTCATAAACATCAACAGTTGATTTGTTGAAAGTTCAAACTTTTCCAATGTAATTAACACCAACATTGAAATTACTTCGGCAGTGCATTGTTGTATTCGTCTGGAAGCTAGTAAATTTGAGGGTGACGGTCGATGTGGTTCCATTGTGCGTACCATTACATTAACCACGGTATGTTTTTTACGATCTCTTGTTTCGTCCACACATAACCACAGTTTTTTATCTTGCAACTCCGATTTAATTCTTTTCTCGACATGCTCACGAGCAAACGACACAACTCTCTGTAATGTTCTCTCACTTGGTAACTTAAAGTCCGAATATTCATTCCAAAACGAGACGTATGCTTTCTTCCTTAGTAAATGAAATGGTAAATTACATGCAATAAACACATAAATTAAATTTAAGTTTGTCATAATCTCGCGTGGAATTTTTTTTTAAACATGCCTTGCACTATTTACGTGCCGTAGACAATCACTTTTCAACCAACACATTACATCTATTTTACACACTACACATTGAATTTTAGCGCCATCACACTTTAAATCAGGCATTTCTGCAATAAATTCTCTTATTGTGTCCAACTTTGGTCGTTTTCGCGACGTAGGAAACATTTTCAAAACAAACGTAGAACTACGATATAGTATACGACAGCGTAGATGCATACACAACAGATCGGCTTTCGAGTCGCAGTTATACTGACGCTTCTACCGAATTGTCCCGGCCGTGTTTATTTTGTGTGAACTTTTATGCGTCAGCCACTGGCTTTCAGCGCAGTTTGCGTTGCTCTAGTCATAAGAATCAAAACTAATTTACATAGCTAATGCCAAAGAAGCGATATTGAGATTCAAACAGAAGTTTGCATTTATCATTTTTTCAGAAAAGAAATTTTGGAAAAAGTCGGTATACACGTTGGTCCAGGTTTCGCCGGGGTGCGAAATATATTGTACGCAGCGCGATCTGGCATACTTGCATTTATCCCCGTCCGCCAGCCTTGCCGCGCGCAACTACCGTAGAAGGACCTATCTTACGCACATTTCGTCTATCGATGCGATCGTAAGGTTCTAACAAGTAATCGTAGATTTCGGAGACACTATGTTAGTTAATACAAAGCACTGCCGATCTATTTGCCGTAGAGTACGTGGATCATCCTATTCCTTCTCATTCGACGATTGAAAGAATCGTCAAAGCGTTTAGGAAATTTGGCTGCGTGGTCGGGAATTGCCGTAAATGCCAACAAATAGACGAATAGCCTCAAATCCCTCTAACGCATCCCGAGAGGGAGGAGAGAGAAGTGAAGGTTTGTTTGTTGGTTGAAATGGGCGAGCCTTGCTCTAGCCGGTAAATTACAGATGAAATCGGTGTTAATAGAAGTACTGTGAAACGTATTTTGAAACGCAACAAATACAAAAGTTACAAAGTTCAAAATTGCCAGGAGATTTTTCCTCTTAATAAAATAACATTGTTAGAATTTCAATTTATTTTGTACAATTATCGAATTTATTTTTCTTTAGTTTAATTTTATAAGAATCATTCTTTATTTTCCTACTTAGAATTATTTTTTCGTTCTCTTACATCGCATAGCATCAACAAAATGAATATAAGAAACTGCACTTCCTAACATAACCTGAGAATACAGAAAAATTTCGTAGTAATTCTGTATACATTTTGACAGAAGGCGTTAAATAATATTACGTGATTGAGCAGACATGCGTGTTTATAACATGCGTGCGTACCGCTGCTCCCTTTATGATATACTGCGACTGGATGGGATCTCTCAGCTCAAGACTCGAATGCGCTGTTGCCATTTACAAAAGCAATCCCCCGTTCGTATCTGGACCAACGTGTATCTCGCACACCGGTGAGACCTGGACCAACGTGTATATTTTGAAGCAAAAAGTTATCCGTTTCCGATGTAATCAAAAATACCATGAAATTGAATATGTTTTCAAGAAATAGACCTTCATGTACAATATCGTCCACTAAAATTTCTAACAGATATTTTAATTATTTTTTTAAATCTAGCCTTACGATCCTTAATTTAATTCAATTTTATTACGTAAGTTTAACTTTTTTTGGTTTTATCGTAATTTTGATACTGTAAAAGAGTTTATACTTTTTATTTTTCGTATAATTTGTTTTGTAATAGTTTATTATATTTTTCAATATAGTGCTTGAAGAATTAACCGAATGGGCATTTCTCCATATCATAGAATAAAATAATTTAGAATGTTATTGGACTGATAAAGGCTGAATTCTTTCCACATCTCTTTCTTATCTGTTATGAGTACGAGATAATTTCCAAGTTTGTTAAAGTAGATATACTACGTGTCCCAGATGCAATGTTACAAGCTATATATTCCTTATTTGTAGAGATATAAGATCGACCAAGGTATCGTCGAAGATGATTTGCAGAATCTTAAAAGATATACTTTTTAAAACTGCTCATAGTAAACCATCTTCCTCTAAGAAACCTTCCCCAAACTATTTTTTTTAAATTGCACCCATCATCTTTTTGACTTTATGACCCAAGAGCTAGGAATACAACGGTATAAATGACAATTGCTTTCAAGAAATATTTAATACAAAATTACCATATCAATAATAATTAACAAAAAAGTTGCTACAAAAAGTTAAATAAATATCAATTACATTAATAATTCATAAAATTAATTATTTACAGATATTATTCAGAATGACCATTCGATGCAACACAGGTTTCAAATCGACCAATTATTTCCCTAGAAGTTGCTGCTGTGATCGTATTCATTGTAACTGAAGTACATTCACGCCAAATCTTAAGTTACAAATCGACTAAGTTCATAGGTGGAGTAGAATACATAACTTCTTTCAAGTACCCCCACAAAAAGAAGTTCAATGGGATCTGGCGAGCGAGGTGGCCATTGAATAGGACCGTTAGTACCAATCCATCTATTGGGATATACGTCATTTAAATACTCTACAACCAACCGCGAGTTATGAGGCGGAGCGCCATCCGGTTGCTACCCCAAACCATTTCGCTCTGCTAATGGAATATCTTCCATTAATAAGGTCATTATGTAAAAAATGTAAATAACGTTGCCCTGTCAAAATTCCTTCAAAGATGTATGGACCATTAAATAATGCGCACCATACGTTGATACCCCATATTGCCTGAAGATGAGTCTCACGCATCCAATGAGGATTTTCTGGAGCCCAGTAACGCCAGTTACGGCGATTCATCACCCCATTGTTATGAAATCCTGCTTCGTCAGTCCACAAAGCGTTATAGGCAATCGTGGGATTACTTGCATTACAGCAATGAATCCTAGTCTCTGTTTAAAACCTGTAGGCCTTAATGCTAGCAATTGAGTTTTAAAAGGATGATATTTGTGGAACTGTATATTCTGTACTTTTGATTTACTTATTTCCATATCTTCTGCCACAGTTCTAATTGAAATATGTGGATTCAATCTAACATAAGCCAGTACGTTTGCTTGCATTTTTTCTGTTCTAACTGGTGTTACATAATGAGAATGATTTACAGCTTCAACACGAGGAAATGCCATATGTGATGATATCACTCTGTTAGGAAATAGCTCTCCATAAAGTGTTGCTGCTTCACGTGAATTTTTATGTCGCTTTCCATAAATTAATAACATATCGAGACAATCATTTGGAGAAAAGATAGAAGGCATTTTAAAGACTTTATAACAATACTACTTCACTATGTATTCAACCATAGCTACGTAAACTATTTTCGCAAATCGACAAATTAATTTGTTCGAAAGTCAAAAAGATGAGAAGTGCAATTTAAAAAATTTGGTTTGGGGGAGGTTTCTTAGAGGGTGGTTTAGTAGGGGTAGATTTAAAAAGTATATCCTTTAGGATTCTGCAAACCTTTTGCGATGACACCTTGGTCGATCTTATATCTTTACAAATAAAGAAGATGTCGCTTATAACTTTGAATCTGAGACACCAAGTATAAATGAGGAAAGGGTTTATGAGGTTACGGACGTGTTTTTATTTATTTTTCGAATTAATTTTATATTTGCGAGAATTTATTGCCTCTTATTACTAAACAGGGTATAGAGCAATTGCGGCTAGCTATGCATGTATCTAATATACGAAGTATGTATGTGATTGCATTCTCCATCTAAAAATAAATTGCTGGCGTTCTTATGTTGCGTTGAACGGTATGGCTTATTTTTTATTACGTGTTTTCGAGTAGGGAGAAAAGTAGTATAATTTGTACATCCTACATTGAATGTCAATTGTAATAAGTTAATTTGCGTTCGTGGTGGCACGTCATACTATAGGTGATTTCGTAAAATTAAACATTTTTCAGAAGATTATTCAAGAATTATTTCTGTCTGACGCATCCATTTTTAAGCGTTTGTAGCACTGTTAAAAATGATTTTTAACTGGTAAAACGTTTATGCTTATCAAGAGTACCGCGTAAAATTTATTATCTTTTTTTGCATTCTCTATCGAACGATATCCGCACACACCGTCTTATTTCTACATAGATAAATTGCATACCACGATAACTTAGAGATTTAAATTATTGTGTTTCATAAAGATAAAATAATAACGAGATATTAATTACACAATTGTTCTTTCTAAGTAATTAGATACACGTTTACATGCAAAGTTAGGTTTAAATGTGCATCTGCATCCGTACAGTACTGTACAAAATAAACGAACACTTTTAAGTACTTCTATAAAGAATAAGATTTTTCTTGCTGATCCTTTACTATTAAAACTAGTTGAAAGACTAACCATTATTTTTATTCTATTACATCTAAAAAATTAAATACTTATCAATAATAATAATAGTTTATTCATCCTTAGATCGTACATGTAGCGACATAGAATAAGTCAAAAGAAAAAACCTAAATATACTGTAATATTCAATATTTACGCACAATTACAGTATCCGCTGTCAACCTCTGAACGAGGAGGTTCAGGTTTGCCACTCATTGGTAATTAAATATCCCTCTTGCGGGGAAAATGGAAATTTCCCAGTCACCATCCCCCCTCCAGCAAACTGGCTGTGGAGCGAGGACATTATATTAAAAATATAAGTCCAGATAACGACGATCGTAGGGTAACATGAATAAATCTACTCTCCAGTTAATTTTCCCATTCACGTAATTCGTCCAAATTCATGTAGAAATCGTCTAAAATAAGCAACAGCGTAAATTGAAAGGTATTTTAAACATTATTTCATCAATTAAATCTTTATCTGAAAGGTTTAAGTAAATCGTTGGAGAATTTTCATGTTTAAAGCTTGTCAGTAAAATTTTATATCATAGAATCCTCGAAATACAACCACCTCGTTGCGTCACTGCATTCATTCTCGTATGCTATTTGCAGAAATAACATCGAAATGATGTTATAAAAGTTTCTATTTGGGATAATTTATCAAAATTTGCTATGGAATAAAACAATCGCCGGTCTTTTGCGATTTAAAATAAAAGAAAGATTGGCGACGCCAATTTTTTCATCAATCTTTATTCAGCCTTCGTTGAATTAAAGTGTATCTTAACTCCGAACCCGATTTAATGTGTTTGATAGTGAAATCCAAGTATTTATTCGAAGAGAAAAAGGGTTACATTTCCAGAACAGGCAGAGGGTTTATATAACATTGGCATCGTTAAAATTTCAAGGTTAGTTAGATTTATAATTTAAAAATTCGTTAATTTCGTTTTATTAATTCTGAAATTCGTTAGAAAATTGCTAAAAGGATATCCAGGGATACTCCCGAACCCACTAAGAATTGAAAAATTTAGTTTAAGTTAGAAAATTTAACAATTTTCCCAAAACCCCCTGAGACAAAAATATTTCAATACATATAAAGTACACATAGTGTATAAAACAAGTTCACATGGATACATTGCATTTCAGATAACACTGGCCATAGGTATTTACATAGTAAAACTTTTATGTGATGTTAATGGTTTTCCTACAGGGGGTGTTTACTTTATTCTTTGTCCACAGGTAGTTGGAATGATTTTCATGAGGTTTTGTGACATTTTATGTCTTGGAACAGAAGAGTAAATTAAAGAAAAAAAAGTAGCTGCTTTAGCGGTAGTTTTAGAAACTTTTAGCAGAGATAATGAGACACAATTTTGCAGCTGGAAATCTCAGCCCGTGTTGTATCAATTAAAACTACAGCTAGTGTTGTTCAAGCAATTCACTACAAGCAGACATGTACTCTAGAATGGCTGTCATTTATTTAAACAAAAAATACGCTCTTAACACCAAAGGAACAATTATGATCAAAAATTAATTACCTATCTAAACTTAAACAACAAAAAAAACCCTCTTAGCACAAAAAGGTCGCAAACAATAAATTATGAAAAAAATTGTATCATGAAGTA
This sequence comes from Dynastes maya, assembly GCA_029619315.2. Taxonomy (NCBI): domain Eukaryota; kingdom Metazoa; phylum Arthropoda; class Insecta; order Coleoptera; family Scarabaeidae; genus Dynastes; species Dynastes maya. Next base: position 18,432,775 of record JAROYE020000010.1, on the reverse strand, counting down.
AGTTAACTAAGCAAGTGTTCAAACTATTGACCAAACGCTGCTAAGCAGTGTTTTAATCTTCCTTGAAGGGGACGTTTCATATTCTGAAGATTTCTTACTTCTATTTCTCTAAATGCTTCCACTATTCTCTGCGAATATTGTCAAAAACCCTCGTCATAATGTAACCCCAAACAAAAAAGTCCAACGGGCGTAAATTAGGGCTTCTTGCCGGCCACTTCAGCGGCCCATGACGCCCTATTCATCCATCTGGAAATTCATTATTCAAAAATTCTGTAACTTCCCTGGTGCTATGTGGTGGTGCCCCATCGTGCTGGTAAATAATGATTTGGTTTTATTTGTAGTATTAGAACATAAGTATGGTAGATATGGTATTATATAAAGCTAAAAATCTTACGTTATTTCTTTTACAAGTGTCTTTTTTGGAATATGTAACATTAAAATAAATGGAAATGTAGCTTATGAGCTACATCTTTTTTGTTATAAACAAATGGCTATGTAATTGTTTTGGAGTTAATAACTTCATATTTACCCTAAAAATATTATTTTTATGGCAAATATGACGGGACCCTCGGTTTTGCCACGCAACAACCGGTAGTTCGCTTTAAGCAGGTTCGTTTTAGCCGATCACTACTGTATTTTGTTTTATCTTAATTGACTCTAAGTCCATATACTTTTATAGTTTTTTTCAATTTATAAAATGTACTGCTGCTCCGAATTAATTAATAACTTGTGTGGTGTGGAGTGTGCCGATACCTTAGTGTTGTTTGCCATACTACCCTGCAGTTGCTATCATTACTTACAGATGGTTATTTATTATTTTTTTTATATTTCTGTAAATTTGGTTCCAGGAACGGTTATGTATTGTGCTTGATTTGAATCACCTTTTCATAGCGATAATGTGCTATGTGCTTTTTGGACCTGATGCTTATTGCCCGTCTCGTTTGGATTTCTGGCAAATCTTTCATTTGAAAATATCATAAATCATCATATCATCTCTCGATTGACTTTTATATCTGGCTATTGTATTCATTTAAAACACATATTTGCCCAAATACCATAAAAAATATCGTAGAAATGTTATTACCCTTCAAGAACATTGTCTAAGGTAACATTCTGACAAACATAATTTTGCGTTTGTTATAGATTATTAAAACACTTTAAGAGTTAAGCTCATACAATAATCTTATCATTAGTAATACAATTTTAATAACATGCACAAGTGTTTGTTAATTTTGTACAGTACATGTGTTTATATGGCACTCTATTTTTTCTTTTTGTTTTTTCCCTAACAAAGGGAGTATCTCAAAATTAACGATTTGGGTGTTGATCTATTTAAACTGTTCTAACTGCATTCGCGTATTAAAGTATTTGGGAAAAAGTATAAAGCAAAACACTTGCAATTTCACGATGTTGTTCTCCAATATGGCTTTCGAATTTTAAAAACGAAAAATAGCACCCATTCGGAAATTTTGAGCCTGTCGTAGCGTAAAGCGATACACTTATATTGCAATCTTTTGTTTGTTTTCCTTTTAGTTCAGTTATGTGAATCTGTTTGTTTGCATGTTAGTCAACAAACGGAGAAGAGATTAGGGAAGTAGATGTAAAGAGGCTGCAAAATCGCCATTGGTGGCACCCTAAAAAAAAGCACTGCACAAAAGCCGAGGATTTCGCGAGCACTATGGCTGTTGAGAGTGTAAAGAATAGTTGTATGCAGGTATAGTAACTTCCGTGCTAATTTTGTTACTAACTACTATCAGTTCGTCGCAAATACGTAACCTGTAACTAATGGTAATTTTTCTAGTATAAAATATTTTTCAAAGAAAGGTTTATTTTATTTTGGCACTCTTTCAACTAACATTGTACAAACAACTAACATTTTAATCTTCCAGGAAGTTTATGTAAGGACAAGTAAATCAAGATTAAAGAAATGGCAAAGGTTTTTTTTTATTCGAGAAATAACACATCGTGCAACTTCTCGCTATTTGTCTGTTAGTAAACGAATCTAACAGCCATAAATTGACTAATCAATCAATCAAACGAATCTACACGAATAAAATATTTCTCCTTTTTAAAGATTATAATGTTGCTTTCCATCTTCCAGATCATCAAAAGTTTAGAGAAAATAATAATTTATAGTGAGGTCTGCAGCTACCGTATGGTAATTTTTTCAATAGGAAAGTGTTCATTTGGTGTGTTCCTTCTATGTTCCTTTTGAGGCATATACAATATAAATCATTACCTGAAAAATCATGGTTTGAAGTTACATAGACATCTTATTAATATGTGTCACTTACGTTTAATCCCTTTTATTGTTGACCAGTCACTATATAATTTTAAGGCTTCTCGTTTAACCTGAAGTCCATCAATTGCCTTTTTATGGCATCTACGAGTGAAGTCTGAAATGTTTCAAGCCTCAACATGAAGATGGCGTTACTCGTTAAATAATAATATGGTAGTAATTGCGCATGCGTTGAAAGGTACTTTTGGAAATTTCATTCATGTTGTTAACAGTCGATGTCGTTTCTGTAAAAATTGAAAAAAAAAAACGAATATCAAGCCGTTACTAATTCTTGCATTTGAAAGGCAACTTGCCAATTTAAACGTGGTCGTATCAGCTTGGATGACGGTGAACGTCCGGGATAGCCAAAAACTGCAACCACTACCGATAACATCGGAAAAGTTCAGTACGAGATCTAAGGTTGTGATGATATAACATACTAAACAATACTCAGCTCTTATAGATTACCACTTTTCGATCCTTGTAGAATAGATACATTTGTTTGGATTTAAATTGGAGGACTTTTTGCAGTCTCTGTAATTCTTTTGCGGCCAAAAATTAAGCGAAAACAGTTTACATTGGTATTAACGACAAGCTAAAGAAATAAGTTGTGTGATACGATGGAAAAACTAAAAATACCAAAAATGTTGAGGAGACTAATAATAATGATGATCTGAAAAATCCTGGAAGGATGGATATCTAGAGAATTCACAATAGAGAAAGGGACAAGGAGATCCATTATCCACAATGCTCTTCAATTTAGTTGACCACCGAGAGAAAGTGGCATAAAAACGAAAGGCTTAATATATGGTTACAAGCAGCAGTGTCTAGCATATGCAGACGATATACTACCCATGACAAGATCTAAGAAAGACCCGCACAATGTATTTAAGTTGCTGGAAGAGAAAGCAAGAGAATATGGCCCAATCATCAATGAAATACATGGTTATGAAGGACCACGACCCGAGCTGATATGACAAACTGTAGTGGAAATAGGAGATATAAAATAGAAAAGGTAGAACGAATTGACCACGCGATAACACCAATTTCCGCAACGCAACATGTCTATAAAGATTAGCTTCTTTCAAGCGGCATTTTGTCGTACGTACTGAATGGGATTTTCGCGATCGCAATTTCTGGTGCTTCGTAGATTTCCCGTAGCGGTTGTTATTCGGGAAGGACCTGGTTGATTATGATCTCCCCGAAAATCTGTTGCACGATGTCGCTATAGTACGTAATGCATCCTCTGTTTCACGTTTACACTTTTTTACAATTGCATGTTCCGAATGGCCTTGTTCATGAAAGATGGTTATAGCTGACCGTTTTTGTACACTTATCGGTTTCTCTTTCGGCATTTTGAGATATTTTTTATTGAAACATTTTTTTTTTCACACGCGTGACCAAATCTACGATACTATAGTTTGTAAGAATGATAATTTATTGATTATATTTGAACTGCATTATAGTAAAGTTTTACAACCCCATACATACGAACTATCAGAACTTGATATATAAATTTTTCTGGAAAATGTATGTAAGAAAACCACTTGTTTATTGTTATTCTAAATTTGTTTCGTAATAATTAAAGCGTGACAAACGGTTGCACCCGCAGTGGCGCCGTGAAAGGAGCTGTGTTTACTATGTACATACAAGGAGTCGAGTGGACGTTTGGTTATTATCGGTTGATTGGTGTGCGTGTACTATTTATAATATTTGAGAAACTAGTGGAACCGTCCGGGGCGTACCACGCAAAAGTAGACACAGTATTAATAAAAAAATAATAGATTGTTACCTTTTATTGACGTATCGATGACCACTGCGGTAATGTACGACTGCCATGGTTCGTCGCGTAGTACTGCAACATAAGCAATGCTTCCATTGGAGATTCGGTCAGGCCTCGACGACGATCTGAAAACGTTCTCGTATACTTTGCAAATGATCGTTCAGCATCTAATGAAGTAAGATTTGCGAGATTCAAATACTCCTGTATCTCTTCTGTGCAGTCTTGAATTCCAAATATAGATCGAACCTTTTCTAAATCCGGATTTTTATTTAAAACTGCACGAAATTTTTGCGCGACATCTAGTCCTATAGGATCCGTCAAGCTTTCTAGAGCGGCTGCTAAATTGTTGATGTTATTTAATGAGTCTTGTATAGATAAGTGAGTATTTTCTAACTGCGAAATAGTTTATGGAAATGTCATTTATTTCTTTTTGAACGTCCGAGTTGGAAAAAAGTTGTTGACTCTCGCGAACTGCTTGAGAATTAGAAGAATTAAGTTTGAAAATGACATCTTTCACATGGGAATAATATTTGCGATAGTAAGATACTGCCTCGATCCATGTTTCCCATCGCGTCAATACGGGCTGAGGTGGTAGCGGAATTTGCGGATACAATTGCTTGAATATGCGGATATGTTTGGGAGATATCACAAACACTTTTTTGGTAGATGATATTAAATCATTCACCCTAGGATACTTGCTTCGAATTGTTTCTGCTACGAGATGATATGCGTGTATGGGGCATGTTATGTGAAGAAGAGTCGGAAAGCATGCTTTTAACATCCTACCAGCTTTCAGCATTGTTGCGGCTCCGTCAGAAACTAACATGGTGATTTAGGCTCCTACGATACAAAATTCTCTTAACATATTTTTTATTATGTTTACAACGGTTTCGGCATCAGTTCTTTCAATCTTTTTACTGGCTAACAACAAGGAAGCTGCTGGACCATTACGTTTTAAAGGACGCGCCACAATATGAATCACGCCGTGTTTCTGAGCATCAGTAGTTTCGTCCACAGTCAGCCAGATTTTTTCAACTCGTCGTTTATACGGTCTTTTACTGTACTTTGCACATGTTGTAAATTGTACCGCAATTGTCTTTTTGTTGGTAGCTTCCATGATGGAACATATTTATCTCAAAAAAGACGAAAGTTTTATTATCTACTAGGTGTTGTGGGATGTTGCACGTGCTCAACATAAAAATAAAGTCATACAAAAATTGCCAGTACGGAATATTGTTTCTTAAATTCAATACATGACGTTTACTTTTAATATGACTTCTACATTCAAGTGTCGTGCGACCAAGCAATCCTATACCGCAAAATTTGTAACGAATGTGTGAACCTGTAAATTCCAAACCAGGGAAACGCCAAATATATTTCTTCACATGCGATGCAAGAGGTACACCAGGCTTACGTCCCATGTTTTCGAAAACACACAATGAGAATCCGATAAATAACCCAACTCCTCAATGTCTACCGCATTACCGAACTCTGCATCCACATATGTACATACACCCCCCCCGTACAGGCGTCTCTGCGGGTGCAACCGTTTGTCACGCTTTAGTAGTAATATATATTAATAATACGAATATTTAATAATCTTACAGGTCTGTAAATTATGGTTAATATCGATATTTTTTAATTTCCAATAAATCGCTACCATTTGTAAAAATAAGGTAGAGTATCCTGTATTCAGTAATCAATACTTGATTTGGCAAGATTTATATAATTCACGCGACTACGACTAATGATATGTTTTAGATGCGTAAAATGACTAATGTTTCATATATTATTTGTTTTCTCACAATCTCTGTGTATGGTGTTCACTGAAAATGATTCACTGGGCGAGCATAATGAAATACAATTCACAGAAAAATAATTTCTCGGAATCGATAGAAACTTACCAAAGAATCAATTCACAAGCATACAGTTCGCCGAAGCACAATAAAATTCATCCAAATTGTAAAATTGTAATGTAATTATTGACTTTCCTTTATACTTTATTCAGGTTTAGGACTGGTAAAGGAATTCAGGCACGTTTAAAAGTTGGAAATTGCTTCCTTTGCCATATTTCTTTGTTAAATGGTATATTAAAAAATAAGCAACTTTAAAGTTAAGAATATAGCATTTACCTAGTACTTTAAAAAGTTCCGGTACACGGATTTTTCATGATGGAATTAAAACGACAAAAGATTCCTATATATTTTTTTGTGGAAGTATTTATTAAATATTTGGGAACGATGTTACAAAAGATTATTCAAAATGACCACCATCTGCCTTCCAGCACAACCTGTTCGGCCACTCGTCAATCGCAGTACGCACCGCATCCATGGGGAAATTTTTCACTGCGTGGACAAGCGCACGCTTTAGTGATTCCAAATTTGCATGACGAGAAGTGCAAGTCATACTTGTAGTCCAAGGGATTTAGATCTGGGCTACCAGATGGTCATTGATCCCTCGAAATAAAGTTTGGTAAATTGTCTTTTAACCATGTTTGTGTCGTTTTTGCTTTGTGAGCTGAGACGGAATCCTGTTGGAACGTCTACGGCTGGTTTCCGAACAGTGTATTGTTGAGTGGCTTCACAACTTTCTCTAAAACGTCGGATTGGTACACTTTCGCCGAAGTTTTGACTCCTTTTTCACAAAAATGGAGGTCGGTGACGCCGTCATAGGCGACTCCCCACCAGACCATTACAGCGGCTGGATGATGGCCTCTTTGAACTCTCGGAACAAGCTCTGACGCTTGTCGTGATGACTGTGCATACACCCTATCGTTTTGTTTATTGAACGATTCTTCTACAGTAAAAATTTTTTTATCGGTAAAAAGAATTCTTCTGTGGCCGTTTTTCACGTACTAGCGAAGCAACGCTTTGGATTTTTGCCTGCGTTTCTGTTTTAGTGCCTCTGGAAGCAGATATCCGGTGTGTCTCTTGTATGCTCGGAGTCCCAAGTCGTACTTTATGATGCGAGAGATGGATACCGACGATATATTCATTTCCCGTGGCAAAATATTATGCTTTCGGAGCGGATTTCTACGAATTCGATTCCGCACGGCTTTGATAGCCTTTGGGGTTCTCACATCGCGCGGACGTCCAGATCTTGAACGGTCCTTCACTCCACCAGTATTCTCGAACAACTTTACAGCCCTATACACAAAATTACGAGTTAAACCGAGTGGTTTCAAGGTCCGAAAGATATCGCTCGTTTCCATGCCACATTTTTTTACAATTACGACAATACGATTTTTAAGAACGCCCCGTTCCATGTTTACAAATAAATCAGATGAAAAACTTTCGCGCTAATATAAATATAACTGTCAACTGTCAAAATGCTGTCAAGACAGGGTAGGCGTTTGGTGGTTTCCTCACAGTGGGTACATTCAGTAGTGTACCAGAACTTGTGATGTACTAGGTACATACGAGGTGGTACCCAAAGGTTTTTGAAATGTATTTATTGTAAGTCGAAATGTTCTTTGGTGGCAAATAATTTTTCATTGTTGTGTCTGCTTGCGTTTGCGATTTTTTAATCGCTGATTTGTGAGAACGGCGTATTTGTATCAAGATCTATTTTAAAATCGGCAAGATTGCCGTAGAAACACATAAAATGTTAAAGGAAGCATTTCGGGACCACGCTTTGGCTCAAGCACAAACTTATGACTGGTTTAAACGTTTCAAAAATGGCCGAATGTCACTTGATGCCGATAAATGTTCTGGACGACTATCGATCGGTTTTACACCAGAACACATGCTTACTGTTCGGATTGCAGTTGGGAATGATCTCAGGCGGATCATCCAACACATCTGTATTGTTGTGGTATTAGAAAACGTCTAGAGCTCAGAAACAACACTGAGTTCTTCACCATGACAAGACGAGACCACATACCGCTTTCATTATGGCCGTTGTTCCTCATCCAGTTCCTCATCCAGTGAGCTCGCCTGACTTGGCTTCCTATGACTTCTTCCTCTTTCCAAAGATGAAAATCAAGTTAAAGGAGCGAAGATTTGAGACGATGGAGCAGATTAATAAAACGAGGCTACTACTCTGAAGATGACGGAGGTGAATGAAATCCTGATATTCTTCAATTTGATATATGGGCACCACCTCGTATTTGAAAATCACCGTAAATTTGCACACGCAATGCAAAAATGGAATTCCATTTAAAATAACGAAGTAGAAAAGTGCAGAATTTATAAAACTAATTCGTGTTAAGAGATCATGGACAACTATATCCATTCCCAAAATGTAACCAAATAGCTACCATATTTTTAAAGGGATAGTTCTATGGGATGACCTGTATATACACGAATTATACTGTACAACAAATTTGAACTTTTTTTCTGTCCTTTAGATGAAACTATGTGATTCTGTATAAACAAAAGGTGCTTGATTCATGTATGAAAACCAAAATGGTCCATCACGTACCATTTTCGTAGGAACAGACGGACAAACATTGCCTATATGGAGGAGCACTGCTTTGAGACTACGTTTGGACGAGTCAAACAGGCGCCACTCTGCTGGATTATGTTATTGTCCCAATGCTTGAAATAGGGCATTCACATCACAACAATATACGATGTCTTCTTTCTCCGCAAAATAGCCTCCTGGCTTTTTCGTCTTCTAAATGAACTTATTTTTAAACCTTTCTCTAATAGATTCCAACCTTGAAGCCTAGAACCTAGTAATTCTGATCGTTAAACTCTGCCTTTGTGATTTCATGATGTGAACATGTCATAGATGTAGATGGTTGATAGTCAGGATCTTGATGGTTCGGGTCATCGGTGGTGTCTTCTTCTGAATCAACTGTATATTTATCTGGAGCTGTAGGTACAGGAAGATTTTCAGAATGAGGAACTGGTCGCATAGCGGAGTGTAAGTTTGAATACTGAATACAATGTTTAGATTTTGAAGGGAACCCCTTGACATCTGTCAAACAAAAGTAACAATCCGTTACGTGATTGGTCGGTTCACACCAAACCATAGGTACTGCAAATTTCAATCTACTACGTTTTCCTTCTAACCAGTTTCTCAGATTCCTGGAACATGAATTACAACATATATGTGGAGCTGAGGACTTCTCCTAGTCTCAAACTCTACATCCAAAGTACAGTTCATAAGCCTTTCTAACTAATGGTGACAAGCTACACTGTTGAGTCTTCAATGTAAGTTCGCCACACACATAACAAAATAAGTCCGGCTTATTTTTACACTAGACATTATAATGCACTGAACGTAATATAATCTTGTCTTTACAACACTTGTACACTTCACACTTAACGTCACTAGAATTTTCCAACTAGCATAAAACTAACATAAGACAGTGGGAGGAAACATCTGAAAACAAACAGAAACATACGTCAAAAGCTAAAATGTGGATTTTGGGAAAAAATGGTGCGTGGCAAACAAAAAATAATTACAGATTCGTTATTTTCAGCCAAAAATATACCAGAAACACATATTTTCATCTAAAGGACATTTTTCATGTTGTACAGTGTTATTACATGCTTAAAATACTGTGGTTGTGAGTTCATGAGAGTACTAAGCAGAACGCGGCGTTGGTCGATGAAGCCGTGAAAACATCATTTGCCGTCCGACCATGTGTATGCCGAAATAAACACACGCAACCTCTTCTATTACAATAAACACCAGTTCAAAAGGAGGCATAAATCAGCAGGAAAAGCGGGCCAACGCACAAAAGCAAATTGGCCATGTAACCGTGTAACGTACACATTGTCCGTACTTCTGAAATTTACGTAATCTATTTTTGGCGAATTCGGAAAATATACGAGATGCGATTGTTTATTGTATAGACTTCGACAGGTGAAGGATAGCAAGATTATTGTGTAATGGAGGCGTTTTGATGGAATATCGTTTGAAATTTATCCCTCATCACTTATGTATGCTACCAAAATTAAGCCGAATACTTTCCTAAATCGTTAAAGAAATGCGGTCAGCGAGTAGTCTTCTCGGTTAAAATAGAATAAGTATCGGAGATGGAACATTCCTAAGGCAATCATTTATAGCATATAAATTTCAGCTTGAAGAACATTTACAAAACGAATTACACTGGTCAACAAATTATCAACTTCTGTAAACCCAGAAAATTTATATATAAACACTTGTTCCTGTATTGGTCTAATGCTTCAGTTAAGTCAAGTTGGATGGGGATTTGAATAACAGTGAAAATGAGTATCTGTGGGTGAATCGTGAAAATCTGTAATTTCTTTGAAATTTACCGGGACGAGATTTTTTCAAGTATTTAATTACATCGGAAATCTAAGGAAATTACAGATTTTCATAATTCACCAACGGCAGCCAAAATATATTGATTAATTAGTGTACTTGGCACGTAAGAATTAAAATTTGTCTGTCGAAATATTATTGTATTATATATTTGCAGATAAAATAACTATGTATTAAAAAGTGAACGTTCCTGGCATCAAGGTCCTCGTGGTGTAATGGTTAGCACCCCCGTCCGGCAAGCGGGAGGTGTTAGGTTCGTTTCCTTACCGCGACGAGGTTTTTTCAAGTATTTAATTACAGTTTACTTTGTTCATTTTATTACATTACATACATAACAAATGCCGTTTTCAAACAAAAAATGACAAAAACCCTGCAACGCGTGCATATATTCGCTATATTTACCAAACATTTTTATTGCGCCAGTTTTTATTTTTTACCATAGAGTATTGATTTCTAAATTTCACTTCTGTCGGGTGTGAGTCACACATAAACTCTTTATCTATAATACGCGGCCCAAGCGATTGATCCGATTCTGTCGCGAAGACCAATTATGCCAGGCCTAGTTATTACTAACCTGGGAAAATATGCGGTAACAGCCAGAGGCGTGGCGAGCGCATAAAAGTTTACACATAAAATAGAAGGTAAGAAATAAATTATAAAATGTGCTGAAACACTTACCGTTTTAAAAGTCTTCCGTGAAATCACAAACTGGGTAACATCTCTTAAATATTTGAATCATTAGTAACGCTGGCCACGAGCGGTACCGCGCATCGGCGTAGAATCAGTTCGGACCGAGAGGAACGGTAGTATTACTTCGTCTGCGGAGCAGTACGGACATTTTCGCTGCCGGTCATTTGCGCAATTGTTTATCTGTCCTAGAAAAATTATGATTTCGTCAGCAAAACGACCGCGGTCGGACAAACTTCGAAAATTTATTGCAGACATTCTAGACTTAATATATGAAGGTGCTAAAATTAAATGTGTAATCTGTAAAATCCCGTTAATGTGTTGGTCCAGACAACATTGTCTACGACACGTAAATAGTGAAAAGCATGTCTCAAAAAGAAATTGCGCACGAGACAATGAAAAATTTATATTTAATCTATGCGTTACGTTTATCGCATGTAATATACCGTTTAATTTACTAGACAAGGAACCATTTATCTGCTTTTGGAATAACTATTCGGAGAGTAAATTACCAAGTCGAACATCGTTACGAAAAATTGTGCCATCTGCGCGCGAACATATTGAACAAAAAATAAAATAGGAGTTGAAAGATCAAAAATTGTGGTTATGTGTCGACGAAACAACAGATCGGAAGAAACATTCGGTTCTTAATGTAATGGCACGCAAATTGGAACCTCATCAATCGGCACCTTCAATTCTGTTAGTCTCCAAACGAATACAACAGTGTACTGCCGAAGTAATTTCAAAGTTAGTGTTAAATACATTGGACAAGTTTGAACTTTCAACAAACCAACTCTTGATGTTAGTGAGTGATGGTGCTGCAAACATGCTTTCTGTAGGCCGGTCTCTTAAAAAGCATTCTGCTAATTTGTTACACATTACGTGTAAAATTGATGCTCTCAATCTTGTGGCGGATAGTATCAGAAAATGTTATCCTGAGGTAGACGCTTTAATAGCGCATACCAAAGCAGTATTTGTCAAATCACCGAAACGTATTCGCGAATTTCAGAGACTGTGCCCCCGTATACCAGAGCCACCAGAACCTATTCTAACTCGTTGGGGAACATGGTTGCAGGCCGCGTTTTATTATCATAAATATTTTGATAATATTAAGAAAGTGGTTTTACAATTCGATACAAAGGAAGCTGCCGCTATCCAGAAAAGCCAGTCGAAATTTCAAGATAGTCAGGTTAAAATGGATTTAAAAATCATTCACGACAATTACTTCGGGCTAGCAGATGCAATAGAAAAATTACAAAATCCTGCGGTGCCGTTAGAAGAATCTCTACAAATAGTGCAACATGTTCACGCACAGCTATGCGCGATTGAAGACGCAAAAAATGTTTCTGTTCTAGAAAAATTTGAAAGTGTTTTTGAGAAAAAATCTGATTTTGGCACATTAAGTGACATTTGTGAAGGTGCGTCAACAGAATCGTTAAGTTACGCAAATATTACGTCACTAGATATAGAACGTTCGTTCTCTGCATATAAACGCATTTTTTCCTCATGCCGTACTAGTTTTGCCGAAACAACAGTTGAAACATATCTAATGTTGCAGATATTTAACAGACATTATTCACTTTGTGATTTCACGGAGGACTCTTAAAATGGTAAGTGTTTGAGCACGTGTTATTTAATTTTTATTTAAAAGATGAGCGAAATTATTTGCGGCAGCAAACATCTCATTAGCAGAATAACTAGTGGAACGCGAGGCCTGGTCGACTCTACGCTACTGCGCGGTACCGCTCGTGGCCAGCTTTAATCATTAGATATGTTTCCACAGCTGTTTCAGTCAAGTGAGTACGACGTGCGGAATAAATATTTTTTAATGCCGAAGACGACCGTTCGACATCTAGCGATGTTATATTTGCATATCTAAAATAATCTTTGAAACAACTTAATGCATCTTCACATGCACCTTCATAAATTTGTCTTAATATAAGAAAATCGGAGATAGATTACATAAAATAAGAGTAACATATAAATCAAATGTAAATTTTGAAGTTCAAAACCAAATCCTGAAATACAAAGCACGTCCAGAAGCTAAGTTCCGTTTGGTAATAAAAACAAAACTAGTACAGATACAGAAAAACTACTTATTGCAAAAAAAACTACCTTAAACTACCTTTCTACATAGCTCACACTATTTTGCAGGCATTTGTCATAGCGTGACACAAGGATTTGTATGCTTTCCTCATAAAACGTTGCCGCCTGCGTTGCTAACCATGTGGTAACATGTTCTTTAAGCTCTTCATCGTTGTTGAATTTTTGACCACCAAGGAATGTTTTCAGGTCACACAACTGCGTCGCGCAATACAGAATAAGTTCATAAACGGTATTGTTTTGATTCACGACAATGCCCGAACTCACACTGCGAACAAGACACAACTCTTACAGGGCTATGGCTGGACCCAGTTTGACCACCCTCCGTACAGTCCTGACCTCGCTCCTTGCGACTCCCATTTCGTTTTATAGCTGAAAACGTTCTTTGGTGGTCAAAAATTCAACAACGATGAAGAGCTCAAAGAACATGTTACCACATGGTTGACAACACAGGCAGCAACGTTTTATGGGGAAGGCATACAAAAACTTGTGCCACGCTATGACAAGTGCCTACAAAATGGCAGGAGCTATGTATGTAGAAAGATAGTTTAAGGTTTGTAGTTTTTTGCAATAAATGGTTTTTCCGTGTCTGTACTCGTTTTGTTTTTATTACCAAACGGAACTTAGTTTCTGGACGTGCTTTGTACATAGATTATGAAGGTGCAGAAATTAATACGAAAGGTGCTAGGACTACTAATATTTATGTTGTCTGATAATTGAAAGTTTTTAGTTTTGTTTTGCTCGGCCAATCTAAGCATGTTTAAGCAACACCTTTTTCAAGAATTTGCACATTTCGACTTATATACTTTTATATCAAATCTTATATCGCAAAAAATTATGCAAACAGCATTATAAGTTGCTGATGAAATGAAAGCTCAGATGCATCCGTAGTATTCGTAAAATTATGCCTTCATATCGGGATAGTTTCGGATATCTCTGTCGGGGTATATTCGGTCAATGTCCAAGTGTAACCCCAGCATGTCTACGTCGGGCTGGTGTTGTCTGCATTTAATGGGAACTATGAGATCCAAATCTTAAAAAGAAAACAAGACAATATAAATCAATTGTATTTGAGTCTGATGTTACAATTAAATGAATAAGTATATCGACATCGAATTTGGTGCAGGTTTATTTACTTCTGCCTATTATTGTCATTTTTTATTTTATTTTATTTTATAAATAGCACAAAGAGAGGACAAGCCTGGAAACATAGTGCCGCTAGCATAGTGTGTACAATAATGTAGTGTAATTTTTCATAATTTATTAAAAATGTTAAAAATCATTAAGATGAGACCTGCTTGAAGTACGTCAATCTCGACATTTTCAATTCTAAAGAGAGTCTTGTAAACATTTATCAGGTTTTTTTGAAAAAAAAAAATGTTATGGCGACTGGAACCTGGGTCTATTATTTTTATTCGGAATCAAACATAGGGACTCATCATGTTATTCTTCTGATAGAATCACGGCGATAATTTGGAACGGCTTCTTCTTAATTATTTACCACACGGATCTGGAGTTGAAATACGTGGAACAATAAAGGAAAAGGAAGAAGAAAATGGAGCCCAAACGTTTTGCTCTATCAGAGTAACACCTTAGTTTATGAAATTCATGCTTTCAATGGCCGCCATCTACAGCACTGATTTAGAATTTTTTGAATAACTTCTCTATTGTCCAGGCATTTAAAACGATTTACAGTGTATGTTAAGAGAAATATTTAGGAAGAACTAATTTTGTTGATGATGAAGATCTAATTGCTACTGAGAATGTGTGAGTGGTGGGGTGATTTTTTTCCCTTTATTAGCTCAGTTTTTGGTGGATTAGTAGGTTAGTGTATCTAAGAGGGTAAGTCAAAAATTACTTACACTTTTAGTTCTACAACTGTATTAAACAAAGATAGGTGTACAACAGATACATTATTTTTCGATGTAGTCTCCACCTTTAGCAATACACTTGGTCCAGCGAGCCACAAGCTTCCGTATGGTGGAAGGTTTTCGGTTGGTCGTGAAGCCACTTTTGCACTGCATCCCGAACGTCTATGTCTGAGACATTTGCTGTAACCATCTCTCGAGCTTGCTGAATGTTGTCGTCGGTGGTCGAGGTTGACGGCCGTCCAGCTCCACCTTTTTGTATTACGCTCGTGCGGCCGCTTTGAAACATTTCGATCCACAAAAAAACGCTTTTACGAGATAAAGCACTGTCCCCGTATTGTGACAAAAGTCTCCGGTGAATTTCAGTACCTTTCACACCCTCTGACCACAAAAATCGGATCACTGCCCGTTGTTCCTGTTTGGTGCAAACTAATAGCGGAGCTGACATGCTTATGCTGTTGTAGCTAGCAGACAAATTACGCGATCATGATTAAATTCCGCACACATGAATACAGACGCGCCAACTCAACGCATGCGCAAGCGGTCGCCACTGCGATAACCTTCAAAGCTTGTTATGGCGAAAGTGTAGATAATATTTGACTTACCTTCGTATTTGCATATTAACAAAAATGCTGGGCAAACATTTTGCGAAAAATAATGTCGCAATTGAACCTATTGAATGCAAAATGAAGGACGTAACATCAGCAGAAAAGTGCATTTGGATTAGATAGCATTTGGAAGAGTAGTAAATGCGATATGTTTTTATCAGGCTTCAGCAGCAAGACCGTTAGTGCTGTATAGGAAACGCAGTTAAAGTTAGTTATAAATAAGGATCAAGACAAAGTTATCAAGTTTTATAGCAACGAAAAGCATTTATGGAAGTTTTTTTGATTTAAGTTTTTTTGATTTAAGAATCAAAATTTTCCTTGGAGTTGAGTTGTGGATTTCAGGACTACTTCCTACAATTGTAATATAAACTGAATTAATCTGACGTACAATAACATCATATTTCTCCAGAAAGTTCTTCAGGTTAAGGTATACTAACATTGTATGTAATCTCCAAATTTCATTGATTAACCTACGCATAAGTAAAATTTTGCATGTAATTTATTTGCTAAATATTTTTTTCTTTTTATGGATGCTAACGTATTTCTCTAGAATATTTTATAGCAATGATGATGCTGATATTTACTTACCTGCTTAAAATTGCAGTAATGACTTAGGTTTGTTTATTTCAGTTAACAAGAGTTTTTGCCGACGATGAAGCACTCATTAATAAAAAGTTACCAAAGGAATTGCATCTTCGGATATTTTCCTACTTGGACGTTGTTTCTTTATGTCGCTGCGCCCAAGTATCCAAAGCGTGGAATGTTCTAGCGTTAGATGGTTCCAATTGGCAGAGGATAGATTTATTCGATTTTCAAAAAGACGTAGAGGTAAGTTATACGAAAAATGAAATAATATTTGTTTTCTAGGTTATTGCATTTACTTTTGATAGTGTTAACGTTCGAGATATATGAAAAGAACGTCAAAAATTTAGAGATTTTCCGGTTTTGTTGTTAACTGCTAGTTCAGATTTTAACCTTTATCTGTCGTAATTCATTTTCCAAGGGAGAGAAACACCCCTTCGAAGGTTGGTAGATTTTCGGCTTTTTCAATATAACTGCAGAAAAGTAGAAGGAAGATAACTGTAAAAGTACTACCACATTTGTGAGTCTCCTAGAATACGTGATCAACGTACATATATTCAGGGTGTTACTTTTAAGTCTAACTCCTATGTGTCCCAACTTTTTATAACAATACCAAAAAGTGTTTTGAGTAAAAGTTGTTTGCCTTTTAATTCTGTTTAAAGTCATATATGATTTTTCAATATACAGGATATTCCTAAAGTAAATATCATCACATCTTTTGTGCTTTTGCATTTGAGAGTGATTTTTATATGTTGTGTTTAATTTTATGCAAATTGGAAGCAAACTTTATTTCATTTATATTAAATATAATTTTCTGACCGAACAAGACCGTTTGAACATCTCGCTAACTTTGCTTTTTCAAACTAAAACTGCCCACATCCAAATCGTTGTTTTCAATCTGATACCTTCTCATTCATTGCTCCTGATGCAATAATTTTTTATGTTTAGGCACTTTTTTGAACTATCGAAAATAAACATTACAAAAGCAAGCAGTGTTACACACGAATTTCGGGGAATAACGCAGTGTATTAAGCGTACACAGTTGTCGGACGCTACTGCGTCTTTTCCGTCTCCATATTCGTCAGTCCATAAGCTCAACTGCGATCCGCCTTGATACAAGTCAATCGCTACTAGTTAGTAGTACCGAGCGTTTTTTTATTATTTACTATCACAAACAACCGCAACAAATTAAGTCCGAAGATTGTTTATTCGAACGCCAAATAAAGATCGTTTTCGAGTGCGTTTGTTTGCATGCATTAAAGAGTAAACTTATTGCTGTCACTATAATTCATAATCACCAAATATATACAAACTATATGCATTGATGAGATCGTATACTATTTCATTATTTAAATCAACAAACATTTCGTTTAAATCCGAAACGTTGGCAAGATGAACAGAGACTACAATGAGTTGCCCGGCAATGTGTAGGGAAGGTCTTTAATGAGAATTGGGACAATGCTCTAGTCGAATTTATTCATTAGCATCCATTTCGAAACCATCGTGAAAGCTCGAGAACATACATTGTTTCCAGGGTCTCTTCGAACAGCACAGAGACGTTCAAGACCATCGGGATTGAAGAATTGTAGTGCTGCGTATAAAGTGTTCCTATTTGACGAGCAGAGTCCAGTTTGCAAGTGTACTTTTAAATCATGGAAATGAATTTTGGAGCAATATTTTTTTTCCGATGAGAAGGCGTTCCAGTCTTCTAATTAGGAAATGCTGCGTGTTTATCGTCAGAGAAATTCAAGGTTCAAAGATATATCTTCTTCTACTTGGCAGGGCAGGTTTGCATCTCTTGGCCCTTTTGTCCTCTTAGTCACCTTCATATTGCTAGAAAGCATTTCTAGGACACCCTCCGTTCAGCTCAGTCTCCAGCCATGTCATGCTCGTCGCCTGATTGATTGATTGTTGTCAAAGCAGTCTTTACATCCTTAACACTGCTGGCCAATGGGCCTATAGTATTATTCCTGCTTTGGTTTCGTTTTGTTTAAACAAGTTAGTTTCCTCGATCAGGTTTAAGAGCCTCTGCAATAAATCTTTCTCCAATGGTAGATCAATTGCGGTTTGCATATCGAATCTGCGTTGAGTTAGTGCTGCGCATTCGATGCTCGTTGTTTGGTCATGGCAAATGATCGGCGGACTCTGACTTGAGGTGGGAGCTTATCCTGGGGCCCAACTATTTAATATGTCCTCTGGCAGCGGCGGACCAGGTAATGGCGGCATACACTAATTGAGGCCGCAGAATTGAGGTGTCTGGAAGCAATGTCGATTTCGTTGCTTCGACTCAGTAACGGTATAAGTATTCCTTCAGTGCTGGTGAATTTCTTAGCAATGTTATTAATGTGTCCACTCCAAGTCAGACGTTTGTCGAAAGTAGTATTTGATAGATGTTGACCGAGGGTATTCAAACTACCCGAACGTCAACTGTTCCGGTGCCTCGTGAAATTTGTACGTGAAACAGATTGCCTCACATTTTTCCTCGCTAATTCGCAGCCGCCATTTGATAAACCACTCGATAGTTTGATTGAGTGTAGTCTGAAGTTGTCTAGTCAACATTTTTTCGTTCCTACCGCTGCAAAATAGATTCGAAGGGAATTACAGGCTTCGTTACCACCAACAATGGGTCCGGTTTTCAGCCAATGTTTGGGCGTAGATAAGAGTTTGTGTTCCTAGAGTGTGCTGGCAAATTGATGGGCGTTTAATGATCAAAAATTATGCATATATTTTAGAGTGCAATGTTGCCATCAGTGAGATAATTTGTTCCTGATAATTTTATCTTCCAACATGTGGGAAATGTTGCTAATACTAAAATTACTTAATAATTAATATCTATATTCTTGTAAAAGGATAATTCCTCAGTTCATACGGTATGAATAGTGAAAAATTGAGTAAACAACATAAATGTTTTGCCTTGCCCAGTAAGAGTCCGGATTTAAATCCCATTGAGAACGTGTGGGGCTTCATAGTCAAAAAGAAATAGCACAGAAAATTTAGGCCGGTAAATTGTGATCGGTTAAGGGAAGTAATAAAAAATTAATGGGTAGATATCCTGAATTCCTATGACGTGAATATTAATAAAATCAATACCGAGAAGATTAGAATGTGTTGTGGCAACCAGTGGCTCTGCAATTAAATATTAATATTCAATTCTAATGTTAAATGATTAAAACAATTTTGCACTTATCTATGTAAGTATCCTTGAAAAAAATGGTCAAAATAAACCAACAATTAAGAAGAGAGAAAACAACTTAAAGTCTAACTTACAATAATGAAATTCTGAAGAAAATTTAATGACAATCAAAATTTGTTTACATTTGAGTGGCGCCATGTAGACCACTTGCCATAATTATTTGCCTACCTACATTTTTGTTTGGATTTTAGAAAATTATGTATTTATTGTTATTTAGGGGGCATAATTACTTACCTGCAAGTAAAAGAAAGATATCACATTAAATAATTCCCCAAAAGACTAATTTAATACTTAGTTATCGATTGAACCTCTTTAATCCGATAATTAGGGGACCAGTTAGGGCCATAAAAAGTCCCGAAATGTAATACAATTATTAAGGTTCGACAAACGAATGCAACATCAGAAGCGTATCGCGCAAAAGTAGGTATGTGAGAAACAGTATTATTAAAAAATAATATATTCTTATCTTTTATTGACGCCTTGATGTTCACTGCGACAAAATACTACTGCTCCGGTAAGCCGCGCAAAACTGCAACATAAGCAACGCTTCCACTGGCTTCGCATCGACCTAAATCACCTCTCGGTGCTTCTGCCGTAGCACGCGTTTGTCGAACCTTAACAATTATCCTTCGCTAATAGATATTTAATGTAGTGCAGGTAAAGATGACAATTCCCTATTTACCCGAACTAGAATTATGAATTTAGATTTAGTGGTTATTGTTGTTTTAAACAGTGAATATCCTTAATAACATTATCTAAAACTAGTATTAAAATGCCGAAAACAAGAAAGTTGCATTTAGAAATCCGCATCATGATTGTTGCTTTACATAATCTTGGCCGAGGTAAGTGATATCGCAAGAAAATTGAAATTAAGTCACCAAACTGTTGACTACAACGTTAAAAAATATCAAGAGGCTGGCACATTATTAAATAGAAAACGAACAGGACGATGAAAAGTGGCAACACCAATGGAAGATCGTCGAATAATTATGACGAGTAAACGGAATAGATGAAAAACTGCACTTGGAATAACGGCTGAAATAAGTATACATAGCGTGAAAAAACGAGTTAGTTTAACCACCGTGAAAAGGAACTTAAGAGAGGGTGGTTTATTCGGCTGAATAGCGTTGTGTAAGCCACTCTTATGCAAGCAAAATAAAATAAAACGGCTGCAGTGGGCTAGAAAACATCAACATTGGATAGTTGATGAGTGGAAAAATGTTTTGTAGACCGATGAGTCCAAATCTGAACTCTTCGGTTCCAAGAGAAGAACGTTCGTTCGAAAGTCGAAAGGAGAACGAGCAGCAGAATCATGTGTAGTACCTACAGACAAGCATGGGGGCGGATCGGTAATGGGTTGGGGTTGTTTTGACGTTGCATGCGTAGGAGATTGGTTAAAATAGATGGAATTTTCTGAAAAGAGCGCTACTGGGAAATTTTGGAAACAAATGTTATACCATCTGGAATGAGAATGGTTGGTGGCTATTTTATATTTCAACATGCTCATGACTTGAAACACACTTCTAAACTGCGCCGCAAATATTTAGAATCGGTGGAACGCGAAAGCAATATCACAATAATGAAATAGCTTCCGCAAAGCCCAAACGCTAATCCCATAGAGCTTTCGTGGGAGGAACTCGATAGGGAGGTGAAAATAAATCCTTAAAACGGAACCCGCTACTCTGACGAAATTGATAGAGAGAATGCCGCAATTATTAATAGTCGAGGCGGACATTTCTTCAAAGCGAGGATTTTTTTTGTGTCAAATAAATTTTGTAATTGAATAAAGATTGTCAATTTCTTTGTTTTAAGTGCATTTTATTAAATGCAAAACTACAATTTCTTTATCAGTTAACACTTCCTTTATTTATGCGTATTTCATTGGGTGGGCAAATAATTATGGTCGGTAATGTATTGTTATGTTCAACGTTGTACCTACGACAACAACAACTTCTCTCAGTTGTCACCTCGGTACTGACTAAATGTCAGTCTGGCCACTCGTTGGTAACTAAATATCCCTCTTGGGGGAAAAATTGGAAACTTCTTCGTTACCATTCCCCCTCAGCCAACTGTTCTTGGGGCGAGGAATTTAATTATAAGTCCAGATAATGACGAGTGTTGGGTATCATGGATAAATCTACTCGTTTATTAATTTTTCTATTCACTTATTTCGTCCAAATTAATGTAAAAATCGTCTGGAATAAGCAACAGCATAAACTGAAAAGTACAACAGATAATATTTCATCAATTAAATCCTTATCTGAAAGGTTTCTGTAAATTAGCAGAGGATTTTCTCGTTTAAAGCTTGTTGGTGACAGTTTGGACCACAGAATCATCAACATACAACCTCCTGGTTAAGTCACTGCATTCGTTCTCGTATGCTAATATCATTTGATCGAAAGTCATCGAAAAGTTTCTATTTGGGTTAAATTATCAAAATTGGCTGTGAAATAAAACAATCGCCGGTCTTTCGCGATTTAAAATAAAAGAAAGATGAACGACGCCATACACTTTCATCAATCTTTATTCGGCCTTGGTTGAATCAAAGTTTGTCTAAAATCCAATCTCAATATAAGTGTTCGTTTGTGTATTCACAACAAGGCAGTTTCCTGTAGTGGGTATATAAACAGAGGGTTTATATACATTGGCATCGTTCAAATGTTTAAAGGTTAGTAAATTTTCAAATCTTAAAATTCGTTAATTTCATTTTACTGAGTTGGAAATTCATCCAAAAATTACCGTAAGGGTATCTAGGGATACCCCCGAACCTACAAGAATTATTTATTCGAATTAAAATAGAAAATTTAACAAAATTTGAGAAAAACCCCCGAGAAAGATATTTCAGTATATATAGAAATGTAGTATTTCTATCAAGTTCCATTAAAATCTGAATTTGACACCCGGAAATCCTTCCTTGTTAGTTGAAGTACAAAATTTTATCTTATGTTAATAAAATTTGGCGTTGAATTTTGTACATCGTAAGTTCACTCCGACCATTTCAATTATCTTTAGTACACCACTTTGGAATTTTTTTTTTCACTGTACGCTTCATTTAGCTAATAGCAAAAATAGCGGAGTTGTGCAATTACAGAGAATATTATTATTAGAAGTTCGGGAACTTATTATTGTCAAAACGTTGTTGAAAGACGACAGTTTCTTAATCTACTTGCGGTTACACAATGGTTTTATGTTGTGTATAAAAAACTTATAAGATATTAAACATTCCTAGGAAACCGTTTATGACTGATAACGTGTCTACTTTGAATTTGATCAAATATTCAGCATAATAAACTAATCTCCTACTAAATCGACCATATGTTTTATTGATTCCAAGTACCATCGACGCTTATTGTAAAAAATAATAAACATCATAGGCGGAGCTTTTATATTGTTATCATCTATATTGATTATATACATGTAACCGTATGGAAATCTTGGTAGATAATATTTAACCGAAGTGTATACATATTATCCTTCTAATTTAATGTCGAAGATTGATGACTACTGAATTTAGTTTTACTGTCCGCATAATGGATTCGGATTATTGTGATTAGATATTAAAAATGTCACGACCTTTTAATTTTAAGATCATAAGAAAAATACTGTGACCGAAAAACAAGTGTTACACCGTACAATGTTTCACGGAAGTACAAAAAGTGATTAAGTATCTGCTTGGTTAAAAATTTTAATGATAACCAGTATTTTTCTTTTTTTTTAGAATACTGGGCGTCTTATTGCACGGGGCGAATCGGTAGAAACGCACAAAACTCTGGGAGTGTATTCTACAAGTTGTCCAATTTTTATTTGTTTTTTAAGTTATGACGTCATGACAAAGTTCCCTTGACACATTATTTTAATTATAACCAGATTGTAACTTTCAAGTGTCAGTTTGTCCATGTCAGTCACAGACCACCCCCTTTAACATAAATAACTATTATTCAACACATTTTCTATTTCAGCTGTTATTTTGGTCGGGTATCTCGAAAATTGTCATATTTCCTTGAGATAAGACGTTGCAATATTTCTTCCCATCGTTTTTTATTTTCACAAATTTACCCCCCCACGCTATCTTTTGAATGACAGAAGCTAGCGTTTCGATTTCTGCTTTTTGTCAAGTAACTTTTGCCGTTATCGGCAGTTCAATTGTATTTCCGGTGTCACCGGAAGTGACGTTAACTTTCTTATTTTAAATAGAACAGCCTGTATATTTTTACATTTCTGGAAAGGTAATCGAAAGGCGAATCCAAAGATACTACATACGTTATATTTCAACTTAAGAAATATGACGATATGCAGCAATAAAGGTTTTGGTAATCTGTTTTTGTTGTTACGTAAGGTTGGCTAGGAAAGAGCGCCAAATTGTTTCTTGCGGCGCCAGACTGATCTGAAGAGCTCGTTACTAAGCGAAGTAATCATAACAATTGTCAAATCTCAATTCCAAATTGTTATTTCTTTAATTTAAGGAACTATATTGCAATTAATTAATTATAGTAAATTTGTTTAAATGTGTTAGTATTTGATAGACAATATGTCTGTTTTTTAGGTTTTTATGATGGCCTCGGCAAGAACCATGCAAAATTGCTGGGTCAATTTTAATATGTAAATCTGGCAAATTGTGCAATAATTTAAATCATATTATCTTCTGTTAAAGCAGTTCGCCCTGTAAATTTTATACTATCTATCCTTAGCGCAAAGTTGAAATATTTCCGGCTGTATAAGGGCAGTATTCATTATGTTCCACTTCGTGGTAATTGTTGCCAAATTCATGGTATATTAAAATTAAGTACTTGATGTTTATCTACCGTGATCCATGCAGAGGTAATTGTAAAATCAACGACATAAAAACTGAAAGTACGATAAAGTAAAGGAGAAATAACAATTAACAAAACAAGTTAAAATGATAAAACAATAACGAGCACAAAGAAGGAAAGTATGACAAATGCATGTTATAATAACAATAAATAGCAAGATTAATTTACGCGTTTGGAATTGAGATTGACAGTTTGGCAGTTGTTATGACTACTTTGCTTAACAACGAGCTCTTTAAATCAGTCTGGCGTCATAAGAAACAATTTGGAGCTCTTTCCTAGCCAACTTTGTTTCGTAACAAAAATAGATTACTAAAACCTTCATTGCTGCATATTGTCATATTTCTTAAGTTAAAGTATAACTTATGTGGTATTGTGGATTCGCCTTTCGATTACCTTTCCAGAAACGTAAAAATATACAGGATGTTCTATTTAAAATAAGAAAGTTGACGTCATTTCCGGTGACACCGGAAATACAATTGAACTGCCGGTAACGGAAAAAGTTAGTTCGCAAAATATAGAAATCGACCTATTTTTTCTAAAAACGCTAGCTTCTGTCGTTCAAAAGTTAGCGCGCGGGGGGGGGGGGGGGGGGTATACTTTAGGTCCGCACTGTATAAGTATTCTACGAGATTACCTGCTCCATCTTTCGAGTATATAGGATGTTTTAAGGTATATGGTATTGTGAGATACATTTTCAAAAAGTAGCTTCAAGATATTTTCGAATGTAATAAATATCATAAAAACTATAAATTCTTATAAACTTAAGAAAATCTAAAAGTATTTTTAATAGTCTTTTTCTGAACACTTTTCTTTACAAGTGCTAGGAGCTTTGACTAATCAGTCAAAGCTCATGGCATGGATATCTTTGAATCTTTGTGTTTACAAGTGTGGCTATCTATTTTAACTCATTTATGACCCTGATGAAGCTTTAAAAATAAAAGCGAAATATTGATGAAATTTAAAAGAGTTAGATTTTTTCTAAAACTTTGGTCATCTTGACAGTTTCAACCACTATATACTTTTAAGATGATGTAAATTATTTTCGGGAAGAATATATAATCGCTATTACGTAGAAAACGGTGCTGTATAACAAATTTAGACATACAATAAAAATATTAAAAAATAATAAAGCTTTACTAGTCACTTTAGCAATAAAGGTTCAGAAAACGGTTGAAGGTGTTGTGCAATCTTTGCACACTACAACACATAGCTACACTATTTTACCAGCCACTTCTACAGAGGGACGCTTACTTTCGCCATTAGTTTTGGTATTAAATGAATTTATGGTTACGTTTGGACCTTGAGTTGCGCACTCATTGTTTAAATCCGTAAATGTGAATATTTCTTTTTCGACGCCTGGAAACGTGGCTAACGGACCAAACAGTGTTCTCTTGATTGATTCTTGGGGTGGGCACTGTGTTGCCGAACTTGGTGCCAAAAGATAAAACTGTAAACATGTTAAATATACCCAATAAAACAACAGCAATGGTACAACCTCTAGATGAAAAATTATTCGAACTTTTTCTGATAGTGATTCTTATGAAATACGAGATATTTTTACATCAAAGAAATTAAGCTGCAATCGTTAATCCATAATCAATTTTCTTCACCAAGGTTTTTCGACGAATTCTTTAAAAATCTTATAGAGTTTTGTTTTGCAAAAGATACGGAGTCTATACCTTTGTGTAGTGTTTGTAAAAACCTGCTATTACGCTCCGTTCGTGGTGCAAGCACCTGTGTTTTCAACAATTCTGTACTGACTACCATTATTGCAATAATTACATAGCATGATTGCTATATGTATAATAGTACTATTATATAATATTATAACATCAATATGAATAATCACACTACAGTGTGTAATGTATTGAATGTTCTATAAGCATTATACTTTCTTTTTAATTTTGCTCCGCTGTTTTCGGAACATAGATTGCTACATATGTTAGTTATATCGATACTGCTCTATAGAATAACATACCGAAGTGTAAATCAACACTGTTAAATATGCAATAAATGAATAAAAATATATAAGTATGTTTCTTCGTTCTTTAGGCTGTTTTAAAACAACGTTTAAAGATTTTAAGTGGTACGGTCGAAAATAAGGTAAAAAGTCTTAATAAATATATGTCCGCAACGTGCTTTTACAGCATTCCCATTGGCATGACCGTACATAAACATCATATCGCTTATTTCAGCATTTGAATACCATTGTAACCATTGTAATTGGTACAAATTGCGCAAAACTTCAAATCAAACTCTCAAAAGGAAACAGCCGATAAGCACATGTTTACTTGGGATGTGTTATCATTAGAGTTTGTTAAAAAGGTGGTACCGGTAGTGGCGCACCGCATAAAAGTAGGTACGTAATATACAATATTAGTGAAAAATAATATTGTTACCATTTCCTGTCTTCTTGATGTCCACTGTGGCAATTGGCAACCGCCCTGGTAAGCTGCGTAGAATTGCAACATCAGCAGCGCTTCCATTGTCGATTCATTCAGCCGTCGACGGTGTTGTGAATACGTTGTCGTATACTTCGAAAATGTTCGTTCGACATCCAGTGAAGTAAGATTTGCAAATGTCAGATATTCCTTTTCCTCATCTGGGCGCTCTTGATTTTCAGTTATAGACCGAACCTTTCGAAAATCGGGATTTTTCGTTAAAATTTCACCAAATTTTTGAGCAACATCGACTCCTATAGTGTTCGTCAAGTTTTCTAGAGCGGCAACATCCTACCAACTGTCAGCATTGTTGCGGCTCCGTCAGTAACGAACATTGTGACTTGGGTTCCTGTGATACAAAATTCTCTCAACGGGTCTCGTCTTTTATACATTCCTTTGCTGTACCTTGCACACGTGGCAAATTGTATCGTAATTGCATAGATGTTGGCAGCTTCCATGAGGGAACGTGCTTAGCCCGAAAAATACGACAGTGTTCATTAGATACTAGATGTTGTGGGATGTTGCACACACTTAACATAAAAATAAAATCATATAAAAATTACCAGTACGGAATACTGTTTCTTAAATTCAATACATGACGTTTACTTTTACAATGTTTTCAACATTCAAACCTATCGCGACTTAGCAATCTGCTATTGCATATTGTGCAATAAATATGCGGACTTCTATATTCTAATCCAGGGAAATCCCTGAGATATTTATTCACATTCGAAGGGAACGTTACATCTTTTGGGCGTCCCATCTCCGCGTACTTATTTGGCGTGCAGCGTGCAACGTACTGTCGCTTTGAACTCTCTCGCGGTGCTGTCGAGATCGACTACGAGTTCAAAGTTACCCCTACTCACACCGCTACGGCTGCGCCACTGCCATCCGGTACCGCCTTTTTAACAAACTCCAGTTATTATTGAGCATTTCATGTATCGGGAGCACTTTTTATTATCTCGTAAACGGTTGATTTGCGGGTATATCTTTATTAAGACTTTTTACCTTATTTTCGACCAAACCATATGCCCTTAAAATTCTCAAATGTTGTTTTAAAACAGCCTGTATATAAATGTTTTTCCTAATATGCTCACTTTCATTAGAAATTAGGCAAGTTTACTTGCTTTCAATATTCAATTATTATTGTAATTATTATTATTACAAATTTCTTTTATTTGTAGACTCTAAATTGGTTGTACAGCGCTGTTTTCTACGTAAAATCTACCTTATTTTTGATAAATAAAGAAAATAAATTATAACAAAAACGGGGGCTACGAGGTAGGCGGCCTCCCGTTATATATTTTTTCCAAAAATAATTTTCGTAATCCTTAACAGTATGTAAACTAACAATATGGAGCTAAAAAAAAATTATATCCTATAGTGTCCGAAATATTTACAAAAATTTAAGAATCTTGAAAATCTTTAGAGGGGCTGCACCCCAAAATCGGGCGATTCAGTCGCTAAAAAAATTGTGTTGTTCTACCAGATACTTTTTAGTCTCTAGAGCAGAGACCGGCAACCTTTTTTCGTAAAGAATCATTTTTAAAATTACATTTACCAAAATAATACGTGGGGAGTAGCGGGCCAACAACTTGAATTATTCAATTTTTGAAAATGGAGCCCAGAACTTGTTTTTTTTTTGTTAAAATGTGTGTATTTTTGCTTTATTTAAAGGTACTGTAGTAAAATACAATGCAATTCAATTATTTATTACCAATTTTACAATAATCGTAATTGTTATTATAAAGTATAAATATTCAATTAAAAAATAAGTGATTTTAAACATTCTTACATATGAATGATGAAATTAAAATATGTATATATGTACTTTATAAAAAATATGAACAGTAATTTTTTACGTAAAATTTTTTTTTTTAATTTCTCCAGAAAGTTTGACAAAAATCAGTAAATATGTCGTTACTTTCATTTTCAAATAAGACAACAGACTATACTGTTCAACTGATTTCTTAGCTTATTTTTTAATAAAATTCATGTTGAAAATATCTTTTCGCAAAAATATGTCGATCCTAAAATCGATATAAATCCAAATGCATAACTTTTCAATTGAATACAAGTACTGGAAGTATCAAAAACAACTTGATCTTGCCCTTTAAGATTTTCTATGTCCCATCATTTATTGTGCAGCAAAAGTAGATTTCTGTCACTCTAAATTCACTTTTAGGATTTACAAATTTTGCACTCTACATTTCCTTGATTTTTAAATCTGCTAGATCTAGTTGAAAAACTGCTCGAGCAATATCGCAAAAAAAGATCTTAATAAAAACTGTAAGGTTGCCTTTTTCTTTCTTAACTCTCTAAATCTCTCATCAAATTTCGATTTCATATTTGTCACTATAAATAATTAATACAACATAGACTATGTATCCCTTAAAATATTAGTATAAAGATATTTTTAATATAATGATACAAAAAAATATTGTGCACTCTGTATACAGAGCTTTCTTACTGCCTTGATACGTCATAAACAGTTTAAGACATGATTAATAAGATTGCCACTTTAATATCTATGGATGACAGAATTCTAATTATTTTTTTTTCTAGGGTCCAATTATAGAAAATATCTCACGAAGATGTGTCGGTTTTCTTCGTCAATTATCACTTCGCGGCTGTCAGTCCATAGCAGATGGATCGATAAAGACGTTAGCTCAAATGTGTCCAAATATAGAGGATCTCAACCTGAACGACTGCAAGAAACTCACCGATACCACATGCCTAGCGTTATCCAGACATTGTCCTAAGTTACAGAAATTGAATTTAGATAGTTGCGCCAGTGTTACGGATTTTTCGTTAAAGTTCCTTAGTGAAGGCTGCCCGCTACTGACGCACATCAACATCAGCTGGTGCAGTAATATTACGGAAGATGGCGTTGAGGCGTTAGCGAGGGGTTGCCCTAGGCTGAAAAGTTTTATCAGCAAAGGATGCAAGCAAATCACGTCGAGAGCGGTAATATGTTTAGCTAGATACTGTGAACATTTGGAGGTCGTTAATCTTCTTGGATGTAGTGTAAGTATAAACCAGTTGAATCCTTTTTAAAGTTTTGAAGTTTACGCAATATTTTTCCTACCGAAAACAAATTTTAAATTAAGTTGTAGTTTCTTTTGGTTAAGCTTTCTGTCCATTGAAGAACGGTGAAACTAGTTTTAGAAGTAAGGCATTTATTACAGTGACCATGTCTATTAATTACTGTAGTGATTATGTCTAATATTACATATATTTTTTATATTATCTTCATATATGTATTATAGCGTTTTTACATAATGAAAACTAACTTCTTAGAGCTATTCTTAGTTTAGTGCGATCTTGACAATTTTTATTATTTTTATTATTTTTATTTATTTTATTTATTTAACAAAAATAAACAGGAAAAACTCTTAATGTTAGTGTTTGTATATACAGTGCATTCATTTAATGCTGAGGATAAGGGGTTAGACAACCCAATTGACACGATTGGTATTGGTATTGGTAGCGCCTTGTAATACCACTAGTATCAACTGGGTTGTCTAACCCCATCAGCATTAAATGAATGCACTGTATGTAACATACAATAACATAAAATAATGTAATTGGCGTAGATAAACTCAAAAAAAATCAAATTTACTGTGCACATGGCTCCATCAAAATTTACTGCAGACATTAAACGATTCTCTCATAAATAGAGAAGCTTGACCAGCAATGCAGATTTGCATCAATTCCTTCAGCATTTATGATGTTTTTCAATTAACGAATAATAGTGTTTTATTTTGCCCAAAGATACTTTCTTGTAAAATATTTTAAAAAATACTTAAGTTACATAGAACGAACAGCATTGACGATGTACGAGGTGCGGTCCACGTACTCTAAGCCTAACAGAAACAGGGCGTATAGAAGAAAAATCGCTCTACTTTTTAATATAATCGCTATTTAACTATAACACTATAAAAATACGATGGCTGTTTGTCCTCAAAATGCCCTAAAATTCCCTCATAATTTGTTGATTGGTGTTAAATTTCCTCCCTCTTAACCTCGAATTTAATTTTGAAGATAAATAGTCACTTGGGACAAGGTCGGGGCTGTACGGTGGGTGATCGAGTTCCTTGAATCAGGATTGGCGCACAGTAGCTTTCGAAATTGCTGTATGGAGAGGAGCATTGTCATGCTAGAGCTAGTCCCAGCTTTCCCGTGCGTTTCTCGATGATAAAAATGTAGTCATCACCTTGTTTGTGTTTTTTGTCATCTTGGCCATATTAGGGATGGGTTCGCCTTTCCGATGCCACTCCATCGCTTCTTTTTTAGACAAAGGATCGTGGTATAGGACCATTGTTTTATTCCCAGTCACTACTTTAATGGTTAATGGTCGTGCTGTCGGCTTCGTACAGCTCAAAAAACCTTCGATACATTGTTCCTTCTCAACTGAGCTGAGCAATTTTGGAACCCATCTTGCGTTAATTTTTGTCATGGTCAAATGCTCGTACAGGATCTTCAAAACATTAGTTTTTGAAATCCCTGTTTGTTCTTCTATCTCCTTAGCCTTCAGCCGTCAATCACTCAATACGACTTCTTTGACTAATTTCATGTTTTCGGATGTCACTACAGCAACGGGCCCTCCTTCGCGTGAATCATCTTCAAGAGATTCTCTGCCTCAGCGAAATAATTTTGACCAATGTTTAATTGTGGCATACGGTGGTGCAGAGTATTTATAAACCGAGTCCATTCGCTCTTTGAGTTCGGATGGTGTCTTTCCTTCCAAGGTGAGAAATTTTATCACTGTACGATGTTCAATTTCGGACATTTTGAAAATTTACCATGCACCGCCCAACTTCTGATTGTCTCACTTAACTTGAACTGGTAGCATTTGTTTTTGATTACTTTCTCACTAGATACCTAAGGCTTAGTGCTTAGAATACTCGGACCGCATCTCTTGCATATACATAATCTCTTGTCAATAAATGTGCACTGCTCTACGTCAAATATTTTGGCTTTTTATTAGTCAGTCTATAGATCAGTAAATTACTTCTTTTTACGAGTAAGCTGGGCTCCGTAAAAAGGATATTCGCGGTTACTATTTACTAGTAATACCTATATAATATACATAAAATTCAGTCGTCTAGTTTCCGTGTGTACCATAGTTTATTCAACAAAATTCCACATGTCCACTGGAATCGATGAACTCGGAGTAATAGAAATACCTATTTCAAGCACGAGGTGAATCACTTCCCTGGGCTCGAAACATTGTGCCTTTGTAAACAGAGATTTCTCGAAACGGCTACCTTCTTCGCGTGAGAATCGATTGGGGACATGGTTTAAAATTATATTAATACGTAATAATGAAATCAACTATCAACAAACATCATCTACGGGCACGCGTTTCCCCGCCTAACGGCTCATCAGCGTACCTATGTGAAAGTTGGTAGATGTATTTGAAGTTGTCGTATATTGTTGGTTGTTGGTAGTTGATATCATATTATTTAATTACCTCTGGTAGGTTAAGCCATCAGTCGAGCTGCTACCCTCACAGAAAAGTGGAGCATTACGAGTTGCTCACTTCTGTAGAGGTCTATATAGCTATTGATTTCGACATTTCCAGTGATTAGAGTATCTTTAATTAGATACTCTCACACATACTAGTATATTGATATCTGCTGGGTGACTCATAACTAGAGTTGTTCA
This sequence comes from Dynastes maya, assembly GCA_029619315.2. NCBI lineage: Eukaryota > Metazoa > Arthropoda > Insecta > Coleoptera > Scarabaeidae > Dynastes > Dynastes maya. The sequence goes on along the minus strand of JAROYE020000010.1, from coordinate 18,400,511 downwards.
ATTTGCGCCAACAGCCAGTGGCGGGCGCATAAAAGTTGACACAAAATAATTGGTCAGAAATAAAATATAATACGTGCTTAAACACTTACCGTCTTAAGAGTGCGGCGTGAGGAAAAAGTGTGTTTATATACAGAAAACGAACGTTCTACATCTAGTGACGTTATATTTGCGTAATTAAAATAATCTTTGGAACAACTTAACGGTTCTGTCGACGCACCTTCATAAAATCAGAATCTTTCTCTAAAACACTTTCAAACCTTTCTAGAACACAAACATTTTTTGCGTCTTCTACCGTGCATAGCTGTGCGTGAACATGTTGCACTATTTGCAGAGATTCCACGACACCAAAGGATTTTGTAATTTTTCTATTGCCTCCACTAGTCCGAAGTAATTCTTCTGAATAGTTTTTAAATCCTTTTAACCTGACTATCTTGAAATTTTGACTGGCTTTCCTTTTTAATATTCTCAAAATATTTATGATAATAAAACGCGGCCTGTAACCATGTTCCCCAACGTGTAAGAATAAGTTCTGGTGGCTGAGGCATACGGGAGCACAGTCTGTGAAATTTGCGAATACGTTTTGGGGATTTGCCAAACACTGCTTTTGTATGCGTCCACCTCAGGATAACATTTTCTAATCTATCTGCCACATGACTGAAGGCATGAATTTTACAAGTAATATGTAACAAGTTAGCACAATGTTTTTAAAAGACCGACCTACAGAAAGCATGTTTGCGGCACCACCACTCATTAACATCAACAGTTGGTTTGTTGAAAGTTCAAACTTTTCCAATGTATTTAACAATAACTTTGAAATTACTTCGACAGTACGTTGTTGTACTCGTCTGGAAGCTAATTGAATTGAAGTTAACGATTGATGTGGTTCCATTGTACGTACCATTACATTAACCACAGAATGTTTTTTACGATCTGTTGTTTCGTCCACACATAACCACAGTTTTTTATCTTTCAACTCCGATTTAATTCTTTTTTCAACATGTTCACGAGCAGATGGCACAATTCTTTGTAACGATGCCCGACTTGGTAATTTGCAGTCCGAATATTTATTCCAAAATGAAGATATATGCTTCCTTGTCTAGTAAATTAAACGACGACTACATGCGACGACTACATGCAATAAAGGCAACACATAAATTAAATTTAAATTTGATATATGAAGAATGCTGTTTACTATGTACGTGACGTAGACAATCCCTTTTGGACCAAGACATTAAAGGGATACACATTGAATTTTAACGCCATCATAATTTAGGTCAGGCATTTCTGCTATAAATTTTGTAACTTTGTCCAACATTGGTCGTTTTCGCGACGTAGGCAACATTTACGGCAGCGTACATGTATACACAACAGATCTGGTTGAGACTCGCAGTTATACTACTATCGAGCCCCCGCCATTGCCCGTTGGCGTTAGTGAGCAATTTTGCTCATAACTTCATAGCTACCCAAAGATGTATTTCTTTAAACGGAAGATGGTATTTTCGCCTGTATCTACCTAGCCATGAGGAAAAAGATTTAAGAAGCAAAAAAGATATTTTTCATGTTCCACTAACGGTCACACATTCTAACGTTTTTTTAATAAACGTATACCCTCAAAAAAAAAAAAAAAAGCTCTTCCACCGCCGCTTTCAAGTATTCACCCGAAGAAAAACGCCGTCCTCTCAAGTGTTTTTTCAATTTTGGGAAGAGCTATAATAGTAGTTCGGTGTCAAGTCCGAACTGTAAGGTTTGTGGACTCCTATCATTGTCATCAAGTAGCATAATCTTTTGCACACAATTTTGAGATCTTTTTTGTGGAATGGCAGTTTTCAATTCTTCCTTTCCTTATAGACTTTCCCTGTTATTGTAGTGCCTTTCTCCGTATATTCAATTAACTGTATCCCTTTTGCATCCCAAATCACCGTAGCTATCAGTTTTCCAGATGAGGACTGCGTTCTTGTTTTTTTTTGTGGCGGAGATGGCGGAGATCCCTTAGGAACCAACTTCACGGATTCTTGTTTTGTTGGTGGGTTCTAGTGATACAACCACGTCTTATTACTTGTTACAATGTTTGAAAAAAGATCTTTGTCGTCAGCCAATGCTGCCGTTTTCCTCGCGAATTTGTTGCCGACACAATTTTTGTTCAGGAGTAAGCAATTTCGGAATCCAACATGCTGACACCTTATTCATTCCAAAATGTTCATGTAAGATATTTAAAACCGTAGCTTCTACGTCGCTAATACTTCATTGTTGTGTATTTTGCGTATCTTTCGGGAAGCAGAATCTTACAGGATCTTTAAAATGTGGTAGCCGTTCGGCGATGTATCCACTTTTATATACCAAATAGTTTCTGAACTATTGGGCAGCTAAGATAGTCACCGTTGTTCTTACACTAGATCGGCTTATGAACCCATAAAGTTTCATTTAAATCGGTGAGATGCACTTACCCGTGTTTCCTTGTTAGTGCAATACTACGCGTACTTCGTTAGCTAAAAACCATGAAGTTATGGTAAAATTTAACAAGGAAAAACAACATTGTGTAACTACGAACTTCTGAGGTACCATGTCTCATTATAATTCTAAAGCATGCCACAATCTTCAGAGCCCACGGAGATTACTTAGCCTGTATATGTAATACATACTAAAACAAAAAGTATACAGAGAGGTCCTAAAGTATCCCCTCCCCATGCTAACTTTTGAACTACAGAAACTAGCATTTTCAGAAAAAAAATGGTCGATTTCTATTTTTTTACACTTTAGGACTACACTGTATAAAAAATGACAATTTATATGATTTCGAGATACAGATTGTACTATTTGCAATCAAATTATAAATTGAGCATTGCAAACACTTTACGCTTTTGTTTTGTTCTTATTTTCAGAATATTAGAGACGAAGCAGTCCAAACTTTAGCGGAAAGATGTAGTCAGTTGCATTACTTATGTATATCCGGTTGTTTACATCTTACCGATGCCTCGTTAATAGCATTAGCCCATCACTGTTTGAAATTATCTACGCTGGAGGTTGCCGGGTGCGTTCAGTTCACGGATGCCGCTTTCCAGGCGTTATCGAAAGTAAGTTGGAAACAATGCGTCCGAAAGAAGTAATAATTGATATTCATACTTCTACAAAAGATTTAACGTGTACCTTTTGTTTTCTAGAACTGTCGTTATTTAGAGAAGATGGATTTAGACGAATGCGTTTTAATAACTGACACAACGTTAAATAATTTAGCGATGGGTTGCCCAAGACTAGAATATTTGGTACGTTTCTTGGATATGTTAAACGCAATATTTATAATTTCTTGTGTTCATGTAGACTCTATCTCACTGTGAACTAATAACGGACGATGGGATTAGGCATTTGTGCTTGTCGCCTTGCGCTGCAGAAAATTTAACGGTTCTAGAACTAGATAATTGTCCATTAATCACAGATGCCTCCTTAGAATATCTAACGTCGTGTAGCAATCTACAGCGGGTGGAACTATACGATTGTCAACTATTAACACGTGTCGGAATTAGGAGATTAAGGGTACGTATTCTGAAATTTGGATTTCCTAGAATAAAAATAAAACCAACAAATATTTCTGGTTTTTTTTGAGCCAAAACCAATTATCGGAACTGGTTGTCAGTAGTAAATTTCAGGAGTTTCTTTTCAATAATTCAGAAACACTTAGGGATGAGGTGGAACGTGAAACAGGTTCGACCGTTAGCTTTTTAAACAGAATGTGTGAAAATATTGTATGCTGCATATGCCAAAATTTATAGAATTTATAGAAGTTGGCATGTACTAAGCCCATATCATTGAACATGTATGTTGTGAGGGGTATTCAAACAACTGCAGTATAGTACACATTAAGTTTTAGGATTTAAATTTTAGTTTACATTGTATGTCCAATAAAACTAGTGCAGCTAATAATATTGTAACCAACAGACATCTAAGGCCATATGTATCAGTATGTGTATAAGTACAATAGTTTAAATAAAACTGCTAGCACATAGGTATTCTAAATAACAGTTTATTCATATATTTTAATATTTTATAGTGCTACTCCTTAATAATAGCTTTACCGCGATTGTGTTGCATTTGTCTTTGGCGATATAGCGCTTTAAAATGGACCGCAGATGTTCAATGGGTGACAGATCCGGGGAGTGCGCCGGCTACTCTAAAAATCTTATCCTATTTCCATGAAACTAACGCAATGCTTCCTTGAAACGATGGCAAGACGCACTGTCTTGTTGAAAGTAGAAATTGGGGACCTCATTTTAAATAGTTTGAATATGGACGGCTCTAGGTTACCATTAAACTGCGGATCGACGCGGTTCCTTTTCGATGCAGTCAGACGCGTGGACAGTGTCGTACACTAGTGCTAGTTATCGGTTAAACGAAGACGTAGTTACGCTCTTCTTGCGTTTTCATTTATTAGTCGCTCACAGACAGCAAGGTGATGTGCACGCGTGTTTTTAATTTGCCCTTAGCTTAGGGTTTCATTATTTAGGATTAGTTAGAATATTTATGTAATTCCAAATTGAGTAGGCATTATTAGAATTAATTGTTATTTTTTTTCATCTTTTATTAAGAATTGTTTGATTTCTCTTTGTTCTTTTCTATATATACAAATGGCTTCCTATAAACGTCCTCTCGGGGAATTGATGAATGCATGGATTACTCTAGTTATCATTTAGCATCATTAAATAGCGAACGATATTCGTACGGCTTTTGCATAAATATATTTCTCCGACCCTGGACACTGATATACACTACCGCTCATAAGTATTTGGGTATCCCTGGATTTTAGATTTTTGTATACAAAGAATGTATTTAGGAAATGCATTCCAGCATTATTGAATGGTATGCTAATAATCAGTAAGATTCACTTAAATTCATTAAATAATATCGATCTATTTACTTCTTTTATCTATCTGTATGAGAGGTAATATCGTTATAAAAGCGCAGGTTCTAGCGACAACAAAGAGCGTATTTCTTGAAATTCCAGGAAAAATGTTAACATTTGGTAATTTTACTATGAATCTTGATGCTATAATAAAGCCATTTGAAGTAATATTTTTAAATTACGGTCAGTTATCGTGCCATGATAGTAGCGAGAACATCTTTTAACGAATAGTGTTTATAATTTCGTTTAAAATTTTAAAACATGCCGAAAAGGAAAGAAATTAGTGTTGAAACGCATGCTCTGTTAGTAGCACAACATAACTTAGGCATAAGCAATCGTCAAATTGCTACATTTAAATCCATCTACTGTTGATTATAACTAGAGCGGGCCAAATTGCGCCATCCAACAGTATCGGAATCAGGCGCAACGGCCGCTTATTGTAAATAGCGTATATGTGAGTCACAGCAGATATGTGATATTTCGAAATTAATACACAAGAGTAAAAAAATAAAAGCTGACGCAATAATAATGTTTAGTAATTAGAGCGGATATATATATATATATATATATATATATATATATATATATATATATATGTACACGCTGAGGTGTTTTTATTTTCATTATGATTTTTTATTTGATTGAAAACGGTATGCGTTGTAAATGGGATGTAATAAGGAAATAACTGAGAAACTGAACGCTTTTTTTATTCTGTTGTACTTAATAATGTAACTGTAAATAAAGATATAATAAATAAATTCTATCCTTCTTAATAATGCGGATAGGCTTGTTTAAAAAGTTGCACCATCAGATAAGTTTCCACATTTGCCTCGGTGAAGGATGTTCGCCGAGACGAAAAAAATGTTCTTATATTTCGAAAACGACCGTTCCACGTCTACCGAAGTAAGACAGGCGTAATTAAAATAATCTTTAGACTTAGTCAAGGAATCTGCAGACGCCCCATCGCACATTTGTCTTAATCTCGTGTAGTCCGGATTCTTTTTAAAACACTATCGAACTTAGCTAAAACTCGTCCACTTGTTGCATCGTTTATACTGTGTAACAATGTACTAACTTCGTCCACGACTTGCACTGATTCTACCAACGACAATCCAGAATTTTGTAAATTTTCTATCGCGTCTACTAACCCTTTGTAATTGTTGCTAATATTCTTTAGATGTGTTTCAACAGAAATATCGAGAAATCCCTTCTGGCTCATCCTAATAGCTCTAGCTTCGGCAGGAACGAATTGCAAAATAACGGATTTGACTTCTTGAAAATGTTCATTATAATAAAAAGCGGCTTTTAACCACGTTCCCCAACGCGTAAGAATGGGCTGTGGTGGTTCTCGAATACCAGGGCATAACCTGTGGAATGCCCTAGTCCTCTTAGGACTTTTGAGAAACACTTTTTTTGTGTTTGCTATTAATGCATCCACCTCCGGGTAACACTCTCGAATAGTTTGTGCCACAAGATGTAAAGCATAGACTTTACACGTAACATGTAAAAGTCTTTCACACTTTTCTTTAAGGGAACGGCCTACACTACACATTGTTGCTGCACCATCGCTCATGAACAACAACAGTTGACTGGTTGACACTTGAAATTTTTGTAACGTTTCGAGAACTACGGCCGTAATTGCTTTACTAGTACACTGTTTTAATCTTCTGCTGGCTAATAGAATTGCAAAATTTGGTTTAATAGGATCTAATACGCGCACTATTATATTCAAAATAGAATTTTTTTTGCAATCTGTCGTCTCATCAAGACATAGCCACAGCTGTTTATCTTTTAATTCGGCTTTAATTCGATTTTCAATGTCCTCACGTATTCGTGGAATATCTCTCCGTAACGCTGTCCGAGATGGTAGTATCCACTCGGTATTGTATGTACCCCAGAATTTTCGAAATGCTTTTTTGTCAAGTATACGAAGTGGTAGACCACATACCATAAACGTTAAAAGCAATTCTAATTGAAATTGACGTTGTTGTGACACACCATTTCTTTTATTTCTGTGGTGTGCGCTATTTATATGTCTTTCACAATCACGTTTGCTCCAGCACAGTAGTTTCTTTTTACAAACTTTACAGAAAATTGTACTCCCATTGTAGTGTAAATCCACAAATTCACTAAGAAATTTATTAACTTTCGTAGGTAATGGCCGTTTATTTTTAATAGTTACGTTAGACATAATCACTAAAGCGAGCACACCGACGCTTGTTTCTAGTATGCCACGAAGTGGTGCAAACGTAACATCTGCAGACTCGTCATTTGTTGATGAATAGAGCGCGTCATCCGTAAATGAATAAGCGCGCTGTTAGTTCGTAGCCGTCGATGAATGAACTTTTTTTTGTAGTGGCCCACTGTGAACAACGCCCTATTTATCAACGAACACCCAAACTGCAGGTGTATATTTGCGCGTCTTCACGACGTAATAGACAGTGGTTTTGGTCCTCGTCCTAATAATTACATATTTAAATTACCTATGTTTACATACATATATGCGCCCGGCAGCCTGATTGCGAACCTGGCGCGTGGCGCTCTTGGCTCGCTCTAATTATAACATCAAAAAATACAGTGAAAGTGGCAGTTTTCTAAATAAAGTACGAAGTGGTAGACCAAGGGCGACAACATCAGCTCAAATATTGCAATCGTGGTGTCCAGCAATGGAAGAAAAATAGCTCCAGAAATAGCCACAGAAATCAACACTGTATTTCCGAAGCCGATTAGCGTATCCACGGTTAAACGCCGTTTGCAAAAAGCCGGCCTTCACGGACGAATTGCGATGCGAAAGTCTTTGCTTCGCCAAATTAATAAGAAAAAGAGGTTACAATGGGCACGTGAACGTCGAAATTGGACGATAGAAGATTGGAGCAAGGTATGGTGGACCGACGAATCCAAATTCGAGATTTTCGGTTCGCAAAGATGAGTGTTTGTAAGATCTGTAGGTGAACTAAAGCAATGCACAGTCTCTACCGTCAAACACGGCGGTGGTTCGGTAATAATTTGGGGATGTTTTACTGGTACATCTGCAGGTGATCTCGTAAAAATTCAAGGCATAATGAGAAAAGAGCAATACAAACGCATCTTAGAGGAAAATGCAATACCCTCTGGTGTAAGAATTTTGAGTCAGAATTTTGTATTCCAACAAGATAATGACTCAAAAGAGTTGGAAGAGGAAGGGACACTAATAATCATGAAATGGCCACCCCAAAATCCGGACTTGAATCTCATCGAGTTATTATGGGGAGAACTCGATCGGGAAGTAAGAAAAACAGCTTCAACTTCAGCAGATGACATGTAGAAGAAACTACAGGCAGCATGGGCTCGAATAACTCCGGAAACATTGTTAAAATTAATTGGAAGAATGCCCCGATTATGCGACACAAATAGACGTCACATAGACGGATCCAAAGTTTAGGTCAAATAAATAATTTTAATTGTTGTTAAAGTTGTATATTTGTGTACATTTAAGTACCAAATATGTATTTTAATATTTCCATTTAAATATTTAGTGATTTACCTTGAAATTTGAGGTGCCCAATGAGCGGTAGTGTACATCTTCAAATCATCACACTTCCACCGTCGTGTTTTACTGTAGGTACGATACAATCTTGGTGGAATGCTTCTTCTTTCGTGCGCCGTACGTACTACGTGCGAAGTCGCGCGAAAAGTTGTAATTAATAGTAAAGAAAACCGTATGTATATCTTGTTATTTTCTTTCACAGATATCGAAAAACGTAAATGTAATTTTATGTTGTCGTCAAGTGAAATGAAACTGTGTTCAAACTTCTGTATTAGATTTGTCGGACAATATAACTTGTGGTCGATCTTCAATAGATCAATGTGCATACATTTTTGCCCATTGAAGATGCTTTTTCTTAAAACAACGATCAGCAATTTAGTAAACAATTTCATGAATTCATTACAAAATAAACAAGGTTATTAACAAAAAAAAGTAATGCAAAAACACGTTTAACAATCTAAAGAATTCCTTAAAAACAATCCATAAATTATAGTTATTATAGCTGATAAATGGACCGCGTTATGCATTACTTGACCAAGTGCCATTGTTGGAGAAAAAGCTATATAAACTTTACTATCTTATTAAAAATCAAATTACTCTTGAAGCTGATTTTAGCAGGTTAATCAAAAATATTATTAGAAAGTTTATGTGCAAAAATAAAAGCAATTAAATAATCATCATTTAAATGTTCTGGAAGCATCAGATCCAAATATATATGTATTGTAATTTTTCGCTATCATCATGGGCCAGTCCAGAAGGACAACATATTAAACGTTTTAATATATAACTATGTTTCCTAACTTTCTCGTTAGAATCGACATTATGTTGTCCATAAGAAGAACTGAGCTTTGTCATAATGTTTGTTTTACCGAGTAAAGCAAATGTCTGACAGGCATTAACGTGACCACGAGATTCATGTTTCTTTATTTTAGTGGTTAAACGATGTAGATGTTTCACTGAAAGTTCAACTGAAATCTCTTGATCTAGAAACACGGAAAACAATATAATAAATTCGAAACTTCACATCCACTTTATATCCACATATTTTTTTATAAATTTCCTTGAAAAAACGTCATGTGGACGTTTTATTTTTAGCTCCTTTCCGTTATCGGTCCAATTTTAGTTGAGATAATGGCTTACCTAATTCTTTCATTTTAAATTTTTCTCCCAGAGAAAGTCTATTAAAGTCACTTTTTAAAATTATACTAATTCTGTTAATTTTTAGAATTAATGACAAACAAGCACTTGTCGCTATATAAAACGCGGGAAAAATCTACACAAAATAACAACACCTCATCCCATACCTCTAAAAATTTGAATAATTTTGTTGATGCATGTAATTGACTTTTTAAATGATATGTTAGGGAGGGCGCGTGGCTTTGCGGCATGATGGAGGTATCGCCCCTATTCTGATCTGATTTAAATATAATTCTTTCCTACAATAAACTAACTAACCGTAAATCTAATAAAAAATAGAATTCTGACACCGTCTAAACGAAAACAATCTAAAATAATTTTTGGGAGTAAATTAAAGAGAAGAAAGAATGCCTGTCCCCGGATTAACGCATGTATAGGTAAGGCAGTCAAAAAATTAGTGAGTCGAAATTTCATCTTTTGGAGTTCAGCCATGCTTGAATAGTAGTTATTAAAAACAATGTTCAGAGTAATAAATTATGCTAGTACTTAGTGTGTAAGCATGGTTGAACCCCAAAAAGATGAAAATTCAACTCAATAATTTCCTGTCTGACTTACCTATCTATGCGTTAATCCAGGGGCACACTGTATAGTTGCACAGATAGAGCGCGAACGATCATACAATAAAAATGAGCTTGGCATGTAAAATTAAAAACTGTCTGTCGAAATATTACGATGTATGTATTTGCAGATAACAAATAAAAATAACAATTAGGTGTTAAAGAGTGAATGTTCCTCACATAAGGTCCCCGTGGTGTAGTGATTAGTACACCCACTGGGTAACCGGAGATGTGAGGTTCGATTCCTTACCGCGGGCGAGATTTTTTTAGTAACTAATTACGTCGGAAATTCCAAGGAAAATTATAGATTTTTATAATTCACTGATGGAAGCCAAAATATATTGATTATACAATAAATTTGAATTTAATGGTTTTTCCTTATTTCAGACTCATCTTCCCAACATAAAGGTGCACGCGTATTTTGCACCAATAACACCACCACCGGCACCAGGCGGAAATCGTCAGAGATATTGTAGGTGCTGTGCTATTCTGTGAGGAAGTTGTTCCCGAGATTCCCATAATACTCCACCGCCATAAGCTATGTGTTCAGCACGCTTGAGTGACACTACAATAAATAGAAAGTAAGGTTCTTTCACAACAGAAAATCAACGGCATCTATGATAAATTAATAATGAATTTTGTATTTATACATACAATAAAAATACAAAAGACACGTGAGGGGTGCGAAGAACGAAAGGAAGAGGAGTACGCGATTTCCTTTGTTTTATTTTTGCATTCTTTTTATTTTATTTTTAAGTATGTAAGTACTACATATGTAAGTACTTGTGGTATGCATGTATGTAGAAACAACAGGGATACTTCGTATAGGACTAATTGTTGTACATAGGCGCAAATTTGAGATTTTTTACTGTTTTTTTTTTCTTTATTCTTCGTAAAAGGAGCGACAGTTTAGTGAATATATACATATGATTGAAAAAATGTGATTTTTCCTAGGTTTTTTTTTTCTGTTTTTATCGATAGACCGTCAATATTATTAGGCTACTAATCTCTTTTTTAAGTAGTTCATTTCTAATGAAGTAGGGCTTGAAAGATTCTTTCGCCTTTATCCGAGAAAATACGGAAAAGTTAAAATAGGAAGATTTCAAGCAGTTGTAACGATTTGTTAAAAAAAAAATAAATCTATATTGTTATTAACGGTCTTTTATTGATCATTGTTCATGAATTCATTTATCGATTGCACCATTTTAATCTTTTTAAAAAGCTTACGTTGAGTAACAATTAGGATAAATTCATTTTATTAACTTTATCATCTCTGGGTAGTGGTCGGCAATCCATTAGAGAATTTTAAGTAAAGATTTCATACTTTTTCAATGCTGGCAATAATTCGCTAAGCTAACATTGAGCTGGTTGAGAACATTTGAATTCTAATTTAAATAACGTGAAACCGTATTCATTTATTTGACTTTAATCTAACACCTGATATTTTTATCCTAGATTTTATCTCTGAGACTCAAGCTTATTTTGTGTAAAATCAGCTCATATTTTAATATCTTGTCCCATTAATTGAATGAAACATTTTGGATCTGGGTAATAAGCTTGTAATGTTACCAATACGAAGGGTGTTTTTTAAAATAAGGTCCGTTTTTTTAATAAGAAGACAAATACTGTAAATATAATTAAAATATATATTTTTCCATATTCTACATACTTTAATCTACTTTTCTACATAATTTCCATTTTTGTTTAAACATTTGTCATACCGGTCAACAAGTTTTTTAATTCCGACATCAAAGAAATCTGCCGCCTGTGAAGAAGCCCAATCCACGACTGCAGTCTTCACATCTTCGTCGTTGTTAAACCGTTGACCACTAAGGAACTCCTTTAAGTACCGAAACAAGTGAAAATTACTGGGTGCAAGTTTTAACACAACGATGAGATTTCAAAGATCCTTTTTTTGAAAGAGACATGGTATTGTCGTATAAATCCCCAACATCATCGACCACAACCTAGTTTGGGTTCCATTTCAAGACCATTGCTCTGACATCTTTCTTCCCTCCCTAAAAGATCTTTGGTAACAGATGTCGGTATTTGTTCTCTGAACGTGTTTGTTGTTCGAACACAAAAATCCTTCGCGAAAGTGTTCGTCCGATTTGTTCGTAGTTCAAACGGTTCATTAGCCGGTCACCCACTGTAGTTTACTGATCTGTAAGTTAAGTCAATTTTATTAATCGACCACTCAATATTCTGATGGATTTTTTGCAATAGCGGATTCGTACCAATCGAAATATGTATTAAGATGTTAAACCAAAATCCATAGAAATTCCAAGCTGTTCTATTTAAAATAAGAAGGTTATTATCTATCGAATTTTGCTCAGTTTGATGGTTTCATTATACTAGATATCATGTACCTTATAGTAATTCTAGTTCTAAGTTTTGAAACGTTCTCAACGCCTACAAAGCCAAGGTTAAAAAATGCAAATGTGTGGAAAACTATTAAACTCAGGTATAATATATCCCCTTAAAAAAAAAAAATATTTAGAATGAAATTTATAATACAAAAACGATATAATATACAAGCTGTTCCATTAAAAAAGAAATTACTTTGTTCTGTGAAGTTAGGAATATTCTTGGTTTATACACGGGTAATTATTGTATACATCTATACATCCTAAATAATTTAGGATATAATTTAGGAACTAAAATTATTTTAGTTTTACTTTTATTTCTTTCGAGAGTAAACGAATTTTGCTAAACCACTTTGACTAAAGTACAATAATTAATGAAATCAATAATATGATGTAATTTGTTTCTTGGCCGTTCTTGTAATTAGTTCGAAAATTTAATCTCGATATTAGAGGTTTTTCTTTTTTTATGGGTTCATACGTTCATACGGGGGTATTTTTTAAAATAAGGTCCGCTTTTGAATAAGAAGAAAAATACTGTAAATATAATTAAAATATATATTTTTCCATATTCTACATACTTTAATCTACTTTTCTACATAATTTCCATTTTTGTTTAAACATTTGCCATACCGGTCAACAAGTTTTTTATTTCCGACATCAAAGAAATCTGCCGCCTGTGAAGAAGCCCAATCCACGACTGCAGTCTTCACATCTTCGTCGTTGTTAAACCGTTGACCACTAAGGAACTCCTTTAAATACCGAAACAAGTGAAAATCACTGGGTGCAAGGTCTGGACTGCAAGGTGGATAATCCAGTTGTTTCCATCCAAAAGACCTTATTAGACCTTGTGTTTGCGCAGAAACATGTGACCTTGGACCATCCATCTTACAGTCCAGACCTTGCACCCAGTGATTTTCACTTGTTTCGGTACTTAAAGTAATTCCTTGGTGGTCAACGGTTCAATGACGATGAAGATGTGAAAACTATAATCATGGGTTGGGTTTCTTCACAGGCGGCAGATTTCTTTGAGGTCGGATTTAAAAAATTTGTTGTGCGGTATGACAAATGTTTGAACAAAAATTGAAATTATGTAGAAAAGTAGATAAAAGCGTGTAGAATATGAAAAAAATATATTTTAATGATATTTACAGTATTTTTCTTCTTATTAAAAAGGGGGCCTTATTTTGAAAATATCCCTCGTAGAAATAAAAATATCTTTAACGTTTTTTTTGTCTTCAGAATTGTGTTTTTGTTTTTTCCAAAAATAAAACAATATCAACGCTTTCAATTTTTTTTTAATAATAAAATTTTATGTTACATTAGTTTTTTAAGATATTAAAACGATTGTTGTTAGCCGACGAAAAGACGAATGTATTCATAGAAATAAAAATAACATCTTTAACGTTTCGACAATTTTTTTTGTCTTCTTCAGAATTGTATGTTTTCTTTCCAAAAATAAAACAATGTCAACGCACACAACACTTTAAAAAGATTTTTTAAAACAATAAAATTTTATATGTTACATTGTTTGGTTTTTTTATTATTAAAATGATTATTGTTGCCATTTTGTTAATCGACGAAAAGGCGAATGCTACATAGAAGACAAAAAAACTGTCGAAACGTTAAAGATTTTAAGATGTAAAGTTTTATATTTTTATGAACCCATAAAAAAAGAAAAGCGGCTAATGTCTAGATTAAATTTTCGAACTTAATGGAATCGAGAGCATAGGCTTTCAATGACAAAAATTAGTTTCTTTCTGTTCCTAATTTAAATGCTCTAAAACGTAAAAGTTTGGTAGAATATATACCGTATACCGAATTAATTTACGTTATTTCTAAAAATAACGATCCCAATCAGAATTTAGTTCTAATAACTATGCATGCGCACAACTAATTCTGTACAACTGACTGCCATTTATCCGTTACATTTTACACGCACAGTGTGAGGTTAGAACACAAAAGATGCAGAATTCGTGACAAAATTTCACGGAAATGACATTATTTGGCCCCGAATTTCAAAAGTCGTATAATATTTTCGTTAATGACGACGATGCTGTGCGACAAGAAATATGTAGTAACCATTTGGTAATGCATGTTGTTTTCGTTTCACAACATGACATGTGTCAAAAGCTGAGTTCGGGTATTCGTTCAGAGCAGATCAAGAGTACAGAGCAGATCAAGAGTACAGAGCAGATCAAGAGTACAGAGCACGTGGAGTAGAGCAAGACTGGACACTCAAGTCATACTCCTAAACGAATGGATGCAGTAACTACAACATTTCCTAACGTTAAAGAGCGCGAGTGGGGTACTTGGAGTAAATAGAGTTACTCCGAACGAATGCCCGAACTCGCCTAAATATAACGTTTACTTCCGACGCTCCGCAAACGTGTATTTAACAATCAGATTATGTTACGTTATAATCTAAAAAATGGATGTAAAACGTAACGGAAAATGCGCTACTGCAAACTCTCTATTAAATGCATATTTTAATTCTTTAGAGCATTAACGCATATTCTAGTTAATCTGGTGTGCATTTCGACTGCAATCTTTACGCTAGAACCTGAGGGATCATCTTTACAAGACACCATTGAAATAGTAGAAGTTATAGTCAAACGTTTAACGAAACTCAAGAAAAATAATTTTATCAATAAATTAAACGAAGTGTTGTCAAAGAATACGGGCTATCAATAACTGAAGAATATAAGTGAGGTGTTGTAAAATGAAACAACCCTTATTGAAAAAAGCGACAGTGACGTTGTAAAATGTGAATTTGCACCAATAGCGTCGTGTGAGTTCTTTCACGGTACAAAAATATTCTAGCTGATAGTAGGCCCAAATTTACTTTTGAAAATTTGTTGTAGTTAAATAATATGTTTTTATGAGTTAATTAATTTTAATTTAATGTTTGTGTTTTTCATTAACTTTGATTAAATAATTTTGAATTTAAAAAATTGTTTGTGCTTTTTAAAGGTAAAATACATATGTGTTATTAGTATTTATTCTATAAAAGTTGACTTTAGTGCATATTTAAGTGCTTATTTTTTATGTTTTTGGTGCATATTTGCATGCATATTTTAGAGTTTTTTAGTGTATAATTATCATAAGTCTACTGATAAGATACTCCTTTTCTTGTCGATCATTGCCTGGAAAAGATGGTACCAGAAATAAAGATAAAATGAATTTTCCTATAGAACCTGACTTTCAACCCTGGATTTATATCGAAAAGTGATGAAGAGTGAAAGATCCTTACTATTCTTCATACCACGATCATCTATAGAATCAAGTAGAGCAAAGAACTTTTAAAGAATCACGACACCATTAGAAATTACCGTGGGTGGATTTACGATCGTTATTGTTTTCGGACGCGCTCAAAAAAAAATTTTTTTTTGCTCTTAAATGTTCCACTAAACAACTGAAAATGAGTATGAAGTATTGCTAAGAGGATAAAAAAACATAGTGTCTGCGGTGATGGATAAATGGGGCCACATATGATTGGGTATCTCGGATTTTCTTTTTTCTTTTCGTTATCTGTTGAGAATTGAAAGATGGAGAGATAGAGAGATAGTCTATGATTGTTGTAAGTTTGGTTGTAGATTATTAGCACTTGTTGAGAAGGGATGAATGGAAATAATTAAAGTTTATAATGTGTTTTTGTTTTGTTGAGATTTTAAGTAAACTATGAGGTATGTTTAGTGCTGTTAGGATTTATTAAACGTTATGGTGATTGTTGTTTATTACTCCTTACTTTGGTTACAGTTAAAGTATTGCAAATCATTTATACGTACGTTTTAGATGATTTATTATATTGTTTCCACCTTCTTAGATATATGCAAGTAATACAAAGAAAATATACTATCATTTGTATAATACAAAAGATAACTTCTCTAGGTTTTATGAATATTAACATAGATCTAATCTAATTTTTGATTAAGAAACACTAGTAGCTAAAGCTAACCTCGTAAAGAGTAATAAGACCATACTTTTTAATCGGAAATATGTGGTTCGATTTTTATTTAGACAATTGCACATAGCATTTCAGCACTAACTTGATTTGTTTATTTTTTCTAATTGAACACTCGGTATATTTTTCAATTATTGGGTAGAGAATAAAACTTTGCGTGAAATATCCATATACAGTACCGTGCAATCGAAGGGCCACTATATAAATTTGAGTTTTAGCTTAATAAATAATACAATTTTTATTTATTTATATATATATAGATATATATATATATTTATATTAACACGTACATTAATATTTCTTCGAACAACCCCTTGCTTTTATGACAGCAGCAATTCTTTTTGGCATGCTTGCTATACACGCTGCTGCAACTTCTTTAAGGTGAGCATTATTTTGCCAGCTATTTGTTATGTTTGCTTTCAAAACGTCAACTGTTGTATTAAGAGATGCATAAACTGTACGTTTTAAAGAATTCCAAACATTTTCGATTGGATTCAGGTCGGGGGAATTGCATGGCCATGGCATTATGTTCAGTTTTCTTGCTGAAAACATTTTTAGAACTGTTTTTGCCCAGTGACACGGTGCACCATCTTGCATAAATGTGTAAGAGTAATTTTCAGGGTCTAAAGATGTCATATACGGGATTAAGATTGATTCCATAACTTGTTTATATTGAATTTGATTCATGGTACCCGTTACAAAATAGAGCAGTCCAAGCCCTTCCCCTGATATACAGGACCAAATCATGACTGCCGGTGGATGTTTCACTGTTTTTACCACTGCGCTTTCATCATATCGTTCCGATGATCTTCTTCTAACGAAACGAGCAACTAAAGTTACAGCCTCTAGCCGTGACTCGTCACTAAAAACAACCGTTAGAAACAGAAATTTTCATTACATTTTCGAATTTACTAAAAATGTTCCAAATTTTGGAAATATACATAAAATATTGATACATACTTTTTTCCAATCCTCAACAGTAAAATGTCGATGCTGTTGCGCCCACTGCAATCTTGCCTTTTTCATCCTTAAAGTAAGTTTCGGCTTTTTTGCAGGGCGTCTACTTCTGATATTGGCTTCATATAAGCGCGATTTTAATGTTCGATCTGATATTTTTATATTATCAGCCTGTAATATACGCTGAAGTTCTTTAATGCACAGTTGCCTGTTTTCTAATGCCCTTTTTATGATAATTCTGTCTTCCCGCGGCGAAGTTTTGCGAATACCGCGACAATGAGAATGACCACTTGAAGTCGCTGGTAAATTTTCTTTCTTTGACATCGCTACCCTGTCGACTGTTTGACGAGAAACTCGTTCTCTCCTGGCTATTTCCCGATGCGAATACAGCCCCGTCTCTAATAACACTTGAATTCTTGTTTTTTTCTCATTTGAAATGTCTTTACGTTTGCCCATTTCACAAAATTTATCAATAAAAAAAGAAAACTAAACGTCACGAAACTTCAATTTAATTACACTAAAACAACATGTAAAACGAATATTATAGCACGAAAGTATAATACTTGCACTTTACACCATCAAAACTACACGTAAACTAACTTGAAGCAGGTAAAGCCAGTCACCGATTACCGACCCTAAACGTACCTTGGATAGAAACGAATGTTTGGTGGGGGTTATAATAACCAGAATTTTATACCTACTTAAGAGGATTATCTCAAATACAATTAAAAACATTTTATTGCGGAAAATATTTCGAAATTTTGGTTATTATAATATTAATAGCAAATATTTGTATAAAATCAAAGTGGCCCTAATTCGATTGCACGGTACCGTAGTACTATAGCCTTAAAATGAAAAACAAAAGAAATACGATGATATTTACATTTACTAAATTTTTTAAAAGGTTCTATTTAGTTTATAGTTTGTGTTAAGTTTTTATTCAGTTTTTTCCATATTAGATCTATGTTAATATAAGCAAAATAGCATTATAACTAATAGATTGAAATATACTTAGAACGAATCCAACATTTTTATTTACATAACACATCTAAGGAAGTATCTTGCAAAACGCAGTTTTTGAGTTGTGTGTTTTTCTGCAAACAGCACAGATTAGCTGCGCGTGCGCTACTTAAAATATACTTTTGTAAATGCTACCTGTGTAAGATGGTAGTGTAGGAATTTTCAAAAATATTCTAGGTTCTTTCAATTTACTAGGGGCACATAAACAAATAAATACTGCGTTTTGAATGACGTCAAAAACTGCATTTTGCAATGTCCCTTCTCACTTGAATTCGAAAACAAAATTTAAACAAATTAGTATTTCTGACAGAACTTTGATAGTGTCTTTATTGATTATTCAAGAAATAGTAGTTCATAATTATACATAGGTATTTGTATTTTGAATAATTTTAGTCGTTATATCCATATGTCTCGTTTTTCTAAAATATTTTGTGAAACGAAATAAGTACAGTGTGATAAAATAAGGGGAAAACAGGTAGTACAGGTGAGAGTGCACATTTGCATATGTATAGCGTCTTAGATGTGAAAGATCGCTGTCAAACAGAGGGTGATATGCTTTGTAGAGCCGATTAAAATGTGTAGCTACTGTATTCTCAATCATCAGTTATTGTAGATAATTACATATAAGTACGAAGTCGTACTTGTTATATGCATTACTTACTTAGTGATACATATGCATTTTCTTATTTGTATGCTGAGGAAGAAGCGAATGAGAAATATACTTAACGTAGTAATCACTTTGCGTGGATGTGTGTAAGTATCAATGTTTATATAGCATATGTAAAAGTACGTCTTTGAATTCGGTTTATCATGGGGTAAATTGATAATTATTACTTTTAATAGTGAAGCTTTAGTTTTCTATCTTTCTATATAGCCCGGAAAATGTCTTGAAGAATTACACAGGTTGTCTAAAAATAAACTAGCTCTAGGCAGAAGAAAAATCGAGAAGTATTTATAGATCCTTTCGTTTATTCGAAATAAACTATGTCTATAGTAATATAACCCCTAGAAGGAATAATAGGCATTTCAGCTAGACTTTTTCTGTTTTTGGAAATAGAATATATCGGTGCGGATTTGTCTTACGTTGTCCACGCGCAACATGCAACTTGAATAACATTGAATGTCGTACAGAATGGTTATTGCAGAGACCTTACATATCTGAGAAAATACAAAGATACAGGTCGCGCGTTGTAGGATGGCGAGTTCCGGCGCTGTCCGAAGGTACTGTCGGATATCGTTCGGGAAAATTCACGTTTGAATGCAATATGCAGTGGCGTAGCTCGACTTATTTTATAAATTATTTTAGCATAATAAAAACGACTATAAAATAAAGTAATGTATTTCCACTGCGCATCTGAAGCGTTCGCCATCCTATAACGCACAAACTGTGTGTGTATATTATTACATATTAATATAAATTTAGCGACATATACCGCTTATCATTGAAAATTTATCGCCTCTTAAAAGTAATACGATTTCGATTAAAATTGAGTAATATCCATTACTCAATTTAGCTTGAAAGTTTAATCATTTGATTAAACTTTCAAGCAAAATTCTTGGACACGTTCAGACATGTTTCTGATAAGGTTATCAATATCATCCTCCATCATGCTATTGCATCCAAATGATTCGGATCTCATGTCGTAGGGTAGCTAATGTCTGTGTAAATTTATCATCCAGTTCATGCGCAGTACAAAGGCAGAGCTGCAGTGAGCATATTGCGCGGGTACTGAATGGTAAGTTTACGGTTTTCTGGGTGTGTTAAAAACTAGAAACCACAAACTTAAAATAATATTAAAACTAGACACTATGATTAATAGGTAGTATGATAGGCAAAACATGTGTTATATTAATCAGCTTTGAACGATGCAATCCCTTCTTTTGTTCGCTTGGTGACGACTTTTCTATGATGCTCGACTACCCTCAATAAGAATTGTTTTTGTTGTTCGTCCCTGACCGATTCGTTAAACTTTTTGATTAGAACAATTCCTCTTTTTGCGGAATCATTGACTACATGAAGAGCGTTCACATGGCCTCTTAGAGAATCACTGCAGTATTCTGTCACGTCGTGGATTCCAAACAATTCAAAGAACGTTTTTGTTTTATTAGTAATGAAATTTCTCAGATCTTTTCCTTCAAAAACTAGCCTCTAATCGTTTGATTTCCTTCTTCTTTGCAGGTTTGATTTCTAAATTATTAGTCATATTTTCCTTAACAGCCTGAGTAATACGTTCGTCAAAAAAAGCCAATCCTACGTTTGTTTCTGACAGATACCAAAGGTGTCTCATAGCAACTGTGAGAACAGTTTTTTTGACGTCTGCATCTGGATATGTGCTCAGAAGCTGTAGCATATCCAAATCATTCTTTGAAGCCCATCGACTTACAATTGCCTCGTGCCAACAGCGAACATACACGGGGCTGACAAAATGTGCAAACTGTTTCATTCCTTTCAATTCTCGTTGAGGAATATTCATCTGTTTAGTGAAGAGGACAATTTTAAGTGCATATATTGCCTTTGGCATCCACCTTGCTTGATGCAGACCGCATGGGATCCTGAAATTGAAGTCGTTTTTAGACCAACCTCCTAGGTACAGGGGTGAGAGTTGTAATAACTCTTTGTAGACTTCTCGTGGATGACTTTCGTCTTTTAGGACATTGTGGATGTAGTTAACCATTTTCACTCGTTGCTCTTCTAGAAACCCTTGAAGGGGACACTTTTCATCCAACATGTATAACAAGATGGCGTTAATCTCTTCGTTCACCACGATCTTGTACAACTTTTTGGCGTTTGTGATATGCGCTTAAACAAAATCTAGATTCGCCACTAAAGACAATAGAATTCCATTTCTGATTCCAGTTATGTCGATTTATGCACTATTGGAAACGTTGACGATGACCATATCATCTAATAATGGCATGCAATTAATCAGCCACTCTTCTGGTGGTGGGAATCTGTCTCTTAAAGAAAAATAGAGCCCTGTAATTCTTCTTCGAGCTTCTGCGGCTATGGTAGTTTTCTTCTGTTGATGTACAATAGCAACGATGTACATATAGGTGTACGTATGATGCACAGATTCCCTCAGTCCAATAATTCCACTTCCGTTAATTAGTACGCTTTCATATTTGACCGTTACCACCGAGAGGACAAGACCTCGGCGCTCTTCGATGACGTACGCTCTTTAGGGAATGTATCGCCATGCACGATATTAGCCTAAGCGGTAAAGGAATCGTTTTTTTGCGTTTCGTTTTTAAGTTTTGAACGGCTTCCGGTTTAAAGAGGATGTCAGTCGTCAATTGAGCCCTTCGCCCTTTCGCATCCCATTCGATTTTATTGGAAAAACGAAGATTCAAAACAAAAAACAAACACATAACCGGCACCGTTTTCGTGAAAGATGTATTTGTGGTGGACATTTAATCAACTAATTATTATTATTTGTAATTGTACATGTATTTGGACGAAACTAAGGTTGAAATGATAGTATGTAATTGTAATTTTATTCGAAATGTTCAATTTTACGAGAAAATTTACATGCTATTTAACCAGGGTCCTCAATTTTCTATTATGTGGTGTTTTACGTAATCTATCATTACTTTTCCCACAATAATTTTTAAGGAGGGTATTTGTAGAACAAATAATTATAATTCTCGCAATACGTTCACTGCTGTGAATATGACATTTATAGATATTAGTATCCAAAATGGCCACGTTCGATGATATAATTTAAAATATATTGTATCAAAACATCACGTTTATGATACACATTTAAAAACATCTCTTCATGTTCAAAAATAAATTTGTTAAATATAACATAAGAATATAAAACTATTTGAACAGTAACATCTTCACGTTTTTGTGTCAAATACAACGGACAGTTAGGAAATTGAGTTGGAATAGCATCTTTTTTAAGCCTAGGATTTTTTAAACTTACAGTTATAGTTTCACCGGTCCTTGAATTTGTAGCTGTTGAAAAATAAATAATATTTTATTTTACAAAGTGCAACTCACAAACAAAACAGCTGACGCCACAGTAAATAGATCGCCCGAGGTACGCTTTTAAGTACCCCATTTTTATCGTTTCAGAAAAGGTTTTATCGTTTATACAATACTAAAAAAACATTACAAGTATCACCAACTAAGTACGGAAATATATGGCCCAGTATTTTTTTTTTAAATAAAACCAATATAATTTGGATAAATCAATTCAAAACGTAAGAAACGGTCTGAACGTGTGAATGTCCAATCTATAAATATGGCTGATCGATCACCTAATACAATATACGTCACAGCCTGCTGACGTCAGAACTGGTTAGCTTGTTTTCTCGGTAGTAACGATTTGACACATTATTTTAACTTTATCTTAACCGTATCGCAATAAAACAAATTCAAAACTGGTATAAAAATCTGCCGGCTATTTCTTTGAGATAAAGACGCACCCAAAATAATAATAAAATTTTTCAGTTTTAAGAAATGATCTACTTTCAATGAAATGCAATATTTTTAATAGATGGTGGTGTTCATATGGTAAATAAAATAATTTGTGAGAATTAGAATCATCTAACTAATTTGATATTAAAAGTTGTTGGTCAACATACACAATTTAACACAATTGTTAGTCAACATACGCATTGATTAATTTAGTTGTAGATATTTTTAATCTATAACTTTTCAAAACTATATCTAAATTAAATTCTAACAAATAATGGAATAACCTAGCAGCATCGCAGAAAAAAAATAATTAGCCGATAAGCTTTGTATCCCCCAATGTGTTTAAAGACATGTAGCTCACAACATTAACAGTTAATTGCAATCCAAGTGTAGAATAAAAGAAACCCTTAACTCAAGCTTTCGTTTTAATTTAGACTTAATTCAGGCTACAATTGAAAATACAAAAAAATTAAATCGGAGTTGTATGCTAAATTATTTCAAGTTACATAATTAATAGAGTAACCAAAACTTGCGGACTCGCATAGGCGTCGGTATTACGGGTTAATATAAGAATACGAAAAATTCATAAATAAACTTACTTGCTAATTATTCAACAAATTAGAGGCATCCGGATGTGAACTACTGTAAACTTGCATCATTGCATATGTTTCCACAGTTACTTCTTTAAACCTTGCGCGTCGACAAGAAAAAATATTCTTGTACATAGAAAACGATCTCTCCACATCTAAGGAAGTTACATTTGCATGTAGAAACTGTTTTTCAAAATCACTTAAAAGTTCACTATTCTTACACTTATTATAAACGGCCTCTAAAGTATTAAAATCGGGATTTTTCCTTAAAACATCTGCCAACTTTTGACTAGCGCATAATGTGTGTAATTTATTTTTTACACTCTCCACTATGTCTAATGATTCCTGCAATGACAATTCAGTACATTGTAGTTTTCTGATGGCATCTAGTAATACTGTATAATTGGTACATATTGTTGTTAAATCTTCTAAAAGTTGAGGAATTTGAAATTCTCTTTGACTTTCTCTAATTGCTTTGGATTCATTCCGATTAAATCGCATTATAACTGATTGAATTTGTTGAAAATGGATCAAATAGTAAGAAGCTGCTGTTAGCCAAGTACCCCATCGCGTTAAAATTGGTTCAGGAGATTCTGTAATACCTAGACAAAATTTACGAAATTCTTTTAAACGTTTAGGAGATTTACGAAACACTGCTTTAGTACTTCCAATCATCCGATCAACGTTTCCGTAATGTTGTCGAACAACTTCACCAACTAAATGCAAAGCATGCAGCACGCAAGTTATATGTATTAAGTTAGGAAATATATGTTTTAAGGATCGCCCAACACTTAACATCGTTGCTGCACTATCTGTCACAATCATCACAATTTGATCTTGGGCAATTTGAAATTTTTTCAAAGCGTTCATTATCACTTTTTGAATATTTTCCGCGGTACATTGTTGAACACGTTTGCAAGCTAACAAATATCGAGATGCTGTGTTCTCGGTAGATAAAACGCGAGCTATTACATTCACAATACTGTTTTTCTTTATATCGGTCGTCTCATCCACGGTAATCCATATTTTTTTGGAACACAAATCACGTTTACACACATTTTCTAGCATCTCTTTCATTCGCGGCAAATGATTCTGTAATTGTGTTTGTGAGGGTAATGGGTACTTTGGAACGTATTGTCGCCAAAACGTTTTAAAAGCTGCTTTTCTCACCAACGACAACGGAAGATTACAAGAGGTAAACATAATTAATAAATGTATGAGGAATAGTGTATAAGGTATTTCAGTTCTTGCATTTCTCATATGCTTAATACCATTGACATGCCTCTGGCAATCAGTTCTGTCCAATGCAGCCAAACGAATATTGCATATTAAGCAAAAAACTGCACTACCGTAATATTTTAAATGGGAAAAAAGTGACACATAGTGATGTACATTAGTAGCAAATCTATTACGAGGCATTGTTTTCTTAGGTATGTAAATATTAGTTCTATATGGAACGATATACTAATTATGTATTATCCTATAATACTACAACACACAAAAAACACCAGCTATATTTTCAAAAGCGACACGTAAGTACATAATCTTGACCGTTCGACTAATCTCTGCAACAGCTCAATCGGTACTAAAACGAAATCTCTCTCAGCGCGGTTTAACATGATTTATATTCAAGGTCGACACTACATGCCTGCTTCTCTACCGGTTTAGTTTGTTTATGAATTTTTCGTATTCTTATATTAACCCGTAATACCGACGCCTATGCGAGTCCGCAAGTTTAGGTTACTCTAATAATTAATAATAAAATTAAGATCAATTGAAATCTACTGTACATTATTGAAAAACCGTGAAAGAAAAATTATGTTGAAACTTATAAATCCAAAATTGTTGAAAAAAACGATTTGTAATTAACACAACTGATTTCTTGTATTTTAAATTGTAGCCTTGATGGTTTAAATTAAACCGAAAGCTTGGATTAGTTATTAAAGTTTTATTTATTCTGTCTTTGGACTGCAGTTACCCGTTAACTTTGTGAACTATGAAATATAACAGGCACAGTATTCGCAAATTAAAAATATGTTGTACGTATGTATACTACTCCATTAGAAAAATATAGATTTGACATGGTGTTGAATATAATTTCATAGGATGAACCTAGACGTTTACAACTGGCGCATCCTGTGTATTTGTTTTAACAACTTGAACGTTTTACTTATTTATTTAACTTGTATTTAGATTAACCCTCAATTAAATGTAGACGTATTACTTCCTTTTTTATAAGGGGAGCAATAACAATCCTCATATTACACGCCACAAAAAGAACGCTGCAGATATTGAGTTTTGGCTGGTTTAACTAAATGACGTCACTAACACCATTGCTAGGGAAGAAGCTCATTTCTTTTTAGACAACCTGTGTAAATTCTCGACAATATAAAAATCTAGATAGCAGTTTATCCGATTGCGAACCTAATTCAATGGTGTACTATATTTTATTTAAGCGAGTCAACGAGTTAAACAATCGCTTCGAAATCTTGTCATTTTTCTTGCAATGCCTCAAGAGACTGTGATACGAAAAAAATTAACAAATCTTGCGTTTGGTAATTCGATAATTTTGGCTTCATTCACTTTTGCTTTTAAAACTTTAACAATAAATTGCAATTATTTTTAATCTGTTTGCCAAAATGTTAAAATATAAAATAAATTATTATCAATTATTAAGGAAGAAACGAATAAGCTCTAATGAACAAATCTGTTTTAGTTAATCCTTTTCTCCAAAGTACTTCCGATGTTAATATCACTATTATTTAATTTATTTCTTCCAAGATTCCCACGATATGCAATTTTGGTGGATGAGCCTGTTGTTTTGTTCAGAAATACATATAAGTATAGGTAGATTGTGACAATCGATTGTGCCAGCTATTTTCGGCGTAAACGGAATAAAGGGTATGGTTGTTTTTTGGACGTTCAATTATTAATAAATATAGAGGCAGATTCACAGAAGTGGTTCATTAGAAGTACAGGGTGTCCCAATCTTCTGGAATTGTAAAATTGCGGCTATTGTGTGAACAGTAGGTAGCTAAAATTCTCTGACGACACAATAGACCTCATAGAGTATTTTTTAAAAATATTTCTGTATATACAGGATGATCGATAAGTAGCGAATTAGACACTTACTTTGTTATTCTAAATAGAATACCCTGTATATTATTAAGTGTTTCGTTTCTCCACCTGGAAATAAACCAATATAATATGGATTTCATATGTTTATTTTTAACAGACTTGGAGATATTTGTAATTTTGCTCTCTACCGCTTAAATTTAAATACATTCACTGAAACAGTTCGCTAAAACCCTTACCACAATACTTTACTCGTACTGGACGCACGTTTCGATAGCCAAGCTATCATCATCACCAGTAAAACTGAATTAACAAACTAAGAGAAAAACTAACCTTAGATAGCAAATAAATTACGCAATATGTAAAATCTGAAATAAGCATAGTAATCCTTAATTATATTGAATTGTTTTTACGAAACGATGTAATTATTTATTTACTCTTTTACTGTAAGAGTTTCTCGATTATCCGCTTCATTGCACATAGCTATAATTAATGCCTTAATTTGCAAATCTAGAGTATAGTTTATTTCAAATTATAAGAATATTACTGTAGACTTACAAGGCCTTTAATACTTTTATTGCACCTTCTGTGACGATAATAACCTGGCAATGCATATTGAATCTAGGGGCCGTATTGACTATAAATTACGGCCCTATAACATAATTATATGTTTATGTATATATATTTTACAAACAGTATAAATTTACATAGTAAGCAATTCGATGTTACAAGTAATTAAAGAATTTACATATTAAATGAGATTTAAATGTACAAACAGGCAGTTACGCATATGGCAAATCATAATTCCATTTCTATTCAATTCACTTAAATTTTGTCATTACGGTCCTCAGCAGTTTGTTTGCGTAGCCATATAGTTATTACCGCAGGTAACAGTTTGAAGCGCTGTAGCTGCCTAACCAAACAAGCTAGGAGGTTCTGCTTGATCGCAGTCGATTCAGCGGTTAATTTTCTATCTGAAACCGTCAACTTCGTCGACCAGAGATGCATGGCTAAAGAGAAATCAGATGAAAACTAGAGCGATGTCGATTTAAAACCTCGTTTTCACGCCGTTTTTGAAGGTCCGAAAACTTCCAACGCCCATATCTCCAAAACGGTTAGAGATAGCGGACTGAAATTTTATTCCGCAAATGTGCGACCATAGTGCTACAAATCGGTACCGTCAGGTCGGCGAAATTCCGACTTTCATTTTTAGGTAATTAAAAAATTTCATCACTTTGGGTAGAAATTTTTACGGCTCTCTTGTATCTCGACATCCGAACGAGCTAGGAGGTCAGGGTCTGTTCGAAAGCTCTCGGCGAGCGCTTTAAAACTAAAAAAGGTCAACCCTCTAGCTCTAACCGTTACGACGCTAGCGCGTCTCAAATTCAAGAAAAGAGGATCCCTTTTTTTAAGTTTGAAGCGCTGTAGCTGCCTAACCAAACAATGCAATAACAGCATTTAAGCCGTTCAAAGTTATATTCTTATAATTTGAAATAAACTATAATCCCTAAGTTAATATGTAAACGGTCAAAAAGAAGAAAGTTTTAATATCCATGTTTTTTAATGAAGCTTCATTGCACATGGTTGTAATTAACTATACATGATGTAACAAAGGATAAAGGCTGGAATTTAGTGGTCCTAAATTTGAATTCATTAAGTGGTTTTTGGTTTTTGTAAATTTCGCTGCCTTCCTAACAATTTAATTGAACAATGCTCTTTACGTTTTTAATTAACTTTATATTATAAACCTTATGATTATTTTCCAGCATATGTAGGGCGATACTAGATTTATCAAATTTTCTGAATTTCTTTGTACCTAATCTTGATTGATCTTTTTGTTTGCCAAAATATACACTTGATCACAATCTTTACATGAAATTTTGTAAATTCCTGATTTATCCATGTTATCTACTGGGTCTTTAGAACTTCCTAAAAGGTTTTCGACGTTATTGTTTGAAGAAACAGCAATTTTGCGGTCAACTTCACAAAAGAGTTTTTGAGGACCTTTCATGTAGCTTGGATAAAAGGGTAATTTAACATATTTCTTATCACCGCCGTTAATGCGTTCTAGTGTGCTTATATTTCTAAATAATTTCTTAATCTATTCTTATGTTTCCTGAGAGTATTATAAATGACATCTTCAGAGAATCCGTTAAAATTAGCAATACTGATGATTTATTTTAGGTGATTTTGATATCTATCTTTAGTTAAAGGAAAATTGAGTAACCGATGCACTAAAAAGTTAATAGTCGAAGGTTTGTGTTCATATGAATGATTAGAATCCTGTGAGATAAATCTATTATTACTAGTAGGTTTTCTATATACGTGTATTTCTAATTTAATTTTATTTCTTATTACTAACATATCGAGGAATGGAATCCTGTTTTCTTTTTCTTCTTCGTGGGTAAATTTGAAAGAGGGAAATTTTAAGTTAAGTTGTTCTATGAAATCCGTTATTGAACATTTGTTGGAGTCAAAGATGCAAAAAATATCGACGTATCTGATCCAGAGCCGAGGGAAATAGACCTAGAAGTATTCTTCAGGTCGGTTTCAAATTTAGCCATAAAGAGGTCAGCCATAAACGGGGATAAGCTGTTACACATTGCAGTTCCTTCCGTTTGTTGGTAAAAAGTGTTGTTAATTTGGAAAAAAACGTGCGTCCAGTACGAGTAAAGTGTTATGGTAAGGGTTTTCGTTAACTGTTTCAGTGTTCCAGTGCCACAGATTTCGAGTAGTTGATTAGATACATTCCTTCCTTTTCCTTAAAAAAATCCGAAATGCAAGTACATTTTAGCGCAAACTTTGACAAGATTAAATTGCATTCTTGGCTTTATCTAGACATTGTATTAGAACGCATTCGAAGTATAGAGGTTATTCAGTATTGAACACCAAACTTTGCCAAATTCAAACACCAGAAACGTAATTTTTTCAAATAACACCATATATTTTTATGTATCCACCCTACATTTCTAGTGCTTTTGTGTAATGTTACATGTGTCTAACATTGAAAGTAAAACAGATATTTACAGTTAAACGCGAAACCTGCGTTTGGATATTGCATGTTGGCGGTGGCATTGTTTGGTTACTATGACAATACTAAACAAAATACACTGACGTTGCTTTTGATTCAAAATTTTAGGCTTACGAAATGAATTACATAAAAAGCAATTAATACATGTGGTTTATGTATGAAGTAAAGGATAACTCAGGCATTCCGGAGTGCAACATTTAGTTTGCTAAGAAAAGTGCAGAACAGCTTTTACAAACGAATACGCAAATGTATCGAGGTGGAAGGAAGGAATTTCCAACGTTAGATAAATAAGTACCTATGTAGATAGCTATTGATTATTGCAATACAAATTAAATGAAGGCTGTCACTTATTGTTGGCCTGTATGAATCGTTATTAAAATATTTTTTCCCTTGTTCTTTTCCAAAAAAAAGATGTATTAGCATTATAACTCCTTTTTTTATCTACATCAATAGAATAAATGTTTCCAGTAGCATCAAATTTTAGTTTTACTTTTTTGACTAATGTTGGTCACGGTAGCATAGTTTTTACATCCTGCTAGCTAGAATACATACTTCCTTTAATTTCTTCCTAATACAAAAATTATATCCATTACCTAACTCTTTTTTTCTTAGGCTCGAAATTTTGAATCAACAGTTTAAGATTGCCAATGTCAGTATGTTATGTTTGCTGTTGTCATGGTAACCAAACTATATTAACACCAGAAACTATTTAGATGCAAATTCCAAATGCAAGGCTCGCTTTTGACTGCAAGTAGCGACTTACGCTCAAAGTTTTGAATAATTAGTTTTAAAACACCAATGTCAGCATGTTTTGTTTATTGTTCTCTATATTTCGATGCGTTCTAACACCATGTCTATATAAAGGCAAATACGCAATTTAATATCGCAACAATTTACGTTGCAATGTATTTGCATTTCGGCCTTTTGCAATATAAATGATAGTTTTTTGTGTAAATAAATCATAAGTTAACCCCAAGAGTTTTAGAACTAAATCATTAATCATTATTACATGTTCATAATCTTTTAGTGGACCAATTCTGTGAATCAGCCTGTATTTTTTGTGCATAAAATTGTGGAAGTTAAAAGATTGGTATACAGTGGGAACAACATAGAACAATAAATAATATGAAATCCTGCATTTCAAAATTTTATCCTACTTTACCTTTAAAGCATGTAATATTAACATTGATGGACTCATTTGAGTATATTTACACAGAACACGAAGTAAACGAAAACATTTATCTGTCAAATGTGCGGTTTAACTAACGGAAATACAATACATATATTGTTAAAAGGGGACCAATGGTACTATCGCCTACTATTTGCTTAATTTCATTGTCGAATCTACAAGTATACTTTCGAGAAGAGCGCAATAAATTACAGGGATCTCTAGAATATATTTAACATATAATCTTTTTATCAAACTGGATTTTTATCTGCTTATCGTATTATTTTTAATTGATTAATTTATAAATATTGTTAACATTGTAATATACAGGGAACACAGAGTCCTTTTATTATTGTTTCTCGGAAAATTGCTAATTTTAGACATGAATTTTTAAAAAATATGTAGTATATTTAAATTTTGGGATACTTATATTGAAGTATCTCTTATTTAAGTACTAGGTATACTCTTTTCTGGAAACACTTTAAAGCTAGTTTGAATTCCCAGCGTTTAAAATAAATGCTTACGGTTTTGTGAAAATCTAAATGTAAATAGGCATGTGTTTACAACAAAAGTTTACACTTCAAGAACTATAAGTGGATCGGAAGTTTTCTTATAAAAATTGGTCTGAACTAGTGTTTTATTTTCGGGCCAATTAAGTTTGTGATTTGGCCTTATAATAATTACTAAAAAATAGATATGAAATAAAAAAATATTTAACGTTTTATGAAGAATTTTATTTTGGCAGTGCTTTAAACAAGAGTGTAAACAAAACAAACAAAGGTTGCCATCTAATTGTAAGATGAGATATTTTTTAAAGAAAAATGCCCAAAACAAACCCTTTACTTTAAAAGATTTGCTTTCTATTTAAAAAAAAAAACGTCCGAATTCCAAAAAATTAAATTTGTACTTTTGTTTCCAAATGATTAATTAGTGAAATTAATTTGATTTGGCAGTAACGGGAGTCATGGCAAGCTGATAACCTTCCACTTTTGGGTAATGGCAAAAAAACGCTTAATTTACAAATAGGGAATATATATAGAATCCAAGACAATTGTGACCTAAGTAGCACTGAATATGGATTTCATTGGTTCAAACCCCTAAAACAGGAAATTAGGAGAAAATCAAAATGTCTTGTAATGGTAAACCATACCAGGACCAAATCAGGCGAAAGCATTTATATCAGGTTTGCCAAATTTAAACACCAGAAACAGCAACAATATTTCACAATATTGGCAAGCTTATTGACAAATCATGTAGTCTTAAAATGACACAAGTAGGAAAATATGAAGATCAGTTCAATAAACAATGCCAAGAAGATCTGGAGATGACGGAACACGTTCTATGCAAATGTGTTGTGATCAGTCACAAACGACATCAATATTTCAGTAGGCCAATCCTACTGAATTCAAGGAAGAAGATTCTAGAGTAATATTAAGGTTCATTAAGAGCCTCCAACTATTCTAACCCAGATAAGGGCACTGCTAAAATAGATCTACTTAGCTTGCAGTGACCAAAGGCATCAACGCCATGGCCCGTCACAATAATAATAATGATAAATACTACATACAATTACAATAGTAGAACCGGGTGGATTAGTCCACCCTACTACATCCACCAGCATTGTAGACCGGCAATGCAATTCTAGAGTTCGCTCAGCGAAGTTTTCCTTAGACTCTCATGCGTTACATATGTCCCATCAAGTAGAGCAAATCTGATCCTGCAGACGACAGGAGTGTGGCAGAAAATGTGCTTGACGTTTTCTTTTCTTCCAAACATAAACGGCTCTCTTCCTCTCGAGCGAGCCCCATTCTGCCTAGGTGTTTCCTTACTCGAACATGGCCGGTAAGCATTGCGGTTAGAGCCTCGACAGACTTCCCATAAAGTTCTATAAGCTTCCTGGTTTTGTCACTGCTGGGCAACATAAATGCCATCAATGCCGGTATGCCCGCGTGTCCAGACTAGGGTAATCTTATTGTTTTTACCCAGAATGTTAATATTGTTTTTGCAGTCAGCTACGTGTCTGAAGGAAGTCTTGCTCCCATCGACAGCTCGTAGAGCAGCCTGATTGTTAGGGAAAATTTTTATCGATCTGTGTCTGACACATTTACTCAAAAGTATCTCAATGTCCATATCGATAGCAAACATTTCTGCCCAAACTACATGTCCGTTTAATTAGAGGCTTGCGACAGTAGATATGATGAATACTAATAGGGATAGATTAATGCTTTCAATGGTCACTTCAGCTGAAGAAATACTTCCTTGAAGTTGCCAAATGGGCTAAAACTAACAAATAATAAAGGAACTAATTGAAAGCTTACATATTTTGTGAAAAATTCTATTCAAAGTAAGTAGAAATTACTCAGTATATTTGACAGGGGCTTTTTAGGTTTTCATAGAGTGCGGTCCTAAAGTGTCCCACTTCCCCCATGCTAACTTTTGAACGACAGAAGCTAGCGTTTTTAGAAAAAATAGGTCGATTAGTATTTTTTGTTAACTAACTTTTGCCGTTATCAGCATTTCAATTGTATTTCCGGTTTCACCGGAGGTGACGTCAACTTTCTTTTTTTAAATAGAACACCCCGTATATTTTTTGTTTTTGGAAAGGTAATCGAAAGTCGAATCCAACGATACCTCATATGTTATACTTTAACTTAAGAAATATATGCAGCAATAAAGGTTTTGGCAATCTGTTTTTGTTCATGCTCAAAGTTGGCTAGGAAAGAGCGCCAAATTGTTTCTTGTGACACCAGACTGATCTAAAGAGCTCGTTGCTAAGCAAAGTAATCATAACAATTGCCAAATTGTCAAATCTCAATTCCAAAAGCGTGGATTATTCTTGTTATTATAATCTGCATTTGTCATACTTTCGTTTTTGTTAATGGTTGTTTCTCCTTTACTTTATCGAACTTTATTGTAATTAATTAATTGTAGAAAGTTTGTTTAAATTTATTAGTTTTTGACAAGCAATGTGCTTAAGTTTCAGTTTTTTTATGTTGGTGTTACAATAACTTCCGCATGGACCAGATTTGATAACCATCAAGTACCTATTTTTAATATTCGGTAAAACTTACCACAAAGTGGAACATAATGAACACTGTTCTTGTACAGCCGGAAATATTTGAACATTGCGCTAAGTAAGCATAGATAGTAGGGCGAACTGCTTTAACAGAAGGTAATATAATTTAAATTATTGTACAATTTGTTGCGCAACCACGATAAATAAGGTGATAATTATTGCTAGATTTACATCATATTAAAACTGACCCAGCAATTCCGCATGGTTCGTGCCGAAGCCATCATAAAAGTAACAGCACAAAAAGCCTAAAAAGTAGACATATTGTCTATCAAAAACTAACATATTTAAACAAACTTACCATAATTAATTAATTGCAATAAAATTCGATAAAGTAAAGAAATAACAACATTTAACAGAACAAGTTAAAATGAGAACAAAAAAAGGAACATATGAGAAATGCACGATATAATAACAATAAACAACAAGATTAATTTACGCTTTTGGAATTGAGATTTGACAGTTTAGCAATTGTAACTTTGCGTAACAACAAAAACAGATTACCAGAACCTATATTGTTGCATATCGTCATATTTCTTAAGTTAAAGTATAACATATGCGATATCGTTGTATTCGTCTTTCGATTACCATTCCAAAAAAGTAAAAATATACAGGGGGTCCTATTTAAAAAAAGAAAGTTGACGTCACTTCCGGTGAAACCGAAAATATAATTGAAATGCTGATAACGGCAAAAGTTAGTTTACAAAAATTAGAAATCGGCTTACTTTTTATAAACACGCTAGCTTCTGTCGTTTAAAAGTTAGCATGGGGGGGGGGTGGGCACTTTAGGACCGCACTGTATAGAATTTGTTCGAAATTTGATGCTTAGAATAAGTACCGGTGATAAAAATATACTACTAACTCTTAACAATTTTGGCAGCATATGTCCAAACGAAATTTTTGCCCAATTGGAGACCAACTTTTTGGAGGTCGCTATATAGGAGGTTGCCCAATAAATGTTTTATCGTGTAACGTATTTTGCTACTTACTACATTAAGTCTGTTGGTTATACATTAAATGGCAATCAGCGATCAGCACCAAAAATGAGCATACTTCATCGTATGATTTTCCTCAAAGAAGCTGATTAGTTCTTAGATTATTAGAGCTTATTCGTTAAGCATACCCAACAAAAGAGTTAATTATTAATTAATTAATATAAATATCATTATGCATTTGTTCAGTGTATGATAAAAACCATTTCAGCTACCTGTTCTAGCATTTTTGTTTGTTACGAATAAAGTACCAACACAAAGCTAACAAAACTGTAGAGGAATAACCTTTCGATAAGCAAAATCAACGCTTTCGTCCATAAATGCAATGTAAAATAGATAAAACGTGCTTAACATAAAATACTTTTAATGTTCCCATGGAAATGACGTAAAATTAAACCTTTTTATTTCATCAAATCAGTGCCTAAAATATTTAAATTGTAAATGAATTATAGGTAGCTGAATTATTTAGTTAACACTTTCATTTCGGATAAGTATTAATATACAATATCAGTAGGCGTATATAATAAAATAATTAGATATTAGTATCAATGTAACCAGCTCGCTTTTTTCTAATTCGTTATTGCATAAATATAGTGTAAGTTGGTAATGATAACAGTAGTTAGTATATGTTAAAGAATCTCTTACATGATCTATTTATTTTTTTTCGATGTTTTTGTCTAAAATTATCTTTATATTTTTGTTGCATGGTGTTTTAAAATAAAACAAACAAATATGTACCATAGATCGATATCTCCATATTTTTCTAATTACTGATGTCGTAGTAGGTGTTTAATGTTGTAATGTAATAGAAATCGCCGTATATAATACATATAATAGAATAAATATATACAGGGTGCAATATTATATAGATAACTATTTTCAAAATATGGAAAAAAGTTATTACTAGACATCCGGGTATTTTTGACTCAATTTACACCTACGCAATGAATAATTAATATATAGATTTTTGCGCCAGACAACCCTGTATATATAAATGTGTTATGCATAATAATATATGTGTGGTATTTTAAATACACAAATATTCATTATAATATTCCCGATTTAATCTTAAATAGTTAGCGGTATAATACACGTTAACTTTGGTTATTTACTAGGTGGATGTCACATGAACAGTTCTAGTCGGTATATTACCAAAATTATGAGCTTGTATTGATAAACCGTTCGTGTGATGTAAACTTTTCTAATTGTCATATTATTGTAGCCGATAGTTCGTCCTGTTTGTTACTTTTACACGAAACAAGTATTAGCTACAGATAAAATACGTTTACAAGCTAGAGGCGATCAACACAACTTTACTACTGACTATTAATTGACAATTACATTAATACTAAAAGTAGAATATAGTGTCGTAAATATAGGATATGTTTTTCTTTTATTGAAGACTGAGCACTTTGCTGTAATAGAATTTTTAAGGACTTAAATGTAATATTCATGTGACTATGTGCATTTTTTAATATCAATAAACGATTGTGTACTATTTATGGTGTTGTTATTTCATTATTGACATAAAAATTATCTGGGAGTTATAGGTGATAAAGTCGAATCCCAACATTTATTGCTTCACTTGTTCGTACCTGATCTTGATGAAAGTGATTATTTAATGAGCTTTTACGACGATATATTTAAATCGGCAAATTTTCTCACGTTCGCCTTTGCAATCTCCATGAAATCGGATGCAATATATCTTTTTAATCGAAGGTTCCTTGGAAGAGAGGATGCGTAAGCCGTATACTAGAGCTGTTATCCGGATCCGGATAATTTCCTATCCGGATCCGTTGATCCGGATCCGCTATTCAAAACTTCGGATCCGGATCCGTTATCCGAAATCCTAAATTCGGATTCTTTATCTGATCGAATCTATTATTCGATAACGGAGATTCCCCGTTCTTCGATAACTTTTTCGAGCAAATAGTAAGTAGTGTAATAAATTGTGAGAACCTGCAATAAGTCGAGTAATTATCAAACAACATTGCTGCAATAATCATCAGATTTATTGAACACCAAATCGTGGCTTGTAAGATTAAATTGTTGCATAATGTCGGGAACCAAACGTAAACACGTTATCCTTCCATTATCTGTCAAATTAAAAGTGCTAGAAAGATTGGACAAGGGCGAATCGCTCCAGAAAATCGCGTTGGAAATCAACGTTGGTGTTACAACAGTAGAAGATTGGAGGAAAGACAGCAAAGAAATTGAAGCACATTCGGTTACAACAGAGAATGAAAAAGGAGTACATTAAAAAAGGAGTACAGATCAGAAATTCAAAAAGCGAAAAACACAGCAGTGACTAACATCATAGAGTCCTCAAGTAACAAGAATAAAGCTATTTGGGATATAATAAGGCTAGAAACAAATTTAGAAACCAAGACTCAGTACAAAGAGAATCACGGTTTGAGGGCGGATGATTTTAACGACTTCTTCGCTTCGGTTGGTGATGATATGTCAGCCAATTTACCAGGTCCTAGCCAGAACCCACTTCATCTCTTGGAGCAGAACTCAAAACGTATGCAGAACTCAATTTTTCTGTATCCGACAACCACACAGGAGATCAGCGACATTATCTCTCGCCTTAAAGAAAGCAGGTCACTCGATGTTTACGGTCTATCATCAAATATAGTCAAGCTGCTTAAAACTGACATCGCAGAAGCTCTTGCTAACTCATTCAACGAGTGTATGCTAAAAGGTATCTACCCAAACGAATTCAAACTGCAAAGATAGTACCCGTATACAAAAAAGGAGACGAAAGAGATTTATGCAACTATCGGCCTATCGCGCTGGTACCTATATTCTCCAAAATATTCGAAACAGCGATTAAAAATCGTGTAGTAAGTTTCTTCACAAAGAACAACGTTTACTGTAAAGAACAGCATGGGTATCGATCAGGTAGATCAACGATAACAGCAGTCAATGAAATAATACAAGCGATAACAACAGCTTTTGATGAGAAGGATGATGTTATACTGACCTGTTGCGATCTCTCAAAAGCATTCGATTGTGTCAATGTACCAATTTTACTCGCCAAACTGAATTACTGCGGTATAAGAGGGCCTGCACTCAAATTACTTCAGTCATACTTGACGGAAAGGAAACAGCTAGTAGTATGGCAAAATACAGAGTCCAACATGCGTCCAGTTCGTAATGGCGTTCCTCAGGGATCTGTTTTGGGCCCAATACTTTTCCTAATATATGCGAACGATCTCCCACGCAATATACATTGTGATAAAATATGTCTATATGCCGACGATACAACGCTACTAACTAGAGGAGATATGCATAGAGATCTGCAAGCAAAGTCCGAATTAACGCTAATAGAAGCAGATGAATGGTTCATGAGTAACGGTTTCTGTTTAAACAAAAGCAAAACTCAAACTCTATTACTATCTACTAAAACATTACCTGATAAGAAATGTATCTGCTTCCTTGGCCTACACATTTCTAATAAACTGGACTACAAAGTGCATATTGACGACACCTCAAGAAAGTTGTCCACTGCAACATATGCTATTAGAAGGATCATGGCGGTAGCAGCATATGACGCAGCAAGAGCAGCATATTTTGCTTTATTTCACAGTAAAGCTACGTATGGGATTCTAATATGGGGACATTCACCTGAGGCCGTAAAGCTATTCCTGAAACAGAAACAAGTAGTAAGAATCTTAAGCAACGTAGACTGCAGAACATCTTGCAGATCATTGTTTAAGAAAAACGGTATACTTACTCTGGCGTGTTGTTACATAATGTCGTGTGCGCTATATGTACACACCAATAAATCAAAGTACGTAACGCACAGTATGCTTCATGAGCATAATACACGTCACAGGAATAACTACGTAATACCATATCATCGGCTAAAGACGGCGCAAGTTTCCACCAACTATTTGGCTGTGAAGTTGTACAATCATCTACCCGAAACGTACAAATCTTTAAATGAAAAACAATTTAAATTGAAATTGAAAAGGTTGCGCCTTCACGGCGAATTTTACACACTCGACGAGTATTTCAACACCATACGATAAACTTTAACTTATTTTATTTATACAGTGTTTGACTTTACCTGTAAGTGTTATACATTTACATGTGCGTTTTGTCCTATTCTTTTTTATATACTTTTTACATCTACACAGATTTTATTTATTTACGTATTTATATATCACTTTATATATACATTTATATTGACAACGTTAATGCCTATGATAGGTCATGACAGAAATAAATTATTATTATTATTATTATTATTATTATTAAAATGGTTTGAAATTTCGCAAAACACTGAAGAAACCAAAATTGGAACTTCTAAACAATGCATTATGGGTATGGATTTGTCAAGAAAGAAGCAAAAGAACGCCGCTTTCTGGGCCTATTATTAAAGAAAAACCATTAATTTTGAACAAGAAATTGGAGGGAGATGGCGAGTTCACCGCTAGTGAAGGATGGCTTCACAAATGGAAAACTCGTCACGGCATTAGAAACGTAACAATATCTGGTGAAATATTATCAGCCGATAATGAATTTATTTTAACATTTGAAAAAATTATTAATGAATTTGAGTTGACACCCGACCAAGTTTATAACATTGACGAAACTAGATTAAACTACAAAATGCTTCCATCAAAAACACTTGCCGCAACGAACGAGGCAGTAAAAGGAACGAAACTCGCCAAAGATGGACTGATTGTTGCTACATGCAGTAACGCTAATGGTAGACACAAGTTGCCGTTGTTTGTCATTGGCAAATCCAAACGACCAAGGGTGTTCATAAATATTAATGTATCCTCACTACCCGTTTATTACCGGAACCAAAAGCCAGCTTGGATGTACAGTGCCCTATTTAAATCATGGTTTTATGACGAATTTGTGCCAACTGTAGAAAAACACTTAAAGGCCAAAAAGCTTCCTGTGCGTGCTCTGTTATTTATGGATAAAGCACCGTCACACCCATCTCAGGAAAAACTAGTTCAAGGAGAAAGAAGAGTTTTCATTTCTTCCGCCCAATGTAACTTCTCTGATACAACCAATGGACCAGGGGATCATTGAATGGCTGAAGAGACGTTACCGCCGCAAGTACGTCGGCGCGATTTTGGGAAAAAACAGACGAAGGCTATAATTTTTTCGAGGCTATGAAGTCGCTTAGTATCAAGGATGCAATTTACACATTAGCAACGGTGTGGGACGAAATAAAACCTGAAACGCTGCAAAATTCCTGGCCAACTATGATGGCAGAGAATCTACAATGTGAGAATCAAATTCAGGACACAGATACTCAGGAAATTATCCAAGACTTCCAAACTTTACAAGCTGATATTCAAACAAATGACGTAAATATATGGCTTACTACAGCTGATGACAATATAACGAATGAAGAACTGAATGATGACCAGATTATTTCCGCCGTTTTACACACTGAAGAGAACCCTGATAATGATGACGATGATGATTACGAATCGCCTGCTCGTGTATCCCACAATGAAGCCAAGAAATCTTTTGATGTTGCTCTTCAGTACATTGAACAGAGCTCATCCTCTACACCTATGGGTATTTTGTGGATTAAGAAGTGGAGGGACATTACCGCCAAGTCAAGAGTTACGTCTGCAAAACAAAAGAACATTACTGACTTTTGTGTGTAGCCAGTTTTTTACTTTCATTACATACATACATATGTATCTATATACATATATACTGTTATGTTCAACGTTGTATGTACGACAACAACAGCCTCTTTCGGTTGTCACTTCGGAACGACTAAATGTCAGGTTGGCTACTCGTTGGTAACTAAATATCCCTCTTGAAGTCATTATCAACTACATAAAAGCCCCATATTGGAGAACTACGAAAAACAGAAATAACGAGGAAGATGGCAAGATCACGTGACGCTAGCTACATATTAAGAATGGAAGTCAGAAATTGCAGGGCAGTGATTAAGGATGGGAAAGAATTAAATAAAATAACTACCAAAGCAAAGAATCTTCAAAACCTGTAAGAACATCAGGAAGAAGGAAGATATGGACCGATTCTCCACGCCAATCAGATTAAGAGCTGCCGAACTTAAATAAAAACGTCTGGTGTCCAGAGTCTGTTATAATTAAGCCGGGCACAATCGGTCTTCGCAACAGACTCGAATCAGTCGCATGGGCCGCGGATTACAAATAGTGTATGTGTGACTCAAAGAAGTGATATTTTGAAATCAATACCCCAGTGAAAAAAATAAAAGCTGACGCAATACAAATGTTTGGTAAATAAAGCGAATATATGCATACTTTGAAGTGTTTTTGACTGCCGTAAGTGAAGGTTAGCCTAATTTTGGATTCCAAAATAATTAGATCCTCCCAAAGTTGACGAAGTTGCTAGCTGATCTACTTTTTCATTTGATACGATTCTTAAAATTAGAGATTTTTTTTAGGTGATAATACTATAAAAAATTATATAATTGTTTACTTTAGCTTCTTGTGTCCGCCACTTGCTATATTCGTCCTTTAAACTAAATTTTACTTAATATGCTCAATCTGAGATTAATTAATTATATAAATGTTACCTCATTTTGAAGCAAAGAATATTATAAGATTTTCCTCATATAGCTGCTTATATTAATTTGGTGGATGGATTGTGTTGTAGCTGGCTTGAAGATGTGCGGGTAGCACGAAACCGGTCGCTTATACTTCTCTAATAAGGAATTTCTGAGATCCAGACCTCGGTTTTTTCTCTCCTCCTCCTTTGGATTATCAAATAACTCACACGGAGTCAGTATGGATTATTTATTTTCATTGTATGCACTATGCCATGCATAGCATAAAAAGTTTGTGAAGGAGTATAGAAGAACAGAATTTCGATCTGGCCACTTAATGAATGGCATCGGGATTTCAAACCGAGATAAATTAATTAATAGATTTTGGAAAAGAAAAAAATATTGCATACGAAGGAACATACAGTTAAGCCAATTCTTTGTGTCCTAGGTTAGGTTTTGGATCGTCACCTTGCTAAAAGATAATATTGGCAATATTTTTCCCCTAAATGCGAAAGCTAATTGAAATAATAATAGCTTTATTTCAGTATATTGATAACATAGATTCATTGATTGGTTTTTAATTATTTACGATAATTTGAGATTCTATGAAATTCGGAATTCTAAAAATAAATTCTTATATATCCATTTGAAATGTTATCTTTTCTGATACCTTCATAATCTTTTTTAAGCTGTTGCGCAAGATATAAATATACAGCATTTTATACTTTTGTAATTATTTGAATTATGTGCTTTCCTCATTTGTTTACTTTACTTTGGTATATTTGATTAAGATAATAGTATAGTGTAATCCGATTGTAGTGAATCTCAGGGAATTAGTCGAGGGTATAACGGAGATTCACTTTATCGGAGGTTTATATCGTGGCGCATGTCAGTTTGTAGTGTTCCAAGTACAACTTTTGAAATTGTGCCGAGAATTTAAGGTTTTTGTTTTGGAAATAAAGTATTTACTAGCAAATTTTTTTGCGCTATTCCTGGAAATATGATTTTTATTACGGGAACTACCAACTTAAATCGTGAAACTTTAATTTTTTTTATATAAAAAATGCAAATACAACAGGTGTCCAGTAATTAGTACCTACCAGATCCTTTTGTTGAAACCATTTGAACAATATCTAATTTACATTTATATTTGTAGTACCAGTTATTATAATAGTTTATAATTTACATTTGTTGTACCAGTTATTATAATAGTTTGTAATTTTAACTTTGTTTTCCAACTGTTTGGCATAGTAAATTTCCCTGTATTTGTTCTTTAGAGAAAACTGCAGTTTGTGAACAACCTACATTCACACTTCACTTATTATTTTGAAATAATTACACTATTGTCCCTATATAACGTAATACCATAGGCAAAGAACTTCCAGTACCAAAAGCAGCATCGCATACTGTACGTTGTATGCTGGGATGAAGGCAATATAGCGTCGATTTTGTACACAAGTATACCTTGCCATCATCACTCAGTAGCCGTATTTAACCAGCGGCGTAACATGCCTAATAGTATTACTTCTTGCTTTTTGCCTCCGGTTTTTTAATTTCTTTTTAATTTTGTGTTGATTATGTTGTTTTATAGTTGTTATTATTTACTTTATACTTTGTTTGCAGTATGAACTCCAAAGGAGCCCCTCAGTGTTACGGCGAAACATTTCCGGATAGGGTGCTGCCTAGTAGAACATATTTTCTACGACTCTTCCGAAAATTTTGCGAGAACGAAAACACCTTTAAAACTAAGCGATGTAATATAGGCGTAATCATAAATGAATTGAACATCCAATATATTTTTCAATTATTCAATAGGAAAAAAAAACTTTGCATAAAATATTCTTATAGTACTACAGCGCTAGAATAAAAAACAGAAGAAGAGACACGATGAAATCTACATTTATTAACTTTATGAGTTGTAACTATATTTTCTATGCTTACTTTAATTGCGTTTTGCAACATATCCGTATTTCACTATTGCTGGCTACATATGGTGTTCTTTACGAACCCCCAGGTGCCGGCCAATTAGCAGATCCAAGGGTTCCAATCCATCTATCTTCACAGATTTCAGTTGAAGCTTCTGCGGTGTGCAAACCTGTTGAAAGAGCCCCTTCCTTCAGATTTAAATTGCCTAAAATTCTTCTAGCACTCCACGTAAGATTGGAATATGTCGTTCTCCTGTAAGAGTGCCTTCATAAAAATATGGAACTCGATTTTTGTAGATGCCGCATTTTCAAACTATGCTGGGAATGAATATAGCAACGTAATTTTTTCTTGTGGTAAGCAAGACGATAAATATGCGTAACATCAAAAGGCACCATTTGTTGATTGAATTTTGTTTAAAAATCATGGCCATCTAGTCGTATTAAGTGTTCCGTATATCGAATATTCCAAACGTATTTCCCTTATAAGTGTAATATCTTTGAAAATACTGGAAATACGTTTTACGTTATTGGTACCATTTTGAAGGTAATTTTACAAGGAAAATGCTAGCGATATCAGAAAATATATATTCAAAAAAATCGAGAAAGAAGATTTTGAATTTTGATAAATGCTGTACGACATATTTAACACCCTGTATATATTTTTACAAAGTAGCACCTTGAAACATATAAAGTGCCTCTAAATTGATATCAAAAGAGTAACTCGAGGCACTACATCCGTTTTTCAGGCTAGTTCTTAAAACGTCAGAGTCTGCAAAATCGACAAATTCCGAGTAGGTCCACGAATAGTTTTGAATTTGACCATTCGTAATAATGACATTAAAACTTTAATGATACGTATGCAATTATTCAATTGTAATGTTTTATCCAAATTACAGTCATTACAGCTTGTTGTTAAGAATCCGTGTTTTCTATTTCAATGCTAACGAATATTTTACACGCCGCGGAATTTGTCGATTTTCGTCGGATGCAGTCGGATGATTTCGCAAAGACGATTTAAGTGGCTATCAAAATGATGAATAGGGAATATAGTAATCCATTTAAAATAAAAAAGTTGAAGTCGATTACGAAAATTCGGAACGTCTTGTATATTTGGAAATAATTCAGCAAAATACGCTGTGGTATATAACATACGTTTAGAAAATCTCATTTCTCTGCCTTTGGTGGTTTTCACGCTAAACTCCGCCGTATGGTTAAACACATTCTATCGCTTTTTACCTAATAAATGTAGTTAATCTACTAACGAAAAATATTAAAGCATAAAAGAACATTGAAGTTTAGAAATCCTGGGGATGATTACCTTGCAGCGTAAAGAAGAAATATACAGAATGGCGCATCGCATTCGCGTCGGTTTACATACGAAAAGCGGCAACATATTTTTAAAATATTTTCATTAAGAGCTATGTAGGTTCATTAGGAGCAAGTTTTAAAATTGTTTTGATATATACAGACTGACCCAAAAAAAGT
This sequence comes from Dynastes maya, assembly GCA_029619315.2. NCBI lineage: Eukaryota > Metazoa > Arthropoda > Insecta > Coleoptera > Scarabaeidae > Dynastes > Dynastes maya. The sequence goes on along the minus strand of JAROYE020000010.1, from coordinate 18,355,751 downwards.
TGCACACCAAAGTTGTGAAAATTTGAATGGAACACCTTGTATATTATTGCATATCTTTGATAGTGCCTGCTAAATAAAGGCAAGTTACTACTATGTTTCCTAAATCTAACTCAAGCCGTGTTTGAGACATTTAACTATCCTTGAAAATGTAGACCAAAATTTGAAAGGCGCGACTGTCTTACGTATCTAAGCTAGATATTTCTAATTGCATTTATTTTTAATCGAAGTATTGGATTTGATGATAAATATGATAAAAATTATCCCTAAAATTATACAGGGTCGATGAAAATACACTTTTAATTTGGACTATTATTGAAGTCAAATAACGTTCTTATATTAAATGGAACACTGTGTATTCATTATCGTATTTCGATTCTAATTTTAACCACTTATAAAATTGTATTGTTTCCTATACATATATTTTATATTATTTTCTTAGTAATTTAGCATTTTCAATTTTGAATATTGATTTCTTGCCATTTACTCTACGAAAGTAGGCTTTGACGGAACACTCGTTATTATTACTGCTCTAAGTTTTCTGAAGTCTTGTAAAAGAAATGGAGGGACAAAAGTCAATTACCGAAAAAGGAGAACATGAATTTTTAGTTATGGAATCTCTGATTGAAACTTTCTTAGATTTTGTACTTTTTCCAGATGAGTCAACTTTCCTTAATAACGGATTAGTTAACTGAGAATTTTTATTACAGTGATGAAAATCCCAATTTTGTTAGAAAGCTCGATCGTCAACACAGATGGTCTGCTAAAGTTTGGGGTGGAATAAAGGAACGTGTATGGTAGGTCCATACTTTGTTGATGGCCACTTAAATGGCGCCATGTTTCTTGGATTTATAAAAGGCAATTTAGCTGTACTTTTGGAAAATATACCACTTAGAACCTAAAAGAGAATTAAGTAGGAAATATCCCAACAGATGGATAGGACGCGGAGGTTCACAAAATTGGCCAGCAAAGTCCCTAAACCTAACGAGTCCCGATTTTCTCTTGTGAGGATATATCAAAAATATTGTTTATGATATGCCGCCAACCACATCTGACAATATGAAAGACCGATTAAGAACAGCGTTTCGTTCTGTAACGCCAGATAATTTGTTTAAAATGAAATATTCATTTTAAGGAAAAGTTCGCTTATGTATTGAAAATAATGGCCATGTTAAAATATTACAAAGTGTGTATTTGCTATTTATAGTTATGTCTCCTTTCAATTAGTATGAAAGAAAAACCATTTGAAGGGTTAGACTGACAAATATCGTCTATCTGTGAGCAGTAACGTGTCAAAGCCCACCTTCGTAAAGTAAATGGCAAGAAATGAATATTCGAAATTGAAAATGCTAAATTATTTAGAAAATATAATATATAAGTATGGGAAACCTTAATAGAATTTTATAAATTGTTAAAATTAGAATCTAAGTACGGTAATGAATACAGGTTGTTCCATTTAATATAAGAAAGTTATTTGACTTTAATGATAGTCCAAATCAAAAGTATATTTTCGTCAGCCTGTATAATTTTTAGGGATCATTTTTATTTTAACAAAACAATTTTAAAACTTGCTCCCAATGAAGTTATTCTGAAGGTCTTAACAAAAATATTTTTTAAAATATTTTGCCGTTTTCCGTATGTAAACCGACGGGAATGTGGTGCGCTATCTTGTATATTACTTCGATAATATTCAATTAGAAAAGAAATATTACTGTTGAAGTCCGGATGAAGTGTAAAAACTATAGAGAAAATTACCTAATAAAATGGAATTTTAAATACAAAGTGAACATTTTAGAAATAGTAGGTGATTTTAAACTAATGTGTGGTAATTTTCACACCGCACTTTAAAATTTTATATTTCCCTAAATTTACACCAAAAATAGGAGGTAGCAAATTTGCCTCCTATTTTTGGTGTAAATTTCCCTTTGTAGTGTATTGTAGGAGGTAATAAACTTACGCCCTATTTTTTGGATAATTTTCACCCACAGGGGAAAAATTCACTTGCAGAGGGTGTTATAGGAAACTTACCTCCTATTTTCGCAGTAATTTTCACCCATTTCTTTTAGAATGTGTACCCTATGTGTAATTCACTATCGCTGAATATTGAAAGGGAAATTAGACACAATCTTAGCACAAGTTTCCAGGAATAAGAAAGCATTATTATTTATGGTAATTCTTGAATGACGTGAGCACCGTCTTTAAGGTGATATATACATAATTTATTGTTAATAAACAAGTTAGATTGAAAGCAGCATTGATCATTTGCGCAAAGAAATTGATTTATGATGTATTATCATTAGTCCAATGCTATTTATTGCATACTTATAATACGTTATCTTTAATTGGTGTGAAATGAAAATCGCCAATCTCATTTTTAATAATGCAATGTCGTATGGCATTCTCTATTATTGAAAAAAAATGAATTAACAGAAATAAAACTTGAGAGCAGGATATATCATTTTGAAGATGTACTTTCAGAAAAGGTTCCCGATTTGTTATCATTGCATATATCAAGTGATTCTTGATTTTTACATTCGCAAAGTTACAACTATTAATTACACCAATTACAACCCATGACACGAAACTTCGATCGTCAATTTCTTAGAAGTGTCCTACAGCTACAATAACATATTTATGTAAAGTATCTTGTAGTAAAATTTATGGAATCAAAATCGTAATTATTGCTTGTACTCTGTAATAACAATCGCTATTTGTCACTAGTTGATTATCTTCGATCTTTCGGGCCTTTAGAGGCATATCAGAAACATTTCCTTTACAGACCTAATTACAAATTATTGCGAATTTTATCTTTAATTAGTGCATGCTTACTTCATCGACATTATTGCTTTGTATCGTGCATAATGACACGGCAGTCTATAAGGACGCCGCTAATAACGTTTAATAAGTTTTTAAGATACGTATGAAGGTCATATCGTAGCGATCCTTCGATTGTGCAAGATAATTTTCGGTTGGTATTGGATCGAATGCTATTTTTATTTTATTTGTATCTTAATCTTTTCAGGCTTCTTCAGAAACGGTATACGACGTTAAAATTTAATTTGGTGATTTTACTATTTTGTTTATTATAATGTTGTCGGGGTGTTGATAAATATTGTACTTTTCAAGCAGGAGGAGTAAGAAGTCACATTTACACAGTTAATTAACTAAGTTTAAAGGGGAAATTTTAATATAGAAACAGAGAAACGTTTATGGTACTTGTATCAAAGCTGTCCGCCATAATTCATGAAAATTACTGCTTCAATTATTCGTATAATTCGTACAATTGTTTTAAATAAAAAGAAATATTTTTTTAGCGTTTCTTTCTTCGCTTAAGAGAAGTACATACTTGTAATGAAATAATTGTATTCCTTTGTTTAAGGTATTTGTTAACCTGATTCAAGAAAATCTTGCAGAAAATTTGAGGAAAGCGATTCTTAGTATAAGTAAATTACCATTATAACACAAAACAATATTTTCTTAAGGATAGTAAATCGTTTTCTTAATTCCAGAAAGCGTTTAGGTATTGTTCATAAATCAATAGTATCATTTCCTTAAAATAAAGCATTTTTTACTTAGAATTCTTGAAATGCATATTATTTATATCCACATTATTAATTGCGTTTACCTTGTTTAAAACAGTACGACATATCCGTACATAATGCGGTAAATTATTCACATTCCCTGTGATTTCAAAAATGCAAAAACAGAGGTTATCTACAGAATAATGTTCAAACAAAAGTGAACTTAATGTAGAAGTACTCATGAAAAAAGTGCCTAGAAACAATAACCAAAATAATGCTAATAAATAGTTCCTGGTATTTATGGAATCATTACCGGCAAAAACGATAAAGCTTCTTGCTCCTGACTGCATTGCCATGAGCCGTACTATTCGTTTAAGGTCGGGCGAAATGACGCCCTCAAACCTCCTCATCTTTCATTGATCGGCGGTGTTACGCGGCTCCTCGCTGGCTATGTCTCTTCCCCCGATGGAGGTCCGGCTTCTTGTGATTGTGTCTTGGGTCTTACAGTCCCGCGTCGATGACTTGTTTGGGCTTCCTGATCCTCACTTGGTTCGGACCCTTCTTGCGGGTAAAGTGCAGCGTCCGGTTTTCACAACCTACCGTCCAAGCCCAAGTGGCGCGAGCAATCGAGGCAATTAATTCTTTGACACTCGGCAGATCTAAGTCTCTTCTGAGCGTCTGGACACTCACATATGGCGGCGCCTTGCCTGTCATCCTGAGGATCTTGTTTTGGATCTTCTCGAGGATTTGGATGATAGTCGGCGCCGCAGCGTACCAGACGACCGATCCGTAAGTTATCTTGGGTCTCAAAAACGATATGTATAACTTTCTTTTCTGCCTTGTGTCAAGTTTATTGTTTCGGCATATGAGCGGATAAATCATGCCTATCGCCGTGTTGCATTTGACGCTAATCTGTTGGAAGTGCTTGCGCCACAGGTGCTTTCTATCTAAATGTAGGCAAAGATACTTGGTTTGCTCCGACCATGGTAATCTCACTCCATGCAGGAACAGGTCCCCTAGCGGTTGTCGAATCCTCCTTGTGAATCTGATGGCACAGGTCTTGGCCGGGTTCAATCGCCATCTCCCACACCACTCGGCCATCCCATCCATCCCCTTCTGGATGTTAATCATGCCGTACCTCGCATTCTGATGGGTTGAATAGATCGCGGTGTCATCCGCGTACGTCGCAATGTTGAATCCGCTAAAAGACGGCAAGTCGGACATTTAAATGTTGAATAATGACGGAGCCAACAGCGACCCTTGCGGTAAGCCGGCCGCCAACGGATGTTCGGGACTGGCTACATTGCTCTTACCTCTTCTCAGTTTATGCCACCAATCTTCAAAAACAGCAACTGAAATATTTCCTGGCGCCACCTAGTCCCAGTAGTTATAGTCATGCCGTCCTAGATAGTAGCGACGGAACTGCAATACAGATATCATACTTACCCATACAATGATATAATCTTTAACGTACAATTTTCATAAACACTTTCAAAAGATACCGCTTAATGTAATATTTTTTTTGTCTTTTTATTATTATTTACCGCGTGTACTAATTCAACTCTGGCTTTTTTAATATATAATAAATAATAATAAAAAAGAGGATAAGTAAATTTAAATATCAACTCAATAATTATTAAACTACATAAAAATAATCCCTATTTAATCACATTATTAAAGAAATAATTTAATTATACTGTAATCCATAAAAAAAACTTTTTCATTAGCTCATTCACTTGCTTCTAATTTTAATTATTAACTTTAGGTTTTTTTCCATTATCCAAACGAGCTGTGGCGGTATAGTAATAGACTAAAGGGTGTTTCACGCATACCAAACACAATCACTGATGGGGATGTGGTATATCAGGATCCCCAGGAAATTGTTGACGCCTTTGCTAGAAAATTTTCTTCTGTTTATCTACCACACTCCGACAGAGTAATCGAAAATGTATTCAGCAACATACCATCTTTTGACGTCAAGCCTGTGAGTGAGACTGACCTGCTAACTATAATGAGTCACCTAGCAAATACGGACACAGCTGGTGATGACCTCATCCCTAGTTTTTTAGTGAAGGAAGCACGCATAGTACTTGTCAAACCACTCTTGCTTCTTGTCAACATTTCTTTGAGATCTTCTACCTTTCCTAGGCGCTGGAAACGAGCAAGAGTTACGCCAGTTCTTAAGAAGGGAAGCAGCATATCTATTTTATCTAATTTCGCCAAGGTATACGAACAACTTTTATATTTTTCTATATTCAACAATGTACAGCCGTATATATCTGCGAAGTAACATGGTTTTATACCTAAAAGATCTACAACAACTAACTTAGCGACAGTTATACTGTTTATAAGTGACATACTGGATGATGGAGGGCAAGTCGATGTTATATACATGGATTTTTCTAAGGCCTTTGACAGAATTGACCATGATATTATGCTCTTTAAATTAAGTTCTTTTGGCATGTCACCTTGCCTTCGAGATCTGATGGAGTCCTACTTAAAAAAGTGGTCATGTTATGTTTTCTATAATGGCTTCAGCTCATGTGAACATGCTATTACGTCAGGTGTTCCACAAGGATCCAATTTAGGACCTTTGCTCTTTGTGCTTTTCCTCGACGATCTGCTGGAAGCGTTGACCTGTGATACCCTAGCTCATGCAGATGACGTAAAGGTGTACGCAAGAATTGATTCCATTAATGATATGGTTAATCTGCAAATGAGTATTGATTACGTACTTCACTGGTGCCAAGAAAATAGTCTTATGTTAAATGAAGCAAAATGCACGTATGTAACATATACTCGCAAAATAAAAAGATTGCCTACTACGTACAGTTTAAGCGGTTACCCGCTGCAGAGGAGCGAGACCATAAAAGACCTAGGAGTTATCTTTGATAGTCAACTATCCTTTAAACAGCATGTTTCGCAGACGTGTTCTTCGGCCGCAGCCATGTTAGGATTCATCATATGATCTTCGAAATCCTTCACGAATCAACATCTTCTGAAAACGCTGTATAGAGCATTTGTCTTAAGTCAGCTAGAGTATGCTTCCATTGTATGGTATCCTTACTATCAATCCTACGAGGATTCTATTGAGAAAGTACAGAGAAGGTTCCTGAAATTCGTATCTTTTAGGATCGACGGTATATATCCGTTGAGGGGTATAGACTATGCCACATTATTGGAACGACATGCGGTCCGGAGTATTTCGCAAAGAAGGCAAATTTGCAGTGCGCGGTTTCTCTACAAACTTATTGACAATCAAATCGATTGCGCATATCGGCTGTCAAAAATAAATTTGAACGTTCCTCGTTTGTCTTCGCGTAGTGTTCAATCGTTTCGGCTTTTAACTGCAAGAACTAATGTGCTGCTGAAATCGCCTGTTCAAAACATGTGTGTGAATGCAAATAAATATTATGCAGATATTTTTGTCGGTGACGCGATGCATTAATCGGTGGAGTATATATATATATATTTACTATTATTTTTCAGTTATCTTTTATTAAGTATTATATTTTATTTTTCTCTTTGTATTATGTGCACATGTATTCGTATTATTATTTCGTCCTGTAATTGGGGTCTCCTGTTGGGCGAATAAAGTTTATTATTATTATTATTATTGCAATTTTTCTTTATTGGACATCCTTCTAGCTGGCCCGATGACACGAAATCGGTCACCTAATTTCTCAGTAGAACTTTGTGAAATCTGGACCATTTTTTCATTCTTACCTTTAATATGAATATTTTCTTAACTTAAAACTAGATGATTTACTTGAAAGGAACATTTTTCTATCTTGGATTTTCTTGATTTTCTAAAGACATTTATTTAATCCAAATAGAATTTCAAGAAAATTATTTTCTTATTCTTGAATAGAGACTGATTTTTGCAAGAAAATCTATTTTCTTAAAATGTCTAGAAAATTATTTAATTGTAATTATCTATTTTGTGAAGTTATTAATAGAAGAAATTTACTCGTTTTATTGTTGTAACAGATTGTTATAAGAAACTAAATACACATGCTTATTAAATTTTGTTTTCTTAACTATCACCATTGATGATGCCTTATGAGTTATTAATTTCTCAAATTGTGTAGAAATAATTAGTTTTGGAGAAGATTTAGATGTAGGATGAACTTCCTCTCAGATCTTGTTTGCACGATAGCGCATAAAGATAAGGATTCTACGTTTTTTACTTATCACCTGTAAAAGTGCATTGCAATTGGCTTATTTTCTATTCTGACAGTATCGTTCTTTCTATCACGGCATTATGTACTAAAAAATGTCAGCAGGTGTTAAGTGGGGATCGATAACTTTTATTTGAATACTGGATGGATCATATGACATTTACGCATTTATAATGATATTTTGAGTAATTTTTAATCCTCGACCTTGTCTCCTTTTGACGAGCAGTAATCAATTTTTTACAGTAATATCATAGGAGTTAAAGTAATAGAAGCAATTATTTACATTTACGAGTGTGACCCATGTAAACGAAAATATTTACATCAAACCCAGTAGCACATATTTTGGGGCGACATATGTTTTTATTTTTGTCTAAATTTTATAATAATGTTCTGATGTTGTAATCAACAGAATTCAATGATTATAATAAGTATACAACTTAACAAAAATGCATGCTGACCCCGGCGGTCGACTCGACGTCGACGTTTTTGCGGTTAATCAGTAAAAAACGAGAATACGTGGGCCGTGTCAGCTTTGTTTTCTTTACAAACAGCGCCACGATCTGAAGAAAAAAAATATTAAAACGAGATCAGGGATGGGACTCTGTGCACAATAGAATTCTATTTATCTATGCATCATTTGAACTCTGTGCATCGAAAGCCGACATATCGTTTGGAAATCGACATCTTTGCACATCTCGCAAGGATGATAGATTAATTAGAAAAAGAAAGCCTAACGGGCAAGTCGCTCAATCAGAGATTAGTTAACGTAAACTGGGTGATAGGGAGAAATTCCGAGCCTATTTGATTGGCTTTGACTCTATGGTATTCTATTGCTATGTATGTTCACAACGCTTTATATGTATGCAGAGTCGTTATCACCGATATATAAGGCCTCATAGCTCTTCGATGACGTCAGACTGTTTAGGCGATGTATCGCCATGCACGATATTAGCCTAAACGGTAAAAGAATCGTTTTTTTTGCATTTCTTTTTTAAGTTATGAAGGGCTTCCGGTTTAAAGAGGATGCCAGTTGTCAACCAAGCCCTTTTTCGCATGCCATTCGATTTTATTTTGGAAAAACGAACTTTCAAAGCAAAAACCAAACGCGCAATCGAACACCGTTTTCGTGAAAGATGTATTTGTGGTTGATATTCAATAGACTAATTATTATTATTTGTAATTATACATGTATTTGGACGAAACTAGGGTTGAAATGATACATTAATTACAAGTTTACAAAAACATTGCAGGTATCACCAACAAAGTTCGGAAATATCACTATATAGTATTTTTTTAAATAAAACCAATATAATTTTGATAAATCAATTTAAAACGCAGATATGGTCTCAGTGTGTAAACACGTTTGTATGGCCTAAATATAAATACATCATAGTCTGCTGACGTCAAAGCTGTTTACCTTGTTTGGGGGTAGTAACGAGAGAGTAGCATTTCGTCGAGGTATCGACTTCTAATATAGAATAAAAACGAACCATTTGCTTCAGCTACAAGGCAAAGCAAATACTTGAGCATTTACTATAATTATTGCTTTGTACATAAAGCGAAAGCTACATTAAATGCATTTACTGTAGTATTTGCCTTTAACCTCGTTAATTTGACAATTATTAATTATCAATAAGGCGGTTAAAATGGAAGTTAGTAGTGATGCCGATGTTATTAACAATAATGATTAGAGTTGTTCACTAGCACCAACGGGCAGTGGCGGAGGTTCGATACAACCCTCTGTTTAACTATGAGTCTCAACCAAATCTGTTGTGTATACATGTACGCTGCCGTAAATACTATTTCGTAGTTCTACGTTTGTTTTGAAAATGTTGCCTACGTCTCGAAAACGACCAATGTTGGACAAAGTTACAGAATTTATAGCAGAAATGCCTGACCTAAATTACGAAGGCGTTAAAATTCAATGTGTAGTTTGTAATATCCCTTTAATGTGTTGGTCCAAAAGGGATTGTCTAGGTCACGTAAATAGTAAACAGCATCCTTCAAAAAAATAGCACACGACACTATGACAAATTTAAATTTAATTTATGTGTTACCTTTATTGCATGTAATCTACCGTTTAATTTACTAGACAAGAAAGCATATGTCTTCTTTTGGAATAAATATTCGGACTGCAAATTACCAATTCGGGCATCGTTACAAAGAATTGTGCCATCTGCTCGTGAACATGTTGAAAAAAGAATTAAATCGGAGTTGAAAGATAAAAAACTGTGGTTATGTGTGGACGAAACAACAGATCGTGAAAAACTTTCTGTGGTTAATGTAATGGTACGTACAATGGAACCACATCAATCGTCACCTTCAATTCTATTAGCTACCAGACGAGTATAACAATGTACTGCCGAAGTAATTTCAAAGTTAGTGTTAAATATATTGGAAAAGTTTGAACTTTCAATAAACCACCAGAACCTATTCTTACACGCTGGGGAACATGGTTACAGGTCGCGTTTTATTATCATAAATATTTTGAGAACATTAAGAACGTGGTTTTACAATTCGATCCAAAATTTCAAGATAATTAGATTAAAACGGATTTAAAAACTATTCAGAACAATTACTTCGGACTAGTGGAGGCAATAAAAAAATTACAAAATCCTTCGATGTCGTTAGTGGAATCTCTGCAAATAGTGCAACATGTTCACGCACAGCTATGCGCGGTAGAAAATGCAAAAAAAGTTTGTGTTCTAGAAAGGTCATCGTGTAGAAGAATTTTTACATTTGTGTAATCTTCTTTTAGATATGTTGAATGGGCAACGGGGATAAATTTGCTTTTGCACTTCTAATGGAACTGTCTACGGAGGAACGTCAGTTTTTTTGGGTCATGGCTTGGCCCAATTTCACTAACATTGGAATAGTAGCAAATCTTATCTTCCACATAAACAAATCTTGAAAATTGTACGTCTTATTCGTAAAACTGAAGATGCAAGGGGTTCCACTGACCCCAACGAGATCATATTAATTCGTCTTTTTCTTTCGCAAAAGTCTTAAATTCAACTAAGATACGAGGTAGCTACCATAAATTCTCGGTCTGACAGACTTATACAGCGAGCGTGTTCAAACTCCGTTGCGTCATAGTTGCACATGTGCGAGGCCTACACTACAAATATTACGGCTCGAAGAGTAGCAGTTTTTAGCAGCCAGGCAGAAAACGTGACTAGTGCATGAAAATGTCTCAAGTAACGGAAATTGAGTACCGCACGGTCTTTAAATTAATTTGCAAATCCTTCTTTCACCTGTTCTTAGAGCAAAAGTACAATTTACCTACATAAGCGTGTGGAATTGCTCTTCCAATTCTGACGCTTATTCTGTTATCTCATTTAATAATCACCTACACTTCCATGTGGTACACGTTTGCAACTACTCGCAAAATAACTCTGTTTTGTTTCAAAATAATCTTAGGGATTGTTAAACGAAAACTATCACTGCAAGAATTATTTCGAAAAAATTTGAATAGATAAGAAAGCAGTGAATACAATTATAATCATATTGTGTAAATTCGATATTTTGGTAAAAATGAAGAGCTTGTTTTTCTATTATAGAAAATCCCCTATAACAGAAAAAGGTAGCCACAAATATTTAAGTCACTAGCGATACTTTGGGTATTTATAAGATATGATTTTTATATAAAGATAAAATTCTTACACAGCAAATGCTGACTAGAATTTCATTGATTTCTGATGCATTTACAGCTATACACGTCGGTCTAGATATGAACGGGATATTGCCTTTGTGAATGGCAATAGAGCATTCGAGTCTCACTGATAGATCGTATCCAATCGCAGTATATCATAAAGCGAGCAGCGGTACGCACGCTTGTCCGCTCAATCACGTAATATTATAATGCAACGCCTTCTGACGAAATGTACTAATACAGAGTTACTGCGTAATTTTTCTGTATTCTCAGATTATGTTAGAAAGTACAGTTTCTTATATTCATTTTGTTGCTGCTATACGATGTAGGAGAACGAAAAAGTAATTCTAAGTAGGAAAATAAACAACGATTCTTATAAAATTAAACTAAAGAAAAATAAATTCGATAATTATACAAAATAAATTGAAATTCCAATAGTGTTACTTTATTAAGGGGAAAAATCTCCTGCCAATATTGAACTTTGTAACTTTTGTATTTGTTGCGTTTCAAAATACGTTTCACAGTACTTCTACTAATACCGATTTCGTCTGAAATTTGCCGGCTAAAGCAAGGTTCGCCCATTTCAACTAACAAACAAACCCTCACTTCCTTCTCCTCCCGTTTGGGATGCATTAGAGGGATTTGACGCTGTTCGTCTATTTGTTGGCAGTTACGGCAATTCCCAAAATACTGTTTAATGATCTATACCATCTTTGCAGTTGTGTAAACTAACATAATGTATTAAAAATCCACGGTCTCTTGTTAGAACCTTACGAGTGAACAGAAAGATAAAGAGTGCGTTAGATAGACTACAGCAGTTGCGCGTGGTGAGGCTGGCTGGCGGGGATAAATGCAAGTATGCCAGATTGCGCTACGTGCAATATCTCTCGCACCCCGGTGAAATGTGGACTAACGTGTATAAAGGTAACAGGTAGTTCCAGAATGAGAGAACTTTTCTCCTTTTACAAAAACATTCTACAGAAGCTAGTAATTCGTTTAAATAAATATTTTTGGTTGGATTTCCCACACATCTACATGAGCATTGCACACACTTAATCGTATATCAATTAACTATGCGGTAGCATTCGGCTTTTCAAGATCTTATCAACTCTAATAACAACTAGAAACAAGCATGCACTCGATGCGAATGATTATTAATACCGATTTTCCTAATCAGTTCAATAGTTTGCAGCTGAAGTGCCTCTTATTTATGCTCGCTTTAAATCAGCGCGGTGTTCGCACTGATCCTTACCAGTAAACTAGATAAGGGATATTGATTCGCGCTGTGCAGATTGATATCTGTTTATCGGTCTGAATGAATCTTTATCGCTACAAACAACACCGTAATTAAAAATTTATGTTTTTCCACTCTAAATTTATTAAGTACGCATACTGTGTCCATCCTAAAACGACCATCAGGTGATTCGTCAGAGAAAATGAATGTTAAATGACGTTGCATTGTGAGGTATTCGATTTAAAAAGTTGACAGAAGTTATTTTGGTTACTTGAATGCGTTTTACAGTGATTGTGTTATGCGTACTTATTTATTGTTGATTAAAATTACAATAATAATTAAAAGGCAACAAAGAGAGAATGTTTAAGTACGAGGTGGTATTCAAAAGTTCACGGGGTTCTCCATCAACGCGAGGTCACGTACCGCTTTAATCGTACGGCAGCTTTTGGTGAAAAATAATATGGCCTCTGTTCCTCGTCCAGTGTATTCGCTTGACTTGGTCCTGTGTGACTTTTTCTTTTTCCAAAGAGGAAAATCGAGTTGAAGAGGCGAAGATTTGATACGATAGAGAAGATTGAAATTAAATCGCGGACGATGCTGAACACATTAAGAAAACAAGATTTCCAGAATGCATTCCTTACGTGGGAGTGACGCTGAGATCGGTATTAGCACTCCCAAGGAAACTGCTTTGAAAGTGACGGAGGTGAATGAAATCAATTTTATTTATTGCTACATTTCGTCTACATTTTGGCTACCATCCCTTGTTGAAATGTTTTATCTTAGTATTTTCTTCATTATTTTCCGGTTTAGCAACATCATGATTGCAATCTCTCTTATCTTACATTCTAAATCCAGGAGTTGAAAATTATCTGTGAAACGAAAGTCCAACGGTGATTATGAGTAATTTAAGAATACTTACATAGATGAAGTGCTATTTGTCGAAAATTGTTAATGTGTTATATTTAATAAAGTATTTCTGATTACAATGATTTTCACTTAAGAGCCAATATTATACTATGCAAGGTAAGTCAACGGCTTGGCAAGGTACTTTGATTCTCCAAACAAAAATGAAATTGAAATTTGACTTATATGGGCATATGGACATATGCAGTAATTGTCAGTGCATAACTGGATAGTTACTTATGTCACAAGGGACGGAAGTGCAGTTTGGCGGTCGAAGAAGTGGTTTGCAGATCGAGGCGTAGAGCACTGCACGGGCCTATTTTTCACGGCTCGGCCCACCCGTGGCCCGTTACAGCATAGAGTAGGCCAGCCCGGCCCGCCCGTTGCGTTCATTACGTCGGCACAAGGCCCGCCCGGCCCGGCCCGTTAGGAAATTTAGGCCCGTTTGGCCCGTCTAAATTATTTTAGCCTGTTTAAGTAATTATATCTGCACCGTCTATTTCTAATCGTTTTTTAATGACTACATCATAATGAGTAGAATGAAACATTTATTTTGTTTGTTCTTGTATAGTATATTGTATGAAACATTAATATTGTTAATACAAAACGATAGCGTACAAACTAAACAGCATTTACTGCATACGTTATATCCATTCGATGTAGTTAATAAAACATTCTCGGCTTACTTACTTATTATTATTATTAAATTAATTGAAAAAAATTAAAAGTTGGTGAAGCTATCGATTGCGAGAATGGGATAATTTTTTGAAGCATAGCTTTATTGGCCTGGCACATATGCATAGCGGAGGTATGAGGCAGAGTTAGGACATCTTTCACGTTTTGATTTTTAAAATTTTCTGTATAAATGATTTCGAGATGATTGTTGGTTATTAATAATCGTTGGTATCATGATACCAAGAATCTAAGGTTAATGTTGTAGCATTTTTTTCGTAAATGATATGATGCATTCTGTTCTAAATTTCTCGCATCAAGGGAGAGTTGAGACGCAAGAAGGGAGAGTTAGGACATTGTTAACGATTAAAAATTATTTTTTTTTTTTGTAAAAAATAACTATTTATTATAGAGAAGCTAAGAATACATGTGCCTTGGTCGCCATTGCTTTTTACATAGTTATTTCTTATAGAGGGATTTGGCGCTCAACAAATTTATAAAGAACCTTAAATACGGCGCATGGTGCGAAACTCAAAAGTTGAAAACTGAATCTAATATGCTCACGCCCTTGGAATCTCTAAGAGATTACAAAATTATAAAAAGTACAACTCACATAAAACAGAAAAATCATCTTAATACGTTAACAAATAGTAGTAAAATATTTTTGTATCTTTCATTTGTGTATAGGAAGAACCCACTTTTGATATTGAAGGTTTGTATACTTTGTTGTTGCACTGTACACTTTATTGTTGCACTGTACACTTCATTGTTGCACTATACACTCACAACACGCGTTATGTTGTCTGGTTCCGGGTGATGATGCAGCCCAGTGCCTACCTCGATGGTGGTAAGTTTTCTTCCGTTAGCAGGACTACTTATTCCGTTGCTAAAGTTCAAGGATATATTTCTTAGACAAGCGGTTCCCAGAAGATGTTCCGCGGAACCCTAGGGTTCCGTGGAAGGGTCACAGGGGTTCCGTGAGTTAGGATGTGGGCGTGATGCAGAAACCAGGCAGGCGACGCCGTTATGTCGGCGCTTACCGCTATCTACCCGCGCCAAGTAACAGCTAATTAGCTAGCCAACAACACGCGGGCGGAAGTGTGACCATTTTGGCATAATATTCGGTGCTAATTTAGCATATTTTAACCTCTTTGGGATATTTTTAGCATACGGGTGAATTTTAACTTATTTTGGCATAATTAGAACAATTACCTTCCTACTCTACATAAGTTGGTAATTCGTTATTAGTTATTTTATTATGTGGGTGTCATAGTAAATTCATGATAACACTGATTTGGTGAATTACCGTCACTACGAAGTGAAGTTTGCGCTTTATCGTATGGAGATGCCGACACGGGGGTTCCCTTCTGCGATTCTTGCACGGACGGGTATTCCCCTCTCTATTTCTGTGTGAAAACGCCGGAGGCCCGGTTAAGTTGAGTCAATCACTGCGATAGGATCGTTTGTGCTTGCGAGTATCTTATCCGGATTTAATTCTGTCTGATTAAAAAAAGCATATTCTGTTGTTTTCAAATCAAGGATATACAGGGTCGATAGGTACGTATTTGGCTGTATTTACTTTCTTGTTTTAAAGCTGCTCGAAATCAAATGAGTTGTATTCAAAATAGCCCTCGTAAATTACAAATAATGTGACTATTTTTTGTAATATTTGTGACATGATTTTGTTCTTATTTTTTTATTACAGTTTATAATGAAAAATTGGCTTGCAACTGGCAAAAGTAGTTCGAGCTTTACTACTAACAAAGCTGGCAAGATGTGTCATCTGCGCCGGTAGGAGAGTCTTATGAAAATATTTCGGAAGATGCTGTTGCTGGTTGTTCGGTAAGGAAATGATACCTACTTACTTACCTAGCTTTGTTTAGTTACTTCCATTTAGTTAGCTGTGGTTGGTTAAATAAGTAAGTATTTGTGTGTTTTCACTTCCTTTTGGGTTTTATAACTGTAATGAAATATCATGTATATTTATGAAACAAAAATCTATCAATAAATTACACACGTACGGATAAAATAGATAAATGTCCTTGTTTCTTTATTGTTTAATGAAATAAAATGTAATAATTTTATTAATTTTAGGGCCCCAAAGCGGTGAATGATGAATCTTGTGCTGTGTAAGAGCGGCAACAAGACACAGCAATATCAATTAACACTAACAAAAAGGCCGAACTTCAGGAGAGAACGCTTTCAAAGAAAAAGGAAATACGATAAATCCTATCTATCTTTCGGATTTATTCCTGTAGGAATTGTTCAAAATCCTGATGGACAATGCGTAATTTACAACAAAATTTTGTTCAATAGCTCTTTGGTGCTCACAAAGCTTAAACGACCTTTGAAACCAACCACCCGCACCTAAAGGATAAGTACATTAGTTCTTTTGAAAGACACAAACCGATAATGAAAACGCAACAAAAGCAGCATTCCTGTTACGTTACAGGATTGATAGAGCTGGAAAACTACACACGATTGCAGAAAATCTAATTAAACCATGTATGACAGAAATAGTTGGCTGCGTACTCGGAGAAGATGCGGCGAAGAAAGTTGCGGCAGTCCAATGTTCCAACAACACCATATCTGATTGGATCCATAAGATTTCAGACCATATTGAAGATACATTAATTAGTAGATTGAAAGATAGTACCGCGTTTGCAATGCAACTTGATGAAAGTACAGATATCGCAGGACTGTTAATACTGCTTATTTTTGTGAGATATCCTTTCGGAGCATCTATCGAAGAAAATTTGTTTCTCTGCGCGCCTTTGGAGACCACCACAACTGAAGAAGAAGTTTTTAAACTCATTGATAGTTACATGAATAAACATCATATTGATTGGAAGAAATGTATTGACGTTTGCAGCGATGGGGCTGCAGCTATGATTGGTAAAATAAAAGGCACGGTATCAAGAATAAAAAATGTTGCACCAGAATGTAACAACAGTCATTGCGTTTTGCATCGCCATGCCCTTGCCACGAAGAAAATGCCATCTGACTTAAAGAAAGTTCTTGATCAGGCCGTACAAATTATCAATTATGTCAAATCTCGTTCATTGCAGGCAAGACTTTTTAAAAAAGCGTGTGAAGAAATGGGAAGTCAGCATCAAGCATTGCTTCTACACACTGGAGTGAGATGGCTTTCCAGAGGAAAAGTTTTAACAAGGCTATTTGAACTGCGTGACGAGCTTATGAATTTCCTGACGGGACAACCAATTTATACATCCGTGAATCATGTTGAACTATTGCACGACGAGCAATGGCTTGTGAAATTGGCTTATTTGGCCGATATAATCGATGAACTTAATGGGGTTTCCAATTTCTTACAAAATTTTATAACTGAAAAACGGATTAAGCTTCTGGATCACATGTGTAGAACAAAAAAACTACGAATGTTTTCCTCTCTTAAATGTATTTCTCGGAGAAAATTAGTTGCAATTAACCACAGATGTGAAAAAAAAACCATAAGTGATCATTTATTGAACCTTAAAAAACCTTGAAAGAATATTTCCCAGAAGATTTACGGGACATCGACTGGGTACAGAATCCATTTACAAACCGGACTAAACCATCAATGCTAATTGTGTCGGAGTATGAGAATTTGATCGATATTAAGAGTTCATCCTCTCTAAAACGCATGCGTGAATCAGTACCACTGAGCGACTTTTGGATTGGACTGAAGGATGAATATCCTGCAGTCGCTGAGAAGGCTTTCATCATTCTTGTCTCAACTTACCGATGCGAAACTGGCTTTTCAGCTTATGCCTACACTATAAACAAGTTCAGAAGTAGACTAGATGCCGCTCCAGATTTGCGAATTCAACTGTCCGACATAAAACCTAATTTTAAGACTATTATTAATAAAACGATGAAAAAAATTCATTATTCATATTAAATATTTTCAAAATAATTAGTCTTTCTTTTCAAGTCACACATGATAGCCAGTCCTAAGCCAACAATTAGTTTAATACTAAGGTATAAATAAAAAGATTGGTTTGTATGTTCACAATTGCTAATTAACTTTATTTATAAGAATCGGGGTTCCACCAAAAGAAAGTCGATCATTTAGGGTTCCATAGCCGAAAAAAATTGGGAATGGCTGCCGTAGACCATTTGGACCAAAAATGTTGAACCAGTTGCTGCATGTGCTAGTATCTATTGAGTCGATATATAAATGTATCAATTAGGTTCGTTCCAGGAATAGTGGAAAAGGATCGACCAATGAGGAAATGAGCTGGTTTTAAAGTACTTGTATCGTTTTGGTAGGAACTGAATTGTCTGAGTGGCCTGGAATTTAATCTCTTAATTTGAACAAGAACAGTTTAAAATTATTCGAAGGTTAACTTTTCATTATGATTTAAGTAGAATTTAACGCTTTGTGTTCTTGTTTCCCAAAGGCCGCCAAAGTGTGGAGAATTCAGGACTATAATATGCCAACTGATGCCTTCGCTTGATACAAAATCGTCTATGTTTGGTTTCACGCTTGGTAAAAGCTCTCTAAAGGCCTTCATTTTGTTATTCACTCCATGGAAATTGATGCCATTGTCGCTAAAGACATGTAGTGCGGCTAAGAATGCTTCCGTTGACAAACTAGTGACTAGTTCTAGATAAACGGTTTTTGTTGAAACGTATAGAAGTAAACGGTGGTAACATACAACCGTGTCCTAATTTGTCTTTTATCGGAAATAGTCCTGCCTAGTCAACTCCGGTTGTGTGGAATGGTAGCATTGTGGACATTCTTTGCGCAGGTAAAGCTTGTGATACTTGAGGCTTATATCTAAAACATCGTATGCAATTTCGAACAGTACGTTTTGCCATAGCTTTGCAGAAATGGGTTAAAATTGTTCTTTGATTAAACTTAACAATAATTTAGCACCAGCGTGATGCAATTTTCTATGTTCGTGATTGAAAACTAGTTCAGTAAAATGGTAATTTTGTTGGCAATAAAATCGGTTGACGTTTAGCGTAGGAAAATTCAGACAATCGTAATCTGCTTCCAACGCGTAATGCAAGTTGCTTTTTGTTCTGAACATTTAATATTTCCATACTGAAACATTTCTTCTGTACAATTTTGACTAAAATCAACATGGAATCCGATAATTCACTAACTGATAAAGAATCGAGTTTTCTTTTATTCGTGGATAATAAACAATTGTGTTTAAGATGCATACGCCATGGAATTATTCGTTTAAGTCGATTTAGAGATTCATTTTCGCGGGCTAGTTTGTGTAAATATTTTATTGCGAGAAAAGGAGCTGCTGTGGTTCCGTATGTAATCGTATTTATCATCAGGATAAACCCACATGCAACAATACTTTTTTTGAATGTTACCAATAAATACGTACGGATGTGTTCGGTATTTTGCAATGATTGAAATAATTTCGGTTTGTACTGGTGGCCCACTGAATTGAAGATTGTTTACGTTTAAATCAAAGTCTAATTTACACGAGCCCTCGAAAACAACTCTCAATTTGGTTGTCTCGCTAGATTCTCGCAGTACTGCATGATGCGGAAGAAAGAATGAAATATCGATATCGTCTACTTGTGTCATATGACCTAAAGCTTCGTATTCATTCATAAACTGTGTAAAATGTATAAAACCTATTTTCCGCGACTGATCGAGAATTGCCCAATTCGTTATTCTGACAACAAATTCACCCTTTCCAAAGAAAATGGTTTTCGCAAAATTCCTCTTCAGTAGTTAATTTTCTTTCAAATGTATCGAATTCACCAGTGTACCAAAATCTTTCAACGGTTTTATGCAGTTTGTTGTGTGTGTCACAAGATACGGTTTTGTGTCGATTATTTTGACATTATAGTGGACTAGAAACCATTCATCCAAATTTCGTTTTTTGCAACGTTGAGCAATAATCTCGTTGAATCTGATCAACACACAATAAATCATAAAATATACTTTCTCCTATTAACATGTCAATATTGTGTATTGAAAAATGTGGTATCAGCTAACTTTATGTTTGATGGTACTTTGATGAGGCTTGAATCACACGAAGCTGATGGTAAATTTGCCAATTGACACTTGCTTTTGATTTCCTCCGATGAAGCAATATATTAATGGCGAAAGCTCAGAATCTGAATAATTGAGTGATTGTTTTATTTGTGGCTGCGCTACCCAGTATCCATCCTTTGTGGACCTAACGAGTACAACTGTACTTCTCCTCAAATTACTGACAGTTTTTGGTGAAACTAAACATGTCAATGTTGTTTTATGGCAATATGAACCTTGTGAGTGATTTTCGATACATTTTCGTTAGTTGTGAATATGGTTTGATCAATAATTTCTTTCTTATGTTTAGTAAACTGCATGTATCTTTTCTCTAATAATGTCGAACGAGATTTGTAAAAAAGCAAGCTTGTTTGCTTCGATTCATATTTTGAATTTTCCATCCTAAAATTAATCAAATTTCTTCTCTCTCTTATTTTGGGACCTTAGCGTTATAAGAGTAATTTATTTGAAATCGATTTGTGAAAAAATATACAGGGTGTAGAAGAGAATTATTTAACCAAACGCTGAAATACGCTGCGCATTTTTTTTGATAAGACTATTTTATTGGGCGGAATAAATTACATATTGTTCATATTTCGATTATCTCAATAATTTCTCTCATAACGAAGTTCTTACAGTTTCAATTGTCCAATATAAATTTCATCGTATCTCGTTTGTTTTTCACTTTAGTGTTATATATATTAAAATATACAGGCTGTTCAATTTAAAAACTATAAAAAATTCAAGTTATCGCTGAAATGCGATGTGCAATTGTCATTTTCTCAACACCATTGTGATCAGTGGAAAAATCACTTCATCTTTGGTAATTTAACCAATATCGTAGCTGCAATAATAGCAAAGTTAACAATAGTGGCCCGATAATTTTGAACAACCTGTATAGGCACTTGGCTCTAATACTCTATCAACGGTATCTTTAGAGCTTGCTTCAAGTTTTCTTCAATTTTTGCCTCAGTAGATACTGGCACACATCTTAGCGATTGTTAGATTTTATTGATAAATTTTATATTGCCAATTTCAGAGAATCGGCAATTTTGACATTGTCCCATTTTGCATTAATCAAGCAAAATTTCATTAATTAATATTAAGATTGTAGTTTTGGAAATTGTTTCTGGTTCTAATTTTGTTAGTACGTCTTCTTTTAAACTCGTTTTCAAAGTACAAATATTCGTAGAAGTACTATGATTTGTATAGTTCAAAATTACAGATTCCTTTCAGATTTTAAACACATACAGTTAGGAGACAAGTGAATGGAATATACATACATATTATTTCCGCAAATGATATAATCTCAAACGATAAAATTAAAACAACTATTATGTCAGAATAGCTTAAAGTATTTTCGGCTAAAACGGATTTCCGCATAATAGAAATTTATGTAAGACTTCCAAATTTGTTATCGAATTTCAACGTCCCCCGTTGATAAAGATATCACGTTACACGATTTATTAGTTGCTTGATAGTATTTGATCCTCTAGCATTATCGATACGGAACGCAATTTTATTGTAAGGAACATGAAATAAGCGAATTAATGTCGGCATCACTTCAGATTTCATTTCTTTATTTCCTTTCCGAGAAATTTGATAACGATAACCTTAATCTGATGATTTCTTAATTAGATAAAATTTTGTATCGGAATTTAGAATGTACGTATTTCACCATAAATATGATAGTAATACGCAGAAGATTGATCCTGTTACATTGAATTGCAAATTGTACTATAAGAAATCAATGAGTATTTGCTTCTAGATCTGAATAAATGTTTACTTGCTTACAAGCCCGCTCTATTTTACTCCCCTTACATCCTTTGAAATTGAACGGATCATAACAAACTTAAAAAAAATGAACAGACAAAAGATGTATATAGTATCTCAATAAGTAGATAGTAAAAGAGTAGTAAAAGAGGTATACAAAGAAATATCAAGTCCGTTAGCAATTATATTTAACAAATGCATAGAAGAAGGTGTATTTCCAAGCTTGTTAAAAGTCGGCAAAATCGTTCCTGTACATAAGAACGACAACAAACACAGGTGCGAAAATTATCGACCAATAAGTGTTCTGCCAGCCATATCGAAAATATTCGAAGAGGTGATAGTGTCGAGGCTTGTTACCTATCTGGAAAACCAGAAACATCTAACCTCCAAGCAACATGGATACAGAGAAAGAACGGTATATTGGTTATAATCTAGAGTATCTTTCAGGAGTTTGATGCCCACCGATCTGCAGAGATTAGCATGTTGGATCCCACGAAAGCACTTGACTCTGTCAGTCACAGTATTTTGTTGAATAAATTGGAGTATTACGGGGTCAGAGGAACACCTTTGAACCTACTATAATCTCTCGAGAACAGGGTTCAATTAACATAGTGGAAAGACCAGCTTTCTCCACCAACCCAGATCAAGTGCGGGTTCCACAAGGTTCTATTTTTGGCTCCCTGTTATTTACTTGGTGTTGTATTAGATACGAACTTGAAGTGAACACATAGAAGCACTTGCAAAAAGACTAGCATCGGCTCTTTTGCTATTAGGAAGTTAAAGCACATTGCAACGTATGAAGCAACAAAAATTGCATATTTTGCAAACTTTCACTATCTTCTCTGCTATGGGATACTCTTCTGGGGCACATCGGTTGAGGTTCGCAGAATTTTTGTCCTATAAAAACGTGGTGTCAGATTCCTATGCGACCTACAACACACAGAAAGCTGCAAAACACACTCCGCAAAAGGAAAAGTTCTTACCCTACCATCTGTGTTCATTATGGCAGCAATTACTTTTGTCCATCAAAATCAGTCAGCATTTCCCCTTAATGGAAGTTACCACACATATTCCACACGTTGTCGTCATGAATGAGAGTCCCGTACCACCATCTGACAAGCTCCCAAAAAGCGCTTGCTTCCTGGCTTTGTCGCGACTGGGTAATATAGAAATGGATGTACGTGGTAGGCGCCATAAATTCTGGGTCTGACAGACTTATACAGGTTGGAGCGCGTTTAAACTCCGTTACGTCATAGTTGTACATGTGCGATGTCTACACTATATATTGAAATATCTTTCTCGGGAGTTTTTCTCAAATTTTGTTAAATTTTCTAATTTAATTCGAATAAATGATTCTTGTAGGTTCGGGGGTATCCCTAGATACCCTTACGGCAATTTTTGAATGAATTTCCAACTCAGAAAAATGAAATTAACGAATTTTAAGATTTGAAAATTAACTAACCTTGAAACTTTCGAATGATGCCAATGTATATAAACCCTCTGTTTATATACCCACCACAGGAACTGCCTGCTCTGGATATTCAACCCTTTTCTCTTTTCTAATAAAGACTTTGAATACACAAACGAACACTTATCTTGGGATTGGATTTAAAACAAACTTTGATTCAACCAAGGCCGAATAAAGATTGATCAAAATCTATGGCGTCGTTCATCTTTCTTTTATTTTAAATCGCGAAAGACAGGCGATTGTTTCATTTCACAGCCAATTTTGATAATTTAACTCAAATAGAAACTAACTTTTCGATGACTTTCAATCAAATGATATTAGCATACGAGAACGAATGCAGTGACTTTACCAGGAGGTTGTATGTTGATGATTTTGTGGTCCGAACTATCACCAACAAGCTCTAAACGAGAAAATCCACTGCTAATTTACAGAAACCTTCCAGATAAAGATTTAATTGATGAAATATTATCTGTTGTACTTTGCAATTTATGCTGTTGCTTATTCCAGACGATTTTTACATTAATTTGGACGAAATAAGTGAATAGAAAAATTAATAAACGAGTAGATTTGTCCATGATACCCCACACTCGTCATTATCTGGACTTATATTTAAATTATAATGTCCTCGCCCCAACGACAGTTGGCTGAGGGGGATGGTAACGAAGAAATTTCCAATTATCCCCGCAAGAGGGATATTTAGTTACCAACGAGTGGCCAGCCTGACATTTAGTCAGTACC
The DNA here is from genome assembly GCA_029619315.2 of Dynastes maya. Classification (NCBI taxonomy): domain Eukaryota; kingdom Metazoa; phylum Arthropoda; class Insecta; order Coleoptera; family Scarabaeidae; genus Dynastes; species Dynastes maya. The sequence goes on along the minus strand of JAROYE020000010.1, from coordinate 18,331,602 downwards.
GAAGTGACAACTGAGAGATGTTGTTGTTGTCGTAGATACAACGTTGAACATAACAATATATTACGACTCGAAGAGTACTAGTTTTTAGTAACCAGCCAGACAACGTGACTGGTCCATGAAAATGTCTCGGGTAACGAATTATTAAATTTTTAACAAAAGAATGGCCTAATCACATTAAACAACGTTTAGACAGCGTTTATGGTGATTTATCTCCTTCATGTTCCACTGTAAAAAAGCGGGCAAAATGTTTCCGTTTCAGGCAAGAATCCCTTCAAGATGATGAGCGCCCCGGTCGGCCAATTGAACTGATAACGCCTCAAAATACTTCAATTATTGAAGAAACGATATTACCAGATCGCCTTTTGAAAGTCAAGTAATTAGTAGTGATGTTTTATATTTCTGAAACAAGTATTTGCCGAATTCTCCATAACCATTTGGGTATGAATAAGATTAGTGCAAGATGGGTACCGCATCTTCTTTCTGCTCTCCAACGTGAATGTCGGATCGAATGTGAGCGCTCGTTTTTCAGCATATGTGGAGACGACCCGAAACCGATTTTGGAGTCCATTGTTACAGGAGACGAAACAATGGTTCTGTATTATGATCCTCTATCCAAAAAGGAATCGATAGATGTCGTTTTAAGGACGATAATAAGTTACAAGCAGTTGTAATACAACATTTTGAGGGAAAAATTTAAGGGTGTAGCATTATTAATTGATCGTTGTAATAAATGTATTGAAGTTAGGGGAGATTGTATTGAAAAATAAAAATTGTTATATTTTACCAAGTTTATTTTTTCTATATCAGGTTGAGAATTTATGGCGCCTACCTCGTGTTAGCCAGACTGGCGATGAAATATTAAAATGTTTTAACGATTCATTTAATAATAGTTTTATTTATGTCTATGTACATGTGCTGTTCCTTAACTCTACTTACAATGTCTAACTTTGTATTAATATCAATTAAACCTTCCTTCATTATATTTTACTTTTTTCTTCGGTAAGCATATTCGATTGTTGATGTTAATGTTCAATATGCGGACATTAATGTATTGGCACCGTAGAGTTATGTCAGCATTTCTTAAATCATTAAATCATATGTACCCTCGCATTAGATAGACCTGCAGAGTTACCTCAGGTTCGGGAAACTTCTTGTTAAGCCTAGTGGGTAACATGCATTTTGGTAATGTTAAAAGGTGGGCCAACTGAAGGTTTTTGCCCAGCGAAGTATGGTAACCTTGTTGTTTCTACATAGGATATTAACATTGTTTCTGCAGTCAGCTACGAATCTGGAGGAAATCTTCGGGAGCCCGCAGCGCAGACTGGTTACCAGAGAAAATTTGTATCGACCTGTGTCTGGAACATCCAGTAAGTGTATCTCGACACCCACGAGAAATGATATGAATATTCCCTTACACAATTTGCGAATGAATTTCAATTTTGTTATAGTAGTATATATCAATTGAACGGACATGCAGTCTGGGCAGATATGCGACAGTCTTTCAAGTAGAAATATTTGCTATCGATATGGAAGACACACTTGAGTAGATATGTCACACAGATCGATAAAAGTTTCCTCTGCTAGCTAGGCTGTACTGCGAGCTCTCGACGGGAGAAAGACTACCTCCAGGCTCGTAGCTGAAGAAATGCTGCAGAAATAATATTAATATTTTGAGTAGGAACAACAATGTTACTCTCATCTGGACATAAGCACACACTGGGATTGATGGCAATAAGGCGGCCGATGCCCTTGCTAGGAAGGAAGCTGAGTACACTCTGCTGGGCTCAGAACCTCTAGTTGGCATATCTTTTTATATTGCCGTAGCTGACAGCAGAAGCAATATTAATATTCTTGGTAGAAACAACAAGGTTACCGTACTTCGCTGAACCAAAACCTTTAGTTGGCATGCCTTTTAACACTACCAAAAACGCATGTTATCCATTAAGCTGAACAAGAAGTACCTGGGGTAACTCCGCAGGTCTATCTCATGCGAAGGCATTTATGTTGCCAAGCAGAGACAGAGCCAGGACACTTATAGAACTTGAGAGGAAGTCTGACAGGGCTCTAACCGCAACCTTTACCGGTCACGCTCGATTAAGGAGATACCTACACAGAATGGGGCGCGATCAAGAGGAGGAGTACCACCTGTGTTTGGAAGAGGAGGAAACAATTGTGCACATTTTCTGCCGCTGACCTGCCGTCTGTAGAATCAGGTTTTCTCTGTTTGGTGGGGATTTGTAACACCAGATAGTTGTCAAATGTACTGTCAATAGTAATAAACAAAGTAGGGGTCTTCAGATGTAATTAGTAAACATAATTCACTCTCAATTATTCATACTACAGTACAATTATTCGAAAAAATAAAACTTTCAAAAATCGAATTTGGACAGCTATCTTCAATTATTTAGCCAGGGCAACCTGAAACTGATATTAAGCAGTGCAATATTTAAAATTTAAGAGGTTTTTACAAAATATCTAAAATATATTTTTGCTTTATTTTTTGACGTTCAATCTAGCACCGCCTAGAAAATTAGGAGTTGCTATTTTAAAAAAATCCAGATTTCTTAGTTTAAATATCTCTGATATTGTCTTCTCCCTACTACACACCCTGTATAATTTAGCCAATTTATCTGTCACTATGGAAACATCGTTTCATGAACATTACCAGTAACAAGAAGAATTTTTTTGGTGTATTACAATTGTAAGTTATTTGAAAGCTTATGTTGCACAACATCTGTCAAACTTTTTCGAAAGGATGCAATATCTCTTTAAGAATATATTCTAGGGATAGGGTGTGTTGCATAAAATAAACTTAAAATACAATACAGAATCCAAATCTGACATAAAAATGGTACTGTATCATTTACAATAGGGAAGTTGATGGCTACTTCCGGTATAAGAGAGAGATGCCGGCAGTTGAAAATATTTTGGCGAGCTAGCTTTAAAGGATAACTTGTGTATGTAAATTTTCAAATTTGTATTTTACTCACTTCCCCATATACTTTTAACCGACTCTCATCGTGACATACCCTGACAATTAATATTAAATTTGAAGCATTTTTTGCATCAAAAATTTCTATTATCTAGCGTTGTAATCTTTACGAGATCGGTAGCGGAAAAATTGGCTGGGACACCTTTGCGTGACGTAGAATAAAAATATGTCAATATTTAATTGCTTGTAGGTACATATATTTGCTTTTAATGTTTTCGTGTAATAACGGTGTTATCTATACATTACGCTAAAACACTGGTATATTTATCCAAAATATCTTGTTCATTGATCTCCGATTCTACGAAGTAATTTTCAATGCGGAACTCGGCAGCTTTGGTATGTATCGATACATAATACCGATTAACTACCGGAGGATGGCACGTTAAGTATTTGTTGTTTTGTTGTGAAATAATAATCGCGTTCTCTACGGAAATCATTTGATTTTCTAAATATTCATATTAGGGTTAAAATCTGAATCACCTCTTAGCTTGTGTGGATCTAATATTATTAGTAGATACTTCTTGTCAATTTACAACAAATCTGATTGCTATAGTGAGTTGATTATTAATAAATAAATGTCCAGTAGGTATGATAGCGGTCTGCTTTCTCTCTTTACCCAGGTATCTCTCGAAGAGGAAGTGAATACTACTGTATTATTAACTTGTTGTATAATGCACGCTTTGCGCCTTATGAGTCTAAGAAAGCCAAGAAAAACGCGGGAACTAGATATAATTATGCAGGTTCGTGGAACTTCATTCGAACTCTCACTTTGTATTGTCAACTCACCTATTTATTTATTCATTTACACCCTTATATGTGTGTTAGAATAGTTGGAGGCTTTCAATAAACCTTAATGCTACTCTAGGATCTTCTTCCTTCAGTTCATTAGGTGCTAGAAATGACCGACTGAAATATTGGTGTCGTATGCGGCTAATGGCAACACATTCACATAGAACGTGTTTTGCCTTCCCCAGATCTTCTTGGCATAGACGACAGATTTGATCTTCAGCTTTTCCTAGTTTAAATACGTGATATTTTAGGGCTACGTGGCCTGTCAAAAATCCTGCCAGTAATCTAAGATTTCCTTTTTTTGCTGTATCTGGCGACCCTCATATGAGTGCTCTCGCCTGTTTTTGTCCTGCAACTTTTTCCCAGTATGAGGTCTTTTGATTGTCCCCCCATGTCTTAATTGCTTGTTTTATGTGACTCTTTTGGAGACAAAAAAAGGGCTTAGGACCAATGAAAGGCATGTTAGCTGGGGGGACCCACCGCAAAGTAACGTGGTTATTGCGTCCCAGTTGCCTTAGATTGAGTAGACATTTGCGTATCAGACCAGATTCGTATGTGTGGGCCTTAATAGCCTCTAGAACTGCCTGACTGTCGCTGAAATATTTATAGTTGCGCCTCGTATCCCTTTCTCGAGGTTCTTTATGGCGCGCAGGTTTAAAGCAGAAATCTCTGCTTGAAATATGTTGGTGTGGGGTCCTGTAGGAATTTTTAGGCGGTTGTTAGGACCACTAATGCCTATACTTGTTCCGACTTTTACACTATTCTTGAGCCGTCCGTGTACCATTCCAGGGTACCTCTTTTGCGTTGAGGCTCACCGGATGCCCACTTTCAATGACCACTTTATAAGGCTGATCAAAATTGTATTGCAGAGAGATCGCGTCCTTTGCAATATAAATCAGATAGTTTATGTTGGAATCTTCAAGGATTTTGAGATGCCCTCTAAGATTCCCAGGCTGTAACCCCTTCGCCCTACTAAGAGTGAGGGCACTCGATATAGCCTGTTTCTGAATTTGGATGTGAAGCGGCGTTATTCCCAGCAGTGCTTCCAAAGCTGCTGTGGTACAGCTACGCATCACTCCTGTGATGTTGAGACATGCAAGTCTCTGAATATGTTGAAGCTGCTGTTGCACAGTCTTCTGAGTTGTTTTGACCACTAAACCAGAGAGGCGTAGGTGATCATGGGTCTGATTATTGCTCTATAGGACCAGAAGGTCATTCGAGGCTTAAGACCACAGTTCTTACCAAGCAACCTTCGGCATGCAGGCATGGAACTTCATTCGAACTCTCACTTAGTTTTGTCAACTCACCTAAAAAGTTTGTTTAATTTCTCATTTTCAATATGTCATGGCATGGATATTAAGAATCAGGAATCGATGTCTTCATGGAAAAGCACCGAGCAACTTGGAGGGAATAAGCAACAGCGGAATATTAGGTTAAGGGGAGCGGGTTGCTCCCGCACAGGTTATGGTCCGTTTTAGGATATTTTTAGTGTTAAGTTAGCTAGAGCAAATTTTATTAAATATATGCACGTGCCCTGAAATGGCATGTTGTTCTACTTCATACTTCGAAGAGTGCTGTGTGCATTCGCTTCTTACAAGGTAAACAGCTCCAACCGTTGGAACCCTGTATCAATATTACCTACTTCTTCTTAAGATCTTGGAGAAAGTTGTCTACTATAAACATAATGACCTTATTTTAGTAAAGGTATTATACCTAAATAATCAATTTGGCTTCTGAATGGAACACAGGATTAGGGTAGACTGGGGCTAGTGTAAAAATGAGGCTATTGGGAATGTTAAGAACACTTAACATTTTGTTGTTATTTTGTAAATTCAACATTTTGTTTTTGTCTTATTTTATAAATTTAACATTTTTATCTTGTAAGCGAGCAAATATACAAAAATTACATACATCTAAATATAAGCAATGCGTCCTCCCTCTTCACAAGGAAAATACATCGAAACAGACGACTAGCGGCATTGTTCTTCAAATCAGGAGAACGTAACGTTTCGTAATTCTATTGACTACCTAGCTCCCTCTAACAGTTGCATACCAACTATGCAGTTTGTGGTAAATCTACACTTATCTGATCACTTAGCGCAAATGCTTGTGTATTACCCCGGAGTTCCAGAAATACCTGTAACAGAGAAAAGAATTATTAGAGATATAAACGCAAACAATGTTCAGATATTCAAAAATAGGCTGAGATCACAACTACATTTGCCTACCATCTACTTCTTTCTTATTAGTCTAGTTGATAAAATTTTTCGGGTGTTAGTCAAAAATATGGCAGATCAACTCTTGAGGCTGAAACTGTGTAATTTTTTTATATTTGAACTGTGATCGCAAAAGGTGAAGGTTAATGACATATCTGCTTTCGGCTTTGTGTGTTCTGGGGTAACAAAGGACTCGATCCTGGGGCTGCTGTTGTTTGCAGTACGAGGATTGTTCGGAAACTACGTGGCCTAACACAGAGATGGCGTGAATTCGGAGGAATTTTCATTACCATTCTGTAAAATCATCTTTTAATATATTAAATATGACAGCACAGAGCGATCTGTCAATTAGTATGTTTTTGACAGTACCCCAAAGTGTACGTGTGATTTTGTAAACAATGGAAAAAACTGAGTTGGGAGCAGTGATAAAGTACTTTCATTTAAAAGGCTTAACACCAACCGAAATTAAAGCAGAGCTGGTTTCAACACTATTGGAATCCGCCCCTTCGTTTTCAGTGGTTAAAAACTGGGTTGCCGAAGTGTGATCGTACGAACACAAATGATGAACCCCGTAGTGGACGTCCTAAAACTGCAACTGCCTCGGATATGGTTGAAAAAGTCCACTGTATCGTATTGGATGACCGTCGAGTAAAAGTGCGCGAGATAGCAGACATAGTGGGTATCTCAAATGCTAGTGCGCACAGAATTTTAACTGAAGAATTGCTCGGCGCGTTGGGTTCCGCGGTTGCTCACACCGAAGCAAAAACTGAATCGTTTGAGTGTTTCTCGTGACCTTTTGGCACGTTTTCGCCACAATCCGAGGGACCCTTTACGCCGTTTCATAACCGTCGATGAAACCCGGGTCCACCATTATACTCCCGAAACCAAAGAACAGTCCAAACAATGAACACACAAAGGTTTTCCGCCACCAAAGAAGGCAAAAACGGTTTTGTCAGCAGGAAAGGTTATGGCAATTGTTTTTTGGGATTCTCACGGAATTATCTTGGTCGATTACTTCGAAAAGGGGAAAACAATAAATGGCGAGTATTATGCCATTTTGTTGCAACAACTTAGCGGCAAAATCAAAGAGAAACGGCCTCATTTGGTAAAGAAGAAAGTGCTTTTCCATCAAGATAATGCACCTGCCCATAAGTCTGCGATTGTAGTGGCCAAAATTCATGAATTGGGATTTGAGGTAGTGCCTCATTCCGCCTATTCCCCAGATTTGGCTCCCAGCGATTATCATCTATTCCCAAACCTGAAAAAATTGGCGGTAAGAGATTTTCGTCCAATTCTGAGGTAATCGCTGCAGTAAATTGCTATTTCGAGGACGTGGACTGATAGACCTACAAGGAAGGTATTGCTAATTTGGAATATCGTTGGAATAAATGTGTTGAGCGAGCAGGAGACTATATTGCAAAATAAAATGTTTTTTGTGGAAAAAAAAATTGCGTTTTCTTTGTTAGCCCACGTAGTTTCCGAACGATCCTCGTATATACCATACCAGGTGATTCATTAAGGATGAAGATAGGTCATATTTCGGCAGATGCTTGTCGTAGAACTTAGAGAAACGAATTGTACTTATAAGTGTGGTTATCTTTAAAAATATTTTCCAGATTTTCAAGTTGTCGCAAGATGGCGTAATTTGTTATCTAATTTTTTAAATAATTTTTTATTATTAAAGGGGAGGAAAAATAAACTTAAAAGAAGCCACTGATAATTATCTACAAGTTTGGTTAATGACATTTTGTGATTTCCCCTTATTATAAGGTGATGGGGGAGGCATACTTTTCATCACACAAAAGTCCTTGTAACCTTGCTAAGTGTCAAGTGATTTTTAAAAACATGGGTTTGTTGCGAAGAGAATATCAATTAGGTTAAGGATGTAAATAATAGTGTTTGCTTTATTGCTTTGAATTGAAACTAGATAGCGTTATGTGCCAGTTTGTCCTATTTATACATTTTTTTCAAAAAGTTAAAATGGAATGGTATAATTATAATCAGTCCAGAGAAATGAGAATGAAATGAATGATGATTAACCAGTCGAAACCGCAATTGATGTCTTTAGTCATTTCAAATATATTTCGATTTTTGTAACTCTCTTAAGTTTTGACTCACCCTGTATACTATAAAACAATATGAGTGTTTTGACGTATGATTTACAAACAAGTGTCAAAGAAACTGCAAATTTAGGATTAAGTTATTCTTTGCTGTTGACCTATTGTTAAAGTAAATTACTTCAATTTGTTTTCATTTGTTTAGCGCTTAGATTATGGTTTTGATAATATTAGGTTTTTCAACTTTCGTTATTTCTGTTAGTAAATATTCTCTTTATGTGTTTTTTTTTATTTAAGTTCTTTTCTAAGAGCACTTAATTAGAGCATTTACAGTTTACAGTGTGAGCCAAAACTTAGGGAAATTACAAAAATCGAAATAGGTATCTCAGGAACAACCACAAATCTGTGCGAATTCGTGCAGCCAAACGGTGGTACAGCGAACTATAACTTTCAAGTTGTGCTACATGAATCTACTTATTGTTACACAAATTTATATGCAGCCTATATAATGATAAATAATAGAATATCTAATTGTCTTTATAAGAATTGAAATTATTCTAAAATACCAATTTAAACAAAAATCTTTTACAGGGAGAAAGGAATGTTTGTCTGAAATTGGTACTTTTAGTTTTGAACTTTTGTCTGTGTAAATGAGAAAATGTCATTCAATACAACGATAAATGACCTAGGAATACTAAGAATTAATTATATCGAGCACGCTCAATCTCACTCCATCACAGTTTATTGGCAGACGAATGATGTAAAAATGGTTTATGGGCGGAGCTAGTCGGTAAAACGTTTTTATTTTGAGCTACATATCTTTTTTTTTCAACTCTTGACCATATTTACAGATAATGATACTTACACCAATTTGTTTTCACTAAGCTCCCATTGGCAGATGTATTGCATTAGGTATTTATAACTCATTTGTCAAATTAATCACTTGATATTATAGTAGGGCAAAAATACCAATTCATATGTATGTTATTAAATTGGATATATTTTTATTACCGGTATTTATTCTAAGCATCAAATTTCGAAGAAATTCTATACAGTGCGGTCCAAAAGTGCCCTCCCCCCATGCTAACTTTTGAACGACAGAAGCTAGCGTTTTTGGAAAAAATAGGTTGATTTCTATTCCTCGCGAACTAATTTTTGTCGTTATCGACAGATCAATTGTATTTCCTGTATCACCGGAAGTGACGTCAACTTTGTTATTTTAAATAGAAGATCCTGTATATTTTTACGTTTTCGGAAAGGTAATCAGAAGGCGAACCCAAAAATACCACATATTTATACTTTAACTTAAGAAATATGATGATATGCAGCAATAAAGGTTTTGGTAATCTGTTTTTGTTCTTACGCAAGTTGGCTAGGAAAGAGTGCCAAATTATTTCTTGTGAGCCAAACTGATCTAGAGAGTTCGTTGCTAAGGAAAGTAATCAATAATTGCCAAACTATCAAATCCCAATTCCAAAAGCGTAAATTATTCTTGTTATTTATTGTTACTATAACCTGCATTTGTCATATTTTCGTTCTTTGTGCTCCTTATTACTTTGTTAATTGTTGTTTTTTCTGTGTTTTATCGAACATTATTGTAATTAATTAATTATGGTAGGTTTGTTTAAATTTGTTCGCTTTTGATAGGCAATGTGCTTAAGCTTTAGTTTTTTAATGTTGTTGATTTTACAATGGTCCCGCATGGACAACGTCAAGTACCTAATTCTAATATTCGATGAATTTGGCAACAATTACCGCGAAGTGGAACATAATGAACACCGCCCTTGTGCAGCCGGAAATATTAGAACTTTGCGCTAAGTAAGGCTACATATAAAATTTACAGGGCGAACTGCTTTAACAGAAGATAATATGATTTAAATTATTGTACAATTTCTTGCGCAACCATGGAAAATAAGGGGATAATTATTGCTAGACTTACATAATATTAAAGTTGGCCCAGCAGTTTTGCATAGTTCGTGCTGAAGCCATCATAAAAGTAACAACACGAAAAACCTAAAAAACAGACGTATTGTCGATCAAAAACTAATACATTGAAACAATCTTACCAGAGTTAATTAATTGCAATAAAGTTTGATAAAGTAAAGAAATAACGACAATTAACAAAACAAGTTAAAATGAGAGAAAACAATAACGAGAACAAAGAAGGAACGTACGACAAATGCAGGATGCAATAATAGGACATAATAACAATAAACAACAAGAATAATTTACGCTTTTGGAATTGACATTTGACAGTTTGGCAATTGCTCTGATTACTTTGTTTAGCAACGAGCTCCTTAGACCACTTTGGCGCCACAAAAACAATTTAGCGCCCTTTCCTAGCCGATTTTGCGTAACAACAAAAACAGATTACCAAAACCTTTATTGCTGCATATCGTCATATTTCTTAAGTTGAAACAATAACATATGTGGTATCATTGGATTCGTCCTTCGATTACCTTTGCAAAAACGCAAGAATATATAGGCTGTTCTATTTAAAATAGGAAACTTAACGTCACTTCCGGTGACACCGGAAGTACAATTGAACTGCCAATGACGGTAAAAGTTAGCTCATAAGAAATAGAAATCGACCTATTTTTTCTAAAAACGCTAACTTCTGTCGTTCAAAAATTAGCATTGGGTGACACACACTTTAGGACCTGACTATATACGAGCACGTGCATCAAATTTGTTCCGAATATTAGCGACGTTGTAAATAAAACCTATCTCCAATCTTGGGATCAAATGATACTGCGTTCAGAATTAAGGAATTGATAAAAGCCTCCTTTATTTATTTATTATATAATTTAAAAACAAAACGGGCAGTTCTATATCACTGCAAAAAAATTTGTTGTCGAAAATTAATGAATAGGAATTTCTTTGTATGATATACACGCAATGGTTTCATCTTGTTATTGAGGCAATAACATTATATTTTGTTTATGATGTGCTTGATTTTTTTCTACGTTTCTTTATTTTGCGAAATACTTGAAAGTGGCTGATTGATATAATTATTGTTATTATTTTTACAGCGTACATATAGCGTCATACACGACAACGGCCTATCAGCTCTCCATCTCTGAAAGGGATTAAAATACCGTCTTGAAATTTTGGTGGGCAGTATTATATGTAGATAAAGCACTCTTGATTAAATCGAAAATGGATATCAACTTTCTTATCTTAAACGAAATTAGTCTAGGATGTACCAACGTTGAGAAATTAATTTTTCTTTGAAAACATCACACTTCTACAATCAAACAAACACTCACAACGAGAAATTACAAAATTACAGAAAGTATCTCCTTCTTCTGCATCGCGTTTAGCTAGAAACTTAAACGAAGGAGCTAGCACATCGACACAAAAACGGGCAAAGTGCGGTCGGAAAAGAAAAACTTCGAAGAGATCTGACCGTGAAATTGTTCATCAGGCTTTGAGCAATAGATTTGCTACAATTAAAATGATTCAAAAAAATTTACAAGAGGGAGGAATAGAGATTTCGAGCAGAACTGTCAGGCGCCGATTGCGCGAAAATTGCCTAATGGGCCGAAGACCTGTAAAAAAGCCACGTTTAACAGAAAAAATGAAATCTGCTCGTCTCAACTTTGCAAGAGAATATCGACATTTCACAGACGAGAATTGGAAAAAGGTGAATAACTTAACAACATGATTTTCACTGAATTAATGTTTGCATTATTTAATAGGTTTTCTTTAGTGACAGGTGCTCGCTATGTGTGTTAGTGCAGCGAGCACAATTTGTCCGTAGACGACCTGGCGAACGTCTTACAGAGTCCACGGTTCTTCGAACTGTAAAACACCCTCCGCAGGTAATGATTTGGGGAGTGATTAGTGGAGACGGACCCGGCCCTTTGTATTTTGTAGAAGGTACAATGCGTCAAGAGCAGTACATAAATGTGTTAAAAAACACGTTATTACGTATTTTAAGCCAGGACGTCGTATACCGGCAGGGCGTATATTTATGCAAGATAATTGTCCTTGCCATGTGACAAAAGAGGTTAAGAAATTCTTTGAAGACAATCACATATCTCTTTTATGTTGGCCCGGAAATTCATCGGACCTCGATCCCGTCGAGAACGTATGGAATCGACTAAAAACTAATGTATATGAAAGAGAAAACCCTACAAAGGAAATATTAATGAAGAATATAAAGGATGTATGGGAGAACGATGAAGATATAAAAGAGACAATCATATCTTGCATTGAAAGTATGCCCCGAAGAATTAAGGGTGTTATTAAAAATCATGGGTTATGGATTAAATATTAATTACTTATTTAATATTTACATATGTTACATATTTTTACAATATATTTTATAAATAAAAAATATAATACATGTATAGTTTAAATTTTATTATGAAGAAACTACAAAATATTGAGTGTTTCAAGTAATTTGGCCAGAGACTGTATCTGATACCACCAAAAATACGTTTTTGCCTAAGGAATCTGCAGAATTACTTGGTTTCCGCCTTAAAAATAAGAATATTCTGGCACCAAGAACACATTTTTCATGGTATACACATAGAGAAAAGGAAATACTTTACTTTACTGCAACGAAATAAACAAGTTAATGCACATCTATGGAATTGAACACGATCCTACTCAATGGAGACTTTTTATTGACTCGCCCAAAAGGGGTATAAAAGGCGCATTACTGCATAATGGAAATTTATGTGGCTCAATCCCAGTAGCCCATTCAGTACAAATGAAAGGGAAGTTTGAGAATGTCTAGATACTGACAGTATTCGTTACGAGGAACACAATTGGTTAATTTGTGGCAACTTGAAAGTAATAGGAATGCTATTTGGACAACAAGCTTGTTTCACAAAAATGCCTTGCCTTCTATGTGAATAGGACTGTCGGGCAAGGGACCGGCATTGGAATGTGAGAGTTTGTCCAAAAAGGAAATATTTTGCACTTGGTAGTAAAAACATTTGCATGAGCCGCCTGTTGACCACAACAAAGTGTTACTTTCACCACTACATATTAAATTAGACCCAATGAAGCAGTTTGTAACGGCTCTATAACAATATGTTGGTCCTCAAATTCGCAAACTGATGAATGACAAAGATTTTGAGGACACGATGTTAAGAAACTTCAAGAAGTTAGGTTGTAGAATGAGTGTAAAGGTTCACTTTCTACACTCTCACATACTATTTTCCAGAAAATTTGGAACATTATAGTGAAGAGCACAGAGAAGACTTCCATCAAACTATTAAGGAGGTGGAGATGAAAAAATGATGGCCGATTACGGATGTTGTTAAATAGGGTCATCAAAGACAAAGGCAAATATGCAAGGAAGTCAAATAAGAGAGCATTTGAAAATGAATTCAGTTTTTGTGTTATGGTACTTCCAAAATTATTAGGATAATTGCTTATAATATTTTAAAAATATAATCTGTAAAGAAATGATCTTTACGTGTAGTGCTGTTTGAATACATTTGTGTTTTTATTACTTAAAATCCTTAAAACAAAAGCCTCTTATTGTGCGTGATGGGCAAAAATGAAAATTATTTTCAGAATCGGCACAAAAAAATAGTTGAAGAACACCTCGTACAAGACAACGTAATATCTCGTAAAAAAACAAAAAAATGCAGATTGGTGTAATTATTAAGAAGTATTTGTGTAAGGTGTCCCGAAAATTCAGTCCAAACACAGACATATTCAGCTAGAATGAAATCGATTTTTGTAAATGACAATCCCCATCTTTCATTGTTTCTACATACTCTGTTTCAAGAGAGAAAGGGAAAACACTTTACTTCCACAATATATACGAGGGCGAATCAAATATTAACCGGACTTTTGTTTTAGAACATTTATTGGTACAGTAAATAACATTTTGAATACACCTTATTTTTCTGTATAATCTCCCCTTTTATTCAAACATGTTTCCCACCGAATCGGAAGTTTTTTAATTCCGTCATCAAAGAATGAATGTGGTCGCGTCTGTAACCAATTGCGCACGAACGTTTTTACACCTTCGTCGTCGTCAAAGTGATGACCTCCCAGTTCTTCTTTAAGTGGCCCAAACATGTGGTAGTCACACGGCGACAGATCGGGAGTGTAGGGCGGATGTTCCAGTGTTTCCCAATGAATTTTGTCCAATTTTTCTTGGGTTAATGCAGCTGTGTGTGGCCGAGCATTGTCATGGAGCAGAATCGCACTTCGAATAGGCATGTCTCGCCTTTTTCGTCGATAGGCCAGTTTCACTTCATCAAGCAGTTGACAGTAGTACGCAGCATTAACTGTACGCCGTTCATGGAGAAAATCAACGAGCAATATTCGTCTCACTGGTGCTTGTCCGCGGTCGGCGTGCATGGGTCTCATTTTGCACTGACTCTCGGCCATCGGAAAATTTTTTGTGCTAGTAGACTTGGGTCCTTGAAAGCGTTTTTTCAGCGAACTGTGCAGTTAGTCGACGCAAAATTTCGGCAGGTTTTACGCCCTCCCGCGACAAAAATTTAATAATAATGCGTTGTTTAACAGACGTGTGCACCTCTTGCTCAGACATGATGCCGCTAACAACCAATCTGCTCTGGCGAGCCGAACCGATTTACTCCCCTCCACTTTACATCCCCATCCAACATATATCAACACGTCACGTTACTCACTTCACCTAGGGAGCGTTAAAAAGGAAAGTCCGGTTAATATTTGATTCGCCCTCGTAGTTACTGTTAGCAAAAGCCCTTGGTGCCATGCGCATATATAATTTGTTAGCAAAGTTTTGGTGGAATAAGAGACCTCCATTCGATTTGTTAAAATCTTACCCTTGTAATAGAGTGTAGCTAGCAGAATGGAATAATTCCAGCTGTAGATTTATGATTATCAAGGCTCCTTCAAGACTCTACTTTCGTCCAATTGTTATTTGATATCCTTTCCGTACAAGCAGTCGATTTCAAAATCTGCTATAATAAGTTTGTTTGTTGCAATGGCCTGTTAGATATGAGAGCTTCTATTACTAAACTCTTTTCATTTTTTGTTTTTCATGTATTGACTGGAGTTCCTGTTAAACACTACAATTACTACAACAGTGTTACAGCAAATAGACTACATTACTATTATATATTTTATTACCAATAAAACGAATGAAAATAACCACAAAGATGTATAAAACTTTTAAGTTCTTTCAATCGAAGGGTAATGCAACTTTGCAGGTAATAACACAAAATGCACCTGATTTCAAATTGTTTGTTGTTATTGTACTTCCGGCTCTGTCGGGAGTCCCGTCAACTTTTTTTATTCAAATGGGACACTGTGTAACTCTTTTCACAACTTTTCATGTTGCAATAGACCTTGTTTTTCCGAATTCATCCATACTGGTTTTAGTACCATTATCTGTAAAAAATTGAAAGATAAAGCACTTCACATTTGCTGTTTAGCTTTTTCATATTAGAGTAAAAACTATGGAGATAAGCATAAGTAACTCGAACTTTTATTTATTAATAAAAATAAACGTGTAGTACCATCTAGTAGGTAACTGTTGAAGAACTGTGAAGTTTATTTAATTCACGTCTACCGACGGTTGGAGTTTTGCAAGGGAATGTTGGAAATTTGTAATGTAGACGAATATTTTGCAATAATTCAAGGTATTAGTCAAATGACAATCCTCATTGAATTCATGAAGCCCATACTCAACATCCATAAAAGTTGAATGTTTGCATGGGAATTGTAAAAAAAACAGGCTTATCAGGCATTTCTTGTAGACGGAAACTTGAAAGGGGAAAAGTATTTGGATCTATTCAATAATTAAACTGTTCCTGCACCTCAACGCAATGGGCAGTTACCTCAAAAGTTTTGGATTCAACATGATGGAGTGTTTCCCCACTGTTATAAATGAGTTAGGAATTTTGTGGATGCTAAATCGATGGATTGAGCGTGGAGGATTCATTGAATGGCCTGCACGTTCTCCATACCTTAGTCCAGCAGATTTTTTCATTTTGGGTCACCTCAAATCACGTGTTTACGTTAGACGACCAACTATTTTACAGGAGTTGAGACAAAGAATAATCGCTGAATGTGAAT
Source organism: Dynastes maya (assembly GCA_029619315.2). Lineage (NCBI taxonomy): Eukaryota > Metazoa > Arthropoda > Insecta > Coleoptera > Scarabaeidae > Dynastes > Dynastes maya. Next base: position 18,315,511 of record JAROYE020000010.1, on the reverse strand, counting down.
TAATCCGTAGAAAAGTATTGAAAAAGGTAAGTCAGGAATTCCTTAACAGGCTTGCAGATTGTCAGAAGGTAAATGGTGAGCGGTTTGAACATTTGATATGATTCTGTTTATATCGGATGATTCTCATTTTGTCATTGATATACAATAAATAAATTTAATTGTTCAGTAAATGTGAAATGCTTTATGTTTTCATTTTTTATATACACTCACAGACAAAAATATTGCATATTTTATTTTCGACCTTTATTGTTTTTCTCTTTAAAACATTTGTGATTTTTGTTGCTAAATCTTGTACACTGGAGTGTTTTACGTTATTGATAATCAAATAAACTACATATGGAGAATTTATAGCAAATTCGTGGAGGAATGCAACATAATAACACTTTAATACTTAGTGCTTCCTCCTCTTGCTCTAACGATATCCTGCATCCCCCTAGGCATGCTGCGCAAAAGATCTTTGATGATTTCTTAAGGAAGTCGATTCCATTCTTCCTGTGCAGCAATTGTTAATTTTGCAATTGAGTTAGGAGCTGGATTTCGCGCTCGTATATTTCTTTTTAGAATGTCCCATAGATGTTCTATGGGATTTGCGTCGGGACTGTTTGCTGGCCACTCAAGCGCCGGAACCCCGACATCCTCAAGGTACTGGATCACTGTCCTTGCGGCATGGGCTTGGGTATTATCATGCATTAGCACAAAATTATCGTAGCCAATAAAGTCGGCATAAGGTAAAACATGTTCTTCAAGGATGTTGTATATGTACCAGTCAGCATTCATTCTTAAATTTACATCAATGAGTTCCGTGCGACCCTCCCAACTAATGCCGCCCCATAACATAATGGAACCGCCACCAAAGCTAAGATTTTGTGCAAGATTCTGCCAAACGTTCTTCTGATCTTCTGTATACACGACTACGCCCACCAGGCTTCCATAATTGTATTCTTGTTTCGTCTGTAAAAGAATCTTTCCCCATTGATGTTCATTCCAGTTAACATGAGCTCTTGCAAATTCTAGAAGTCGAATTTTGTGACGTGAGAGAAGCCGAGGAACTCTGGCAGGACGTTTTGGATTAAAGCCGACCTCCTTAAGTCTCCTTATTACTGTTTTGACTGATACATTGACTTGTTTTGTATTCAATAATTCATTTCTAAGATGCGGTGCTGTAAGTGCGCGATTTCGTAAAGATTGAAGTCTCAAATATTGGTCATTTCTTGGCGTTGTACATCTTTTACGATCTCGACCACGCCGCCTTTTGTATTCTCCAGTCTCATTGTGTCGTCTTACTATACGAGAGACAGTCGATTGATGGATATTTAATCTCCGTGCAATATCTTCTTGTGTGTACCCTTCATTAGCGAAACAAACAATTTTAACACAATTTATGACACTTAAATGAGGCATATCGCTAACCGAAACTACACACTTGTACACTAAAATCCTGGAAATATCATTCTGACGACATCGAATGGAGATCAATCAGTGTTTTGGTCTCCAAGGCACATTACGCCAATTTATAACGTTCTATCGTTTCCTCTTATTCACTCATAAGAGGCTATATTAAAATATTCTTTTTTTCTGTAACAAATTGCATAATACGTAGAACACTCCAGTGTAAAAGATTTAACAATAGAAATCACAAAAGCTTTAAAGAAAAAAATAATAAAGACCTAAAATAACATATGCAATATTTTTGTCTGTGAGTGTATAATGGTACTAAAACAAGTATGGAGGAATCCGAAAAAACGTCTATTATAGTGTGCAAAAATATGCAGGCTGGCACATTTAAATAAAAAAAGTTGAAATCAGATGCGTTATGTGCTATTACAGTTATGTACTTGCAAAGTTTTATTGATATCATCCTTTCCATTTTAAAGATACAAATTAGCAATACCATCCTTGTAGGTCGATGAAAGATAACCACACTTATAAGTACAGTTCGTTTCTCTAAGGTCTACGACAAGCATCTGCCGAAATATGACCGATCTTCATCCTTAATGAATCACCTGGTATGGTATATACGAGGATCGTTCGGAAACTACGTGGTCTAACAAAGAAAACGCAACTTTTTTCCACAAAAAACATTTTATTTTGCAATATAGTCTCCTGCTCGCTCAACACTCTTATTCCAACGATATTCCAAATTAGCAATACCTTCCTTGTAGGTCTATGAGTCCAAGTCCTCGAAATAGCAATTTACAGCAGCGATTACCTCGGAATTAGACGAAAATCTTTGACCGCTGAGCCATTTTTTCAGGTTTGGGAACAGATGATAATCGCTGGGAGCCAAATCTGGGGAATAGGCCGAACGAGGCACTAATTCAAATCCCAATTCATGAATTTTGGCCATTGCAATCGCAGACTTATGGGTAGGTGCATTATCCTGATGGAAAAGCACTTTCTTCTTTACCAAATGAGGCCGTTTCTCTTTAATTTTGTCGCTAAGTTGTTGCAACAAAGTGGCATAATACTTGCCATTTATTGTTTTCCCCTTTTCGAAGTAATCGACTAAGATAATTCCATGAGAATCCCAAAAACAGTTGCCACAACATTTCCTGCTGACAAAACCGTTTTTGCTTACTTTGGTGGCGGGCAACCTTTGTGTGTCCATTGTTTGGACTGTTCTTTATAATGGTGGACCCAGGTTTCATCGACGGTTATGAAACGGCGTAAAAAATCCTTCGGATTGTGGCGAAAACGTGCCGAAAGGTCTGAAGAAACACTCAAACGATTCAGTTTTTGCTTCGATGTGAGCAACCGCGGCACCCAACACGCCGAGTATTTTTTCATTACCAATTCTTCAGTTAAAATTCTGTGCACATTGTCATTTGAGATACCCACTATGTCTGTTATCTCGCGCACTTTTACTCGACGGTCATCCAATTCGATACGGTGGACTTTTTCAATCATATCCGAGGCAGTTGCAGTTTTAGGACGTCCACTACGAGATTCACCATTTATGCTCGTACGACCACGTTTGAATTCGGCAACCCAGTTTTTAACCATTGAAAACGAAGGAGCGGATTCCAATAGTGTTGAATCCAGCACCGCTTTAATTTCGGTTGGTGTTAAGCCTTTCAAATGAAAGTACTTTATCACTGCTCTCAACTCAGTTTTTTCAATTGTTTACAAAATCACACGAGACGTTCACTTTGGCGTACTGTCAAAAACATACTAATTGACAGATCGCTCTGTGCTGTCATATTTAATCTATTAAAAGATCATTCTACAGAATGGTAATGAAAATCCTCCGAATTCGCGCCATCTCTGTGTTTGGCTACGTAGTTTCCGAACAATCCTCGTATTTTCTTGACTTCATACTTTAACCCAACCTTGTATGTATTTTTACGTAGGGTGACGGCTCAACAGGGTATATGAAGCTTGTAATAACCTCTGGAACCTTGAATGCAATATTAAAGCATACAATACAAGACGCGGTTTTCTTCATTTAAATTTGAAAACATTTTTATTGATTTTAAAAGATAACGGCGCGGCGGCGGAACAAAGATTTCTCATTTGTCATAACTCAGCGTTATTTAATTAGCCTTATTTACAATTTCAAGGGGATTTTCGATTCCTATTTCGAGTACCTAGAGCAAATTTTTGTATTTACAATGTAACTATTGGTGTTGTTATAGGTATTTATTGTGAAATATAAGATTATCTTAGTGTCATGTTGCGAAATGTAATTTTTATTCTAGTATAATCGCGAATTAGTAATAAAACATTTTTACAGCTAAACTACAGAGAAGAGAAATTTTGTAAACATAATGTAAGAAAAATATGAATGAACACCGAAGACTTGATAAGATAAAGTTATAGAAATGGGTGATTCGTTTTATTCGAGGTATCCATTGGGGGAATTTGCTATAATTAATAACCTATTTAATTGGTTGTTTAGAGTTATCAATCCTTTTACAAAAATTGATAAAATTAAACTGTTGTGATTGTTCTCTGGTTACTGCGTCATATGTTTATTTAAAACTGATAAAAATTGCACTTTAGTACCAAATAAATTAAGATGAACACCGACGTCTCCAATATATTTTAAGGCTCCACGGTATTTAGTATGCTCTTGTAGTGTGATTTGGGAGAAATTGCAGATGTGTGCATAGTCAAATCACACCGGATTTTTCACTTGGAATGCAGATGTTATAATGTGGTGTATTAATTGATCGAGTTCCTGGATAAAAGGATGCACGTACTACAAATCATACTGATATCGGACAAGTACATCGTATAATCTGAGGCGCAAAAATGTTGGAACTTATGTGAGGTCATTTGATCGTGTTATTTTCATATTCTACGAATCAGCAACACAGATAATAACGACGTTTTAGAGTAAAGTAGAGTAAATTGCACCAGTCATTGGAGTATTTCTGTGAAAACAACGAACATAATTATCAGGGTCATGCGGTAGATTTTCTCAGCATGATGCAAGTCGAAATGCCGCCTTTTAAACGTTACGTAAAGTGTACGAATATATAGCTTTGGCCAAAGTATTAGGCACTTTGTAAAAGCTCAAAAAAGTTTAGATAAAAACGAAAATACGGGTTGTAAAAAAGAATATATTTGTTAAAATATTAATATTTTGTACACCTTCCTCGTGCCCTTATGACTGCTACAACAGTTTTTGCAACATTCTCTGTATAAAATCTTTTTAAGCGTGATTTTCGAAGTTATTGGGTGCCGTTGAATTCGGTGCTTTAACAGAGCCTACAAGTACTCAATTGGATTTAAATCCGGCGAGTGAGCGGGTCATGAAATCAGTTTAATGTGGTTTTCTGTCATCCATTTTATTGTGGCACGGGATGTGTGGTAGAGGGCATTATCCTGTTGAAATTGGACGTTGTCCATGTTGGTATCCCGAAAAAGGTTGCTACAAGAGGGATGCAATGCATTTTCCAGCACATTTATGTAGCAGCTGGAATTCATCTTCCCCTCTGCGATGACCATTTCACCCACTCCCCCGATTGCCGTGCATCCCTATATTACACGTTCCCCTCCGTGTTTTACCGTTGGAACTGTACACTCACAAATGTGGCAACCCGGGTGCCAAATACCTGAAAGTAACGAGTAAACTACGTTGAGATTAAAACCTTAAAAACAGAAATATTCAGTGTTTTGGTTAAGAATAATTAATAACTAATAGTAAAAATTAGTGAAATAATATACTTGAAAGTTTGCCTCATCAGACCACAAGATGTTTGACCAATCTTCCACTGTATAATGCTGGTATTCTCAGAGCCCATTCATAGCGCGATTTTGTTTTTCTGCGACGATCACGGTTTTTTTCTCGCTTTGCAACCCCTGAGATCAGCTTTAACTAACCTGCTTCGGGTGGTTCGTGCTGAAATTGGGCGTCTAACGTTCTCCGAAAAGTCGCAATTAAATCAGAAGATGTTTTTTTTTTATTAGAGAGTAACTCGCGAATTAGCATTCTGTCCATCCTCATGTCTATTAACCTTTTTAGTTCCGTTTTTGACCAGCTTTGATGAGATCCTGTGTCCTGTTGACGTTTCAGCGTGTATTGTACAGCACACCGCGAACACTTTACGATTCTTGCAATTTTCCTTCTTCTCTTAAATCTTGAATTTTTATTCACTGACTTTATGTTAGCTGTCGCTTTTGAGGCATTTTAAAAGAAAAACAATCTAAACTTAAAAACTAAACGTGAAACAAAAAAAAGACACTTAGGATTCGCTTTGGACGAACACTTAAATATGACTGACGTTATTTATAGGATGCAGAAAATACATTATCGAGTAAACAGATGTTTTATTGTTTCTTAAGAGCTTACAGATTTGTAAAACCCTCCTTTAAATTTCCCGACAAACCTACCATAAACAAACCAAACTCTTCTGAGAAGTAGGTAAAGTGGTATCATAATAAATCAGACATTTAGCCAAGGCTGTATATGATATCAAGTATCAACTAAAACTATCTATTACAGTTCTACCCTTCTAACTTTAACTTTTGCAAATTTGTTAATTAGGGATGTGCAGTTTAGGGAGGCTGGCAATGTAGATTCAATAGAAATTAATAACATATTTCTAGTTTTGTTTAGTTTATTGAACTTCTTAAGTAATGTTCTTTTTTCATTTTAATTTGGAAAAGCTTCCTTCCCCAGTAACTATAAAGACAGGGTGTGTTAATAAAATTCTTAGAGCTATAACTGTATTCGGAAAAACAGTAATTAAGTTATTTTAGCACAAATAATTTAAAACATTTAAAGGTTTCATAGAATTTGGTAGTCCCGGAATACATCACGCAATTCTTCTTGAAGACCATTTCCATTTATATCTGATTCATTTTCGACTGAAAGTATTGAGTGGAGACTGGTACAATAATTTTCTAACGTTTTGTCATCTATATCCTTGAGTTTTAAAATATATAAAAATTGAACATTTTTGTTATGGGTTTCCAGAAGCGCGAATTGTTCTTTTAGAGAATTAAGGGTAATGTTCATCGACAGCTTCTTCATAGTCGAATTGACGCTTTTTCCTTCTGGCTCTAACATCAGTTTCGACAGGAAATTTTGTACTGCATTCCAGATTCTCTGCAATTTCATTAGCAGCAATGTTCATCTGATCATATCCAGACTGTTTATAACTTTTCACATTTTGTATGGTTTCTGATAACATCCTTACGTAATCTGACAAATTTATAGTTACAGATTGCAATAGCTTCAAGACTGAATTTATTTCAAACAAAATATCATGCCACAGAATTACACCGCATATAAACTTGTAATTTTTAAAATTTTTTTGCTAATCCTCTTGCTTTAACTTTAGTTGCTACATCTCTGTTGATGTCTTCTGTTATTTGGAATAATGCATCATAGAATAATCAAATTTGGCTTCCATCGGTAAATTATAAAAACCTGTAATTTTCGTTGGAATTGCAGACGTAATTAATTACTAAAAAAATTTCGTCCACGGTAAAGAACCCAGCCTCACATCTCCCGCTTGCCTACTGGGCGTGTTAATCACTACATCACGGGAACCTTATCTGAGGAACGTTTACTCTTTAATACCTAGTTGTTATTTTATCTGCAAATATATCGTAATGTTTTGACAGACATTAAATCATCTGGAAGGTGACATTTATTACATGGATAGAGTTACAATTTTATCTAGCGGCTTATTGTGGTATTTTAAAAGAAAACATTTGCCTCAATTCAGTAAGTATAAACTAATTTAAGTACAAGCAATAATTAGATTATACATTATCTTTTGTATAGGTTTTTTGATTATTCAAGAACATAATTAATAACTTTATCCTAGAGTTCCAGAGTTTCAATCTAAATTCAGGGAAATTGATAAAATTTTAGCTCTGTGGTACAGTGTTCAAAATTAGAAATGGAACATGAAACCAAAAATAGGAGATAATTTTGTTAGATAAAATCCACTTTTAATATCCTCAACCTTTGTAGTTGTTATTATTGTTGTAGCAACTACAAAACACAAAAGTAAAAAAAAGCTATTATTCTCACTAATAAAGTTTCTAATTTTACACAGAATTTCATTTCCTATCGATAATTGAAAAATATACAGGCTGTTCAATTAAAAAAATATAAACAATTCAAGTTAGCGCTGAAATACGATGTGCAATTGTTTTTTTTCTTAACGCAATTGTGTTCGGCGGAAAAATCACTATATCTTTCCTAGCGTAACCAATATCGTAGCTACAATAATAACAAAATTAGCAATAGTGGCTCGATAACTTTAAACAATCTGTATACAATTCTATATACACATGCGTACATAGAAATCGACCACTTCGCACTTTTGACTATATGTACATCAGACCAAAATGAAACTTAGGCTCTGTAATTTCCTCGAGTTCCTTTAGCAGCTTTTGGTGTTTTGCACCATACGATCTAACTATGGGAGGTTGACCATTCATTAGTCTGTAGTTTGTTACCATAGGCCTCGCCTTGAATGTGTACATGTAGTGGCTCTAGGTTAAGGATGACCTCCAGAGCAGTTGTCGGCGTGGTTTTCATGACCCCTATCTGACATAGACTTGCTAGTTTTTGCATGCCACTTAGCCGCCTTTATTGCCTCCACTTGCAATGTCTTTGTTCACCATACCTGATGACCCTCATATGTAATGTAAGTAAGACGAAGTCTACATCAAAGAATTCTGACCACTAAAAAACCTGCAACTGGTCCAAAGCTTACGCTAGATCGTCGTCAAGCACGCCTGCGGTTCGCACTGGAACATCTTAATTGGATGTTATTGGAGCAGTAGGGGTCTGTTCTGTTCTCCGGGTATAAACATACGCCTCTAAGGCAGCGACTGAAGAAAGAGAGTGTGTGACATAAATTCGCTAGTCTTTGTATGCTACTTAACCGTCTTTATTGCCACCATCTGCAATGTCTTTGTCCACCATACCTGATGACCTTCATATATAATGTGTACAGTAAGACGAAGTCTACACCAAAGAATTCTGACCCCTAAAAAATCTGCAACTGACCCAAAGCTTACGCTAGATCGTCGTCAAGCACGCCTGCGGTTCGCACGGGAACATCTTAATTGGACGTTATTGGTGCAGTAGGGGACTGTTCCGTTCTCCGGGTATGAACATACGCTTCTATGGCAGCGACCGGAGAAAGAGACTGTATCGGAGACCTGAAGAGCGCTTTGCATAGTGCTGTGTTGAAGAGGTGATCGGCTATGAAGGTTTATGCCTGATCTGGAATACAATTTTTATGGAAGCACTAACCGACCTTGTTTTCATCGCTAGAGGGGAGCCTGGTCGTGACAGGAGGGTTAGCAGGCTCTCAGTATATTGAAGACATTCTAGCACCTCATGTGGGACCTCACATCGATTTTATTGGTATCGGTGTTATTTTTATGCATGACAATGCGAGATCACACACCGTGCTAATTGTTGGGTTTCGACTTATTAAGATGCCAGCATGCAGCCTGGACTTAAACCCAATAGAATATTTATGGGATTGGCTAAAGCGAAGAATGTATGTTAGATGGAGAGTGTCAGTTCATCCCACAAGAAACAATGCCGAATTTGATTAGGTCTTGTTACGGTTAAAAAAAAAGAAAATTAATTAAAGTGATATAGTGCTCAGTTTTGCTATTTAAACGTAGATGTTAGAAGGAGAGGATTCAAAGAGTGTAATAACACAACGGCGTTTAAAATTTATTTATCTTTGTTGGGGAAGTTGTGAATGTCCTTTGAACATTTCTTCATAGAGACGACGAGATTACACAAAACATCCAGTGGCGTCCTATGAACATCGGAATTCTTACCCAAGAGTTCAAATACCGGGTCGTCGTCTCTATGAAAAAAAGAACAAAGAACATTCACAAATTTGTTTTAGTGTGCTAAAATCGGGATCTTTCTGTAGCACACTCTCGAACTTTTCTAAAACGCGATTATATTTTGCGTCATGTATAGTCAGTAGCTGTGTATGCACTCTGTCCATAATTTGCAGAGACTCCAATAATGATAACGATCTATTTTGTAATTGATCTATTGCGTCAGCTAATCCTTTATAGTAGCTACGAATATTTTTTAAATCGGTTTCAACGGAAATATCTTGAAATTTCGACTGGCTCTCCTTAATATCTGCAGCTTTAGTAGGATTGAATTGTGCAACAACAGCTGCTACTATTTTCCTTCAACCATGTTCCCCAACGTGCAAGAATTGGCTCCGGTGGTTGATGGATACCAGGACACTCTGTGTGAAATGATCGTAGGCGTTTGGGAGATTTCAAAAATACTTTTTTTGTCCTTGCTATTAACGCATCTACCTCAGGAGAGCATTGACGAATGGTTTCTGCCACAAGATGTAAAGCATGCACTTTACACGTAACATGTAAGCACTTGCAACCATGTTCAAGAAGTGAACGGCCTACCGAACGCATTATCGCTGCGCCATCGCTCATAAACATCTTTTGAAATTTGAAATTTTTCCAACGTACTAAATACAACCTTCGTAATTGCTGCAGCAGTACACTCTTGTAGTCCTCGGCTAGCTAGTAACAGTGGTAATGTAGGTTTACTAGGGTCTAGTATGCGTACCATAATATTTACAATTGAACTTTTTTTACAGTCTCGTCAACACATAACCAAAGAAACTGTTTTTTCAATATGCGTTTCATTTTCTTTTCCGCGTCATCGGGTACAAATGTAACATGCTTACGTGCCGTTCTCTCCGTTGGCAACCGCAACTCGGGATTGTATTTGTACCAAAAGTCCTTAAACGGTTGTTTATCGAGTAAACCTAGTGGCAAATTACAGTTTATCAACATAAGAATTACATCAATAAAAAAAGCACTTCTCGGTGGCATGCCCAATTTTCGTTTTCTATGCTGTTCGGAATTTACGTGTCTTGTACAGATCCACTTCTTATTTGACATCAAATATATTTTGCACACTTTACAAACTATCTTACTCCCGTTGTAAAACGAATCGAAAAAGTCAGAAATAAACTTATTTACTATGTCTTGAAAGGGTCGCTTTTTAGCTTTCGACATGTTCACTAAAAACTATAATTAATAACTACGTCTGTATCAATAAAATCAAAACGCACTACACTAAATAATAACTACAATTAATAACTACGTCTATATCAATAAAATCAACACGCCCTCTCCCCTATCCAATGCTAAACTGAACTGAGTGATGATGATTTGTCGTGTCATATCATAATCGACCAGCCCTCCCCGCCCACCTAAACACAGTTACACCGCCGCTGCGATTGCTCTCCAGTTACCGGGCTCTAATTATTATACGCCTTGAATCCTCTCCTTCTAACTTCTACGTTTAAATAGCAAAACTGAGCACTATATCACTTTACTTAATTTTGTTAATATGTAAACTTATCTGTGTTGACCTTTTTTTTTTGTACAATAAATCTTATTGTAATTTGTCTCATGCTCGCTAGTCTTAAATAAATTATAAATCGAAATTCTATTCATTCTCCTTTATTCTTTCTTTTTTTTAACGTAACGATTTGGCGCCCAACGTAGGGCACGAATTTAGCTAAAACATACACGAATACTACGCATTATAGACGCGATGAAGTCATCCTTCTCAGGTGTTCAGTGTCGTTATATATTGAAATAGAGGAATTGGTGCGAAATGGAATAATGAAATGTTTTAAATATGGTTTTAACTGAATTCGCAAATTAGGGTGTAACAGTCTTTGCCTAATCGTATGCGGGATACTATTAGGGCAAGAGGGGATCATACTCATTATTATAAATTAAGAGTTGTTACCGAATGGTCTTGTTTAATTCATAAGAAAACTTCATTCTCTCATTAATAAAATGTTAATTTGTTTCATGTATTTCATATCAGAATTTTTCGTTTGAGAACAGGAAAAGAATTCTAATTAGTTTAAGCTCATGTTATATATTAAATGATTTTTTCAACAGTTAATTTTTTTTAAATCTGTGATCTAGTTTCTAAAAATACAAAATAATAAAATACAAAATTGTGAAGCGGTGTCTATACAGGTAAGTGTAAATTATCTATATAAGTACCTAAGTACCTCCACCAACTTATACTACTCATACAATTAAGACAATAAGCTGTTCATAATAACAATTTACATCATGTATTCGTTGAAATGATGCTTTACAATATGCTTAAAGCTACTAATGCTATCAAAATGAACGACTGTCTTCCGGTAGATTTAATTGTAATTGCTATACACACTTCTATAACTAGGCGTTGATATGCTAAAACATGTTAGAAGTACCGCGTGATGAAAATTTTGTCGAGATAAGCCTATTTACACTTGAACTACAAAAAAGTAACAATTTCTTTTTGAATAAGTTCCAGTCGTCTTTTCTGGATTGGTAAAGAGGAAGTCAAATGAGTTAAGCGTATTGCATGCACGATCTTACGAGGGAGAATACCATATCTTTAGAGACGTAATGTTTAAAAAAAAACGACAGTTCCTGGTTAGGAATTCCACCATCTGCCGTGCACGAACAACCACCGTAGGTACATGTCAGAATCATAAAAAGCTCCTATTTCTTTAATGGAATTCACTCTTACTATTTCTGTTTCTCCAAGCATATAACTCAAACGTAATGGGTTGAGGTTTTATATTATACGTAACAGTTGACCTTTGACCCTTGCATCGATAGCCATTAGACCTGATTGAAGAGCAGTCATATATTTTCAAATTATCGCCAAATAACAAATTTTCCGATGAACCCACTTGGTCTTTGGTCCAGAATCTGTGCTGCTCTTTTCCATGAAGGCGTTTTGGTACGGAGATATCGATGTGTTTACGAAGGAATATAAGAATACTTCAAACACCTCTGAGAAGTTGGATAGTAACGCGATAATTTGTTACTTTGGAGGTGGTTCCACCTCTTAGAAGAGGTATTAGGCTGAAGCTTGGCAAGAGCATGCAGGGTATAAGAGTATGCAACAAATGTTTTTGCTTTATACAAAGTGTATTTGAATATAAGAATTAACATTAGATGCCCTCTTTCACTTACAATTTTAAACTTGTAGTTCTTCTTCTAGCTTTTTGAATAATAGTCAAAAATTGCTAAAAATTTTTCGTGTGTTGAAGCTATAACTTTTGTTATATCGGTAATAAAAAATAATACGTCTTGCAATTATAGAAATTATATTTGCTAGAGAAATACTTCTAGCTAGTAATAATTTGGAAGTACTGCATTTTAAATAAACGATCCATGGTGACTCTGTGTGAGTTGTTCATAGTAATGGTTGGTCTTGACTTTAATTAATATAGAATTTTTTGAGTCAAGACTATAATCATAACTCCATCTGGTATGTAGGCTTCCGCGGTCATTGATAACACTATATATACTCTTGGTTTACGGGTTGGAACCGCGTCGTTGTCGTAGCTTTTGCAGATGTTTCGTCCACACTCTTATGGGACATCTTCAGGGCTGTTACTGCACACTGACTGGGGACTATGCATGCTGTAAGGGTTTACATAGGGCTTGTTTCGGGTCAATGGAGCGGAAACGTTATGGATCAATGAAGCGTGGCGTTTGCTAGGAGGTTTGATAAGTTGGGATTTCCACGTGTGATGTAAGCGATAGCCATCTTCGCGATTTAAATTGTTGAGATGTTTGAAAATCGTTATTGATTCACGGATTTTTCGGCTATAATAGTGAGGGTTGCGAAATAAGATGCGGGTAGAGTTAAATTGGATTTGCTGGCCAGTTTCCAGTTTATGCTCAGCCAGCGTGGACCCGACTACACGCAACAACCGCGTACAACGCTCGTGCTCAGTAACACGAGTGCTGATCGATCGCTTTGTTTCACCAATGTAGACACTACCACATGAACATGGAATCTGGTGGACACCAGGGGCTTCCAGATGATTGCGGTCTTTGATGTGGAAGTAGTCTGAGAGCTTGAAATTGGGTTTGAAGATGGTTTTTATGTTGTTCCTGAAGGAGATCTTGCTGATGCGATCGGTGATACCATGAATGTAGAGTAGATACGCTTGCTTACGGAAATTAGAGTTAGATAAGGGGACTTGCTATCCCTTACATCACACGTGAAAATCCCAACTTATCAAACCTCCTAGCAACCGTCACGCTTCATCGATCCCGAAACAAGTTTTATATAACCCCCTCCGGAATGAATAGTCCTCGGTCAGTGTGCAGTAACAGCCCCGAAGATGTACAATAAGTGTGTGGACGAAACTTCGGCTGAAGCTACGACAACAACGCGGTTCCAACTCGGAAACCAAGAGTATGGAATCAACTCCATGTTTATATGCATACTTCAAGTGCGTATTTTTATACAACACGCAGTTTCAGAATACGCAATTCACAAAACCCTAATAAACGATATACCTATACGCAAATCAACTGGCACAATTTCATATTGAGATATAGGTATTGCCTTGTCTTACCCCGTCTTCGCAAGTTTCCAGATTTGGAAATGGACGTATTGTTATCGGTTAATCGTATGCCACAAATGTTCGGATCTTGTTGGTATAAGTATGTTTTCTTACAATAAATTACGTTGGCCACTACTTTGGCTTCCAATATTTGCATCTGTTGGAAAAATAAATTTATGATGCCACTAGGCATTTATTCGATTCCTAACTGTTGTTATTTGAACTATTTCCATCATTTGGAGGATTTAAAACATCCGACGTCTCGGCAGATCTTCTTCTGCCGTCTTCAGGGTAACCCTGATAAGGGTTGTGGATTGCCAAGCTCATAATAATAAATTTTGGACTTGTACTCTGCCTGTGGCTCTGTCAGTGTGAGTTTTTAATGACAGCGGAGTTGGTTGACGTATATTGCCACGTATCTATGACGGCGGTGATGGTTGACGTATATTTACACACAAGGCTAAGAGTACTGATAGGGGTGGCTCCTATCCCCATGTGCGCCGCTTCTAAGAACTTTCTTCGGGTGTTATTCTCTTCATTTTTTTGTTATTATTGATGCTCTATCCCATTGAAAACGATGTGGTTCTTCCCATGCGTGCCGTGTAACTTGCGATTTTTCTATTTCCCCTAATCTTACTAGATTTTGGTGTTCTTTTACTCTAACATGTAGGGGACTTTTTGTTTCTCCAATATAATTTTTGCCACACTCACAAGGTATTGCATATACACAATTTTTGGTGCGTTGTATTTCATTGACAGGCTTGGTTTTCGTAAGAAGTGACCTAGTTGTGTTAGTTGTCGTGGATACTGTTCTTATGTTGCATTTGTTCCCAATTCTTCAAATTTTTTTTTTAATGTACGTCAACCATCACCGCCGTCATAGATACGTGGCTATATACGTCAACCAACCCTACTGTCATTAAAAACTCACACTGACAGGGGCCACAAGCAGAGTACAAGTCCAAAGCTTATTAATATGAGTTTGGCAACCCACAACCCTTATAAAGGTTACACTGAAGACGGCAGAAGATCTGCTGAAACGTCGGATGTTTTAAATCCTCCAGATCATGGAAACAGTCCAAATAACAACAGTAATGATATACAGTCACCCACGAAAGTCTACATACACCACCATAAATTGGAAATACTTGAGTTTATGAACAAATTAAAGTAACAAAAACAACTGTTGTCTTATACAACCTCTTATTTTAAAAAAATAAGCATAAATCCTACTAGACACAACTCTTATAGAATATAAATCTAATATATGTCTGATAAAAAGTCACAAAAGTCTGCATACACTTTACAATGTGTCTTAAAAAATCATAAGAATGTTTTTTTGTATTTGGTAGCCCCACCTCGGGCTTTGATCACTGCTTTTAATCGATTAGGCATCGATGACACCAGTTTCTGGGTAACTTCTTTTGGTATGGCCTGCCATTCTTCAACGATGGCTTCTTTTAGCGACGATCGTGAAGTAATATTTCGTTTTCGCTTCAACTCATCCCATAAATGCTCTATGGGGTTTAAATCTGGCGACTGAGGAGGAGATTCCAGCTGTTTAGGTACATTATATAGTAACCATTCGCGTGCTAGCATCGACGTATGTTTTGGATCACGATCCTGTTGAAAGGTCCAGTCTGTATTGAGGTGTAATTTGTTTATACTAAGTGGTAAATTTCTTGTTAAAATACCCACATATTTATAGTGATCCATAATAGAATTAATAAACTCGTCCCCACCCTAGTCGCCGCCATACAACCCCAAGGAAGAACTGATTGACTATGTTTAACAGTGGGTTGAAGTTTCTCGCTCATATACTCAGTATCGGGTTTGCGCCACACTTTAGCCCTTCCATCTGATTGAAATACATTGATTTTAGTCTCATCTGTAAAGAGTACCTTATTTTAAAAAGTAGCTTCTTCATTTTCGCACTTTCTAGCGAATTCTAGTCGTTTTGCTTTATTGGTATCACTGATATAGGGTTTACGACGAGCATTACAGCCTCTAAAACCGGCTGTACGTAAGACTCTATGAACACATTCTGGATGTACTGGTTTTCCTAATTCAGATTCTACACCTTTCGCCAATTGAACTGCATTTAATTTTGGTTCTGCTTTCACTCTGCGAATAATTAGACGTTTACCTGCAGGTGTGTAATTTCTGATCACTGTTTGAACCGATGATCTTGCTTTACCAGTAATTTTAGGTATTTCATTTAATGATTTTCCATTGTTTTTAAGGTGCACCATTAACTTTCTTATATCAATTGATATTTCACATCTCCCAGCCATGGTGACTAACTATATTCAACTGCGAACACACAGCTGTATTGTATACATATTCCCGATTATCACTTACCGGTATTTCCCCTTCCTGTGTCTGAAAATTACATTTACTAGCACATAATGCTTGTTGTATGTAGACTTTTATGAGTTTGGGAATGTATATGGAGTTACTATTTTAATTATAATTTGCTAATTGATAGATGCTGGTTATTGATTTTTTGGTATTATAGCTCTTAACTGATGCCAATTTCATTACCAGTATTTTTGTTTCAATATTATACTTCGTTATTAATAATTTATCAATTTCGCACGGTGTATGTAGACTTTCATGAGTGACTGTACCATCGTCAAGAACAACAGGTCGTATTTTATTCGATTCCAGTTGTAATTAATCACAGGTCATCAGTTACAAGTTACAAAACTTATTTATTAAGAAAACTCGTTAATGAATTATTCAAAATATTGAATAAGAATATAAAATAGAATGGATACGTTCAAATTATTAGAAAACTAAGTTGAATTATCACGACTTATGTTATGGTTATCTAATGAAACATTTTAGTTTGTCATCGTTGAGCGGCACTTCAGTACTTTGTGTTTTAAACACATGCGTGTGATTGATTGTTTAGTTCGGATTAAAACGTCTTAATTAACACTACAATGGCAAAGGCTAGCTTCAATTTCTAGTGAAAGGAATAACTACATATACGTCATCACATTTATTGAATTGTGTTATAGATTATACTTAAATCCATAGTTTAATCTTGATCTTATAAATGGTGTAAAATTTGATTAGATTCGTCAATAATATGAAGTCTGTTTAGTTCCTTGCCCAGCTCAGCGTTGGTTTAAATCTATTGCTATAATTATCTAACAATGACTCTTCCCTGAATGTGAACCTGCATATTGATAATATTACGTGTAGAGCAATTAAACTATGTGGATTTATTAAACGGCAAACCCATGACTTTAAGAACGTTATTAGACTTATCACCCTATTTCAAAGTTTAGTGCGTCCCATCCAGGAATACTGCTCTACGGTGTGGAGCCTATATTCGGCTTTCTATTCGGATAAGATTGCAGAGGAAGTTGTACACTTGTTCTGAATGTTTGAACTTGGTACATGCCTAATCTTTGTTTGAACGTCGTAAAATTACCCTACTGAAATTTGGATATAAATGTTTATGTAACATAATAGAATGTTCCGATCTACTTTCCCATTTCTACTTTCGAATACCTGGAGTGCATACCCGAAATGATGTTGTCTTTCCACAGAATCTCCTATGGGTATAACTGCCCCTTAAATTTAACTGCTAGGGTACTAAACCGTCTTCCAAAAATATCGATATTTTTTAACTGTCGTGTAGGCAATTTACCACCCAAATTAGGTTGTTGAACTTTACCTAAATTAGATTTAAGTTTTTCTACTGCTTTTGGGTTAGTTTTGAAATTTTGATTAAATTGTATAGATTTTTTGATTTTTGATTAAATAATATAGACTAAATTAAGCTAATATGTATATGTGTGTTCTTGTGACCTTTTTGGGAGTTTTCCCGCTGGTCAAATCAATAAATAAATAGGTATGTTGTAATCATGTCACATTTGTTGATAGAACCTCATGTAAAACTATTGGAGAGAGGATATATTTATCGATAAACAGTTTGAAAAACTTTATCTTGGTCTTCAGCAATGGAAGCAGAGTTAAATTAAATTCATCTATACAAATAACGCTGGCCACGAGCGGTACCGCGCATCGGCGTAGAATCAGTTCGGACCGAGAGGAACGGTAGTATTACTTCGTCTGCGGAGCAGTACGGACATTTTCGCTGCCGGTCATTTGCGCAATTGTTTATCTGTCCTAGAAAAATTATGATTTCGTCAGCAAAACGACCGCGGTCGGACAAACTTCGAAAATTTATTGCAGAAATTCCAAACTTAATATATGAAGGTGCTAAAATTAAATGTGTAATCTGTAAAATCCCGTTAATGTGTTGGTCCAGACAACATTGTCTACGACACGTAAATAGTGAAAAGCATGTCTCAAAAAGAAATTGCGCACGAGACAATGAAAAATTTATATTTAATTTATGCGTTACGTTTATCGCATGTAATATACCGTTTAATTTACTAGACAAGGAACCATTTATCTGCTTTTGGAATAACTATTCGGAGTGCACATTAGCAAGTCGAACATCGTTACGAAGAATTGTGCCATCTGCGCGCGAACATATTGAACAAAAAATAAAATCGGAGTTGAAAGATTAAAAATTGTGGTTATGTGTCGACGAAACAACAGATCGG
Source organism: Dynastes maya (assembly GCA_029619315.2). Taxonomy (NCBI): domain Eukaryota; kingdom Metazoa; phylum Arthropoda; class Insecta; order Coleoptera; family Scarabaeidae; genus Dynastes; species Dynastes maya. Next base: position 18,297,048 of record JAROYE020000010.1, on the reverse strand, counting down.
AAGAAACATTCTGTTCTTAATGTAATGGCACGAAAATTGGAACCTCATCAAACGGCACCTTCAATTCTATTAGTCTCCAAACGAATACAACAGTGTACTGCCGAAGTAATTTCAAAGTTAGTGTTAAATACATTGGACAAGTTTGAACTTTCAACAAACCAACTCTTGATGTTAGTGAGTGATGGTGCTGCAAACATGCTTTCTGTAGGCCGGTCCCTTAAAAAGCTTTCTGCTAATTTGTTACACATTACGTGTAAAATTCATGCTCTCAATCTTGTGGCGGATAGTATCAGAAAATGTTATCCTGAGGTAGACGCTTTAATAGCGCATACCAAAGCAGTATTTGTCAAATCACCGAAACGTATTCGCGAATTTCACAGACTGTGCCCCCGTATACCAGAGCCACCAGAACCTATTCTAACTCGTTGGGGAACATGGTTACAGGCCGCGTTTTATTATCATAAATATTTTGACAATATTAAGAACGTGGTTTTACAATTCGATACAAAGGAAGCTGCCGCTATCCAGAAAAGCCAGTCGAAATTTCAAGAGAGTCAGGTTAAAATGGATTTAAAAATCATTCACGACAATTACTTCGGGCTAGCAGATGCAATAGAAAAATTACAAAATCCTGCGATGCCGTTAGAAGCATCTCTACAAATAGTGCAACGTGTTCACGCACAGCTATGCGCGATTGAAAACGCAAAAAATGTTTCTGTTCTAGAAAAATTTGATAGTGTTTTTGAGAAAAATTCTGATTTTGGCACATTAAGACACATTTGTGAAGGTGCGTCAACAGAATCGTTAAGTTATTTGGAAGATTATTTTACTTACGCAAATATTACGTCACTAGATGTAGAACGTTCGTTCTCTGCATATAAACGCATTTTTCCTCATGCCGTACTAGTTTTGCCGAAACAACAGTAGAAACATATCTAATGTTGCAGACATTTAACAGACATTATTCACTTTGTGATTTCACGGGGGACTCTTAAAATGGTAAGTGTTTGAGCACGTGTTATTTAATTTTTATTTAAAAGATGAGCGAAATTATTTGCGGCAGCAAACATCTCTATTAGCAGAATAACTCTAGTGGAACGCGAGGCCTGGTCGACTCTACGCTACTGCGCGGTACCGCTCGTGGCCAGTTTTAATGATCACCATATCGTCCGCATAGCATAATTCTGATATCTCTAGCTTCTTCATCTTCCAAAAGCCTATCTCGCATGGTCCTACCCCTTCTTTCTTTGCCTCTCTAGTCGCTTTTTCTAGAACTAGAGAGAAAAGCAAACGGCTTAGAATGCATCCCTGTCTAAGACCCATGGTGGTTTCAAACATATTAGAGTTGTCTTGTCTTGTTCTCAGATAAATTATTGGTTCTTGGTATAAGCTTTGTACACCTCTTGTTAATATTTTTGGTATTTCTCTTTTCTTTGTCTACCATATGTGTTCTCTTTTCACCCTGTATATATATTGTAGTGGGACACCCCACATGAAGAGCGTGCTTTTTATACGTTACTATATTCATTTCAATCAATTTAATATTAAAATTCATAAAATATTAAAATTTAACCGAGCGTTTGCGGAATTTGGATTATTTCGGCTTAGCATTCGAATTTCGGTATTTTGATTATTTATATTATTAATATTTTATTTAAAAAAAGACTTCATTAATGTTATCTTACAGGGGATAATCAAAGTTCCGGGTTACTTTAAGTACTTTACGTTTTGAAAGATAATTAAAAAAAAAATGACACAAACACACATATAAACACTGTATTCGCAAATCAAGCAACAAAATCCCTAACGTCATCTGCAACATGGAAATCGATCATCAGTACATCAAAATTCAAAATATCAAGTTGTTAGATTGGTAGCACCCAGACAACCGATAAACAAGAAGTTAGATACGAAAATTCTGACAGTAAACAAACATGTTTTTCGACTGATGAATCTAGAAATTGTATTTTTAAACCTAATCGTTGCTGAAATTATCAACTCTAAAGTATTGAAAAACTGTTAAAGTGAAACAGAAACAGTTTCAAGTAATAATCAAGAATATTTAATCAAACAAAAACAATATATATATTGAGATATATAGAGATCATTTTGTAAATTATATTTCAAAAATGGAAATTACTTAAAATAATTCGGAACTTTGATTATCCCCTGTAAGATAACGTTAATGGACTCTTTTTTATATCGTTTACTCCTCTACCTGGTCGGAATCCAAACTGAGTTTCTTCTAAAATATCATTGTAACACCCACTGAATATTTTCTTAACTTAAGACTAAATGATTTACTTCGAAGAAACATATTTCTGTCTTGGATTTTGCGATTTTCTAACCTCAAGAAAATATTTATTTGACACATAAAAATTATTTTCTTATCGAATTTAGGAATATTATCGATAGAGAATGAATTATTAAGCGGAATGTCTAATGATTACACATTTAAAGAAGATGTCATAGACTTTTTATCTTAGATTGCTATTTTTAGTCTCCCCAACATAAATTACAGGCATTGCCATTGCCAACAGGGATTAAGGAGTTCATTAAGGATCTCTAATTAGTTCAGACGTGCGAAATAAATGCATATTTATTATTTAAGTTGTAATTTATCTATGATTATTAGTATTTAAGTTGTAATAAATTTTGCTGTAATATTTGTTAAACCATAATTTTGTATCGCGACGGCGTATCGGGCCAACAACGAATCGGGTCGACTGCGAACTGGCTCTACGGCGAACTATCCCGATGGCGAACTGTCCCTACGGCGAACTGTCCCTATGGCGACGGTGCCTGCTATTAGATAATTACAGTGAACTTCCACCAACGTCAAATTGCTCAAGAAATTAAACAAATGCAGGTTATTATTGGCATACTAAACATCTTTAACCACATCATCTTCTGGACGGATTTCAACAAGTTTTGCACCTTCTGGGAAATCAAAATCGAAAGAATTTCGATAATTTTAAAACCAGTAGGAAAATAAAGATTGTGATTTCATGTACTTTAGAAATTGTTGAAAAGTAATTAAATCATATTAAAAAGGAGAAGAAGGAATACTTTGGTACAACATCCGGTCCAAATTTTTCCACAGATTTCATTTAATGACAACATTGACAAGCTTTTATTGGTTATTCGGTTTCGTCTATGAAGTCGCAGTTTTTCCTGCTGCCTAATATTGAGTTTAGGTTTCCTTCTAGAGTTCTTCATCATGTTGTCGGTTCTTCTTCTGCACCGCAGCCTCGTTTCTTTTGTTTTAAACTGCCATAGCATCAAGTGGATTTTCTTTTTTTCCTATCTTTGTTTTCCTTTTATTCTCCATTATTCACTAGAATTACTTTTTTGTATCCACATGATCAAATAAATTATCGTTGCAGTAAAGGCTAAAAAAAGAAATAGGACGAAGGATTTTGTCATGAAAAAGGAATAGTAATGATGTGCTAAGTATTTATTTATATGACGTTATTAATTTTAATATTATTTTCTCAAAAATCGATTTCTTAAATCAACAGTTATCGCTTCTACCGATAACTATCTAAACTGATTTCGATTTTTCTTGTTGAGCTAAACTTTTTGATTAATGTCTGTTAATTTTACTTCGTCAAACTATAGGATGTTCTTCAGCTGGAGTGTGGTATAGTAAGCGGGAGTTCCGCTAATTCCAACCCCTTTAATCCAATTGCTTTTTGAGATAAGTTGTTTTTTGTGTTGGTTATTTTCTTCTCATTTTGATCCGATACCCAGTAAAATACATTAAATACTTTTTTAGAGAAGTAGAATTTTTATTCTAGTAGTCTTGATAACGTTTTCATACTTCCTTATCAATCGGAATGATAAAAACGACAATGTCCAGCCGACAATTTTGAAATTCTTAACCAGTGAGGTCCTAAAGTGCACCCAAAGTAAAGAAATAACAACAATTAACAAAACAAGTCACAATGAGAGAAAGTAATAATGAGACCAAGGAAGGAACGTATGACATATGCAGGACATAATAACAATAAACAACAAGAATAATTTACGCTTTTGGAATTGAGATTTGACAGTTTGTCAATTGTTATGATTACTTTACTTAGCAACGAGCTCTTTAGATCAGTTTGGCGTCACAAGAAACAATTTCGCGCTCCCTCCTAGCCAACTTTGCGTAACAACAAAAATAGATTACCGAAACCTTTATTGCTGCATATCGTCATATTTCTTAGGTTAAAGTATAATATATGTGGTATCGTTGGATTCGCTTTTCAAGTACCTTTCCAAAAACGTCAAAATATCCAGGGTGTTCTATTTAAATTAAGAAATTTGCTGGGGTGGGTAAACTGCAGCTGGTATCCCTATGAGTATAGACCTAGAAAATTTGCTGGGGTGGGTATACTATAGCTGGTATCCCTATGTGTGTACTCGATATCTGTTCCTCACCCAATTCCTTGAGCTTTGGGTTTTTCAGGTAGTTGGTTAAATATGTATTTACTGATTAAAAGCCCCGAGATATAGAGAGGAGACCAAAAAGAGAGAACTTGGCTACATAGGCCACCAACGTCATGTTAGGCATCCGTCAAGCATTGGCGTTGCCTGAACGTATTTGAAGAACTGGACTTTTGAAAAATGCTAACTAAGCGTTAATCATACTGGCCATAATAGTGTTATCTTTAACATTACAGTAATAGTCTCAATATCTGCATTTCTACAGTGTGCACAAAAAAATTGGATCACAAACTTGTAACCTTCGGTGTGTAGAAATGTAGGAAGAACATGACTGTCCTGCGACAAATAAATATAACAACATTGAATATTAGAAATTGTGTTACATTTATGAACATCTCTTTAAGTATGAAAATCGATTTCTAACCATGGTGTTCGCGTGGCGTAATCATCAGCGGTTATTGTACGGATTTGCGTTGTATGCGTAGATTAAACGATATACCTGTTTACTTATTTTAGGTAAATTATTCGAAAAATGTATTTCACTACTATTTCATCAAATTGTTGCAGAATCTAATTTGTCACCAACATATCAGTGGTGTCCGTTCTGGTTACGGCTGTGACACTACACTTCTCAGTATTGTTGATGACATTGTTGCGGAATCCGACACTGGAAATGTAATAGCGTTAATACTGCTTGATTTTAGTCGCCCCTTTGATATGGCCTACCGCACCTCTTTTCTCTCGATATTGAGATATACCGGCATGTCTGATTCCGCCGTAAAATTTGTTGAGATTTACCTAAAGAATAAGACACATCGAGTGATCGTTGATGGCACTAATTGCCATAATAATGATACAAGCTACCAACATCCATCATGTACATACGCTCGTTTCGCCGTTTACGGCTCATCAGTGTGCCTTTGCGCAATGCAGTAGCTGTATTTGAGGTAGTGGTATAAATACGATGTTAGTGGCTAGATGTATGGATGAGAGTATTGAAATAAAGATATTCTAATCGCTGAAAATGTTGAAATTAATTGCTATATCGACCTCTACAGAAGTGAGCAATGAGCAATGCCCCACGTTCTTCGAGGGTAGCAGGGATTGACCAGTGGCTATCACCCAGAGGGAAATAAATAATAGTAATACAAGCTACCAACATCCACCATTCTGTATAATATCTGATATTGGTGTGATAGGTAGGTAGAGGTTGACATTGCAATTAATTTTGACATTATCATTGGTAAGAGTATCTTTAATTAGATGCTCTCATCCACACTTGTGGCCACTAATTGCCATTTTCTCCATATCAATACATGAACTTGTTTATACTTAAATTTTATAAGTTTAGAAGCGCACATCCACAATATCGTAAAGGTAATGTGAGAATCTCTACTCCCAGCAATACCCCACGCACAACAAGAATAATTTACGCTTTTGGAATTGAGATTTGACAGTTTGTCAATTGTTATGATTACTTTACTTAGCAACGAGCTCTTTAGATCAGTCTGGCGTCACAAGAAACAATTTCACGCTCCCTCCTAGCCAACTTTGCGTAACATCGTCATATTTCTTAAGTTAAAGTATAACATATATGGTATCGTTGGATTCGCCTTTCAAGTATCTTTCCAAAAACGTCAAAACATACAGGGTGTTCTGTTTAAATTAAGAAAGTTGACGTCACTTCCGGTAACACGGGAAATATGTGCCGATAACGGCAAAAGTTAGTTCACAAAAAATTGAAATCGACCTATTTTTCGGTACACTGTATACTGATTTAAGCAATAAAACATTCACAGAACGAGTAATTTATTTATGCTACCACAGTGAACTGATAAAATGATTCGTTTCCAGAATAGAAAGTTTTGTAACTGAAGTATTTAAAATTCCTACAGGTTTTAATGAATGGATAAAATTTAGTTGCAGTTGTTAAATTGTCAGAACTAACACAACTAACATTGTTCATCTTAACGGACAAATATATTAAATACAAATTCATGTGGTTAACATACGTTCTAGAAAAAATAATTTAGTCTTTTGTTAAGGTAGAATTTTAATAAGGCAAGTAAAGACCAACTCAGGTTTTGAAAAAGATGTGATGGAAACGTGGACTCAAATATTCCTAACAATTTTCTCACAAATTGGAGGACTACAAGCTTGGCGATTATAGATCTGTTAGCTGTAGGCAACACATGAATAACACAGGGCAACAAAATTTCGAAAAGTTTATGCTTCCGAGATCAAAATAGTGATGAGTACGTAGTTTTGTAAATATCCAAATACATGTTAATCTGCTTAGTATTTTTGCTTGACGAGGGGAGTATCTCTGATGAGCGTCCAGCAATACTCAGCCAGCATTGACGTGGACCATTTACCCTGGTATTGTTCCTCCATCTTGGCAATGTCCTGATGAAAACGTTCGCCGTGCTCATCGTTGACTTGCCCGCAGTTATTCGGGAAGAAATTCAAGCGGGAGTGAAGTAAGTGAATCTTTAAGGACATGTTGCAACCGAATTCATGAAACAAAGGCAACATGTCCTCGACCAGTTCCTTGTAGTTTTCGGCTCATTCCCAAGGAAGTTTTCTGCCATTTGACAGAATTAATTTGATGCCCCACAAAAGCGTCCTCTTTAATTTTGGATTCATTGAACCGAGGGAACTTATCATACAGGTACTTGAATGCTGGTTCATTCTTATCCATGACTTTTACCGAGTTTTTGATGAGGCCGAGCTCGATATGTAAAGGAGAAATGATGGTGGGTGCTGTACATTCGCTTCTTCAGGCTTAAAAGATGCAATGTGTTTAACTAAATTGCATTTTATTACGCGATAGCACCTGTATAATGGACAAAACGTAAATATCTCTGCAACTTTTTTCAAAGTGATATTCGTGTTAGACACGTTAAATTCATTCAGAGATGGGTACTTTCGCCTAAGAAGTAATTTAATCGTTGCTCAGTGTAATTAGAGTCAGAGTAAAAGTTCAATACTCCTTTGTTATGAAGACCTTACATCTTCTTCAAAATATCACTCCTTGATAAAAATTCAATCGAAAATATCTGTTACGATATAGATGCCAATATGATTTTTCGTAATGGTTGGTAAAAATTAATTCTGATCTATTGACATGTTACAGGGAATTTTAAGTTATTTATATATTAAAAACATTATTTTTAGAAATGACACATACACAGACAAAAATCACATTGTATTTGGAAATCACCGTTAAAATCCGTTACGTTACCTACGACACCGAGTTGGAAGTTCAAAACATCAAAATTTAAATATCAAGTCATTAGATTGGCAATGCTAGGGACGACGAGAAAAAACAGAAGTCAGCAATGAAAAACAATTTTGACAGATAACATCTTTTCGATTGACTTTTAGAAAATTGAGACATAAAAGTTAAAACATTGTGAAAGTCACCAGTGCAAATATATAAAAAACATTTCAAGTGAACTATAAATGATATCCAACGATTGTTAAGGATATTTAGTCTGTCACAAAATTTTAAGAACCATTTGAAGAAATTTAATAGAAGAAAACCATTAGACGGCTTCAATATAAGGGGATTTTACGAAGAAGAGGGAAGAAGGAATCAAAAATAAGAGGATTTCACGAAGTAGAGGGAAGAAGGAACCAGTAGGATTTTACACACACACACACACATATAAAAAACACGCTACAACATAACTGTAAGTAATTTTAATTAGATTAAATTCATTTTTTCCTTTGTAAGTAAATACTTAAAATAAAAACAAAACAGATTATCTCCCCAATTCAAATCTTTTAATTGTTATTTGTAATATAACATTATATATCTCCATTTTATTTTCAGTTTGGTTTACCAAACACACTATTTAAAATATCATCGAATTAAATATAATAATATGACGAAATGCAAGTCAGTAAGCTGTTTTAAATATATGACATAGAGTCTTTTTTAAATGTTTCAAACAAAAATAATTCCGCTAATGGAATTATCTGGTAGGGTGATAATGCACGATTAAAAAAGCAGCGTTTATTACTACTTGTTCTTGGAAGTTTATCTTGCTGATCAGAACAGTAATGTTAAATAATTAATTAAAATTGTATCAAACGCTTGGCCACATGTTAATACCTATGATTATTCGAAAATTGTTTAATTGAAGAGGCCACATCTACAACTGATACTTCATCGCTAATTTCTTTATCAACGGTACTTCAACCAAAAGTTTTAAGAGAAGTTTATGTTTTGTAGTTCCAGTAATAAATTAATTTCAGGTACTGGTAATATATACAGGGTGTTTAGAAGAGCGATGTAAAGTTTTGAACAGACGATAGATAGGGTCAGTAGGAACCATATTAATCACATTTACCTTAATCCAAAGTCTAATGGATTTTAAGATATCTGAACTCTAAGTAAATTTTGTTTTTCCGGGAAAAAATCACCATTAAACATTATTCTTCATTCTACATATCTTCTTATTTTTGTGAGATCACGCTAAATATTATTTTTTTATGGAAGTTTAAAGTTCGAAGTTATTTAGAAAAAATATAGGCTTACATATCTCACTTAACGAGATAATTCTCAAGTTTGTGGTGATTTTTTTCCTTTTAAATGAAACAATTCGAATGTTAAAGTTACTTTAAAAACTTCCTTGCTTCGAATAGTAGGGCATGCGTTAGATGCTCATTAATATTATGAGGATAATCAGATATTGTGTTAATAAAGAACGCTAAAAAATTTAAAGCATATGTGTTAGTGTTTGATGTAAACCTAATAAAGATCTTAATCTTTTTCTCATCTCTACCGCGGTAATTTTCAATCTCATTTCTTTCCCCATTTTATCGAATGCACTATTGATTTTTCTAATCAAATGGTTCCCTGGTTTAAATTTTCGCGTTGTAGACAAAGCACTTAGCATGCTCCCAAACAAAGAAATCGAGGGGAGTCAAGTCTGGTGAGCGTGGCAGCCACGGAACGGGACCATCTCTTCTAATCCACGCATTCGGAAAATTATTGTTTAAAAGGTCTTTCAAGGTTAAACGATAGTGGTTCGGACAACCATCATTTTGAAAAAATATTGGACGCTTTTCATTTACAAATGATGGCGAGTCCCAGCTTTGGTAGATCCTTTTGTTGTTGTTGTTGTATTGTTGAGCAAAGCGTCGCGTTACGGAATACATCTTGCTATTCTAGGCATCGATTACTATGATCATTAACCAACCCTATTAGAATTTTGTCGAATTCAGACGTGTTCTAAACTTTGGTAGGGATTTTTAACGTGTTAAACATCGTATTGACACGGGACCTGCGGTTTTGCTTCCTTATTCGGGGAAAAAGGCATATTCCGATTTTTATCCGTAATTAAAAGTCAACCGTCGCAGTCGGGATATGAATCCGCGCCATTCGAATAGAAAAGCAAGTATGCTAACTATTCGACCACCGAAACGGTCGATCGTTTTGTAAGAATTGCAAATAAGTTTGACTATTAGAACTCTCTAATAACAGAAAAAACTTCTTAGCGCCGCGATCACATTGAATAGTAGACAGACAAGACTCAACAAATATCAAAAAATCAGGTTACTAAGTTACTCATTGTCTAGGAGACGGGATATGACAACGAGATGGAAAGGAGTAGTCCATGTTCCCTTATCGCGCAATACTGATTTGTTGCTTTGTCACAGTTTATGTTGAATTTCTTGGTATTATTAAAAGTTTGTGTTACAAATGACATAAAGTAAGGAAGTTTTTAAAGTAATTGTAACATTCAAATTATTTCATTTAATAAGAAAATCAAACTTGAGAATTATACTTTTTTTATCTCGTTAAGTGAGATATGTCAGCCTATATTTTTTTATAAATAACTTTGGATTTTAATTAATTGCCTCCCTTTCAAATTAAGATGCATTAAACTTCCATAAAAACAATTTTTAGCGCGATCTCACACAAATAAGAAGTGTTATTAATGTTTAATAGTGAATTTTTGCTGGAAAATCAAAATTTACTAAAAGTTAAAATATCTTAATCCTTTTGAGCCTAATGGGACGATATGTCCCAAGAACATTTGTTAATGTCCTATTGGGTTATTAGCCGTACTTAAGCTATATCCGTCTTTTCAATGCATTGTTTTTCAAGTGTTTTGAATATGTTTTTTGGAGAATGTTATACAAGTAAGTCCTGCAGATTCTCCCGCAAATGTAAAGAGACGATCAAACACTGGCCGTCCATCAAAAAGACAACGTGCTTTATAAAGATCGGAGATCACCACCCGATTGTGCAGAAACAAAGGAAAAGATGTATCAGATGCTCACAAAGGAAAATTGAAAGGCGAACTACCACAATATGTTCAACTTGTCCCGTGGGACTTTGTAATTCCTGCTTTACACCCTATCACTTATAATAACACATAAACGATACCGGGCATAATATTAAATTAGAAAACCTGAAATTGATTAAAACGTGTTTTCGCCGCTTGAACTGGATGCATATGAGACTATTTACATAAATAAGAATGCAAACTTAATCAATAAAGAGAAGGGACCTTTACATTTTTCCTGTCTCTTCGATTTATTACGGTAAAGAGGTCATTTATGGTATGTGCTATAACAAGAGACGTCGATCCTCTATGTATATATATATATATATATATATGTATATGTATATTCCGCATGTGTCTAGTCTTTGGTTCAGGGGTATAGAGGAAGAACACAAATTTGACGGATAGAAAGGACAGACCGTTGTCTCATTCGATGTTTATTAGGGCGGTATGTTCACATGTATTGCGTTTCGTGGTGACAAGACCTTTTCCGCCTTTTTCTCCTTATTTTAGCTTGCTGTTTATTCTAAAACAGCAAAAGTGGGTACTTATACATATTTTTATATTTTTCTTGAAGAGTAGGGATAGAGCGGGTTCTTTAGATTTAATATAAGTTCTCTCACATCAATCGATACGGGGCTGAGGATGAAGACCCACGTGTTTTTGAAAAGCTGTTCTGAGTTAATTAATAATTTGTGTGGTGCGGAGTGTGCCGAGAATATTGTTGTTTGATGTACGATATCTTTATTGAAAAGACACAAAATGCAAGTGCATATTTGTATTTTTGACGAAACAAATCAGCACCAAGTAAAATTTTTACATCAAATTAAACAAGTTTAAAATGTACATAGGAAACACGCAAATAATGGGAGGAGTAAACCTGATGCTTTGATAGCAAATGTTCAATATTTGGCTTCAATTTAAATCTCGTAGTCTCTCAAATTTTCTTCTCGTTGACATGCAGCCTCAGCGAGACAAAATCGACCTCTGGGGTCCACTTTGGAAAACATAGCTCTATAGTAACGATTGCCTTCACATATTGCACGACGATTATAACAGATTTCAGCCACCAAATTGTTTTAACACACGATGGCTACAATCGCCTCATATTCAAAATTAAAAAACAACAAACAATCGTATTATTTTAACAATTTTTTTTTGGTTCCAAGCGGGATAATGTAGATAACAAGTATAATCAAACAAACATAGAATTTATTTATTTCTGGGTTCCTTTCCTAATTTACGGATGACTATGGTATTGTACAAGATCTTATTGTACTAATCCATTTCGTAGATAATCAGCAAATCCATAGTGGTATCGGGCTTAAATGCATTTGATTTGTGTTATGTCTGGAACCTGAAATTATTGCCTTATGATCTAAGCACTTAGAAATTTGATACTATCGTCATAAGCAGCAGATAAGGTTATATATAATGCTTAATTTGCACATTGTCCCAACGTATTTTGGTCAAACTACTTAAAAGTACCACATCATATAAGAAGTATAATCTTTACGATGTAATTATTATTAAATTAACAGAATTAAAAAAGAAATTCTCCGTAACCTGTTACATTTAAATGCAGGAGAAATAGTTCAGCCTCCAAATTGTCGGTGTTCACATTGCGTACAAAAAAATAGACATAACAATCTGTTTGCAGATTGTGCATTCTTTTATGCTAATATTTACAAAGTAACGATACTTATTACACCAATTTTTTTTACATAGCCGATTAATTAGATGAAATTTACGTGATTGGCCACTGGTACTTAATATCAATAGCAGTAGCCGTATTCTCCTTTCTTGTTGAAATTTTTTATCATATCAAACAGTCGGATCTCCAATCTTCACACAATATCGGCCTATTACTTTTGAAGTTATTCTGATATGAAAAGTATAGCTTTAAGAATGTGAGATATTTACTAATTGCAATATTAATGTACTCGAAAAATTTTTATGCTTTGAGCCTTCTTTTAGAATATTAAATCTTCCTTCGGAGAGTTGCATCATTTGTTTTTAAAATATAATAATAATAATAAGACCATAAACATTATTTTCGATTGTGTAAAAGACGTAGAAATAATGGACATAAATTAATGCAACCAAACGCACCTCACTAGTAACTTTCTTGGTATCTGCATTTCTTCCAAACTTGTCCACACTTCATCCCTGTTTACTGTGTCAAAGGCCGCCCCTAAATCAATCCTCTCAGTATATTTATATATACAGTACCGTTCATGGAAGTTCGGGCAAGCTGACAAATTATATTAACTGTTTAGGAAAAAATTTTAAAATCATATAATATACATTTCTGTGAGGAATTGTTAAAACTAACCCTTTCTGGAAGCCTTTTACCAATTTACAGGTAGTATTTGTCTATTATAAGACCGTTATCATAAAATATATAATTATGTTGGAAATCCCCAATAATTACAGTGACAATAAAGCTTTATAATAATCCCTAGAAGGGTTAGCTGATTCACTCGTGTTACCTGGAAATATTCGTATATCCTTTATAAAGTATTATAACAGTTGTAAACGCAGTAGTTCTGGAGAGATTGTTATTGTGAAAGTATCTGTGGTCGTGCAAGTGAAAAATAAAATAATTTCGGTTTGACTGCTTAAAATGCTACGTGGAAAGCCTCTAGCTGTTTTAAAACGATCGGCTATTATTACCTTGCATCAGGAAGGGTACGCAGAAAGACGGATTGCGGATAAATTAAAAATAAAAAGAAATACAGTACATGATACTATAGTTCGATTTAAGACAACAGGTGACGTGCAAGATCGTAATCGGCCAAGACCGTCAAGAAAAACGACACCTGCGGAAGATTTACGAATAAAAATAATTAGTAAGCGCAATAGAAGACTAACAGCATCAGGAATTGCTGCAGAATTCAATAATGAGCGAGATTCCAAAGTTTCTGTGAGTACTGTGAAACGTCGGCTGAAAGAGGCTGGGTTGCATGGGCGAGTGGCTTGTCGAAAACCGTTACTCCGAAGAGGAAATAGGCTGAAACGACTGAAATGGGCACAAGCTCATAGAGATTGGCCAGTGGACGATTTTAAAAACGTTTTGTGGATTGACGAATCCAAGTTTGAGGTTTTTGGAAATAGACGGACAGTTTTCGTACGCAGATCAAGAGGGGAAAGAATGTTGCGGGAGTGTATAGTTCCTACGGTGAAGCATGGAGGCGGATCTGTAATGGTTTGGGGTTGTTTTTTCTTTCCAAGCTTCTTTAAATATGACTCATAGCCATTCTCTACCTTTCCTTCCCAACTATTTTATCATCTCCGGTGTTATCTCGTCTTCTCCGCATGCTTTATCTATTTTAATATTTTGTATTGCTTCTTCCACTTCTTCCCTCTTTATTTCCTAGTTATCATCCATTATAGATAACTATGGTACTGATTATTCAAAGTTAGGGCTGATATTTCGAAATATCCAATGTGTTAGAAATAAGTATAATGAACTAGATATTATGTTGCATACAGATAACTTTGATGTAGTGTGTCTGGCGGAACATTGGTTGAAATATGAGGAACTTAGCGCAGTCAATTTTCAAGGGTATGAAGTAGCAGATGCATTTTGTAGAAGCAAGTGTAAAAATGGGGGTGTATTAATTTTGCATAAGAATTGTTTTACTGCTAAAACAATTTCAGATTTGGAACAATTTTGTTTTGAACAAACGTTTGAGGTTTGTGGTATTCAGTTGGATTACTATGGAAACAAGTATAAAATCTTGACAATATATAGATCTCCGCAAAATACTAACTTTAAGGAATTTTTGTATTATCTAAATTTAGTTTTAGAAAAATTATGTAGGAATGGTAAAGCTAAGATCATAATATGCGGTGATTTTAATGTCGATTATTTGTATGATTCGGATGAAAAATTTTGGTTGTTAAATTTGTTGAAGGCTTTTTCGTTTGAAATCCATTCAGAGGTACCAACTCGTATCACTAGCAACTACAGTACCTGTATTGACTACATTTGTACTAATTTAGTAAACAATATTCAGTGTGATCTCGCTCACAATGGGTTGTCTTATCACTCTGGTGTTAGCTTAAGCGTTTCTGTAGATAATTGTGTAGTTGCCAACACCACAAACAGGTTGTATAAGCGAAATTTTAGTGTTAGTAATTATGCTACATGTGTATAATAATAATTATGCTACAATCTCTTAAGTTCTGAGACATGGTATGATGTATACATTTCTAATGACACCGAACAAAGCTTTGAAAAGTTTATAACTACCTTTCAGTACTATATAGATATGGCTTTTCCTTTAACGTTGATGCGTGAGTCAAGTAGCAGAAAGCTGTGGCTAACGCCTAGTATTTACAAGTCTTCTAACACTCTCAGAAACCTATACAAAACAGCTATAACTACAAAAAATGAAGCCGATTTTAATTACTACAAAAAGTACAAACAAACTTACAGAATAGTCATTCAAAACGCGAAATGTCTATATAATAACACGAAGTACACAAACGCAAGCAACAAAAGTTTAAATGATTGGTGTTCTGCTAAAAATTCAAACAGCCAAATTATTGTAGATGATTGTGTCGTAACCAGACCAAAAGATATTGCTAATTGTTTTAATAAATATTTTTCAAACATTGCAGGTGAATATCTTACTTTTGGTGATATGAATAGGTTTCACAGTGTTATTGCTAGTGCTCCAAACAGCATATATATTGATATTGTATCGGAGTTAGAAGTTTATAATGTAATAAATAATTTAAAGTCTTCTAATGCAATTGGTTTTGACGCAATTAATACTAATTTGTTAAAGAATTCGAGAGAATACATAGTGCAGCCATTAACTTGCATTATAAGCCGATCTATAGCAGATGGCATTTTTTCAAACATTTTAAAAGTTGCACGCGTCATTCCTTTACATAAAACAGGAGGTCTTGATAGGTTGTCAAATTACAGACTGGTGTCTTTGCTTTCCGCTGTATCGAAAGTATTAGAAAAGATTGTATCTGATAAGGCAATACATTTTTTAATGCGTATGAAGTTTTTTAATACTTCACAGTATGGCTTTTTAAGGAATAAATCTACGAAAACCGCGATTACACAGTTTCTTAATATTCTGTATGACGGTTTAAATGAAGGTGACAGATGTGCTGGGCTCTTTATGGATCTAAGTAAAGCTTTCGATTTGATTGATGATTCGCTATTACTGCACAAATTGTACTATTGTGGAATCCGTGCTAATATTTATAATTGGTTCAAGTCCTATCTTTCCAGTCGAGCTCAAGTAGTAGATATACATGGAGAATTTTCAAACAGATTGGAATTAAAGAGAGGTGTAGCACAAAGTTCGGTGTTGGGACCGCTTGTGTTCATTATATTTATTAATGATTTGCCCATTTGCTTTCCTCTGATCTTGTTCTATATGCAGATGATAGTACTTGTATTTGTAGCAATTCAAGCAAACAGGAATTAATGGAAAATTTGCAAATAAATTTGATTAACCGTTCCGCTTGGTTTACAAATAACGGATTGCTTCTTAATAAAAATAAAACCTCGTTTATTTGCTTTACGCCCGGAATTAATAAGTTCAACGAAAGTTATTTACTTCAAATTGACAATAAATCGATTAAACAAGTACAAAACGTCAAGTTTTTAGGTCTTTTTATAGAAAATAGCCTAAATGGGGAAATGCACGTTAAGTATTTGGAAACGAAGCTACCGTCTATACGTTATTCTCTTTACTGTTTAAAAAATCTTGTTGGTAGAAATATTGTCATTTCCTACTATCGTTCACATTTTGAATTCAGAATTATGTACGGATTAATATTTTGGGGAGCTTCTCCTTATAGCACAAGAATATTCGTACTTCAAAAGATGGCAGTAAGAAACATAGTAGGAGCTAGTAGGCGTACTTCCTGCATAGAGTTATTTAAACGTCTATATATTTTAACTCTTACATCCTTATACATTTTTGAAATACTCGTTTTTGTTAAGAGTAATATAAGTACTTTTATAACGCATAGCTCATTCCATAATTACAACACAAGAAATAAAGACAACTTTAGCATTCCCCATCACTTAACAACTTATGAGAGATCACCCCAATATATGGGCATAAAGATGTACAATGCTTTACCTAACGATATTAAGGATATAAATAATCTTTCAACGTTCAAGCATAGACTCAAAGCTTTCTTGTTAGATAATGTGTTTTACAATTTGGATGAATATTTTAATAACCCTTATATATAATGATGTTTTTTGTGTAATAGTATTTCTTTTTTTTGTATTGCACTTACATGCATAGTGACAGATTGTATTGCTTTGTTTTGTTTTGTTTTTGTTTTTTTTTTGCCCTAATTGTCCCGCTAAACACTTTCCATCTTTCCTCCAGAGTCCAGTTTGTTTTCAACTTTTCTAGTCTAATAAATTCTTTGTTTGTCCCTTCTTGATATTTCTTCCTGTGTTCTGCATTTTTTAACTTATATGTTGCCATTCTCTTATATTCTATTTCATCTTTTGTCTTTTTTATATTCATCTGACATTTTGCTGTTACCAATCTGTGGTTCGACCCTATTTCCGTTTGGGCATTCATGCAGCGATTTATAGACAATAAATTGCTTAATAGTTCCATAAAATATACTACACAACACCTAGACATTACACTTAATCTTTGATCCAATCATATGTTCATTAGGAAATTTAACTGTTAAACATTTTTAAAAGATTTATTTACGCAAATCACAATTGCCAGTATTGCAAGTCGCCCTATGTCCTAGTGAAAATAACTGTAATTCAAAGGTAGAAATATTACATGAAAAACATCTGGATTTTGAATTCCGGATGTTTGAACTTGAATTACCAAGGAGCCCGTGTGTCCATTTGAATGGCATCTTGTTGCGAGGTAGTTAAGGTGTTGATAACTAAAGTAATAAATTGGCTGGATTTAACGTAAAGTATCCGATTAAAAAGAAAGAAGACTTGAAAATATGTTGTATTGTAGAATGGCAGCCGATAACACCGAAGTTTATCGATCTATACGCCACAAATACTAGTTTTAAGAGAATACAATTTATTTTCTCACCTTCTACTTAGGCTAGTCTCTTATGGACGAATACTTTTGCTTGCCCTAATTTAATGCTGCTTATGTTGCTGGTGTTACCTTAATACTATTTATTTCTTAGTGTTTTATATCCAGAATATAATTTGCGTTTTGTTGTAAATCAAATATTTTTATAAACTATCCGTTTTATGATATTAAACCCAGATTTCAGACAGACGCAACTGGATGAATACTTTCGCGTATAGCTATAGAATTGTTCTAGTTTTTGCAAATTACTGCCTTTTTATCACATTCACTTTATTTAAATTAAGTGAGTAAGCAAGTAGCTGATATGAGTAGTAGTAGAAAGTGAGTACGAAGAACTCCCAGAATTTGTACAATGTGCTCGAATGAAAATTTATTCATTGTGAAATTACAAACGATTTTCAAGAATAGTATCGAATAAAAATCTTTCGTAAAACAATAATAATGGATAGAACTGTTGAATGAAATTAGTAGTCACTACTATATATTTTTTAACGAAGGATTTTTACCGAATACAGTTTTTAATTCACCATGTTTAATCACTAGAGCCCGGTAATGGGGAGCCGTGCCATAGCCGTACCTACCTAGTATACAAAAACAAGTAAGAAAATAGAAAAAAAAAAACAGAACTAATACATAATTATATGTGAAAAGTTGTGAAATACTCACCCTTTTAACCCTTTGAGTCCCGAAGCAAAATTTTCAAAAATGTAAAGTATTCCCAACGGTACTTTCAAGTACCATCTTTCTTAAGTCACTATATTTACATAATAAAACGATATTTGAAAGCGTTTCCCGCAGGTACTCTTTGGGACAATGTTGTTGCGTCTTACCATAATATTAGAGATTAGTAACTTCTTAAATGTCTTTCCACTGTTTTTTATAACTTTTACTTTGTAATAAAATAAAACATCTGTTATACAGTAAAATAGTGTTACCGTATCCCAAAGGTACCCCTACGTGCCATTAAAATGCACAGTGATCTACTTAACTTTCTTTAATAATATTATAAATATCTGATAATTTTTAACTACTCCTTATTTAAAAAATCCAAAATGCGAATCTTTAAGTTGTAAGCTTCTGTATCCGGGATTTTTGCCGATTTACCGGTACTTTGAAGTGATAATGGGAATTAAAGGGTTAAGCAGCCTTGGCTGCGGAACAGTAAAACTAGAAGCACCACTATCAGTATTAACATCATATAGATAAGAGTGGCAAAAAGTTGACACCATTAGATGTGTTTCCGTAGTTGTCTCGGTGAGCGATGTTCGCCGTGGTGAGAAAATGAATTTATATTTTGAAAAAGAGCGTTCAACATCTATCGATGTTATACATGCATGATTAAAATACTCTTTGTACTTATAGTCATTTGTTTTAGTGTGCTAAAATCAGGATCTTTCTGTAGCACAATCTCGAACTTTTCTAAATCGCGATTATATTTTGCGTCATGTATAGTCAGTAGCTGTGTATGCACTCCGTCCATAATTTGCAGAGACTCCAATAATGATAACGATCTATTTTGTAATTGATCTATTGCGTCAGCTAATCCTTTATAGTAGCTACGGATATTTTTTAAATCTGTTTCAACGGAAATATCTTGAAATTTCGACTGGCTCTCCTTAATAGCTGCTGCTTCGGCAGGATTGAATTGTGCAACAACAGCTTTTACTATTTTGAAATGTTCAGCATTAAAAAGCTGCCTGCAATAATGTTCCCCAACGTGTAAGAAATGGCTCCGGTCGTTAACGAATACCAGGACACTCTGCGTGAAATGATCATAGGCGTTTGGGAGATTTCAAAAATACTTTTTTTGTGCTTGCTATTAATGCATCTATCTCGGGAGAGCATTGTCGAATGGTTTCAGCCACAAGATGTAAAGCATGCACCTTACACGTAACATGTAAACACTTGCAACCATGTTCAAGTAGAGAACGGCCTACCGAACGCATTATCGCTGCGCCATCGCTCATAAACATCAACACTTTATCTTTTGAAATCTTTTAAAACGTACTAAGTACAACCTTCGTAATTGCTGCAGCAGTACACTCTTGTAGTCTTCGGCTAGCTAGTAACAGTGGTAATGTAGGTTTACTAGGGTCTAGTATGCGTACCATAATATTTACAATTGAACTTTTTTTACAGTCTGTTGTCTCGTCAACACATAACCAAAGAAACTTTTTTCAATATGCGTTTCATTTTCTTTTCCACGTCATCGCGTACAAATGCAACATTCTTATGTGCCGTTTTCTCCGTTAGCAACCGCAACTCGGGTTTGTATTTGTCCCAAAAGTCCTTAAACGGTTGTTCATCTAGTAAACCTAGTGGCAAATTACAGTTTATCAACATAAGAATTAGATAAAAAAATGCACTTCTCGGTGGCCTGCCCAATTTTCGTCTTCTATGCTGTGCGGAATTTACGTGTCTTGTACAGTTCCACTTCTTATTTGACATCAAATGTATTTTACACACTTTACAAACTATCTTACTCTCGTTGTAAAACAAATCGGGAAAGTCAGAAATAAAATTATTTACTATGTCTTGAAAGGGTCGTTTTTTAGCCTTCGACATGTTCACTAAAAACTACAATTAATAACTACGTCTGTATCAATAAAATCGAAACGTACTACACTAAATAATAACTACAATTAATAACTACATCTATATCAATAGAATCAACACGTCCTATTCGCTATCCAATGCTAAACTGAACTGAGTGATGATGATTTGTCGTGTCGTATCATAATCGAGCAGCCCTCCCCGCCCACCTAAACACAGTCACACAGCCGCTGCGATTCCTCTCCAGTTACCGGGATCTATTAATCACTACTATTCTAAACGAATGGTGTTTATCGATTAGTGTTTCCAGCCCCTTTCGATATTATAATATTTTAATTGAATTCATTCTATGTTATCCATCATTAGTAACTACTCGTGCTACATTGCAAAAAAATCTAATGCTTGGCATAGCACTATTACTGCGTATATTGATATGAAATTTGGTGCAAATACCACTGTACTGTTGTATAATAAAAGTATATAAATGAATAAAATGAAACATAGACCTAACAATGTCATACCCATTATTAAGTTTTTTGTTCATTTATGGGGAATATATATAATCAAGTCACCGTTTTTTTTTTGTCTTGGGAATAGTAAAAGCGGGATCCTCCATAGTGCACTGAATGCCATCTATACTAATCTGTAAAGCTGGCCACGAGCGGTACCGCGCAGTAGCGTAGAGTCGACCAGGCCTCGCCTTCCACTAGAGTTATTCTGCTAATAGAGATGTTTGCTCAAACACTTACCATTTTAAGAGTCCTCCGTGAAATCACAAATTGAATAATGTCTGTTAAATATCTGCAACATTAGATATGTTTCAACTGTTGTTTCGGCAAAACTAATACGGCATGAGGAAAAAATGCGTTTATATGCAGAGAACGAACGTTCTACATCTAGTGACGTAATATTTGCGTAAGTAAAATAATCTTTCAAATAACTTAATGATTTTGTTGACGCACCTTCACAAATGTGTCTTAATGTGCCAAAATCAGAATTTTTCTCAAAAACACTTTCCAATTTTTCTAGAACAGAAACATTTTTTGCGTCTTCAATCGCGCATAGCTGTGCGTGAACATTTTGCACTATTTGTAGAGATTCTTCTAACGGCACCGCAGGATTTTGTAATTTTTCTATTGCATCTGCTAGCCCGAAGTAATTGTCGTGAATGATTTTTAAATCCATTTTAACCTGACTATCTTGAAATTTCGACTGGCTTTTCTGGATAGCGGCAACTTCCTTTGTATCGAATTGTAAAACCACGTTCTTAATATTGTCAAAATATTTATGATAATAAAACGCGGCCTGCAACCATGTTCCCCAACGAATTAGAATAGGTTCTGGTGGCTCTGGTATACGGGGGCACAGTCTGTGAAATTCGCGAATACGTTTCGGTGATTTGACAAATACTGCTTTGGTATGCGCTATTAAAGCGTCTACCTCAGGATAACATTTTCTGATACTATCCGCCACAAGATTGAGAGCATGAATTTTACACGTAATGTGTAACAAATTAGCAGAATGCTTTTTAAGAGACCGGCCTACAGAAAGCATGTTTGCAGCACCATCACTCACTAACATCAAGAGTTGGTTTGTTGAAAGTTCAAACTTGTCCAATGTATTTAACACTAACTTTGAAATTACTTCGGCAGTACACTGTTGTATTCGTTTGGAGACTAATAGAATTGAAGGTGCTGATTGATGAGGTTCCAATTTGCATGCCATTACATTAAGAACAGAATGTTTCTTCCGATCTGTTGTTTCGTCGACACATAACCACAATTTTTGATCTTTCAACTCCGATTTTATTTTTTGTTCAATATGTTCGCGCGCAGATGGCACAATTCTTCGTAACGATGTTCGACTTGGTAATTTGCACTCCGAATAGTTATTCCAAAAGCAGATAAATGGTTCCTTGTCTAGTAAATTAAACGGTATATTACATGCGATAAACGTAACGCATAAATTAAATATAAATTTTTCATTGTCTCGTGCGCAATTTCTTTTTGAGACATGCTTTTCACTATTTACGTGTCGTAGACAATGTTGTCTGGACCAACACATTAACGGGATTTTACAGATTACACATTTAATTTCAGTACCTTCATATATTAAGTCTGGAATTTCCGCAATAAATTTTCGAAGTTTGTCCGACCGCGGTCGTTTTGCTGACGAAATCATAATTTTTCTAGGACAGATAAACAATTGCGCAAATGACCGGCAGCGAAAATGTCCGTACTGCTCCGCAGACGAAGTAATACTACCGTTCCTCTCGATCCGAACTGATTCTACGCCGATTCGCGGTACCGCTCGTGGCCAGCGTTACTAATCTGTTTGATTGGTATAGATGTCACGCATTAGGAAACTATATGCTGCGTTTATAGCTAATCAATTAATTAAACATCTTGCTTGAGAGGTGGAAACTCTTTCTTGATGTATTAATGAGCAAAGAAACTATGTGCACTTATTCACAGAAAATTTGAGACCCACAACGACAATTAATTATCTCATATGTAAAGACAATTGATAATAGTTATAAATGCTTCACTTAAAAATACAAGAAAACCTTCAAAGGCAAGCCCACTAGATTGTTAGGTCTGAATTGTAAAAACTACATATTTGTTTGCTGTATGGCAGTAAGCTTGCTTAGGTTAAGTAGAATACGCGTAATATATCCGGAACAAATGTTCTAAACATCTAGTGTATTAAATTAAGTAGAACGTATCACTTACGTATGCATACCGATCTGTATAATAAAATGTAAAACTTAATTCCGATAAAAAAACCCTTCCATAAAAATATACATTGTAATAGATAAGAAAATATACAAAGATTCCTTCCCGAACCTATTAGATAATCATCCGATAATTGATTAGAATGATATATAAAGTAGCTCTGGATCTAAGAGCGACATTGTTTCAGATTTTGGTACGTAGGTAAATACTTATTTGTTCATTAGTGGTGTTAACGAGTTAGAACATTACCGTTTGTCCGAAATATGGGAGGTAAGTGCAACAAATTCCTAAGTTCAATTAAATATAACGCAGAAGAAAGCCAAAACCAAATCCTTCTTTTACGCTTGCAGGAAGGCTCCTACTTTTTATTGGTTGCTGGCTACTATCATCACGCGGTGGATGTAAGTTAAATCGAATGCTAAGGAGAACATTCTCTATTTAATCACTTATAAATTTTAGATTCAGAACCTGTTGGTACATGCCCAGAACAAAATGAGGAATACGTAACATTCTTAACAGATTCCAATAATTGTGCCATATTTTATAAATGTGAGACCGGCGTACCGTATAAATACCTGTGCCCTGACAATCTTTACTTCAATCCTGAACTTAATGTGTGTGATTGGCCTGAACAGGTAGATTGTGGTTTTGGAACTGGAGATGCAGGCGGTGGCGACAATGGAGGCGGTGACGACAATGGAGGCGGTGACGACAATGGAGGCGGTGAGCAAAGCGGGGAAGATGGGAATGCCAATTTACCCGGAGAATGTCCAGCCGATAACGGTGAGCTAGTCGACTTCGTTCCACATGAGACGGATTGCTCCCTCTTCTACAAGTGCGATTGGGGGCAACTGGTTTTGTACGAATGCCCAGATGGTTTATACTTCAATCCAACGCTGAACGTTTGCGATTGGCCGGAGAATGCAGGTTGCGGGGCTTCAGGTGGCGATAATGGAGGTGGTGGCGATAATGGAGGCGGTGGCGACAACGGAGGCGGTGGCGACAATGGAGGCGGTGGCGACAATGGAGGCGGTGAGCAAAGCGGAGAAAACGGGAATGGCCCTTCACCCGGAGAATGTCCAGCCGAGAATGGTGAGCTAGTCGACTTCGTTCCACATGAGACGGATTGTTCCCTCTTCTACAAGTGCGATTGGGGGCAACTGGTTTTGTACGAATGCCCAGATGGTTTATACTTCAATCCAACGCTGAACGTTTGTGATTGGCCGGAGAATGCAGGTTGCGGGGCTTCAGGTGGCGATAATGGAGGTGGTGGTGATAATGGAGGTGGTGGCGATAATGGAGGCGGTGGCGACAATGGAGGCGGTGGCGGCAATGGAGGCGGTGAGCAAAGCGGAGAAAACGGAAATGGCCCTTCACCCGGAGAATGTCCAGCCGAGAATGGTGAGCTAGTTGACTTCGTTCCCCATGAGACGGATTGTTCCCTTTTCTACAAATGCGATTGGGGACAACTAGTTTTGCAGCAATGCCCAGATGGTCTATACTTTAATCCAACGCTGAACGTTTGCGATTGGCCCGAGGATGCGGGTTGCGGAACTCCAGGTGGCGGTAATGGAGGCGGTGGAAATAATGGAGACGGTGGCGATAATGGGGACGGTGGAGATAATGGGGACGGTGGAGATAATGGTGACGGTGGCGATAATGGAGACGGTGGCGACAATGGAGACGGTGAGCAAAGCGGAGAAAACGGGAATGGTCCTTTACCAGGAGAATGTCCAGCCGAGAATGGTGAGCTAGTCGACTTCGTTCCCCATGAGACGGATTGTTCCCTTTTCTACAAATGCGATTGGGGACAACTAGTTTTGCAGCAATGCCCAGATGGTCTATACTTTAATCCAACGCTGAACGTTTGCGATTGGCCCGAGGATGCGGGTTGCGGAACTCCAGGTGGCGGTAATGGAGGCGGTGGAAATAATGGAGACGGTGGCGATAATGGGGACGGTGGAGATAATGGAGACGGTGGCGATAATGGAGACGGTGGCGACAATGGAGACGGTGGCGACAATGGAGACGGTGAGCAAAGCGGAGAAAACGGGAATGGTCCTTTACCAGGAGAATGTCCAGCCGAGAATGGTGAGCTAGTCGACTTCGTTCCCCATGAGACGGATTGTTCCCTTTTCTACAAATGCGATTGGGGACAACTAGTTTTGCAGCAATGCCCAGATGGCCTATACTTTAATCCAACGCTGAACGTTTGCGATTGGCCCGAGGATGCGGGTTGCGGAACTCCAGGTGGCGGTAATGGAGGCGGTGGAAATAATGGAGACGGTGGCGATAATGGGGACGGTGGAGATAATGGAGACGGTGGCGATAATGGAGATGGCGGCGACAATGGAGACGGTGGCGACAATGGAGACGGCGAGCAAAGCGGAGAAAACGGGAATGGTCCTTTACCCGGAGAATGTCCAGCCGAGAATGGTGAGGTAGTCGACTTCGTCCCACATGAGACCGACTGTTCCCTCTTCTACAAATGCGATTGGGGACAACTGGTTTTATTCGAATGCCCAGATGGTTTATACTTTAATCCAACACTGAATGTTTGCGATTGGCCTGACAATGCGGGTTGTAATGCTCCAGGTGGTGGCAATGGAGGCAGTGGAAATAATGGGGACGGTGGCGATGATGGAGACGGTGGCGATAACGGAGACGGTGGCGATAATGGGGATGGTGGCGATAATGGAGACGGTGAGCAAAGCGGAGAAAACGGGAATGGTCCTTTACCCGGAGAATGTCCAGCCGAGAATGGTGAGCTAGTCGACTTCGTCCCACATGAGACCGATTGTTCCCTCTTCTACAAATGCGATTGGGGACAATTAGTTTTGCAGCAATGCCCAGATGGTCTGTACTTTAATCCAACGCTGAACGTTTGCGATTGGCCCGAGGATGCGGGTTGTAATGCTCCAGGTGGTGATAATGGAGCCGGTGGAAATAATGGGGACGGTGGCGATAATGGGGATGGTGGCGATAATGGAGACGGTGGCGATAATGGAGACGGTGGCGATAATGGAGACGGTGGCGACAATGGAGACGGTGAGCAAAGCGGAGAAAACGGGAATGGTCCTTTACCAGGAGAATGTCCAGCCGAGAATGGTGAGGTAGTCGACTTTGTCCCACATGAGACCGATTGTTCCCTCTTCTACAAATGCGATTGGGGACAACTGGTTTTGTTCGAATGCCCAGATGGTTTATACTTTAATCCAACACTGAATGTTTGCGATTGGCCTGAGAATGCGGGTTGCGGAAGTCCAGGTGGTGGTAATGGAGGCGGTGGAAATAATGGGGACGGTGGCGATAATGGGGACGGTGGCGATAATGGGGACGGTGGCGATAATGGGGACGGTGGCGATAATGGAGACGGTGGCGATAATGGAGACGGTGGCGACAATGGAGACGGTGAGCAAAGCGGAGAAAACGGGAACGGTCCTTTACCCGGGGAATGTCCAGCTGAGAATGGTGAGGTAGTCGACTTTGTGCCACATGAGACCGATTGTTCTCTCTTCTACAAATGCGATTGGGGACAGCTGGTTTTGTTCGAATGCCCAGATGGTTTATACTTTAATCCAACACTGAATGTTTGCGATTGGCCTGAGAATGCGGGTTGCGGAACTCCAGGTGGTGGTAATGGAGGCGATGGAAATAATGGGGACGGTGGCGATAATGG
This sequence comes from Dynastes maya, assembly GCA_029619315.2. Classification (NCBI taxonomy): domain Eukaryota; kingdom Metazoa; phylum Arthropoda; class Insecta; order Coleoptera; family Scarabaeidae; genus Dynastes; species Dynastes maya. The sequence goes on along the minus strand of JAROYE020000010.1, from coordinate 18,270,272 downwards.
AGACGGTGGCGATAATGGAGACGGTGGCGATAATGGAGACGGTGGCGATAATGGAGACGGTGGCGATAATGGAGACGGTGGCGACAATGGAGACGGTGAGCAAAGCGGAGAAAACGGGAATGGTCCTTTACCAGGAGAATGTCCAGCCGAGAATGGTGAGGTAGTCGACTTTGTCCCACATGAGACCGATTGTTCCCTTTTCTACAAATGCGATTGGGGACAATTAGTTTTGCAGCAATGCCCAGATGGTCTGTACTTTAATCCAACGCTGAACGTTTGCGATTGGCCCGAGGATGCGGGTTGTAATGCTCCAGGTGGTGATAATGGAGGCGGTGGAAATAATGGGAACGGTGGCGATAATGGGGATGGTGGCGATAATGGAGACGGTGGCGATAATGGAGACGGTGGCGATAATGGAGACGGTGGTGACAATGGAGACGGTGAGCAAAGCGGAGAAAACGGGAATGGTCCTTTACCCGGAGAATGTCCAGTCGAGAATGGTGAGGTAGTCGACTTTGTCCCACATGAAACCGATTGTTCCCTCTTCTACAAATGCGATTGGGGACAACTGGTTTTGTTCGAATGCCCAGATGGTTTATACTTTAATCCAACACTGAATGTTTGCGATTGGCCTGAGAATGCCGGTTGCGGAACTCCAGGTGGTGGTAATGGAGGCGGTGGAAATAATGGGGACGGTGGCGATAATGGAGACGGTGGCGATAATGGGGACGGTGAGCAAAGCGGAGAAAACGGGAATGGTCCTTTACCCGGAGAATGTCCAGCCGAGAATGGTGAGGTAGTCGACTTCGTCCCACATGAAACCGATTGTTCCCTCTTCTACAAATGCGATTGGGGACAACTAGTTTTGCAGCAATGCCCAGATGGTCTATACTTTAATCCAACGCTGAACGTTTGCGATTGGCCCGAGGATGCGGGTTGTAATGCTCCAGGTGGTGGTAATGGAGGCGGTGGAAATAATGGGGACGGTGGCGATAATGGGGACGGTGGCGATAATGGAGACGGTGGCGATAATGGAGACGGTGGCGACAATGGAGACGGTGAGCAAAGCGGAGAAAACGGGAATGGTCCTTTACCCGGAGAATGTCCAGCCGAGAATGGTGATGTAGTCGACTTTGTCCCACATGAGACCGATTGTTCCCTTTTCTACAAATGCGTTTGGGGACAACTAGTTTTGCAGCAATGCCCAGATGGTCTGTACTTTAATCCAACGCTGAACGTTTGCGATTGGCCCGAGGATGCGGGTTGTAATGCTCCAGGGGGCGGTAATGGAGATGGTGACGGCAACGGTAACGGAGAAGGTGAGCAAAGCGGAGAGAATGGAAACGGCAACAATGGGGAGGGATTTTGTGAAGCAGTCGGTTGTCCCGCTGAGAACGAAGAATATGTTACCTTCATTCCATTTGAAACGGATTGTACAAGATTCTGTAAATGTGACTGGGGAGTTGCGTATGAGTTTACATGCCCAGATGGTCTTTATTTCAATCCCATCAAGAACGTATGTGACTGGCCACTGGATTCTGGTTGCATACAGTAGTTAGTAACTATTTTCAAGGACGTGCTCTATATCCTTTTACTATTCGTCTATGTAATATTGTTACTGTATGTAGCGGTGGTATTATTAATTTATTGCTCTATTATGTACATACGTCTTATTTGCTTGTTTGTATATTGGCATGATGTTTGTTTGTTTACATTTAATAAAATATTTTTGCAACTCTATGCTTCCTTTTTTAAATTTCGTTGTTATTCCGTCGATGAGCAACAGTATTCTCATAATTTAGTGGTTCATTTAGGTGGTTATCGATGTTTGTAGACTATTTAGCGGATGTTTTGTAAATATCTTCATTTATTTTCTTTAAATAAAAGTAATGACATTGCTACATCTCGAATCGCCGTTCGTATTGTTGTATGTAAATAATTATCTGCGATGGAGCGATTCATGTCTTTGCTGCAGTCCGCTAAGCTGTTAGGTATTAATTGCCTACGATGATATTAAGTGAAAGGAAATGTAATTAAGTGAAGTATTTAGTCTTTAAACCCTCAATTAATCAATTAATTGAGAATAATAAATCCAAAATGTTAAAAACCTTGAAAATGATTATGGAATCATGGAGATGCTTTACGTAGCTTAACCAGAAAGTTCTAGGTAGTAAATTAGAGATGTATACGATATTTCTTTTAAAATAATAACAAGGAAGGTTGTAATACATTGCAGAACGTAATCTATGGCTGCTTTGCTTGTTCCTTTTTGTAATCGGAAATTATCTCTAGCTCTACGGTTTCAGTTCAAAACGGAAAGCGATACAGTACTATTCAGGTTGCAATTTCTGTAGTGCACAGCAAATAAGATTTATAGCATATGGTTTATTTAGAAACAGTTCAGTTTACCTATAGTTAACCCTATGCAAAATGATCTTTCTCTTATAGTAGAAACAAATTTGTGCGAATACGGATGCCGTATATATATATTTTTTATTTGGTAGTAGGGTCCTATTTTCTGTAATATTGCTTCGATAGTATGTAAGCAGAAAAGGCTTAGTTGAATACTTCTCTTGATTTTCTAAAAGATAATAATCTGTGAGTAGATACTTCCTGAATATATTAAATTATGCGTAAAGTTCCTCTCTACTTATAAATTAATCGGATCAAAGGAAGAATATATTCTTTCCTCTGCATATTTAGAGACTATATCCGTTTGCTTTAGTTTATTGCATTGCGAAAAATAATTAAAAACAAACAGGATATTCGTAACTGAGGTATTAAATTAGTTAAGTATAAAATAATAATTTGATAGCTTTCCATTATTAAATGGGATGAGATTAAAGAGCGATTTTAAAAATTATAGCAATGGGTAGGCAACTCATATGACATTCCCGATTAGAGCTGCGCTCGCAGTGAGAATGATTTTAGCGTTCACGTGAGTGAAAAATGAGGTAGGTATTTTAATGTGGGGGAGAAATATATGGGTGCATCAAATAAATTCACAGTGAAAAGGAGATGAATTTCAGATACTGTATTTCGGTTTAAGAAAATCGTGTCTATGTTCATTTTAGGACAAATTTAATTTTTTTAAGTTTGCATTTCCTGAGAAACCTACAAGTTTGCAAATCTCGTTAGTTTCTATATTCTTCATCGCCACCGCTACCGTGACCGCATATTATGCAAATTGTGCAAATTATGTCTAGTTATTATGCAACTATTATAAAGACATGTTCCCGAACCTATTACATGTAATCAGTAACGCTGGCCACGAGCGGTACCGCGCATCGGCGTAGAATCATTCGGACCGAGAGGAACGGTAGTATTACTTCGTCTGCGGTGCAGTACGGACATTTTCGCTGCCGGTCATTTGCGCAATTGTTTATCTGTCCTAGAAAAATTATGATTTCGTCAGCAAAACGACCGCGGTCGGACAAACTTCGAAAATTTATTGCAGAAATTCCAGACTTAATATATGAAGGTGCTAAAATTAAATGTGTAATCTGTAAAATCCCGTTAATGTGTTGGTCCAGACAAAATTGTCTACGACACGTAAATAGTGAAAAGCATGTCTCAAAAAGAAATTGCGCACGAGACAATGACAAATTTATATTTAATTTATGCGTTACGTTTATTGCATGTAATATACCGTTTAATTTACTAGACAAGGAACCATTTATCTGTTATTGGAATAATTATTCGGAGTGCAAATTACCAAGTCGAACATCGTTACGAAGAATTGTGCCATCTGCGCGCGAACATATTGAACAAAAAATAAAATCGGAGTTGAAAGATCAAAAATTGTGGTTATGTGTCGACAAAACAACAGATCGGAAGAAGCATTCTGTTCTTAATGTAATGGCACGCAAATTGGAACCTCATCAATCGGCACCTTCCATTCTATTAGTCTCCAAACGAATACAACAGTGTACTGCTGAAGTAATTTCAAAGTTAGTGTTAAATACATTGGACAAGTTTGAACTTTCAACAAACCAACTCTTGATGTTAGTGAGTGATGGTGCTTCAAACATGCTTTCTGTAGGCCGGTCTCTTAAAAATCATTCTGCTAATTTGTTACACATTACGTGTAAAATTCATGCTCTCAATCTTGTGGCGAATAGTATCAGAAAATGTTATCCTGAGGTAGACGCTTTAATAGTGCATACCAAAGCAGTATTTGTCAAATCACCGAAACGTATTCGCGAATTTCACAGACTGTGCCCCCGTATACCAGAGCCACCAGGACCTATTCTAACTCGTTGGGGAACATGGTTGCAGGCCGCGTTTTATTATCATAAATATTTTGACAATATTAAGAACGTGGTTTTACAATTCGATACAAAGGAAGCTGCCTCTATCCAGAAAAGCCAGTCGAAATTTCAAGATAGTCAGGTTAAAATGGATTTAAAAATCATTCACGACAATTACTTCTGGCTAGCAGGTGCAATAGAAAAATTACGAAATCCTGCGGTGCCGTTAGAAGAATCTCTACAAATAGTGTAACATGTTCACGCACAGCTATGCGCGATTGAAGACGCAAAAAATGTTTCTGTTCTAGAAAAATTTGAAAGTGTTTTTGAGAAAAATTCTGATTTTGGCACATTAAGACACATTTGTGAAGGTGCGTCAACAGAATCGTTAAGTTATTTGAAAGATTATTTTACTTACGCAAATATTACGTCACTAGATGTAGAACGTTCGTTCTCTGCATATAAACGCATTTTTTCCTCATGCCGTACTAGTTTTGCCGAAACAACAGTTGAAACATATCTAATGTTGCAGATATTTAACAGACATTATTCACTTTGTGATTTCACGGAGGATTCTTAAAATGGTAAGTGTTTGAGCACGTGTTATTTAATTTTTATTTAAAAGATGAGCGAAATTATTTGCGGCAGCAAACATCTCTATTAGCAGAATAACTCTAGTGGAACGCGAGGCCTGGTCGACTCTTCGCTACTGCGCGGTACCGCTCGTGGCCAGCTTTAGTTATGAGTAATAAATACAAGCTGAAAGAAGTGAAGGGTAAAATAGTATTTATAGAAAATGATTTGACCAAAAAAAGAAAGAGAAATACAGACAAATATAAAAGGTACAGCAAAAAATGAAAGGAGTACGGGAAGAAAAGTGAAGTTAGGTTATCAGGAATTATGGATAGATAGAACAGAATGCAAATGGAATAACAACGAGGAGATATTGAAGACAGGCAATAACAAAGCAAAACTAAACGTCAATAGCAGGACGGATCCAACAGAAGACGACAAAGCAAAGAAAAAGACATGATTAGCGAAACAGCAAGGAAGGAACGGAAAGTTTAAACAAAAGGAACGAATAGTATTAGCAGCGCAAGAAGATGTAGTAATACATAGTTCAACTGAGAAAGAAAATAAGAGTATGGAACCTAAGGAGTTACTAAAAATAGGAAGAATGGAAGACATGGAAAAATACCAAATACAAGTACTCACCTTGTAAGAAGTATGATGGGAGAGAGAAGAAAGGGTAGTCACTAACAAATTTTCAGTAATGTACGGAGGAGAAAGTAAACGAGGAAGAAGTGGAACTGCATTTATGGTAGGTCGGAGCTTGAAAGAAAGAATTATAGAATTAAAGAAGGTAAATAGCAGCTTAATGTACATAAGTTGCAAATATTACAATAATAAATGCGAATGCTCCATGGTAAAATGCAACAGAAGACGAAAAACAATGCTGTTATGATGAAATAGAAGAAATATGCAAAAATGTCGAAGCACCAGCTTTTGAACCGCTCATGGGCTGCTTAGGCGCTACGCCATCTTGCGTTAAGCATAGTTTGACATCTGCACTGCAGTTTCTGTCCATACTTTCTAGACAGCATGACTATATCTCTTGGCACTAGATTGCCAGGACATATACTTTAGTGCTGTTTGGAGATTAGTGGTATAAACCCGAAGAGGCAAATAACAAGGTGAGAAGGGGATTTTGGGCTCGGAGGGACGCAGATGACGCTGGGTATGTAGAAACATGTCCGTTGGCTAGCGCTTTTTCTTTTTTCACTTTGCTTTTGGCGGGAGTGATTCTACCAATAACATGAGTTACATTAGCATTATTTTTCTTTGTATTCCTAAAAAAAGTGTGACATATCTTTTTGCAATTATTAAGGTTTCAAGGAAAGCCAAAATATAAAATCGCAGGTATATTTTCTATTGTTGCACCATAAATGATTTTCTTGACATATTATATGGTGCACTCAGAATCAGATGTGAATGTTATACGTCTTTAACTAAATTAAATTACAGCCTTATATTGTAATTTTTAAGTAAAATGGTTACGTCAATCTCTAGCAAAATTTAAGTATCTCTTTAGGGCAACAACCTCTTCAATTACAATTGAAACTCACTTTCAATTGCAAAGCACGAATCTGATGTAAAAATTGTCGTATGGGGAGACAAACATCGGTATTTGCTATTGTTATTTGCTAATTTATTAGTTTCATCAAGGTTTGATTATAGCGATGTAATATATGGTTCGTGTTTAGGTTTCAAATGTCGAAAGCGTACCTACTCAATGCAATGAATGTATGTTATGTAAACTTCTATAGAACGTGTAGCAAAACAAACTGAGAAGTTAGTTGCGGTTTATAATACGATTTAACAAAAAAAAAAAAAAAACTAATATGTAGTCGATAAAATAGATACAAGTACAATCTTCAACAAGACTACAGTAATGGTCTAAATGGTATTGAGTGAAACTAGCAATTATTTTCTATGAAGCTATATTTAAGCAAAACTAAATCCCCATAATGATTGATTCCCTACAGGTACGAAACAATATAAAAAAACATGCTATATAAAAAATTCTTTATTAAAACGAATACAAATATATACATAAATTAAAATTGAAGTGTTAATACAAAGAATTACGAGCTATTACATCCCGCCCTCTCTGGATAATCGCAAACGTTCAAGGCAGGATTAAAGAATAAGCCAGCTGGACAAACAAATTCGTAAGCAAGTCCCCAATTGCATTTACAGAACCGGGTGCAGTCTTCCGCATTAGGTATAAAAGTAACGTACTCCTCGTTCTCCTCAGGACAACGTATAGAATTACAGAATCCGCTGCCACTTCCTGTAGAAGGTTCTTCACTGCTGCTATTTCCATTATCGTCGTCATCGCCATCACCATCATTGCCACCATCGCCGTTATCACCATTATCTCCATCGCCAACACTGCCGTCATCACCTCCTCCACTTTGACAGCCAGCACTATTAGGCCAATCACATACTTGCAAAACTGGGTTGAAGTGTAAACCGGCTGGACATTCCTTTAAAACGGCTACTCCCCAGTCGCACTGGTAGAATAAACTGCAATCTGATTCGTGCGGAAGATGAACAGCATCACCTTCATTATCAGCAGGACATTCGTTTTCTCCACTGTTGCCACCATTGCCACCGCTGCCGCCGTCACCTTCGCTGCTATCGCTATCGCCGTCACTACTACCATCGTTGTCACCCTCGCCATTGCCGCCGCTATTATCGCCATTGTCACCATCATCGCCACCATTTCCATCATTATCTCCTCCGCTTTGACAGCCAGCATTATCCGGCCAATCACATACTTGCAATACTGGGTTGAAGTGTAAACCGGCTGGACATTCTTTCAAAATTGCTACTCCCCAGTCGCACTGGTAGAATAAACCGCAATCTGAATCGTGCGGGAGATGAACAGCATCGCCTTCATTATCAGCAGGACACTCATTTCCTCCATTGGTGCCACCATTGACGTCGCTGTCGCCGTCATCTTCGCTACTATCGTTATCGCCATCACCACTACCACCGTTGTCACCCTCGCCGTTGCCATCGCTATTATCACCATTGTCGCCATCGCCATTACCGCTGTTATCGCCACCATTTCCATCAACATCTCCTTCACTTTGACAGCCAGCATTAGCAGGCCAATCACATACTTGCAATACTGGGTTGAAGTGTAAACCGGCTGGACATTCTTTCAAAATGGCTACTCCCCAGTCGCACTGGTAGAATAAACCGCAATCTGAATCGTGCGGGAGATGAATAGCATCGCCTTCATTATCAGCAGGACACTCGTTGCCTTCACTGCTGCCACCATTGACGTCGCTGTCGCCGTCATCTTCGCTACTATCGTTATCGCCATCACCACTACCACCGTTGTCACTCTCGCCGTTGCCATCGCTATTATCACCATTGTCGCCATCGCCATTACCACTGTTATCGCCACCATTTCCATCAACATCTCCTTCACTTTGACAGCCAGCATTAGTAGGCCAATCACATACTTGCAATACTGGATTGAAGTGTAAACCGGCTGGACATTCTTTCAAAATGGCTACTCCCCAGTCGCACTGGTAGAATAAACCGCAATCTGAATCGTGCGGGAGATGAATAGCATCGCCTTCATTATCAGCAGGACACTCGTTGCCTTCACTGCTGCCACCATTGACGTCGCTGTCGCCGTCATCTTCGCTACTATCGTTATCGCCATCACCACTACCACCGTTGTCACTCTCGCCGTTGCCATCGCTATTATCACCATTGTCGCCATCGCCATTACCACTGTCATCGCCACCATTTCCATCAACATCTCCTTCACTTTGACAGCCAGCATTAGCAGGCCAATCACATACTTGCAATACTGGATTGAAGTGTAAACCGGCTGGACATTCTTTCAAAATGGCTACTCCCCAGTCGCACTGGTAGAATAAACCGCAATCTGAATCGTGCGGGAGATGAACAGCATCGCCTTCATTATCAGCAGGACACTCATTTCCTCCATTGGTGCCATCATTGACGTCGCTGTCGCCGTCATCTTCGCTACTATCGTTATCGCCATCACCACTACCACCGTTGTCACTCTCGCCGTTGCCATCGCTATTATCACCATTGTCGCCATCGCCATTACCACTGTTATCGCCACCATTTCCATCAACATCTCCTTCACTTTGACAGCCAGCATTAGCAGGCCAATCACATACTTGCAATACTGGATTGAAGTGTAAACCGGCTGGACATTCTTTCAAAATGGCTACTCCCCAGTCGCACTGGTAGAATAAACCGCAATCTGAATCGTGCGGGAGATGAATAGCATCGCCTTCATTATCAGCAGGACACTCGTTTCTTTCACTGCTGCCACCATTGACGTCGCTGTCGCCGTTATCTTCGCTACTATCGTTATCGCCATCACCACTACCACCGTTGTCACCCTGGCCGTTGCCATCGCTATTATCACCATTGTCGCCATCGCCATTACCACCGTTATCGACACCAATTCCATCAACATCTCCTTCACTTTGACAGCCAGCATTAGCAGGCCAATCACATACTTGCAATACTGGATTGAAGTGTAAACCGGCTGGACATTCTTTCAAAATGGCTACTCCCCAGTCGCACTGGTAGAATAAACCGCAATCTGAATCGTGCGGGAGATGAATAGCATCGCCTTCATTATCAGCAGGACACTCGTTTCCTTCACTGCTGCCACCATTGACGTCGCTGTCGCCGTCATCTTCGCTACTATCGTTATCGCCATCACCACTACCACCGTTGTCACCCTCGCCGTTGCCATCGCTATTATCACCATTGTCGCCATCGCCATTACCACTGTCATCGCCACCATTTCCATCAACATCTCCTTCACTTTGACAGCCAGCATTAGCAGGCCAATCACATACTTGCAATACTGGATTGAAGTGTAAACCGGCTGGACATTCTTTCAAAATGGCTACTCCCCAGTCGCACTGGTAGAATAAACTGCAATTTGCTTCATGAGGAAGATGAACAGCAAGGCCTTCGTTGTTTTCAGGACATTGTGTTCCTTGACCGCTTATGACTGTAAATTTTATTGGTTATTAAAGTGAGCTGCGTGCGTGAAGTACTTTCCGATTAGCTTACCTTCAATATTCACAACTACTAGTAACACGCTGAGGAGGAAGAGTTTACCTGTAACAAAGTGTGATGGTAATTTAATTTGCAGTAATAATAAACTTGTCGCTGTACATGTAGTTAACGCAGGCTATCAATCAAATTACCTCTAGCTCCCATTTTGCACTGTATATCACTATTTCTGTTCACTATTTTTTTATAGCTTTCTGGACTTAGCACAATATTACAGTGCACTGGAATGCTTGAATAACGATCAGGTTTCCTGTGTTCCTTTATATATTCTATTGTAATCTGTTGGTTATATCTATAGATAGTGTTTATCCGGGAACTGCTTTTTTGAGGAGGTATTTATATTTCCGTAAGAAATTATTTTTATTTCTTAATCGAAATTGATTAAATGTTTAGATATCTTTTTATTGCGTATGTAATTTGTGTGTATTATGTATGTAGCTTTTAAACAACAATGGAACGAATATAAGTGCATCTCCATTTTTTTTTCATTTTACTGCACTAAATTATGTAGTATATGGATGAATAATTTTGAAAATACTTTATTCCAGATGACGTTAATTTCCAAAAAGTGACAGTGTAGTGGAACAAAAGCGGTTAAAACAAACAATCCTCTGTTTCTGAATTGTTAGCTTAAATAAATAACTAAGGTCAATCTGGCTTTTCGTTCATTAACGATGCCAGAGCATGCTGCAGGGCATGCTATAATAATTTATCAAATTAGGTAATTGTTCCCTGAGTTACATTGGTCTTATTTAATGGTTACAAGTTGAAGATTTCGCAAAAATACCGGAATTATCAGAAATTTTTGTATTTTAGAACTCATGGTATTTTGATAAAAACTTTCTCGAGATTTGGTAAGCAGTTTTAGATTAAACAGACGTTTTCCTCCTATTTTTTTTTTTTTTGAAACATAACTTAGAATTATTTATATTTATTCAGATAGGTATCTAATAAATTAATAAAAAAGCAATATTCCCGAATATAACGTTTATCAGTTTAAAGTTTTAACTGATATGTGTTGAAGAATTACTCACCTCCTTTGTGTAAATGCCGCAAAAAGATATGTGTCTAATTTGCGGAAACAATGGTAATTTTTAGAATTGAAATTAATTACGGATGTTCAAATTAATTTCTGTGTAATTGTCTTAAGTATATGGTAAAGTAGTGATAGATTAAAATACAATAATCTTACTGATATATGCAGTAGACTGAAAAAACTGAAAAACGCCTGATCTCTCATTAGTGACGTTTATCAATCATGGATTATTTTAATAATTAACTGGTCATTTTTATTTGACAGTATGGAATACGCATAATATCATGGCAAAAATCTTCAATAGTCATTGTTCAAGTACCAAAACAATAGTGTAGTAATCCCCTATTCAAATAGTTGGTTCAAAGTAGAGAGATTATGATAAGATTACGATTTATAATACTCTTTAAAGAAATTTGGTGACTAATCTTATATTGTTGTTACGCAATTTGCTACCAGGGGAGATGTACATTAAAATATGAGAACCATTGGTTGATCAAACGTTGATCTTTCCCTCATTTCAAATATTTTAAGTAATTTTCCGTCAGTAGACATTATTGGTTGTAAATTTACCTTTAGATGTCATGTATTGTGTGTATTCGTGTTATATATACCTCCTGATCTAGGTTATCAGGACTTCGAGACGTTGTTCGATGAATTTGAGCAGTTTCTTTCCAACTTCTCCAACATTTTCCTTGTTGGGGATTTCAACTGTGCCTATTTCTGCACCAACGAGATTAATGATTTCAAGTCCAATGTAATTAATAATTTACTTAACTTCTGTCACTTAGTTCAACACAACTCTGTACATAACAATTTAAATCGGCTATTTGATCTTGTTATTACTAATGTCCCCTGCGACGTTGTAAGAGATTTCTCGCCTCTAGTGTCCGAGGATACTTACCATCCCGCTCTTTTGATAGATGTATCTACTGGCTTTGCCTTACCGTCAAACTTCCCTGAGAATACTTCATGGACGTATAACTTTAGAAAAGCGAATTTTCCATGTTTATATCAAGCAATGTGCGATGCGAATTGGATCGTTTTAGATAGCTGCTCCGATGTGAATACTGCATGCGACATGTTTTACACAACCCTTTATTCTTTACTTGATATCTATGTTCCCATATTTTACCCTAGAAAACGAACTTATCCTAAATGGTATACACCTGAAATAATAAATAACATCTAATTGAAATCTAATTTCCTCCGTAAGTACCGACGTTTCGGGTGCGCTGCTTCATTGCGGCAGTTTAGAGAACTTCGTAGTGTTATAAAAAGACAAGTAACAGAAGACTATTCCAACTATCTTAATAACGTTCAACGTGATATTGCTAACAATCCTACGAATTTCTGGTAATTTATTCGCGATAAAAAGCAAAGGAGTCACATTCCTGGTAGTATGGTTCTAGACAATGCACACCTCAATAATCCCCAGGAAATCGTCGACGCGTTTAGGACATACTTCAGTGGTGTTTTCACCGATCCTTCATCTGCCAACATTCCTCAAGTTGGGTTTAATGGTTCATTTTGCATAAACATTGCTGAATTTTCTGAGAATTCTATTTTGCTTTCCATAAATAAGCTAAAGAATAGTCACAGTTCTGGACATGATCAAATTCCCTCGTTTTTTATTAAAGATTGTAAACACCTATTGGTTCATCCTCTCTTCAAGATCTTTAATTTAGTCTTGAGAACTTCACTTTTTCCCGATTTGTGGAAGGTTGCATTGTACCCATATTTAAATCCGGAGACGCGATTGACATATCCAACTATCGCCTAATAGCTATCTTATCGAATTTTGCCAAAGTGTTTGAACAATGCTTATACACTGGTATTTATCCTTGCGTTAAAAACAGCATTTCGTCTTGCCAACACGGCTTTACTGAGAAAAGATCTACTGTAACTAATCTATGCCAGATTACGTAGTTTTTGTCTCATGCTATTGATTCTCGCGTGCAAGTTGATGTCTTACATATCGATTTTGCCAAAGCATTTGACCGCCTTGACCATTCTTTAATTCCATATAAGCTTATGTCTTTTGGGTTTAGTGATTCGCTTGTGCACCTGTTTCAATCATATTTGTTCAATATACTTCAATATGTTTTTTTATAATGGCTTCTGCTCTCGTCAATACATTGCCTCTTCGGGAGGTTATGATCTACAATCTGTAGATTGACAGGGAAATTACGCGCGCTAAAGAAACTAACGCAAAGAAAAGTAGAAGGAAATATTACTTATTGCAAACCCATAATGTGCAAATAAACGAACAAAAGCACGTTAACAGAAAAGTTAGAAACAAAGATGAACTTTTGATTTACCTAGTTCCAAAAGAAGAAATATTTCAAAGACTACTAGACATTCACGTTAGTTGTGGCCATGGATCCAGGGATACGATGATCAGTGTAGTTCAACAAAAATTTGTCATTCCATGGCCGTGCGACGAATTGTTTTTGAAAGCATGTAAAACCTGTCAAGTTAGAAAGAGTAAAACTATATTAAAGATCGTAGTGAAACCAATTACATCCCAATATTTTATGTTAAGAGGTCAAGCCGATTCAATCGACCTTCAGTCTACACCTGACGGAGGATTTAATTGGCTCTTGAACTACCACGATCATGCCAGTAAGTATATGTGACTCAGACCATTGCGTTCAAAGTATGCTGTAGTTGTCGCTGAAGAATTGATAAAGATATTGTCTCGCAACTCTCACTATTATAGTAGACAAATCCGTGAATCATAGAGATCTTCAAACATCCCAACAATTTAAATCGCGAAGATGGTCATCATCATGGCCTTACATCACACCTGGAAATCCTAACTGATCAAACCTCCTAGCAACCGCCACGCTTCATTGGCCCATTACTTTTCCACTCCATTGACCCGAAACAAGCCCTATATAAACCCCTCCAGTCAGTGCGTAGTAATAGCCCTGAAGATGTTTCATAAGAGTGCGGACGAAACGTTGGCAAGAACTACGACATCGACGCGATTTCAATCCGAAAACCAAGAGTATAGTGACAGATGAATGGTTGTATTTAGAAAAACAACAGTTTATGGTATTTTCTCGCAGTACTTTATTCATTTTAGCAAAAATCTGCATGGCTTTATATTTAATTTACTAAAGTACGATATATTTTAAATATAGGGACAGTTTCTTTATCAGATTCTTGAAAAATATGCAGCGTGCTCCATAAAAAAATAACGTGAATCACATATGGAAGCGATTTTGATAGCCATCATGTATTCGCTAGTTAGTATAATAAAATTTTCGATGTATTGCCGAAAACTCCAAGAAATATTCAATCTACCATGTAAGGCGTTTAAGACATCAACCGTTGAAGAAACAACTGCATTTTGCAAAAGTCTCAAATTATGTGAATTATTTCAAAAACTAAAGTAGATAGATAGGTATGGGGAATATTGATGAAAGTTGATATGATGCCTGTCCAGAATAATACTGTCCTAACTCCACTTGTTTAGTTATGGAGTAAGTTATTTTCGGTAGTTATTACTAGTCTGGGCAAACAGTGGTAACAGTCAGTGTAGTAGATATGTGGTGCGGAGTCGGCGATTATTTATTTCACGCGTTCACAGGGTCAGTACTAAATCGATGCTATATGCGAGTAGTTCTGTGTATATGTAGGGTGTCGTAACTTATTTCGTAATTGTACGCTTATGTTTGCTTTAAAAATGTCGCAGTTAGGTACGTCGCGAAAACGACCAATGGTAGACACAGTTCAAAACTTTATAGTGGACATGCCGGACTTAATTTTTGATGGCGCTAAAATTCAATGTCTAGTTTGTAAAATCACTTTAATGTGTTGATCCAGAAGCCATTGTCAACGTCACATCGAAAGCAAACAGCATTCTTCTGCAAAAAGTGGCATACGAGACCAAGAAAAATTACATTTGATTTATGTGTTACTCTTATTTTATGTAATATATCGTTTCGTTTACTAGACAAAGAAGCATTTGTCTTCTTCTGGAATAAATATGCGGACTGTAAATTACCTAGTCGGACATCGATACGAAATGCAATGCCATTTGCTCGTGAACATATAGAAAAAAGAATGAAAACGGAATTGAAAGATAAAAAACTCTGGTTGTGTGTGGACGAAACAACAGATCGTCAAAAAAATTCTGTGGTTAATGTAATGGTACGTACAATGGAACCACATCGACCGTCATCCTCCTTCTTACTTGCTTCCAAAAGAGTTATAAATTGTACTGCCGATGAGATTTTAAAGGTGGTGTTGAACTCATTGAACAAATTTGAAGTTTCAACTAAGCAACTTTTAATGTTTATGAGTGATGGTGCCGCAAACATGCGTTCTTTGGGCCGATCTCTTGAAGAACGCAGTGGTAACTTCTTACATGAAACGTGTAAAATCCATACTCTAAATCCTGCGGCACAAACGATTCCTGCATGTTTTCCACTAGTACAAAGGCAGTGTTTCTAAAGTCTCCGAAACGTACCCGACTATTTCACAAACTGTGTCCTGATTTACCTGAACCACCACAGCCGATTGTTACACGTTGGGGAACATGGTTGCAGGCTGCGTTTTACTACAACAAATATTTTGATCAAGTAAAGAAGGTAGTTTTAAAATTCAATCCGACAGAAGCTACAGCAATCAAGAAAAGCTAGGGAATATTTTAAGATGGTCAGGTTAAAAGTAATTTACAAATAATTTACAACAATTACTTCGGACTAGCGGAGGGAATAGAAAAATTACAAAATGTTTCGATGTCGCTAGTGGATTCTGTTCAAATTGTGAATGATGTTCTCGCACAGTTATGCGCTGTAGAAGGCGAAACAAATTGGTGTGTAATACGAAAATTTGAAAGTGTTTTAGAGAAAGACTCCGATTTTCTTATATTAAGACAAATTTGTGAAGGTGCGTGTGAAGATGTATTAAGTTGTTTCAAAGATTAATTTAAATATGCAAATATAACATCGCTGGATGTCGAACGGCCGTTTTCGGCATTAAAAAACATTTATTCCGCACGTCGTACTCACTTGACTGAAACAGCTGTGGAAACATATCTAATGATTCAAATATTTAACAGATGTTACCCAGTTTGAGATTTCACGGAAGACTTTTAAAACGGTAAGTGTTTCAGCACGTTTTATAATTTATTTCTTACCTTCTATTTTTTGTGTAAACTTTTATGCGCTCGCCACGCCTCTGGCTGTTACCGCATATTTGCCCAGGTTAGTTATTACTGAAAGTATGTAGTTCTACTTGCTCTTTACAAACAATTTGGGGTATTTCTCTGACTTTAGAATTCATCATTCCTCACATCACATTATTTTCGTTTATAAAATAAATTATAGTGCTTTTTTCATGTTGTTGCCATTTGCTTAAATTGATTCTATGCCGATATCTTTATAATAGTTATAAATTGGTGCGTAATCATTAAAATACAAGCACATCATGTTCAAAGTACTTGAACTTATTTATCACTATCACTTAAACGAATACATCAATTGAAATGCAATTAAACTTGTTCTGATTCACATTATCATCTACTTGTAACTTATTTAAAATTTCGATATATTTTTCTATTAGTCCATGTTAGTTCCATGTACGGAACAAATGGATGTCGCCTATTTAGAAACATAGTTTTATAGTAGCAAATTAAGAATAAATTGCAAAATTTTTCATTAAACTATTTATCAAATTTAGATATCGATATTAATCCTTTCCTCGAACGTTGTGTAGTACTTATTAATTAATAAAAGTACCTGTTTATTAGTGGAATGAGAATTTAGTAGTATGTGGAATTAATGCAATTGTTAGAGATGACCTTACACGTGTATAATGTGTATGTGTAAATACAAGGTGTGGCAATTAAATAACGAGAATTTATTTATTAAAGTTTTATTATAAAAAACTGAACAAAGTCACGCATTCATTCCTTCACAGTAACCGCCCTGGAGTGTCACGCACTTATTCCATCTCTCTTCCCACTTCTGGAAACACCTCTGAAAGTCGTCCGAAGTTAGACCTTGCAAAACCGTCGTCGTTTCCGTATGGATATTTTCTATGGAGTCGAACTGCTGTCCTTTCATGGGACTTTTCATTTTTGGGAACAGCCAGAAGTCCGGTGGTGCCAGGTCTGGGCTGTACGGGGGATTAGGCAGCGTTGGAATTATTTCTTTCACTAAAAACTGTCTAACAAGAAGCGACGAATGGGCGGGCGCGTTGTCGTGATGAAGGATCCATCCAGATTTCTTTCAGTTCAGGCCTTACCCGCCCAACCCTGGCACACAGCCACTTTAAAACTTCAACATAGAAGGCCGAATTAACAGTTTGGCCTTGCAGCACAAATTCTTTGTGGACAATGCCAATGATGTCGAAGAAGCAAATGAGCATTCTCTTCATTTGTGACAGCGACATTCTTGTTTTTTGAGGACGCTCTCCTCCAATCTCAGCCCACTGTTTACTTTGCCGACGAGTTTCAGGGTCATACTGGAAGACCCAGCTTTCATCCCCTGTAAAATTTGATCACAATTCTCTGTTCGAGTTTTTTATCGCACATTTTTTCGACATACAATGCTTCAACACCAACCTTTCAAACTTACTACTTCATACACAAAGCACTTGACCGCGTTGAAACTTATTACGCATTTAGTAAAACTGTGGAAGTTTATGCCTGCGCCGTTGAATATCCGCCAGTGTTGTCAGTTCGAGCGTTCGAAACAATTTCTCGTTATTTAATACACCTGGTGATATTTAAATTTAATACCTTTTCCTTTCGGTAATCCTGATGTCAATCATAATCCAGATTTTTTATGTAATGAGAAGGTATTAACACACAGAGAAAAATGTTGAGATAGCAACTTTTGTATTTTTAAAATAAAAACAATTTATACTAAGAATTATAATACATTTATTTAGTTGCCCTAATAGAAATTATAGTTGGATTTAAGATAAAGTGTTGCTGGGACATATTTTACAGTAAAATATATAAGAATTGCAGTAACACTATCTTAAATCTAACTGTGATGTTTGTTAGGGCAACTCCATATTTTGTTAGTGTTGTAATTCTTAACATAAATTGTTCTTATTTAAAAAATACCAGGGTTGCTGTCCAAAAATGTTTCTCTGTGCAGCGGTACGGATATTTCTATGTAGTTTTGATCAACGCACTAGAAATTTAGGAAAGACAGAATTTAGGAGTATTTATTTGAAATACTTTTAGAACCTAAAGTAATTTCAATTCAGTTGAAATTTAAGATGAATTCATTTAATGGTAAGCAATGAGTTGCACTAATCTAGACACCTACGGTAGTGTGCATTGATCAGTAATAAGTGTAATTACTCATGTGTTATTCAAAAACCATTTAACCGTGGTCAGAAATTCACGGAAAATCGTCAGGTAGGGCGATTCTATGATTAATTCAGAAAAGTTGTATGGTCATTCGTAATGGTACACAAGGCCACTAAAGTTGAACATGTGCGACTAAAAAATAATTTAAATTCTTTGAAATCTTCAGGTAAATTATGTTCTTTACAGTCAAATAGTATTATGCAACATTACGGTAGTGTAATTAATCGGTTTATGCCTAATTTCGCGTTTTTAACAATTCTTTAAACTGATTTTTTGACCTTAAAGTACACAATAGTTAGTTGTCAAATTTTGATGTTTATCAAATATTTTGGATATTATTCATGGGAATCCTACTTGAAGCATGAGACAAATAGCCCTGGAAAACCTTTTAAGATCGTTCCATGTGACAAAAGTGCAACCATTACACGAAAATGACATTGTTGAAAGTATAATGTTTTAAACAGATTTCAAGAAGAAGAGCCGAACTTTTTATCATTTATTTTGTGGAGTGACGAATGCATGTTCACAAGAGATGCTGACTTCCATAGTCATAATTTCCATTTCTAAGCGGATGAAAATCCCAGCGTGATTAGAGAATTTGCACATCAAAGAAAATTTTCAGTGAATCTATGGCTAAGCATCTCAAACCTTCATACTATAGGACCAATATTTCTTCCAAATGGACTTCGTGCAGTGTACAGGACGGTCCTAAAGTGTCCCTTCCCCCCTCCCAAAAAAAAATAGGTCTGTGTGTGGATGTAAAACTGGAGCACTGGGTTCTTCAATGTTGGATATAAAGAACAACGACTGCCTTGACTCTAATATTTGTATTTAAATATTGTACATAACTATTTAAACTTAAACACTATGAAAAGCTAATATTTACATAGAAGTGTATTAGCTGGAGTTACGTACACCATTTCGACTCGATGAGAGCTTGTGAGAGTCTGATTATCGAATGCGTTTCTTCTTTATTCATAGCAAAGCATAATGGTGTACGTAATCTGCTGCACAGCTGTGTCAGCAAACTGAATATCTTAATATACACAATACAATAAACAATAGTTCGAGATTCGAACATACTCCCCCCCGTTGCAGAATTGCGATTTAGTTAAATGGTAGCATGCAAATTTTGGTAATGGGGCGAGTAAACGTGCCTGCATTAGTCTTAACTTCTACAACGCGGACCCTGCCATCATTATTAGGGAAATGTTGTCTTGCTTTACCAAAAAGATATATTTCTATTTTTTGTAAACTAACTTTTGCCATGATTAGCATTTCAATTGCATTTCCGGTTTCAACGGAAGTGACGTCAACTTTCTTTTTTTTAATAGAACAACCCTGTATATTTTTACGTTTCGAGAAAGGTAATCTTAAGGCGAATCCAACGATACCACATATTTTACTTTAACTTAAGAAATATGACGATATGCAGCAAAGGTTTTGGTAATCTGTTTTTGTTGTTACGCAAAGTTGGTTAGGAAAGAGCGCCAAATTGTTTCTTGTGATACCAGACTAATCTAAAGAGCTCGTTGCTGAGCAAAGTAATCATAACAATTGCCAAACTGTCAAATCTCAATTCCAAAAGCGTGGATTATTCTTGTTATTATAACCAGCATTTGTCATACTTTCGTTCTTTGTGCTGGTTATTATTTTATCTCATTTTAACTTGTTTTGTTAATTGTTGTTTCTCCTTTACTTCATCGAACTTTATTGTAATTAATTAATTGTAGTAGATTTGTTTAAATTTATTAGTTTTTGACAGGCAATGTGCTTAAGTTTCAGTTTTTTATATTGTTGCTGTTACAATAAGATAAGCGTCAAGTAATGTTCGGTAAATTTGGCAACAATTACCACAAAGTGGAACATAATGAACACTGCACAGCCGGAAGTATTTGAACTTTGTGCTAAGAAAGCATAGATAGTATAAAATTTAAATTCACAGGGCGAACTGCTTTAACAGAAGGTAATATAATTTAAATTACTGTACAATTTGTTGTGCAATCACAACAAATAAGGTGATAATTGTTGCCAAATTTACATAATATTAAAATTGACCCAGCAATTTTACTTTCGTGCCGAAGCCATCATAAAATTCATAAAAGTGACAGCACTAAAATCCTAAAAAATAGACATATTGTCTATCAAAAACATATTTAAACAAACTTACCATAATTAGTTAATTGCAATAAAGTACGATAAAGTAAAGAAATAACAACATTTAACAGAACAAGTTAAAATGAGATAAAACAATAACGAGAGCAAAGAAGGAACATATGACAAATGCAGGATATAATAACAACAAACAACAAGAATAATTTACGCTTTTGGAATTGAGATTTGACAGTTTAGCAATTGTTATGATTACTTTGCTTAGCAACGAGCACTTTAGATCAGTCTGGTGTCACAAGTAACAATTTGGCGCTCTTTCCTAGCCAACTTGCGTAACAATAAAAATAGATTACCAGAGCTTACATTGCTGCGTATCGTCATATTTCAAGTTAAAGTATAACATATGTGGTATCGTTGGATTCGCTTTTCGATTACCTTTCGAAAAAAAGTAAAAATGTACAGGCTGTTCTGTTTAAAAAAGGTAAGTTGACATCACTTCCGGTGAAACCGGAAATTCAATTGGAATGCTGATCACGGCAAAAGTTAGTTTACAGAAAATATAAATCGACCTATTTTTTCTAAAAACGCTGGCCTCGGTCATTAAGGCGCGTTAGGACCGCACTGTACAAATGTTTTGGAGGAAGGTGGTGCACCAGCTCATAATCCAGGAATTTCTTGCAAACTCGTATCTTGTCATGTTATTCCCACTGATTAATTACTGGTTTTATACAGTGTTTAAGTAATCCGTATGGCTTAACTAATGAACATATAACCTTTCTGAATTAGGATTGTCGACTCAGAATTAATCTTATTAATTAATCTTAGACCTGACGATTTTCCGTGAATTTCTGACCATCCTATATAATTTTATTATATGGTTTCTACTAGCGCAATATACGTATTTGTACATCTTACTCGCCTTATACTGTGCAGCGCCCAAACACAATTTACTAAGATAAAAGAACAATTTGTATTTTACGAAGGCATGACTCTTTGCAGATGAAGGATCATAAACGTGAAGCTGTTTCCAATTGAAGTGTATCAGTCCATTGCTCTTTCTTATGGTGTACTTTTGTTGTACAGTATTTGTAAAAATATTTATTACCGCTTAGCATTTTTTATTTGTTACCTACAAGGGAACATCCCGAACCCATAAATTCCAAAAAAATTGAAACTTTGTGGACAAGTAGTTCTCGCCCCAAGGTGTTGGAAGCCATTTTCCTTATTGGTCCAATTTCGTTTTAAGAGGGTGAAACCAACCCTGAAATTTTACTTGATTTTCGGTTTTTTGAAAATAATTCGATAACGGTTGGACCAAATACATCAAAGTTATATATCAGAATAATCGCCTCTTTAAGCTCTATTGCATATGTGAAAATAGCATAGTATTTCTATTTAAAAATTTTGGTGGTGCCTTCCCCCACCCCTTCACGAATGAACCTATTCAAATGCCATATTATGGATG
Source organism: Dynastes maya (assembly GCA_029619315.2). Classification (NCBI taxonomy): domain Eukaryota; kingdom Metazoa; phylum Arthropoda; class Insecta; order Coleoptera; family Scarabaeidae; genus Dynastes; species Dynastes maya. The sequence goes on along the minus strand of JAROYE020000010.1, from coordinate 18,248,415 downwards.
TTATACAGACCTTCAAGCAGTTTCAGAAACGTACTTTACTTTTTGTAAAATAATTATTAGAAAAGGTTAAAACTTGCCTCACCATACGTCGCTTTATGTAATTGTCAATACCTGTGCAAAACAAAGATATGTTAAAGATAATCCGCAGATATTGTGTGCATAATGTATTATCTTCGATGTGTACACGTATCCAAAATACGTGTACATCTCTATTACTGACTCACAATCAATAGAATAATTTATGCAATGAGTTTATTAATTCTTTAAAATTGGATATATGAATTTGTAAATTGGTAATGATACTTATGAAGGCAGATATAGTGCGACGACAGCTGTACATACATATGATAACAATGATAAAGTATGACTTATAGTTATAATAAGTACAATAATCTTTAATGTAAATAATAGTCAATATGTAATAGTTTAAAATTGTTGATTTGTTTGGACAGCTCATATAAATCAAGTAGTGGAAAAATGTGAAAAAGGATTGAACATTCTGTGTATTATTACAAAAGTACGATGGGGATCAGACTTTCATATTTCAATGAATGTGTACAGGGCATACATTAGAACTGTGTTAGATTATGGATGTACGTTATATTGCAATAGTTCTATGACAAATCTACGTAGATTGGACATTATACAAAATAAAGCACTCCGAATATGTGTAGGTGCTATGCGATCGACGCCCATCAATGCATTGCAAATAGAAGCAAAATACAGCACCGTATTGGAGGAAAAGGAAATCACCTGTGTTATGCGAAGCATTCCGATATGTCGCCAAATTCGAACAACGTTCATATAATAGCACTACAAATATAATTATAACATTTTTTGAATCCATACAGCCATGAAATATTTACTTTCCACCTTACATTGGATTACAAGAGCATGATGGCTAGATTTGTAGAGAGATTTTGGCGCAACATAGGCAAGATTTGATCATTTTCACCGATGGATCCAAAAGTAGTGATGGCTGCGGATGCGCTATCTTCTCAGTCAATGATGGATACCAACGGTTGATTAGATTGGACACTGATGCATCTATCTTTACTGCTGAGGCAATTACAATTCTAGAGGCACTACGCTACGGTGCTAAAACGAAATCCAAACGCATTGCTATATTTTCTGATTCAGCTAGTGTTCTGCGATCTCTCTGTTGTTATTCAGTCTCTCCTACTACTAACCCTATAATCTCAGATATTTTCTCATTGACGGTTGCGTTAGATAGGAAAAGTGTGGATACGAAGTTTTATTGGGTTAAAGGTCATGCAGGCATTGTATTTAACGAAAAGGTAGACAGTCTTGCCAAAAGAAGCTGTAGTGATGGTATTCTGTACAAGCCTATCTTGAGCAGTAGGGAGTTTCTAAATCTAAAAGACGAGGAAATACGACATCGTGCTTGGGAACACTCTTGGCACAAAGCGTATACCACCAAAATGACTCAGTACGCGTACATTCATCCAATAGTCGATAGCATGCCGTGGTATTATTCATATGGCATCTCTAGATTTTATCGTACTACAATTGCTCGTATTAAATTCGGACACGGCCAATACCCAGCACACCTATATAGATTGGGCATGAAAGAATCGCCAGCTTGTCGGTGTGGTAGTGAAGTGGCTGACCTTAATCACATATTATATAATTGTGGTCTACACAAAAGAACCCTAGACGAGTTCGTATACCAGTTAGTTTCCAATGGAGTTCATTTACCAACAAGTTTAGTTACCTTAATGTATGTTAATTCAAAAACTATATTCGACCTTATAGTTACTGTACTTAGTAGAATGAGAGTAAACGTTTGAGATCGGCTTTGTAAGACTCCCCATCCCTCCACTACCTGTGTGGGTAAAGCTATAGTCCGTTGGCCGTTTTCTTGTGATGTTTAAGTTGTTAGTCATCCCGATAGGCCCCGGGATGTGAAATGTGTATCCCTGTTGATCCCTCAAGTTTTTCAAAGTCGATTTCTACATAGTAGTCACAACATCGAGGCATATGGGCGATGATCCCGAGACGCCAATAAAAAAAAAAAGTATATAAGCAAAAATCACTTCTGTAACTTTTTAATTCTGCATCTGACTGTGAGAATTAGAGTACTGGTTCAACAATGGTAGTAAATCCAGTAAATATAGTTCGATTACTAATACCGACATTTAACAAACAACAGAGAGTATCGGCACACTCCTCACCACACAAAATGTTATTAATTAATTCGGAACAGCTGTTTCAAAGGCTCACTGGGCCCCATTTTCAACCGGGTTACCGAATAAATCTGAACGAAAAAACTAAAAACTTTTACTTTAATTCTACCATGCATGTCTATCCCTCCTCTCGAGGAAAAAGAAGGGTATATATGTACAAATGTGTCTAAACATGTAACTGTGTATATCTATTTCCAAATACCTACTTTTCTATCGCTTAACTCTAACATCCTGGGTATATGTGAAACGGCCAAGGGTTTTATCCCGCCCTCGTAGAAAAGAGCGAGACGAAAGGAAGGTTACTTCCCGCTAATTCTCTATCTACGCACTCTAAGGATACTAAACAAATCAAACATAAATTGCAGAACACCGAGACTCGGTCTTCGTCAAGTGTAAACTGAAAAGTTCTTTTACCCTAATAAATCAAACAAGCAAGAGAAATGAAGTGGAGCATTGTCCTTGTTCATGACCTGCGAATGTTCCATCTCTTTCTTAAGGTACATTGTCTCAAATGCGTCCAATTCCCGAGGTGAAGTTACGTTTTTAATTAATTTGAGATTTTCCAATTTGATTACATGTCCTGTGTTATTCATATGGTCAGCTACACTTGACGCTCCTGTTCGACCGAATCTATAGCATCTCATGTGTTCATTAAATCTAATACCTATCGCTCGTTTCGTTTGTCCAATATAGGCTTTATCACAGTCGTTGCATGCAATTTTATAAATTCCCGACCTTTCTTTCATGTCCGGTTTGTCTTTTGGATTACCAAGAAGGTTCTTAAGTGTATTTCGTGAACTAAAACATACGTTCATGTCTTGTCCCCTAAAAACTTTACTGACTCCTTTCGATATTCTATGGAAGGGGAGTTTCACAAATTTCTTGTCGCGCGTTTCTACCGGTATCAAGGTCGTAGAATTTCTTACATAATGCCTATGTTGGACTTTCTTAAGGATGCGGTCGACATCTATAGACGAGTAACCATTATAAATAGCCACATTTTTTATGAATTTAAGCTCTTTCTTGTACCTATTTTGGTTTAAGGGAAATTTCACTAGTCTATTAATTAAGAAACTAATCGCGGCCATTTTATGTTGTTCGCAGTGGTTCGAATCGGTCATAATGAATCTATTAGTGCTTGTTTCTTTTCTATAGATGTCTATTTCTAGTTTATTATTGTTTCTAATTACTAGGCTATCTAGAAATGGGAGTTGATTGTTCACTTCTTCTTCTACTGTAAATTTAATGGATCCGAATTTTGAGTTGCGAAAATATCATCTACATATCTAAGCCAAATTCTAGGGAAATACACGGTGTCCTTTTTCAAACACGTTTCAAATTTACTCATAAACAAGTTGGCTATGAACGGGGACAGTGGATTACCCATCGCCGTACCCTCCAATTATTCATAATATTTGCTCCCTATTTGAAAACGGTTTTGGTTCATGCACAGAGAAGTTAGTTTTTTGTATTCCGCGATTTTGACGTCGTCAATGTCGTTAAGTTTTAAGAGTTCAACTAAATATTCTATGGTTTCTGGGATTGGTACGCTGGGGAAGAGTGAACAAACATCAAACGATACTAAAATTTCCCCTTCTTTTAATTCAATATTATTTACCTTATTTACAAAATCTAGTGAATTTTCTACTTCTAGGCTGTCTACTTTGATGGGTAAATTTTTGTATTCGTTTACTAGCCATTTGGACAGTTTGTACGTAGGTGAGTCTATATCTGAAACTATTGGTCTCATGGACTTTCCTGGTTTATGGATTTTTGGTAGGCAATACATTTTTGGAACTGTCGGGTTTGGGACTGACAATTTAAACTTAAGGTTCGCGTTAATGAGTTTTGGACAATTTTTTATAACCTCCTTTGTTTCTCTGATCATGGATGGTAACGGACTTTTTCTTAAACCTTTGTAAGGTCCCGATGACAACAAATGATTGACGCGATTGAAATAATCGGGTTTGTCCAAAATGACTATTCTATTCCCTTTGTCTGCTTTTAGGTAAAAACAATTTTTATTTTTGAGACCTTTAATAGTTCTGAGGTCCCCTGTGTTATTTCTCAGACTTTTTTTTTTGTTCAAGTTTTTCGAAATCATAATTTTGCACGCGTTTCTTATGTAATCTTTTGTTGTGGAATCTAAGTTCTTAATGGCTGTCTCTACTGACGCAATGAGGTCCTCCGTCGGGATTTTTGAGTCCCGAATACAGTGTTTTAGTCCTTTATTTAACAGTGTGATTTCAGTTCTATTGAAGGTCTCTGCTGATTGGTTACAAATTAGTGGTGTGTTCTCCACTATACATGCGGGGTTTACGTCCTTTTTAGGGCAAATTTTATGGAATTTCTTGTTGAGGCCCACCATTTTTAGTTTAAACTTACGAGGGCGGGATAAAACCCTTGGCCGTTTCACATATACCCAGCATGTTAGAGTTAAGCGATAGAAAAGTAGGTATTTGGAAATAGATATACACAGTTACATGTTTAGACACATTTGTACATATATACCCTTCTTTTTCCTCGAGAGGAGGGATAGACATGCATGGTAGAATTAAAGTAAAAGTTTTTAGTTTTTTCGTTCAGATTTATTCGGTAACCCGGTTGAAAATGGGGGCCCAGTGAGCCTTTGAAACAGCTGTTCCTAATTAATTAATAACATTTTGTGTGGTGAGGAGTGTGCCGATACTCTCTGTTGTTTGTCATACTACCCCACAGTCCTTGCTATCATTACCGACATTTAATGTCGCAAATGATAATCGCCCAATAGTTTTCAACAATGAAGAAAATGAAATGCACGACGTATTGAAGAATATATTAATTAGATCTCGGGACGATACATCCTTTGAAGTAGATAACGACGTAACGCTAGAATTCTTGCAAGAATTTAGGCTACATTCTATAGAATTTGTTGATGATAGATATCCACTTTCACGGGAAGAAGTCTTCGAAGTTATACAATTTGAAGAAGAAGAATGTGCACCAAAAGAAGGAGATATTATCGATTTAGAATATAAGCTGTAAAACATAGATTTAAAAGAGTAAAGTCTTTACAACAATTATATAGGTAAAAAATTGCAGGCCAATTTTAAGACATTTTTGTATTCACAAATTTTTTACTTTTTAGATGGGAGGTATCAATACAAAAAGGAGGAACACGAAGAGAGAAATTATTACAAATTTCGGAATATGTTTTTAATAAATTTGTTTGTTACTAGCAGCGAAGCGCATGCTATAATTCATGACCTAGATCTTCGTAAATAGGCTATGGAAGCCAATGAAGAAATCGGATTAAAAAATTTTTGAGCATCCCCACATTGGTTATGGAACTTCAAGAAAGTATATAGGATAGTTTCTAGAAAATTACCAAATTTATAATTCCTTCATATGGTACAGACACGGCAGAGTTAAATGACATTTCGTCGGCTTTCGTACAAGAAGTAAAACCTTATATTGCGAAGGTATGCTTTACTAATACATTCAACGCTGAAGAAAGTGGATTCAATTTGGAATTGCACTCTGGTCGCACGTTAGCTCCACAGGGATTGAAAGCAGTTAAAAATGTTGTGCAATCTATATTCGCTACAACACACAGCTACACCATACTTCTTTCTTACCACATATTTTGCACTTGAACCTACAAAATATGATGATATGCGGCAATTGGTAATTTTAGTAATGCGTTTTTATTTTTATAGAAAGTTGGCAAGGACAAAGCTCCAAACTATTTCTTGTTAGGCCAGGTTCATCCCAAGAATTCAATGCCAGGCAGCGTAATCATCGTAATCAGCGTAATCATCGTTAATCTGTCAGATCTCAATTCTAAAAGAGAACATCGTGCTTGTTATTAAATTCAGCCTGCTTATTATTATTTACGTTTTTTGTTCTCGTTATTATTTGTCCTTATTTTTACGTGTTTACCTTAGTTGTTGTTTTTTTAGTCGAAATTTATTACAGGTAATTAATTACGAAAGGTTTGTTAAAATTTATTAGTTTTCGACAGACAATAGACTTATTTTTTAGGTTATTATGTACTTAATTGCCTTTACGATGGCTTATTCATAAACCATGCAAGATAAAATTAAGGTAATTCAATTGATTGCCGAAATTTTTATTGCTGCATATCATATTTTTTAATTAAAGTAAGACGTACGTGGTATCGTCGGATTCATCTTTCTATTCCTCTAAGTATACGGAGTGTTCTATTTAAAATAGAAAAGTTGAAATCATTTCCGATTGCACTGGAAATTGAATTGAACTATTGGTAACACCAATTGATAATTCCAACAAATGTAGCTTCTGTCATTTAAAAGTTAACAGAGAGGAGGGAGAACTGACAGAAAGTTAGTGTCATATGGAAAAAGAGATATGTTCAATTTAATTTAAGAAAAATAATATCAAGTACTATACATTTTGTTGACATTGTGACAATATTTTTTGTTAGGTATTTCAACACGTACTACAGAAAAGCAATGTCTTCACATAATTTTTGAATTGTTGTTGCAAGACACTTTTTCCAAAACGTATTCTATGATAATACAGCGTTGGAATTGCCTAAATCTTATTTAAGTCATAGAAGGCAGAGAGAGTGGAGAGTCACAATAATAAATAGAGTAGCACGTTCTCTAATTATTGGTGAATTGTACAACGCGGAATCCCACAAAGCTCTAAACTGGGCCTACTACTTTTTTGATGTATATTAATGAATTGCCACAAATATCGGTCCACCCAACAATACTGTTTGCCGACAACAGCTCCGTAATTTAAAGAACTAAAAGTCCCTAAAGTAACAAGTTCACTCACACATTGTGAATCGTGGTTTGTAAACAATGACTTCAAATGAAATGTAGACAATATGCGCTCCATCTATTTCAAATCAAAGATACTAACCAGTGTAGCGTTTAATCCTTGGGAATCTCAGCCGATTCTTAATATAATTGAAAGAATCATGTGAGCAACTTGACCGCCAAGGTGTCTTCTGTGATCACAACATCGGTCAATAATCGACTCTCTGCCTACTTCGCCTACGTCCGATGTTGTATCCGGTATGGAGTCATCGTCTGGGACGGCTCTGTGGAAGCCACTTGGGTGTTTGTGAATCAAACGAAGCGTCTTCGAACTAATTTTGGCCTATAGAGAACGGAAACATGTAAAGGTCTCTTTGTGGAAAATAATATATGTATATACCCCCGGGTCGCCGCTGGTATTGTTTTGATCATTTGATAAATTCTATCCTCGTAATATTTCTCTATTCTCCTGAAAGGTCCTCTATATATAATATTGGTTTGGTCATACGATATTTTTTATGCCGAATACTAAATACAAATTTTTTCAAAGAATTCGTGATAACCCAGAACCTTTAATATTACGTCAGCAGTAAGTTATCACATTTTGCTTCATTCGTTCATGGAGATTCAAACAATGAAGTAACATACAAAATGAAGTAATAATGGGTGGTTCATTTAGAGAAACTTTTTTTAAAAAATAAAAAAAATCAAAAAATTTAATTTTATCGGGTAATCTTTATTATCACAAAAAAGAACCATTCTTTGCATTTATTTTTTGAAGAGTATTTCTTTCAAATGTTGGCCGTAACTGCGGCTAACATGGTCCATTCTGAAGTTCCAATTTTCGATGACGCGTTCGAGCATTTCGAGTGGTATTTGGCCAATGACGAGAGTAATGTTGGCTTTCAATTCCTCAATCGTAGCCGGTTTATCCCTGTAGACTTTGAACTTTACGTAACCTCAAAGGAAAAAGTCTAGAGGTGTGATATTACATGATCTAGGCGGCCAATTCACCGATCCGAAGCGTGACATTAACTGCTCACCGAATTGTTCTTGCAATAAAGCCATGGTTCCACGGGCTGTGTGGCAAGTGTGGCGCCGTCTTGCTGGAACCAAATATCGTCGAGATCACGGGCTTCAATTTCAGGCAGCAAATAGTCCGTTATCATGGCGCGATAACGGACATCATTCAGTTACGTTCCGGCCGGCCTCATTTTTGAAGAAATATGGATTCCACCAGCCCATAAACCACACCAAACTGTTGTTTCGTCTGGATGTAATGGCAGCTCTTGAACCTCTGTGGGTTGCTCTTCAGTCCAAACACGGCAATTTTGCTTCTTGACATAGCCATTAAGCCAGAAATAGGCCTCATCGTTGAACACAATTTTGGTCGTAAACAGTGGATTTTCTTGAAGCTTTTCAAGAGCTCAAATACTGAAACGGTGACGATTCGGAAGGTCGGCCGGCTTTAATTCTTGCACGAGTTGAATTTTGTATGTTTTTAAACCAAGATTCTTACGTAAAATATGCCAAGTTGTTGCATAGGAGAAGCCAAGCTGTTGAGAACGGCGCCGAATCGATTCATGACGGTCATTGCGTGCACTCTCAGCTACCACCGCTATATTTTTTTCACTACGTGCTGGATGTGGTCTATTTGATCGCGTATTATCCAATAATGAGAATTGAGTTTCAAATTTCTGGATAGTATAGCGAATTGTGCATTCGGTGGGCCGATTATGTGGATCATAAGTTGTTTTAAGCGGACGAAACACATTCTTTGTAGAACGTTGATTTTCGTAATACAGCTGAATAATTTGTAGACGCTGTGCTGGACTAGGTCTTTCCATGATGAAAGATGTTAGATCCCGTTGGCTGCCTGTGCCTCATGGCGTTATTCAGGGAACTATATTGGGTCCAGTTCTATTCAACCTATATACAAATGACATATATAACTTCTGCTCTGATTTATTAATTTTCAGGTATGCGGATGACACCACCGTACTCGCAACTGGCTCAACTCTATCTGAGACCGAGGCATTGGCAAATAGTGCCATAAATAGGCTATATGACTGGTTTTGTGCCAATAAGCTAAGTCTTAACGAGGAGAAGACAAGCTCTTTACTTTTTCACACGCGCCAGCGAACATAAAATATACATGCTTCAGTAACTATTCACGATAAACCCATCTCCCAAACAGAGAACAAAATTTCTCGGAGTGCATGTTCAGGATAACTTGCTCTGGAATGTTCACTGTGACCACCTAGTGAAAATGTTAAATACCAAAACGTTTCTGTTTCGCAGCATGAAGGATCAGGTATCATTACATACATTGCTGTCTGTATATTATACTGAAATACAGTCGCGGTTAGGATATGGCATACTCCTCTGGGGATCTTCATCTACTGTTGCCAAAGTCTTTGTGGCACAGAAGCAACTTGTTAGAATATTGGGCGGGCTAAAACCTACAGAATCATGTAAACTTCTCTTTCAAACGTTGCGTGTTCTAACTCTTCCGTCTTTATACATCCTTGAAGCCGTGTGTTTCCACCATAATCACAAGGAGGAGTATACCGTTATAAAAGACATACATCCCTATGAAACCCGGCGAAGAAGTGATATCCATATTTCTAGATGTACGCTGCATATCACTGATAGAGGATTAACGAGCACTGGGAAAAAACTATACAATAAACTACCTCGTGAAATAAGAGTTAGCGCCAGATTTAAGCAGTCTACTAAGAGGCAATAGAGCAAAGCTACTACAGTGTAGAAGAGTTTCTCAACCCTAGCAACTAATTTATAGGGATAGGCCACCCCATCGGTACGTTTCGTATTTATCCTCATGTTTAATTTAAACGGGTACTCTAAAACTGTGGCACTGGAACACTGAAACAGTTCACTAAAACCCTTACCACAACACTTAATTCGTACTGGACGCACGTTTCGATAGCCAAGCTATCATCATCAGCAGCAAGACTGAACTAACAAGCTAAGTGAAAAACTTACCTTATAAGGAAAATAAATTATGCAATATGTAAATTTAAAATCGCTCATTAAATTTTACGATTTTAAATTTACATATTGCATAATTTATTTTCCTTATAAGGTAAGTTTTTCACTTAGCTTGTTAGATCAGTCTTGCTGCTGATGATGATAGCTTGGCTATCGAAACGTGCGTCCAGTACGAATTAAGTGTTGTGGTAAGGGTTTTAGTGAACTGTTTCCATGTTTAGTTTAGTTTAGCATTATTCTTTATTTTGTTTTTGTTTCCTTTCCTTTGTTTGATTGGTTGATCTTTTCTTGTTTTTTTTTGTTTGTTAGAGTTTTTGTATTCGACCATTGATTTTACTATCCTTTCGGATACTTTTAATCAATAAAGTATTATTATTATTACTATTATTATTATTATTATTAAATGTCAGACAATACTGAACAAAAATACCAATGACAGTTTGACACGACTCACGCGTGATCTGTCATAAAATCCCTACTGAAAAAAGTACCTCTAAATGAATCACCCGTTATAATAGTAGTAATGTATGTTTTTGTTTTGTTTTTGTTTTTTTTTGGCTTTTGTACTATTATTATTGCTGCTTTTTTTTGACTTGTCTTATACCGAATTGGTCAACTAGACAATAAATATTTATTTATTTATTTATTTGAAATTAAACTATTACAAAATTCGTCAGAATACATGTAAAAATGTAAATGGATTAATAAAGATAATAAAAAACCTAAACCACGAAACACGGCAACACAACAAAGAACATATAAACAAACAAACATACACATACGCGCGTTCAAGTTTGACGCATATCGTTCACACCATAGCGATCGATTCCCCAGCAGAACGTGTTTTATGTTTGTTTTGAAGTTACTTTGGGGCAATTCTTTAACTCCTGGTATTAGAAGATTGTCTAGTTTAAGCGTCCAACAAGTTCTGTGTACATTTGAGCTTACGGTGTGTGTCCTTTCCCTATTCATTTTTAACTTGTTGGCAGCAAACCAATCACTGACATTACCAACGGTTCGTTTTATGGAGTCCTCGAAGTCCTGTAGAGTAGTCGTCCAAGCAACCAAGGAAGTGTCATTAGCGTATAGGCATATTTCGACATCCATGACGCTGGCAGGTTGGTATTTAATAAAGAAATTGAACAGTAGGGAACCGATCATCGATCCCAGCGATATTCCGTACATGACCTCAGTTGCACCAGATAGCGTATTATCGCACAGAGTAACTTGCTTTCTTTCGCAAAGGTACGGCTTCAGAAGCTGCAGTGCATCTCTTTTAATGCCGTAATATTCCAGCTTATCAGTTAGTATGTCAGGGCCAATGGCGCATTTGAACAAAAAAAGAACCCTTGGTGGTAGAACTTAGCTGACGCCTACTTGAAATCAGAACCGATACTTATTAGATACGCTATACGGTTCAATATAATTCGGAAACAGGCTTCTTATCAGACCTCATAAAAGAAACTTAGTAACTCAGAAAAGAAGCAGTATAGAGTTAACGTCTCATCATATTTCATTTTCACTCCATTCTAATATCTCTTATAATTTTAGAAAAAAATGACGTGCTAGTTATTCCTTATGGTATAGGATATTTTATGTATTATCCTACATGCAGATACTGGTTCTGTATTGTCTGTATTACTGACTTTATATTTTAATGAAAGTAAAACATGTTATTTTATTTTAAAGCTTTTTGTAATTAAATACATTTCAAAGTTATATGAAAACCTATGCTGGATATATGTCACCCATAATACACCATTGCAAAATAGCCGTGAATATATCTTATCGTATTTATTTATCAAGACAGTATCATAGTGTAACTGGCTGCCTAAGTTAATGAAACCTAATTTTAATAATTAACAGTATCCTATTTAAGTTTCACGAAGTTGTGTTTTTCGACGACAGGTGGTGTAGCATTGCGAAAGAAAAGAATGTATTATGAATCAATAAAAAGAAAAACTAATAACTATGTACAACACTATAACAGTAAAAGAATAAACAACAAAGTATGTAGTACATTCATTACATGTAGGTACGTTTATGATAAGGATAACTCATGAGAGAGAAATCTCAAAACTATAATAGCGATAGGCATTTAAGTAAATGAACCAACAGTCTACTGTAGTAATTGAAAAAACCTGTTCTCAAACATTTAAGAAAATAACTTCCTGAAAATTAAAACCGTTTATTGCCTTGAGGTTTTGGAATGTTGACATTAAAGTACTGCTATTACAAGGAAGATGTCTCTGATTACATGTACATTCTAAAGTTATTAGTTATACAATATCGCAATAGATAATAAACTTATCTTGGAAAAGGAAGCGGTTAATTAATAGCCTTTTTGGGCATTGATTTAACTAATTGAAAGATATAAAAGTTTTCTATTTTTTCAAGAATAAATTCATTGCAAATTTTCACATAATTATAAACACAGCTTTAACAACAATTCAAATAAAATCGTATTTGTATCTACAAAATTAATCTAATTGTTTTAAATATACTGGGCACGACAAATTTCTGGAATAAATTCCTAAAATTTGAAACAACTTGTTTTTCGAAGAAATGCTCGGACAGGTCAGTTTTTCGTTTTTAATTAAACATTTTTGCATTAATTTTAAGTTTCCTTCGCTTCTGGTTTTCAAGTAATGACGTCATCGACAATGCTTCTAAATGACAACCCTCGATTTTTTTTATTTTGATAGATCATTTAATTGTATAAATGGTACCATCAAAATTTTCGAATAAGTCATTTAAAAGAGTAAATAGCATAAATTTTATTAATTACAAAAGGCAAAGACAAATGCTAAATTCAAGAAATGAAATGATTGTTTCCTTTAAATCAAATGTTTGAAATGCTATCTACCTGTTGGATCATTTAAGTGAAACCTATAGAAATTTTGATTCTTGTTGGATACGGCAATAAAACCAGAACTCAGCAAGAAGAAGTATCCAGACAGAAATTTTCGCCAATTCACAGTGAGTAAAATTGAGAGAAAAATTAGAGAAACTGGACATGTCAAACACATTTCAAATGCATGGTGACGAATGAAGTTTTTCAGCGATCAGTATTACGTGTATTAAAAATAGAAAAATACCATCCCTACAAAATAAAATTACAGCAAGAACTCAATGACGATGACCCCAATCGAATGTGGTTTTGTGATGCAGGATTTATGCAACCGTAATCCATACTTTATTTCCCAAATTCTCTTTTTGGATGAAGCCTCAGTTAGCCTAAATGGAAGAGTAAACCGAAAAAATTGCAGGTACTGGAGTAGAGGGAATCCTCACTGGATTACTGAAGCACATACTCACAAAACGAATGTGTGGACAGGGATAGTTGACAATAGAGCCATTGGTTCTTTCTTCTTTGACGAAACCCTCACGGAGCAGCGATATCTGGATTTTTTTAAGGTTGCATTTGTACCTGCCCTAGCAGAAATCTTTTTAAACGAAGATGAGACTAACTTACTAAATGGCGATATTTGGTTTCAGCAAGACGGTGCACTTCCGCACTTTGCATGTCATGTTCGTTAGTTTTTGAACAAATATTTTCTTGGCCGATGGATCGGCAGTCGAGGACTAATAGAGTGGTCTCAGGTTTCCTGATCTTACGCTCCTTAATTTTTTTATGGGGGTATTTAAAATCAAAAATCTATGTTGATAGACCACACAATCTAGAAGATTTGAAAAATAGGATTAGATATGAAATCAGTTGAATTAGTCCTGACGTCATTCGCAATCTACAAAACGAATGTGTCCATAGATTTGCTTATTGTCAAGAGACCAGTAGATAGCATATCGAACATTTGATTTAAAGGAAACAATCATTTGATTTCTTGAGTAACAACATTTATCTTTACTTTTTGCTATTAATAACATTGGGGAACATTCAATCTGTTGCCAGAAGTCGTTTGTAGATAACTTGGTGCTTCTGATCATGAACGTAATATATTTTTTTTCACTTGGCTCCAGTTTTGAGATATGTATACGCCTTAAGTATTTATAGAGAAAAAGTGGAAAGATTTTCTTCTGTATTTTTTCTGTGGATAATCCTTCTGTAGATTCCAACAGTAGCCGGCCATCATGTGGCAGTCCCATCCTCCTTGATATCGTTCTACCATTTCCCGGATACCTTGGCGAAACCGTTCACCCTGTTCTTCACTGTAATCCTCAAAATTGGACGGGAATTGCTTTAAATGGCTGTGCAAAAAATGCAGTTTAACGCTCATATGTGCTCCTAATTGTTGTACGTTAAAGGTTATATGGACATTTGTATGGGTAAGTGTGGTATCTGTATTTCAGTTGCGTAGTTACTATCTCGGACGGCACGATTGTAACTACTGGCACGAGGTGGCGTCAGAAAATATTTCAGTTGCTGTTTTTGAACATTAGTGGCATCACAAACAATTTTAATCGAAAAAAAGAAGCTCTACGGATCAATAACATTTGGAATCCAACCCTGAAAAATACGAAAACGCTACGATACTCGAATCACAACGCCCGACAGAACACACAGACCGACATAGAAACACAGCCAGGATACAATCATTCAGCGCGGGCCACACAGCGAAGTGGGGAACCAATCAGCGCACAGCATAGGTATATATTGCGGAGCGTCTCCAGCCTGATCACCACTCATTAGATGACTAGTGAAAACTAATCATCGTCCTGAAGATGTCGACCGCAGTGTTTGGCGAAACGTCGACTTCGACACATCAAAGACCACGGCCCATCAGCCTGGAAATATGTACTGCTAGTACAAATTCAGACATCGGCCGTGAAAGCCTACAGTTATTTTTAGTGGCATAAACTGAGAGATGTAAGGGAAATGGTGCCAGAAGCAACCCCAGGGAGACTTGTTCCTGCGGGGGGTAAGATTGCCGTGGTCGGAGCAGACCAAATATCTCGGTTTGCAATCGGGCAGAAAGCTCCTGTGGCGCGAGCATTTCCAACAGATTAGCGTCAAATGCTATAGGGCGATAGGCATGATATATCCGCTAATATGTCGAAATAGTAAACTGGGCACGAGGCAGAAGAGAAGGTTGTATATCTCGTTTTTAAGACCCAAAATAACGTACGGGTCGGTCGTCTGGTGCGCTGCGGGGCCATCCAATATACAGATGCTCGACAAAATACAGAATAAGGTCCTCAGGATGATAGCTAAGGCGCCGCCATATATGAGCGCCCAGACGCTCCGAAGAGACCTGGATCTGCCGGGTGTTAAGGAATTAGTCGCCTCGATTGCTCGCACCACTTAGACCAGGGCGGAGGGTTGCGAAAACCCAATGATGTACTTCACTCGTAGGAAGGACACGGATCGGGCTCCCAAGGTGGGGATCAGGAAGCCCAGGCAAGTTGTTGACGCGGGTGCTTAAGACCCGAGAGTAACTCTATGAGGGGGGTCTAGGGTCTAGGGGCGGCATTTCGCCCGACCTCAAACAAATCGTACGACTCATGGTGAATGTTGCCAGGAGCAAGAAGCGTTAATGCTTTATGAGTTATTTATTAGCATTATTTTGGTTATTGTTTCTAGGTACTTTTTTCATGTGTACTTCTACGAGGGTCACGCTATATATTTTGAGATACAAGAAAACTACAAGTCTTTTTACGAAAATGATGTTATTTATGTTCAAAATAATCTCCTTCTGCATTAATGCACTTTTGTAACCAAAGTTTCCACAACGTAAAAGCGTGAAACCAGTCATCTCTTGGAATGCTCTGCGAAACACAGTTGCACGTGAAGGACTTTCATCACCAAATGCGAGTTGCAATCGTTCAAGACTTTGTTGTTCACTTAAACCGACCTTAAAATCGTAGTAAATCATTGCGCGTACATGTTCTCTTGACAAGTCCATGTTTCGATGACAAATCGTACCTACCACGTCTACCCTATGACAGCAGCGACTCAACTGACAGTTAGAGTTTACCACTTAAGGATGGTGGTATTTAGTAGTGCAGTGTTGCCAGCTCTAATTTCTCTACTTTTATGGCATCTCAAAATATATAGCGTGTCCCTCGTATATTAAGTTCACTTTTGTTTGAACATTACTTTGTAGATAACCTTTACTTTAGCCCTTTTAAAATGACAAGCAGTGAAAACAATTCACTGCATTATGTACGGATCTGTAGTACCTTTTTAAAGAAGGTAAGCGTAATTAATAATGTGCATATAAATAATATGCATTTCAAGAATTCTAAGTAAGTAAATGCTCTATTTTAAGAAAATGAAACTATTGATTTATGAACAATACCTAAACGCTATTTACTAAGAAACTATTGACTATCCCTGAGAAAATATTGTTTTGTTATAACGACCATTTACTTATTCTAAGAATCGCCTTTTTCAAATTTTGTGCAAGATTTTCTTGAATCAAGTTAACAAATGTCTTAAACAAAGAAATACAATCAATTCGTTACAAGTTCATTATACTTTTCTTAAGCGGAGAAAGAAAGGCAAAGAAAATATTTCTTTTGATTTAAAACAGTTATTGTATTGTGGATAATTGAAACAGTAATTGTTTTGTATTAAGGCGGTCAGCTTTGATACAAGTAAACGTTTCTCTGCGTGCTGGCTGATAAAAAAGACGGGTTTATTAGAAACACGTTTTACTTGGAATGAAGGCATTAGCTCACTTACAAGATCATGCCATTAGGTTAGTCATCTACAAAAATAGCCAAGATCTACAATTAGTAAATATTGCCTTCAAAATATAATGCTTATGATCTTATGATTAAGTTAATATAAGGAAATTCCTAAGAATTATAAAGTTTTAGGAAGCGAGTTGCGAAGTATTTAAGATAGCCTTTATTTACTTAATAGGAAAAGTATGTACGTCTTCAACGATTATTACATGAAAATTCGGAAAACATTTATTGCAGTTTTGTGAAGCATACCTTAAAAGCAATACGATATATATGTATATATAATCAATTTACAATGCAATTATTTGGCAGTAGACAGATCAGGGGCATGTGATAAACGTTATCATTAGTCATTTATTAGCGACATAATAAATGAATTTACATTAAATAATTCAAAAATGTGTGCGTAATTCCAATATTTTGATGAGTGTTTGATGTACATATATTATATCAGTTGATCGTGCTCACTAAATAGCATATACTTTGAATAATGTATAAATGTAGCCTTTCAAGCGGGGCAACACAGGTTGTCTCAAAAAATTGATTGTTCTGATACTACTATTCACACAAAAATCATGTTTAGAAAAGTTATTTACATCACTCTCTCTTACTATTGACTTGTAACTTACGGTATATGCCGACAGCATGGTATAATTATTTTCTATTTTTGCTGTTGAACGTTACCGACTCTCCTTGCGATTAGACGTTTTGTTGTGATCACCTTTCAATCTTAAATGCTTAAGTGTATTAGAGAGTGAATACATATGAGCTACTGTTACGTTATCCTAGCTTGAAGAATAATGCCGCTAATCGTTTGCTTCGGCCTATCTTTCTTACGAGGTGGGAGGACCAATTGCTTTTGTATATTTACTTACAATTAGTTGCTCTCTACATTAAACACAGTACACATGAGTGAGTAGGTTTGAGTTACCTTACCCTTGCTTTCAAAATAACGATGTTTGCGATAATATTCTATTGCAGCATCAAATCTTATTTAATCTATTTTATCGCTTTTGCCGAAATCCATCGCTACCTTATCGCATGATCTTTTTATCGAGCCTCGTGCACGTGTTGCAATGGCTTTTCGTCTCATGAATTTTTAAATTAAAGAGGTAGAAATTAATCGGAAGAAACATTATTTCATTTGCATTTTGTGTCTGAGAACTGCTTCAGAACTTCCCTAATGTATTCTAGAAATTTTGCGAATCACTCTAGTTTATTTGCATTAAATACTAAATTACTGGCTATATTTCTTTTTCTTTTTTTTTCGATATTCATTGAACACTTGAGATAACTTTTTTCTCTCAATCTCCTCTGTTCAATTACATTTTGCCTGATTTAGCTTCCCTTTTGCTGTTTCTTTTGTACTTAAAGTACTTAAAAACAAAAAAGAAAAGAGCGAAGCCTCGATTGCAAATTACCCTGGTGTTCTGGCAGTGCCTTAACGAACACCTAGGACCAACGAACCGGTGACGTGTGGCCCAGTGTGTGCAAGGATCTAGTCGACCTGATAGGACGAACACCTCTGGTACCCAAGTCAGTCTAGGATACAGGTTTTCTTAAAAGAACAGGAAAAATCCGTAGTATCTTCATATCTTTTCTTAATAAATTCAATACTTTGCTTTTGAAATGTTATTTATTTAATACATGAAAATTATTTATTTAATAAAATTGTTGTTAAAATCTTTAGATTTACGTGTTATATATATTTCCGTATATCAAGGGGAGGTGCAACAAACTTTTTGGTGCTTTTCTTAAAAAAGCTCCTGGCGCCCTTAAAAAAAAGAAATAAATTTCACCGTATTTCAAACTTTGATGGACCTCGACTAATTCTTCGAAGAACCTGTGCTATACCCCACCCTGATCCTCGTTCTAGCTGGAGGCACAGTATAACACTTTTGAAGGTTATAATACGGAGATATTTTTGAAAGATGCCTTGTGCTACACTATCTGAAAATATTGACATTCCACCGTTTACACAATATGCAGAATTTTACAATTCCAGAAGGTTGGCACACCTGAGCAAGAGAAAAAGTATGAATATTTTAATCATATCTAAATACCTTTGAAAGCTACCTCTGGAAAATTCAAAATCAATCAACTATGTTCCATTTAGGGAAAGAACTCCAAGTTCCTTAATTTTGTAACATAATAAAATAAAAACGTGCTGTTCCTCGTATACAAAAAAAACAAATAGATAAATATTGTATACAGTGCGGACTAACTAACTTTTGAACGACTGAACCTAGCGCTTTTAGGAAAAGTAGGTCGATTTCTATTTTTTCTGAACTAACTTTTCCCGTTATCGGCAGTTTCATTGTATTTCCGGTGACACCGGAAGTGACGT
This sequence comes from Dynastes maya, assembly GCA_029619315.2. NCBI lineage: Eukaryota > Metazoa > Arthropoda > Insecta > Coleoptera > Scarabaeidae > Dynastes > Dynastes maya. The sequence continues at coordinate 18,229,414 of JAROYE020000010.1, read as the reverse complement.
CAACTTTCTTATTTTAAATAGAACATTCTGTATATTTTTACGTTTCTGGAAAGGTAGTTGAAAGACAGATCCAACGAAGCCACATATATTATACTTTAACTTAAGAAATATGACAATATGCAGCAATAAAAGTTTTGGTAATCTGTTTTTGTTATGATGCAAAGTTGGCTAGGAAAGAGCGCCAAATTGTTTTTTATGACGCCAGACTGATCTAAAGAGCTTGTTGCTAAGCAAAGCAGTCATAATAATTGCCAAACTGTCAAATCTCAATTTCAAGCGTAAATCAATCTTGTTATTTATTGTTACTATAATCTGCATTTGTCATACTTTCGTTCTTTATGCTCGTTATTATTTTATGTCATTTTAACTTGTTTTGTTAATTGTTGTTTCTCCTTTACTTTATCGTAATTCATTGTAATTAATTCAATTGTGGTAGCTTTGTTTAAATTTGTTAGTTTTTGATAGGCAATGTGCTTAAGCTTCAGTTGTTTATGTCGTTGATTTAAGAATGGCATCCGCATAGGCCACGTAAGATAACTATCAAGTACCTAATTTTAATATTCGGTGACTTTGGTAACAATTACCACGAAGTAGAACATAATGAATACTGCCCTTGTACAGCCGAAAATATTTGAATTTTGCGCTAAGTAAGGACAGATAGTATAAAATTTACAAGGCACTGCTTTAACAGAAGATATGATTTCAATTATTATACAATTTGTTGCGCAACCATGGAAAATAAAGTGATAATTGTTCTCAGATTTACATAATATTAAAATTGCCCCAGCAATTTTGCATGGTTCGTGCTGAAGCCATCATAAAAGTAACACGAAAGACCTAAAAAACGGACATATTGTCTATCAAAAACTAACACATTTAAACAAACTTACCATAATTAATTAATTAATTGCACGTTCGACAAAGTAAAGAAATAACAACAATTAATAAAACAAGTTAAAATGAGAGAAAATAATAACGGGAACAAAGAAGCAACATATGACAAATGCTGGATATAATAACAATAAGCAACAAGAATAATTTACGATTTTGGAATTAATATTTGACAGTTTCGCAATTGTTATGATTACTTTGCTCAGAAACGAGCTCTTTAGATCAGTTTGGTGTCACAAGAAACAATTTGGCGCTCTTTCTTAGCCAACTTTACGTAACAACAAAAATAGATTGCCAAAACCATTATTGCTGCATATAGTCATATTTAAGTATAACATACCGTTTTAGAAAGTTCAGTAATAAAGTGAGCCGCTAAAATATATGGGCCCTGTTGCAAAATTTGCTCGCTCTAAAAGTATAAGCGCGGGTAGTAGACTCTAGTCAAACAATGCGTTGTATCCTTAGTTTATTTTTTTAATTGATTATCGTTGCCTTTCTCGATCTTTTGCTTCTTTGTTATTTTTGATTTGCTTTGTTTGTATCTCGTACTTGTACTGTGGAAAAGTTTTTCTGAAGTATGTTCTTTCTAGGAAGTCGTTAAATTATCTATCGTAATAATATGTTGAATTTTTACACATACGAATACGATTCATTTTGATATTAGTTGTGGATTGCAGTAATATTTTCATTGTATTGGTTTGCACCTATCAGAGCGTGCATACTATTATTTTGAAAAATTTTAGAAGCTGTTTTAAGGTATTAAATATATTGTTGTTCATTTAGAGAACAGTTTATTTGTATGCTTCATTTTTTTTTCTTTTAGTTTTTAACATATTCAAAACTCAGTTACTATTTCTTATGGAATTATCGCAATTTCTTGGTCTGTCATGTTTGTAGTAGCGCATTTGAATGTACGGTCGATCTTGGGCGGCTTTGGATTACTGAGGGATCACATTTTGTTATATAATTATGATGCCGTTGCTCTCACGGAGACCTGGTTGACTCCGTGTATTAATTCTATGGAGTTGTCCATTCCGGGTTACAATCTCATAAGGGCTGATAGACTTGGTAATCGAAGAGGAGGAGGCGTATGTATTTTTCTGAAGGTCAGCTATTCGTGTGATAGTATAACCCTGAATACTGTGGCAAGTTGTGAGCAGTTGTGGGTGAAGCTTACTTTTGGACATTGTTCTTTGGCATTAGGTGTGATTTACAGACCACCTTACACTAGCTGTGCGCAATTTGTTACTGACTTTGAAGATACTCTCTTCGATATATTTAGTAAATATGATGTTATATGTATGGGAGATTTTAATATTAACCTACTTGATTCAAACAGTAATTCTGCTATTCAATTTACCCGAGTTTTGGAGTCCTTAGGACTTGCGCAAATTATTGATGAACCGACTAGATACGAGCGGTGTATTTCTCTATTAGATTTTATCATTACCAATATGAAATACGGTGAATCCGGTACGTTGGATTTGGGAGTCTCCGACCATTTGCTGGTATATGCTGCCTGCTTAATTAATGAAGCTAAACAAGTTGGTCCTGTTGCTAGAAATTTTCGTTCATACAAATATTTTGACAACACATTCTTTCAGGGTGACTTGATAAATTTTAATTGGGGTTTATTATATGATCTTCACGATGTAAATGACATGCTAACTGTTCTTACTCGCAATATTAAATACATATTTGATTGTCATGCTCCAATCGTTTCAGTAAAGTTTAAAAAACCTCCTGCTCCGTGGTTAACTGATAACATCAAATTACTTATGTCCTTGAGGGATCAGGCTTTTAAGAACTTCAGGAAAAAGCGCGACGAGCCAACGTTTGATTACTATAAACAACTCAGAAATTACACAAATTTAGCTATCAAAAATGAAAAGAAAGCTTATTTAAATTATCGGATTCGTACCGGGTCTCCTAAAGACATCTGGAGTGACTTAAGAGATATGAATTTACTTTCTAACAAAGATATCAATTTACCTGAGCATTTGTGTGATCCTGAGGCTGTTAATTCTTATTTTGTTGACAGTGTGACGTCCCAACCTGTAGACATTAACTTGCTAGTATATTACAACACTAATCTAGTTAGGGAATTTAAACATTTATTTTCTTTCCTTGATGTGACTGACGAGCAAGTTTTATCTATAATCAAAGATATAAAAACGAAATCATGTGGTTCCGACATTTCCAAACGATTGGAAAAAGGCTATTGTAATCCCAGTGCCAAAGAAAGAAAATCCTAGGGAATACAAGGATCTAAGGCCTGTAAGTGTTTTACCCGTATTGTCAAAGGTTATTGAAAGATTAGTTGCTATTCAAATACGTCAACATTTGGAGACTCACTCGGTCCTGCCTCCCTATCAATCTGGGTTCCGGTCTGGTTATAGTTGCGTCACAGCATTAATGCACATAACAGATGACATATTTAGTTCAATTGACAATAACAAAATAACAGTTCTTGTTTGCCTTGACTATTCTAAAGCGTTCGATGTTATCAACCACGAATTACTGTTTAGTATTTTACACTATATTGGCTTAGATGCGAATTCTATTTCTTTCTTCAGAAATTACTTTAGCGGGCGACAACAGCAAATACGAATTAATAATAATTTCTCGCAGTTTAAACGTTTGGATGTTGGTGTTGCCCAAGGTAGTATTTTGGGTCCGCTAATATACTCTATTTACTCTTCATTTTTGTTAAGGGAACTAAAAGTTTGTAAGTATCATATGTATGCTGATGATGTGCAGCTTTATCACTCATTCGACGTTGACCGGGTTGATGCTAGTATTGCACAAATAAATGAGGACCTTCAAAGAGTATTTGACATTTCGCTGGCACACGGACTTACCATTAACACTAGTAAAACAGCAGTCATCCTGTTTGGTCGACCTAAAGCGCGGGAAAGGGTTTTCAGTAGGATTAATTTAACCATGAATGGGAAAAATCTGGATGTTGTTAAAGTTATCAAGAACTTGGGCCTCACAATTGATTGTGATTTAAGATTTAGGCAGCATGTGGCGGGGGTTGTAGGGGCCTCATTCGGAAAACTTAAAGTGTTGTATTGTAGTAAGGATTCTCTGGCTGTGGAACTGCGTCAGACCCTTTGTGAGTCTCTTATTTTATCTAGATTTAATTATTGCGATGTTATTTATGGTCCCCTCGGAGGATATTCGCAGAATACAAAAACTTCAGAATGCTTGTCTAAGGTTTATCTATGGCATCAGAAGAAGGCAGCATATCTCCCATACATTAGCTTGGGCGGGTTGGCTTAATATGGGGTTGCGAAGAAAACTGCACCTTGCTTGTTTTTGTTACAATTTAATGAAGTATAAGATACCCCCCTATCTGCATCGAAGGCTGACCTTTAGAACTGACGTTCATAATATTAACGTTAGATACAAGGGTACGCTTACACCTCCTTTATATAATACTGATCTTTTCACGCGGTCTTTTTCCTATAACATTGCTATTCTTTACAATTCTATCCCTCCGAACTTCAAATCCTTGTCCGTTGCAGGATTTAAGCGTAAGTACAAGGAATATTTACTTCTTGGTCAGCAATGATTTTATTCTCACTAGACGTGCGTTAATTTGCTTTTTTCTTTCCCGGATGATTATTGGGGATGAGTGATCTTTCGGTGTTGCTTAGGCTCGGCATATTAGGACTATTGTATGTTTTCAGGTCTCTATAGTGATTGGGGTTATACTTCATCGGATTGCGTTGTTGCAGACATGACATGATTTTTGTATTACTGTCTATTTATACCGATGAACTTATGTGCTGTAATGATATATGTTCTGCACTTATGTCGATATTTTTTTTACAGTTGACGGATCAGAAGGAAGAGCATCGCTAAGATGATTCTGATCCCTTTAAGCATTAATGTAGTAATATTTAACGTTTTATGTATACTCCTATATGATATTTTTTTTTCTTTTCTGCTTAATAAAACATATTATTATTATTATTATTATTATTATTATTATATAAAGTTCCATTAATTAAATTTAGAAAACACGTTTTTGTTTTGGAATTCAATTTATACTTAAAAATTTATGATTTTGTTATGCACTTTCTATTATTTATTATATTGAATATTTGGAAACGAAAAGATGTAATCTAGTTATTTTATAATGAGAGGCTCTATTTATTTTTGGAATTTATCTTTTTTCTTCAATAGAAAACGATTTCTTTGCTTTATATACTATACTATTACAATAAAGTATTTATTTGGAAATAATCAAGGATTAAATGTTATCAATATATATGTACACATATATATAGTGGTTCACACCCCTGCTGGGTTTCACCGCTTCAATAAGAAGCTCTTTAGATCCGTTTCTGGGTGGATCAGTCCCCTGTTTCCTTTGAATTCTCCCAACCATTTTTTTTTTCCAGTTTTTTCTGTCACCTACTTTATCTTTCGACTTGTTAACCCCGATCCTGTTGAGGTCTTTTTTTACTTCGATTAGCCATTTTGATCTTGGTCTGCCTCGTCTCTTTCTTCTTGCTGGTTCCCGTTCCATTATTGCATATATTGTAGCTGCTGGTCCCGCTCTCCACACATGCCCTAACCACTTTACTCTTTGCTGTTTTATTTTTCTTACTATATCTTCTTTAATTTCTTGCTGTAGTTCATGATTTGTTCTTCTCCTATATTCATTTTACCGTATTTTTATTGGTCCTAATATTGTTCTGAATTCTTTTCGTTCTAGTATCCTTAAATCCTCCTCTTGTTTCTTCGTCATACTCATGGTTTCGGCAGCATACATTATTATGGGTCGAATTATTGTTGTATATATTTTTATTTTTGTGTCTTTTCCAAGTATTTTACTTTTTAATAACTTTTTGTTGGCATGTATAGCTCTGTTTAGTTTCATTATTTTTTCTCTAACCTCCGCTTCTCTTTCCCCGTTACTTGTTATCATTACGCCTAGATATTTATACCGGCTGACTTCTTCGAATTTGTATTCTTCAATCTTGATCTCGTTATTCTCCAGTTGTTTCCCAATTCTCATTATCTTAGTTTTATCTTCATTAATTTTCAAACCTATTTTAGCACCTTCCTTTATTATTTCTTTTACTGTCTCTTCCACAATTCTCCTATTCTTAGATATTACTACAATATCATCAGCATATGCCACCACTTGTCCTCCTCTTGTTCTCACTGTCCCTCTATTTATCCTTCTCAAAACATACTCTAGTCTAGATTAAATAACGTAGCTGACAACGCATTCCCTTGTCTAATTCCTTGGTTAACTTCAAATTCTTCGGTTTCTCCTTTTTGCGTTTTTATGGTCATTACCGTCCTTTTCATTGTCATATATATTAGTTTCCTTACCTTTATATGCACCTCATTAGTTCATTTCTTTTGATTGAATCGAAGGCTTGTTGTTTTTTACTTGTCTTACTTTACTTTTACATGTTTTTGTTTCTGTTTTCATTTTCTATTTCTTCTAATTTGTTTCCTATCCATTTTCTTTTTTAGTCTCTCTTCTTCATCTTCCTCTGTTCTTGTTCTTAGCCATTTAAGTCTTGCTTGTATTTTCTGTGTGAGTACATCTTGACAATCTTGATTAAACCATTCTTTTGTATTTCTCTCTCTTCTCGTCCCTATATTTTGCTTTGCTCCTTGAATAATGTAAACCTTTATGATATTCCATTTAATTTCTGCATTATTTGTTTCTGACCATCGTTCATTTATTTTTTTTTTACTGTTGCTGCGTGTTCCTCTCGTATGCTTTCATCCCTCAGCTTTCCGACGTCCCACTTGTTCTGTACTTCTTTGTTTTTACTAACTCTTTTTATTTTTTGCCTCATTGTAGCCATTACCATAAAATGATCTGTGTCTGCACAGGCTCCCCTATATGATCTTACATTCCTTATTGTTAATTGATGTCTCTTCATAATTAGTATAAGGTCTATCTGATTACAATTTTTTTGATCCAGCGATATCCATGTTATTTTGTGTAACTTCTGATGTTTATATTTGGTATTACTAATAATCATATTTGTGCTTGCCGCTAGATTACATAATTTTTGTCCATTATCATTAGTCTTTTCATGTATAGTATGTTTTCCAGCCACTTGGCTGATGCAATCTTTCTTGCCAATTTGCGCATTAAAGTCTCCTAGCACCACAACGGTATCTACTTTAGGTAATTTTTCAATTTCTGCCTCCAGTTGTTCATAGAATTTTTCTTTTTGTTCTTCCACTTTGTTTTCAGTTGGAGCATATACGTTTATAACTGACATATTAAAAGGTTTAGCTTTTAGTCTAACATAAGCTATTCTTTCGCTTATTGGTCTAAATTCTATTACATTATCAATTAATTTTCCCGGAATAAAGAAAGCAACCCCATATTGCTTTTGCTTTTGTCCACCCGAATAGAGTAACGTAAATGTTTTTTTTTTTTATTTCTCCCTGTCCCATCCATCTTGTTTCTTGTATTGCGGCAATATCTACATTGTATCTTTGAATTTCCTTTACAACTTCCTGCATTTTGCCTGCTGTTAGCATTGTTCTAATGTTCCACGTACATATTTTCATTTTATTCTTTTCCTTGTTTTTTTCATAACGCTTATCCTTCTTTTTATTTTGCTTTACTATTACGCTGGCTGCTATTTGTTTATATAGATTTCTGGTATTTTTGTTATTATTTGCATTTATTTCATAGTCTTGTTCTTTCTTCTTTCCGGTCTCGTTATCCTTGTTCATTGCCTGGGTCTGTTTGTATTTTGTTCCTATCTTATTTACTTCGACCTTGGTGGTGGCGTTTGGTTTTCTGAGGTTTTTAGTATTTTAATTAATTCCTCTCTCCTTCTATCCTCTTCAGATGGTGATAGTTGACTGTATTTTCTTCCTTTGCTTTGATTCTGCTTCAATCTTCTAATTTATACATTTCTCCGTTAATCAAAATTTTGTCGTATACTAATCTTGCGTTAAGGCCTTTATTTTTTGCTATCTTTAGATGTTCAATTAAAGCTAATCGTTTCTTCAGTATCTCTTTCGGATAATCCTCGTTAATGTATATTTTAGTTCCCTTAAGTTTCTTTGCCCCTCTTAAAATTTGCATATTTAAGTTCGATGACCTTAATTCAATCAGCACAGGACTGACTTTGTTTTCTGTTTTAGTGCCTATTCTTTTTATCTCGGTGATGTCATCTTTGGCGTTTATTTGTATTTCCAATTTGTTTGCTATTATTTATTATAACTATTGAATATTTGGAAACGAAAAGATGTAATCTAGTTATTTTATAATGACTGGTTCTATTTATTTTTGGAATTTATCTTTTTTCTTTAATTGAAAACAATTTCTTTGTTTCATATACCGCACTGTTACAATAAAGTATTTATTTGGAAGTAATCAAGGATTAAATGTTATCAATACTATAAAAATTAAGTAAGATGTATTATGCATTTTCTGACATCAGCAGTGAAGCCGAGCTCATAACTCAAGCACATATGATAGGCGACTGATTAGCATATATGTGTGTAGAGAAACTGAAGAGGGCGTGCTTACACATAGGCGACAACATTATTCACTATATGTGTGGGACCCACGCTTACAAATGAATCCTTTCCAACGCTAGTATGAGGTAACTTTGGATTCGCCTTTCGATTAGCTTTCCAGAAATGTTAAAATATACAGAATGTTCTATTTAAAATAAGAAAGTTGACGTCACTTCCGATGACACCGGAAATACAACTGAGCTGCCGGTAACGGCAAAAGTTAGTTGACAAAAAATAGAAATCGGCATGTTTTTTTTTTTAACGCTAGCTTCTATCATTCAAAAGTTAGCATAGGAGAGCGGGGACACTTTATGTCCGTACTGTATATTAATTACATAATTCGGTTCCTTTACGCATTTACATGTATCGCAACTAGGGCCGCCAACAAACCCTATCCGGGCCTGAACGTTTGGTCGGGAGACAACAGCAAATAGCCGATCACTACACCAAAAAGTGCCATACAACTCACGGCTACCCAGACGCGCTCGTTATTTCATACGTTTAATTGATACACCACCTCTAGCATCTATTGCTCCTGCTGCTGTCCCCTACAGAAGTGAGAAAGACGGAAAACAAATATTTTGCGATGAGTAACCGCTATGTTATCCGTAAGTGTTTATTGTTTTTCCCTCGACGGTGACTCCTTATCTAGCGCTCGTTCCCAATACACGCGCTAGCGGTAGCTCCATCATATAGATATTCTAATTACTATTAACCTGGCTTCTTAATTCTTAAGTCTATTTTTACATTGAATGCGTACACGTCAAAGTTTGAATGAATATAAATATGAAATATATGAATTTTTACAAAATAAGACAAATGAAATATTGAATTTATAAGAAGAATAATAAAGTGTTAAGTGCTCTTAACAGCTATCCTTTCCTATTTTGCTAATATTACGGAAATATTTTGTTGGAATATTTATTTTTATATTTCGATTGGTTCTTGTCTACTTTATAGTATCGCTTTTTTGCTAAGCTATGTGGGCGTGCACCAGGGCTTATCTCTTCCTGATTCTGGTTTTTGAATATTATCGTATCGTATCAATTATTACCGTTTTTGTTCATTTATTTCATCAATTAACTAAATTATTTTTTTTCTTTCCTTCAATTTGGTATATCGTTTGGATGCATGCTAATTTCTGCTTTCCTTATTCCTTTGCATAACTTCTTTGTGCTTGCTCTTTTGTATTTGTAGTTAATTTAAGACTCTTAAATTTAGCAAAACTATCATCAAGTTGGAGTATATCATCGAGATCTTCACTTCCATATACCTACGAAGAATACCATCCTTCTGGATTGTGGCTTCTCTTCAGGTGGGTATTTGCTTGTAGTTTTTGCCCAACTGTAGGATAATCGTTATTGTCTCCCTAGACCTTCGTGGCTTCCCACTTTCCGCTGATGTCTTATTTTTCTTTCTTTCTTCCTTTATTTTAAGAATTTCACGAGCTCGCAGGTTACTTACACTTCTCCTCTCCTTTCTCCCTCCCTCATCTTGTCTTGTTAATCTGCGATCGATTGAACATTAAAACTTTTCATATTAGGTTTAAAAACATATAAGAAAGTGCCCAGATACAATAACCAAAATAATGCTAATATAGCAAAATAATGCTAATATAGCTAATGGTATTGATGGAATCACTCTGGGCAAAAGCAATGTGAGGAGAGAAAGCACTAATCAATGGCCATGTTTCTGTCTACCCGTCGTCATCAGCGTTGCTCCGAGTGTTTCTCTACCTCATACCGCTGTTAGCCCTTCGGTTTATTCCATTATCCTCGATCATAGCTAACAGTATATCTCCGGCGTTATCTAGTGCCAAGAGACACACGCCTGCCGAAGATATATTGTTCTTTTCTAAATAGCAAAACGTAAGTAGTAAAATGTAACGATACTCTGTCAAATAGAAGATTTGTTTCAGTTGGTATCCCACAGGGATGCGTTTTGGATTCTCTGCTTTTTTGAAATTTATAACAATAACTTGGGGCCTTAGTACCGCACCCTGCTTAAATCCCCTAGTTGTTGTAAAACGTTCTTCGTTCCCTGTTTTTCTATATACGCTTTTGATAATGTGAATGAGCTTTTTTATTTATTCTTCTTACTTTTTTATTTATTCTTCTTACTTTCAATACTTTCAAAATTTCTTCTTTTTTATGCTCTCCAACACGCAACGCAAGACTAGCTGCTTTCTTTTGATCTTTCTTTTATTTATTCTTTTAACGGCTCGGTGGTCTAGTGGTAAGAGAGCCTCCTCCTGATTAGCAGAGTTAGGCGCTGTGTGTTCGAGTTCCATTAGGATCAATCCGGTACAATTTCGAGTGAGCATTCGCATGTTGGGGAACATGGGGACTGAGCTTCGCCCTTCACAGCGAAGGGTGATAGTAACAAACCCATGAAACACTTCACACATACCATTTACACACAAAAGGCTCCTGAGGTTATGGCAACCTTTAAAAATGGGTTGAACCGTCACCGAGCGATAAAAAAAGTTATGTTTTGATTTGGGATTGTTGCCTACTAACTAAGTACTTATAAAATCTTATACATATTTAATGTACCTACAAACATAATTGCACTTTTCATACTTGTAGCTCCGCTTTGAAGTACGTAATCTTCAATTAGAAATTGTTCAGTGCATATTGATCTTTCATTAATGTCGGACATAAAAATTAATGGCCTACCGCATGTATGTTGTCTTACGTGACAATTGAACATGACTCTTATACATGTATTTCAACCGACACTGTTCTGAGTTCAATTATGATGTTATGTTATCAACTCGCTAAGTGCTAATTGATTTCGAATTTACATATTCTCAAGTGATTGTCTACTTATGTTTACGTTTAATTATTCTATGGTATGACGTTTTGGAATTCAAAATCGTATGGATGTAATAAGATGTCGTTATAAATATTGACAATATGTTTATTGTTTCAGATTTATCGTTTTAGTTTCTTTTGTACGATTGCTATGATGATTGAGAAAGTCCACGCCATGCGCCATTGTAAAGAGTGACCGTCGAGCTAACACCTTAAACATCTCACCCGAATGGGGCACCTTCACCCGGGTGCGCAATATTTTTCATGAACGTTTAAATGTGAAAAAGATAAGCGCAAGATGGGTGCCGTATTTGCTTACTGTGGATCAAATGCGGACCTGTGTTACAGTTTCAAATGACTCTTTGGTTAAGTTCAAATGAAATTTCTCGTGTATATGTCACCGTAGACGAAACGCAGATACATCACTACACTCCAGAGACAAAGGCACAATCAAAACAATGGGCCTCACCTCAGCCAATAACGTTGTGGCCACGATTTTTTGGGATTTCCAAAACCTAGTCTTTAATGAACAAAGAATGGAAGTACAATAACTGGTAAATATTATGCCAATTCACTGTCACGTTTCGATATCGAACTAAAGAACAAGAAAAAAGTATTGCTAACATAAGCCACGCTCTCATTCGTTCACTATTGCAACTGCTAAATTGGTTGAATCAGGTTGTCAATTGCTGCCCCATCCACTATATTCACCACATCTGGCTTCATACGATTTCTTATTTTCAAACTTGAAAACGTGGCTCGGTGGAAAAATGATTCCGGACAAATGAGGAGGTGATAGTCGAAATGAATGATTACTTTTAGATGGTTTGAAAGAATTTGGAAAACTGCTGGGTTAAGTATCTACAATTGCAAGAGAATTATTATGAAAAATAAAGTATATTATTTTACCCTAAAATAAGTCTCACAGTATTTTTATTAAAACTTAATAATGTACACTTCGCCTTACGGCGTCGTCAGGAGATTCAAAATTAAAACTAAAATTCTTAACAGCAAATACATACAAATACAATATCATGATAGGGGTAGCTCAGGTGAGACTCGCTCAAATTTTACACACAGAAATTCACCTACCTGTTAGAAGGAGGTACTGAAGAGGTACATAAATTCCAAAAAAACAGGCAACTCCACTTTACGCTCTTTATTTACAAAACAAGAAGTACACCAAACAACAGATCAATACAGCTCTATGTCCGTAATAGATTACCTATTACGGGTAAAGAGACTCTCCAATAATCCTCTATAATTCTAAATAACTTGTCCTTCCGGTGCTTGCTCGGCATCATCAAAGTTCGATGTCTTCGAATTAACCGAGAGATCATAATCTTACAAAGCAATTGTCCAGACGCTCAGTCAGCTCGACGACACCGGTCACCGATCGAAGAATGATTACTAGTTTGGGCAAACAGCGGTAACAGTCAGTGTAGTAGATATGTGGTGCGGAGTCGGCGATTATTTATTTCACGCGTTCACAGCGTCAGTACTAAATCGATGCTGTATGCGAGTAGTTCTGTGTATATGTAGGCTGTTGTAACTTATTTCGTAATTGTACGCTTATGTTTGCTTTAAAAATGTCGCAGTTAGGTACGTTGCGAAAACGACCAATGGCAGACACAGTTAAAAACTTTATAGTGCACATGCCGGACTTAATTTTTGATGGCGCTAAAATTCAATGTCTAGTTTGTAAAATCCCTTTAATGTGTCGGTCCAGAAGCCATTGTCAACGTCACATCGAAAGCAAACAGCATTTTTCTGCAAAAAGTGGCATACGAGACCAAGAAAAATTGTCATTTGATTTATGTGTTACTCTTATTTTATGTAATCTATCGTTTCGTTTACTAGACAAAGAAGCATTTGTCTCCTTCTGGAATAAATATGCGGACTGTATTTTACCTTGTCGGACATCGATACGAAATGTAGTGCCATTTGCTCGTGAACATATAGAAAAGGGAATGAAAACGGAATTGAAAGATAAAAAACTGTGGTTGTGTGTGGACGAAACAACAGATCGTCCAAAACATTGTGTGGTTAATGTAATCGTACGTACAATCGAACCCCATCGACCGTTATCCTCCTTCTTACTTACTTCCAAAAGAGTTATAAATTGTACTGGCTGTGCTAGATTTTAAAGGTGGTGTTGAACTCATTAAACAAATTTGAAGTTTCAACTAAGCAACTTTTAATGTTTATGAATGATGGTGCCGCAAACATGCGTTCTTTGGGCCGATCTCTTAAAGAACACAGTGGTAACTTCTTACATGTAACGTGTAAAATCCATACTCTAAATCTTGCGGCACAAACGATTCATACATGTTTTCCACTAGTAAATGCATTGATTGCTAGTACAAAGGCAGTTTTTCGAAAGTCCCCGAAACGTACTCGACTATTTCACAAACTGTGTCCTGATTTACCTGAACCACCACAGCTGATTGTTACACGTTGGGGAACATGGTTGCAGTCTGCGTTTTACTACAACCAATATTTCGATCAAGTAAAGAAGGTAGTTTTAAAATTCAATCCGACAGAAGCTGCAGCAATCAAGAAAAGCCAGGAAATATTTCAAGATAGGCTCAAAGAGATTTACAAACTATTCACAACAATTACTTCGGACTAGCGGAGGGAATAGAAAAATTACAAACTGTTTCGATGTCGCTAGTGGATTCTGTTCAAATTGTGAATGATGTTCACGCACAGTTATTCGCTGTAGAAGGCGAAACAAATTGGTGTGTAATACGAAAATTTGAAAGTATTTTAGAGAAAGACTCAGATTTTCTTATATTAAGACAAATTTGTGAAGGTGCGTGTGAAGATGCATTAAGTTGTTTCAAAGATTATTTTAACTATGCAAATATAACATCGCTAGATGTCGAACGGTCGTTTTTGGCATTAAAAAACGTTTATTCCGCACGTCGTACTCACTTGACTGAAACAGCTGTGGAAACATATCTAATGATTCAAATATTTAACAGATGTTACCCAGTTTGTGATTTCTCGGAAGACTTTTAAAACGGCAAGTGTTTCAGCACGTTTTATAATTTATTTCTTACCTTCTACTTTATGTGTAAACCTTTATGCGCTCGCCACGCCTCTGGCTGTTACCGCATATTTGCCCAGGTTAATGATTACAATACAAAAAAACATAGACGATGAACGCAAAGCAGCGGAAGTCCAGTTAGCGTCTTTTCTAAAAGTAAAAGCAAAGCGCTTATTCGCGACACTTCTCCCCTCTCCAGGAATATGACCCCGGCATATTTGCCAAAAAAATGCAAGTTACTTTACAAGAAAAACAATAAGACTAAATTATAAAAAATGAAATAAAAAGGAAATAGTTAGGGGGGAATTTCGGCGATAAATGGTTTGGAGGATCACAGGACGACTTTCATTACCTAACCTTAGATCAGCAGTTGACCTGGTACTGGAAAATCGATCTCTTATGCCCGTTTGCACCGTATAACTTAATTAATGCTTAAAGTTAAGAATAACTTAAAATGTGAATTCCGCTTACACCGCATTTTAAGTATTGCTTAAATCCCTTAAGTTATGCTAGTTTTAAAAACAGCTAACGTAGTTTCAACGAGTACGATTCAATTACAAATCGTGTTTACAGTCATTTCGATAAAAACAATGGCGTTTCGGTGGAATGATATTTTTGGAGGTGATTTAGATATCTTGGAAATAATAGATTATGGGTTTTGTAGATTATATTATACAAGGTCTAGTTAATTAATATTTCTCTAGCTGCCGTTATTATGTTTTAAATTATTATTCAATGTCTACTTACTTTTACGACATGGACGAGTTAAGCTTTTATAGACGATTTCGCCTTACAAAGCAAACCACTTTAGAAGTTTTAACATTAATAGAAGACGCATTAGAATTTCCAAATAATTTGTAAGTTTTATGGAAATATGTTGCAACAACACAATGTTGCTTTCTTACAGAAATAATAGTGTGTCACCTATGAACCAGTTATTAACTACCTTGAGATTTTATGCACCTGCTGGTCACTTAACAACAATCTCAGATTTTATTGGAATGCATACATCGACTGCATCCAGGATAATTGTAAAGGTTTCTAGAGCACTGGCAAGTTTACGGCCCCGTTTTATAAAGATGCCGGTTACTCAAGCTGAAATCGAAACTGTTCGAAATGACTTCTTTAATATAGCTTCATTCCCACGAGTGATAGGGGTTATAGATGGTACACATGTTAGAATCCAATCACCTGATGGAAATGATGCAGACATTTTTCGAAATAGAAAGAATTACTTTTCCATGAACGTACAAGTTATTTGCGATGCAACATTACATATCACAGATATTGTTGCAAGGTGGCCAGGCTCAACCCATGATTCGACTATATTTAATGGTTGTTATATCAGTGCACGTTGGGAAAGAGACTTTCCTAGAAGTTTACTTTTAGGTAATAATAACATTATTGCTTTTCATGTTACGTAAGATTATTTCTAGGGGACAGTGGATATCCTCTAAGACCTTATTTTCTAACGCCCCTTGCAAATCCATTAACACGAGCAGAAAATCTATATAATGAGACGCGATTTTAGGCAAAATGCCTCTTTGTTTAGATTCAAGGCAAATTAAAAATAATACAAAATCTATATGTTTCTCGACAAATCAAAGCGATCTAGCTATGTTTTATTTTGTCTAGTTGCCTATTTGGACTTTTAACAGCCTAAATCGTGGTTTTTCGCCTATTTTGTCCTAAAATCATATTTATTTGGTCTAAACGTTTTTTTTTTTTTTTAATTTTAAATAAATAGGGTTTTTACACAGCTGCATCTTTCTTAAATGTAAATTTTAGTTTCACAGCTAAAATGCTATAAACTAATACAACGATGGGTTTTCCCGTCTATTGTGTGAGGGGCAAAGTTTGGATTTGCCTGCCGTAAAATTTATATTACTACCCTATTGAAGATATATCCTCAATTATCGGCTTATCGCTCTCGGGTTCATTTACCTGCACCCACGTTTTTATTTTACGGGAATCCCTATCGGCTTGTTTACGCCCAGTAAACTTCTCCCTGTTAACGTGATTAATGAATACACGATGCCCATTCATAGTTTATACAATGGACATCTTGATATTGCAGTTTAGATTTTATATTTATTCTCTTAATGTTTCTCTGGAGCGTATATATGTCTGTTCCTATAGCGAGGTGGACTATTGACGAATCAGTATATAGTGAAAGACGTACTTTGAATTTTCATTTATATCGTAGCTTGCAACGAATATTTTTCGGTAGTTTTCTGTCGGTTTGTGCTTGTTTATCTACTCAGTGTATTGTGTATTTCCATCTACAACAATGCCAAAATCCAAGGAATCATATAGCGATAAAGTTAAAAAATGGCTGAAGGCAATTGGAGGCACTACTGTCTTTCAGCTGAATCCAAGCAACAGTGAAGAGTTGTTTTGTAAAGCGTGCGGAAAAATGGTAAAGGACGTTTTTGTTTTTCTTTCCTAACTTGCTTCAAAAATATTATTGTAGTTAACTTGCAAAAAGAAAAATCATTTAGAGCAACATGCTACTGCTCCTGGACATCAGGCAAATCTTAGGAAATCGTTGAGGAACCAAATGTTAATAGACACCAAAAATTCAAGAGAAATCGACGTTTTTAATCGAGATTTATGCGACGCTTTTATGTCTGCAAATATTCCTCTGGACAGATTAAACTATTCAAAACTGCGAAATTTTCTCACTAAATACTGCAACAAGAATGTGGCAAGCGTGAAAACCTTAGGAACAACATATGTAACAAAATGTTACAATGAGGTAATTAATATAATAAATAATAATTTAAAAATGTATTTTCATACTTGAGTGTCATTAAGATTTTGTTTACACCTATAGTATTTTTATTAATTTTTTAAGACTATTAATACTATTCGCGAAGAAGTTGGTAACAACAATATTTGGATATCTATAGATGAGACGACTGACTCTAAAGGTCGTATTATGGCAAATATGATTGTGGGTAAGCTTTGTTCTGAAACACGAGGAAAACCGTATTTACTGGCTACAAAGCAACTTGAAAGAACAAATTGCAATACAATGGCAAGATTCGTGAACCAAGTTTTAGGTTAGATATATTATGCAAAAAACTTACTTTAGTAGTGTTGTAAATTTAATGCTAGATATTTAAGTTAAAGGCAACTCTCGTATTTTAGGTATTTTGTGGCCAACAGATGGACGACAGATGTACGAAAAAGTCAAGCTTTTAGTCACGGATGGTGCTTCTTATATGCTCAAATGTGGTACAAATTTGAAGATCTTTTATAGAAATCTTAATCATTTAACATGTTTTGCACATGGACTCAATTTGGTGTGTGAATGTCTAAGAAATCAATATGCTAATGTTAATGGTTTAATTTCAAATACCAAGAGAGTCTTTTTAAAAGCTCCACTGCGTGTGGCAGTGTATAAAGAAAATCTGCCAGATCTCCCTTTGCCTCCCGAACCTGTCTTAACACGTTGGGGAACTTGGTTAGAGGCGGTAATTTTTTATGCTAATAATTTCGAAGCAATAAAATCAGTAAGTACTTTTTTAGCAAAATTTTTAAATAAGATTGTTTTTATTTAACGCTTTATGTTTTAGGTTGTAATATCGTTTGACAAAGATTCAGCTAACTGTATTGAGCAAGCGCAAGAATACTTTTCCAATCAAAATGTCAAAAACGATCTTTTATACATCAAGTCGCATTATAAATTTCTCATTGATAACATCAAAAGATTAGAAACATTCGGCCTTCCTCTTACAGATTCTGTTGCAGTAATTAATAATGCCGAAGCAGCTCTCAAGAATGCCCCAGGAAAAGTTGGCAAAATAATTTTGTCAAAGTTTAACCAAGTGATTTCGAAAAATCCAGGTTTCAAAACGGTTAAAGAGTTTGCTGAGCTGCTCAGTGGCGAAGCAGTTGAAGCTACCGCTCCTACCACAGCTGACTGGTCCATATTTAAGTTTTGTCCTACAACTTCGTGTGACGTAGAACGTTCATTTTTTTCGCACAAACTGCTGTTTTCCGACCGAAGAACAAATTTTACTAACGACAACTTGGAAAAACATCTTATGTGCTACGCAAACGCGAAATTTGAGGACATGTTACACGGCGATTAATTAATTTATTTATTATTTTAAACCAAATGATTCTACATATTTTAGTTATTAGTTAAAATTTGTATGTTTTATTTCTTTTTATGGCTGAAATGTACCTAAAATTACATTAAATATCGTCTTCTTATTCATGTTTTTTTAAAATAAAATGATTTTTGTGGTTACCGATTTTTTTAAGTATTTGCCTAACATGTCTAAATCACAGTTTTTCGTCCTAAATACATAGTTTTTAAGGCCTAAAAAAGGACCTTTTTAGCTGTTTTTTACGTCCTAAAATCCCGTCTCTAATAATGAGTCACACATTAGAACTTGTAATACAGTAGAAAGGTTGTTTGGGAATTGGAAACGACGCTTTCCAGTATTAGCGTATGGTATGCGAGCAAAATTATCGACTGCAATAACAATTGTAGTTGCAACTGTAGTGCTACAAAACATTGTAAGATCCAATGCACGACAATGAACCCCCTCCGTTACCAGAAGATATAAATGGAGATGATTTGGAGGCTCAGATAGTGGATGGACAAATTCACGAACATGAACCACACCAAATCCCAATAAATAATCAAAACATTAACAGTAGTCGTAATGAGTTGATAAATAATTATTTTGCAAATTTATAAAGGTAGGCATCTTTGCTATATAAAGTATGTCTCGCAACACTTATTTAATATAGTTTCCTTTTATTTTTAGAACTGCTTATTAGAACACGGATGTAATGATTATTGTAAAAAAAGATGGTAATTAGTTTTCTTTGTGAAAGAAACTGATTTTCAAGAATAAACAAATATAGATTAGAGAAATATGTTTTTATTTTTTTCCTAATTAGTAACAATTACGCATACCTTACACCAGTATGGCAGAAAGGTTGTGATTATATATGTATATACATATAACAATGACACAGCTACAAGTGTTCAAAATGCAATCACAGCACTACATTTTCAACACTCGAAGCTGTTCCTTCTTTAAAGCAATATCCAATAGCAGGCTTTCTTTCTCCAATTGGATTTTCTGCAGCCACTCCTGCTGCATTTTCTACTGCCACCGGAGTCTTTCTTCTATTTCCTTCGCCTCCATATTGGGTATAGCCAGCCGTCTTTCCAGCAACATGTCATACTTCTCCGCAATAGATGATGTCAATGCTTTTACGACAGTTGTTGGCCGACGTCTGCTGGAATCTGGCACCTGTAAGTTGAACTGATGTAATACGTTCCGGTAAATAACCAAGTCATACCTTTCGTGGAGTGTCTTGGCCAATGAAACTTCCGAATTTTAGTGGTACGCTTATTGGAGTAGACAATACGGTGGGAGTAACACGCTTCCACGTACTTTGCATCTACAAACAAATTATAAGCTCTATTTACTTTCACTATATTAATACTTACTGAAGGTATGGTCTCCTCAGCTGGGCGTTTCATTTTTTGCCTTTTTGGCACATATTCTGCTTCTTCTGTTGCCTGAAATAATACAAACGTTTCAATTGCTCTATTTTTTATTACATACTACACATAAAGCATTTCAACTTGATTGTTACTTTCTCAATTTACAACACCATTCCACCAATAAACAATGAGAAAACACGCTGATAAGCATAACATACAAAATAGCTTTAATGGCAGCCAAATTATGTATATGACCTTCGCCTTTAACATGAGTTTTGTTTTCTTACCAGAACTGCGATTACTTGTATCGAATGTTTTTCTACAGAAAACATTGAACAAATTAGGAATACTTATATACCAACCTTTATTTCATTTATATGATTATTCTTGGAAGACAATAATTATTCAATATAATCACTTACATTAATTTCAACTTCTTCCTCCATGTCGTACTCCTCCTAAAACAATTACGTTAAAAATCGTTTAATTAATGATTATATGTATACTTAAAAGTATACTCGTCAGTGGTTGATCCGAGTCGAATTCGTTGTGTAACCCATATACGGTTTTACGATTCATCAATTCTAATAACAACTCCTTCTCCTCGATGTCCTTTAACGATACCACACCACCTCCTCCTATAAGGATATACCTGTCTATCATATTCTTTTCTTTTGTCTTATACTTACCAGTTAGAACTTTTTCCTAATTTTCAACAGTAACCTCCTTGCGAATCTCTTTCTTTTTGTTATTATAAAATTTCTTTAAACAAGGTGTTGTTCTATGGCGCATATCCGGACAGCTAGTGTTAAATTCCCGAGTAATTTTGTCCCAGGCTTTATTCTTGTCGTCGTTCGAGACAGCATCAGTTTTTTTATTTTCTACAACACTTCTGTGCTTGTGGATGATGCTCACCAACACCTGTTTTTCGGTTACTGAGAAATTAGGTCTTCGCGCTCTTTTTTCTGCGTCGTTCTAAAAGAATTATTAAAATAATTAAAATCTCATTTACTTTATGATAGTAGTACTTACATTTGAATACATTTTTAATTAGAATTTCACTAATATTATTTCACTAATAGTGTCATTAATATTTTAACAAGTTCAGGCAACGTTAGCAGGAGTGCCTTGATATTAGAGACCAACACAACAAGTTTATTACAGGTCCTCAAAAAGTGGCGACATTATTCCAGGAGCATTTCACATGTCAGCCGCAGCAACCTCGACCCATCGTATCCAACTGTGGTATAGCTTTTGGAGGGTCTTCTTTATTCTTTATATCAACTGACATATTTGAAGTTTTTAGAATCTCGGATAACGTGACTATCGATGAAGTACCACGTTTTCTTATTAAATTTGTTGCAGTCTATCTCGTTGATTCCCTAGCCTACGTGATCAATCGTTGTTTGTCCGAAGGGATATTTCTTGATAGACTGAAAATAAGCAAAATAGTGTCTATACTAAAAGAAAGATGATGCGCAAGATATAACTAACTATAGGCTAATATCCTTACCTTCTGTTTTTGCAAATTTACTTGAAAAGATTGTAAATGTTAGATTAAAACATAATCTTATATCTTCCACCCAATTCGGATTCATTCCAGGAAAGTTTACAGGTGATACTGTTGCTCGTGCAATCACTCAAATTTATCAAGGTCTGGATAAAAAAACAACGCATTACATGTATATTTATCGATCTATCAAAGGCATTCGATGTCGTTTATCATTCGCTGATGATTAGTAAGCTGGAGGCTTATGGTACAGATGGAGTACCCCTTTATCTCTTACATTATGAGCGATAGAACTGTTAGGATTGCTGTAACAGCGGGCGCAGATAATATTACAAAAACATCTTATTCCAAAGCAATAGAACTAAGTTGCGCTGTTACTCAAGGATCAGTTTTGGCTCCAACACTCTTCTTAATTTATGATAACGACTTCTAACATTAACATACTGTACCTTATTCTAACATGCAGGCAACAGAAGTTGTATAGTTTCAAATATGGGTGACGCTAATCTTTCAATTTGTGCTGTGACATTAGTAAATCGAATGTCTGACTGGTGTAATAATAACTGTTTAACAGTGAACATTAACAAAATAACCTTGGTTTAATTTAAATTGTCCACCTTGTATTGCAATACCTTTGAAATACGTGATAACGACATTCAGGTTACCGAAAGCGACTGAGTATATAAATATATTTTATATTTACGAGGTAGGTGTCATAAATTCTCCGCCTGATGGGCTTATACAGGTTTGAGCGTGTTCAAACTCCGTTGCCTCATAGTTGCACATGTACGAGGCCTACACTATGTATATTACGGCTAGAGGAGTAGTAGTTTTTAGTAGCCAGCCAAACTAGTGCATGTCACTCGACGTCGTTTTGGACGATAATGAGTTGCAAGCAGATGTAATACAACATTTTGAGGGAAGAACTTTAGATTATTTTTAAGTGTATAGAATTATTAATTGATCGTTGTAATAAGTATATTGAAGTTAGGGGAGATTATATTGAAAAATAAAATTTGTTATATTTTGCCAAGTTTATTTTTTCTATGTGTATGAAGCCGAGAATTTATAGCGCATACCTCGTATGTACTGACACTTGAAGGATGACAATAAATTATTATTATTACTTTTAAAGGTTAGAAAAACACATCGTTATTGTTATATGCATGTAACAATACAATTGTAGCAGCATTTGACGAAATAGTTGAATGTTTCGTCATTACGGGTACTTTTGGGTATAACATCAAAGTTACAAATATTATCTCTATCAAGATAACATGATCGTAATTTGTACACTTCTAGGTAGTACTAAAGTTGAAAACACTTGAAACTTACACAAATTACACGCATTGAAGAATGTTCTCGATTTCTAGGAAATAGCGAGTAAATTTATCTTTTTTGTTTTTGTTTCCGGTTACTATTTTTTTGAGAACGTGTGGTGTATAATTACAAATTGCGTATGAGCAGTAATTACGTAGCAGTAAATTACAGGCATCAGATCCCCTTTCAGAACTGGTTAAAGAAGCGATATGTTAGTCAATATAAGATTCGCGAAGATAATGTAATACGTAGACCAGTAGAGCAAGCCGTATTTATGCTTCAGGATAAAGAATTGTTTGTTAATTAATTAACACGTTGATTCCTAGGAGAAGCATAACATGATGTATGGCGTATTAACTATAACCATCATAAGCGTTTACTGTAGCTGCTCGAAGGATGTATGGATTTTTATGCAGCCTAAAATACATGACTAGAAGCACTAGAGGAAATGATTTTGGCTGGTACCTGAGTGGATCAGCGCTTGATTCTCGCAGTAGTTTTCAAGTATATGGGCCATGTGAATCGCAAGATGATTCTTAGTTGAAAATAGCGGAGTCGAGAGAAAACACTCATTATTTGCCAAACCTACCGATGTCTTATTAAAACAATAAACGGCCAGAAGGGATCCACTTTTAGTTTTTATTATTAAAGTTACCATGTTAAAAAAACTTGAAATAGATGGAAACAAGTGAAAGCAATATGTTATTCAAACGCAATGCAATTTTCTTTGATGGATAACTGTCAAGTTCACCGATGATATAATTTTTCTTATGAAAGATGAAACTTTCACATGCACAATTCTGGAGTAAGTTTTCTCAAAAAGAATTAAGGTTTGGTTACATAATAACAACATATGTTGAAAAGAAGATACAATACAGCTATTACATAAAACTTACACTGTTTACACTGTCTCTCTTAATCAACTTGTTTTTTTTTAAGGCATAAATTCGTAAAAAGTATATTAATTGCATCACGATAAACTATTAGACAATGAAAAATTAGAAATTATACTCTAATTTATGAAACAACGAACATAATCTGTTCCAACTCTACGTTCGTTAGTCGATCATCAATTTGCCATGGATTTTTGTGGAACATCGATTACTTCATTCTGAAGTTCCAAAAACCGAAGTTCGTTTGTTGCAAAAATGATATATAATAAAGATGGAACGAAAAAATTACACATTAATTAGGTTTCTTTGTTTGTAAAGCAAGTTTTAAAAGTTGTGAATGGCATTGCCGTTGTAGAGATTCTTAATTTTGTTGACCTCTTTGTCCTTTTATGGCCCTTATTCTGACATTTTGCCACCCATCGTAAAAGAACGTTAATAACAGATGTCCATGTTCGTTATGCCATCATGTGTTCGTTGTGCCAACACAAAAGTCCTTCGCGAAAGTGTTCGTTATGCGATTCGTTCGCAGTTCGAATTGTTCGTTAGCCGGTCACCCACTGTATAGACTCATTATGGATCCTCTCTATGCCGGTGAGCCCTCCAGACTATCTACCAACCTATTACTTTGGCATGGGCTAGGATGTTGCTCAGACGAATCGCCCTAATGGCGGTTAGATGTTAACTGCTCGTCACCCAGTATGGTCATTCTAATTGATATCAGCGCAGGACACTTGCATAGGAAGCATTTCACTGTTTTGTCTTCATCTTGGTAGCCTCTGCGTGACATATTTTTGGCCAATGTCCGCCGGCAATGTCTTGTCAGAATCCCAACAACTATGCGAACGTCACTTCTGGACACTCTGATGTATTTTAATGTTGTCCGCTTGTTCGGATACGTCAAAGTGACCTTAGCGGTGTACCAGGAATTAATTTCATCCCATCTTTTCACAGTTAATAGTTCTGATCCTTTCATAAAGCGCACGCACTAGTGGTCGAATGGAAAGTTCTGGTGCGTGTACAGTTATGCTCGAAGCCCTACTGCCCTACGTGTCCGCTTCTTTATTGTCAGGGTTTCCACTGTGGCCCTTTTGCCATATTAGGTTGTTATTGTTTGTTGCATTATTGGTCGGGTCAATTCTGATACTACATGTTTGCTGTCGGGAAACAGATTGATGTTTTTAAGGTCAATTAAGCAATGCGCTGCAAGGGTCAGCCCCAAAAATTTCCGCCTGGAAAGAGGTCATATCCGTCTGTAGAAAATACTCTTAGTTCAGTTCCTTTGTTGGTTTTTATCTGTTCATAAAAAGACACAACCTGTCCTCATCAATGTCGGTTTGTTAGTATGCCGGAGATTTGTAAGGTTTTTCCTAGACAAAAAGAGGGGAAATGCTATCCATCCCAACCTTCAGGATCGACAAACCATTGTAAGCGTTCTCTCAATGCTTGCGGTGCATTTCTCCACGTCTTATAACTTCGTTCAACTTTATACCATTGCATAGCAGCCAGATCATGGTAGCTAACGCCACCTGTGCAACAAGAAGTACCACCAGAGCCTTTCTAAAAACGCCTGGAAGAAGGTGGAGGCCAGCAGAAACTATCGGTCAGGAGTGTGATTGAGTCACAGTACTACTCATCATAATTAAACGAATGGTTTTGACGTATACACAGGGGGAAAAATGTAGGAGATTTCATTATAATTGTGAATATTTGTACTACACATTGTAGTACATGTAGCACTGAATATTATAGGGCACATATAGGAGTACAATACCAGATAGAATTTTCCCTTCTGTCTGCAGCAACCACAAGATCATGTACTTTCTTATTGTGCTTATTTTTTCAGACTGTGTAATATCATTACTATTTTTCTCAATAAAAAGAAACAAGAATCAATTGTTAAATGTTTCATTTGAAAACCCGCCTCCATATTTTTTAATAGTTAATGAACGTTTGACAAAGGAAATCTACTTGAACATAGTTGTGTAAACCTTGGTTACTACCTGTCTCCTACATTAATTGATAACCATCGACTTGTTGGGTGATACAAATGAGTCACGTTCACTAGCTACACTCTTCAAACACGCCAATCAAAAGAAACAACGTTTCCACTTCTTATCAAACCGTGGAATGCTTTCGGAGAGAATACAATGTTATGGTTGAGTACAACAGCTTTTAGTACTCAGATCAGTCGGTGATATATTTGGCTAGCTATGATGTTTTGCGCTAGAATTGATTGAATCCAACCGAGTAAATAGAATCATGTAGAGATGCCGAAATTTTGAAACTACAACTGTATACCCATTAAATTATTATTATTGCGGCTATATTTACTACTATATGATTATAAAAAAGCGATTGAGAGAGCCATGCTTTTTCTTTAATTATTTTTTATGTTGGTTACTATTACATCTAACAGTTAAATCCAAGATTGAAACTTCAAATTACGTTTGACATTTGTTGACAAGTTTGACAATTCATATTACATTTGATGTTAATTAACGTATATAAATTTTAATACAGTTTGGCTCTGTTTAAGAATTCGTGTGGTTGGGGTTTTTCATTTTTTTCTGCTGAAACACGTTCATGGCGATGAATATGACCCCGGCGCCATTGTCAGGACCTTCCAGTTTTATATTTGTCAAATTATAGTTTACCTTAAGCTCATTTGACAGATGGAACAATTATTATTTGAAAAAACATTCTTGTTGATTAATTAGAACTACCCGTAATTAATTTATGAAAGTACTAATCCTATCAAATCCAAAATTGGAACTATTTTCATTGTGTATAAAATACTAATACTAATTTTACATTACATGGTTACAGGGTTTCCGCTTATTCTCAAGCACTTCACAGCGATACAGATAATTTTGATCATTGACTCTGATTGCATTTATTGGAAAGCGTATACAGTAATACACTCTAGGACTGTAAAAAAAGATGCACAAAAAGCACGTTTTAACAACAGTATTCGCAAATTAAAGCTGACACATTTAGCACATCAACTGACACCAAAAACGCTCACTGTTAAGTTGTTTTTACCGGATTACTAAGTAACGTTGTTCTTTTTCTAATACATACTTTCAACGAGTATGGTACTTTTCTTTAAAATGTCATGAATTAACAATGTATTTCGCTCAAATTAGTACAAAATATCCGGTTATTTCAAGATTACACAATCACATACACCCTCCAAACTCGGTATTCTCGCAAAGCAAGATTATTATCACAATACCGAATTACCACTCGCAAAGGCAAACCACCGCGACAAGGAGGACCACACGCGAAGACTGACCGCCGCATAATACAACAGCTACAGCGAAGCCACGCCATCCCACCGAAGCACACCTCTCCCGCGAACTCACCCCGCCCCCACGGAGCCACACCACCCCCGCCGAGGCACGCCACCCTCGCGAAACCACGGTACCCCTCGAAACCATACCGATCTGCAAAACCACGTCACCCCCACCGAGACACACCACCCCCGCGAAGTCGCCCCCACGAAGCCAGACTACCCCCGCTGAGGAACGTCGCCCTCGTGAAGCCACCCCACCCCTCGAAGCCACACCACCCCTCGGAGCCACACCAGCCCGCAGAACCACGCCTCCCTCGCAAAGCCCTACTATCCCCGCGAAGCCATACCGATCCCACGAAGGCATGCCACCTCCGCGAAGCCATGCCACCCCCGCGAAGCCATGCCACCCCGTAAAGCTGTGCCACCCCCGCAAAACGGGGCTACACTCCACGAAGCTAGAACACCCAGGCCATGTCACCCCTGCAAAGCCAAGCCATACCAGCCGCCCCGTATGAACCCCATTAAAGATAAATGATATACAAACATAGATTAACGCTTCTTTATTCTTATTTAATTTTAAGAAATAACTAATACATAAAGCTCAACATAAATGCATGTAAATTAAATGAAATAAAAATATTTAATATTTACATAAGAAACTCAATAGCAAATTAAAGAACAACAATTTAACAAATAAAATAAAAAAATTGAGAAACTAAAATAATATAACAATAATATTCAAATACAAGAAATCAGTTGCAAATTAAAAAACAACAAATTAATGAACGGGTTCAAATCCAGTCGGGACGATTGGTTTTTAATTACGAATGAGAATCGGAGTATGCCTTCTTCTCGGAGAAGGAAGTGAAATCGTAGACCCCATGTCAATGATGGGGATGATAAAAATCCTTACCAACGGTTGGGACGCCTCTAGATTCGGTAAAATTCTGGTAGGGTTGGCTAATGATCACAGTAATCGATATCTAGAAGTGCGAAGTGTAGCCGACGCTTCACCCAATAACACAACAACAGCAAGAAATGGCAGTAAGTAGCAAACTCGGTAGTGGTAGACTCAATAAAAGCACTACTGGAACTTTTGCGGATGAGAGGAGGTGTATAGACCAGTCCCTAGAAAGTCAAATAGAAAGCTTTCACAGTAAACTAATTTGTTATATGGTATGTTTTTAGCTTATTCTTAGAAAAGATCTCGGAAAGTATCCATATAACATTCGTATTGTGCTAGAACTCAAGCCCATTCATCACGTAGTGCAATATTGTAACTGGTTTGATAATCACATCATTCTTCTCAGACGAAGCATTTCCCATCTTGATGGTTTTATTAACATACAAACCGTGAGGTCCAGCGAAAACTTTTATGCCACGATACAAAAATCATTGCATTCTGAAAATATTTGTGTTTGAATAGCAGGTTTTTAGGAGTGAAGAATTATTAGCCCATTGTTTTTTCATGAAATGGTAAACGCAGAAAGATATCGTAATAACTTATTACAACCTTTTCTAAATCAGTTGCATGATGAGGAACTAAGGGGTCGATACTTTCAGCAAGACAATGCCACAGCTCATAAAACACTACAAACAATGAACTTCTTACATGAATATTTTGACAACCCTGTAGTAGGTTTTCCTTCACGTTCTCATGATCTAACTACTTTAGAATATTTTATTTTCCTACAGTTAAAAAATACAGTTTTTAAAAATACACCACACTCATTACAAGAAGCAATTCAAAATGTTTGTGTCACGATAACTCCTCAACGCAGTTAATAACATGAAACGACGAGTAAGGATGTGTGTTGAAACCGAAGGAGATCACTTTGAGCATTTACTATAATTGTTTGCTAAATTCTTCTTTCACTTTTACTAGGAAATAATTTTTGATTCTGCTAGCTTTGTTACTATTGACTTAGATTAACACATTAGCCATTTACACTTTAAACACAAATTTATTTGCATCATTACTGTCAAATATGTCAAATCTAACTTGAAGTTTCAATCTCGATATGATGTAAGGAAGATTTAACTGTCAAATGTAGTTGTAACCATCATAAAAAGAATCCAAAAAAAACATGGCCCTCTCGATTACGTTTTTTTTATCATCATACTGTATTTTGAAAACTACCAAGTGAGATATTTTAGCAATTGCAAAACGTGTTTTATATCAAAATAGTTAAACAATTATGTCTTGTATTAAAATGATTTCTCGAGCAATGTTGAAGTACTCATGGCAGCCTCAAACACGTTCATTATACAGTGGGGACCTAAAGTATTCCCCGCACATACTAACTTTTGAACGACAGAAGCTAGCGTTTTTAGAAAAAATAGGTCGACTTTTATTTCTTGTGAACTAATTTTTACCGTTACCGGCAGTTCAATTGCATTTCCGGTGTTACCGGAAGTGACGTCAACTTTCTTATTTTAAATAGAACACCTTGTATGTTTTTACGTTTTTGGAAAGGTAATCGAAAGGCGAATCCCAAAATACCACATGTGCAATACTTTAACTTAAAAAATATAACGATATGCAGCAATAAAGGTTTTGGTATTCTGTTTTTGTTGTTACACAAAGTGGGCTAGAAAAGAGTGCCAAATTGCTTTTTGTGGCGTTAGATTGTTCTAAAGAGTTTCTTGCTAAGCAAAGTAATCATAACAATTGGCGAACTGTCAAAAATCAATTCCAAAAGCATAAATTATTTTTGTTATTTATTATTATATTCTGGATTTGTCATACTTTCGTTCTTTGTCCTCGTCATTATTTTCTCTCATTTTAATTTGTTTTGTTGATTGTTGTTTCTTCTTTACTTTATCGAACTTTATTGTAATTAATTAATTATGGTAAGTTTAACAGAAGACTAAAATTTAAATTATTGTACAATTTGTTGCGCCACCATGGTAAATGAGGGGATAATTGTTGCCGGATTTACTTAGTATTAAAGTTGACCCAGCAATTTTGCATGGTTCGTGCCAAAGCCATCATAAAGTAACAACACAAGAAACCTAAGAAACGGGAATATTGCCTATCAAAAACTAACAAATTTAAGCAAACCTACCGTAATTAATTAATTGCAATAAAGTTCGATAAATTAAAGAAGTAACAACATTTAACAAAACATGTTAAAATGAGAGAAAATAACAGCGAGAACAAAGAAGTGTTATTTTCTCTCATTTTAACCTGTAAATGGCGTACTGAAGCATAAGACATAATCGGAGTTTATATATGCAAAGCATAGAGACTTGAGGCACGCAGAAGAATATACATTTTTAGATGTTCTTATAACAACTTATAATAAAGCCAAGCAATTTGATGCATTTACTAACAATATACTCAATATGATCATTGTATACTAATTTAGTATCTAGCATGACACCTAGATTCCTAATCTTAAAAACTTCAGTTAAGATAGTTCCACTCAAGGTGTGTGAAAATTCAAATTTACACCTATTTCTGGTGTACTGTATTTTTTGGAGGAATTTATTGAAATATAAAAAGAGTTTGGGTCCTGCTACAGCTCGACACGATTCATAAGCTATTTAATAGGTTTAAATATTCTTAGATCGTCATACTGAAGAAAAAGAAATTGCGAAGCAAATGGATATACTCAATTCCAAAAGCGCAAATTATTCTTATTATTTATTGTAATTATAACTTGCATTTGTCATACGTTCCTTCTTTGTTCTCGTTATTATTTTTTCTCATTTTAACTTGTTTTGTTAATTGCTGTTATTTCTTTACTTTATTGAACTCTATTGCAATTAATTAATTATGGTAAGTTTGTTTAAATGTGTTAGTTTTTGATAGATAATATGTCCGCTTTTTAGGTTGTTTGTGTTGTTACTTTTATGATGGCTTCAGCACGAACCATGCAAAATTGCTTGATCAATTTTAATACTGTGTAGGTCTGGCAATAACTATCACCTTATTTGCCATGGATGCACAGCAAATTGTACGATAATTTAAATCATATGAGGGATGATCGTAAAATAAGGTTCCCAAAGCCCTACAGCAGCAATAAGACGTGTTAGGCGAAATCCGACAACATTGGCGTGTGCAGCTGCGGTACGTTTTTTAAACGCGAAACGGGTTTCACTTATAGACATTCATCGTCAATTAACCGAAGTTTATGGAGAAAAGTGTATAGCTGTTCAACACGTCTGCAAATGGTGTAGGGAATTCACTGGAGGTCGGACAGAAATTCACGATGAAGAGCGGAAGACCATCAGTTTCAGAGGAAATCGTTGAAAAGGTCGAGAGCATACTGCTTGAAGATCGGAGGGTCACCATTCGTCAACTCGCTCTTCGGATTCCTGAGATTTCCAACATCACGATTGAAAAGATTCTTGAAAGGATACAGAAGTTGGAGCACCGTCTGCAAAAAATGCTTGGATAGAAATGGCGATTATGTTGAAAAATAGCTTAAGTTTTTACCTTTGAAACGATGTGTAATGTTAAGGAAATAAAGAATGCTGTCTATTTTTAAAAAATATGGGAACCTTATTTTACGATCATCCCTCGTATTATCTTCTGTTAAAGCAGTTCGCCCTGTAAGTGTATGTTCCACTTCGTGGTAATTGTTGCCAAATTCACCGAATATTAAAATTAGGTACTTGATGTTTATCTTGCATGGTTCATGTGGAGATCATTGTAAAATCAACAACATAAAAAACTGAAACCTAAACATATTGCCTATAAAAAACCAACAAATTTAAACAAACCTACCATAATTAATTAATTACAATAAAGTTCGATGAAGTAAAGGAGAAACAACAATTAACAAAACAAGTTAAAATGAGATGAAATAATAACGAAATTATGACAATTGAAGGTTATAATAGTAAATAACAATAGTTTACGCTCTTGGATTTGAGATTTGACAGTTTGGCAATTCTTATGATTACTTTGCTTAGCAACGAGCTCTTTAGATCAGTCTGGCGCCACAAGAAACAATTTGGCGCTCTTTCCTAGTCAACTTTGCGTAACAACAAAAACAGATTACCAAAACCTTTATTGTTGCATATCGTCATATTTCTTATGAGATACCCTTACCCACCTGCAGGTAGCAAACTTTGAGAACATGTTGACTTAGTTATAAAACTAATCAGTTTTTAAAAGCTTGCCGTTTTGTGTAAATAAAACGCCGACTATAAATGTAGAAAAAATATGCTGGAAATAAACGTGTGCTATGTATACAACCATTAGAACAGATTTCGTATATTATATCATGTTGGATGTTATAAAAAAATATATCGAAAGCAATTGTGAATGTGTCAATGTACAATTATCAAAATTCGCACACATATGTTACAGTATCTTTTCTGAACTGTCAAATTAAGAAACTCGTGGAACGATTTAATTCCTTTTATAAAGATTTTAATGTTTATACGACAATGTTGAAACTATCTGTTAGTTTACCTCAGATTTATTAAATGTGCAAATGGCCGCTAATGTAAATTCATTGATTTAATCAGTGATAAAACCTCAGACGTTAATTGGATTTTAAAAATAATTGATTTTAGAGATGTTATGCGAGTGTATTTTAAGAAAGCGGATCGATATTGATCGTAGATGAAAGGAATTAAATGAAGATAAAAAAATAACTTATTACATATAAATAAATAATGTCAACTCTTTAATTTCAACGCCGTAAAGTGAAGTTTAAAAAAGAAGTTAAAAATAGAATTTTCTTAGTTTTAAAAATGTAAATAGTATGGAACCGATGATTTTTTTTGTATTTGTAAAAACATTAGCTACTTACTACTGTATGTGAGGTAATTCTGGGTGGGTTGCTCCATTGGGAAAGTGGCTCCACTTTGGGCAGTTTCGGATGCATTCGTTTTACAATGATGAGGCATGGCAATAGTCTGGTTTATATACGCGGATAGGTTTCTTTGTATAAATTATAATTGGCAACATATAAAGAAATATCGATTGGATATATGTAAAATTAGTAATCAATTTGGTGCAAACTGAACATTTGAAGCGACAATATTGAATAGTTTTATAGATGCTGCACTTTACGTACTCTCTGAATTATTATTATTATTATTATATGGCTTTGGCTGACGCCATTGGCCAGCACTCTCCTAGGCCAGCACTCTCTTAATTAAATAAAACAAATGAAATGTTATAGGCTTCCTAGAGTTCCAATAATTATATACACATATATATCCATACTTTTCTAAATGTTAGAAGACATCAAATCGTATAATTGTTTTAAACTGTAATCCAAACGAGAGGTGACAATTCGATTCATTTTCTTGGAAGTGTTGAAAGACTAGAAATACCAATAATTTTTGGGCTCCGGAGCATTAACGAAACAAAAGTCTATAATAATTCCTCGCAGCACGCTACGTTAAAAAAAAACGCCTGTATAACTTCATATTTAATTTACTAAAGAACGACATATTTAGGTATAGACTATCTATAAAAAAATTCTAAAACAATCAGATTCTTGCATTGCATGAAACAATTGCAATGATTTCGATGGCGATCTTGTAGACGCTAGTTGATATAAAAAATTCTTTTATGTACTGTCGAGAACTCCAAGGATTACTCAATAGAATAAAATTTGAATCACATATCGGCCCTTAAAGAAATAACGACATTTCCCAAAAATTTCAGATTATGTTAATTATCTCAGAAGCTAAGATAGATAGGTATAGAGAATACTGATGACTTTTGACATGAATTCAAGAAGGGCATCCGAAAATGTAATAATATACAGGTGTTTTGTTTAAAAAAAAACCTAACTTGTACCTATTATGCGCCGCGGGAGTTGAATACATTATGTACTTGAGTATATTTTCATGTTATGCGGCACTTGCCACTGAACATTTTTTTATTTTAAAACTTTTTCTCTAAATTCCTCAGGAAAGGAATTGTCTTCCACCCGCGTACTAGATGGACATACAGTGCGAGCATAAATGATTGATTGAGTTTGCAATACTTGGAACCAAACTTAGGTTGGTAACGATTTTAATATCACTAACAATTTATATTTTGAGTAGTTGACAGTGGCGTGTATTTATTTTCTTTCTATATTGTCTTTATGCCGTACAAAACCTTTTTTTTTCAACACGAACTCTATAATAAAAATCTAGTGATTGAGGCGAGTCACTTGACGTTGGAATTATGATATCATTTATGCATAAATATCATACCACTCTCACATTTAAAGCTCACGTTAACAGTATCTGTTCTGAAGCCATGAAATCTCTGGGGTTTGTGATGCGTGTCTCTAAATACTTCAATAATCCTTCTTTATTAAGGTCGTTATACTTTGCCTTTGTACTCAGTAAACTGGAGTATGCCGCTCTAATTTGGTATCCCTTATATGCTTGTGACCTTCTAAATCTAGATCGTATCCATCGGAAATTTTTAAAATTCCTGCCATTTAAGATTGATGGAAGTTACCCTGAGAGAGGTACTCCACAGGATGGACTTCTGTTAAGGCACGACATGCTGGCTTTGAGTACGAGGAGGGATGGCATCTGCGAGAAATTTCTACAGAAATTGCTTAGAAATTACATAGATTGTCCATACATACTGGAACGAATGAATTTTCTTGTGCCACGTTTGAATTCAAGATCTGATAGTGGCTTCATTCTTCCATTCGCAAGGACTAACACAATGAGACGAGCGCCGACGTATACTTTGTCCAGGGCGGCTAATAAACGTGACTTATTTAAGTAAAATATGTAAAGATTTACTCTTTATTTTTTTTTTCATGTATTGCATTGTGTTTTTATTTTGTGTATATACTTACCTACATTTCTCCTGTTATTGGGCAATATGCCTGTTGGGAAAAAAAAAATAAAAATAAATAAATAAAATAAAATAAAATCATTAAAGACCGTTCAGAACGTTCAGCAGATTGTTCTTCTTGGAAATTGGCAATGTTTCTAAAGATAAATCTACTAGAAGACCTACAGTAGTTACAGAGGAGTTTGTGGCAGATGTTCAGGCACGAATGGAACGGAGTCCTAATAAACCTCTAAGACAACTATCTGAACAAACAGGTACATTCAGGGATGTTTAAATCTCTTAGATAAATAATTGGTTATACATTCTTTGTATAGGTGTTTCATATGTAATGTGTAGAAAGGTACTTAAAAAAGATTTGCCGTATGTGTACATCTGCTGAAATTTTTCTTGACGTGAATATTTTTTGAGAAACTGATTCGTCGATATAGTGTTCTGCCACTATAGAAGACTTCCACCCTCCGTGCCTTTTAAGAGTTAATAAGTCAGATCCTGTATTGGCTAGTAAATTTGGGGAAGTCCGTCGAAAACAGTGCCCGGTATAAAGATCATAATCTGGTAACTTCAAATATTTCGCTATCATTTGTGGTATTTTTAATGTTGATACCGATGGGTTGTATTGTGTACTTTTGATTCTGATAACAAAGAAAACATGTGTGTGGCACATTTTGTGGACGTAAATGTCTGTACTTTTTGTAAATTTCTATTAAATTAACTTGACAGTCTTCAGTGATAATTGTAAATGTGCATTTCTTATTTGTTTTAGTGTCCGGAAGCGAAATTATTATAACAGACCTTTTCTCATCAATATCATCAACTCGAATTTTGTGTAGTTCATCAATTCTACATCCGCCAGCTACACCCATAATTAAGACTACCTATAAAGAATGACAAATAGAAAGGTATTTCAAGGATGATTATAAAAATTCTTACCTTCATACGTAAGTACATTTCATTAGGGGCCTCGGATAAAAATTTGTTGAAATCTGCTTTTTCAAATTTTCGAGACTTTTTTTGGTTCGTGACCTGAACTCTGTCGTTTTATAAAAGCGATGAGCTTTGGAAACTTGCAAAACTCCATAATAGTTAAATCTAATTTAGAATATTTGAGTTTACTTACTTGGAAATATCAATATTTTCATTTATGGATAGCGTTGATCTGAGCATTGAGTAACGACACCATAAGGTGGACACCTTTACTTTCTTTGATTTTTCTAAGAAATAGGCTAGCAGTATTTCCTCGTTAACAGTTTTCATATTTTTTATTGTCTTCCATTCACAAAATGTTTTGTATTCCTTTTCGTAAACTAATTTTGATTTTTCTGGCAATAAATTGGACACTGCAATTATAGCTTGGTTCAGAACACCTATGCTTTCTTCCTGGTTATTTGCCATTTTAAACACACTTTCAGACTCTTAAATCGGTAAATTGAAGAATTTGCGTGAAGTGTCACATGTTTTATAAACAAGCCTTCCATAGCAACGAAAATTTTAAAGGTAGCTCGAATTTTAATTTTTTTACTTTATTCGTGTTGTCGATAGCAGTGTGAATAAAGTGTTGCTGTAAACATTTTATTCATCCTTTTGATTAAACTATTGTTTTAATAATGAGATTTAATATATAGAATGAGCATTTTATTAATAGGAATTGGAAAAAATACATTATTGTACAGTATGTGTCTCAATTTAGCTTTGACTGTGATGTTTTTGTCTCCTCAGACAACGTATTGAATAAACTGCATCCGGAACTGATAGGTGATCTTCTGTAATACATGTGCTTCACTTTGGTCAATCTTATATTAAATTTGGCTCAAGTATCATATCATAGTAATCACAATTTCTAAGATTACAATTTTTGTTTTGATAATTGTAAGTTAAAAGCTTTAATATACGAACTGAAGTGAGAGTTCATATCTTCAGACATATCTTACTTATCCGAAAGAGTTCCTGGTGTGAAGTGATTGGTCTCCCATCGCTTTTGAGCAATAAAGACTCGACTAACATCTGTCGATGTCTACCAATATTCGTATAATTTTTTAAAGTATACGAAATCTAAAGGAATTTATTTAGTTTTTTGCAAATAAGATTGATTTGTTCTCTCCAAGAAAGACTGCAATCAAATATTAAGCCTAAAAATTTTATTGAAGTATTTTCAGTTAACATATTACCATCAAATATTATAGAAATGCCAATGTTCTATGTGCCTATGTTTCCTGTGAATTTCCATCAGTTTTCCGAATGTTGGCAATCAATTGTAAAATCTTCCGTTATGAGTGTTATGACTATCTCATTCTTTAAAACATCAGCATTCCTATCCGATACAATATATATACAAGAGTTTTTTCCGATGTTTAGTAAGGGGATCTCGGAAACTAGCAGAGATAGAGATACGTTCGAATGGGAAAAGAATTGCAGTTTTATGAGCTCAAATTAAGGAGCGTTTTGTATTTTGGAAAAAAATGCACAGCTAAGTAGGTATCTCGAAAAAACTATTTTTGTTATTTTGTTCGATGTCTATGGCTAAGCTATTATTGACTTTAGAAAAAAGTGTAAAGGGGAAAGTTATAGTCAATTATGTGCTTAATATTACAGTCTAACTAAACTTTTTATTCAAGCTATAATTTTTGAGATACGGTCCGTTTGACAAGAGCGTGATCGGCGAAACTCGAAAATAATTTAGGATAAAAAAATTAAAAAAAAGTACATACATTCTGCATGATATAGACTGTGAAGCTTTATTATTAACGCTGGCCACGAGCGGTACCGCGCATCGGCGTAGAATCAGTTCGGACCGAGAGGAACGGTAGTATTACTTCGTCTGCGGAGCAGTACGGACATTTTCACTGCCGGTCATTTGCGCAATTGTTTATCTGTCCTAGAAAAATTATGATTTCGTCAGCAAAACGACCGCGGTCGGACAAACTTCGAAAATTTATTGCAGAAATTCTAAACTTAATATATGAAGGTGCTAAAATTAAATGTGTAATCTGTAAAATCCCGTTAATGTGTTGGTCCAGACAACATTGTCTACGACACGTAAATAGTGAAAAGCATGTCTCAAAAAAAAATTGCGCACGAGACAAAAAAAATGTATATTTAATTTATGCGTTACGTTTATCGCATGTAATATAGCGTTTAATTTACTAGACAAGGAACCATTTATCTGCTTTTGGAATAACTATTCGGAGTGCAAATTACTAAGTCAAACATCGTTACGAAGAATTGTGCCATCTGCGCGCCAACATATTGAACAAAAAATAAAATCGGAGTTGAAAGATCAAAAATTGTGGTTATGTGTCGACGAAACAACAGATCGGAAGAAACATTCTGTTCTTAATGTAATGGCACGCAAATTGGAACCTCATCAATCGGCACCTTCAATTCTATTAGTCTCCAAACGAATACAACAGTGTACTGCCGAAGTAATTTCAAAGTTAGTGTTAAATACATTGGACAAGTTTGAACTTTCAACAAACCAACTCCTGATGTTAGTGAGTGATGGTGCTGCAAACATGCTTTCTGTAGGCCGGTCTCTTAAAAAGCATTCTGCTAATTTGTTACACATTACGTGTAAAATTCATGCTCTCAATCTTGTGTGTAATGATGACAACAGTTTGTATATAATAAATTAGAACCATGACCTATTCTTTAATCGTTAGTATTACATATACGCAATAAGTAAGTTAGTAGATGAGATGAGATATTTTTTAATATAACACAGGAATTGTTAAAGACAATTTATACTGGTATCCAAATTCCACGTGTTGATAGTAAATATTCAAAACATTGCATATATTGTGAAGCTTCTATTTGATATTTCATTTGATATTCTCTAAATGCGTCTTGAATTGGCTTCATTGGCTTCCTTGTTGAAAAAATGTTTCATTATTTTATACCAATTTATTTTCAAATTTCGCAAAGTTGCAAAAAATATTCAAAAATTGCAATGATGGGATATTTGTTTTGTTCAGTAGACTTTGCATCTTTTGTTTGATTGTCAGAACTAAATTTAGTCATTTTGTGAAATTTAAATTCTATTCTTCATTTATAATAAGCAACATGTATGGGAGTTGCATAAAATGGCCTGGCCTATTTTTGTTATTAGATAATTAGTACTTCCTCTGTCCGAGAATAGTTGCTACATTTCAATTTAATGTAAAGATTATTACAAGTATGTGAGGTAAATTAATTTGGTCGATGTAG
This sequence comes from Dynastes maya, assembly GCA_029619315.2. NCBI lineage: Eukaryota > Metazoa > Arthropoda > Insecta > Coleoptera > Scarabaeidae > Dynastes > Dynastes maya. The sequence goes on along the minus strand of JAROYE020000010.1, from coordinate 18,190,651 downwards.
TAGGTAGATTATGTGTGAATCTAAGCGTGCGATGATCAAAACGTTACGTAGCAATTGCACTCTTGCTTTGAGATGCAGTTGTCAAACGTCAAATTTTAGTGAATTTATAATTTAATCGCTGTTATTGCAAAATGACTGAAAGTATTTTACAAAATACTCCAGCAGGTGGAAAAAAATGTGGAGAATTTAATAATAATGAACGTAAACAAATTTTACATTATTTATTGCAAAATAAATGCCGCGCGCGTAAGTTTTGCTGTTCCCGTTCAACAATTTCTAAACTATGGAAACAGGCTCGAGAATGCCAAATTAACAATTTGACCATTAATATTGATTCTTGTAAAAAGAAATGTGGTTGTAAAGAAAAAGATTATAGTCAACAAATTGAAAATATTGCCACTATTCCTCTCTGTAAAAGGAGCACATTAAGGTCATTGGCTTACGCATGTAAAGTTTGGGATACAAATTGGGAAACCTTAGATAATGTATTTCTGTCTTTCCAGAAAGCTATGGAAAGTACATTATTACATAAAGGTTGTAACACCTACAAATTGTAACACATAAATAAAATGATATTAAGACGAAATGCTCCATCAATTGGATCCATTAAATGCGACGAAAATGCCATTAAAACCGAACAAGAATTTTTAAATAACTGAGTATAAATGTACTGCAAAGTTAATAATGTTTGTTTTTAGTTGAAACAATAAAATCTTGTTTAGTAATTTCTTGTTTCTTTGACAAACAACAGAGAGTATCGGCACACTCCTCACCACACAAAATATAATTAATTAATTCGGAACAGCTGTTTCAAAGGCTCACTGGGCCCCCATTTTCAACCGAGTTACCGAATAAATCTGAACGAAAAAACTAAAAACTTTTACTTTCATTCTACCATGCATGTCTATCCCTCCTTTCAAGGAAAAAGAAGGGTATATATGTACAAATGTGTCTAAACATGTAATTGTGTATATCTATTCCCGAATACCTACTTATCTATCGCTTAACTCTAACATGCTGGGTATATGTGAAACGGCCAAGGGTCTTATCCCGCCCTCGTAGAAAAGAGCGAGACGAAAGGAAAGTTACTTCCCGCTAATTCTCTATCTATGCACTCTAAGGATACTAAACAAATCAACACATAAATTGCAGAACACCGAGACTCGGACTTCGTCAAGTGTGGACTGAAAAGTTCTTTTACCCTAATAAATCAAACAAGCAAGAGAAATGAAGTGGCGCATTCTCCTTGTTCAGGAGCTGCGAATGTTTTTTCTCTTTTTTCAGGTACATTTCCTCAAATGCGTCCAATTCCCGAGGTGAAGTTACGTTTTTAATTAATTTGAGGTCTTCCAATTTGATTACATGTCCTGTGTTATTCATATGGTCAGCTACACTTGACGCTCCTGTTCGACCGAATCTATAGCATCTCATGTGTTCATTAAATCTAGTACCTATCGCTCGTTTCGTTTGTCCAATATAGGCTTTATCACAGTCGTTGCATGCAATTTTATAAATTCCCGACCTTTCTTTCATGTCCGGTTTGTCTTTTGGATTACCAAGAAGGTTCTTAAGTGTATTTCGTGAACTAAAACATACGTTCATGTCTTATTCCCTAAAAACTTTACTGACGCCTTTCGATATTCTATGGAAGGGGAGTTTCACAAATTTCTTGTCGCGCGTTTCTACCGGTATCAAGGTCGTAGAATTTCTTACATAATGCCTATGTTGGACTTTCTTAAGGATGCGGTCGACATCTATAGACGAGTAACCATTATAAATAGCCACATTTTTTTATGAATTTAAGCTCTTTCTTGTACCTATTTTGGTTTAAGGGAAATTTCACTAGTCTATTAATTAAGAAACTAATCGCGGCCATTTTATGTTGTTCGCAGTGGTTCGAATCGGTCATAATGAATCTATTAGTGCTTGTTTCTTTTCTACAGATGTCTATTTCTAGTTTATTATTCTTTCTAATTACTAGGCTATCTAGGAATGGGAGTTGATTGTTCACTTCTTCTTCTACTGTAAATTTAATGGATCCGAATTTTGAGTTGAGTGTCGCGAGGAAATCCGGGATGTCACTTTTCTTAGTGTCAAAAACCGCGAAAATATCATCTACATATCTTAGCCAAATTCTAGGGAAATACACGGTGTCCTTTTTCAAACACGTTTCAAATTTACTCATAAACAAATTGGCTATGAACGGGGACAGTGGATTACCCATCGCCGTACCCTCCAATTGTTCATAATGTTTGCTCCCTATTTGAAAACGGTTTTGGTTCATGCACAGAGAAGTTAGTCTTTTGTATTCCGCGATTTTGACGTCGTCAGTGTCGTTAAGTTTTAAGAGTTCAACTAAATATTTTATGGTTTCTGGGATTGGTACTTGTTTCTTTATTTAATTTCACATAAAACAAAATGTAGCAACTACTTTCGGACAAATATTGAATTGAAATGTAGCAACTATTCTCGGACAGAGGAAGTATGTAGTTATAGCGCTAGCCATGGCTATCATCGCACATTTCCTCAAGATTTAAACAAAAGGTCTGACCTAGATGCGGTATAATAGAGAGATACACTTACCCATCTACAGGTAGCGAACTTTAAAAACACGTGCACTTGAAAAACGAATCAACTAATCCAAAATTTTGTAAATAAAACGCCGATAATAAACTTAAAAGAACTATGCTGGAATGTAACGTGTGCTATATGTACAACCATTACAACAGATTTTATAGATTATATCATGTCGGATCTTATATTATAAACAAATATATCGAAAACATTTGTAAACAAATCGATGCGCAAGTATCAATGTATGCATCATATGTTACAGTATCTTTACTAAACTGTCAAGTTAGGGAGCGTGTGGAACGATTGGATTCCTTTTATAATTTTTCATGTTTATACGACAATGTTGAAACTATCTGTTAGTTTAATCCAGAATACGTGCAAATAACCGCTAATGTAAATTCATTTGATTTTAATCAATGATAAAACCTCAGACGTAAATTGGATTTTAGAAATAATTGATTTTAGAGATGTTATGCGAGTGTACTTTAGGAAAGCGGATCGATATTGATCGTAGATGAAAGGAATTCAATGAAGATAAAGAAATATAACTTATTTACATATAAATAAATGATGTCAACTGTTTAATTTTAACACGATAAAATAAAGTTTAAAAAAAGAAGTTAAAATAGAATTTTCTTAATTTTAAAAATGTAAGTAAATGAGGAACCTTTTCTCATACACCACATAATAATAAACACAATTCTTTATAAATTAACAAATTTTATCTCAACACAAAGTTTATTTATATGGAGGCATTCCATGAACTTCCTAAAGTTTGAAAATCAGCTTTGACAAATAATTTGAATTCTCCATTGCAATAACACGCAACAAATTCCTTTCTTACTGTATTTCTTGACCAACCACCCCTATTGTATGCAGTGCTAACTAAAAATTAATAAACACTATACGAGGGACACGCAATATATTTTGAGATGCCACAAAAGTAGAGAAATTAGAGCTGGCAACACTGCATTTCTAAATACCACCATCCTTAAGTAGTAAACTCTGACTGTCAGTTGAGTCGTTGCTATCATAGAGTAAACGTGGTAAGTACGATTTGTCATCGAAACATGGACTTGTCAAGAGAACATCTACGCGCAATGATTTACTACGATTTTAAGGTCGGTTTAAGTGAACAACAAAGTCTTGAACGATTGCAACTCGCTTTTGGTGATGAAAGTCCTTCACGTGCAACTGTGTTTCGCTGGTATAGCGAATCTAAAAGAGGACGGATATCGCTTGGTGATGAGGGACGCATCGGTAGGCCTTGTTCTTCAGTTACCGCTGGAAACATTGAGAGTGTGAGACGTATGATCGACGAAGGTCCAAGATGCACCTATCATGTGATTGAGGCAACTCTTGGTGTTGGATCTGCAACAGTAAATTCAATTTTACATGATCATCTTCGGATGAAAAAAATTGTTACTCATTGGGTGCCACACACGCTTACCGATTTCCAAAAAGCAGAGCGAGTAAGAATCGCTCGGGAAACATTGGAAATGTTAAATAATGGTGGACATCGCATTCTATCAAAAATAGTAACAAGTGATGAAACTTACATCCCATTTTACGATATTCCTACCCGCCAGGAGAGCCGCGTGTAGATCCACAAAGATGCATCAACACCAACAATAGCCAAAAGGCAAAGGGCTGTCAAGAAAGTTATGTACGCAGTTTTCTTCCGTAGTACCGGATTAATAAAAGCAATGAAGCTGGAAAATCAACATACAGTCACAGCAAACTGGTATACCACAAAATGTTTACCTGCAGTTCTTGAGTCAGCCAACATTCGCGGGTTAATATTGCATCAGAACAATGCATCCTCACACAGTGCACAGCAGACAGTTGAATTTTTACGTGAAAATAAGGTAAAAGTCATTGAACATCCACCCTATTCGCCTGATTTGGCCATGTGTGATTCCTGGTTATTCTTCAACCTAAAGAAACGTTTACGTGGTCGACGTTTCACGACGGAAGATGAGATAGATGAAGCAATTCATTTATTTTTTGAGAGCATTCCAAGAGATGACTGGCTTCACGCTTTTACGTTGTGGAAACTTCGGTTACAAAAGTGCATTGATGCAGGAGGAGATTATTTTGAACATAAATAAAATCATTTTCGTAAAAAGACTTCTAGTTTTCTTGTATCTCAAAATATATAGCGTGACCCTCGTATATTAATATTTTGTAAGCTTTCCTTTCGTTTGTACTTGCCAGCGGTCTAACCTGACCGATGTTTTCTTTCTACTGTCATGCTCGTGAGGTATGTGTATATTCTGATTACAATCCCCTACCTTACTCCTTTCCACTGGTTAGCGAAGATGAACTTGTTGCACTAATGGCCACTTTTCCCAACAAATGTACCGCAGGTGATGATATGTTACCCAGTTTTTTGATACGTGACTGTAGATTTATTTTTGCATTTCCTCTAAAAATCATTATCAATCTTTCAATTTCAGCTTGTACTTTTCCTGAACGTTGGAAAATGGCCAAAATTGTCCCAGTGCGCAAAAAGAGTAATTGCGGACTTCTATCTAATTACAGGCTCATTTCCATAATACTCAATTTTGCTAAACTTTATGAGAAGGTATTATATGTTAGCATTTATAATAGCACTCGCTCCTTTATTGCCTTAAATCAACATGGCTTTATCCCCGGGAGATCTACAGTTACGAATTTGGCGAGCATGTCCCAATTTATTAATGAAGTTTTGGATAGACGTGGTCAAGTTGATGTGATTTATACAGACCTGTCCAAGGCTTTTGACATAATCAATCATGAAATGTTGTTAGTGAAGCTGAGCTCCTCCGGTTTTGTTCCTTCGGCGATAAGTCTCCTTGAATCCTACCTGAAACAGAGAAAGTGTTATGTAACTTATAACGGATATTGCTCTCGTAATTTTGTTCTCTCCTCTGGCGTCCCCCAGGGATCAAATCTGGGACCGTTACTGTTTGTGCTTTATATTAACGACCTGCTTTTGAAAATTGACCTTCCGACCCTTGCTTATGCAGACGATATTAAAATCTTCTCGGAAATATCTTCCGTTGATGACACGAGGGAACTGCAAAATGGTCTTGATATGTTAGTAGAATGGTGTAAGCTTTTTAGGCTCAAGTTAAATGTTGATAAATGCTGTGTACTTACTTACTCGCGTTCTTGTTCACCGTACTTATTATCCTACCAAATCAGAGGTACCAATTTGTCACGTAACCTTGAGTTTAAGGATTTAGGTGTACACTTCGACACCACTCTCACATTTAAAGCTCATATTAACAATATCTGTTCTGAAGCCATTAAATCTCTGGGGTTTGTGGTGCGTGTCTCTAAATACTTCAATAATCCTTCTTTATTAAAGTCGTTATACTTTGCCTTTGTACTCAGTAAACTGGAGTATGCCTCTCTAATTTGGTATCCCTTATATACTTGTGACCTTCTCAATCTAGATCGTATCAATCGGAAATTTTTAAAATTCCTGTCATTTAAGATTGATGGAAGTTACCCTGAGAGAGGTACTCCACAGGATGGACTACTGGTAAGGCACGACATGCTGGTTTTGAATACAAGGAGGGAAGGCATCTGCGAGAAATTTCTACAGAAATTGCTTAGAAATGACATAGATTGTCTATACATACTGGAACGAATGAATTTTCTTGTGCCACGTTTGAATTCAAGATCTGATACTGGCTTCATTCTTCCATTCGCAAGGACTAACACAATGCGACGAGCGCCGACGTATACTTTGTTCAGGGCGGCTAATAAACGATGTTACTTATTTTAGTAAAACTTGTAAAAATGTACTCTTTATTTTTTCATGTATTGCATTGTGTTTTTTTTAGTGAATATACTTACCTACATTTCTCCTATTATTGGGCAATATGCCTGTTGGAAAATAAATGTTTATTATTATTATTATTATTATTATTATTATTGTTATCGTTATCGTTATCGTTATCGTTATCGTTATCGTTATCGTTATCGTTATCGTTATCGTTATCGTTATCGTTATCGTTATCGTTATCGTTATCGTTATCGTTATCGTTATCGTTATCGTTATCGTTATCGTTATCGTTATCGTTATCGTTCTATCGTTATTTAAATCGTTATCGTTATCGTTATCGTTATCGTTATCGTTATCGTTATCGTTATCGTTATCGTTATCGTTATCGTTATCGTTATGGGTTATCGTTATCGTTATCGTTATCGTTATCGTTATCGTTATCGTTATCGTTATCGTTATCGTTATCGTATCGTTATCGTTATCGTTATCGTTATCGTTACGTTATCGTTATCGTTATCGTTATCGTTATCGTTATCGTTATCGTTATCGTTATCGTTATCGTTATCGTTATCGTTATCGTTATCGTTATCGTTATCGTTATCGTTATCGTTATCGTTATCGTTATCGTTATCGTTATCGTTATCGTTATCGTTATCGTTATCGTTATCGTTATCGTTATCGTTATCGTTATCGTTATCGTTATCGTTATCGTTATCGTTATCGTTATCGTTATCGTTATCGTTATCGTTATCGTTATCGTTATCGTTATCGTTATCGTTATCGTTATCGTTATCGTTATCGTTATCGTTATCGTTATCGTTATCGTTATCGTTATCGTTATCGTTATCGTTATCGTTATCGTTATCGTTATCGTTATCGTTATCGTTATCGTTATCGTTATCGTTATCGTTATCGTTATCGTTATCGTTATCGTTATCGTTATCGTTATGTATCGTTATCGTTATCGTTATCGTTATCGTTATCGTTATCGTTATCGTTATCGTTATCGTTATCGTTATCGTTATCGTTATCGTTACGTATCGTTATCGTTATCGTTATCGTTATCGTTATCGTTATCGTTATCGTTATCGTTATCGTTATCGTTATCGTTATCGTTATCGTTATCGTTATCGTTATCGTTATCGTTATCGTTATCGTTATCGTTATCGTTATCGTTATCGTTATCGTTATCGTTATCGTTATCGTTATCGTTATCGTTATCGTTATCGTTATCGTTATCGTTATCGTTATCGTTATCGTTACGTTATCGTTATCGTTATCGTTATCGTTATCGTTATCGTTATCGTTATCGTTATCGTTATCGTATATCGTTATCGTTATCGTTATCGTTATCGTTATCGTTATCGTTATCGTTATCGTTATCGTTATCGTTATCGTTATCGTTATCGTTATCGTTATCGTTATCGTTATCGTTATCGTTATCGTTATCGTTATCGTTATCGTTATCGTTATCGTTATCGTTATCGTTATCGTTATCGTTATCGTATCTATCGTTATCGTTATCGTTATCGTTATCGTTATCGTTATCGTTATCGTTATCGTTATCGTTATCGTTATCGTTATCGTTATCGTTATTGTTATCGTTATCGTTATCGTTATCGTTATCGTTATCGTTATCGTTATCGTTATCGTTATCGTTATCGTTATCGTTATCGTTATCGTTATCGTTATCGTTATCGTTATCGTTATCGTTATCGTTATCGTTATCGTTATCGTTATCGTTATCGTTATCGTTATCGTAGTTATCTTATTTATTATTATTATTATATTATTTATATTATTTATTATGTATTATTATTATTATTATTATTATTATTATTATTATTATTATTATTATTATTATTATTATTATTATTATTATTATTATTATATTATTATTATTATTATTATTATTATTATTATTATTATTATTATTATTATTATTATTATTATTATTATTATTATTATTATTATTATTATTATTATTATTATTATTATTATTATTATTATTATTATTATTATTATTATATTATTATTATTATTATTATTATTATTATTATTATTATTATTATTATTATTATTATTATTATTATTATTATTATTATTATTTATTATTTTTATTATTATTATTATTATTATTATTATTATTATTATTATTATTATTATTATTATTATTATTATTATTATTATTATTATTATTATTATTATTATTATTATTATTATTATTATTATTATTATTATTATTATTATTATTATTATTATTATTATTATTATTATTATTATTATTATTATTATTATTATTATTATTATTATTATTATTATTATTATTATTATTATTATTATTATTATTATATTATTATTATTATTATTATTATTATTATTATTATTATTATTATTATTATTATTATTATTATTATTATTATTATTATTATTATTATTATTATATTATTATTATTATTATTATTATTATTATTATTATTATTATTATTATTATTATTATTATTATTATTATTATATTATTATTATTATTATTATTATTATTATTATTATTATTATTATTATTATTATTATTATTATTATTATTATTATTATTATATAATCCGAAGGCTAGCTAACCGAAGGAATAAAAGGTACGTATAAAGTGATCGGCTTCCATAGTTACACTGCGGTTATTGTAATGCCTGCTGCTTGAGGGATCTAGATCTACTGTTTGCAATTGGAGTCAACTAATTTTATTTGAATGTCTCACCTATGTGCTTCAAATGAAGAACCCATGGACGAACCGAGTATCGAACCTGATAAACAATTTACCTTAGCACCTACCTTAGAATCTAAACTGCCCACACAAGAATCTAGCAAGCTTACACGAATCAAAACCTAATGAAGAAGTTACACCTGAGCGATATGAAGATGAAATTCCTGCCCATGATGAAACAAAATTGACTAACGCTCCATCAAGAAGGTTATTCCTACAGGCAAGTCGATAAAAAGATTGCAATCTGTCGACTGTAAATATTTACGATTCGCCGATATCATGAAACGGGTGAATTGGAAGATCGTGTTCCTGCAATACCATTAGGAATAACAACTGCGGTAGATGATGTTTTATTCCACTTAATAACAAAAAGAATATACAGCGTGTCCCACTAAGAGTGTGGATCGCCGATATCTTGGAAAAAAAAACATTTTTCATTATTAAAGTGCCAAAGGGAAACTTAATAAAATATTTTTGAATTCAAAACTTGACCGCTAGGGGGCGCGGTTGCTAGGGTCAGCAGTAGATTTTAAATTAGCAGGTAAAAGTTCCAGGATTAACTATGATTTTAAACGCTTTATTAAAAAACTTAGTTAATTATGCAACACTTTGGTTAAAGACGTTTTGTCATATTGTGAATAGTAAATGTAGTAGGCGTTGCCGAATCATCATCAAAACTAAACCTGCTATAACTTCTGCAGTTTTTACCCGAGTTAAAGAAATGTGGACTTGTTTGAAAGGGCATTCAGCGCTGTTTTAGACGTCGCAATTTGAGCCACCCGCTAATGTTCAAGAAACGTACCAGATGGCGTTATTCCCAACTGCACGAGTTTTTCTCAATCAATATTTCAAATGCAACAACTTTATGTTGTGTTTGAAGAGTCTTGACAGACTAAAGCAGTGACTAAAACCGCGTAGTGATATCTTATTCCTTTTTCCAGATAATAAGAAAAAAATTGCCCATTACCAATAATAATTTCCTTATTATTTATAAATACTTATTTAATAATATCTAAACTTATCTTTGTTGGCCACGATACAAAGGAATGATAACAATAACAAAATGTAGCAATTACAAAATAAACAAATAAATGGCAACAATGCAAAACCAAGACAGTACCAATAGTACATAATATAGTGTTACTTGAAAAGAAAATAAACAATAACTTAAATTTATTTTAAATGTTTAAACTGTTTGCCGTCTTTATTTATACACAGATTTAGTGTACGACGACTGCTAATAGCAGCTGCTTCGATTTCTACTATTAGTAGGCTGGCGATATCATTATGAATTGCTTGAATCAGCTTTCATTGTAGGACGTGTTTGGTAAACCAGATCTTTTATCCTTCCCCATAAATAAAAGTCAAACACAGTCAGAGCTGGCCACGGAAAAATAGATCCTCTTCTAATTCACTGATATGGGAACGTATTACGAAGGTAGTCACGGACGATCCGTAAACAATGAGCTGGACAGCCGTCATGCTGAAACCACCGTGTTTTTCGAGTTTTCAACGAAACATCTTCTAAAAGTATTAGTAATTCGTTATGTAAAATGTTCCGCTGTTTACGTTGCCTTCAAAAATAAATGGTTCAATACTACTTTATACTTTATCACCTAAAATGCCACATTAAACATTTATAATCCACCTATGTTGATGATCCTCTCTCATTCAATGAACATTTTCTCTGGATCAGTCATGCATATTATGCAAATTTACCGGCCCATCATTAGCGAAAGTAGCTTCAGCAGTTCAGTTGTTTCCATGGCATGCTAAATTCTGCTGTTGTACTGAAATCATACTAGATTTTGTTACCTTTGTTTGAAAAGTGATCAAAAACAAACGATCATATTAAACTAATACTGATACAATTTTGTGTGTAAAAGAGTAAAAGTTATCATTCCTTTGTTTCACGGCCAACTAAGATAGGTTTCGATATTATTAAATAGGTATTTGTAACTGATACGGAAATTATTACTGATAATGGGCTGTTTTCGTTATTATCTGGAAAAAGGAAAAGGATATCATTATGCGGTTGCCACCACTACTTTAGTATGTCAAAACTCTTCAAACACAACATAAGAAAAGCATATTGTTTCATTTGAATTTTGAGATAATTGAGAAAAAATCGTACAGTTAGGAATAACGCCATCTGGTAGATTTCTTGAACATTAACGGGTGGCTCAAATTGCGACGTCTAAAACAGCGCTGAATGCCCTTTCAAACAAGTCCACATTTCTTTAACTCGGGTAAAAACTGCAGAAGTTATAGCAGGTTTAGTTTTGATGATGATTCGGCAACGCCTACTACATTTACTATTCACAATATGACAAAACGTCTTTAACCAAAGTGTTGCGTAATTAACTAAGCTTTTTAATAAAGCGTTTAAAATCGTAATTAATCCAGGAACCTTTACCTGCTAATTTAAAATTCACTGTTGACCCTAACAACAGCGCCCCCTACCGTTCATGTTTGGAATTTAAAAATATTTTAATTAAATTTCTCTTTACCGCTTTAGTTATGATTTTTTCCCCAACACTATAGCTATTATAGCTTTCAAGATATCGTCATTCCCCACTCTTAGGAGGACACGCTGTATATATTTAACGGGTTTTGAAAGATACATGGTATATTCCACAAAATCTGTCAAATTACAATTAACAGCCATCTTCCCGTTCCCCTTTTCCAAGCTTTCCTCTCGTGAGCATCTTCTTCTTCGAGTCCTCTCTCTATTATGGTCCTTCTCATTCCCTCATTCCAGGAGCGTCGCGGTGTTCTTGAAACAGTGCCATTGGCCAGCGGTCTTCAGGCATTCTGTGTAAATGGTCCAACCACTTAAGATATCTTCTCTCAATTCAGTCCACTGCATCTCCCGAGCATCCATTCTACTCCTTATCTCATCGTTTCTAATTCTTTCCGTTCTAGATATCTAGCTCTCCTTCTTAAGTAGTCTATCTCCACTGCTGTAAGTCTCCGTCTTATCTCCGCTGTCAGCGTCTACGCCTTGCAGCCGTAGCACAGAACAGACTCTACCAAGGACTGTCCAAGTCTCTTTTTTACTTTATTGGACCAATGTTTGTCCCACCAACAACAATTAAGACAACCAACTACTCTCCTCGCGCTGTAAAAACACGATTTTATCTCTTGATCATTCAGTCCTGATCTATTAATTCTCCAAGATATTCAAATGAGTCAACTTGATCAACATAAACATTGTCACTAATTTGAATGGCAAAATTCGCACCGCCATTGACCACTAGATATTGGGTTTTTGTTAAACTTATTTACAGTCCCCACTTTTGATACTCATCATAAAGCCTCCCCAACATCCGTAAAGATTAGGTTGTTTTTTTTTTATTTCCTATCGGGATGTCCATAGGTTGACATCGTACTTCAACGTATAGGTTGAATAGCAGCGGCGAAATACCACATCCCTGTCTCAGATCCTTTGCGGTGGTCATGGTTTTGGATGGATGTTTTCCCAGTTTAATATACGAGAGGTTATTACCATAGAGTTTTCTAATGATGTTGTATAATCCCCTATCTACATCTAAGAGGCTTAGGGTTTCCCACAATTTAAAGTGAGGAATCGAGTCATAAGCCTTTTCCAGGTCCACAAAGGCTAGGTGGACTTCGTGTCCTACAGATATATACTTCTCAAGCAATTTTTCAAGCGAGAAAAGATTGTCCATATAAGATTCTCCATGAACAAATCTGGTTTGGCCTTCGCTAGTTTAATGAAATTTTGTGAATTTGTAGAGGGGTCCAATGTAAGATCATTGCGTATATCCGTTTCTGCGGAATCCTCCGTATGTGGAGTGGAGGGCGCTCTAATGAAAATACTACCCCTTGAAATTTGTGCTAATATCTCAAAAAGTATTAGAGATATTCAAAAAAAGTTATAATAGGTTTTCAATTGTTTAAAGAGGACTAAATTTAGCATAATCGTGGTTTCAAAATTTATTAATTTCAGTAGAGAAACTACCCCCACCCCAACATTTTTTAACTTTTCCTGATTTCTAGTCACCGCAAATGTGGGGCTGCTTCAACCAGAATTCAACGATATATATTATTTTCATCTAATTTTACTCAACATAGTGATTACAATAATGGCAATTTAAAAAGAAATGTTCAAAACACAAATATTGCTTACACCAAAAGCAACGTACGAGAGCAGGTTTTCCACAAATAGTACACAGTGGCGTGGATTGTGCAGCTTTGGCAAAGCAGAAATTTACTGGATTTTCAAAGGCGTTTGGTCGCTCCGCAATGTATCCACTTTTGTACCAGGGATACTTAAAAACGCCAAAAAATCTCGGAGACGGAAACTGGTTGTGGGTTAGAGAGTGTAACTTGATAATAGTATTTCTATGGTGCAAATTTATATCGTGGCCCATCAAAATAACTTGGTCGGAAAAAGTTCTCACAAAATTTTTCCATAACCTAAAACCACACACGACTATTGGTTGAATCATCGCAGTTGTCTTCTTTGGAATCGTTAAAATATTTACATTTTTGTCTTTTGGCGTTAATGTATGTAGTTCTATTGGACAATGTCCACTTCATGAATCTAGTAGTAGTAAATTGTTGGCACCAGCATTTGGCAAGAAAACATCTGTATACCATGTTTTAAAATGCGCAGATGTTAATTTTCCTGATGCAGAGGCAGATATGTATATATTAATTGGACGAAAGAGTGTTTCCTCTACGCGAGGGCCTAAAGTAACGCTTGCCTCTTTTAAAAGTAGAAATAGTGGAGATAATAATCTTCCATTTGCAGAAATTGTAGGCATTATAGTATAACTGTGAGTAATAGAGTGTAAGGACTGTACGGTGGCTTCAACATGTTTTCCACCTCGTGGAAACAATGCACGACCAGAGTGTATTTCCCTGTTAAAACCGCTCTCGTCTGCCTTACAAATATTGTCCTTTCCAAGGGTATTAATATAAGGTTTTACGTTATTTATAAATCTGTCGCTTACGTCACGTAATTCGGTAGTATAAATTACAGCAGAATGAATAACAAATTTCGTTATTTTGCGTGATACAATGCCATGCGCCTCTTTAAAATGCCTTATCCACCAATATCCTGCTTTAAAACTTGTATGTCCAATTTTGTCTTTAGCCTCTGGAGCCCAACGTTGAATATTTATATCATGCACTATATTTTCTCGTGTAAGTGCATCTTGGAACTGTATAAGTACATATTCTGTGATATATCTTACTTTTTCAATGTTGGTTCCACCTCTATTAACGCTTTCTTCCCATCTATACAACTGCTGAACTGATTTTACTTTTCTAAATTTGCTTTTAACACTTTCAAGTGTTCTTCTTGCTTTTTTCCCGCTTCTCCAAAATTCTACAGCTTTAATCTTATAGTCAAGATCTATAATACTACCTTCATCGTCAGGAACACAATCTTCATCTTCCCAGTTTGCATTAACTTCATCTTCTGACGGTAATTCAACAAACTGTGATTCAAGTGGTTCTGAAGGCGATTCAAATTCTAAACCTATTTCAGTCTCGAACCTCAATATATCTTCTTCAGAAGCTCTAGCAATAATTTATTTCAAAGCATCGTGTAACTCCGTTTCTTCTGGTGTATGTAAATCACTTCAAAACAATTCTGTACATGTAAACACGCTGCTATTGTGGTTTAAATCATTTTAATACTGGTTAGCAAATAAATAATAAACAAATAACACATAATTGCGGTCTTATATCGCTTGCTTAGTACTTCTACCTAGGTTCCTTTTAAAGGGTAAACTATTCAGTAGATGCCTTTAAACATATTTTTCTAACAAGAAGCCCTATGGTTTCGATAAATTGCTTTAAAAAAAGCGCAATTACAATTACAATTATTTCCAAAGTGTTATCACATTTTCGTTCATTTACATACATATGTATGTAATACATCCGCACGTATACATTTAACATAGAAAATAATTTTTTTTTGGATTTAAAGGTAGAACTTAATGACAAAGATGTATACAGTTGAATTCTGTATGAATCAATCCCTTATTTGCGCTACCTAAAAATTAAGAAACCTTCAAATAGGTTAGGATGGGGGTAGTTTTTCCGTTTAAATTAATAAATTTTGAAATGTCGATTATGCTATCGTTTAGTCGTCTTTACACAATTGAAAACCTGTCTTAACAATTTTTAAATATCTCTAATAGTTTTAGAGATATTAGCACAAATTTCAAGGGGTAGTAGTTTCATTAGAACCTTCTCCACTCCACATACGGAGGATTTCGCAAAAACGGATGCGCGTAATGATCTTACATTGAATCGCTGTACAAATTCACAAAATTTCAACTTTTTTGGGGAGTCCGGGTTGCCGGTGTTCCCTTGTAAGCCACATAGGTATAGGAAATGTTGAAGAGAGTTGAGTTGAATTGAAGAGGGGGATTCAAAAATGCAAAAATATTCAGGGTGTTTCATTCAAAAAATCAAACTCGTATCATGTGTAGTGGAAACTGAACATCCTGTAGACTTGAACATAATTTTATGTTATACAAAACTTCCCTCCTAATATTTTTTATTTGAAAACTTTTGCTCAGAGAAGGAATTATCTTCCGCCCTCGCACTAGGTGGACATGTTCTATGAAAATAATGGAAGAATCGAAATAATGTTGGCGCTTCCTTATCATAAAAAATTTGCCCATATTTTATTATTTATGGATTAATACTGGTTTTAATCAAATCTCAAATCTTCACCGCTATTCACTAATTGTTTTTAATCAACTCGATGTTTTACTTTGATGTTTCAACAGCTTTAATCGGAACATATCTATTACAAATTACAATGATATTGTTTAATTAATAATGAATTTGTAATAGTGCTAAACGTCGCAGAAATTATTAAGGAAAAGCCTAATAGAGTACCTTCGTCACGTTGTTAAAATTTTTGAAAAGTCTTTTCACAAATTATATAAAGATATATATCTAGAAATTGTAAAACGATTATTATGAAACTACAAAAATGTAGAATTTAACATGCTTTTATCCTCCAGGTCTTTCATTGCTCTCTAATAATGATTTCGCGCCAATATTATTGTTGTATTATCAATTAATTAGTTTTATTAAGCTATCTAAAGTTTCAGTAGGAGCGCCTTTCGCATTCTTTTGCGGTTAGAAAGTTCTCTGAATATAAGCATTGTACGACAAATCAAAACGCTACCGTATTTAATTAATTATGCCATTTAAAAGTGTTCCAAGAAAGCACGTATCGCAACTGTATCTGAATTTGTCGATCTTTTATAAAGCACATTTACAACACTTGTTGTCCATTAAGCAAATTTTGCTTTATTTCAATAATAAGATAGGAAGCAGCTAAGGATCTCTTGTTGATAACAATCCATGATGATATACTTATTTCCCAATATAAATGCTCAGGTACCTCTGCAATAGGATCAGCAGTTATACGTATTTCCACGCGAAGCGAGTCTACATAACCTTCAAGCTAGCTAATTAAAGGAATGAAAGGTACGGATTAAGTGATTGGCTCGAAGTAGTTTAGTTATGCTAAATTACTCGTTCTTGTTTTAGGTGGTACGGAAATATTTCTGGTGCTGCTACTGCAGTGCCTGCTACCATTAGTATGTAAGTAATTAAATTTTAGAATGTGTGTTTTAAGTTAATAACGTTTGAATTTTTGAATTGAGTTATTCTGTTACGAGAATTTTCGAGGAAGCTTTAATATAGAATTATTTTCAGATAGTGAACCTATCGGAACGTGTCCAGCTACAAATAACGATTTTGCAATCAATTGTTTAACGGATTCAGATGATTGTTCCACCTTCTATATTTGTAACTGGGGCCGACCAATTTTATTATTATGTCCCGCCGGATTGCAGTTTAACACAGCAACTGACACCTGCGACTATCCACAAAATACGCGATGTGCTGGGGGTGAGCGACCCCCAGTCGGACTAACTACTCAACCTGATGTAGAACCTACTGCAGAATCTGAAGTTCCTACTGAAACCACTGAACCTTCAGTCGAGGAAACAACTGCGAGTGAAGAAGTTATGGAAACAAGTGGACCTCCAGTGAACGAAACAACAGCGAGTGGAGAAGTTACGGAAGCAAGCGAACCTCCAGTGGACGAATCAACTGCGAGTGAAGAAGTTATGGAAACAAGTGGACCTCCAGTGAACGAAACAACTGCGAGTGGAGAAGTTACGGAAACAACTGAACCTCCAGTGGGCGAAACAACTGTGAGCGGAGAAGTTACGGAAACAACTCAACCTCCAGTGAACGAAACAACTACGAGTGAAGTAGTTACGGAAACAATCCAACCTCCAGTGAACGAAACAACTACGAGTAAAGAAGTTACGGAAACAACTGAACCTCCAGTGGACGAAACAACTGTGAGCGGAGAAGTTACGGAAACAATCCAACCTCCAGTGAACGAAACAACTACGAGTAAAGAAGTTACGGAAACAACTGAACCTCCAGTGGGCGAAACAACTGTGAGCGGAGAAGTTACGGAAACAACTCAACCTCCAGTGAACGAAACAACTACGAGTAAAGAAGTTACGGAAACAACTGAACCTCCAGTGGACGAAACAACTGTGAGCGGAGAAGTTACGGAAACAATCCAACCTCCAGTGAACGAAACAACTACGAGTAAAGAAGTTACGGAAACAACTGAACCTCCAGTGGGCGAAACAACTGTGAGCGGAGCAGTTACGGAAACAACTCAACCTCCAGTGAACGAAACAACTACGAGTGAAGTAGTTACGGAAACAAGTGAACCTCCAGTGAACGAAACAACTACGAGTGAAGAAGTTACAGTAACAACAATTTCTTACGAAACTGATGAACCTACTGAAACTGATGAACCAATTACAAACGAACCTGATGATGGTGGCAATCCAGTAGGCGAATGTCCAGCAGTGAATGGAGAATATGTTACAATGCTATCACACGATACTGACTGTACCAAGTTCTTTAAATGTGACCATGGAGTTCCAATATTAATGTTGTGCCCTGCAGGATTATACTTCAACCCTACACTGAATGTATGTGACTACCCTTACAATGCAGGATGTGTCGCCGGACAGCCGGAAGAACCAACTGAATATCCAACTGAAGTACCAACTGAAGAACCAACCGAAGAACCAACTGAAGTACCAACTGAAGAACCAACTGAGGAACCAACTGAAGAACCAACTGAAGTACTAACCGAGGTACCAACCGAAGAACCAACCGAAGAACCAACTGAAGAACCAACGGAAGAACCAACTGAAGATCCAAATGAAGTACCAACTGAAGTACCAACTGAAGAACCAACCGAAGAACCAACTGAAGTACCAACTGAAGAACCAACTGAGGAACCAACTGAAGAACCAACCGAGGAAGCAACCGAAGAACCAACCGAAGAACCAACGGAAAAACCAACTGAAGAACCAACGGAAGAACCAACCGAAGAACCAACTGAATTGCCCAAACCAAGAGGTTGTGAAGCTGTCGTCTGTGAATTTAATGGCCAAACCGTAGCTTATCCAACCGATTGTGGCAGATTCTGCGTGTGCAATTGGATAGTTCCCACTGAGTTCCTCTGCCCTGCAGGTTTACATTTCAATCCATCGCTGGGTGTATGCGATTGGCCCCAAAGTGCCGGCTGCGTTATCAAATAAAATGTAAGAGTATATCAGATATATTTAATATAAGCTATCTGTAATTATATATGTACTTATTGCAAGCTATTTTGGAATGCAGGCATGTAAATATAAATATAATTATATATAATATAATAACTGTATGAATAATTTAATAAATCTTAGGAAAAAAAATATTCAATAAACGATTCGTCGAAGCGGGCACCATCTATTAGTTAAAATATACATTCACAACATAATTTTCTCCATAATAGCGATTTTATCAGAATGTATTGGCACCAAGCGCTGCAGTTCTAAAACTTCAACTAATACTGACTACGTACCGTTAGATGTCGCACGTTATATTCAAACAAGTAACAAACGCCAAGGTAGCTAAATTAGTAAAGTACGGATTGTGTAATATACAATATTGCCACTATGTTGAAGTTCTTTCGTGAATTTATTTAAAGTAGTTAAGAACATCTACCATTACTTATAAGAATTACTTGTGTTAGCTAGCTTCTTAACATTCAAAATTGTCTTTGATCATCGTTTACTAATTAGTTTAGGATTTTTATTTAGTACAACAAAAGGCCGCGCTCTGCAAGATAACCGCTAATGGATGATCAAAGTACTTCGCACAATCTTTCCGATATTATCTCTTTCCTTTATGTGACTTCCTTAACAACACAAAAAAACTTTTAGTCGATTTCGATCTACAATCCATCAAAGGCCAAGGTATACAAATAAAATTTTGTAGACAGAATTGTTTTGATAATTACTATATTAAATTACATTTCCTCACAATCTGTTTGTGAAAAAAGCATTGCGCAATATTGGGAGCATGAGCAAACCTCAAAAGCCGGAATTGAAAAACAATATATATTTGGAATATGCATTCATTGCAAATTAGACCCCTTCTCTTTAAAAACACCTAACTTACGTTACTCTTATTACTAGAGAGCGGAATTATATGCATCGGAAATCGATAAAATATGCCCGTATATATGCAGAAAAAATTCTTCGAAATACGCACAATTTTTGCTAAATATGCAGTTTTATGCATATATACTTCTGATACTGATTAACTTCTTGTTAAATGTTATAAAACAAGAATAATCACAACGAAGCATTTTACAAACGTTTATTGTTCTTACATTATTCCCACTTACATTTTAAAATCACAATTATATAAACACATACGTACTTAAAATTTGTTAAAATACATACTTAGACACTACATACTTTTATTATTAAAACAATTTATAATTAAATGCTTTTCTAAATTTTCTAAGGAAAAATTATGTCGCCTATCTGTGAGAATACATTTATATATCGAAAAACTTCTTTCAACATCAACGGAAGTTATTGGTGCGTACTTTAATGCACTCATAACTAGAGTAACCTAAACTTGCGGACTCGCATAGGTGTCGGTATTACGGGTTAATATAAGAATACGAAAAATTCATAAACTAAACCGGTAGAGAAGCAGGCATGTAGTGTCGACCTTGAATATAAATCATGTTAAACCGCGCTGAGAGAGATTTCGTTTTAGTACCGGTTGAGTTGTTGCAGAGATTAGTCGAACGGTCAAGGTTATGTACTTACGTGTCGCTTTTGAAAATATAGCAGGTGTTTTTTGTGTGTTGTAGTATTATACCAAGTACATAATTAGTGTATCGTTTCATATAGAACTAATATTTACATACCTAAGAAAACAATGCCTCGTAATAGATTTGCTACTAATGTACATAAGTATGTGTCACTTTTTCCCCATTTAAAATATGACGGTAGTACAGTTTTTGCTTAATATGCAATGTTCGTTTGACTGCATTGGACAGAACTGATTGCCAGAGGCATGTCAATGGTATTAAGCATATGAGAAATGCAAGAACTGAAATACCTTATACACTATTCCTCATACATTTATTAATTATGTTTACCTCTTGTAATCTTCCGTTGTCGTTGGTGAGAAAAGCGGCTTTTAAAACGTTTTGGCGACAATATGTTCCAAAGTACCCATTACCCTCACAAACACAATTACAGAATCATTTGCCGCGAATGAAAGAGATGCTAGAAAATGTGTGTAAACGTGATTTGTGTTCCAAAAAAAATATGGATTACCGTGGATGAGACGACCGATATAAAGAAAAACAGTATTGTGAATGTAATAGCTCGCGTTTTATCTAGCGAGAACACAGCATCTCGATATTTGTTAGCTTGCAAACGTGTTCAACAATGTACCGCGGAAAATATTCAAAAAGTGATAATGAACGCTTTGAAAAAATTTAAAATTGCCCAAGATCAAGTTGTGATGATTGTGACAGATAGTGCAGCAACGATGTTAAGTGTTGGGCGATCCTTAAAACATATATTTCCTAACTTAATACATATAACCTGCGTGCTGCATGCTTTGCATTTAGTTGGTGAAGTTGTTCGACAACATTACGGAAACGTTGATCGGATGATTGGAAGTACTAAAACAGTGTTTCGTAAATCTCCTAAACGTTTAAAAGAATTTCGTAAATTTTGTCCAGGTATTCCAGAACCTCCTGAACAATTTTAACGCGATGGGGTACTTGGCTAACAGCAGCTTCTTACTATTTGATCCATTTTCAACAAATTCAATCAGTTATAATGCGATTTAATCGGAATGAATCCAAAGCAATTAGAGAAAGTCAAAGAGAATTTCAAATTCCTCAACTTTTAGAAGATTTAACAACAATATGTACCAATTATACTGTATTACTAGATGCCATCAGAAAACTACAATGTACTGAATTGTCATTGCAGGAATCATTAGACATAGTGGAGAGTGTAAAAAATAAATTACACATATTAAATGATACGCCAGGATTATGCGCTAGTCAAAAGTTGGCAGATGCTTTAAGGAAAAATCCCGATTTTAATACTTTAGAGGCTGTTTATAATAAGTGTAAGAATAGTGAACTTTTAAGTGATTTTGAAAAACAGTTTCTACATGCAAATGTAACTTCCTTAGATGTGGAGAGATCGTTTTCTATGTATAATAATATTTTTTCTTGTCGACGCATAAGGTTTAAAGAAGTAACTGTGGAAACATAAAAATATCAACAAAAACTTACAAGAAAATCGTATATGGCTGTACAATTCTAAATACTAGTGTATTATACACAAAACAAAACTTACCGTTCTCCCACATGCTTTGCAGAAAACTCTTTCATCCGTTAAAATAAGTTTAGGAACACTTTTGATCCACGAAATAATTAAACTTACTTTTGGCATTTTTCACTACTGCACCAATCTACTTCAACATCTGGTTATACAATGAATAATAAACATTTTGGTAAATACTTAGACTTCTTCAAACAGTTGCCGGTATGGGGGTTGTTGAAAATTACATGGTAATCTTATCCAGTGAATTTGCGACAGCCCACCACCTGAAGGATGGCGGCTTCTTTGCGAAGTAGGCTTTTTGTCGGTGGGGAGGTCCAGCGACAGAAGAGCTGACTCCGCATCTAATGCACACCTGTCCGATAAAATGTTCGTTGGTAAAGGTTTTGTTGTATTACAGGAAAACACTAATAGAGTTCAAAGAACTTATTTTTGTTCTAAATTTATTAGAAAATACACGAATATGCTCTAGTGTGCAAAAATATGCAATAATCGCTGAAATATGAGAAAATTACTAAAATATGCGAATTATGCAATAATTAATCTACGTCAATCAATTCGAAAAGTTGTTATTCGCATATATACTGAATCATTTGCTTGTCATATAAAAAATATGGGATATGCAAATTGCATAGATTCCGCTCTCTACTTATGACAAACTCTGCTTATTTTATTCATTATTGGGAATTGTTTTCGCGATCGTGTATATTAGAATTAGGCACAATTTTTTTCTTTTTAACATTTAAGATTTAATTTTCATTTAATGATATTCAATGAGAAAAGTTTTCGAAATATTATAATTGCTCGTCAAAATTCTGTTACGTATTTGTATAACGATGTTCATTATTTATTTATAGCTTACAAATGAATGCATACATGTTGCTTTGTCTTTAACCCTTTTCTTTACGTATATATACGTATATGTATGTGAATACACCTATTTTTCTCCGGCGATATTTCTTTCCATTTTTCATTGGTTCTTTGTATAATTAATTAGTTGTGTTGTACACCAGTGTGTAGTGCATTTTTTTCTGCGTTCTTTGTGATACCTCTGCTGCGAATCAATTAAGACAGTAAGTCAACATTTGTTAGTGAATTATTTTTCTTTGTTGTCCCTCGTGTTTTTTGTATATTTTCTTACCGCGTTGATTTTTATTTGTATCTTTGGCAATACGAGGTGCACTCTAAAATATTCCGCATTTAGTACTTTCCTTCTGTTTCTGTTGCTGATCCCTTCCGTTGCCTTTTATCCTTTGTGCTGTTTTTGTAAAAAGCCCCTGCGACTGGCACCGCTAGGGTGAAGTGAGTGTCCCCGTTAACATCCTACTTTGTTCCTTTGCTTGTGCTGCGACGATGAGTTCTGTACCGTGCACTTGTTGCCACACTTTGGCTGAACCGCACAAAATAGTAAATTGTGCTGTTTGTAAGAAGGGATACAGAATTGATTGCGTTGATATATCGAATTCTGAAGCACGTAAGATTCACTCCAACACTGGCTTGACTTGGTCCTGTGGATCGTGTGCCCAATTGGGTAACGATCTAAACAGCTTTAAAGCGGCATTTTTGGCTCTGAAGGAGGAAGTTAGGGTTTTGAAAGAGTCTTTTACCAAAACTTCACCATCATCACTTCCATTGATAGAGACCGAAAAAATAATTCAAGAGGTAGCTGATCGAGATAAACGTAAAACGAACATAATTATTTATGGTTCCAAAGAGACAAATGCTAAAAATAACAACGAGCAGGTGAAGCTTGATATCGCTTTAATAAAAGAATTCTTTACTGCAGTACAGGTTGATGAAACTGAATTCAACGCTCAAAGATTAGGGAAACTTGATGAAACCTCGCTCCGTTGCCGTCCAATTAAAGTGCAATTGTCTTCTCCAACAGCAGTGTTAAAAATCCTGAGGAACTCGAAAGAGATAAAGTCTATCACTAAATGGAGGGATATAAGCTTTTCACCTGATCGGACCAACATGCAACGCGAATTACATCGAACTATGAAGCAGACTCTGCAGGATCGTTTGAACGCGGGTGAAACCGACTTAAAGCTGAAATATATTCACGGTATTCCATCTATAGTGCGTTCGGAAAACTGAATAGATCCAACAGCGCCCCAATTACACTGAGAATTTATTATCAAAACACACGTAGTCTTCGTTCTAAATCACATGCATTTTTCTCGAGTTGTTGTGAATTATTTTATGACATTATTGTTATATCCGAAACCTGGCTTGATGATTCGTTTAGTAATTCTGAATTTTTTCCAACATCCTATAATGTAATTAGATCTGACCGAAAATTTACACTTGTTAATAGACGCATTGGCGGTGGAGTTTTACTAGCATTTAAAATGAACATTACCTTCGAAGTTATAGATACCACCGTACTCTCAGCTATAGCGCCATTGATAGACTTGCTTATTTGTAAATGTAATGTTAATTCCTCTGAATTCTTAATTGCGGCTATATACATCCCCCCAGATGTAACTCAAGATGTTCTGGAGAATTTTATGGATGCACTTGAAATCTTTTTCTTGAATGAGTCAGTTTTATTTATCGGCGATTTCAATTTTCCCCGCTTCTACGATCATGTCAGCAATGGTATACCGAATTCAACAATTCCTTTTTTTCTCGACTTCTGTGGTGCAGTCAAGCTAAATCAATTTAATGATGTCCTAAATGTTAACCATCGACTTCTAGACTTAGTTTTATGTAATTTCCATTCTACTTTAGAAATCGCAAGAGATGAGCATCCTTTTGTACCAGAAGATCCATACCATCCTGCTCTGTGTATTAGTTTTGAAATTTTAAGTTCACCGAAGTGTACTAAATTTCCATCACATGGTAATTTGCGTTACAACTTTCGAAAAGCTAATTTTGATAAACTTTACGATCACCTTCTTAATTATGATTGGACTTTGTTAAACCGGTCCGATGTCAATTTCGCGATTGACCAGTTTTATTCCGTGCTGTACAAAATGTTTGATGAGTGTGTACCCAAGTATCCTGTCAATAACTCAGAATTTCCACCTTGGTTCTCTTTGGAAATTCGACGTAATCTGAAACTAAAAGACTACTATCGAAAAAAATGGAAAATAACGAAAGACTCTACTTTTCTTCATGAATTTAGAAGACTTCGCTCATTAACAAAAACGCAAATATCACGTGCATATGAAGCTTATATTTCTCAAACGGAAGCTGCTATCAAAGTAGAACCAAAACGGCTATGGTCTTTTGTACGAAGTAGGAAGGGAACTACACGCATACCCGGTAGATTGGTGCTCGATGGAGTAGCCCTCGACGATCCTCAACAAATTGTTGACGCTTTTGCAACAGTATTTTCTCAAGTTTATACTTTGTCCAACGTTACCGACCCTCCGCCCAATCTTCCACAACTACAATCGTTTAGTTTGGTTCCGGCAACAGAAGACGAATTGGTTAAAATTATGGCTGCCTTTCCAGATAGGGCCACCGCGGGCGATGACTTGGTGCCGAGCTTCTGTGTTAGGAATTTATGTAATGCCTTTGCGATACCTTTATGCCAGATTATTAATCTTGCCATCAGGACCTCCACTTTTCCGGATAGATGGAAACGTGCACGAATTGTACCTGTCTTCAAGAAGGGAGATTCTACTCAAATTCGAAATTATAGGCCCATCGCTATACTTAATAACTTTGCGAAGATTTTTGAACATATTATATATACTACGATATACAGGAATACTCGCTCACATATCACAACTTGCCAACACGGCTTTGTGAAGGGACGCTCGACAGTAACAAACCTGGCCTGTTTCACACAATTTATAAGCGAAACTTTAGATGACTGCGGACAAGTTGACGTTATCTTTACCGACTTCTCACATGCATTTGATACTCTCAGTCATGAATTACTTCTATATAAACTGGACTCGTTTGGTTTAGCTCCCAACTTCTCCTTGTTAATTAAATCTTACTTGGTAAAAAGAACTAACTATGTATTTTATAATGGATTTAATTCGTTTGAATTTGTATCTAGCAGCGGTATCTCACAAGGATCCAATCTTGGTCCATTGATGTTCATTCTATACATAAACGACCTCTTAACATCCTTATCTTGCCATGTCCTCGCTTATGCCGACGATGTTAAACTGTTTTGTAATATTAACTGCCAACAAGATGTCGAGAGTCTTCAGACGAGCATTAATATACTGACCGAGTGGTCAAAATCCAATACACTGACATTAAATTCTAGTAAATGTAATTTTATGTGCTTCACGAGAAAAACAAATCCATATATCTCCACTTATCAAATCAACGATATTTCCATCGACAAGATTACCAATCTTAAAGATCTAGGTGTCACTTTTGATCCAACTTTATCGTTTAACATACATATTGAACAAATTTGTTCATCTGCCTCTAAAATGATGGGTTTTCTTATGAGAACGTCCAAATACTTCAATGACGCACTAGTGTTAAAATCCCTTTATTTTGCATTTGTACTCTCGAAATTGGAGTATGCCTCTATTGTTTGGTATCCTTTCTATATGTCCCATCAAGCTCCAATTGAACGTGTTCAGCGTCGATTCCTCAAATTCTTGTCGTTCAAAGTTAATGGCGAGTATCCGCCTTGGCATACTTCTTACAACACCCTTCTCGAATCGCATCAATTTCGTTCATTGTCATCCCGTCGTGATTACCATAGCGCCCGATTTTTACACAAATTATTAAATGATAGGATCGACTGTATGCAGCTGGTCTCCCACATAGGATTCAACGTACCTCGAATAGCATCTCGTTATGCTCCAACCTTTACTATGCCGACACCGAGGACCAATCTTCGTTTGCGGTCGCCAATCTATCACATGATCAGGAACGCTGAGAAGATATTTAGTGATATTTTCACCGGAGAGTTGGCGCCATGATACACGAAACAATAGTTATTTGTATAGTTATGTCATGTTTTTAAATCAATATGTATTGTGTTCACAATGTGTATATTTGTCCTGTAATTGGGTTTACCTGTTGGACAATAAACATCATTATTATTATTATTATTATTATTATTATTATTATTATTTACTTGCAGCTTTTGCCAATATTTAAAATTTTCCGAAAACGTAATAGTATGTAATAACATACTAGTACACTTATGCTATAATACTTTGTTGGTGTTAACATACATGTATTTATACAAGTTAATTACAAAAAAAGAAAGAAAAACGATAACAAGTCAATACAACATTCATATGTATACATCAACACAGTGCATAACAAAATTAACATTACAAAAACATATACAAAGCAAGTATACAGTGAGGTCCTAAAGTTTTCTCTCTTCCATACTAATTTTTGAACGACAAAGGTGGTGTTTTCAGAAAAAATAAATCGATTTCTATTTTGGCGTTATTAGCAGTTCCTCTATCACCGGATAAACTTGGAACATTACATTACATTTCTGGAAAGGCAAATGAAAGATGAATCCAACGATACCACATAATTTATACTTTGGCTTAGAAATGCAGCAATTTTTGGTTGCACCAAAGAGATCGTTGCCAGTTGCCATCTATTCGGCATTTTTAATATTTTCGTTCTTTGTTCTCGTTATTATTTTCCCGTATTTTTACTTCTTTTGTTAATTGTTGTTGTTTCTTTACTCGAAATTTATTGCAATTAATTAATTATGGTAGGTTTATTTAAATTTTTCAGATTTTGGTAGACAATATGCGTATTTTTCATTATTTTAAATAATTCATTTTACAATTTCGTGAATTTGGCAAAAATTACCACGAACTGAATTAAAATAGACGCTGCCCTTATACAGTCGGAAATATTTGAAATTTGTGCTAAGTAAGGCGGGGTAGAATAAGAATATGATTTAAGTATTTGACAATTTGTTGTGCAATTAAAGTTGACCCAATAATTTTGCATGGTCCGTGCCCAAGCCACCTTAAAGGTAACAACATAAAAAATCTGAAAAACATACAAATTGCCATACCAAAGACCAGTAAATTTAAAAGAGCCTGTCATAGCTAATTAATTCAAACAAAGTTCGATAAAGTGAAGAAGTAAAAACGATTAATAAAATAGGTAAAAATAGGGAAAAATTATAAATAAAAATAATAACAAGAACGAAAAAATGAAAAATTCAGAATATAACGAATAAGAAGAATAAAGCATTTAGAATTGAAATTTGACAGTTTGACAGCTATCCATAACAACAAAAACAGATTACCAAAACCTTTATTGTTGCATATCATAATATGTATTTCTTAAGATAAAATATATTATTGTTGGATTCGTCTTCCGGTTACATTTCCAAAAACGTATAAATGTACATGCTGGTCTAATTAAAATAAGAAAGTTGACGTCCCTTCCGGTTACACCGGAAATGTAGTTGAAGTGGCGATAATGCCGAAAGTTAGTTCACAAAAAAATAGAAGTCGACCTATTTTTTCTAAAAACGCTAGCATCTGACGTTCAAAACATAGTATGAGGAAGGGATATTGTAGGACCTTACTGTATAATATGAACATACATATAGTGCGGAGGTGTATCTGCTTAAAGTATTGAAAATAATCATCTTTTGTAAAAAAGCTTGGTCTTATAATATTTTTTTAAGTGCTTTCAAACGATTTAGTACTTAAGTCTGTGATATTTTATGGGAGAGTGCCGTAAAATTTCATGCCGTGATGATAAGACATATTGTGCGGCAAAGTTAATTTTCAATTTTATAAATGCGTCACGACAGCCGGAACGAAATGACAGGTTACATGGAAAGCGTACGGCTACATAACAGTGTGAAAAAGGATAAAATAAGCTGCTTTTAAGATATATTCCGATACCAAAGACGACAAATTTTTTGAGAGAAATATTGTTTTTACAAGTTTACCAGATACGTTTGGTATGTAATTCGCAACCTAGCTTTGGTTCTAGAAAAAGCTCCAAGTTGTTTGGCTCTGGGTTGCTAATGTGCCAGTGACTATTTTAGAAAATACAAACGTTTTAGTTTTATTGTTAGAATACGTTTAGAATCAACTTGCTTGAGGAAAACCAATAGTCCATCGCAATACACTCCAAGGTACTCCTCTTTATAATATTCATTAAACTAACAAAGTAGTATCATCCCCGAAAAGAATGCATTTATCACCTGGCGTTATTTGCGAAAAGTCATTAATGTAAATAAAAACCATTAAAGGGCCCGATATACAGCCTTGCGGCACCCCGAATTGATCGATATGTCTTTCTCAGGTAATGCCGCTTATTCTAACTACTTGTCGCCTATTTTCTAAATAAGATTTAATATATTTTATAATTAAGTTGTCAAAACTTTACTTCCTTTAGCAAGATATTGTAGTTAACACAATCGCAAGCTTTACTTATACCACAGAAGGTAGCCGTGCAATGCTCTTCTTTTTCAAAACAAAAAAAACTAAAATTTCATTCTAAGCCCAAACTGTTTACAACAAAAGAAGCTATTTTTTTTCGAAGAACGGAACAATTATATTTTTATTTAATTTTTCAAAAGTCTTATGGAAATTGGTTTGTAATTTGGAGAATACGAATTTTTCGATTAAAATATTCGAATATTTGTGTGCGCAAATGTGTTCATATGCGACATAAATGAAACATAATGACGGAGGTATTAAAGTAATTAAAATAAAAATCAGCATGTAAAATTCATTAAAATACATTGGTTCCTTTCAACAGAACACTGCGATTAATTTTAAAATAGCGCTCTGGAGTTTTGAAGTATAGTATAATCTAATCTCTCAAATTTTATTTAAATTTACAATCTCTTGTTACGCTAGTTTCTACGAACATATTTGAAATGCTGTCGTTTAAATTTAAAAACCGACCTGTAACATGTCCATTTGCGCTATCTCCAGATCAAGATCAATAAATTATCGTCTTATTGTATGATCTGTTACCACATTGTCTAAAATTGATTACTCTACATGCCAAACGTTATTGATGTGAACGGATGTCGATAATTTTTTTTTAAAGACACTGATTTATCATATTATGCACCTTGCAAACCTTATCGTCTATGCAAGCTCTTAGTTACATGTTTTGTTAACTTGACAGGTGCCTGTCCAACTAATGAGTGATTATTCCTACTATGGGGTTTTATATTTTAACCCATCAAAGATTTATATCAACGAAAAATCTTATTCCATCATCTGTAAGGTATTTTCGTGGAAGAGAAATCTCAGCTTACAATTATAATACTGGTGAACAATTTTGACTTTAATCTGACAATAAAATACTGTTGATGCACTCTAATAGTATAAATAATAATAAAATAACATAAATACTTTATACGATGAACGTACAGTGTGTCCAGAAAAGTATGCAACAAATTTTTAAATCCTTTTTAATTATTGGCTTCTCAAAAAATTATATTCTTGAAAAAAGTTGGTGCATGTATTCAAACTTACAATTAATTTAACAGATTTACTTCAAAGTTAATAATAACAGCGTTAACAGCATTTCTTTGAAAACCTCCCAAGAACAAAGTACCGTGAGTTAGAGTGAAGAGGATCGGCTGGGATGAAGCGCATACATTGATTGATTGATTGATTGATTGATTGATTTTCTACCAGAGCAGGGCTGGTCTTTACATCCCTAACACTGAAGCTTAATAGCTTATTGTATTATTCCTGCTTCGGTTTTGTTTTACTTAAACAGGTTAGTTCCCGCAATCAGGTTTAACAGCCTATGTAGTAAATTTTTCTCCATTGGTAGTTCAATTGTGCTTCGCATAGCGAATCTGCGTTGAGCTAACGCTGCACATTCGAAAATAATGTGAGAGGCTGTTTCCTCCTCCTCATTGCGAAGTCTACATAAGGGCTCATCTTTGTAGATCCCCATCTTATGCAAGTGGCCTCTCAAACAGCCATGTCCTGTTAATAGACATGTTGCTGCTCTAAGCTGTATCTTGTTTAATTCAAGCAGGTCAGCAGTCAGATATTGCGACGGTCTTCCCATCATCCGTTTGCTGTGCTTTTGTCCAGCTGCTATTTTCCAATTTAATTGGTGTTGTGTTATAATCCACTCATTAATTGCACCACGCACTGCACTCTTGGTAATACCTAGACCCGGTTCAGGGCCTATATAATTCATTTTTGAACCTTCCCTCGTTAGCTGGTCTGCAATTTCATTGCCCGCTATGCCCCTGTGCCCTGGCACCCACACCAGTGTGACCTTGTTGTGTTTAGACAGAGCCATTAGGGTTTGCAGGCACTCCCATACTAGTTTGGAGGTTATGCGATAAGATGCTAGTGCCTTTAAGGCTGCCTGACTGTCAGAGAGAATGCACATCGTCACACCCTGCGGTCGCCGACGCAGACTCTCCCACGCGCAGGTTTGTATAGCATATATTTCTGTTTGAAATACCGTGGTGTATCGCCCAAGTGATACACATACTTTGTATCCCTGGTTTTCCTCATATACACCAACGCTAGACGTAGTGCCCGTTTTGGACCCATCTGTGTACCAGACAGGTGTTCTTGGTTTTCTCCCCTCTCCATCCCTCCATTCTTCCCAATTCAGGAAAACTTTGAAAGGTTTGTCATAGGAGATCCTGGAGATTGTTGTATCACTACCCATATCATAGATAGGGTTTGTTACTACTGCTTCTATTCTGGTGTGCCCAGATCCACTGTGGGATCTCCAGTTGCTAGTATTTTTCAGTCTGTATGCCCCCATTCTGGCTTCTCCCTTGATATAAATCTCAAGAGGAGGTAGGTTTAGCATGGTTTCCATAGCAGCTGTTGGAGTGCTTTTAATAGCTCCAAGCGCATACATAATGTAATTTGTAATATTTTGGCTGATGTCGTCTGAGTATCAATATTTAAAGTATTCTATGTAGTGTTATTTGGCAGAACAGATCACTATCTCAACTGTGATACGGTTTCAACGTAAATGTAAGAGTAATTTATCTAAGCCATTATTGCATATTATCAACTTGATTCTATCAAATGGCGTATTTCCCGAAAAGTGTAAAGTAGCTATTGTTCAGCCACTATATAAAAAGGGGGACCCCAGCGATTATAACAATTATAGACCGATTAGTCTACTCTTGGGCTTTTCAAACATTTTCGAAATATCAATAGAGAACCAATTATCATCCTTTCTTAAACAAAATAACGTCTTGTCTTCGTGTCAACACGGATTTCAAAAATCAAAAGGTGCGCAAACTGCTTTGTGTGAGTTTCACAATGGTGTTGTTGGTGCAGTAGATAGGGGTAGGCTCGTTGTTGGATTGAGCATTGATTTGACACGCGCATCTGACTCGGCGGAGCATAGGCTTTTGTTATTTAAGCTCGAAAGATATGGTGTCAGGGGGTGTAGCGTACGACTTGTTCTGTTCATATTTAAGTGTTCGATATCAACAAGTTAGAGCGAATGGGGTTTATAGTGAGGAACGGTTGGTAGAACGTGGTGCTCCGCAGGGCTCTATTTTGGAACCTCTTTTGTACATCATTTTTGCTAATGATTTCGTTGAATATTTGTGTTCGCACTGCCAGAATGTCAATGTGGTTTGTTATGCAGATGATACTAATATTTTGATTGAACACCATCCATTTCTGACATTTATTCACACGTACTACTTTGGGTTGAAAATAGTAAATTAATTCTGAATAAAAGCAAAACATCAGTTATTCCATTTTGCATTAATAAAAATAATACCCCAACCATTTATATTTGCAGCACGGATAATGTTGCTATCTGTCACTCACAAAAAATTTTAGGCGTAACCTTCGACACAGAGCTGCGGTGGAGTGTACATATTGATGAACTCTGCAGCAGAATCAGGCGTCATTGCTATGCCTTGAAATTTATGTCACAGCGTTGTAGTCGGAAGGTTTTGCTGACATTGTATCATTCTACTATCGACAGTTACATCAGGTATGGTATTATGAACTAGGGAAATGGTACACATGCGAGAAGAGTTTTCATACTACAGAAATACGCGATTTGAATTATAGCTGGGTTGAAGAGAACAGAGTCATGTCGGTCGGTGCTTCAGGACCTTGGCATATTGACATACGAGGCTCGTCCGGAAACTAGTACCCGTTGGCGCCGTGTGGAGCAGTAGTTGCGCGACGAGCCGCCGAGTGGTTTTCTCGTGACGCAGTGATCTGTCAGCTGTCAGCGTACGAGATTTGGTTGAGTTATCTGCAATAATATCGCGTCAGTGTGAGTTTGAAATGTTTAAGACACTCGACAATACCGCCAGTTGTGAAGTGCGGTCTGTAATAAGATTCCTGAACGCTAGAAATGTGAAGCCCTTTGACATTCACCGTCAAATTCAAAAAGTGTACGCCAACGATGCGATGGATGCATCATCGGTTCGGCGATGGTGTCGCAATTTCAATGCGGGGAGAGACAACGTTCACGATGAAGAGCGTCCAGGGCGTCCATCCGTCATTATTGATGCGTTGCTGCGTGCAGTCGACGACTTCATACAGCAAGATCGGCGTGTCTTAATGACATCAGTGCACGTTTTCCACAGATTTCGCGCACCATAACGGATGAAATCGTCAAAGATCATCTGCATTACAAAAAAATTTGTGCAAGGTGGGTGCCCCGCATGCTTTCAGAGGAACACAAAAACAAGCGTATGGGTGCGGCCTTGAATATTTTGGAGTGTTACGCAAATGAAAGTGACGCATTCTTGTCACACATTGTTACGGGCGATGAAACATGGGTGGCTTACTCAACGCACGAAAGCAAACGCCAGTCCATGGAATGGCATCACTCTCATTCACCGACCAGACCCAAAAAGTTCGAGACAGCAGAGTCGACTCGCAAACTCATGGCAACCGTCTTCTGGGACAGACATGGTCTCTTGCTTTTGGACTTCATGCCTCGAGGGACCACCATTAATGCGGAAGCATATTGTGCCACGCTACAGAAGTTGCGGCGGGCAATTCAAAATCGGCGGCGAGGCCTGTTATCGTGGGGCATTGTGTTGCTGCACGACAATGCCCGTCCCCATGTTGCTGCAACAACACGCCAATTGCTCCAGCAGTTTCGCTGGGAAGTCTTCGATCACCCACCCTACAGCCCAGATCTAGCACCGTCGGATTACCACCTTTTTACAAAATTGAAAGATTTTCTAGGCGGAAAACATTTCCACAGCGATGACGCCCTCAAAGCAGCGGTCACTACATTTCTCGCCACACTGGCGGTAGAGGATTACGACGTTGGCATAAAAAATCTCATCCCACGATACGACAAGTGTCTTAATTTACGAGGTGATTATGTAGAAAAGTAATGTGTAGTACATGTATATGTCTAATAAAAAGTTTGTTCAGATATCTCTATCGGTTGCGATTTAATTGGCAAAGGGGTACTGGTTTCCGGATGAGCCTCGAATATAAGCATATATATATTTGTTATTTGCTGTTATGTATATAATAATATGGAAATTTTTTTACAAGTTAGGGCGAATCACAATTATATAACTAGACAGAAGCATTTACTACACCCACCTAGTCAGCGTACTGCTTTGTATCAGAGGAGCTTTTATTTTATGGATTGTAAACTATACAATCATTTAGATGAAGAAATTCGGTCATCTCCAAATATATATATATATATATATATATATATATATATATATATATATCTTCAAAAGGCGCTTGAGGGAGTTCCTTGTTGTAAAGAATTGTTATACAATAGAGGAATTCATTGAGTAATATTGTATAAGTGCTTGCCTGCTTCACGTTTTCTCGATTTTATTATTATTATTATTATTATTCTCTGTATATATATTTGTGACTATGTTGACGCTTGAATAAGCTTCCAACAATATATTATTATTATTATTATTATTATTAACGTTATAAAAGTTGATACCAAAACTTTTTCAAAGCTTTTAGATTAACCGGTAAATATACGCTTTGTGAAAAGTATAAAAATTGCAGAGCATAGTTGGTAAAATATGTAAGCAGCCAGTAAGTCCTTGTTAATCACTATAGTTTTACAAATATGTTACGACTTCAAAAATTGTTCTAGGTTATAACTGGGTTATCTTCAGTGACCCACCAGCGGGATGAAAAGGATCATGCCTCGAATTTATAAAAAAACAACTAGGAAGTGATGGAAAACGTAATTCTAAATTGGATTATTTACATACAGCTGTGAAACATGTAAAACTAGGCAGAGTGACTATAAGGGAAGCTTCTGCAACATACGCTGTGCCCTATACAACACTACAAAGATGGGTAAAAAATCTAAGTTTAAAGAATTGCGGCGGGCAAACTGCTTTAACAAATACAGAAGAAGAAGAAATTCTTGTACAAGGACTTCTTGAATGTGTTAAATGGGGCTTTCCCTTACAAAGAAGAGACATTTTGAATATTGTACAGTGCTATTTTAACAGATGTGGAACACGAGTACCAAAATTTAAAGACAATCGCCCAGGAAATGACTGGTTTGTTGGCTTTGTAAAAAGGCACAAAGAATTAACTTGAAAATTTTGTGAAAATATTAAAAGAGTGAGGGCGAACATTAACAAAGAAACAATTGCGGACTATTTTCAACATCTTCAGAAAACATTAGAAGGAGTTCCTGAAGCTAGTATAATTAATTACGACGAAACCAACTTTTATTACGATCCTGGCGTCGCAAAAGTTTTGGCAAAACGTGGAAATAAACGTAGCCGAGCGAATTATGGTTTCCTCCAAAAGCAGCACCAATGTAATGATGGCTGCTTGTGCAGACGGTCATGTTTTTCCACCATATGTCGTTTATAAAGCTAAACATATATATTCAGGATGGATGGAAGGTGGTATACAGGGTGCTGCGTATAATAGAAATATCTCGGTGTCGTTTGACGCAGAGCTATTTGAAGATTGGTTTAATACAATTTTGCTACCCTACTACAGACGTTTAAGTGGCCCAAAGATTATGATAGGGAACAATCTGTCCAGTCATTTAACAATGAATGTTATTCAGTCGTGCGTGGAAAATCATATTAGATTTTTACGCATATCTGTCAACCACTTGATGTGGTTTACTTTCGCCCACTTAAACGGGTATGGCGAAAAGTTTTAGAAGAGTGGAAGAAAAAGGAGAGGAGAGTTGTACCAAAAACCTAATTTCTGAAGCCGTTAAAAACTGCATTTGATGTTTTATTGACTTTTTCGAAAAAGATTTAAATTTTAGTTAAAATAAATTTTTTTTAAAAACATTTTTATTATCCGCTTCACCTCTTATACAAGTCGAAGTGATTTTTCATTAAATTTAATAGGCAATCCATTAAACCCCAGACTGTGGGGCGAAGCGGATCATTAAAAAATTTAAAAAAAAACACATGCGATTAAAATTTGTGAATACTTTTTTCACAAATGTATAAACGAACCGTTAATTATTCTATTTTAGTTTTTTCAGATTTTTTTCATGTTGTATTCATGTTAAATTTTTGGAAAAACGTAAAAAATTGATCCACTTCCCTCCGTTTGACGGTACCCTTATTTTTAAAGATACGCAGAAATGTTAGTAGAAAGGTTTGTTTGTCATTTAGAGGTATACTCAAACTACAGAATTTCGATCAAGAACGCTCGATTATAATATTTTGTCATTTTTTGTTGAATACTCCCTAACGAGACAACAATAAAAAAGTTTCCCCTTTGTTGCATACTTCGTTGGACACAAAACAATGTAAGAGCTGTTACGCATGCGTGAACAAATTCAAACAGGAGGAAGTACCGTAGTTTGAAATGCATCAATTCCCTTGTGTATTGTTCTATTATGGTGGTTTAGCTATCCTTAGTGTGGTTTGTGAGTTGCAACGACTAGCAGAAGGGAATTATCTAATGCTGAACATAAGCGATAGAACTGAATCTTATCTTTAAATTATAACAGCGGCAAAGCCAGCAAAATATGGCATCAAAATCTAGTGGATATGCGATGCTGAAACTTCGTAGCCACTTACAGGTCAAATATATACTAGCTTGCCAATAACAGGACGAGAAAAAATCAAGGCGAATCGATTGTACACGATCTAGCGATCCCATTCAAAAATTCCGGTCGCAACTTCCACAATGGACAATTTCTTCATGTCTCTGCCTATCTCGCAGCTATTACTGTCATGGAATGTGTCTGTAGTTCTCTGAAAAAAAGGAAGGCATGCGTACCTTTAGAAATGATGGTAAATAAAGATCGAGAACCACTGTCGTCAACTTTTGGATTTAGCGAAAATGGAAAAATTACTTTCTGCTCATACGTACCAAGAGAGGGTAAATCCGTTATATTGCTGTTAACCATGCACCAAGACAAGAGCTTTAGTGGACCAAGAGGTAAACCTGTAATAATAGACTAAATAAATAACTAGGAGTGGAGTTGATAACATGGACAAAATGATAACACATTATTCGATAAAACGCAAAACACTTCGGGTGGCCACTTGCCCTATTTTATAATATTATTGATGCCTCGCCAGTTACATAATCTACATAAAAGCAACCCGCTGGCCGAAAAAACTTCTCACAGTCATCGAACCTTCTATCAGGATCTTGGTAAAAGTTTGGTAATGCCTATGGTAGAAACAAGACCCCCGATACCACACGTTGCCAAAATATATTCGACAAAGATTGCCATGGAGTCCATGTTGGGGCACCCAATTACAAGAGCAGTGTCAGACATGATAACTGCTCAGCAGTATGGTGCTAAAGAAGAAAATAAACCTGTCGTCGGTTCATGTTATATGTGTAGGTCACAGAACAAGAAACAAAGTAAAACGAGAAAATCCTGTTCCGTTTGCAAACATCCCATATGTAATGTACACTGAGAATATTACCAAATGTCATTCATGTGAATTATAAATAAATATTTTTCAATAAAAAAACCGTGTAAGCATATTTTTTACTCATTTTGTTTTCTCGATGTGTTGTTTATTGCAAATAGATATTATATTTATTACATATTTTCGCTATATATTATATATAGTGTGTTCATTTGAAAACTTCCCAGGCGGCCCACATCCGAAATTAATAAAATTATTAAAAAATGAAAAGACAGGTAAATTTTTGTTTCGAGAGGGAATCATTTTGATTAATATATCATGATACTAAACTTACCCCCCAAAGCCTCCCCATCCCCAACATAAAAATCTGGAATGCGATGATATCCTTTGTGACACATCGTTGGAGAGGTATTTTCATTTCGAATTCAGTAGTATATCCTACTTTGACATTTGGTCAAGTTTTGGGGATTATAGCAGAAAAATTTCATGCTAAGCAAAAATTGTAAAATATAAACTTTTATTCAAAAAATATTCAAATTACTTATTTAAATGTTCAAATTGTGCACCATTTTGTTGAAGACAATAATACAGCCTATTTTCAAATTCTCTTCTGACCCTTTCAAATGTTTCTGGTGGTATACGCCTGCATTCTTCAGTAATTCTAAGTTCGCCAATATTCTGCGATTGTGTTTGGTACACAACTGTTTTCAGGTGACTCCACAAGAAGAATCAAGTGGGATCAAATCTGGAAAGCGGGCAAGCCATTCAATTGATTCTCGCCGCTCTATCCAATGATTTGGAAAATTATTATTCAGCCAATTTCTAACCGGCGCGACATAATGCGGGGGCACGCCATCTCGTTCGAAGAAAAGCTCATTTTCAACAATTAATAAATTCCCCATTTGATCTTGCTGGATTTCCAAACGTCGTATTATTAAAGGAAACATTACAAAATACAATTTATTTTGTAATGTTTCGAGGTATAGTTCGCCGATAAGATTTTGATCAATGAAAACAGGGCCGATTACCTCATTTCCAATTATACCAACCCAAACGTTATTTTTTTCAGGTTTTTGCGTGTGAACTTCTTTGAATAAATGAGGATTTTAATTGTCTCAGTGTCTACAGTTATGGCGGTTTGCAAACCCACTCAGATAGAATTTTGATTCGTCACTGAACCAAATATCGAATAATCTTATCACAAAACTCCATTCTCCTATCAAAATCATCCTCATTGAACTGCTGAACAATATGCATCTTATAAGGATGGAATTTGCGTAATTTCAGAATTTTGTGCACTGAGCCTATGGCGCGTTGCGTTTCGGAAGCTATTTTGCACGAGGATTTACGCCGAAATGACCTAACTTCTATTTGTCTACCTTCATCAACCACTTTATTCCCGATGTGTTTCTTGTTAAATACGGAACCAACTTCTAGAAATTTTTAACGAGGTCTAATACGTATCTGTGACTTCATCAGGATGTTTTTGATTAAATTCTTGACCAAATTCTTCAACTTGACCAAATGTCAAAGCAAGATATACTACTGAATACGTAATGAAAATACCATTCCAACGATGTGTCACAAATGGTATCATTCCATTTAAGATTTTTATGTATGGCGGCTTAAGGGGGTAAGTTTAGTATCAAAATGATTCCCCCTCGAAATAAAAATTGACGGGTCTTTGCATTTTTTAATAATTTTATTAGTTTCGGATGTAGGCCCATTGGGAAGTTTTCAAATAAACACACTGTATATCAGTATAAGTATTGTTATGTTAAATATTTAAATCGTCAAATGCAGCTGTCAATCCGGTACATATGGTGTATTCGGTACGGTCAATCGTTCCATATGAAATTCCCTCTGGCGGCTATTAGTTCTGTTTCGTAGCCTCAACTTCCCCCCAAGTCGAGTGGCTTTGGAGCGGGGGTACTGCAAATTTATGTTAAATCCAGCTAACAACCAACGTGGAGAAACGGTGAAGTTATTCCTCTTTAGTTCATCTTCCTATTCTCGTAACTCTCCTAAAACAAACAACAGCACAAATTCGGAGGTATTTCAGGCATTATTTCGTATATTAAATATGTTTCGTTAAAGTATCGTCATTTATGTCAGGGAGTTTTAATATTTTATGGTTGTCGTGGGGGTTTTGTATCACATAGTCGTATATTTTGAGTCATCTAGTAGCGTCCCTATAGTCATTCGATAATGCTACTTATAAAAATAATTTTACTCTTCGAAATTCATCACAATATTACGTTTGGAAAGCAATCATTTGCTGTAGATAGAAGCAATCGCCATCGCCCTTAAAATAAATGAGGAAAGGGACGCTAATTAGATTTATTACTTCAAGCTTTCATCGAGTTAACCCCTATTTTGGCTGCGCTCCCAGATTAAAGTGTTTAATATTCAATTTCTATTATTATTTATTATTGAATCAGAGAATAAATTCAAGGTAGAAGAGAAAGTTGAATAGGCAGGTTTCCTGTGAATCTCATAGAAACATAGAGTCTATATGACATCTAGGTTAGTTTACATTTTTCAATTTTAATTTCCATTTATTTGATATCAAAATTCGTTTAAAATTGCCAAAAGAGTGTGTATGGATACTTCCGGATCCTACAGTTCATTTAAAAATTTAAGTAATTAACAAAAATTTCAATTTTTGAACAATTTCCCTGATATGAAACATTTCAGTATACCAAGATACATATGTACCTATCCGTGACGTAATGTAGCTTTGAGTTTAGAAATGTGAAAAAACGAGTGGCACTAACAGCTGAATGTTTTTGCTTTTATAAGTAACTTCATTTCAGCTAGTTTTAAGATGTTACTTAATCTAAATCTAATTCACTAAAAGTAAATATGAAAAATGGCCCAAATAAAATGGAAAAGTTACATATGAACCTTTCCATGTACACAAGGGATAAGCTAGTTATTCCATTTCTTCAACCATTCATTAACAATTAAAGATGTCATCCATGTATTCTTCTTAGCAAAAATAATCAACGGATAACTTCTGTATTCCTTTAAAACATCGCGAATTTTTGCTTTTACTGACCACAATAAGTTGGTTTCTTTTGTCATTCATATTTGCACGACACAAAACTGCAATCCTTTCTTTCGAGATCGTTGCCCCTTTTCATTCTTAAATAAAAATGTATGTTCCGGAAGAGCACAAATGTAAAGTCGCGTCTCATCCGCATTATACATGTGAGCAAGTGTATATTCTTCAATTATTTTAGGCCATATATTCGTGATCCAGTTTTGCGCTACTCCAAAGTCGGCATCATTTACCTCCCTGGGCGTTCTTTTAAACACAACATTATTTTTGTTTTCCAACGATGAAACCTTCAGTAGCAACGAAATTTTCATTTCCTACTTTTTTCGCCAAATTGTCAGCTTTCTGTCGCATTAACAGATCATCCACACAAGCATCTTTGTTTCCTACATCTGTAAACCATAATAATTTGGCGATCTTTTCCGGAACGATTTCTTTTACAAGTTAAATTCTCATTAAAAGCAGCTTTTATGATTTTCAGTCTGTTTTTTTTTTTTTTAATTTTGTACAATGGTTGGAAAACTTTTAATTGTGCAGCGGCATTTCTTTGACTCATTTTCGCGAGTTTATCGTATTTTTCTAAAATGTCTATTTTTTCCTAAGAGATGTTTATTTTCAATGTTACTGCACGAAAAACTGTCAACTACTGGTGTTAATTTAGCATTTGCAAAGTTCAAATATGTATTCTAAAAATTATACAAAGGCGCATTCTTTGTGTCAAAGAATATCGACAATCATAAAGCAATCGGAAGTTCGGCAAGTGATGAAACGATATAGGAATGCAGATAAACAGAATTCGTACTTAGAGATTTTACTGTACTTAATAGGAAATGATTCTAAATTATCATATTAAAATACTACATCATAAAATTAGATTAAATGTTAATATTATCCAAGATAACAAATAATTCAGACAATGAACGGAAAGAAACTGCTTGTTGAAGTACCTTTCGTTTTTATCTTACAACCTTTGTAGCGTACTGAATAGTCGAGATAATTAAGTAGGTACCGTAATATCAACATTAAATGTTCAGGGCGATTTTTCTGAGAATTTTTGTTATGCAACCTTATGATTTATTTGCACGATCATAAAGAAAAGAAAAATCACTATTGGATTCCACTGCTAAAATTGGATACTGTCATTTAATTTTTTTTACGTTTTAACTAGAGCCTGGTAACTGGAGAGCAATCGCAGCGGCGGTGTGACTGTGTTTAGGTGGGCGGGGAGGGCTGGTCGATTATGATACCACACGACAAATCATCATCATTCAGTTCAGTTTAGCAGTGGATAGCGGATAGGGCGTGTTGATTTTTTTGATATAGACGTAGTTATCAATTGTAGTTATTATTTAGTGTAGTGCGTTTTGATTTTATTGATACAGACGTAGTTATTAATTGTAGTTTTTAGTGAATATGTCGAAGGCTAAAAAACGACCCTTTCAAGACATAGTAAATAAGTTTATTTCTGACTTTCCAGATTTGTTTTACAACGGGAGTAAGATAGTTTGTAAAGTGTGCAAAATACATTTGATGTCAAATAAGAAGTGGAACTGAACAAGACACGTAAATTCCGCACAGCACAGAAAACGAAAATTGGGCATGCCACCAAGAAGTGCATCTTTTTATGAAATTCTTATGTTGATAAACTGTAATTTGCCACTAGGCTTACTCGATAAACAACGTTTAAGGATTTTTGGGACAAATACAATCTCGAGTTGCGGTGCCAACGGAGAAAACGACAGGTATGCATGTTGCATTTGCACGCGATGACGTGGAAAAGAAAATAAAACGCATATTGAAAAAACAGTTTCTTTGGTTATGTGTTGACGAGACAACAGACTGTAAAAAAAAATCAATTGTAAATATTATGGTACGCATACTAGACCCTAGTAAACCTACATTACCACTGTTACTAGCTAGCCGAAGACTACAAGAGTGTACTGCTGCAGCAATTTCGAAGGTTGTACTTAGTACGTTGGAAAAATTTCAAATTTCAAAGGATAAAGCGTTGATGTTTTTGAGCGATGGCGCAGCGATAATGCGTTGAGTAGGCTGTTCTCTTCTTGAACATAGTTGCAAGTGTTTACATGTTTCGTGTAAAGTGCATGCTTTACATCTTGTGGCAGAAACCATTCGACAATGCTCTCCCGAGGTAGATGCATTAATAGCAAGCACAAAAAAAGTATTTTTGAAATCTCCCAAACGCCTACGATCATTTAACACAGAGTGTCCTGGTATTCGTCAACCACCGGAGCCAATTCTTACACGTTGGGGAACATGGTTGTAGGCAGCTTTTTATTATGCTGAACATTTCAAAATAGTAAAAGCTGTTGTTGCACAATTCAATCCTACTGAAGCTGCAGCTATTAAGGAGAGCCAGTCGAAATTTCAAAATATTTCCGTTGAAACCAATTTAATAAACATTCGTAGCTACTATAAAGGATTAGCTAACGCAATAGACTAATTAAAAAATAGATCGTTATCATTAGAGTTGGTCACGCGCGCCAACGGGCAGCGGCGTTGTTTCGATTAGGCCTCGGGTTCCACTAGAGCTATTGTGTGTAGATGTTTGCTGTCGTAAATACTTTTGCGTAGTTGTTAAGTAAAAATAAAATAATGCACTTACCATTTTAAGAGTCCTCCGTGCAATCGCAAAGTTAATAATGTCTGTTAAATATCTGCAACATTAGATATGTCTCAACAGTTGTTTCGAGAGACCGAGTGCGGCGCGAGGAAAAAATCTGTTTATATGCAGAGAACGAACGTTCTACACCTAGTGACGTTATATTTGCGTAATTAAAATATTCTTTGAAACAACTTAACGGTTCTGTTGACGCACCTTCACGAATGTGTCCTAATGTGCCAAAATCAGGATGTTTCT
The DNA here is from genome assembly GCA_029619315.2 of Dynastes maya. Taxonomy (NCBI): domain Eukaryota; kingdom Metazoa; phylum Arthropoda; class Insecta; order Coleoptera; family Scarabaeidae; genus Dynastes; species Dynastes maya. The sequence continues at coordinate 18,147,099 of JAROYE020000010.1, read as the reverse complement.
CTAAAACACTTTCATATTTTTCTAGGACACAAATATTTTTTGCGTCTTCTATCGCGCATAGCTGTACGTGAACATGTTGCACTATTTGCACAGATTCCACTAACGACACCGAAGGATCTTGTAACTTTTCTATTGCCTCCGCTAGTCCGAAGTAATTGTTGTGAATAATTTTCAAATCCATTTTAACCCGACTATCTTGAAATTTCGACTGGCTTTTCTTGATAGCGGCAGCTTCCTTTGGATCGAATTGTAAAACCACGTTCTTAATATTCTCATAATATTTATGAATCATAAATATTATGAGAATATTAAGTACGTGGAGTCCCTGCAAATTATGGACGGAGTGCATACACAGCTACCAACTATACATGACGCAAAACATAATCGCGTTTTAGAAAAGTTCGAAAGATCCTGATTTTAGCGCACCAAAACAAATTTGTGATGGTGTATCGAATAATCCACTGACTAAGTACAAAGAGTAATTTAATCATGCATGTATAACATTGGTAGATGTTGAACGGTCTTTTTCAAAATATAAACTCATTTTCTCACCACGGCGAACATCGCTCACCGAGACAACTGTGGAAACACATCTAATGGTGTCAACTTTTTGCCACTCTTATCCATATGATGTTAATACTGATAATGGTGCTTCTAGTTTTACTGTTCCGTAGCCAAGGCTGATTAAAAGGGTGAGTATTTCACTACTTTTCACATATTATAATTATGTATTAGTTGTGTTATGTTTTTTCTATTTTCTTACTATTGTTTTTGTATACTAGGCAGGTACGGCTATGGCACGGCTCCCTGTTACCGGGGTCTAGTTATAACTGAAAATAAATGAAAGTCGGAAGGTAAATCGCATATATTAATGTGATTTTAAAAAAATAACATGTTTCAGCGTTTAAAAAAAACCGTTTTTTTTTTTAATATTCCATGCTTTAAACCTAACACTATATGTGCATTAAACTATTTAACTATTTGCCAAATCACTTGAAACTTGTTACTTCAGAAATAGTGTTTAAAAAACAACTAAAACATTTTTTATTTGAATTAAAACTCTACAATTTAAGTAAATATGTAGATAGATAATATGTATTTTTATTGACACTAATTAATTTTGCGTTTCTGTACTTTATAATGTAACTATAATATAACAATAAAATTTAAATTAAGATTATTAAAAAAAAATTTCAAATAATCTAACTAAATCTGGATTCAGTATAATAGTATACAATGTAAGTAGATTGCTTATATGTTTCGCACAAAGATTAACGAAATCGGCTTTTGGTTGTTGTGCATTAATTGCTAAATGAAATATTTTCCCATTACAGAAACTGTAAACAGACGTCTTTATTCGCATTTTCCCAGTGTCACTTTTTAAAATTACACTACACGCAGAGAAACGTTTACTTGTATCAAGATTGTTCGCCTCAATTCAAGAAAATTACTTTTTCAGTTATCCACAATACAATTGCTGTTTTAAATCAAAAAAAATATTTTCTTTGCGCTTTTTTCTCCACTTAAGACAAGTATATAGTAATGAAATAATTGTATTTCTTTGTTTAAGACATTTAACTTGATTCAAAAAATCTTGCAGAAAATTTGAAGTAAGGGGTTCTCGTTATAAGTAAATGGCCGTTATAACACAAAACAATATTTTTTTAAGGATAGTAAATAGTTTTCTTAATTCAAGAAAGCGTTTAGGTATTGTTCATGAATCAATAGTTCCATTTTCTTAAAATAAAGTGTTTACTTAAATAGAATTCTTGAAATGCATATTATTTATATCCACATTATTAATTGCACTTACATTGTTTAAAGCAGTACGATATATCCGTACATAATACAATAAATTATGCACATTGCTTGTGGTTTTAGAAAAGCTAAGGTAGGGGTTATCTACAGAAAAATGTTCAAACAAAAGTGAATTGAATGTTGAAGTACACATGAAAGAAGTGCCTAGAAACAATGACCAACATAATGCTGATATATAGCTCATGGTATTGATGGAATCCATCCCAGCAAAAACAATATGAGAAGAGAAAAGCACTAACTCTTGTTGCTCCTGCCCAGATTACTGTCCATCTCTCGATTTATGCCACTCTTTAAAAACAGAACTGAAATATTCCCTGCCGCTACCTACTACCAACAGATATAGTCATGTTGTCCTACAAAGTAGCGACAGAAACCGAAATACAGATGCCGTACTTGCGCATATAATATAACCTTTAACGTATAATGTTTCATAAACATTTACAAGAGAGAAAACTCAATGAGTTTTAAATACCGTAATGAGCGGAATGCGTTTGGAATTGAATTTACTGCGATTAAAATGGACAAAAATCTAAAAAAATTATTAAAAAGGAAATGTGCGAAAAAGAAGGTCTGGAGTGCAGTTGCACCCCGCACCGTCTTACGAGGGTTAATAAACGTTCAACTACGCTCTTCGGGTGATGGCTGATTCGGTGAATGTGCGGGCTGCTCTGGATGCTTACTATGCGTATGTGCACTTGCGCATCCGATATTTTCTGGGGTGTGTCTGTTGAAGCACAGATAATGTTTGTGTTACAAAAAGTTTGTATAAATGTTTTTGGCCTGAAATATAGAGAATTACGTGAAACTGTTTGTTGAAAATAATATACTTACACTACTCAGCCTCTATATCTTTGAATGGGCGGTGTTTTTGAAGAAGAACCCGAGCTTATTTGACAATAATAATACTCGTAGTGATAAAAGACATTGCTTACTGCAACTACAAACAAAAGAAACTTTAATAAACAAAAGTGTTTTATCCAGTAGTATAAAAACCACTTACCTGTGACATTAAAAGCACTTAAACATAACGATTTTAAACAAAGTATGCGTGCATGTTTAGTAAAATTCGCCTTCTACAGCGTTGAGGACTTTATAATAAGCTTTGAAAGAGTTTAAGACAATGCTAATGCAATTTATTGATTGTTTCAGGAGCTCTCCATGCTCGCGACACGAGTTGATGCAAGGCACTTTCACATGATTTATCTGCTTGATAGGCATGCTGATTGGGGATGTAATGGCCTTTCTATTAGAGAGGTTTCCCTGATATACTTTTCAAACAGTTTTTCCAAAATCTTTAAGATGAAGGATGATAGGGTTATTGGTCTGTATGCCTTTGCCTCAACGTATGGACAACGCCCAGGTTTTGGAATAAACACCAACCTTAGCTCTTTCCAGACGGATGGTATGTAACCCAGTGCCAGGGCGGTTCTATAAATTCCGCAAAGCACTAATGCTATTGCATCTTTACCTTGCTGTAACAAGGCTGAAAAGATCTCGCCAGGTGCAGGTGACTTATAAGCCTCAAACGAATCGATTGCCCAGACGATCCTGCCGTATGTTATTGCCCGTTTAGCTAGCTGCCAGTCATCCCTTTTTGGCCTTTGGAAAGGTCATTCGAGGTCCTGGCCCCTTGGTATGCTATTCTGGTTGACATTCTTTGAACCTGGAAAGTGCACTTCCAGTAAAACCCCAAGCGTTTCTGTCCCAGTGTTCGTAAATTCTCCTGTGGGTTTTCTAATATTCCCCAGAGGATTTGTTGGATCTTTAGCAAGTAGTCTATGAAGTCTTGCACTTTCAGATGTGGTTTCTATGTCTTCGCAGAACTTCCTCCGTGACTCTCTTTTAGCCCTTTTTAGGGCTTGGTTATACGCAGTGAGTGTGTTTCGATATTCCGACCACTCATTGGTTTTTTTCGCTCTGTTAAATAACTTGCGCGTTCCTTACATCTAGTAGTGGACCTGCACCTGCTCTGGAAGAGTTTCGCCTCGACTGACGAGGACAGCTTACAGTATATGAGGTTATTATGGCCTCTTGTAGTTATTCCGAGGCCGCCTTTATATCAAGTTCGCTGTTGCTTACTGGACTTTTTTTTACGAAAATATTTCTTGTCTCTATATGTAAGTCGAAGAAAAAAGATCAAACTATGGGAATAACACTGCTTCACCTCGTAAAAATAAGGAACTAAAAGTAGTTCAACTGTCAAAAGACGAAATTTTCCAACAAAGGTAAATAAATATGTTTGAAAGTTAGCGATTCCTTATTCTAAAACCATTATTACGCCCTCTGTGTATTTCTTTGTGTAATTAGTTTGTTTGTTTGATCGTGTCTAATTGGATCAGTTTAACTAAGCCATTCTTTTTGGGTGAGAAGGTGATCCATTACATAGATTAAATTGAAAATATAGTAGTTCAAAATTTCGGTTTCTATAAAAGTAGTGTAATAAATTTTTTGTAGGACTTATTTACATGTTTAAATATCGCACTTTTACACGGGCATTCTTCAAATTTTTTAATCTCTACACTAATGATATTTATAATATTGCATCCGATAGACTAGTCTTCATGTATGCTGACGATACTACGCTACTGATTACTGAAAACAATTTAGATCAAGTAGAAGCAACTGCGAACTGTGCAATTTACATCAATGGTTTTGTGTAAACAAATTAAGTTTGAATCAGGAAAAGACGAATTTCTTGCTATTTCACACCTACGAAAAAAAGTTATGAAAAACACCGAGGTCAACAACTCGGTTACTATAACACGAAAAAGAACTGTTAGAGGAAAAAGCGTAAATACTACACTTACAGCAGTCGAAAATCGGAAATGGATTTTCGTATCTAACTTTATAAATTCAACTAATGAAAACGACATTAAAAAACATCTCGAATCTAATGGTATAACTGTACAAGAATGCCATAAATTAGAAATTAAGAATGTCAATATTGCGGCGTTTAAAATTGCAATAAATGACAATTTAGTAGAAAAAATATTCAATGAGAATATATGGCTAGCAAATGCTATAATAAAATTCTACAAAAATTTTCGGAATCGAGCCTCATTACAAACGAAATAAGTAATAGACATTTCGAAAATAAATACCCAGAAAATCAAAAAATTACTGTTTTGCATCAAAATATACAAAGTATGTATAATAACATTGATGAACTATTACTATTCTTGGAGTGTGACACGACAGATATTTTAAATCTGACTGAACACTGGCTTAATTCAAACCAATTACTTTCGTTAAAAGTGGAAGGCTATACGATGGCTTCTTGCTACTGCAGGTCTCTAAAAACGCACGGTGGATCGTGTATTCTGGTGAGAGAGAACATACCGTTCGCGGAATTGGATGACCTGAAAGAAAAAAGCAGAGAAATGATATTGGAATGCAGTAGTATTAAGTTGACTGAAATAAACATTATAATAATAAACATATATAGACCTCCTTCTGGTGACATAGAAGCGTTTTTTAAAATCCTGGAGGATATACTTGAATGTATAATAAAAACCATGCATTTATTTGATGTGATTTTGACAGGAGATTTTAATATAAACTTCACCGAGCCCAACAATGCAAACACCAAACGAATGCTAGACATTCTACAGAGTTTTAATTTGCAACAAACCATATTTGTGGCAACTAGAGTCGTACAAAACTCATCCACTTGCATTGACAACATATTCACAAGCATCGCAAATTATAGAAGTGATGCAATATATTCTGCACTTTCAGACCACCTCGCGCAGAGGCTTGTGTTCTCTTATCGGGGTGTTCGTACGAACCAGAGTTGTGGGCAGTCAGAGAGGAGGGTATTTTCAGAAGAACGAATGTCTGAGTTCAAGGAAATGCTGCTGAGTGTCGACTGGCAAAACATTGATCTCGACTATAGCCTGTTCAATGAAACCATGCAAGGTCTAATAGACGCAACTTTTCCTGTGAAGGCGCAAACCACAAAGACTTCTAAAACTTCAAAACACTGGATGACGCCTGAAATAATACATAAATGCAAACAAAAGCGTATTCTGTATGAAGATGCACTAAACACTAAAATAGACTACGAAACATATAAAAAATACTCAAGAAATCTAAAGAATGAAATACAGAAAACAAAAAAGAACTACATTTCAAACTTTATAGAAACGGCTAGCAACAAAACGGCAGCCACTTGGAAAGTAGTTAAAAAGGTTACCAATAAGGGTAGCAGGAATGAATTTTGCGTAGATGAGATTAGAAAAAGTTTGTCAATGGCGAATAACACCGATTGTCTCTCACATGTTAACAACTGGCTAATAAAAATGTGCGAAAACTCGGACAATGATATCGAAGTCAATATGAAAATGATCAAATACATTGATCAAACTGTGTTTTTACATCCAACGTCACCTTACGAAATATACAATATAATTCTGAATCAGAAAAATACAGATTCGGTAGGACATAACAACATACCAACTAAACTGTTAAAGTATTGCGCTGCTGATCTTGCCATACCTCTAGCAATACTTATTAATAAAACTATAGAGACAAGCATATTCCCTGATATATTGAAGCGATCAACTGTCACTCTGATACACAAGAAAGGCAGCAAAAATGATATGGGAAACTATAGACCAATATCCTTATTGTCTAACATTTCTAAAATTTTTGAGAAAGTCATTTACAACAGACTATATGCCTTCATTGAAAAAAATAAAGTCCTAAATATAAAGCAAAATGGTTTTGTTAAGGGTAGGTCCACCACGAAAGCAATTTATCAGACAATAAAGGATATTTTGGAGGGAATAAATAAAAATGAATATACTGTTGGAGTATTCATGGACCTAACTAAGGCTTTTGAAAGCGTTAACCATCGGAAGCTCTACCAAAAGCTTGATTCAATGGGTATACGCGGGAGTGGCCTGAAACTAATTCAGTCTTATCTGTCTGATCGCCAACAGAGGGTTTCTTCGAAAGATAATACGGGAAAACTTATTTATTCCAACTGGCAGAAGACCGAGCGAGCCATAGCTCAAGGCTCGATACTCGGCCCGCTCCTGTTCCTACTATACATTAATGAGCTGCCACACCTGGTTCAGCACAACACAGTATTATATGCGGATGACACATCTGTTATAATAAAAAACAACAATAGGGTGGAACTGGAGAACGAATTATGTAGGACACTGGCCGCTTTTGACAACTGGTTCAGTCAAAATAGCTTACAATTTAACATACAAAAGACATCCGTTATGCACTTCAACTACTTCAAACATCCTCTACGATTTATATATAACAACAGCATACTTACCGCTGTCTGTAACTGATTCCATTATCTCTGATACTTTGAATCAATAAAGATTATTATTAATATTATTATTATTATTTATTTTATTTTTACCTCCACCCCAACACCTGGCCCAGTAAACGACTACAGACACAGGGTCTGCACCCGCTCCCCGAGGTCCTCACGCAGAAGGCAAGCAAACGGCGCCCATGTGGAAAGCCGCAGGAACGCCCCCCCCCCCCCCAACCCCCACTTACTGCTGTTAATTGACTCTTAATTGTCTAACGTATCCCCGTGAAGTTTCGCCGAACCGGTGCCGGTGTCTGTGGTAACTCGGCGCAGCTAGCGAATACGCCTCATCACCGAAGGTTCTCCACCTGCTTCGTCAGTAGACGATCAGCTAGTGGTTATTATTATTATTACTATTATTATTATTATTATTATTATTATTATTATTATTAAATGTGGTTCATAATGAAGGTAGAATTTTTTTCCGTGATCAACATTTAAGCGGTTCATTGCACATGGTTAAAAAATTTTTAACCATGTGCAATGAACCGCTTCATTGTAATCTAGGATTTAATAACTCACGTCATTCGGCTCATTTACCTTTAGGCTATTTATAGTCCTGTGCAATGAAGCGGCTCATTAAATTTTACGATTTTAAATTTACATATTGCATAATTTATTTTCCTTATAAGGTTAGCTTTTCACTTAGCTTGTTAGTTCAGTCTTGCTGCTGATGATGATAGCTTGGCTATCGAAACGTGCGTCCAGTACGAATTAAGTGTTGTGGTAAGGGTTTTAGTGAACTGTTTCAGTGTTCCAGTGCCACAGTTTTAGAGTATCCGTTTAACATTTACATAGTTATCCATCTTACTAGGTACTTCATACGGTGAACATTGATCATTAGAAACGAGATATGGCAACACCCGGAAGAAAATTCTGCGAAGTTTCAAAAATACGTTTTTTTAAGAATATCAAAGCCTCATCATTGTGCGATTTCCCAAAACTTACTTTGAATTGTCGATGATACACTTACCTTAAACACAAGACATCGTCAGTATAAATTGTGTATGTATATGATTTGAAGAGAATAAATTCCGTTTAAGGTTAGATTTAATTTAAAACTTTTATTTTTAAGAATACACTATACTTTTGCTGACATTATGGAACATTGAAATTCTACGAATAGTATATTGTTGCGATAATCTCGCAATATCTTTGCACATTCGAATGATTATGCTTTATGCTTAAAATGATACTTTTAAGTTAATTAAAATTGACAATCGGACGCATTCCGTGCAATAAAGAATAAGGGAAAATACATATAATCTCTAGTGTCCCTATATTGTATCTATTGTTTTTATAAAAAAATAAATCTGTTTTTATATAGAGACACCGTATACTATCACCAAAATAAATTTAGTAATCTATGGAGAAATCAGTGTTGGAATATAGCAATTTATACATTTATAACCAGGTACGCAGCGTAAAATAACAGATAGTTAAATTAACCTTTGTAATTTATCAGTAAGAGGAAAAATGTTTTCGAAAAAAGGTTAGAAATGACGCTATCACTATAAACAGTGCAGTATTTCAAGCATATTAATGGAAATTTTAAAATGTGGGTTATTTTTGAATTGTTTAATTTCTATCTAATATCAATTATTGCAATATAAAATATCATCAAACTACCTTGCATTAAATTGAACAGGACAATAGTGTATTAACGGGTGATGCAAAAGTAGTTGGACATCTTTTAACATTTTTTATACTTTAATCAAAAACTATTAGAAAATATGCGATGGTTTAATCTTAAAACTAGAACTTTTGTTTAATTATCATTAGGTTAAAAAAGATCCACTTTCTTCAATTTTTCTCAGATCAGATGGAACCTTTTGAATTATGGCTTGGATGTAATCTGGACTAATTTGCTTGAGCTTATTGCTAATTCTACGTGCTAACTGATTTTCGTTTTCTGCGGTCCAACCCTTCTCATAAACGAGTCGACTAAGTTCTGCCCAAAAATCTTCGATAGGACGTGCCTTTGGAATATTTGGAGGATTCATTTCTTTAGGGATGAAAGCAATGTTATATTCCGTTAACCATGTGGTAACAGTTTTCGCATAATGCGAACTCGCTAAGTCTGGCCAAAACAGAATATCATCTCCTTGGTGAAATCTTTCAATAAATCGCTTCAGTTTTGGTAGACGTTTTGTCCTATACACTTCAGCATTCATTGCTGAATCACGCACACTTCTTATGAGAGGACTTGAAACACCGGCTTTTGAAATAGCAATCCAAACTAAAATTTTTGGCTCGAATTTTGCTTTACCTGCGAATCTCACTTCGTCAGGAGTACAACTTATATTTTTTGTGTAAAATCCAGCATTTCCAGCGATGTTAGTGTTACCAATGGTAAAATATTTCTCATCGTCTAAGATCAACACTCTTTGTGCAACTTTTAGATTGGTCCTCATCTTCCTACATCGAACCGGAATAATTTCCATTTGTTTATCTGTATATTTTGGTGCTTTTTGTCTTTTATAATATGTTAAACCTTCTTTTTTAAAATTTCTTGATATACAAGACTGAGACACTTTAAACTTTGTCGTTGCGATATTAGTACAGTATGCGGCAAAATAAACAGTACTGAAATTATGAAACGTTTATTATTTATTACTTATGTATTTACTTTACATTATATAGCGATACTTTAACGTTATATAGCGTTGCAAACATTATTCGCGACGACGTTCCCGATAAAACAGATGTTCAAGATGCCCTCCGTTCAGTTTCAAGCAGCATTCATAGCGTTCACGAAGGTTCACATGCATGTCTGTGAACACAGGTTGTTGCATGGCACGAAAAAAACCTTCAATTTTAATCCGCAATTCCGGAATGTCAGATGGTGGATCGGTACGGAAAACAGTCTCCTTCAGCATTCCCCAAATGTACGCATCAGGTGGTGTTAGGTCTGGTGAGTGCGATGGGTATGGGAAATCAGTGCCACGCGAAATAAGGCGATCCCCAAAATGATTGCGCAGGATTCGAAGAGACTCCCTAGCCGTGTGGCAGGTTGCCCCGTCCTGCTGAAACCATTGTTGATTACGTGGTAGGTTCCTGGCACGACAAAATCGCTGAAGATCATGCAGAAATGGTGTGAGAACCTGTTCTCTGTAGCGCTCCTGATTCACAGTTAACGGCGATCCATCGTTTGCTTCAATGAAATACGGGCCCAATATGCCATGTGCAGATACAGCACACCAAATGGTAACACGGTCACTATGAAGGGGTTGCTCGATGATTATGTCGGGGCGTTCGAATCTAAGAAATCGTGTTGTCTGCTTGTTAATGTCTCCGTTTAAATGAATATGGCTTTCATCGGAAAACCAAACATTCGACAAGAACGACGGGTTTTCATAATCCATAGCCAACACACGTGCGCAGTATTCGGCTCTTACACGCTTATCAGCTGCAGTTAGACGCTGTCCGGTCTGTATTTTGTATGCAAACCCACCAATATTCTTGAACATTCGACGGAGCGATCGGTCACTGATATTCAATTTTAATGATGATCTTCGGAGGCTTCGTTTCGGCGATTGCAGCACCTGATTCAAAACACGCCCGTGATTCGTATTGGTTGTGACTGTCACTGGGCGACCCACATGACCTTTACGTTGGCAAAGCACACTTCCCGTACGACGAAACTTGTCAACAACTGCTAACATAACGGCGTTGCTCGGAACCTGTTTCATAAACTTAAGCCTAAATGCGTCGGCAACTTCTTTTAAGCTTGGACCGTTTTCGCGCCCATTTCCGTATGACCGGAAATAGTACTCCACGATAAAAACTTTTTCTGCAACAATGAGAACCATCCTGAAGCAACTAACATTAAAAAGACAGTCACATACGTTGTAACCATGTTCGGAAAACACTCGGTACGTTTCAGCGCATGACACATACACATTTGGCACACGCGCATTTCAGTACTGTTTATTTTGCCGCATACCGTAGTAGCTTTGACACCGTAAAAACGTTTTATGATGCTATACATGGTGCTCCGGCTAAAATTTTCTTTTGTAAAGTGTCTCACCACTTCCGCTAAGATCCGTCTTCCAAGGGCAGAATAAATACGTTCTCGCAAATTTTCAATAGCAGCAGTTTTCATTCTTACAACTAACAAATAAACAATTTTCTGTTTAAGAGAAACGTTCGTACAAGACATTCACGTTTGACTCATTTGTCAAAAAAAATTCTACAGCCTACTACGCTAATTTTTCAAATGTCCAGCTACTTTTGCATCAGGCGTTAGATTCTATGATAATAGTGGGAAAGTTTCATTGCTGAAATTACGTGAATTACGTTTCGTAAAGGATAGTTGTTAGACTTCACTTTGCAGTTAAAGCTATACTTATACTATATACCCCCATACTAACTATTGAATGACAGAAGCTAGTGTTTAAAAAAAAAAATAGGTCGATTTATATTTTTTGTGAACTAACTTTTGGCGTTATCGACAGTTCAAATTGCATTTCCGATAGGCTCTTTCCTCGTATCCGGTAAATTCACCGAAAACAATTCACCAGGGCTATTAAGAACCGTAGATGCAGTTGTGATGCTTATCGGTTCTTAATGATTAGGTGTTTCCTATATAAAGAGTATTTTCTTACGCCCTTACAGTTTACACTGAACTTTCAAGTGAAACACTCGAAGCACAGAATGCTGTTGCAATTTGTTGAAAGTGAGAAGGGGAAGGCAAAGTTGTTGCTGAATATGTATTTGTACTTCAAAAGCAGAGCCTCTGCCGAGAGGATGTACTAGTGCTGTACAGAATATTAGAAGCTGAAGTGCAAATCTCGGGTTGTAACTGCAGATGATGAAATATTCAAACATTCCGAGAACCACAACCATGCTGGAGATGCTGCACAAATTGAAGTTCCTCTCTTTTTTCCAAAAATGTGCGAGATGCCGCTCTGCAATCGCGGGATCCCCTTCATTATATAATATCACAGCAATGCAGTGGTATTAGCCATGCAGCTAAAGCAAATCTTCCTAGTGTGCCCGTCATGAAGCGAACAATCAGAAATATTTGTCAAAGACAACATGCAGGACCAACTATTGCCTTCAAAAAGAGAAGATATAATTTTTCCGGAGAACTATAAGGTGACATCAACAGGGGAAGATTTCTTATTGTTTGATTCAGGTGCAGAAGTGAATCGCATTCTAGTGTTTTCGACCAAGAAAAATCTTCAACTGTTGGGGCAATCTAATCATTGGTATGCTGACGGAACATTCAAGACTGTTCCATCTATATTCTGTCAGTTATATACCATTCATGAAGTGATATTTAATACCGTTGTGCCGCTAGTATACGCGTTGCTACCAAGTAAATCAGAGGACACGTACATTAGAATGTTGAAAGCGTTAAAAGAGCTGCTTCCCGCATATGTAATGCCACAAACGATCATGATTTTGAAATTGGGTTTATAGATGCGATGAAAACCGAATTTCTTAACACGCGACATCAAGGGTGCTTCTTCCATTTTTGCCAAGCTATATATCGCCATATTCAGCAACACGGATTAAAGCAGCGATATGGCAGTAATGCCGATTTTTCACTGCGACTTAGAATGTTAGCTGCTTTAGCGTTTGTTCCCGAGGCTTATGTACAAGAAGCATTTGAAACGTTGTGTGACAGCCAAGAATTACCACAAGAAGCTCAGGGAATTGTTGACTACTTTGAGGACACATGGATTGGGCATCCACGACGGCGAAATAGAAGAAGAGAACCACGATATTACTTAAATGTATGGAACTGTTACATCAGAGTTGATGATAACTTGCCGAAAACTAATAATTCCGTAGAAGGATGGCATCGCGCCTTTGAACAACAACTGTGTGCTGACCATCCATTTGGAAATTTGTGGATGCATTAAAGAGAGAGCAGTCAATGAATGACCTTAACATATCGCAATACTTAAGTGGTCAAGACCCGCCTGCTAAAATGAGAAAATATAAAGACTCCGCACAGAGAATAAAAACAGTAGTGCATTCATACGATCCACAAAACACGGTATCATACTTAAGAGGGATTGCCCACAATTTAAGGTACTAAAAAATTAACAAGATGTAATATTAAAATAAAAAAAATATATAAAAAATAAAAAAAAGACAACTACTTCAAAAAGAAGTACGCATATGGAAGACTACAAGGCCGACCTCAGTAGAGATGGCACAACAAAACCCAGTTGATCCTTTTTTGGCTGGTATAGCATCTTCCCTTAATACTTTAAATCCGATACTACTAAATAAGGCTAAGGGTCGTATTTTTGCTGTTGTGCAAGAGCTTGAAATGAGTCAGCTCCTTGCCAACCAACGCCAGTGTATGGAGTGTAGAACTTCCTCGGAAATCAATTAATCATCGTCAGCACCTTTATCGCTTTCAACACCAAACTCTACTCCTATACCAGATGAGACATCGACTAGTCGTAAACCCGATTTCTACAATCTCAATTTAGTACAAACTTCAGAACAATATTATTGAAGGATGTCAGTATTATTCTCTTGTTTGTAGCTAGAATAAGCAGAGAATACTTTTTATATTATTTTTAAATCAGAAATGCATAATAAAAGTTAATTTAGGAAGATTGTTTATTTCCTATAACCTTATCGATTCTTTTCCTTTTTTAATCGGAAAATTTAACTTAAACAGCCAAACGCTCCTTTGGTGTAACTAGCAGTCACCAAAATGTGCATTTCCTCATCAATTTACAATCTAGTTTAATTAGAAATTGATGGAATGTGGAGCGCGTCATTCTAAAATACTCATAGAATTTTGTCTCGTCGTCTATAAGATGGAAAAGGAGCGTTCGAAACTCCCTCTCGACAGCTTTTGTCTTCCAGGCACTGTGAACCCACATTCTCTTCACTCTTTTCTGTCTTCGTTTTCTTATTTCTTCCTCTTCTTCCTCTAAAGCAAGTGCCATAATTCCCAATTCACTATTACGAAAATTAGCGAACAACTTTTCTATATTTACAATCGATACGTACGGCTGCGTATGGTTGTCAAAACCATGTCAAAACCAACTACCAGATGAGAATGTGAGAACACGGACGAGTCTCGGAAATGTATGGTTTCTACGTAAACGAGCCGCAACACGGTCATCACGCGGTCGATACACGGTCCTGACATGGTGCGGTAATGTATGTCTCGGCCTTTAAACAGAAACGTATTTGCATTATTACTGTCAAATATGTCAAACATAATATGAAGTTTAAATCTTGACGTGATTTAAACAAGATTTAACTGTCAGATGTAGTTGTAACCAACATAAAAAAATAATTCAAAAAAATGTGGCCCCATTGATTACGTTTTTTTATGATTATACTGTACAACCTCCCTAATTCTTTTAATTATATTCCAAATAAGATGCAACCTCACTAATACCAACTAATTGGGGAAAAGAAGTGTTCGGATTAACGAATATAATGATTTTTCACTTAAACTGCTTCAAATGGGTAATTTAGGGGTGTACATATAGATTAAAAAGCTTAAAAAGAAAAAAAATATTTCAAACGAAGTAACTCTATTTGATTCACTGGTGGAAACAATTTAGGGCTTCTTTATGCGGTACACCTTTCTCATGTGGAACCGTTTCTTAGTCCTCTTTCTCCTTATTCCTTGTTTGGTCTCCACTGTTAGTGATGAAATTATCTCTTCATTACTAGTTAGAATCTCTTCATTGCTTTCGGTTATATCGGTTTGAAAAACATCTTTGCAAATATCGGTAATCTTGCGTACTTCCTCATCTTCATCATTCACTTGATGGGATTCAGTACCCTGAGCATCCTGAACATCTAGTAATTTACATTTTGTAGACAAGCTAATGGAATTAGCGGTGCAATTAGATTATTGCGTGACGAAAGTGACATTAATAATTAAGTATCTGACAGAATATAGCATATTTGAGAAAACATTATTATTATAATGATTTCAGCTATTTTCTTGCTGATCTAAAGTCAGCTTATACTGTTCAGAAATGCGAACGAGAAACATCTCATCAGTTCACCTCATCATTGGATTTCAAACTGTTTAAGAAACTATAGAATTAAAAAGACATATGTAGGAACACTTGAATCAAGCAAACAGCAGGCTCGTATATACGCAAGAAAATGTTCACTTGGTTCGAAACAAGTTAAATCCCATCGAAATTTAGAGAAGAAGGTACAGTTTACTTCTTGACGTCTTATATTTTTCATTTACTTATTTATTATAATAAGTAATTCGAAAACATGGGTATGATAGGGCTACTGGCGAAGAGTCCCATGTAAATAAAAACTCTAACGCATCGGCCAATAGTACCTCATAGTCATAACTTATTTTCTCTACGCTCCAAGTATTCATAATACGCTAAAAAGCAAAAGAGAAGGTAGGTGCAGGTGATGTGGAAACCTATTGGAAAATTGGACGATTTAACCATGGAACGAAGAATTTGAATATATCTTGTATTGCATGAAGAACCAGGAAAAGAACAATTGGGAGTTGCTCCAATGAAGATCCCGAACACATTTCCTGTGAGCAGCACCATTGAAAACAATATTGGTAAAAGTGCAATGTAATGAATTACGTAATTAAAAAATTTTACCACTTTATAATTGGGGCAGACGTACAGAAGAATATATATATATATCTGTTGTAATTATTTGATCTTTTATAATGAATATTTACCTCAATAAGGAGTATTAAAATATTTTAGGTTTATTTTTTAATTTTTGGAAATAATAAGAAAGTTCTTATGTTTCACATTACGTATTTGCTGCAATGAGGTAACAATTGCAGCAAACTTTAATCAAGTAATTTAATAAGCATTGGGAACTTTTTGAGTAAATCTTGCTTTAAGCTCTCCTTTTTATAAAATATAGTTCAGTTATTAAATATTTGACATAACCTCAATATTAAATCAGTATCTCTGTGTATATTTCAAAATTTTCCACAAGTTTTGATGGAGTAATGTATTCACAAAATATTAACATATATTTCTGTTTTCATTATCACCAGTTCTTTCCTATTATCTTTTTGGTGTTCACTTTTAAATTGATTTTATATAAACCTTAGCATAGAACCCCTACATAGGTTATATTTTGATCGCATTATATGTCAAATAATGAACCCGAAATAGTAATGTGACATATAATTGGACGATTTGGCAACCGTGAATCGAATTCCCCTAAGACGTGTACTGTACACCGAGGTTGAGATGATCTGTGGTTGGATGAACAAAACACTCCTTTGAGAGAATAGAAACCCAGAGGCGTTGAAATTCGAAAAATCAATCACGTGAATATTATTACCCTTAATGAAAAAGTTTAAATAGATTCGTAATGAGCGTATTGACAATATTGCGAAAGATTGTGACTTAAGTATTGCTTATTGTTGTAAATAAAAAAATTGTAACACTTAGTATTGAGAAACTTGTATTTTCAAGTGGGAAATAGATAAGTGAATTTTTAAAAATAACGTTAACATCTTTCGAATTCACTGGAATAGATTTTACTGCTGGCCATGTTGCTTTTGCACTTGTACATACCTCTTCAAAATTCACTATGAACATGCCATTTGAAACACGATCGCCACAGAGATTGTAATAATATGTAATCAGCGGCATATGATATACGCCATATAACACAGAAGCCGACCTATTTTTGTTTTCTCGTATGAAAAAATACCAGACTCTCAAGGTTTAATGGACAACATCTTCAATCGAACAATGTAGGGAATTCATGTACAATAAATTTCACTTATTTGGAAGCTTGTCCGCATAATTAATTGACAATGTTTAGATAACCGGAACATAACAACGATAGCACCTTCCAGAAACTGTGACCATACGTCGCTTCTCTCTAATCAAGAGAAACATGCATTTGATAAGAAAAAATAGGTATATAAACTCGATGAAGGTGTGATTTTGGTCACATCAGTTTAGCGGATTACAAAGTTTCTTTTTGTATTTTCTCGTTGAAAGGATTACATTATAATTAAACCTGAGGAGACGTGAGGACCACGACATGAAGGGTATAATAGAAAGATAAGTACTTAAGGATTTTCTTGTAAATAACCGATTTTATTTCGTATTTCAGTGTTCCTCCTATTATCCACTGTGCTGCTTGCAGTACATCTGGGAAGTAAGTAATTTTTTTCTATTTTTTAAACTTGAAGAATTGGTATTATTCTTTTCTGTTATCGACGACTACAAATGCATCCAAAATTTTGAGTCTTTTCTGTTTTGTGAGAGAATAACATGTACTTCGTGATAGTATCTACAGAATTCAGCATGTCTTTCACTATTTTTCAATTATGTGTTTGCAAAATGTTAGTCTATTTAGAAATGGGTTGCAAAATTAAAAAATCCTTCTGTAATAGAATTTATGCCTTCAGCTTCTTGACACATCAGGTTTTCCACAAAGCAAAATTTTGAAATGGATACTAAAAAGGAGCTTAGCATTTGTTTTCTCTCAGAAATAATACTAAGTAAATAGTAAAGACAGCGATTCAGTTCTGTTAACTTTAATATTATTTAGTTAGCTCTACTTATTTATTGGAACTAAAATCTAGTTGATTATGTATACATATTTTTGATTTACTCATTGTTTAATAAACCAACCTCTTCTTTTATATATATATATATATATATATATATATGTATATATATATATATATATATATATATATATATATATATATATATATATATATATATATATATATATATATTATAGTGGGGCATTGAGGAGGAGTGTGTGCACTTACACCTAGATTCATTAATTATTATTTTAATTTCAATATTCATTAATTATCAAAATTTAATTTAATATCTGCAGAATACGAATTATTTTTAGTTATTATTCGAATTCTAGCATTTTGATAATGTATATTATTAATTCTTTGTTTCTAAAAAATCGTCCATTCCTTTTACTTTATGGGGAATAATCAAAGCTACAAGTTATTTTCAATAATTTACATCTTAAGAATACTTTTTGTAAAAAACACAAAATTCGTGCACAACACAAATAATATGAAATCCAGTAGTCAAAATTTGCAATGTCATCTATAACATCGGAAATGATCATCGTTAAGCCAACCACAAAGGTAGTAAGTCGTTGGATTGGCACTCCTACGACAACGGGACAAACAAGTGGACAGATATTGAAAGAGACGCTTTTGGCAAAAAATTATCTAAAAATTTAATTTTAAACAACATTGGAAGTACTATCTCTATTTGAAAACAGTTAAAAGTAATCAAAAAGCATTTCGGAAAAAATAGGAAAGAAAAATAAATTCAAGGAGTTAGGAAAAGCAATTAGAGGGGAATTTATAAAAAAGGGGCTTGAAATATTAGCTAAAAAAGGAAGAAAGAAGATTTTACAGAAGGATTTTAAAGAAACATACTCAAACATAACACACTTTCTGTTAAGTAGTTCAAAATTTGTAAGTAGGGTATTGGAAATAAAAACAGGACTTGTTATCTTTTAATTTCAGTATATATTTGCTTTTGAAGGGAAGCGAAGAGAATCCCCGTATTAATATTAATTTTCATAGTAAGCTTTAATAATTTTATCAAACTATTGCTTGTTCAATCCACAAATGTTCAAGTGGAAATCTGAAGCAGAACGTTATTTTCTTGTCTATTATTTCCTGCTTATTATAAAACATCTATTCTTAATATTCTTACAGCAATATACAATATATTGTATTGTTATTTATCTTTCAAGTGCCATTGACGCCTAAGTTAGACTCTGCTATTTATTTACAATTTATTAACAAATATTTGTACGGTTGTTCTGCTTGACGATAGCCATCTGTATCTCAACTTAATTACACTTTAATTGAGTTAACCAATTCACAATAGGTCAAAATTGCCATATAAAGATCTAATCTTTATATATCTATACATCTTATACCTTTCGCAAAGTTCTAAAGGCACTTATCTACGTATCGCGTTATTATCTTACGATCTGGATTGAGATATTTACATATGTCCAGGGAAATAGCGTTATCGTTATTTTTTGTTATATCTTCCAAGATGAAAACTGTCTTTAAGAATGATTTATTGCCAGATGAAGACAACCTGTCATTTTTTCGTTATTTTAGGAACCACTCCGGTTGGCACTTGTCCGGCCAACAATCCGCCTGTCGACGTTCGTCTACCTGATAGCGACGACTGCGCCATCTTCTACAAATGCGACTGGGGGACGCCGGTTTTGATGGACTGTCCTGCGACGCTAGCCTTCAATACAATTACTAGTGATTGCGACTATCCCGAGAACGTAAATTGTGATCGTAATGGCGTCGTTGACGGTGGTGTTGATGGTGGTAATCCCACTGGAACAGGGCCATTGGTCGAATGTCCTACAAATAACATATACGCCACCTACATTCCGGACAAAACCGATTGTACGGTCTACTACGCTTGCAGTTTCGGAAATCCGATCGCACAGAAATGCCCACCTGGGCTTTACTATGACGGAACCATTTGGGCTTGCACATACCCAGACCAGGCTAGATGCTTTATGTATAGTCCGGTAGAAATAGATGATGGGAATAATAACAATGGCGGTGAATCTAGTGGTGGAACAGGTATTATTTTTGATTTCAGATGAATTTGAAAATTCGTTTAAAGAAACTGAACCCCACAAGATCTATAGTCACTTCAGCATAGTGTTCTATTTTTATCAAAACAAACAAATAAACAAAAAGACAAAACAAGGCTAGTTCGCAATAGCTTTGTGCGAAAGACTTCTATATTAGCATTCGGAACGGAAAGATCCATAAATAATCAATACTAAAAACCAACTTAGACCGGCTTTTCAGTTAATCTAGAATTCAATGCAGCATATCTAAAATTATTTTTTAACACGCGATAGTAGCATAACTAAATACTAAGAAATTCAATTTATCTGATGGTTTTTCAGCTGGACCTGTTGGAACCTGTCCAGTGGAAAGCGATGAAGACGTCCTCCTGCCCGACGCTGAAAACTGCGGAATCTTTTACCTATGCGATGCTGGTGTTCCAGTGGCTATGGATTGCCCTGCGGGTCTTAACTTTAACACCAACAACAACCAATGCGATTACCCCGAGAATGTCAACTGCGATCGTACATCCGGTGGAAATGGTGGTAACGGTGGAAACGGAGGAAATGGCGGAAATGGCGGAACCGGTGGAACTGGAGGCGGACCGCTTATTGAATGTCCAGCCGATGGAGTCTACCTTCCAGACAAAACCGATTGTAGCATCTACTACGTTTGCGCATACGGAACCGCTATTGCACAGGAATGCCCAGCTGGTCTTCACTACGACGGAACCATTTGGACTTGCACATACCAAGACCAGGCCACATGCTTTACATACAGACCACTAGAAGGTGATAACGGCAATGGCGGTCAACCACCAATTGGTGGAGGAGGAGGTAAAGTACTTATCATGTAAACCTTGCTTACCATGACATTCAGTTAAGTTGTTATTTTATAAAAAAAATTGGGTTGCATTTAAAAAACATTTTTTGCCCTAAAAGGATTACCTTGGTGTACTTGGTTGACGCTAAACATGCATTTCTTGGTGAATGAAACTTAATTATCTTATTAAAATGTAACGCCGCCAACAAACTCTACCAATTGGAAAGACAAAAAAAGTTGTAAAGGCCTAAGTAATGTAATTCTCTTTATTTGAAACACCAAAATTTTTCGCGTGCCTGTTCACTCTTCATGAGGGTGACACTATTGAAAAACAATTACACTTATGACATGAATTCAAGATGCAAATGTTAACTTGCGAATATGAGAATTTTCCTAAGTATTCATTGTAATGAAAACCTGATAAATTACACAAAACACATTTAATATTAGAATGAATACCTAAAAAAACTCACACCGAGTCATCGACGTTAATTTACTTAGGAAAATATTCATATCTGTAAGTTAACTTTTATATCTTGAATTAATATCTTAACTGTTATTGTTTTTCAATAGTGCCACCCAGATGAAGAGTGAAAAAGCACTAGAAAAATTGTTTGTGTTTCAAATAAAGAAAATTACATTATTTACGCCTTTCCAACTTTTTTCCTTTTCTAGTTGGTGAAGTCTGTTTACTGCGTTACATTTTTATAGTTACGTAGTACACCGCTACTTCTATATATATAAATAAATAAATAATCAATACTAAAAGCCAACTTAGACCGACTTTTCAGTAAACCTACAATTCAATGAAGCATGTCTAAAATTATTTTTTAACACGCGATAGTAGCATAACTAAATACTAAGAAATTCAATTTATCTGATGGTTTTTTAGGTGGACCTGTTGGAACCTGTCAAGTGGAAAGCGATGAAGACGTCCTCTTGCCCGACGCTGAAAACTGCGGAATCTTTTATCTATGCGATGCTGGTGTTCCAGTGGCTATGGATTGCCCTGCGGGTCTTAACTTTAACACCAACAACAACCAATGCGATTACCCCGAGAATGTCAACTGCGATCGTACATCCGGTGGAAATGGTGGTAACGGTGGAAACGGAGGAAATGGCGGAAATGGCGGAACCGGTGGAACTGGAGGCGGACCGCTTATTGAATGTCCAGCCGACGGAGTCTACCTTCCAGACAAAACCGATTGTAGCATCTACTACGTTTGCGCATACGGAACTGCTATTGCACAGGAATGCCCAGCTGGTCTTCACTACGACGGAACCATTTGGACTTGCACATACCAAGACCAGGCTACATGCTTTACATACAGACCACTAGAAGGTGATAACGGCAATGGCGGTCAACCACCAATTGGTGGAGGAGGAGGTAAAGTACCTAGCATGTAAACCTTGCTTACCATGACATTCAGTTAAGTTGTTATTTTATAAAAAAAATTGGGTTGCATTTAAAAAACATTTTTTGCCCTAAAAGGATTACCTTGGTGTACTTGGTTGACGCTAAACATGCATTTCTTGGTGAATGAAACTTAATTATCTTATTAAAATGTAACGCCGCCAACAAACTCTACCAATTGGAAAGACAAAAAAAGTTGTAAAGGCCTAAGTAATGTAATTCACTTTATTTGAAACACCAAAATCTTTCGAGTGCTTGTACACTCTTCATGAGGGTGACACTATTGAAAAACAATTACACTTATAACATGAATTCAAGATGCAAATGTTAACTTGCGAATATGAGAATTTTCCTAAGTATTCATTGTAATGAAAATCTGATAAATTACACAAAACATATTTAATATTAGAATGAATACTTAGAAAAACTCACACCGAGTCATCGACGTTAATTTACTTAGGAAAATGTCCATATCTGTAAGTTAACTTTTGTATCTTGAATTAATATCTTAACTGTAATTGTTTTTCAATAGTGCCACCCAGATGAAGAGTGAAAAAGCACTAGAAAAATTGTTTGTGTTTCAGATAAAGAAAATTACATTATTTACGCCTTTCCAACTTTTTTCCTTTTCTAGTTAGTGGAGTCTGTTTACTGCGTTACATTTTTATAGTTACGTAGTACACCGCTACTTCTGTATATATAAATAAATAAATAATCAATACTAAAAGCCAACTTAGACCGACTTATCAGTTAGCCTACAATTCAATGAAGCACGACTAAAATTATTTTTTAACACGCGATAGTAGCATAACTAAATACTAAGAAATTCAATTTATCTGATGGTTTTTCAGGTGGACCTGTTGGAACCTGTCAAGTGGAAAGCGATGAAGACGTCCTCTTGCCCGATGCTGAAAACTGCGGAATCTTTTACCTATGCGATGCTGGTGTTCCAGTGGCTATGGATTGCCCTGCGGGTCTTAACTTTAACACCAACAACAACCAATGCGATTACCCCGAGAATGTCAACTGCGATCGTACATCCGGTGGAAATGGTGGTAACGGTGGAAACGGAGGAAATGGCGGAAATGGCGGAACCGGTGGAACTGGAGGCGGACCGCTTATTGAATGTCCAGCCGACGGAGTCTACCTTCCAGACAAAACCGATTGTAGCATCTACTACGTTTGCGCATACGGAACCGCTATTGCACAGGAATGTCCAGCTGGGCTTCACTACGACGGAACCATTTGGACCTGCACATACCAAGACCAGGCTACATGCTTTACATACAGACCACTAGAAGGTGATAACGGCAATGGCGGTCAACCACCAATTGGTGGAGGAGGAGGTAAAGTACTTATCATGTAAACCTTGCTTACCATGACATTCAGTTAAGTTGTTATTTTATAAAAAAAATTGGGTTGCATTTAAAAAACATTTTTTGCCCTAAAAGGATTACCTTGGTGTACTTGGTTGACGCTAAACATGCATTTCTTGGTGAATGAAACTTAATTATCTTATTAAAATGTAACGCCGCCAACAAACTCTACCAATTGGAAAGACAAAAAAAGTTGTAAAGGCCTAAGTAATGTAATTCTCTTTATTTGAAACACCAAAATTTTTCGCGTGCCTGTTCACTCTTCATGAGGGTGACACTATTGAAAAACAATTACACTTATGACATGAATTCAAGATGCAAATGTTAACTTGCGAATATGAGAATTTTCCTAAGTATTCATTGTAATGAAAACCTGATAAATTACACAAAACACATTTAATATTAGAATGAATACTTAAAAAAACTCACACCGAGTCATCGACGTTAATTTACTTAGGAAAATATTCATATCTGTAAGTTAACTTTTATATCTTGAATTAATATCTTAACTGTTATTGTTTTTCAATAGTGCCACCCAGATGAAGAGTGAAAAAGCACTCGAAAAATTGTTTGTGTTTCAAATAAAGAAAATTACATTATTTACGCCTTTCCAACTTTTTTCCTTTTCTAGTTGGTGAAGTCTGTTTACTGCGTTACATTTTTATAGTTACGTAGTACACCGCTACTTCTATATATATAAATAAATAAATAATCAATACTAAAAGCCAACTTAGACCGACTTTTCAGTAAACCTACAATTCAATGAAGCATGACTAAAATTATTTTTTAACACGCGATAGTAGCATAACTAAATACTAAGAAATTCAATTTATCTAATGGTTTTTTAGGTGGACCTGTTGGAACCTGTCAAGTGGAAAGCGATGAAGACGTCCTCTTGCCCGACGCTGAAAACTGCGGAATCTTTTACCTATGCGATGCTGGTGTTCCAGTGGCTATGGATTGCCCTGCGGGTCTTAACTTTAACACCAACAACAACCAATGCGATTACCCCGAGAATGTCAACTGCGATCGTACATCCGGTGGAAATGGTGGTAACGGTGGAAACGGAGGAAATGGCGGAAATGGCGGAACCGGTGGAACTGGAGGCGGACCGCTTATTGAATGTCCAGCCGACGGAGTCTACCTTCCAGACAAAACCGATTGTAGCATCTACTACGTTTGCGCATACGGAACTGCTATTGCACAGGAATGCCCAGCTGGTCTTCACTACGACGGAACCATTTGGACTTGCACATACCAAGACCAGGCTACATGCTTTACATACAGACCACTAGAAGGTGATAACGGCAATGGCGGTCAACCACCAATTGGTGGAGGAGGAGGTAAAGTACTTATCATGTAAACCTTGCTTACCATGACATTCAGTTAAGTTGTTATTTTATAAAAAAAATTGGGTTGCATTTAAAAAACCTTTTTTTTGACCTAAAAGGATTACCTTGGTATACTTGGTTGACGCTAAACATGCATTTCTTGTTGCATGAAACTTAATTATCTTATTAAAATGTAACGCCGCCAACAGACTCCACCAATTAGAAAGACAAAAAAAGTTGTAAAGGCCTAAGTAATGTAATTCTCTTTATTTGAAACACCAAAATTTTTCGAGTGCTTGTACACTCTTCATGAGGGTGACACTATTGAAAAACAATTACACTTATAACATGAATTCAAGATGCAAATGTTAACTTGCGAATATGAGAATTTTCCTAAGTATTCATTGTAATGAAAATCTGATAAATTACACAAAACATATTTAATATTAGAATGAATACTTAGAAAAACTCACACCGAGTCATCGACGTTAATTTACTTAGGAAAATGTCCATATCTGTAAGTTAACTTTTGTATCTTGAATTAATATCTTAACTGTAATTGTTTTTCAATAGTGCCACCCAGATGAAGAGTGAAAAAGCACTAGAAAAATTGTTTGCGTTTCAGATAAAGAAAATTACATTATTTACGCCTTTCCAACTTTTTTCCTTTTCTAGTTAGTGGAGTCTGTTTACTGCGTTACATTTTTATAGTTACGTAGTACACCACTACTTCTGTATATATAAATAAATAAATAATCAATACTAAAAGCCAACTTAGACCGACTTATCAGTTAGCCTACAATTCAATGAAGCACGACTAAAATTATTTTTTAACACGCGATAGTAGCATAACTAAATACTAAGAAATTCAATTTATCTGATGGTTTTTCAGGTGGACCTGTTGGAACCTGTCAAGTGGAAAGCGATGAAGACGTCCTCTTGCCCGATGCTGAAAACTGCGGAATCTTTTACCTATGCGATGCTGGTGTTCCAGTGGCTATGGATTGCCCTGCGGGTCTTAACTTTAACACCAACAACAACCAATGCGATTACCCCGAGAATGTCAACTGCGATCGTACATCCGGTGGAAATGGTGGTAACGGTGGAAACGGAGGAAATGGCGGAAATGGCGGAACCGGTGGAACTGGAGGCGGACCGCTTATTGAATGTCCAGCCGACGGAGTCTACCTTCCAGACAAAACCGATTGTAGCATCTACTACGTTTGCGCATACGGAACCGCTATTGCACAGGAATGTCCAGCTGGGCTTCACTACGACGGAACCATTTGGACCTGCACATACCAAGACCAGGCTACATGCTTTACATACAGACCACTAGAAGGTGATAACGGCAATGGCGGTCAACCACCAATTGGTGGAGGAGGAGGTAAAGTACTTATCATGTAAACCTTGCTTACCATGACATTCAGTTAAGTTGTTATTTTATAAAAAAAATTGGGTTGCATTTAAAAAACATTTTTTGCCCTAAAAGGATTACCTTGGTGTACTTGGTTGACGCTAAACATGCATTTCTTGGTGAATGAAACTTAATTATCTTATTAAAATGTAACGCCGCCAACAAACTCTACCAATTGGAAAGACAAAAAAAGTTGTAAAGGCCTAAGTAATGTAATTCTCTTTATTTGAAACACCAAAATTTTTCGCGTGCCTGTTCACTCTTCATGAGGGTGACACTATTGAAAAACAATTACACTTATGACATGAATTCAAGATGCAAATGTTAACTTGCGAATATGAGAATTTTCCTAAGTATTCATTGTAATGAAAACCTGATAAATTACACAAAACACATTTAATATTAGAATGAATACTTAAAAAAACTCACACCGAGTCATCGACGTTAATTTACTTAGGAAAATATTCATATCTGTAAGTTAACTTTTATATCTTGAATTAATATCTTAACTGTTATTGTTTTTCAATAGTGCCACCCAGATGAAGAGTGAAAAAGCACTCGAAAAATTGTTTGTGTTTCAAATAAAGAAAATTACATTATTTACGCCTTTCCAACTTTTTCCTTTTCTAGTTGGTGAAGTCTGTTTACTGCGTTACATTTTTATAGTTACGTAGTACACCGCTACTTCTATATATATAAATAAATAAATAATCAATACTAAAAGCCAACTTAGACCGACTTTTCAGTAAACCTACAATTCAATGAAGCATGACTAAAATTATTTTTTAACACGCGATAGTAGCATAACTAAATACTAAGAAATTCAATTTATCTAATGGTTTTTTAGGTGGACCTGTTGGAACCTGTCAAGTGGAAAGCGATGAAGACGTCCTCTTGCCCGACGCTGAAAACTGCGGAATCTTTTACCTATGCGATGCTGGTGTTCCAGTGGCTATGGATTGCCCTGCGGGTCTTAACTTTAACACCAACAACAACCAATGCGATTACCCCGAGAATGTCAACTGCGATCGTACATCCGGTGGAAATGGTGGTAACGGTGGAAACGGAGGAAATGGCGGAAATGGCGGAACCGGTGGAACTGGAGGCGGACCGCTTATTGAATGTCCAGCCGACGGAGTCTACCTTCCAGACAAAACCGATTGTAGCATCTACTACGTTTGCGCATACGGAACTGCTATTGCACAGGAATGCCCAGCTGGTCTTCACTACGACGGAACCATTTGGACTTGCACATACCAAGACCAGGCTACATGCTTTACATACAGACCACTAGAAGGTGATAACGGCAATGGCGGTCAACCACCAATTGGTGGAGGAGGAGGTAAAGTACTTATCATGTAAACCTTGCTTACCATGACATTCAGTTAAGTTGTTATTTTATAAAAAAAATTGGGTTGCATTTAAAAAACCTTTTTTTTGACCTAAAAGGATTACCTTGGTATACTTGGTTGACGCTAAACATGCATTTCTTGTTGCATGAAACTTAATTATCTTATTAAAATGTAACGCCGCCAACAGACTCCACCAATTAGAAAGACAAAAAAAGTTGTAAAGGCCTAAGTAATGTAATTCTCTTTATTTGAAACACCAAAATTTTTCGAGTGCTTGTACACTCTTCATGAGGGTGACACTATTGAAAAACAATTACACTTATAACATGAATTCAAGATGCAAATGTTAACTTGCGAATATGAGAATTTTCCTAAGTATTCATTGTAATGAAAATCTGATAAATTACACAAAACATATTTAATATTAGAATGAATACTTAGAAAAACTCACACCGAGTCATCGACGTTAATTTACTTAGGAAAATGTCCATATCTGTAAGTTAACTTTTGTATCTTGAATTAATATCTTAACTGTAATTGTTTTTCAATAGTGCCACCCAGATGAAGAGTGAAAAAGCACTAGAAAAATTGTTTGCGTTTCAGATAAAGAAAATTACATTATTTACGCCTTTCCAACTTTTTTCCTTTTCTAGTTAGTGGAGTCTGTTTACTGCGTTACATTTTTATAGTTACGTAGTACACCACTACTTCTGTATATATAAATAAATAAATAATCAATACTAAAAGCCAACTTAGACCGACTTATCAGTTAGCCTACAATTCAATGAAGCGCGACTAAAATTATTTTTTAACACGCGATAGTAGCATAACTAAATACTAAGAAATTCAATTTATCTGATGGTTTTTCAGGTGGACCTGTTGGAACCTGTCAAGTGGAAAGCGATGAAGACGTCCTCTTGCCCGATGCTGAAAACTGCGGAATCTTTTACCTATGCGATGCTGGTGTTCCAGTGGCTATGGATTGCCCTGCGGGTCTTAACTTTAACACCAACAACAACCAATGCGATTACCCCGAGAATGTCAACTGCGATCGTACATCTGGTGGAAATGGTGGTAACGGTGGAAACGGAGGAAATGGCGGAAATGGCGGAACCGGTGGAACTGGAGGCGGACCGCTTATTGAATGTCCAGCCGACGGAGTCTACCTTCCAGACAAAACCGATTGTAGCATCTACTACGTTTGCGCATACGGAACTGCTATTGCACAGGAATGCCCAGCTGGTCTTCACTACGACGGAACCATTTGGACTTGCACATACCAAGACCAGGCTACATGCTTTACATACAGACCACTAGAAGGTGATAACGGCAATGGCGGTCAACCACCAATTGGTGGAGGAGGAGGTAAAGTACTTATCATGTAAACCTTGCTTACCATGACATTCAGTTAAGTTGTTATTTTATAAAAAAAATTGGGTTGCATTTAAAAAACATTTTTTGCCCTAAAAGGATTACCTTGGTGTACTTGGTTGACGCTAAACATGCATTTCTTGGTGAATGAAACTTAATTATCTTATTAAAATGTAACGCCGCCAACAAACTCTACCAATTGGAAAGACAAAAAAAGTTGTAAAGGCCTAAGTAATGTAATTCTCTTTATTTGAAACACCAAAATTTTTCGCGTGCCTGTTCACTCTTCATGAGGGTGACACTATTGAAAAACAATTACACTTATGACATGAATTCAAGATGCAAATGTTAACTTGCGAATATGAGAATTTTCCTAAGTATTCATTGTAATGAAAACCTGATAAATTACACAAAACACATTTAATATTAGAATGAATACTTAGAAAAACTCACACCGAGTCATCGACGTTAATTTACTTAGGAAAATATTCATATCTGTAAGTTAACTTTTGTATCTTGAATTAATATCTTAACTGTAATTGTTTTTCAATGGTGCCACCCAGATGAAGAGTGAAAAAGCACTGGAAAAATTGTTTGTGTTTCAGATAAAGAAAATTACATTATTTGCGCCTTTCCAACTTTTTCCTTTTCTAGTTGGTGAAGTCTGTTTACTGCGTTACATTTTTATAGTTACGTAGTACACCGCTACTTCTATATATATAAATAAATAAATAATCAATACTAAAAGCCAACTTAGACCGACTTTTCAGTAAACCTACAATTCAATGAAACATGACTAAAATTATTTTTTAACACGTGATAGTAGCATAACTAAATACTAGGAAATTCAATTTATCTGATGGTTTTTTAGGTGGACCTGTTGGAACCTGTCAAGTGGAAAGCGATGAAGACGTCCTCTTGCCCGACGCTGAAAACTGCGGAATCTTTTATCTATGCGATGCTGGTGTTCCAGTGGCTATGGATTGCCCTGCGGGTCTTAACTTTAACACCAACAACAACCAATGCGATTACCCCGAGAATGTCAACTGCGATCGTACATCCGGTGGAAATGGTGGTAACGGTGGAAACGGAGGAAATGGCGGAAATGGCGGAACCGGTGGAACTGGAGGCGGACCGCTTATTGAATGTCCAGCCGACGGAGTCTACCTTCCAGACAAAACCGATTGTAGCATCTACTACGTTTGCGCACACGGACTCGCTATTGCACAGAAATGCTCTCCTGGACTTTATTATGACGGAACCATTTGGACTTGCACATACCAAGACCAAGCAACATGCTTTACATATAGGCCACTAGGAGATGATGATGGTACTGGTACCGGCAATGGTAATGGTAATGGTAATGGCAATGGTGCAACAGGTATTACAATAAATTAACATACATAACGTACATGTTGTTTGACCCTTAGATTGTAGTTTGTTGACGAGAGAATACTTATGCGACTAAGGTATTCCTTCCATGCAAAAGTTAGTTCTAAGCATCTAATCGAATCACGCGAATTGACATACGAGTTCATATTGTAGATATTCTGTTTATTTGACTGTGCTCCTAGAATAACTTGCGATACAATGTTGTATGTTTGATATCTGGGGATATGTATGTATATTAACTCGATTTTGAAAAAGTATATTTTCTTCTAAAGCAAGTACTTTAGTTTCAGTTGTGTCTTGCTTTTATTAACAGCAGAATCATTATGTTATCATGAATTATTTGAAATTGCATTTCTTAATCTTAGAACTATGCTTCTCTATCTTAACGCACCTAAAACTACAAAATTAAAAATATATTAATAAATTTAGGAAAGCAAACTCAACTCAAATATCGGTAACGACTAATAGATCAGTATTATTCATTACTGCCTTCGTTTTAGGTGGACCAGTCGGAACTTGCCCGCCAGTAACCGGCGATGAAGATGTTCTCTTGCCTGATGCCGAAA
Source organism: Dynastes maya (assembly GCA_029619315.2). NCBI lineage: Eukaryota > Metazoa > Arthropoda > Insecta > Coleoptera > Scarabaeidae > Dynastes > Dynastes maya. The sequence continues at coordinate 18,116,337 of JAROYE020000010.1, read as the reverse complement.
ACTGTGCCGTCTTCTATAAATGCGATAACGGTATTCCTATACTATTAGAATGCCCTAGTGATCTTTACTTCAATATGGAGACTGACGAATGTGATTTTCCTGAAAACGTGAACTGCGATCGTACAGGCGCTGGTAACGGAGTAGGAGATGGCAATGGAACTGATGAACCCGGAGGAAATGGAAGCGGTCCTCTAATTGCTTGCCCAGCCGATGGAGTCTATCTTCCAGACAAAACCGATTGTAGCATCTACTACATTTGCGCGCACGGAAGCGCAGTACAACAACAATGCTCTGATGGACTTTATTACGACGGAACAATTTGGGCTTGCACTTACCAAGACCAGGCCGTATGCTACACATATGCCCCCCAAGACGAAAACGTCGGTAGTGCGGAACCTGGTGACGTTCAAGGTGAATTTCCCAAACTTTGCAGCCCAAACTTATATATTTAATTTAGTCTCCTTTGCCTTATAATGCTGGGATATAAAGCGGATATAAATTCTAAACTTTAATTTCAGGTTCTGGACCAATTGGCACGTGTCCCGCAGAAAATACAGTACCCGATACCCTCTTACCGGATGGGGAAAATTGCGCCATCTTCTATAAATGTAATTGGGGTGAACCGGTCTTGATGGTATGTCCCAATAACCTCCTATTCAACACTGTAAATGGACAATGCGATTATGCTATAAATGTAAATTGTGATCGAGATGTTAATGTTGGACCCGGTGAGCTAGACCCACCAGTGATACCACCAGGAGGTGGTTCCGGCGATGACCAATTATGGCTGGGAGAATGTCCAGAAGAGTACGTCACGGATGTCTACTTGCCTAGCAAAAATGATCCGCACAAATTTTACATATGTGTCGGTACAACACCCGTAGAGCAAATATGTCCAGCGAATCTTATCTTCTATCTGGAATTACAACGATGTGATTACGCATGAAAGCTATACTTTAATCACCGACATTAAGATTATTTTTATTATTTGGTAATGAGTGATATGTAATAAGTGAATAAGGGCATTTTATAAATTGTATTTGTATTTTAGTCTTATTTATTCAATAAATTTATTTTTGTGCTTCAATCTTAGTCCTTTTCTTTGAAAATCTCTTATTTGTTATAACAACCACACAAAAGAGAAGGTATTTTGGAGGTAAATTTGATGAGTAGCCTATATTTTCAAGAGCAACGTTATTCATACTGTACCAAGCTGACATTATTGAGAATAAAAAGCGATTTTTTAGTATTTCATTTTAAGTATGTTCAAATAATTAAAGACCGCCAACCAATCTTCTTCTGGAATACTTGCAAAATACTAATGAATGGTCGTATCAGTTTGTTTCTCAGATGAAAATCTCGTACCCCGTAAATGTTTTTAAGTCCATAGAGCAGCCAAAAGACACATATTGTCAGGTGAGTACGGTGAATGCTCTAATACTTTTGTGTTTCTTTCAGCCAAATATTGGATATGAACTCTACTGAACACATTAGGGAAACATTTTTTGGTGTATCATTTAGCTGTAACTGCGTTGTTCATCCAATTTAATTGCACATGCCACACCGCACCGCATACATCACTTTTTTATAGCTTCATGCTCCTTTGTCATTATTAGTATTTCTTCATCTTTTTGGTTCTATACACAACATTCTTGATGGGTACGTACAAATTTTCCAATTGGCAGGAAAACTTTAACAATTATTGTAATCAAAACAAACCTGTTCAAAAATTATTTCTGATACAAAAATTTAATCCATTAACTTGATGCAAAGTTGATTTAGTTTATACAAATAATTACAAAACCTACTTTTTTACGATTTTTTTTATTAAGTAATTATGTGAATTGAACGATAAAGAATTATGAACAACAAATAATTGGAATCGATAGAAAATAAACCTGTTTAGAATATAAAAAGAGAAATTAAAGTGTACTACAGTGTTGAAATTGGCGCATTGGTAAAAAATGAAAAACACGCATGTTCCTTTAATATTTTCCAAAAATTTGAAAAATGTTGTTTTGCAATTTTCTGAAAAAAAAAATCCAATTTGGTGGTTGAAAAAGGTACTTGATTGCTCGTGGGCATGTCGTTTAATATATTTTTTAGACAAATGTCATTAAAATTTATGTTTTGATTAATTTAAAAAAAATCGGAGTCTTTCTCTAAAATACTTTCCAATTTTCGTATTACACACCAATTTGTTTCGCCTTCTACAGCGCATAACTGTGCGTGAACATCATTCACAATTTCAACAGAATCCACTAGCGACATCGAAACATTTTGTAATTTTTCTATTCCCTCCGTTAGTCCCAAGTAATTGTTGTGAATAGTTTGTAAATCTCTTTTAACTGACTATCTTGAAATATTTCCTGGCGTTTCTTGATTGCTGCAGCTTCTGTCGGATTGAAACTACCTTCCTTACTTGATTAAAACATTTGTTGTAGTAAAACGCAGCCTGCATCCATGTTCCCCAACGTGTAACAATCGGCTGTGGTGGTTCAGGTAAATCAGGACACAGTTTGTGAAATAGTCGGGTACGTTTCGGGGACTTTAGAAACACTGCCTTTGTACTAGCAATCAATACATTTACTAGTGGAAAACATGTCGGAATCGTTTGTGCCGCAAGATTTAGAGTATGGATTTTACACGTTACATGTAAGAAGTTACCACTGTGTTCTTTAAGAGATCGGTCCAAAGAACGCATGTTTGCAGCACTATCACTCATAAACATTAAAAGTTGCTTAGTTGAAATTTGTTCGATGAGTTCAGCACCACCTTTAAAATCCCATCGGCAGTTCAATTTATAACTCTTTTGGAAGCAAGTAAGAAGGAGGATGACGGTCGATGTGGTTCCATTGTACGTACCATTACATTAACCACCGAATGTTTTTGACGATCTGTTGTTTCGTCCACACAACCACAGTTTTTTATCTTTCAATTCCGTTTTCATTCTTTTTTCTATATGTTCACGAGCAAATGGCACTACATTTCGTATCGATGTCCGACTAGGTAATTTACAGCCCGCATATTTATTCCAGTAGGAGACAAATGCTTCTTTGTCTAGTAAACGAAACGATAGATTACATAAAATAAGAGTAACACATAAATCAAATGTAAATGTTTCTTGGTTTCGTATGCTACTTTTTGTAGAAGAATGCTGTTTGCTTTCGATGTGACGTTGACAGTGGCTTCTAGACCAACACATTAAAGGGATTTTACAAACTAGACATTGAATTTTAGCGCCATCAAATTTAGTTCCGGCATGTCCCCTATAAAGTTTTTAACTGTGTCTGCCATTGGTCGTTTTCACGACGTACCTAACTGCGACATTTTTAAAGCAAACATAAGCGTACGATTACGAAATAAGTTACGACAGCCTACATATACACAGAACTACTCGCATACAGCATCGATTTAGTACTGACGCTGTGAACGCGTGAAATAAATAATCGCCAACTCCGCACCACATATCTACTACACTGACTGTTACCGCTGTTTGCCCAGACTACTGATTATACTTTGTAAAATGTATTCAGTGTTCCAGGTAGATTTTTGGTCGGTAGGGCTACTTTTAATCCTATATATTCCTTTCCTAGGCTTCCTCAGGGCTTCAATTTTAACATAGAACATAGAATAAGTTGAAATTGCAAAGTTGCAAAATTCCATTTTTGTCGTGTCAAACCGTTGATGTTGCACATTGTGCGGCGTAGCCATGGGCAGTCTACTGAGCCCCGTAGCCAATTTCTACATGGAGAAATTCGAACAACTAACCTTGGATACATCAGATCATGAACCAACCTCCTGGATTCGCTATGTAGATGATACCTTTGTTGTATGAAGCCATGTCAGCTTGGACAGTTTCCTTCGGCACCTAAATAGTGTTTACCCAAACATCCGCTTCACTCTAGAGGTTGAAAAGGACGGCGCACTTCCCTCCTTGGATGTATTAGTCTACAAAAAAATGGAACCCTCGGCTGCACTGTCTACAGCAAACCTACTCACACAGACAGATATTTATACAAACACTTAAACCGCCATTCTGGGCAGAAGAGGGGCATCATCAAAACTTTAATGGAGCGAGCTTGTAGGATATATGAACCGAGAAAGCTACCCGATGAACAAGTTCTCGTGGGTAACGGCTACTCACAAACCGAAATTAAATGAGCAGGACACCCGCGAAAAGACTAAGGCACGAGACAGGGCAAAACACCACCAGTCAGCGCCGTTTTTCTACCGTTCATCCCTCAGATAACCGTCCATATTGGGAAACTCTTGGCAAAACACAACGTTAACACGATCTACTGCCCTACATAGAAACTCCAAGAGAAGCTTAGGTCAGCCAAAGACATTCTTTCGTCAGCAGGCGTATATCGTATTCTCTGCAGTTGCGGTAGTGTTTACTGTTAAATTGGTAACACGAACTTACGATAGTGCGGTACGGGCTTGACCTCGTCCCACTTGGTCACCAGCTTGGCCGGCTAGCACATCTCCTTAACTGAGTCATCTCTGTTAATTAATATCAAATATATTTATATTTTAATTTAATCAAAGTTTAATTAAAGTTCCCAAACACAACATAGTGTCAGATGTTTAATGGAATTTAGAAGAATTTAATTAAAAGTGAAAGATAGTTTACTTGGAATCCACGTGTTTAAAAGTAGGGTTATGGAAGCGTGTAGATTACCGCCAATAATTCCATTTTCTGGTAGCCTACCAGAAAAATGGAATAAATGGGAAACAAGTTTTAGTTTGTCTATGGAAGCTAGTGGTAAAATTGAAGAAACAGAAGCAAGAAAGATCGCTATATGTTTAAATTTGTTGGGAGATAGAGGTCAAGAAATTTTTGGAACATTTAAAAAAGACAGGAATAAGATTAAACTAGCAAAATTATTGGAATCATTCAAAAATTATTGTCAGCCCAAAAAAAATTGCATCTATGAGCGTTTTAAATTTTATTCGTGTAACCAAAAGCAGCATCAAACGATGGAAGAGTACCTAACAGAAATAAAACTGTTAGCGACTACCTGTGAATTTGCGGAAGAGGAGAAGATGATACGAGATAAGCTGGTATTAGGCACTACAAGTGACGTTCTAATAGAAAGACTACTGCGAGAAGTGGACTTAACCTTATCGAAAGCCGAGGAAATAGCAAGAGTGTTGGAGGCAAGCAAGGAACAAATGGAGGCGATAGACAACCTCAAAAGCAACAAACGCACAACGGTGGAAGTAGATAAGTTAGGAAAAATAATGAATCCTTCACAACATTAAGTTACAACAAAACGGAACGTTTCGCCCCGGAGAACAGAACACAAAAGATGTTGCAGACTCGGCCACATCGATAAATCAGCAATCGCAGAACACTTATTACAACTGGCCGAACACATTATAAGCTTCGAGAAAACACACAGATCATTGACACTACACGCCATTATTACACACAATTATACCAGAAAGTGGTCAAAATTCACAAACATAAAAACAATTTTAATCGAAAAGAAAAAGCTCTACGAATCAGTAACATGTGGACTCCGGCCCTGAAAAATACAAAAACCTTACGATATTCGAACCACAACACCCACCAGAATACGCGGTCCAACATAGAGATACAACCAGGAGACAGCCATTCAGCGCTGAATAGCTGGCGCCACACAACAAAGCGAGAGACCAATCAACCTACAGCGCAAGTATATATATACTGCGGGGCGTTTCTAGTCTGAGCATCACTCGTCAGACGTTTATTAAAGACTCAACATCGTCCTAAAGATGTCAACACTAGCGTTTGGCGAAACGTCGACCTCTACAGATCGAAGACCACGGTCTACCAGCCTCCAAACACGTACTGTTAGTACAAATTCAGACACCGGCCGTGAAAGTCTGCAGTTATTACTAGCCATAGCTTTACAAAAAATGCTAAAGTAATTTATTTCGGTTAAGATTGTTTCTAAAATAGACCAAAATGATTTAACTAAGAAGAATCTGCAGCAGTTCTAAAACCATATTGTGTTTAATGTTGGCAACCTCTTTATTTGTTTGTTTTTATCTATGGAATTTCGTAATGCATTTCAAAATGTTTTAATCTAGTATTTATTATAATTCATTCAATACATATATTTAGATTATATCCCTGGTTGCAATTAAAAAGCGTTATCAAGTGTTAATATTTATAGTTACACTTGTCTGAAACATTTATTACGACTGGATGTAGAAGTTGTGGTTCTTCCCCACATTGTCCTGCTACTTCAGCTTTTTTGTCTTTGTTCATTCCGGGCCAGCTAATTGCCTAGCTTTCACATGTTTTTATCACACCATTTGATCTTTTTATCGATACATGTGTGTGTCTTTTTTATACGCCAAAACAAGATTCCTTTAATATACAGTTGAGTTCGATAAAATATTAATATTTCAATTCAGTTTCTTTACGCAAACACATTAAGTAGTTCTATTACGAGTAATTTATACATGCGGTAGAATTATTAGCTGAATGTACAACAAATATCTAATTGGCGTATTGCTATGAACTGTTTCTGCAATAATAGCTTTTGGTAACGTTTTCAGCAACAAATTTCCTAGTTAGAAACAAATGCATTTATTAGAAATAGACAATACAGTTTGAGATATCACCAGAACATTGCCTTTAATTAGTCACAAACAGAGACCTTACCTCATCATCAGCAATGTTTTGCATGTTTCAATCGTATATTGTCTATAATAAGCTATATTATGAGCAGAAGTAGGCAGTAAAGAAGACAAAACATTTAAGTATGTTACCAATGTATTAAGACGTGTCACTTAAAATGCGCAATCGTACGCAGATTCGGTGCACAAAGAAGGATGGTAATGCTGGCACAACAAAAATTATTCTCTTTAACTTTTTCAATCCATTCACACAATTTTAATTTAAATCAGTACATCCATATTTTATTCTAAAACATCATCTTCATTAAAGGAAAATGTATCCTCTTGCTGAATTATATTTGATAACTGAAATCATTTGTTTTGAATGTAGAAGTATAAAATTAGTTAACAGAGTGTATGTAGTCAATTTGTAACGAACATTTGTACTTTTTCGAAGAAAATTTGACATACTTGTATCTCAGTACCTAGTAGTTTTAGACAAAACTAAAAATGAGAAAAAGAATTTATTGATTATTAAGTAAAACGCGTGCTGTTTAGTCTAAAATATATTTAAACTTTCGTTCGGTATGTAAGTATACATATGCGCACTTTTGTATAACAAATGAGCACCTTGAAATTCGTTTTTATAGCATCAGCCCGGCATCAATTTTCGGTCGTATTTTATAACATGCTATTACTTTTGGAACACATTATATTTTACCATGACGTAACCTACATACCTCAATTGCTGATACAAAATAAGTAGGTACATGTTATAACAACTATGCTCGAAAAAAATGCCCAGTACATGTGATTTTTTAAAGATTACGCAATCTCAAAAATTGTTACCTTATTAGTAACGCTGGCCACGAGCGGTACCGCGCATCGGCGTAGAATCAGTTCGGACCGAGAGGAACGGTAGTATTACTTCGTCTGCGGAGGAGTACGGACATTTTCCCTGCCGGTCATTTGCGCAATTGTTTATCTGTCCTATAAAAATTATGATTTCGTCAGCAAAACGACCGCGGTCGGACAAACTTCGAAAATTTATTGCAGAAATGCAAGACTTAATATATGAAGGTGCTAAAATTAAATGTGTAATCTGTAAAATCCCGTTAATGTGTTGGTCCAGACAACATTGTCTACGACACGTAAATAGTGAAAAGCATGTCTCAAAAAAAAATTGCGCACGAGACAATGAAAAATTTATATTTAATTTATGCGTTACGTTTACCGCATGTAATATACCGTTTAATTTACTAGACAAGGAACCATTTATCTGCTTTTGGAATAACTATTCGGAGTGCAAATTACCAAGTCGAACATCGTTACGAAGAATTGTGCCATCTGCGCGCGAACATATTGAACCAAAAATAAAATCGGAGTTGAAAGATCAAAAATTGTGGTTATGTGTCGACGAAACAACAGATCGGATGGCACGCAAATTGGAACCTCATCAATCGGCACCTTCAATTCTGTTAGTCTCCAAACGAATACAACAGTGTACTGCCGAAGTAATTTCAAAGTTAGTGTTAAATACATTGGACAAGTTTGAACTTTCAACAAACCAACTCTTGATGTTAGTGAGTGATGGTGCTGCAAACATGCTTTCTGTAGGCCGGTCTCTTAAAAAGCATTCTGCCAATTTGTTACACATTACGTGTAAAATTCATGCTCTCAATCTTGTGGCGGATAGTATCAGAAAATGTTATCCTGAGGTAGGCGCTTTAATAGCGCATACCAAAGCAGTATTTGTCAAATCACCGAAACGTATTCGCGAATTTCACAGACTGTGCCCCCGTATACCAGAGCCACCAGAACCTATTCTAACTCGTTGGGGAACATGGTTGCAGGCCGCGTTTTATTATCATAAATATTTTGACAATATTAAGAACGTAGTTTTACAATTCGATACAAAGGAAGCTGCCGCTATCCAGAAAAGCCAGTCGAAATTTCAAGATTGTGAGGTTAAAATCGATTTAAAAATCATTCACGACAATTACTTCGGGCTAGCAGATGCAATAGAAAAATTACAAAATCCTGCGGTGCCGTTAGAAGAATTTCTACAAATAGTGCAACATGTTCACGCACAGCTATGCGCGATTGAAGACGCAAAAAATGTTTCTGTTCTAGAAAAATTTGAAAGTGTTTTTGAGAAAAATTCTGATTTTGGCTCATTAAGACACATTTGTGAAGGTGCGTCAACAGAATCGTTAAGTTATTTGAAAGATTATTTTACTTACGCAAATATTACGTCACTAGATGTAGAACGTTCGTTCTCTGCATATAAACGCATTTTTTCCTCATGCCGTACTAGTTTTGCCGAAACAACAGTTGAAACATATCTAATGTTGCAGATATTTAACAGACATTATTCACTTTGTGATTTCACGGAGGACTCTTAAAATGGTAAGTGTTTGAGCACGTGTTATTTAATTTTTATTTAAAAAATGAGCGAAATTATTTGCGGCAGGAAACATCTCTATTAGCAAAATAACTCTAGTGGAACGCGAGGCCTGGTCGACTCTACGCTACTGCGCAGTACCGCTCGTGGCCAGCTTTACTTATTAGCTTTGAAATGAATGTCAAACAATGTAGTGTACAACTTTTTAGTAGTAGAAGCTTCTATTGATTTTAAAATGTCAAGCAAATCAGAGGTACGAAAAGCAATTGTTAATATTTTTAAGGAGCACTCTCAGTGGACAATTTTAACGAAAACTTGAACATCACGGAAGGCAAAGAAAGTCATTTTGGGCAAAAAAATGGTTCAAAAGATTGGCTGCTCGGAGTTTTTTGTGCGCAAAACGAAAAAGGAAGCTGGGCGGAAAACTTTTAAGATCCAAAAGGTACCAAACAGAAATGCTGTGAAGCAATATGAAGCCATATGAAGCGAAGCCATATGATTTAGCCGATTTTTCACAGCTTCCTGGCTAAGAATTTTACATTGCCGTTCCGCGAGGAAATGTGGACGAGAAATTTAAAATAAACAAACAGTCGAAATTTTCCCGAAAATTCCTTATTTGGCAAGCTATTTGCAGTTGTGGCAAAAGGAGCAAGTCTTTTGCCAAAAGGGGCACAATTAACTCCGACATTTATGTCAAAGAAGTTTAGAGAAAAGATTACTGCCATTCGTAAGCCAGCATCAGGTGTTCACTTTTTTTTGTGCAGACCTCGCCTCTTCCTATTATAGTAAAGCGGCCTTAGAGTGGTACGGAAGGAATAATGTGCATTTGGGGCCTCGAAAAGCAAACTCACTAAATTTTTCAGAACTCCGCCAATTGAACGGTATTGGGTTTTGGTGAAGGGGAAAATGAATGAAGAAGATGGCCACAGACTTTCGGAGAAAGTGGCCTCAAGCAACTCGGAAGGTATCCGAAAGTATCGTTCAGACGTCAATGGAGGGAGTGCCAGAAAAAATAAAAAATTGAAAAAGAACGAAAAATTTAAAATATGTATAGATACAATATTGATCGTAATAAAACAGTGGTTATAAAATGTGTTTTTTAATATAAATCGGACCAATAGTTCAGATTTTTTAAATTTTTTAATTGATAATTTTTTCAAACGCAGTCCTTATATGTGTATTAAAGCATTCTGTAAGTTGAGTCAAGGTGCTGAGGGCTCGGTGTTAGTTTAATAATTGCTTGATTTTAATTTAGAATTATAAAAGAACCCATTCCATTGATTGTTTAAGTTTGCACAACATATTGTTATTTGTTAAATATACTCTAAAGTTTGTCTCCTAAGGTTAAATAATTTCGAAATAGTTTAAAAGATTATTGAATGAACTGCGGCTATAGGCTGCAAATACTAGTACAATCAATTCTATGAAATTGATTTAAACATTCGAAGGATTTAAGCACATTTAAATACAAAAATTAGTGTGTTTTTGTACATCTTTTATCTGGGTGTGGTAGAGCAAGAACTGATTTCCTGCGATCCTCATTTATATACGAGTTCCTCTCCACTTAGAATACTGTTGTTATTGGAGTTATTTGAGCGGTATATATTTTGTTTCTTGAAAAGGTTTTTAAGGAGGCAGAGTGCACATAAATCAAAAATTTAGAAGAGACATGGAGAATTTTTAAGGCAACCGTACTTAAAGCAGAAAAATAAACATGCGGGAAGAAAGACGTAAATGAAGACTGTAAGAGAATAGATTGGTGGAATATAGACGTAAAAAAGGAAATAAAACAGGAGAAAGAAGCATGGAAGAAGTTTCAATACAAAAGACATGAAAAACAAAAATAGATTATGAGGAGAAAAGGGACATAGACAAAAATGTTGTTAGAGAAGCAAAAAGGATAAGTTTGGGAAGAAGTTAATGAACATTATAGAATCGATAATGGGAGATTCTAGAAGAGAATTAGGACATGCAGAAAGAAGAGAAATGGGGGAGTATATGCAATTAAAGATAAAAGTAAGTCCACATAGAGCCTACAGAAGAACTAAGTATGGAGGGAATATTACAGACAAATTCATTTGAGGTAATGCTGAAACAGAATGCGCGCAACCGGAAGAACAAATAGAAGAAATAGTATAGGAAAGCATATCAATGGAGGAAGTGGAAAAAGCAATTACAATTATTAAATCAGGAAAAGTCGCAGGCAAAGACGAGATGGATCCCGAAATGCTAAAATGGATGGGAAAGGAATGGTTGTGGGAGATTTGTAAGGAAGCGAGGAATGGTGGAAATATACCACAAGACTGGAGAAAGAACCAAAACAAAGGAGAACAAAGTAACTGCGATAACTACAGACTAACATGTATTTTCTCAGTGAGTTCTAAGATCTATACTAGAATTGTAAAAAAACGGTTCAGGATCGGAATTGAAAGGAAATAAGACGAATAAGCTGCTTATAGACCAAGAAGGGGTACAAATGACATTATTCATGTACCAAGAAATATAGTCGAGAGAAAATTACAAAGAGGAGAAGAGCTATATTTGATGTTTATAGACCTTAAGGCAGCTTTCGATAAGATCAATAAAGAAACCTTAGGGAAAGCACTAGAGGAATATAGAATTCCAAGGGAAATAAGTAATAGAGGTAATAAAATATAAGGAAGTTTTGGCTAACGTGATAGAAGGAGAAAAATCGAAAGTATTCACTATGAAAAGAGCAATTAAACAAGAAAATAGCATGAGTCCATTACTGTCTACATCGATAATGAACCTATTGCTTAAAAACAAAAGAAAATAGGCAAGCGACAATCAAACAACAATTGCATATGAACATCTAGTCCCAATAAAATTAGACTCTCAACTGTATGCTAATAATATTGTGTTGATCGCGGATTCATAGAAGATACGGAGATTAGCAAATCTCTGACATGAGGAGATAAACAAGCAACAAGGAAATGAGAATCAATATAAACAAAACCAAGTATATGGTTGTGAGTTAACAAGACTGTATTCTGCAGGATGCCGAAAAAGTTTCGATCGATTTTAGGAAAAAAATGCAAAATTTTTGAAAAAAATTGTTATATTTACAATGCCATTAATACAATTCGGCGCAACCCCCTGAAAACTTTCGTCTAAAAAACTTCAGATTTGGCAAATCCCCAAATGAAGAAATCTAAAAGCATTAGGACAGGTGAGCGCGGTGCCTACGGACTTTATGATTCCCTGTCTGTTCACCTAGCAGGATAGGTTTCATTCCGGTAGTTTTGAACAGTGTTTGTAAAATGGGCAGGTGCACCATCCTGCTGAAAAATAACGTACCCAAAAATTGTGGTTGAGGAAACTGTTGCAACATATCGAGACTAATGCTGTCAGAAATCGTTTTCTCTGCAAAAAAAGTAGGTCAATACATTCTTATCCGAGTAAGACCCAACAAAACTTTTTTACTTTTGGCGTATCTTGTTGCCCTTCAGATGTTGTAGTGGTTGTTCATCTGCCCACAATTATGTCTGTTAACGTGACCAGAGGTATGAAATGTAGCCTCGTCGCTTAATATAATATATATATTGGCTATTAAATTTGGCGTTACAACTTGAAGGAGACCATAACACATAGCTTGCCGTGCCGCATAATCCTCCTTTTCAAGTTTGTATACCACTTGGATATGATAAGCTCGTTTTTTGACATAAAATGTTAAACATTCTAAACGGTGCTATGTGGTACATCGGGCTCCCTACTAAGTTGATGTAGTCGACCTACGTTCAATTGCTTGCTGAATAGTTTGCAAGCTATCTTTTGGTGTTGGTGGCCTATCCGAACGTAGTTCATCATATACGCTTCTTGATATTTAGAGTTAGTCAATCATGTTCGGACAACAGCTATTCTCTCCTTTAATGTTAACTTTATTCAACTAGTTAATGATGCCTGAAAAAAAACGACAATTAGTAACGTTTTCGCTAAAATGGATCGAGAAATTCGAGACTATATGGATGCCCTATATTTATTCCAAACATTTATCAAATTTGATTATATGAATTACAAATTACGACGAATGTAAGTAATTTTCTGCCAATATAATTTCTTTTTTTGAGAGGAAATCTTTAAAAGACACCTGCTAAGTTATTGGTCGCGGGTAGTGTCGGATTCTTACCGATTAAAAACCGCTCCTCTCTCCGTCTTGCACTCTACACAAAAAACCGTTTTCGTATTATTTCAGTACAGAGTGGGTCTGTCCCTAACTATGACATAATTGAATAATAGTTCTTAGTTCCCTTCAGAGGATACCAAGTCCTCTGCAACGTTTGGAATGGCTATATTTCTTCCTGTGTCTATTCGGTACTACTTCCTCTCTTCATTCCATCTGTCGCGGCCGAAAACTGTGTGAAGGACGTCCAGTTTGCCTCTTTTGTACAAGTACTGACGAAAACAACCATGTCCGGAGAGCGCCTGCGTCAAGCAATAGTCAGCTTCGGTTTTGGAAGGTCTTCTTATCCATGCCTCTACGTTTGGTATGAGCTGTCTCCTCCATTGTCCATACCTTTCATTTCTCCATTCTTCTTGCCATTCACAATTCTTTGCAAGCAATATAGCGCGTAAATCTATCCCATGCAACAAGTTATATTTGGGGAGAGAACCGTAATGGTGGTTGCTACTTCGGCCGTGATGGTTCTACAGCACTAATTACCCTTATACTTACAGATCATCCTTTGTTGACTGGTAAGTTTTGCAAGGATCTTTTGGTTTGGTTACAGGTATTGGTATAACAGCTGTGAGTATACCACACTGCCAAAGACTCTCCTTTTTGAGGATCGTGGAGCTCCGATGTTGGTCATTAGACTCGATAAGACAGCGATCAGCTTTTCCGCCTTTGTTATGGTTTCACTAATATGTTTCGCATAACTTAACCTAGTGTCCATCCATACTTCCAGGTATTTGATTGCATTCGACGGGCTAAAAAGTGTACCTCGTAGATCGAATTATATTGTCCCTATTTTATTTTCGTCGTTAACAGCACTGCTTCTATATTTTCCGGTGCTAGCTTTTCCTTAGCACTGGTTAAATATTGCTGAAAATATATCTTTCTTTTTATAGTTCCCTACAATCCCAAAATTCTTGTCAGTGAGTGACTCTGCACTATTTTTAAATTATTTTTGTTATGATCCAGTTTATTTTTTGCTTTATATTGGGAGTTATTATTGAACTGTAATATCTTAAGTCTACATATTTACTTACATAGGTTGTTCAACGTCACGTGGATTTTTGTTCAATACTCAATTCATCAAATTCTATTTGATTTATTAAATAATTAATGCTTTGTTACACAAACTTTGTAAAAATATCTTTTCCACTTTAAAATTCAAAAGGTCCAACATACTCCGTTGCTTATGCAACCAATACTACTTCCACCGCACGTCTCTTTAAAGCCGCTTTCCTATAATTTATATTAAAGTTTTTAATAGTTTGCAAATAAATAAAGGTATACATAGATAGAAAAGCAAATGTAAACGACCTCTATAATTTTCAGTTGCATACAGTGATATTTATCTCACAATTAGTAAATTCGTAATGGCAACAGCATTAGTGATTTAAGTTCACGGTAGTTCATGTGATTTGTTTCCATTCGTCCTTTTATTTAATTTATAACCGGCTTAGTGCGCTTTTTATTATATATTATTCGGCCATGGATTCCATGGATATCGAATATTTCCAAAGCTACGAAGATATCGAGGTGAGTTTATCAAGAATCTATCTTATTTTAAGTTATTGCATGGCACTAATACCACGAATATTGAGGTTATGTTATTCAAACATTGATTTATCAGATTGCCGCATTAGGTGAATTGGTCTATTAAATACGTAACCGACCCTCTTATTAATGGAATAATCTATATTTTTTGTACATTACATTACCCTCGTTTAATTAATCTGGCAGGAATGTTAAGAATGCTTTTTTGTTTTGTACTAATTTGTAACTGGTTTGAATGTAAATTAGACTTTGAATTACTTGTAAGGCTTTTCTTGACAAAAAATTCTAATCAAATACCTAATTTAGGTAAACTTTTAAAGATGTGTATTGATATTTCTTAACAATATTAGATTAAGGATTACTATTTTACTATAACATAAAGTTAACTGGACTAAGCTAATTTTCATTTTATGAGAAATTAGCTACATTAACACGAACCGCCGAGAATTCCTCATACCTCGAACCGCCGTCTCGGTCAAATTGATCGGTGATTAAAACTTAATTTTGTTTCGACTGTTTCTATTAATTAACATAATTTGTTTGCATATAAGTGTATATTTATTCACAAAATATAAAAATAACTTCTAACTTAACTTTGGTATTTTAAATATCGTTACAATTTTTGCAATAAGTTACTTTAAATCCACATTTTCCACACATGTTCTTCTTACAGTTCTTACATCTATCGTATGTAAGTCTTATTTTCACATTTCTTTTCTTGACATGTACGTCTTTTGCGAGATTGCTTATCTGTCTTTGATCCAGCCTGTAAGTTCTTGTTGCATTTTTGATTCGATGTTCCCTCCTGAGGGTCTTCTTCGTTGTTATTGGATTGTTGCGAGAGTTCTGTCAATTGCAGAATGAAGTCGCAACGTTTTATTTTTTTACCAGTGATGTCTTTGTATACAGCAAACGCATTGATTGCAGCAAGATCCAATATATTATAAAAAACATGGACTGGCCATCTTCTTGAGGGTGCCTTCACGCTGTATTTTTGGGCCATTTGGTCTACTACGTCAACGCCATATTTTGTGTTATTATAGTATAAAACTGTTTGTAGCTTTTTCTTTGTACCAGCATCAATTGAAACTGTTGGATGTTGCGTACTTAGAAGGAGAAGATTTTTGTTTATTTTGGCTTGATACACTGTGAAAGAGCGAACATTTTCTTTACTTGTGAATAAATTTCATATAAAGAACCTTTGCTTTTTTTGATTACTTCGGGAATTTCTTTTCTCGACCTGTTCACAGTTTCAACAATTGTGGTGTTTAGTTTTGCTAATTTCTTTGCAAGTTCTAAACTTGTAAAGAAATTGTCCGTTGTCACATTTCTTCCTTTTTTGGTGTAAGGCTCTAATAATTTTAGAACGACGTATTCACCAAGTGGTTGTCCTATTGGTCTCGAATCATCTTTTCCTAAATATGGGAAGGCATTCAACACATATTTAGCTTCAGTGTCAACAGCAAGCCAAAATTTAATGCCAAACTTATCTGGTTTATTGTACATACATTGCGTGTAATTCGACATCTTGCTTTTGTTGCAAAAAGTTCTTCGTCTATTGTTGTTTTCTCCGGGTACATAACAAATTTTGCAATTGTAAGCAAATTTTTGCCATATTTCAGAAACTAAAGCAAACGTCTCATGTTCCAATCTTTCTTTCCTTGTAGACTTGAGAACGAATTTGTGATATCGCGTAATTTCTCTAAATTTGTTTTGACTAAAAAACAATATTCCCCACTTTTTAGACCACAAGGAATCTAATTCTAAGTGACTGGAACCCTGAGCACCACATGCGTATAGAATGGCAATAAAGGATTCTAGATCTCCCAAAGATAATTGCCAGTCTTAACTGTCTAGTTGTCTTCTAGGTTCAGCCTCGGTGCATTGTTTTATGTGTCTCAGCATCGAATCATCGATAAATAATCTCTAGAAACTACTCACATTTTCTGCAGTTACTTTTTGTTTTGCATAGCCTGTTGACCCTGGATTGCCCCTGAATATATTGGGTTGGGTTTTTCTGCATGCAGTAGGCTGACTCGCAGAAATTACTTGCCATTGAGAATTGTCTTTTGATTTGCAAACTGCACCAAGATTGAAGGAAAATGCTTTTTCTGTTGGTTTCTTTTGCTGGCGATTAGAACGAACAGACGTTTTCACTTCCTGCTTATCACTGGAACTAACACTAGTCACTGCAACCGTTAAATCACAAACTGTGTCATTGCCAAATTCATCACTATTTTCTTCCTCACTTGCAACAACTCGAGAACGAATTTCGTTTTCACTGTCCGTACTAACTGATTTAGTATCATTCTCGGAATTTCTTGGTGAAAGATCTTCCAGTTCGTCTAAATACGCTAAAGCTTATGCAGCCGAGAGGCCTTTACTGGACCACATACTGTTCAGTCTAACTAAACAGGACGAATGCATTTTCAGAGTACTACCGATCTTTTTATATGATGACAATAGTGCAGGTTGAAACTCGCAAAATATTTTGTACGCATGCGCCAGATTAAGTCTACGCATGTGCGACACTAAAAAGAGCACGAGCAGAAACAGGTTCTTTGTCGAGGGCAAGGCTGAACATGTCGAAACAAGTACTAACAAATGGGAATGATCGGTTGATGCAGTTATATGCCTTGTTTTATATGTAATAAATGTTTGAAATTATGTATATATTTACATGCGGTACATGCCTAAATGTTTAGTTCTTTCAAGTGTTGCAACCAAGAGAAAGAATTAACAAATAAAGATTGTCAAAACATTTTTTAACGTACCGGTCAATTTGACCGAGGCGGCAGTTTAAGGTAAAATTTCCCAGAACACCGCTTAGAGTTCTACAAAATATTCAAAATTTTGTGAGAGCATTGCAAAGCTAAATTTAGGAAAAGTCACATAATTTCAAGATCATATCAAAATTAATTCCATTGAAATAAAACTTTAAAATTGAAAGACGGTCAAATTGACCGGTGCGGCGGTTTTAGTGTTAAATTATTCAGTCCATACTAAATATATTCTAAATATGTCGATGGGATTTCAAATAAAATTATCTTATTCATTTCCCTGATAAGGTGTCAAATATTGCTAAATAATATTAAGATAACGTTATTTATTATTAGAGCTAATATCTAGGATTATATTCAAAACGTGTATTAACTAAAGTCGGATAAATGCAAATGCACTATCAGCGTTGCCGGGGGTACTAACATAAAAATACTTTGGCAAGACAAAAAAAAGTACTGAAAATTACTAGAATTACTGAAAATTGTACTAATTCCATTTGCTGCTTTTACATTCCATTTATATTATATATTTACCCAAACAGCATCATTTGACCTTTTCAAATAATCAATTAACCGCCTATTTTTAGGATTTTATTACGCCAAATTAGTAATACGTTTAATTTGTATCTTTTTCCGCCACTTTTTCTTTATTTTCTGTTCAAAATGAAAACAAAATATTTTTTTTCAGTACATAAGTGCATATTCAAGTGACTACGAGAAATGTTAATAAGAAAATTTATGGGTACAAGAGAGGAATATAGCAGGTGTACAATTTCTTTTGCATCTGAAAGTTTTACTGGAATGATCGAATGAAAAAAGTACTCATTTTTTAAAAGTAGCACTTTGGTACTGCTGCACTAAAAAAGGACTACAAATATTGAGTTAGGACTGCTTCCGGCAACGCTGTGCACTATCCATAAGTGTATGTTTATATAAATATTCCAATGGAACTTAACGTACCGAAGATGAAACGCAAATACCGAACAGCCAATCAGTATAGCGTATCTGCAGAGTGTTTTTAATATTTTTTTCGCCGTTGCGTAAATCGTTTTAATGTGATATCTGAGCGAAATAGTGAATAATGCCAAAACAAAACAACTGTTACTAAAGAAGTGGAGAATCAGTCGCTTTTTAGTACTGTTAGTAAGAAAAGGTAAGTGTACATGAGTTTTTTATTAAATTAACTTGTAAATTTACTACATTAATTGTAAGACAATCAATGATGTCAAGATGTTTTGTTTTTAGATGGGTATGTAATTTGTGAGAAAAAAATCCATTCGACCGATATTTGGGAGCCGTTAAAGAAAATATTGTAGTGCCTACAGCTCCAACTTTACCTAAAAATATGTGGATTTCAACTATAAAACCACAACTAAAGAAATGAAAAAAGCTATCGGTGAATAATCTAATATAGTATATATATTAGTTACAAGAGGTCGGTATAAGTACTGTAAACCTTGTTATTGATAGTCTAGGAGATTAAATATAAATATATTTAACGAAGACCTTAGAAAGAAAAACATGAAGATTAATATACAGAAGACTAAAATGATGATAATAGAAAAAACAGAAGAGAAACATAATATAAAGCTTGAAGAAAACATATAGAAGTTAAAAGTTACAAATACCCGGAAGTAATGATTAATGGGAAAAGAAACTTAGAAGATGAAATCAAGGAGAGGGTAGTGTAAACGAACAGACTATTCAGTAGCATTAAAACAAGTTTCCAGAGTAAAAAAGAAGTCCTCTCCACGATAAAAACAGAAATTGTCAAAAACATCATGGTCAACAAACAAGACACAAAAAAGTTAGATGGCACTGAAATGAGGTTCCTGCGACAAAATAGAAGGGAAGATAAAAAGCGATAATGGATTCTAAACGAAATATTCCGGAATAATCTAAACATTGCTCATAGAAAAGTATCCATAGAACAAGCATGACTCAGATGCTTAGGGCATATAATGAGGATGGGGAAGGAAAGATTAGCAAAGCAATTGTTTGAATCTAAAGAACTTAGAAAATGAGGGCAACCTAAACAATTCTGGGGAGATGAAGCCCGCACAGCTGCTGAAAAAGAGGAGTACAATGGGAAGAAGTGGGGAAGCTTGCAGGAGACAGAAAGCGATTGAAGGGGATGTGAACAAAGCCGGCCTCAACATGAAGAACATTAGGAATATGAATCTATTCAATATTTGTATACATATTTTAGAATTGTTATTCCTAGCTCTAGTTGTCATTAGTCAAACTTCGATACTTTCAACATAAAATTCTTACCATCAATAAAGCGAATGTAAAAAAGCTTTTTCTTAATTTTTATTCATATATCACATATGTACATATTTTAAATTTTCTACACTTTAACAATGGCTTTTCCCATATTTTCGCCGCTCATAATGCCAATGAAAGCTCTCGGCATGTTTGTAAAGCCTTCCGTTAAGGTTTCCTGACTCTGCACTTTTCCCTCTTTGTACCATTTCATGTTTTGATCGATACTTTCCATCCAACGGTTTAGATAACTCCTAACTACGAATCCTTTCATGTACAGTTCGTTGAATACAAATGACGGTTGCACAATCCTTGCTGTAAAATACAACTACCATTACGAATGTAAATAGATACTACATAGCTAGATGTGAAGTATCACTGGAGTTCAATGATCGAGACCAGTATAAAGCAAAATGTAAACTGGATTACGTTAAGAAAAATACTTTGGAAATAGCTCAGGCTGACTCACGTTAAGGTCGAAGTATTGGGTCTTATGGTGTCTTTTATTAGTTCATACTGATTTATATATAACTATCCTTTCTTAGAATTAGGTGTGCTGCCAAGTCTTTTACCGTGCTTTATTCCTAGGGTAATCCGTTGTGTTTACATCTATCGTTCGTCAAATTCGATTTATCGTTTGTTGTGAAATTACCCCTAAATTTTGTCTGTTTTTCACTTTATTTATATCTATTATTGCGTGAATTATTATTTTTTTAAATCTTGCAACTTTTGATAGTGCTTCCAGTTGCAAGTATAGTAATAATAATTAATTGTCATATAAAAATTGTGAATAGGTTTTGAAGGGTTATGAAAGAACATGCCAAGACGAAAACTATTCTACAAGTAAAAAGCAGATGATTTTCAGTGCTTCTTTTGTAAAAATATGAATGTTTCCAAGTCAGTCGACGAAATAAGCAAAGTACTAGACTTTGGCAAAAGGATTCTGTATTCATTTCAGAAGGAAAAACATTCATCGGCAGTTGAAGAAAAATGGAAGTACGAAAAATAAAACACAAGACCACTTGCTTGCCATTATACGATGGGCAAATACTCATCGCATGTAAAGCCGATAGTTTCTTTTAATATTCTACCCATACGCTTGGAATAATAGCTTGTATTTTCTGGTTCTACTTTTTCTAGCAACTTCTTTACTTTAGTTGAACAAGACATAATATAATCTGAAGGAATTTATCGACTTGGTCGTTAGTTACAAGAAAAATTTCGTTCATTCTCCTATTTAAAACTGACATATAATAATTTAATTTAATATAACCTGTGAGCTATGTATAACCTATAAGTTGCCTATGGTTTTCTTCTAGCGATATAAAGGAAACAAACAGAATAAGATTAGGTTTTCTTCGACTTAGTTACTAGCTATAACTTTCAGTAATTAGTCCATTTAAAATTTTAAAATTGCGATTGTACACGTTTTTAACAGTACATTAAAGTAAAGTTACATATTTCATAATAACTTTCTGTGTGTACATTAAGTAATGCCACATTAAGTGAAAATTATACCAAATAAAGCGTATTAGGACAAGTTGATATGATGATTTTAGAATGACGGTTTCAGAATAACTAAAAACATAACCTTTAATACAGTAATACGCCGAAACTCGAAGTTTCTTGCGGAATTACGTTTGCATGAGTTTTGTTAAATTGAAGGGGACAATGAATTTGTTCGAAACAAGCACTTCTTCATCGGACAATGATTAGAAATTTGTGCGAAGAAAAATTTATAGAAAGCGCAAAAATTACTTGGAAATGTATGATGAACTTGATTCTTTTCACCGTTTCCGAATAATAAAAAATGCATTTATTATAATACTCGATATAATCAAACCACAAATTAAAAATTTACTTTCGTAGACACGACGTTGCTTAAGACGCGGTTAAGAAATAACACCAAATGACACTCACGAAATAAATATTCACGTCAATTCACGTGTGAAGTTGATAGAACGTAATCTGAATAACAGTTTAATGTTAGGATTAAAAAGATAATGTGTCAAAAACTAGCCGTTAATTTAATTTTCCATTAAAGCGGACAATTAATTAAAAAATGGATTATCAAATCCGATTTTTTACTTAATGGTGGCATTAAGGTTTAATGGGGGATTATATTTTATTATGCAATCAGCCATAGACAGAATAAAATTAATAATAATTAATTACTCAATCTGGTCTATTCTATACATTTGTTTCGCGAACTTGTCACTTGTTACAGGTCAGTACAAACAAAAACGATATGAACTGACTTGACCATTTTTGTAGAACACTATGGGGCGAAATTCCAAAAAGTGATTTTGATTTAGAAAAAGAAAAAAGGGAGTCGACGATTAGCTCGAGGAGTGTCAACAGCTTGCTCCGATAGAGTCGTCATGTACAGTAAGTTTAAGTTCTAGATGTAGTAAAGTAAATATTAGATATTAAAATAAATATATCAATAGAGCTAGTAATTTTATTATAACGCAAAAGATCCCATTAAGTTTAGTATACCGCTTGACTAACCAAATCAGGGGGTAACCTGCGAATTTGGGCATAAACAGTAGAAAGGTTCGCTTAAAGTTGGCATTGGTAACTCAGCTGTAAAGTCAAAGTTACAAGGCGACGAGTAACAGTAATATAACATAATTTCACGATTTTGTTAATAATTTCTGTTAATTACAGGGAATACCTCACCTACTATCACAAATAACACTTTTATCGGGAAACCGGCAACGTTTAATGATACCTCCATATGAGCAATACTTCGATCTAAACGTGCGACAGGCTATAGCTAAAACTCACAAGTTAATAAAGTTGCATAAGTGAGTTACTACTATATTGACAGAAAATTACTCGTGTTCCCCCTAATTAGTGTAATAAAATTTGATAGTATTTTGCTAATAACTTAGTAAAAACCAAGGTTGGTAGAATACATTTACTCTAATGGTGATCTCAGTTTAAAAATAGCGTGTGCAGTCACGTCAGTGATAGTCTGATAGTGGAATATAGAACATCTGAGATCCATCAATTTAAACGTCGTTACGAACAAGTATATCAATGTATATTGAGATGTTTTATTTCAGGGATTTTGTTAAAAAAAAATAGAATTTTGTAAATTAATTAAATTTTTAATTCTTTTGTGGGATTCGGGGGTATTCTTTGATACTCTTTCGGCAATTTTTATGAATTTTGGAGATCAATAAATGGAAATTAACGAACGTAAAAATTGAAAAATACAAACTGACCTTGCTTTATCGAATCATCTAGACTCTATTTTCCTTATGAGATTTATAGGAAATCTGCCTGTCCTAATCTCCAACCTTTTCTTCTACCTTGAATTTATTCTCTGATTTCTATATCGTACACTTTAAATTGGGACCGCCGCCAAAATACTAGTTAACTCGAAGAAAGTTTAACTGGAATTGGTAAATTTATTGGCGTCCCTTTTCCCCCTTATTTTAATCGCGATAGCGATTGTTTCTCTCCACAGCTAATTTTGACGATATCTACCCAAATATAAACTAACGAGGAATTTTTGATGAATAAAGTTATTTTTAGAAGTAGCAAAGTTATTTTTAGAAGTAGCATGAGAAAATGAATGTAGTGACGCTACTTGATGACCCCAACTAGACGAATCTATGCTCCGAAATACAACTGACAACATATTTATGACAAATTTACTGACGATCTACTTAATAACTTTACGATAGATATTTAATTTACGAAACCCTGCTAGAAATACCTGTGTTGTTTGTTGTAGGAGAATTTTACATTAATTTTGAAGATTTACGAAAATAGGAAGATGAACTAAAGAGAAATAACTTCACCGTTTCTCCACGTTTGTCGTTATCTGGAATATAAGTTATTTAATACCCACGCTCCAAGGTCAGATCTGAGGGGAAATTGCGGCTTTCGAAAAATAGCTTTTATCCGCCAGAGGGAATTTCATGTCTATCGGGTGAATACTGGATACCCTATACGTTCTAAAGTAACAACTGATATTTCGGATGTAATTATTTAACATAACAATATATTACTACTAATGACGTCAAAATATGCGTTCTTCACCCCTCCGCCCACAAACTTTCGGTCAAGTATTGCAAGATAGGAACTGAGACAATCTTTAGAGTACAAACATTTTACCAACCTGAGTAAAAACTAGGTTATGCAATCTTGTTAATGTAGCGGCAGAATGCATAGAAGTTCAATGAAATATTTTAGCCAGATAACTTCAAGAATTTAAGAAAAGCGCGTCATTTCTACCATTCTTAAGCTCTGCCTATTGCTTGTAGTAGACGGACTCCGTATGTGCATATATTGGGGCAAACAAATTCTATTAGCACAAGAAGCACTCTGGTGTATGTATATCATAGTTACCGGTCGGATAAGTTGCGGGAGTTGCATTATATGAAGAAATTGAACCACACACCGCTATTCTACCATATTTATTCATTCGTTGGATTACGGTGCTACTTATTTCACCGCCTACCTAAAACTAGGGTTGGAGAGCACATTTATTGCCAAAATATAAATTGACTTACGTTATCAAAATAGCAATCAATTCCTTTCGGAGCTGCCAAGCTTAGAGATGTGTTGATATCTTCTGTTTTGTAATTTATTATGTGATCGAATCCTAATCCTTTTAACCATTTAGCCTTATCATCAGAACCTGTGATGCCAATTACCGTACAACCTTTGATTTTCGCTATTTGACCTACATGATAACCTACAGCGCCACCTGCGCCTGTCACTACAACTGTTTCTCCCGGTTGAGGTTTGCAGATGTCCAGTAATCCAAAATAAGCCGAATTTCTGAAAAATACCGTATTAGGAAAGGAATGTTATTTTTGTGAAACGCTGTATATTTTTACATATTTTGGAAGAAAGTGCAACAGGAATCTCTTTATATACTATATAAATATTAAAAGTGCAGGTTGTTCCATGAATGAAAGCATGTAATTCGAAATGCAAGTCTTGAGAAAGATCAATGCAATTGCCATGCCATGTTCTAGGCCGAAACCAATCTACATTGAAGAATAGCTGTGTAAGCCTGCAACATTTAACATTGCCATTTCCTAATGCATGCAACGCTATGGATCATCAGCAATAATGTTCACCCCCGGTATACAGAAAATAAATTAAATATTTAATCACGGATTAGCACGTTAATCTCTGATTATTTACATTTTTTAACGTCTCTAAGTACGATTGCACAGCTTTAGTCGCAGGTTAAATTAATTAATTGTTAAGTGGTCATTAAAACCAAATATTAATTTGATATCCGTCAATATTAACGTCAGAAAAATAAAATACCAAGGAAATAGTGGTTATTTGCATAAATTTAATAAGATTTTATTTAAAATAAAACAGATAATCATCTAAATATAGTCGTTAACACACGCTAATATACTTTTGTGCTGCCAATCACCCCAAATGTCTTTTTAATTCTAATTAGTTAATATACAGGCTATTCATCTAGTGCCTGTTCAGACGATAATTCCCTTTCTGAGCAATTTAGAGAAAAGGTTTTCAAATAAAAAATATTTGGGGACAAATGGCGCATAACATAAAATTATATCCAAGTATATAGAATGTTCAGTTTCCGCTGCGCACGAAGCAAGGTCAGTTTTTTTTAGCGGATCACCTTGCATATTATTACGATTTTAGATGCCTCTTTTCAATTCATGTCAACTTTCATAAATATTCCCTATACCTACCATCTTAATTTTTGAGATAATTGACATAATTTGAGACTTTAGCAAAATGTCATTGTTTCTTTAACGCCCGATATCTTAAACGTCTTACACGTTTGGGTGGAGATTCAAATTTTATTCGACTATTTCTTGGAGTTTCAGGCAATACATCGAAAAGTTTTTTATGTCAACGGGAGTCTAAAAGATGGCTATTTCGTAGAATTTGGTTGACATAAAAAAAATATTCAGTGTCTTGCCAAAAACTACAAAAAATACTCGATCGAATAAAATTTGAACTATCGCCCTAGCGTGTAAAAGCGTTTAAGATATCGGCTGTTAAAGAAACAGCGACATTTCGCAAAAATCTCAAACTAAGATAGATAGTAAAAAGAATTAATTGAAAAGTAATGCCATCACCTATCCACCATCTATGGACGCGCGTTTCGATGTTATACATCTCGTCGGCATAGCTTTGTGGAAGGTAATGGCATTTCAATATTTTAAATCGTATATATACGAAGTAGATGTTTACATGTACGCATGAGGAAATCTAATTAGATATCCTCATTTGTACGTCTTTTGTCGAGTAAATTACTGCAAACGCTTCTACAGAACTGAACAAATCGTATTGCTACTAATTCTGATGCGACAGTAGTCTCAACTACGGGCTTAAACCGCCATAGGTTAATTAATTGAAAAGTAAGTTCAGTTCTGTAGAAGCGTTTGCAGTAATTTACTCGACAAAAAACGTACAAATGAGGATATCTAATTAGATTTCCTCATGCGTACATGTAAACATCTACTTCGTATATATACGATTTAAAATATTGAAATGCCATTACCTTCCACAACGAGATGTATAACATCGAAACGCGCGTCCATAGATGGTGGATAGGTGATGGCATTACTTTTCAATTAATTAACCTATGGCGGTTTAAGCCAGTAGTTGAGACTACTGTCGCATCAGAATTAGTAGCAATACGATTCGTTCAGTTCTGTAGAAGCGTTTGCAGTAATTTACTCGACAAAAAACGTACAAGTGAGGATATCTAATTAGATTTCCTCATGCGTACATGTAAACATCTACTTAGTAAAGAGAATATTGATGAAAGTAGCCATGAATTGAAGAGGGGTATCTAAAATCGTAATAACATACAGGGTGTTCAGTTTAAAACATCAGCATTTCTCTCCGAATATTTTATATTTGAAAACTTTTTTCTCTAAATTGCTCAGGAAAGGAATTATCTTCCGTCCACGCACTAAGTGAACGCGCTGTATATACAGTTAATGTAGGTATATGTACTGAAATATTTGTCTCAGGGGATTTTTGGTAAAAATGTTAAATTTTCTCACTTAAACTAAATTTTATAATTCTCAGTGGTTTCGGGAGTATCCCTGGATACTCTTTTGGCAATTTTCTAACGAATTTCCAAATTTATAAATCGAAATTAACGAATTTCAAAACTAAAAATGTAACTAACCTTGCAATTTGAACGAAGCCAATACAAACGCCAATATAAACGCTACGTTTATGATAACCTCTACAGGAAACTGCCTGCTCTAGACTTTAACCCTTTTTCTCTTCGAATATATACTTTGATTTCACTACAATTGAGATCGGAGTTAAGATACACATTAATTCAACGAAGGCTGAGTCAAGATTGATGAAATTATTGGCGTCGCTTATCTTTCTTTTATTTTAAATCGCGAAAGATCGGCGATTGTTTTATTCCACAGCAAATTTTGATAAAATAAATCCAAATAGAAACTTTTCTAACATCATTTCGTTGATATGATGTTATTTATGCAAAGCATACGAGAATGAATGCAGTGACGCAACGAGATGGTTGTATTCAGAGGACTCTATGACTTACATTTATACTGACAAGCTTTAAACGTGAAATATCTCCAACGATTTACTTAAACCGTTGAGATAAAGATTTAATTGATGAAATAATGTTTAAAACACCTTTCAATTTAGGCTGTTGCTTGTTTTAGACGACTTCTACATTAATTTTGACGATCTACAAAATTAGGAAAGTTAGCTGAAGAGTGGATATGTCCATGTTACCCTACGATCGTCGTTATCTGGACTTATATTTTTAAAATAATGTCCTCGCTCCAAGGCCAGTTCGCTGGGGGGAGATGGTGAGTGGGAAATTTCCATTTCTAGCCGTGAAAGGGATATTTCATTACTAACGAGTGGCTAACCTGAATACCCAATCCGTTCAGAGGTTGAGAGCCGACGTTGTCGATGTCGTAAATATTGAACATTACAGTACCTTATTTTCAAGTTTTACTAGATTTTGAGACCTTTGTTCATAGATTTCGATATTCAAAGGCCCTCTAATGGTTTTCAGGAGTTTGAAAGGTCTAATGGCGCTACGTCAACTGACATTAAGAAAAGATAACGGTTTTGTTTAGTAAATTGCAATTACAACGTAATTATAGGAGCAGATAAAAAGTTAATTTAGTATTATATTAACAATGTTTGACATTTGACAATCGCTTGCCTGAATTTTACTTCAGCTTTATAATACGAGGGCGAATCAAATATTAACCGGACTTTTGTTTTAGAACATTTATTGGCACAGTAAATACAATTTTGAATACACCTTATTTTTCTATATAATTTCCTCTTTTATTCACACATGTTTCCCACCGAATCGGAAGTTTTTTAATTCCGTCATCAAAGAATGAATGTGGTCGCGTCTGTAACCAATTGCGCACGAACGTTTCTACACCTTCGTCGTCGTCAAAGTGATGACCTCCCAGTTCTTCTTTGAGTGGCCCAAGCATGGCGACAGATCGGGGCTGTAGGGCGGATGTTCCAGTGTTTCCTAATGAATTTTGTCCAATTTTTCTTGGGTTAATGCAGCTGTGTGTTGTCATGGGGCACAGTCGCACTTCGAATAGGCATGCCTCTCCTTTTTCGTCGATAGGCCAGTTTCACTTCATCAAGCAGTTGACAGTAGTACGCAGCGTCTCACGGATCGCAAGAACATTCGTCTCACTGGTGCTTGTCCGCGGTCGGCGTGCATGGGTCTCATTTTGCACTGACTCTCGGCCATCGGAAAATTTTTTGTGCCAGTCGTAGACTTGGGTTCTTGAAAGCGTTTTTTTAGCGAACTGTGCAGTTAGTCGACGCAAAATTTCGGCAATTTTTATGCCCTCCCGCGACAAAAATTTAATAATAATGCGTTGCTCAACAGACGTGTGTGCCTCTTGCTCAGACATGATGCTACTAACAATCAATCTGCTCTGGCGAGCCGAACCGATTTACTCCCCTCCACTTTACATCCCCATCCAACAAATATCAACACGTCACGTTACTCACTTCATCTAGGGAGCGTTAAAAAGGAAAGTCCGGTTAATATTCGATTCGCCCTCGTATAAATACATCCCACGCATGGAGGAATCTGCGAAATGTAGTTACATATTGCACCCATCCCACGGCTAACCCATGCGGTTTCCATCCAGGCAAGGGTAGGTTTGTACCAGCCGCACAGTTTTTGTGGGTCCGATTTCTGTAATGAATGGATATCCAGAAACTTATTTACGCTGTACAAGAACTGCATGGGCTGGGTTTAATATACGATGCCTTGTCACAACTGTGGGCGTGTGACTACAATGGGCTGGGGGTGCGTAACCGTAGCGTAGGCTGATTATTCAGTTAGTTTTTGTTCACAATTAAATTATGTTTGAAAATATGTAAAATATACAAAAGGTTCCGTCTAGAGGAATATTTTCTAAATATTTTGGAAATACAACATTAAATTGTTTGCGTGCTTTCGTACCAATTTTCTAAGTTAATCACATTTAAACGTACTATATTAACAAAGTTAGAAGTAGTGATAAAATAACTTTGGGCACAAGATATGTTTTCGTAGTTGAGAATAGAATAAGGGTATAAAAATAACTCATTTCATACGTACTTTCCAAAGAATATGCGTCTTGTAAAGCACATTAAAGAGTTGCTGTTATCAACAAATTAAATTTAATGTATATATACATTGATGGGTTATTACCCTGTTCTTCCTAAAATACCTAAATATAACGATAAAGGAACGTCGTTCTTTTCTGGAATCAAGAAGGGTGGGTAGTTCGTAATATCCTGTGGAGTTCCGTTGGATATGAAATGCGTCGTCCAACCAAATTGTCCTGTAAGGTACCTTCCAACTGGGTAATTTGTATTTTTGGACTCGATAATCCTAGCAAAAAGAATAATGTTCGTGTCAAGTCACCATTTTAAAAAATTAAAATTAATGGACTACCTACTTAGCAATTTGGCAACCTATCATAGTTTGCCCTAATTTCAGTCTATTGACGTAAGCTCTCATGTAAGGGTCGACACTTAAATATACTGCTTCCACTAAAAATTCTGTAAAAGAAATTATAATTCCATTACACTCCTTATTTAGGTTAAATTCGGTAAGCTATATGTTTATAGTACAACT
The DNA here is from genome assembly GCA_029619315.2 of Dynastes maya. NCBI lineage: Eukaryota > Metazoa > Arthropoda > Insecta > Coleoptera > Scarabaeidae > Dynastes > Dynastes maya. The sequence continues at coordinate 18,086,392 of JAROYE020000010.1, read as the reverse complement.
ATAAAATGGAAACTTATTAATAATAACTGCCGTCATCTTTGCAATACAATAAAGGAATTTGTAATTCATAACATGTTTTCTCCCATATGTCTCCTTTTGGAATAAATACTCGGACTGCAAATTACCAAGTCGGGCATCGTTGCAAAGAATTGTGCCATCTGCTCGTGAACATGTTGAAAAAAGAATTAAATCGGAGTTGAAAGATAAGAAACTGTGGTTATGTATGGATGAAACAACAGATCGTAAAAAAAATTATGTGGTTAATGTAATGGTACGTAGAATGGAACCACATCAATCGTCACCTTCAATTCTATTAGCTTCCAGACGAGTACAACAATGTACTGCCGAAGTCATTTCAAAGTTAGTGTTAAATACATTGGAAAAGTTTGAACTTTCAACAAACCAACTGTTGATGTTTATGAGTGATGGTGCCGCAAACATGCTTTCTGTAGGCCGGTCTCTTAAAAAACATTGTGCTAACTTGTTTCATATTACGTGTAAAATTCATGTTTTCAGTCAGGTGGCAGATAATATTAGAAAATGTTATCCTGAGGTAGACGCTTTAATAGCGCATACAAAAGCAGTCTTTGTCAAATCCCCAAAACGTATTCGCAAATTTCACAGACTGTGCCCCCGTATGCCTAAGCCACTAAAACGTATTCTTGCACGTTGGGCAACATGGTTACAGGCCGCGTTTTATTATCATAAATATTTTGAGAATATTAAGAACGTGGTTTTACAATTCGATCCAAAGGAAGCTGCGGCTATCAAGGAGAGCTAGTCGAAATTTCAAGGTAGTCAGGTTAAAACGGATTTAAAAACTATTCAGAACAATTACTTCCGACTAGTGGAGGCAATAGAAAAATTACAAAATCCTTCGGTGTCGTTAGTGAAATCTCTGCAAATAATGCAACATGTTCACGCACAGCTATGCGCGGTAGAAGACGCCAAAAATATGTGTTCTAGAAAGGTTTGAAAGTGTTTTAGTGAAAGATTTTGATTTTGGCACATTAAGACAAATTTGTGAACGTGCGTCAACAGAACCGTTAAGTTGTTCCAAAGATTATTTTAGTTACGCAAATATAACATCACTAGATGTAAAACGTTCGTTTTCTGCATATACACACACTTTTTCCTCATGCCGCACTCGGTTTGCCGAAACAACTGTGGAAACATATCTAATGTTGCAGATATTTAACAGACATTATTCACTTTGTGATTTCACGGAAGACTTTTAAGACGGTAAGTGTTTGAGCACGTATTATATTTTATTTCTGACCAATTATTTTGGGTAAACATTTATGCGCCCGCCACTGGCTGTTGGCGCAAATTGAGCAACTCTAAATTAATAACATAAAGATATTTGAAATTTCACAGGATGATTATATATATTGTGGGGCAAGTGCTATTTTTCTTAATGGGTGCGGGTGCGCCCTGAATTAATGTTTATTAATTTAATGGAAAAATGTTTGGAATAAAAATTGCTTAAAATAAAGTGATTTATGTCCGAAAATAATTTAGAAGTATCCAGGGTCTTTAGTTTCTCTGACACGTTGTTTAAGTTTGTTATTTTAAACGGAACAAACATCTGTACATCATTACATTTTCAGATTTCATGACAAAAATAAAGCAACTTGTATGATACATCTTATACTTAAAATGAACGGTTTTTAGATATTCAATTTTCAAGGGAAATTTTTTTTTTAAAAATTCAATTCCTCTTTTGTTTGTCATTATTTGACAAGAATTTTTTACTGTCGTTGTGACAATAGTCCAAGTTCAGAAAGGTAACATTAATTTGAAGAAATATAGAAAATTACACAACACGTTCACTGTAACTGAAACTGTATAACAGATGCGAACATAATTAAAACACTTTTTTATATGCTAATATAATTTCTGCCTTTATCATAAAAAGTGGATCTAGTAGCCAGATTTTTTAATTTAATACCTGGATATTGTAAAAAGTGCAGAGTACATTCTGTACAGATTCAAATGTTAAATTCAAATTTTTACCGCCGTCGGTATTGCAGATGTCTATATATACACAAAATTAGAGTAGTATAAGAGAATGTAACAAGAAATGGCGACTGAAAGAGCCCGTGTATAAATTTACATTAAAGATAGTTTTAAAGTAGTGAAAATATTTATTTTCTGGTCCTTCGAACAACAACAACCCAACACATTCTGTTTATTTCTCGAGGACCGGTAAACATATTTTCCGACTTTTGCGGTTAGATAGTTGCCGCGATATATAGTAGTTATTTTTTCGACGATCGCCAGTAGGTGATCTTTGACCAAAGGCAAATATTCAGTAAATAGATTAATTATTATTAAACACAAATGTTAAATATGTATGTATGTATATCTCAATGTTATATATATTTCGAGGAATTTTTCTTCGGAAAAGTTACTTGACAAAAGAAAATGCATTTAATAATATTTTACCCTTTATTCTTAAAATTAATTGATTATGTTTTTCTAATATTCTTCATTGGAAACAAAATATCCGTAACCTACATTGCCCATATACATACACTATCAGTTATTTATTTATTTATTTACTTTACTATGCATACCTCCATCCTTTATCTCCGGTAGTTCCTCTTCAACAAGCCTCAGATCGCTTTCTTTAGGCATGCCCTCGAAATATCTTTCCAAAACAAAGCGTTTCGCTTTCATTTTCAAACCGTAAAATCACTGGTACGTACTAGTAACTACAGAAGATCCGTGCGTAGAAAGTGATCAGCTAACGTGAAGTGGCTAGTGACAAGTAGGTGCTGATAATTCTAAATATGTACACACAAATCCAGACAGACATGTGTTATTTTACATGCGAGTCTAAAACATGGCAGTGACCTCGAAATTATACAAATTGTAAATGTATTTGTTGCGAATCTAGGAGTGGATTATGTTATATATATTATTAAGTAAGATAAAGTTGGCTGCGTAGATAACCATTTCAAAAATAAATTTTAATTTTAGACATCGAAATCTTTTTGCGAGTGTAAAAAGTGCAAATAATTGAATAAATAATTTATTCGAACAAATTGCATTTTGTTCAACTTTAAGCAAGAAAAAAGGAATTATTTTCGCTTTATTTTTTCGTTGTTCTTTCTTTTTTGATATTTACAAGGTGGGATAACAATATTTTATAGAAAAATTATCACCTAGATACTGCAAATTAAAGTATCATCCTAAATTAAGTAATTCAAATTGTTTGTGTTGTCAACTTAAACCTTGAGTTCAACGCGAATCAGATATACCGAATCGAAACTGTTATAACTAGTCCGGGCAAACAGCGGTAACAGTCAGTGTAGCAGATATGTGGTCGGCGATTATTTATTTCAAGCGTTCACAGCGTCAGTACTAAATCGATGCTGTATGCGAGTAGTTCTGTGTATATGTAGGCTGTCGTAACTTATTTCGTAATTGTACGCTTATGTTTGCTTTAAAAATGTCGCAGTTAGGTACGTCGCGAAAACGACCAATGGCAGACACAGTTGAAAACTTTATAGTGGACATGCCGGACTTAATTTTTGATGGCGCTAAAACTCAATGTCTAGTTTGTAAAATCCCTTTAATGTGTTGGTGCAGAAGCCATTGTCAACGTCACATCGAAAGCAAACAGCATTCTTCTGCAAAAAGTGGCATACGAAAACAAGAAAAATTTACATCTGATTTATGTGTTACTCGTATTTTATGTAATCTATTGTTTCGTTTACTAAACAAAGAAGCATTTGTCTCCTTCTGGAATAAATATGCGGACTGTAAATTACCTAGTCGGACATCGATACGAAATGTAGTGCCATTTGCTTGTGAACATATAGAAAAAAGAATGAAAACGGAATTGAAAGATAAAAAGCTGTGCGTGTGTGCGGACGAAACAGATCGTCAAAAACATTCTGTGGTTAATGTAGTGGTACGTACAATGGAACCACATCGACCGTCATCCTCCTTCTTACTTGCTTCCAAAAGTTATAAATTGTACTGCCGATGACATTTTAAAGGTGGTGTTGAACTCATTGAACAAATTTGAAGTTTCAACAAAGCAACTTTTAATGTTTATGAGTGATGATGCCGAAAACATGCGTTCTTTGGGCCGATCTCTTAAAGAACACATTGGTAACTTCTTACATGTAACGTATAAAATCCATACTCTAAATCTTGCGGCACAAACGATTCCTACTTGTTTTCCACTAGTAAATGCATTGATTGCTAGTACAAAGGCAGTGTTTCTAAGGTCCCCGAAACGTACCCGACTATTTCACAAACTGTGTCCTGATTTACCTGAACCACCACAGCCGATTGTTACACGTTGGGGAACATGGTTGCAGGCTGCGTTTTACTACAACAAATATATTGATCAAGTAAAGAAGGTAGTTTTAAAATTCAATCCGACAGAAGCTGCAGCAATCAAGAAAAGCCAGGAAATATTTCAAGTTAGTCAGGTTAAAAGAGATTTACAAATTATTCATGACAATTACTTCGGATTAGCGGATGGAATAGAAAAATTACAAAATGTTTCGATGTCGCTAGTGGATTCTGTTCAAATTGTGATTGATGTTCATTCACAGTTATGCGCTGTAGAAGGCGAAACAAATTGGTGTGTAATACGAAAATTTGAAAGTGTTTTAGAGAAAGACTTCGATTTTCTTATATTAAGACAAATTTGTGAAGGTGCGTGTGAAGATGCATTAAGTTGTTTCAAAGATTATTTTAAATATGCAAATATAACATCGCTAGATGTCGAACGGTCGTTTTCGGCATTAAAAACATTTATTCCGCACGTCGTACTCACTTGACTGAAACAGCTGTGGAAACATATCTAATGATTCAAATATTTAACAGATATTACCCAGTTTGTGATTTCACGGAAGACTTTTAAAACGGTAAGTGTTTCAGCACGTTTTATAATTTATTTCGTACCTTCTATTTTATGTGTAAGTTTTATGCGCTCGCCACGCCTCTGGCTGTTACCGCATATTTGCCCAGGTTAGTCATGACTAACTTAGATATACGGAATATTTTAAAAAACTACGTAAGCTACATTCTTACAGCGTACATATATTAGTGGGTACTTTTTTATAAAAAAATTGTTATAATATACATTTTACTAAATATCTTGAAAAGTATCAATTTGAGATGCGTAATGAATATATCTTTTTTGTATTTTTGTAAGAGCAATTTGATGACAGAAAAAAATAGGTAGTTGTATTTAAATAAAATGAGTTTTGACTCATTTTCCATTTGAAACTTTAATCGTAATTGTTGGACACGCTTTATAATGTTTTTGAGAAATTGATTCGGATTGTAATGCTACCCTATACGGTCAATAGTTCTGCAAAATTTCAATTTTCCAAGTTAAACATTTTCACAGTTATAATAGCTCATATGCACTCGTCCATTTATCAAAAATTTTCACAAAATTTAAATATTTCAAATATGGTTAGAGATAGCAACATAGTCGCTTTATCAAACAAACCTTAACATTGAATGAATAATTCAAAAACAAAGTTGACGGATATTTCCGGTATAACCAGATGTCAGATTATTAAAAATATTTTAGTTTAATAGTACATGTTGGCTATAGTATATTACCAAGCTTTTCAGAATTCTCTTATATACCAAGCGATGCAGCTCCCGGTGGGACAGCCTGTATATGTATAAATAGAAACTAATTCACTTTTACATTGTGAAATACGGTTTTGATTACTTTATTAGGTACAACAATTTCACTAACTGCTATTGATCTAAATAAGACCAAACAGCTTCATAATAGTGAACATACGTATGTGTAACAGTGTAACAGTAACTTACCGTACTAATGGTCAAGAACATCGCCTTCTTGCTCAACACATATTTTCCTGTTAAAATAAATGTAAATCACTTTGACGCTGTAGGCAATGTATGCAACAATACAAACTTGCATGTAAAGGTAAAATATTTTTATAGGTATGAAATGCACTGCGTAGCTACAAGCTTAAAAAGAGCGTTTGGTAGACGAATCCGCAGACGCACAGACACCAGTGTTGTATTATTGCATATCTTTTCCAATTAATTTCGCTGATTGTCGCTGGTGGTTTTGGCTTTAGCGTTTCCCACGTACAACTAAGCCAATAGTTCAACCCCGGAAAAACTAGCCCCTCCAATCTCTCCAGTACCTTTTATTATACTACTTGGTTTATTTTTCTCTTGTAATTGTTTTGTGTTCAGTCGTCACTAGTGGTTGTAAGACGAAAGGTACATTACGTCATTGAAACATTTTCAATGATGAAAAAGGAATTAAACCAACAAATGCACTAATGAAGCAACACAGAACAAATTTATTATTATTAAATAATAACATTATTAATTAAATAATTAATTTACTATTATTATTGTTTGGACTTCATTTAAAGTTGTATCCGATAATGCAATTGTTTTTTGGTTATTTTCAATGCTGGATTGATGGTGTAGTAAGAAACGGTCACAATTGGTTTTTCTTTAAAAAATAATATATATCAAAGCATGCATGGTGTCTCATGGTATAAGATATATTAGAAATAAAATAGTCAGTGATTTTCCTATTTTTAGCATTTTAATTCATAGAAAAAACCATTTCAGTTCTATTAATTTATCGTTTTCATTGTTTATATGATTTGTATTAATGAGTCATGTTGAAGAGTAAAGAACATGGCAAAATTTTATGTGAAAACATCGATTTTGTAGGAACTCATTATATACCTAAAGAAATGGTGTTCCATTACAACATAATTTGTTATGGAAACATTTTTCATCCACTCTGCATGTTTCAAAATAATTTTAAACTCAACGCGTTGTCAATAGCTACGATTCTTGTGTGTTTGAGTATTATTACTCCTGCAACATCACACTTATTTTTTTCGACATAAACAGCGCTCTTGGGTCTCAGATACCCAAAGGTGTTTTTATGAAAATCGACTGAGAATGTACATATTTTATGGTTTCGATGGAATCTGTAATTACAACAGAATTAACAACCATTTTTTATGTTTCGAAAGTATGTAATGCTCGAGACAATAAAGATAGTTTTGCGCATGTTACAGCATTTTATATAACGCTCTGGGTCTCTGAGACCCAACAGTGCAGTTGCAGGGTTAACAGTAAAGATGCAATCGAAAAGAGTCGCACTGTTAGTTTCCTCTATACACCTATAATATGTTTCTAAATAATACGATTATTTTCAGAATCAGTATTTACAGAAGCATTTTGGAAATGTACCAAAATCTACTTGATAAAAATATATCGAATATATAAAGCAGGAAAACATATTACGTCATAATGTGTACTTTTTCTATTGTATTTTAAGAATATAGAAAATTACAAAAAGTACATTCGAACCACGTTAACGCATAATGATGATTAATTTCAGTTTTTTATAAAATCCTTTGCATTCTTATACTTTGACAACCGCTTTTCCTATATTATCGCCCTTTAGAACGCCTATCAAAGCTTTCGGCATATTTTCGAAGCCGTTTGTGATTGTTTCTCGGTACAGCAATTTTCCATCTAGTAACCATTTCAAATTTTGATTGATACCTTCCATCCATCTATTTTTCCAGGTGCTAACTAAGAAGCCTTTCATTTCCAGCTCGTTCATCACCACAGACGGTTGCATTATGGTGGCTGAAAAAATTCGTAATGTTTAAAATGATGGTTTTAGTTAAGGATTGCAAATTTACCGACCTTTTTCAATGCCGGTAATTCGGTAAAATTTTTTTTCATTACCGGTTTACCGGTAATTTATTAGTAATTTCTATTTTCAGAAAATTTACTTATATTGAAATTAAAAAGCAGTATGTAAATAGTAATAACAGGAATTTTATTTATAAACGTACTTAATCGCGCATTACAAACAAACATAAATGAATAAAAATTTTTTGAAAACATATACATAAAACATCAAATAAACAAAAAATACTACTTTTATGTATTCTGAGTAAATAACAAATCTAAATAAATAACTATGTTCTAAAGAAGTTAAGTAACTAGTATAATCAAATAACTATTGTGTACAAATTTTTGTTTATTATTAGGTATTTTTTGAAAATGCGAGCGCAAAAAGCATAGTTTATCAAGTCTGCGGAAAAGGCACTTTCCGATTGCACTTGTTGGCCGACAGGTTAGTAAAAAATCATACACCATTTGTGTGTATTTCCCTCTTATTTATTGCTATTCAAAATAACTTGTTATTTTGTTATCACAAAGAAATTACAAAACATCAAAATAAACAGTCCGTTGTTCCTTTATACGTCGTATCAATATATTTTTAAGTTCGTTACTTAAAAATGTGTTTTGCGTCGTTAGCTCATCAAGCATAAATTTCAACGTAACATCGGCGACATACAAATTAACATTTTCATAATATAGTGTTCGAAAGCAACTTTTATTGGTTGTAATGCTGATATTGTATTAGAAAGCAAAGTAAGCTCCTTATCAGTAAAACTGATATCTGACTTTAAATCTATGAGACTCTTTCTAACACAGTTTATAATCTTCGAAAAATGCTCCAAGCTATTCCAACGTGTTTCAGAATCCATTATTAACGAAAGTTCTCGACCAAATTCTCCTTTTACATGGTTTTGTAATATATCATTTTTTATTGGCGATTTGCGAAAGATCTTGACTACTTTTTGTACCTTTGTTATCAGAGAATTTAGTTTTATATCCTTTATAGAATGTAATCGGGAGTCAGTAGATATACTTTGTACTATTTGGAGTTTCGCCATCATTTTCATCGTCTTCGTCATCAGAATGATCCGTATCAGCTAACTCAACAAGTCTCTCATCATCACACTCAATTTCTTCTAAATTATTTTTTCTATAAAGCACTTCGGTTACAGCCAATTGTATACCATGTGCAAGACATGACTGGTGGTTTGTGCCGATCAGTCTTCCTACTTTCTTCATTGTTGAAGCTCCATTTGTAGTAATCGATACTACAGTCCCTGGCCAAATTACTTGAAACACTCAATATTTTGTAGTTTCTTCATAATAAAATATAAACTATACATGTATTATATCTTTTATTTATAAAATATATTGTAAAAATATGTAACATATGTAAATATTAAATAAGTAATTAATATTTAGTCCATAACCCATGATTTTTTAATGACACCCTTAATTCTTCGGGGCATACATTCAATGCAAGATACGATTGTCTCTTTTATATCTTCATCGTTCTCCCATACATCCTTTATATTCTTCATTAATATTTCCTTTGTAGGGTTTTCTCTTTCATATACCTTACTTTTTAGTCGATTCCATTCCGTTCTCGATGGGATTGAGGTCCGGTGAATTTCCGGGCCAACGTAAAAGAGGTATGTGATTGTCTTCAAAGAATTTCTTAACCTTTTTTGCCACATGGCAAGGAGCATTATTTTGCATAAATGTACGCCCTGTCGGTATGCGACGTCCTGGCTTAAAATACGGTAATAACGTGGTTTTTAACACATTTATGTACTGCTCGTGACGCATTGTACCTTCTACAAAATACAAAGGGCCGGGTCCGTCTCCACTAATCACTCCCCAAATCATTACCTGCGGAGGATGTTTTACAGTTCGAAGAACCGTGGACTCTGTGAGACGTTCGCCAGGTCGTCTACGAACAAATTGTGCTCGCTGCACTAACACACAGAGCGAGCACTCGTCACTAAAGAAAACCTATTAAATAATGCAAACATTAATTCAGTAAAAATCATGTTAAGTTATTCACCTTTGTCCAATTCTCGTCTGTGAAATGTCGATATTCTCTTGCAAAGTTGAGACGAGCAGATTTAATTTTTTCTGTTAAACAGGCTTTTTTTACAGGTCTTCGGCCCATTAGGCGATTTTCGCGCAATCGGCGCCTGACAGTTCTGCTCGAAATCTCTATTCCTCTCTCTTGTAAATCTTTTTGAATTATTTTTATTGTAGCAAATCTATTGCTCAAAGCCTGATGAACAATTTCACGGTCAGATCTCTTCGAAGTTTTTCTTTTCCGATCGCACTTTGCCCGTCTTTGTGTCGATGTGCTAGCTCCTTCGTTTAAGTTTCTAGCTAAATGCGATACAGAAGAAGGAGATACTTTCTGTAATTTTGCAATTTCTCGTTGTGAATGTTTGTTTGATTATAGAAGAGCTTGTTTAGCGGCTTTTTGTTCACTTGTTAAATCTTTCCCGGGCATTTTCTACAAAAATCCCAAATATTTCAATTTTCTTCAAATTCCAAATAATTAATTATTAAGAGAGAGATAGAATAACAATTTTACCTTTGCAATAACGATATATCAACACAAAGCACTTAACGATACTCCACAACTTAGCTTCTATACGGTTATGACGAAATATTAAACAAAATATCGATGCATTCTCTAAACTGTGAACTCGCTAAATGTAAGTTGATAACTGAAATATTTATATATACGTACTTTACTCTTCTAAATATTATTTCTCTGGTATTTTTATTTATTGATACAATAATCTAGTCCCCCTATAAACGATCGGATTCAAAGCAAAAGAATATCACTATAATAGGATGGGAATTTCCAGTTAAAAGGGTTGATTTATGACATGTTTGAAAGAAATATCAAACTCCTGTAATTTCTTTTTAATGAGAATTAAACATTTGTCGGTGGGCATAGATCCATGAATACGACATAGTCCAAGGTTCAAAAAAAAATCACATGTACGAACTTTAATGTTCATGTATCGACGGTTCTTAACAGATGTCCACTCATGTAACGTTAACAATATGAAAAACTTCTTTCAAAGAGAGTCAATCTGTGTTGCGGAGGGATGTACAAAGCTGTTAAAGCGTGTGTTACGATCGCGAACCTGAAACCTGAATCGTATTTTATCGTATAAGTATTTTGTAGCTTTGTTCATAAAATTTTGTGATAAAACCGCAATGTCTGTAGTTCCCGTCGGTTTTGCAAAGATAGCCAACCCGCCTATAAGCCTCAAACACGAATTCTGCAGTTTCTGTTTCTTTTAGACGTAAGAGGGGGTGGTAAATAGGTATGCAGTAATTAAATTGAGATAGCACCAATGTCTCACACAAAAGCTTTTTCGATCTTAACGACAAGTAATGCCTATGCGGATAAATGTTTTTTAATTAGAAGTACGCGTTTTTAATGTACTGATTTATTTGTTGTGTACAGCGAAAGGAGTTGTCAATTATTAACCCTAAAGTCTTACATTGCTCCACAATGGGAGTTTCCTGATTATTTATTGATACTCTGAAGACATTTGTAAAATTTGTACAGACATCCTTTTTACCAAATAACATAACATAAAATTTATTCGGGTTTAGGTGCAAAGAATGTTCGCTCGAAATACTCTGCAGAGCATGTAAATCTGGATTCATACGACTTATAGCTAGGACATAGTCTCGGGGTGCGAAGGAGTGATAGACCTGCAGGTCATCCGCGTAGATTAACATTTTTGAATTTATAATTTCCTTGCTGAAGAAGGCGGTGTAAATGCAATATAACACTGGACCCAAAATGGATTCTTGTACAATTCCCGAATTTATTGCAATCCTACTGGAGACGTTTTCCAAGATTTTTACTCCTTGAAAGCGGTTAAGTAAATAATTTTCTATTAATGAGAGCGATCCGCCACCGAGACCAATATGTCGTAAAATCAATAATAGTAGCTTGTGGTTACCGTATCGAAAGGTTTGCTAAAGTTGAGCAGTACAAATGCTGTAATCTGATTTTGATCGGTCGCAGTAATAACATCATCCGTAAGTGTTGCAAGAGCAATAGTATTGGGTCAGTGCAAAAGTTCGTGCTCGTTTTGTAAATAAAAGTCAAGCAGTTGTTACTGTAAAAAAACACCTTTATTAATCAATTATGTATTCGCCACCGTTCTCGACAATTATTTTCCAACGCCCAGCCAATTTATGGATACCACATTTGAAAAAATCGCGTGGTTTAGCGTCAAAAAACGCGGTGTATGATTTTTAACAGCCTCCACAGAATCAAAATTCTTGCCATTTAAATTGTTTTGCAATGACCGAAACAAATGATAATCGGAGGGTGCAATATCCAGAGAATATGGTGGATGCAATAAGATTTCCCATTCCAACTGTCGTCCCAATTTGTCCAGAGTCATTTTCGAAATGTGTGGTCTGGCGTTGTCATGGTGGAAGATTACGCCTTTACGATTAACCAAGCTCGAGCGTTTTTCTTTGATTGCTGCGTCCAATTTGGTTAGTTGTTGACAGTACTTCTTTGAATCAATCGTTTGGCCAACAAGAAGCAGCTCAAAAAATATAACACTTTGGCAATTCCACCAAACGGACAGCAAGACCTTGTTTGCATGCAACCCGGCTTTGACGACTGCGTCTGTCATTTCATTTACTTCTTTCCAAGTACGCCTGCGTTTTACATTGGTATACAGGACCCATTTTTCGTTGCCAGTCACTAAACGGTCCAAAAAATCCTCTTTTTCTAGACGTCCGAGCAAAGAAACGGCTGCGGAGATGCGGACCAACTTATTTTTTTCAGACGACGTATGCGATACCCAAGTGTCGAGCTTCAGAGTGAATCCCATCTTCTTTAAACGCCGAAACGCGGTTGATCGATCAATATTCAGGGCTTCAGTAACCTCTTCCGTTGAAATCGTGCATTGTTTGCTATTAATGCGCTCAGAACATCGTTATCAATGTCGGAAGGACGCCTAGAACGAGATTCATCTTTGAGGGTAAAATCACCACGGCGAAATTTAGCAAACCACTTCTTTACCGTTCGAAGGGTCCGGTGTACGGTCCAATTGAATGTTTTTTTGTCGCAGCGCAACGGTTATTCCTTTCCGAAACTCGTAAAGCATCACATGTCGAAAATGCAACTTCTCCTTGTCCATGTTCAATTATTTTTTTCACGATTTAAATTCGACCAAACCAAATACTTCTAATGCTCAAATAACAGCTATGACTGTTATCTTTCCAACGATATATAATATGTATACATAAACAACAGAGTCGCCGTGATACTTCACCAGCTCCATCTATACGAATCGGGCACGAACTTTTGCACTGATCCATTACAACTATGATTATGGCGGAACCCCGATTGATTCTCAGGGATAATACTATGTGCATGTATGTATTGAGATAGTTGTCTGTGAAGCACCCTCTCAAGAATCTTAGACATCGTCGGCAGCGCTAACAGGTCTCAGGTCCTTTGGTTCTTTAATTTCTGTAATTTTTGCTAAAGGATGTACAGCTGCTTCCTTCCACATATTCGGCATACACTGCTCCAAAATACAAGAATTTACAATATGCTTTAAGTACGGTAATATAAACTGGACAACACATTTTTAGCATTTCCAAAGTAATACCATCACAACCGATAGCATCGGACGCAAGCGCAAACAAAATTTCACGTACAGTTGTTGTACCTACAGGAGAGAATTCAAAGCTATTGTTAAAGAGAATGTTGAAGTAGGGTGATTCGTCTACGGGAGCAGCCAAAGAAGTAGCAGAACTAATGAAGTAATTGTTAATTATATTCACATCACTAAAACTGGGTGGTATAACTTTAGATTTGCTCTTACGGATGCCAATGCTGTCGATTGCACCCCACATCTTCTTGAAGTCCTTTGATTTCTCTAAGCTTTTGAAAAAGGCTTTTTTTTCATTTCTCAACGACATCGTAAGATTACGAAAGGATTTGTAATAGAACCAGTGTGCAAGAATGCGTGTTCTGCGGAACTTTTGTTTTGCTTTGTCGCGGTATTTCATCTTGATTCAACATAGTATATTTAGATAATAACCATGAATATGTCAATTCAATTCAAACAGTTTAACTGTAATTAACTCACAATTTAGAACATTAATTTTTGAGGGGACTCGCAAAAATAGGAAACATACATCTTGACTAATTTAAGTAATTGAAACAAATATAACTTTACGATGACACATGTTTTTATTTCGCATTTTCAAATTCACATTGTTAGGAATAAAACAGTAAACCGGCGTTCTCCTTACATTTATTTTAACGTATTTTGTGGTTAGACTATGTATTTTCTTGATTTTATCTTACTGTCATCGAATGATAAATTCCATGAAGGGCATTTCGAGCATAAATGTTTATAAGCTTTTTTGACACTAAAATACATTTTCTGCATTAAAAAACATCTTAGGGGTGCTAAGAGCATTGCAGAAAAGTTTTGTTGTTAGGTTTCTTGTTTAAAAAGCAATAGAAGAAAACAGCTGTCTTTGAAGCTATAAAGGAACAGTGGTTGAATAAAGATTTTTACCTTTTGGTAGTTGCCAAGGCTTCACATTATAGGATGATATAGATCCACATACAGATATTCGCCCATGCCAATTCATCCTTTGAATAATTTGGCTACTGAGTTCACCTCCCACCTGAAATTATAATAAATTCAGTTTATATACGTTTATGTAAACTTTAATACTATTAGAGTATTTCTTACATTGTCAAAATAACAGTCCACTCCGTTTGGTGCACAACGTTTAAGAGCTTCTGGAATATCTTCAGTTTTATAATTAATAACATGATCAAATCCTATACTTCTCAACCAGGTGTTTTTCTCATCCGAACCAGATATCCCGATAACATTACATGATCTTATCTTAGCGATTTGTCCAACATGGCTGCCAACCGCACCTCCAGCTCCACTTATTGCTACCGTATTTCCGTGTTGCGGCTTGCATATTTCTAAAAATCCAAAATACGCGCTATTCCTGGGAAGATCATATACACGTAAAAAACTACCAATGGAATGGGAACTGTAGATCATTACCCTGGCATGCCTAGGATCCCCAGAAATAGAGAGAGCGGAGTAGCTTCGCCGTCCGGTACTAAATAGGGCGCCCTTTTTAGTAAACTGCCTGGTTTTGCCGTTGCTACTGTTAGTGTACGCCAACCAAATTCACCTACTACGTGCCTTCCGATTGGATAATTGTCATTTTTAGAATCTATTATCCTGCAATTTCGAAGAAGGCAGAATGTGAAATACGAAAACACTGCAAGCGAAATTTAACAATACTTGGCCACTTGCGAACCCATCATTGTTGAACCTAATGGGAGTCTGTAAGTGTATGCTCTCATATAAGGGTCCACACTTAGGTAAACTGCTTGCGTCAGAAATTCTGTAAAACACTTTTACTAGTCAATAATTAAATAATTGATTTTATGGAGAATATTGTTTAAACAAAAAATATTTAATTTTTATGTTATATAACTACACTTAGCGTGTGTTAAACAATAAACCTTTGCCAACTAGTAGAGACGTTGATTCATTAACAAACTTTGGAACACCTTCTATCGTAAAATATTCAAGAACTTAAGATGTTTTAACAGTTATAGACGTGGTATTCCTTAACCAGCATTCAAACTTGACCTTATTTATCACAGGGAATTTATATTTATCTATGACGTCAAAAATGTAAATAGAAATCCATTGGTAATAGCAAAATGTAATTAGGTTTAAAGTGGCAAAAACTACATTCATAAATTAATATTCCCTTCGCACAATCGGCTCGCTGTTTGCGGTTATGTACAGGTCTCGCGTTGTAGGATGCCGAGTTCCGGCGCTGTCCGAAGGTACTGTCGGACATCGTTCGGGAAAATTCAAGTTTCAATGCAACATGTAGTGGCGTAGCTCGACTTATTTTTTAAATTATGTTAGCATAATAAAAAACGACTATAAAATAAAGTCTTGTATTTCCACCGCGCATCTGAAGCGTTCGCCATCCTATAACGCACAAACTGTATATACTTACTATGATGCTGGCGTGTCGCCGCAAGTGTCAACTCTATTGATAAGGTATTCTAACTAAAAGCGATTTCTCGCGACATCCATTTCTTGTGTCTGTGTACGTCACACAAGTCCCACTCTTATCATACTATTTTGTGAAAATGCGTAATATATCTTTAAGCTAACCTCGAAATCTCATGAAAACCTAAGTTAACAGCTTAAGGTTGACAGATGAGAATGATGAAATGAAATGTTTTGGAAAATAACTACATGCAAACGTTTATGTTAAAAAAAATAGTTTTTAGTTTTAAGTTTAATAACAAAAGCAGCCTTGGTGCAGTAATGAGGTGGACCTTTCGTTAATGGGCCATATGCCACTTTTTTTAAAATCCAGTTTTAGACGATAGATTGTTCCTGATTATACGTTGCACAGTTTGGTGTAACAACAATCCATGTTGCAATACATTATAATCAGTGAACGGCAAAATCGTAAGGGATATGACTCAGAGCCACGCGATACAGAGACGCATTAAGTATATGTTGCATATTTCAGAGGCTAAGTTTGTGTAAATGTATATAAACGAAATTGATATATTAATTATAAATTGAAATAGAAGATATGTATACTCAGTGACATAGAAATTGCAACAGCTAGAAGGGGTTGGAATTTCCGGATGAAATGTTCGAAGGATATTCACCTATCTAATAGAAATAAAGGATCAAAATTTTAATCCTCTCAGTGAAGCAATAAAGTTGTTATTGAAGTTTTTACCTCTCTCTCAGCACTGATATTTAATGTTTTTCTTTGCGGTGTTTTTTATAACTTTCTCGATTGATGTTGTTGTTCTCATTGAACTGCGGTTCAGTTAAGTGTTAGCTATGCCTAGAGTAAGAAGACTAGCAGTGTATCGACAATTAAGCGAATTCGACAGAGGTCGAATTATTGGTTTGCGCGAAGCTGGTTTTTCATTTGGGGAAATTGCTAACCGTGTATCGAAATCGGTGTATTGTAATGCGAGTGTGGCGTGCATGGTTTGAAGATGGCCAGGAACGTCGTAGAAGAGGAATCGGGCCTTCAAGAAGAACGAACGAGCGTCAAGATCGTCACTTAAGACAACTGGCAGTTAGAGACCGATTTTCCTCTACTCGGGCAATTGGTGACCAATGGTTTGGTGAAGAAGGTCGCCGTGTAACTCCTAGAACAGTTTATCGCCGAATCCGAAGTTTTGGGTTAACATCATTTCGTCCGCAACTTGTACTTCCTTTGACTGCGGAATATTATCAGCAACGGTTACAATGGTGCAATGAAAGATCTCATTGGAATCTTGAATGGGGTCGTGTTGTGTTTAGTGACGAATCAAGATTTTGTTTAGGCATGCACGACGGTCATCAGAGAGTCAGAAGAAGACGGGGTGAACGACGGAATCTTCGATTTTCCGTTGAGAGGCACGTACACCGCACTGTGGGTGTTCTGGTTTGGGGTGCGATTACTTATGGCAGCAGGTCTCCCTTGGTGTTCATTCGAGGCAATATGACAGCACAACGGTACATTGCGGAGGTGGTTGGAACACATCTTCTGTCATACTTACAAGGGCTCGAAGATCCATTATTCCGGCAAGATAATGCACGTCCTCATGTAGCAAGGTTTTTCTTGAACTTCTTTGAGCAGGCCCAGATTAATCTTTTGCCCTGGCCTCCAAGATCTCCAGATCTTTCTCCCATCGAACATGTATGGGACATAATGGGTAGAAGGTTGCGAAACTTGCAGCGTTCTCCTTTGACTTTGGAGGCTTTGAGACATGAGCTGCAACTTGCATGGGAGGCAATACCCCAAGACGAGATAAACCGCCTTATTCAATCAATGCCACGGCGTGTAAATCAGAGAGGTGGCCCCACGCATTATTAACAATTATTATAAAATTTTATTTAACTAATGAAGATTTTGCTTCCAAATTTTGATCATTTATTACTTTTACATAGGTGAATATTCCTACCACATTTCATCCGAAAATTCCAACCTCTTCTAGCTGTTGCAATTTCTATTTCACTGAGTATATATATATTTGTAATAAATTTGTTTCAAGTAGGAAATAGGAGAAAGGAATTAGCCATTACCACAAGAGACTTTTCTATATTTCCTGCAATAAAACGAGTTCTTTTTCAAGTTAGTACGTTATTCAGTATTGAAAACGTTTTTTCAATTTCACAACTTGTAAGCGGAGCAAAAGTAAAATGTGATATAGGAAAGTTATATTTTATACATATGCAGTGGTACCTCGGTTCACGATAGTATTTTGCTACGGAATTTTCGGGTTACGGAAGAAAATTTGAATGAATTTCTGTTTCCAAAACCGAAAGGTGCTTCCGGATACGAAACGCGGCTTACAACTTTTACAGATTCGGCAGAAATTCCGCGCGACTCGTGTAGATGCTAGAAAGAGATAGTTGTATTTAATGTAATGTGATGAGTTGTGTGGGTAACTTCCCACTATTCCACCGCTTCGAATCTGACTTGAATTTATAGTTAATATTATTCTTAATTTATCCGAAAATTCTTTTATCTTTGTGTAAAATCTTTTTCAAAGAACAAAGCCGAATTGTAATTGTATATGAAAAAGCCACCTCACCCTCACTGAATTCATACGCCAAAAAGAGCCCTTATTAAAAGAAGTGTATGTAAGTGAAGTTATTTCGTTTTAATTTAAATCATGAGTTTTTATTAATTTCTCTACGTAACATTATTTCCTATATGTTTAATTGTATTTAAAATGCAGAAAATAAATTTATGATTATAATTTTGGTAATCTTTATTTCCTATAAAAACATTTCATTCCAGTTACGAAATTTCGGATTACGAAATGTTTTTGGAACCAATAACATTAAACCGAGGTACCACTGAATTTCTCCTGTAGACAAGGTTTCTGCTGAACAGTACATCAACTTTTCGAATCAATTTATTTCCAATATCACCGGAAATACTTTTTAATTTATTGATAGTATCGTTTAATGTATTGAACGCGTCTCTCAGTTTTATATTTCGATTATCGAAGCATTGTATTGTCGCTGTTAAGTGTTTAATATGGAAAATAAATACCTTAAGAGCCCAATAACGAAATAAAGAATAGATATAATAAATACATGTAGAATAATTTGAGGAGAGAGCTCGATGGGAATACTATGACTACATACCGTTTACGACTCTGCTGTGGCTGACGTCATCCAATACAATTTTGCCGTTCTCTGATTATAGTGATTATAATACTAGTTATGTGACACATCTTGCGTAAAAGTTGCATGGCTCGCTTTTGCATCACACAAGCTTTAATTAAAAGTTGTTTTTGTTGCTGGTAGGATTTGGTTACTGATAAAAGAATTATATATTTGTTTTATTTTTCTTGTCTGTTTCTATAGTTTGGATAAAACAACGAGTCACGTACATCAGATTTCTCAAAATATTTATCAAATTGTGCAGAATTTTTTTGATTTACAAATACAGTCTTAAAAAAACCTTTTTCGAGTAGGGAGAACTTTTTTTTCAGTTTTCTCAGAATTAAGCTTTTTTACACGTGGATCATTATTGCACCAAGGCCTTCAAATGCTTAAGGTGAGTTCCTTCATTTTCAACACACAACGTTACACTTCATTCCATGTTTCCGACCATTTTTTTTTATGATTTCGTATAATGATCCCACAGACATTTCAAATATCTTC
Source organism: Dynastes maya (assembly GCA_029619315.2). Classification (NCBI taxonomy): domain Eukaryota; kingdom Metazoa; phylum Arthropoda; class Insecta; order Coleoptera; family Scarabaeidae; genus Dynastes; species Dynastes maya. Next base: position 18,066,944 of record JAROYE020000010.1, on the reverse strand, counting down.
GGTAAGTTCTTTTTGTTCTTCTATACAAGGGCAATTTATAAATATCCTCCTTTTGTCTAGATAAGTGAAGTAATACAGGATTGTCAAATTCATGTAATAGTTTCTTCTGGTCATGGCTACAAAAAGTATGGCCATATTCCTCTTTCTAGTTTCACACCGAAAGTAGCTTTCAATATTGAAAATTTTACGATTTAACATTTTTGAAATGTCAATAAATCGCAAAACACATGACCGCCTCGGCGATTGAACGGTTAGCATACTTGCCTTTCGATCCGAACGACGCGGGTTCAAATCCAGCCGGGACGCTTGTTTTTTAATTGTGGATCAAAATCGGTGTATATCTTCTCGGATAAGGAAGTAAAACCGTGTACCTCGTGTCAATACAATGTTTGGCACGTTAAAAATCCCTACCAGAGGTTGGAATACCTGGATTCGGAAAATTCTAGTAGGGTTGGCTAATGATCATAGTAATCGATGCCTGGAAGTGCGAGGTGTATTCCGTAACCCTACGTTGCACCCAATAATGCAACAACAGCAACATGACAGCTGTTTTTTATTTGTTACTGTCAACCGACCGTCAACATAAGTTGTATTCCTCTGCCATGTTTGAGGACGAAGTTATTCTATTTCAGATTTCAGACGTAATCACGCATTTATCGCGAATATTTAAAGTTATGACACATATAGTACACACAGTACATATGTAAATATGAGTGTTAGTGTATGTCGCGAAAGATCGCTTTAAGTTTAAAAGTTATAGCTCTAGGTTTGTATATAATAAATCCGCCAACCATATTTACGTTTTTGTCTTCTCTTGCAGTGAAATTCATAACATTTTCATTAAACAGCGAAACCTGGCCGTGATCAATACTTGATTGTTCGTAAGTGCTTCCAGTGCTGATTAAATGTCTTGTGCCTCACAGTAAAATGATTTATTAGTTATTAGTATACTGATTTGAAATTAGACATACTTTACGGAAATAATAAGTAACCTGGGCAAATATGCGGTAACAGCCAGAGGCGTGGCGAGCGCATAAAAGTTTACACATAAAATAGAAGGTAAGAAATAAATTATAAAACGTGCTGAAACACTTACCGTTTTAAAAGTCTTCCGTGAAATCACTGGCTAACATCTGTTAAATATTTGAATCATTAGATATGTTTCCACAGCTGTTTCAGTCAAGTGAGTACGATGTGCGGAATAAATGTTTTTTAATGCCGAAAACGACCGTTCGACATCTAGCGAAGTTGTATTTGCATATTTAAAATAATCTTTGAAACAGCTTAATGCATCTTCACACGCACCTTCACAAATTTGTCCTAATATAAGAAAATCGGAGTCTTTCTCTAAAACACTTTCAAATTTTCGTATTATACACTAATTTGTTTCGTCTTCTACAGCACATAACTGTGCGTGAACATCATTCACAATTTGAACAGAATCCGCTAGTCCGAAGTAATTGTTGTGAATAGTTTGTATATCTCTTTTAACCTGACTATCTTGAAATATTTCCTGGCTTTTCTTGATTGCTGTAGCTTCTGCCGGATTGAATTTTAAAACTACCTTCTTTATTTGATCAAAATATTTGTTGTAGTAAAACGCAGCCTGCAACCATGTTCCCCAACGTGTAACAATCGGCTGTGGTGGTTCAGGTAAATCAGGACACAGTTTGTGAAATAGTCGGATACGTTTCGGGGACTCTAGAAACACTGTATTTGCAGCAATCAATGCATTTACTAGTGGAAAACATGTAGGAATCGTTTGTGCCGCAAGATTTAGAGTATGGATTTTACACGTTACATGTAAGAAGTTACCAATGTGTTCTTTAAGAGATCGACCCAAAGAACGCATGTTTGCGGCACCATCACTCATAAACACTAAAAGTTGCTTAGTTGAAACTTCAAATTTGTTCAATGAGTTCAACACCACCTTTAAAATCTCATCCGCAGTACAATTTATTACTCTTTTGGAAGCAAGTAAGAAGGTGGATGACAGTCGATGTGGTTCCATTGTACGTACCATTACATTAACCACAGCATGTTTTTGACGATCTGTTGTTTCGTTCACACACAACCACAGTTTTTTATCTTTCAATTCCGTTTTCATTCTTTTTTCGATATGTTCACGAGCAAATGGCACTACATTTCGTATCGATGTCCGACTAGGTAATTTATAGTCCGCATATTTATTCCAGAAGGAGACAAATGCTTCTTTGTCTAGTAAACGAAACGATAGATTACATAAAATAAAAGTAACACATAAATCAAATGTAAATCTTTCTTGGTCTCGTATGCCACTTTTTGCTTTCGATGTGACGTTGACAATGGCTTCTGGACCAACACATTAAAAATTAAGTCCGGCATTTCCACTATAAAGTTTTTAACTGTGTCTGCCATTGGTCGTTTTCGCGACGTACCTAACTGCGACATTTTTAAAGCAAACATAAGCGTACAATTACGAAATAAGTTACGACAGCCTACATATACATAGAACTACTCGCATACAGCATCGATTTAGTACTGACGCTGTAAACGCGTGAAGTAAATAATCGCCGACTCCGCATCGCATATCTACTACACTGACTGTTACCGCTGTTTGCCCAGATTAATAATAAGTATACGTTAGCATTATCATCAGGGTTCTATAAGGCGGCGAGGCCGCGCGCCCTCCCTAATATATCGTTTAAAAATTCAATTCTATTCATAAACGAAATTATTCAAATTTATATTACGTAATTATTACGAAAATGCAGTTTTAATATCCCGAGGTTTTCAACTTAATCTGTAGTCAATATTGTGAAATGAATTATACCTCGTACCAATACATACAACGTACAATAAGTTGGAATAAAAAGTTTGAGACGCGGTGAAATCGCAGCCCTGGTTGTTATGGCTACGGTACGATGCCTGACTAAACAACCAATCACTGTCTAGCCGCTAAATATACGTTTGGGACACACAATTTTCGCGGCCCACTTTCCTTTTAGCTTTGGGATAGAGTGTTGTTTAATATAGATTTTTCTCGTGTTTTCTTGTGTAGTGACAAGAGCTTGTGTTTATAATAACTTAAAAAATGAACAGAATTATACACGCAGAGAAGTGGTTTCATGTATAGAAAATATATTTTTTTTTGCAAAAATCAGTCTCGATTCAAGAAAATATTTTTATTTCAAGACTATAAAAATGTTTAATATAAGAAAATAATTTTCTTGAGTGTTTATTTATGTTAAAGAAATATTTTCTTAGGGTTAGAAAATCAAGAAAATACAAGACAGAAAAATGTTTCTCTCAAGTAAACCATTTAGTTTTAAGTGAAGAAAATATTCATATTAAAGGTTGGAATTAAAAAATGGTCCAAATCTTACAAAATTCTATTGAGAGATTAGGCGACCGGTTTCGTGTTCAAGAAAACACATCAGGCCAGCTACAAGGATATCCAATAAAAGAAAAATTACAATAATGGAAAGAAAACTTAAAGTTAATAATTAATATTAGAAGCAAGTGAATGAACTGAATGAAATGAAAAAGTCTTTTTATATGTTACAATATAATTAAATTATTTATTTAGTATTGTAATAAAATAGGGATTATTTTGATGTAGTTTAATAATTAATGAGTTAATGTTTACGTTTATTTATCCCTTTTATTTTTATCATTATTATTATTATTATTATTTATTATATATTAAAAAAAAATAGTTAAATTAGTACACGTGGTAAATAGTAGTAAAAAGAAAAATAATACTACATTGACCGGTATCTTTTGAAAATGTTTACGAAACGTTGCACGTTAAAGGTTATATCATTGTATGGGCAAGTATGGCATCTGTTCTCGAGTCTTTGTCGCTATCAAGGACGGCATGACTATATCTCTGGGGAGCAGGTGGCGCTAGGAAATATTTCAGTGAGTGTTTTTGAAGATTAATGGCATAAACTGAGAGATGAAGAACAATACGGGCAGGAGCAAAGGGCGTTACTGCTTTTCTCTTCTCACATTGTTTTGCCAGGAGTGATTCCATCAATACCATGAGCTATTTATTAGCATTATTTTGATTGTTATTTCTAGGTACTCTTTTCTTGTGTACTTCTACATTAAATCCACTTTTGTTTAAACATTATTCTGTAGATAACCTCTACTAGAATAATTGACTGCATTATGTACGGATATCTCGTACTGTTTAAAGAAGGTAAATAAATGCTTTATTTTAAGAAAATGAAATTATTGATTTATGAACAACGCTTTCTTTAATTACGAAAACTATTTACTATCCTCAAACAAATATTGTTTTTGTTATAACGGCTATTTACTTATACTAATTTTCTTCAAATTTTCTGCAAGATTTTCTTGAATCGAGTTAACAAACGTCTTAAACAAAGAAATACAATTATTTTATTACAAGTATATACTTCTCTTAAGCGGAGAAAAAAACGCTAAGAAAATATTTCTTTTGATTTAAAACAGATATTGCATTGTAGATAATTGAAACAGTAATTATCTTGAACTGAGACGGACAGCCTTGATACAAGAAACGTTTCTCTGCGTATAGTGTAATTTTAAAAAATGACTTTAGTAGGCTTTCTCCGGAAGAAAAAAATAAAATAAGGGTTAGGTAAGCCATAACCTCAACTAAAATTGGAACAAATGACGGAAAGAAGAGCTGAAAATAGAATGTCCAAACGACGTGGATGTGAAGTTTCGAATTTTGTTTTCGTTTTTGTCGAATATGGATTTTCGTGCATGTTGTTCTATAATACTGCGTCTGCAAAGGTCTAGATCATCAAATTTCAGTTGGGCTAGAACTGGTGTGAAAAATCCACATCATTTAACCACTAATGTAAAGAAATATGAAGAATCTCTCGGACACATTAATGCCTGTATGGCATTTGCTTCACTTGGTAAAACAAAAATCAGAATATCGTGGTATATTAACTATTCGATCTTTTTGATAATTTGTATCTGACGCTTCGAGAATATTTAAATAATGCTAGTATTTTTAAAGGAGCTTAAAATTTTAGATTCCATGCTTGCTGTTTGCAGACTAGAAATTTCAAGTCAAATTAAAAATGTCGATTTATTGTGTGATGAAGCTACGGATATAACAAATATTTAGGTATATCTTTAATGGCAGAATTTATGAGCACTTTTGAAGATTTTAACGAATTAAGTATGGGTGGCGTTCAGGCGCACATTAAAAGTAAATATCTTTGTGCACGTAATATTCACTGCAGTGCTCGTCAGTGCAGTGCGGCTATTTTTTAATGACTTCAGCAATCCCAGCTTTTTTCAAAGATCATTGTAAGCTAAAGGTAAGATTTTATCATATTTTTTACCATCGCGCCCCCTCGTTAAAAAGTCACGAACCGCCACTGACTATCATAGAGTTTGATTTAATAAGACGACGTTGAACTGAACAAATAGTAAAAGAATAGAACCATTTTAGATCACCGAAAATAATTATACAAAAATAGCTATTTTAGTTTGAAAATTGAATCTTGATTTTAGCGGCTCCGTTGATATAGGTTTTTCAAGGGTTCATAAAAATAAACATTTTTAACGTTTCGACAATTTTTTATCTTTTTCAGAATAGTATGTCAACAAACACAACATTTTATTTATTTTTTTAACAATTAAATTTTACATGGTACATTGTTTGATTTTATATAATTAAAATGATAATATTTTGTCAGCTATCGAAAAGGCGAATTGGCCTTTTCGATAGGGAAACGTTAAAAATGTTTATTTTTCAGAATCCTTGAAAAACTTATATCAACAAAGCCGCTAAAATCAAGATTCAATTTTTAAACTAATTACAAGAACGGCTAAGAAAGGACTTACATTATTTTATCAAAAATAGTTATTAAAAAGTTATTATTTTCCCATGAAATTGTTAATGATGCATTTGGCTAGTTATCGTATTGGGTCCTTCACATAAAATCCGAATTTACGTCCAAAGGAAACTGAAGTATTCAATGACTGGTAGTACCACTTAGTGTTAAAATAGAACAATTTCCATACCTCCGTCTTTCAATTCTGACAAATCCTCTTCTACTATCTGGAAATCATCTTCCGACGGTATGCCATCAAAGGGCCTAACGTAGATAAACTTTCGCGCTTTCGTTATTTTCACCTTGTTTATGAGCGTCTTTAAGTGCTTCATTTCACGTATCCAATTTATTAAAAGACGATGCGACTAATGCAAGAAAATGTCGCACACTCTCATAAGTCGTACTTTATTGGACGAGCAAAGATAACTTTTTATTTGTACGCACGAGGTCTGTTTTTACAGATAAGCGATAATTTTGTGTGTTATTGACCGTTACATGTATAGAGATGCCTAAAATTAAAAACATACAGGATTTATCGCTGTCTGGATTAAATATAGCAATTGAAATCGCTTAACTTACACAAATTTTATTTATTTTATTGTTTTAAGTAAAATTGTTTAGTTTCGAGGTTAGATTATATATTATAAAATTGACATTCCTTTGAAAACATCGTAGAAACAGGTTCAAGTTATTTTTCATAAATACTTATTTATCTATTTGGTAAACAAAGTGGTGTATATGAAGGGAATAAGTTTATTATTAGCAAAATATACATAGCTATTGCTCATGTTTGTATACCGACATTGTTGAATCTGGAATCTACATATAAAGTTAATATATGTTTGGCTTCCGTGAATGAATTATGAAAATCTGTAATTTTCTTGGTATTTCCGACGTAATTAAATCCTTGAAAAAATCTTATCCCAGTAAGGAATCGAACCTGACACCTCCCTTAAATATGCCGGAAATTCCAAGGAAATTACAGATTTTCATAATTCACTGTCGGAAGCCAAAAATATATTAATTAATTAGTGTACTTGGCATGTAAGAATTAAAAACTGTTTGTCGAAATATTATGATATATTTTCAGATAAAATAACAACTAGGTATTAAAAAATGAACGTTCCTGGCATCAAGGTCACCGTGGTGTAGTGGTTAGCATGCCTGTCCGGCAAGCGGGAGGTGCCAGGTTCGATTCCTTACCGGGACGAGCTTTTTTTTCAAATGTTTAATTACGTTAGAAGGAAGTTACAGATTTACATATAAAGTTATTTATTGAACAAAGAAATCGTACTGGTGCTAAAGTTATTTTTTCTTTTGGCTTAGTCGGAAATTTATTTAGTTGAAACATGCTGTATAGTTTTATAGAAACAAAAAAAATTGGAGACAAAAAAATGAAAAACAAGTCAATTAGTAAAATTGTCAAAATGACGATCGTGCTTGCAAGTATTGTGGAAGCTAAATAGTGTCAAGAACAAATCCCCAAAATGACATTTACCAGAGCCCCTTCACGAATTATTTGCATTCCATCAAGTACTCAATTCACTCAAGTCCCTAAATTTCCCTTTGGCGAGAAGTAAACTGGAATATAGATGCATAGTATGGTACCCGCACTATGTTTTTGTAGTATCTTTTGTAGGTTTTAACCTGGAAAGCAGTCAGATTATAACACATTTCTAACGACACGATATCGCTTCATTTGACGAGAGACGAAGGTAACCTATGGAATTGGCACCGAAATATATATGTGGGAACCATTGAACTCTATCTACGAAATTGGAAGGGACCCGACTGTGCTCCGAAATTTAGAGCAACGCAAACTGCGCTAAAAGCCAGTGGCTGACGCATAAAAGTTTACACAAAATAAACACAGCCGGGACAATTCGGTATAAGCGTCAGTATAACTGCGACTCGAAAGCCGATCTGTTGTGTATGCATCTACGCTGTCGTATACTATATCGTAGTTCTACGTTTGTTTTGAAAATGTTTCCTACATCGCGAAAACGACCAAAGTTGGACACAATAAGAGAATTTATTGCAGAAATGCCTGATTTAAAGTGTGATGGCGCTAAAATTCAATGTGTAGTGTGTAAAATAGATTTAATGTGTTGGTCGAAAAGTGATTGTCTACGGCACGTAAATAGTGCAGGGGCATGTTTCAAAAAAAAATTCCACACGAGATTATGACAAATTTAAATTTAATTTATGTGTTTATTGCATGTAATTTACCATTTCATTTACTAAGGAAGAAAGCGTACGTCTCGTTTTGGAATGAATATTCGGACTTTAAGTTACCAAGTGAGAGAACATTACAGGGAGTTGTGCCGTCTGCTCGTGAGCATGTCGAGAAAAGAATTAAATCGGAGTTGCAAGATAAAAAACTGTGGTTATGTGTGGACGAAACAACAGATCGTAAAAAACATTCCGTGGTTAATGTAATGGTACGCACAATGGAACCACATCGACCGTCGTCACCCTCAATTTTACTAGCTTCCAGACGAATACAACAATGCACTGCCGAATTTCAATGTTGGTGTTAAATACATTGGAAAAGTTTGAACTTTCAACAAATCAACTGTTGATGTTTATGAGTGATGGTGCCGCAAACATGCTTGCTGTAGGTCGATCTCTTAAAAAACATTGTGCTAACTTGTTGCATATTACATGTAAAATTCATACTCTCAGTCTCGTAGCAGATAGTATCAGAAAATGTTATCCCGAGGTAGACGCTCTAATAGCACATACAAGAGCTGTGTTTGTAACGCAAAACGTACTCGGGAATTTCATAGACTATGCCCCGGTATTCCTGAACCACCACAACCTATTCTTACTCGTTGGGGAACATGGTTAAAGGCTGCATTTTATTATTTTAAATATTTTGAGAATATAAAGAACGTGATTTTAGAATTCCACCCAAAGGAAGCTGCGGCTGTCAAGGTAAGCCGCTTGAAATTTCAGGATAGTCAAGTTAAAACAGATTTGGAAATTATTCAGAACAATTAATAATAATAATAATAATAATATTTATTTGTGCCCAACAGTAAAACACCAAAATAGACACATATACATACAAATTATCTAAAGTGTAGCAAAAGTACAAAATGAAATAAATTAAACTTCTTAGAGATACACATAAGACTATAACGATGAATACATACATACATACGTTGCATAATATACACGTAACACTAAACAAGTTGACCCAGAAAAATGTCTTTATATAACATATCAGCGCAACGACAAATGCGATTTATTGGCGCTAGGTGCATTACATTAGTTCTCACAGGTTTCAAGTTAAATGAAGATACATTTCGCGATTCCCTAACGGGAACATGAAAAGGTACCCCACACAGTAACTCTGGACAATCAATTTTATTATTAATGAGCCTGTAGAGAAACACCGCACTAGTGCGTTCATAACGTTCATGGAGTGATGAAACACCGTGCGACAGAAGAAGCTGGTCATGATCGTAGTTCCTTTGTGGATAGTTACCAGTCTCCTTGAATGTTAAATATTTTAAAAAGCGACGTTGCACTCGCTCAAGTCGAAGTTGGTGACATGTGTAATAAGGGTACCATATAATCGCTGCGTATTCCAACTTACTTCGAATCAACCCGTAGTAAAGAGTCTTTAGAGCAGCGTAATCAGTAAATGTGCGTGTGTTACGAAGAACGAAACCAAGAACTCTGCAAGCACTGTTGCACACCGACATCACCTGCTGGTCAAAGCAAAGTCGATCATCAAATAACAGTCCAAGGTCTTTCACTGTGTCCGATGAAGGTAGCTTCAGACCGTGTATATTATAATCGAAAACGATTTTGGACACCTTTCGAGTGTATCTAACTACGCAACATTTCTCCACATTAAGATGCAGTTTGTTATCAATACACCAATTACTTATAGTTATCAGATTCTCTTGTAGAAGTCTGGCATCATAAAGTGAATCAATTCGGTGAAATATCTTTAAGTCGTCTGCAAACGCTAAAAAGCGGCAAGTTAGTGATTGTAAGAGGTCATCTATAAATATTAAAAATTACGTGGGACTAGCGGATGCGATAGAAAAACTACAAAATTCTTCGGTGTCGTTAGTGGAATCTTTGCAAATAGTGCAACATGTTCACGTACAGCTATGCGCGATAGAAGACGCAAGAAATGTTTGTGTTTTAGAATGGTTTGAAAGTGTTTTAGATAAAGACTCTGATTTTGGCACATTAAGACAAATTTGTGAAGATGCGTCAACAGAACCGTTAAGTTATTTGAAAGATTATTTTACTTACGCAAGTATAACGTCACTAGATGTAGAACGTTCGTTTTCGGCATACAAAAACACCTTTTCTTCACGGCGCACTCACTTTGCCGAAACAACTTTGGAAACATATCTAATGTTACAAATATTAAATAGACATTATCCACTTTGTGATTTCACGGAGGACTCTTAAAACGGTAAGTGTTTGAGCACGTATCACATTTAATTTATTTTGTGTAAACTTTTATGCGTCCGCCACTGGCTTTCAGCGCAGTGGCGTTGCTCTAGTTCATATGCATTGGAAGGTCCACCTTTCAGTTTTGGCTTGCCCACGTGTGAGTTTTGCCAATAGGAATCCTATAGATTGGTGCATACCTTAATGTTAATGGTTATTTCTTGGAAATTCCTTGTAATAAATAAATACTTCATTTTTGTTTTATTTTTGGGATTGAATTATATTGCTAGCATTAGATATTTACAGAAGTGACAAATGTGAGTAAAAAAATATATAAATGTTGTTCGTTTGACCAATTTCACATTTTAATGTTTTTATACTTTTACAATAGCTTTGCCGATATTGTCCCCGTTCATAACTCCTACAAGGGCATTGGGCATATTTTCAAAATCCTCTGTCACTGTTTCTCGATATTGCAATTTGTTTTCCTTCAGCAATTTCATATTCGATGTAAGGGCATCACTCCATTTATCGAAGAACGTAAATATTACGAAACCTTTCATTTCCAATTCTTTAAGCACTACATCAAATAGGAATGTCGTAACTGAAAAACATAAATACGAATCTTGTAAGTATTAAAATTGGTAAAGATGGAAAATATTTACCTTTTGGCGGACTATTTTCGGTGTAGTTTGCAACTGCTCCGCAACAAGACACTCTACCAAATTGATTCATTTGACTGATAACTGTAGAAGCGATTTCTCCACCGACCTGGAAGATGGGGAATTTAATTTTTATTTCATTACTTTTACCAAACACCTTACATTGTCAAAGTAACAATCAACACCTTTGGGTGCAGCTTCTTTTAATGCTTTCGCCACATCGTCCCTTTTGTAGTTGATGGTACTATCAAATCCTAGACTTTTTAACCATTGGCACTTTTCGTCAGAACCAGTAATTCCGATAACTCTGCATCCTTTCATTTTCGCTATTTGGCCAACATGGCTACCAACAGCACCGGCTGCGGCTGTCACAACAACAGTTTCTCCCGGTTTTGGTTTGCAAATATCCACAAATCCAAAGTGCGCGGTAGCTCTGCAACATTTTAAAATGTCATATATTAGCGATGAACTTGATTACTAAAGGCCAAAGAATAATTACCCCGGCATGCCTAGGACTCCTAGAAAGCATGAAAGAGGAACTGAGCCATCGTAAGGAACCAAAGCTGTTGGCCATTTGAACGGCTGCGGTGTATGAACTTCTTGTTCAATAGAATGTGTTCTCCAACCAAAACATCCAACAACATATCTTCCTACGGGGAACTTGGTCGATTTTGATTCTACAATCCTAGTAATAATTGGATAATTTATTAAACAGCTGCGGCAACAAATAGATGGAGGCTTACTTTGCAATTTGTGATCCTAGCATTACTTCTCCGATTGACATCTGACTACCATAACCTCTCATATAGGGATCAACACTAAGGTACACTGCTTCCGCTAAGAATTCTGGAAATTAAAAATTTTTGCTATAATTGAGAATAAAAATATTTCAAAGCATCATATTTTATTAAAAAATCTTGCAATATTGTGATTGATAGTAATAAGTAAGCAGAACAGAAGTAAGTGGTAAAAATTAATACGATTAATAGTAATCAATTTCCTAAATAATCAATAAGACGTAAAATTTTTTGATTTATTTAAAGTTTATGACGGTGTGATTTTGAAAAGATACACTTCGTGAGGCATCTTCTTTAAAATAAAATAAAAAATTATAAAATGTTAGTAATTTATTACTGTAAATATTATACAGTGCGGTCCTAAAATGTGTGTTTGTGTGTGTCCCCTCCCATGCCAACTTTTGCACGACAGAAGCTAGCGTTTTTAGAAAAAATTGGTCGATATCTATTTCTTGCGAGCTAACTTTTGCCGTTATCAGCATTTCAATTGTATTTCCGGTGTACAGCCTGTATATTTTTACGTTTTTGGAAAGTTAATCGAAAGACGAATCCAACGATACCACATACCACACTTTTCCTTAAGAAATATGACGATATGCAGCAATAAAGAGCCCCAAATCGTTTCTTGTGACACCAGACTAATCTAAAGAGCTCGTTGCTAAGCAAAGTAATCGTAACAATTGCCAAACTGTCAAATTTCAATACCAAAATCGTGGATTATTCTTGTTGTTTATTGTTATTATAACCTGCATTTGTCATACTTTCGTTCTTTGTGCTTGTTTTGTTCAATGTTCTTTCTTCTTTACTTTATCGAACTTTATTGTAGTTAATTAACTGTGGTAAGTTTGTTTAAATTTATTAGTTTTTGAGAGGTAATGTGCTTAAGTTTCAGTTTTTTATGTTGTTGATGTTACAATGGCCTCCGCATGGACCACATAAGATAACCATCAAGTACCTAATTTTAATATTCGGAAAATTTGGCAACAATTACCACAAAGTGGAATATCATGAACACTGCTCTTGTACAGCCGGAAATATTTGAACTTTGCTCTAAGTAAGGATAGGTAGTATAAAATTTACATGGCGAACTGCTTTAATAGAAGGTAATATAGTTTAAATTATTGTACAATTTGTTGTGTACCACGACAAATAAGGTGATAATTGTTGCCAGATTTACATATTAAAATTGACCCAGCAATTTTGCATGGTTCGTGCCGAAACCATCATAAAAGTAACAGCACAAAAAGCCTATAAAAATAGACATATTGTCTATCAAACACTAACATATTTAAACAAACTTACCATCATTAATTAATTGCAATAAAGTTCGATAAAGTAAAGAAATAACAATATTTAACAGAACAAGTTAAAATGAGAGAAAATAATAACGAGAATAAAGAAGGAACATAATACATAGCAGGATATAATAACAATAAACAACAAGAATAATTTACGCTTTTGGAATTGAGATTTGACAGTTTAGCAATTACTTTGCTTAGCAACGAGCTTTTTAGATCAGTCTGGTGTTACAAGAAACAATTTGGCGCTCTTTTCTAGCCAACTTTGCCTAACAACAAAAACAGATTACCTAAACCTATATTGCTGCATATCGTCATATTTCTTAAGTTAAAATGCAACATGTGATATTGTTGGATTCGTCCTTCGATTACCTTTCCAAAAAGGTAAAAATATACAGTGTACTATTAAAAAAAAGAAATCGAACTACTTTTTTCTAAAAACGCTAACTTCTGTCGTTCAAAAGTTAGCATGGGCGGGACACTTTAGTACCGCACTGTATAAACTCTAGTGAACGATGTTCAACTTACAAATAATGCGTTGTATTTATAATGTTATTTAGATAACGCAAGTCATTGCAGTAGTAATTACTGTAGATACTCATTTTGTCGCTCACGCAGTGGTGTAGTCCTGGGATGGTGGGTGCAGCCCGAAGAGAACAAATTGTCGGTCTTGATCCACACTACCGTGCATATTCAGTTTGTTTAAAAAACTCTCTTTATTAAATCAAAGAAACATGTAACAAACTATCTTAAGAAATCCTTTCTATCTGTGCATAAAGAGAAGAAATGAAATATCTAGGAACAATTATTGACGAAAATTTAAATTTTGAAAGCAGATACAAAATATGCTATGAATAAAACATTAAAGAGGACAACAGTTTACTATTTAAGTAGATAATATTGAAAGATGATATTTACACTCATATTAAAATTATGTTAGATGTATTAGAATGTAATGAATTAAACACGGAATTGATAAAGATCTTGTATTTATTCACAATGATCTGAAGGTTAAGTGGAAAGTCTTCCATCATATTCAATTGAGAGATTAGATTTAGTGGATCACATAATTACAGCAGAAATATAAATAACTTTTACGTAACCTCTTATTAAAAGTATATATACAGCGTGATAATTGCTTTCATGAGCAATTAAGAGAAAAATTTTCAAATAAAACTTATAAACAAAAAAATGCTGCACAACATAAAATTATATTCAAATATACAGAATGTTCAGTTTCCGCTGCGCACGATACGTTTTCTAAATGGAACCCTCTGTATATTTTTAAGATTTTAGATACCTCTCTTCAATTCATGGCAACTTTCATCAATATTCCCTATAGCTGTTTATTTTATTTTCTGAGATAATTTGACATAATTTGTGGTTTTTGCAAAATCTTGCTATTTCTTTAACGGCCGATATCTTCAGTACTATATATATATGGTGATTCAAATTTTATTCGATTGAGTATTTCTTGGAGTTTCAGGCAATACATCGAAAAGTTTTTATATCAACTGCAAGATGGCCATCGATATCACTGCCAAATTTGATTAATGTATTTTTTAATGGAACACTCTGTATATTTTTACGAAATGTAATAGAGAAGCTCTTTCAGAATCTTTTTTGTAAACATTTCTCTATACCTAAAATGCGTTCTTCTTTAGTAAATTAAATATGAAGCTGTGTAAATAGGCTTTTCATTTAAAAACGTAGGGTGCTGTGACGAAATACTATAAACTTTTGTTTTGTTAAAGAAATGTATTAAAGCAAATGTGCAAACGTTATCTTTTTTGGTACAATTTTATCATCTACTCGAAGTAATTCCTGGTTGTATCGACGACCAGCAAATGTCCGCATAATCGTATCAGTTGCCGCTTCCCATCCCATTTTCCTCTTCCTTTTTCTTCCGTTAATAACAAACCATCAAATTTCAATTTCCAAAAACTTCACATCCAAACTTAACATTTTAAAATTTTTAACAAATATCTTTAAAGTCTAAATTTCAAATTTTATTATATATGTATGTACCTATATTCTGACGATAATGTGATATATATTTTTTCTCAACGACTAAATAGCCTGACGTAATTTGTCGAAATCGATCGCTAAAAGTAAAATAAAAAATTCACTTGGTATTACACTAAATCTATATTCATTTACCCTTCGAAACAAAACTACGTTATATTTTTTATAATTTCACTTATACCATGGAAGCACTCATCTGAGGTACTATAAATTAAACTAGAGTTGTTATACATATTGTATACCGGAGGTTTCAATAAGAGATTCGTGTTTGCAGTAGATACATGAAATGTTGTTTCAAATGGGGAAATTAGTCAGAATCCATTAAAACCGATTAGTTAGAAGCCACGAACAGTCAATGTTATAATTTAAAAGATTGAATAGAAATTCAATACTTATAATTTTGCGCCGATTCTGGAGGGATGAAACATTAAATTGATTTAACATAAGTGAATACCCATAGCCTCTGCACTTCAGAAATTGTCACTGTCGATCTTCTATCTAATAGTGCATTCGGAATTTGTATATGACCTTTCGATTCTCTCTGGCTATCAACAACATTCTTATTTCTTATCGTCGCCATATTAGATTTTGACACCGTTAGAAATAGTTTTCTTTTCTGATTTTAACATTGTTTAACATATTGACAAAGTTTTTGATATTCTGCTTTAATTGACGAAGAAGACATTTTAAGATTAAATAAGGTACCCATGAAATTTCAATCTGCCAAACATTTTAATTATTATTCATCTGTAATTAATAGAAAAATGTCCATACATCAACGAAGAGAAACAAGATATGTTAAGTATTTTTTATTAATCAGACCGAAATACAGCAATAACGAGTACAAGATAAGATCCAGAACGACAACAGTCACTTCGTATCATTTTTCTAGATCTTGATATAAAATTTGGTCGTGAATGGATCGTTTACTAAGCAGCGTAATGTTATTAGGTTTGTTTTTCTTCTACATTTGAACCGATTCTGAACCGCTCAAAGTGGTTCACCATTGCAAATCATAGTATAGTTGTGTAAGTAAAACTAGGTATGACAAATTGTAAAATATTTTTGTTATAATATATAACAATCTTTCTTAAATGTTTATAACAAATAAGGAGACATCTGTGATCGATGAAACAAACTAACCCAGAAAAATCGTGAAAGCATACCCTAGCCTTAAACCACACACGACAAAAACCAGCAACCCAAGTATTAAAAATCATTTTGGTATTTGGAGGGAGACGAACTGAAGCAGGATTTGTATATGGGACACAACGCTAAATTCCAATCTTATGGCATTTCTTCTATTTGCCATAACCGTATGACTAACCTAGCTATTTTATTCTGAATGGCAGCCAGCGGATACGGGTTGATCATAAACCAAAAGAGGACTAAGTATATGGAGATGGGGAGCGGAGCAGGGGGAACTGAAAAGATGATAACATTTTTTGGAGAAGGAGGTAAAGAGTACTGTATAGAAAATGTAACAGAGTGGGAGTATCTGGGAGTAACACTAACAAATACCAATCAGAAGGGAAAAGAAATAAATAAAATGCTAGCGAAGGGCAATAGTGTGGTAGGAGCCCTCAGAACAGTGTTGAAATCAAAGATTATATCTAGAAAAGTAAAGATAAGAATATACGAGACAACAGGTAGGCCAGCAGCACTATATCTGTGTGAGGTGTGGATCCTTAATAAACAAATTGAAACAAAAGTAGAAATATGGGAAAGAAGAATTTTGAGGAAGATATTGAGAGGAGTGAAAGTCGCTGAAGTAAGGTGGAGAGGACGAACAAATCAAGAAGTAATGAACTTGTATGGAAAACCAAAGATATCGCGATCAAAACCTAGAGATTAAGATACTTAGGACATGTGTTACGAATGCCAGAGATGAGGAATGCAAGTCGAGTTCTAAGAGCTGGAGAAGGTGGAAAAAAAGGAGTGGGAAGACAGAGAAGAAAATGGATGACAGCAGTGAGGGAGGACCTGGCACACTTGGGTGTTGGGGACTGGAAAGGGTTAGCACGCGATAGGAAAAAATGGAAGAAGGTAGTGCAGAAAACTGTATATATATATATACAGCCTCACACGCTAGAGCGGTGATTTAAATTTTATACGATTGAGCATTTCTTGGAATTTTTGACAATATATCAAATTTTTTTTTATATTAACTAGTGACTATAGGATTGCCATTAAAGTCGTTGCGATGCTTGACTATTTCAATTTTTAATGGAACAGCCTGAATACTTTTCAAGAATCTGTCAGAGAAACTGTTCTATATTTTTTTTATAAACATTTCTCTAACTTAAAATGCGTGTATATTTTTCCGTGATCTGATAGAGAAACTGTAATAGATTTTTTTTTTATAAACATTTCCCTATGTTGTTATTTAGTAAATTAAATATGAAACTATGCAGATAAGATCTTTGCTAAAATGCATAGAGTGCTGCAACGGAATACTATAAACTTTTGTTAAAAATAATCTGTAAAATTTATTTTATACGAACAATTTCGACACCTATTCGAAGTGATTTCCTGCATACCAACTTGTAATGCGATTCTTTGTAGTTTGTTGAATATTTGTTAACATTTCGGGAATAATATTCTGTATAATATCCAAGTTACACGTCACGTTAAGAAATTGCGGGAAGTGTTTTTATGAACATTTCTGTTCAGTCAAAATTTTTACGTGCTCATTAACGTTAGACCATGTATGTAAGAAAATGCTGTTCACTTCAAATAGATGTTGAAATTGTATCAAGAAAAATAACTTTTAGTAAATATCTTTAGAAAAACAAAAATTATAGTATTTCCTGGCAGTATACTCTATGTATTTAACTGAAAAACTGGTCTGCATAGTTTCTTATTTAATTTACTGAACAGCTCTCGGAACAGGTTATACAGCTCCTGGATCAGTTTAAACAGGGATGCATGGGTTTGGATGACAAGATAATGAAGATGACACACCTGTAATCAACACCTGTCCAATGTCACACCCATTTCTCGGAATTCGTTATTTACTTCCGGCTTTTTCCCAGGGTCAATCGCCCCCATGCCTGCTAGGCACACGAACAATCACGTGATTTTTTCAACCATCAAATTTGACATTATTTTTCAGAAAATTGCAAAATGCATTGTTTTGTAAAATGTTAAAGGAACTTACTTGTTTTCTATTTTTAACAGACTAACTAGTCCAAGTTTAATTTTATAATTTTCATTTCAAGAAAATATTATTTAGCGCGCCGGGCTACCAGTCTCGGGGTACTGGTTTCAAACCCCGGGCCCGTCATTCTCAGAGTAAGGTTTTCCGTAGTTTTCCTTACTCCAAACATCTTAAGACGCACTACGGGCGCAGGCGTAATAATATCTCATGGCTGCCCGATGCCCCCTGTAATTGGCGAAAGCTGTTAGGGGATGTGAAGGCATGAATTATTATTAACGTTGGCCACGAGCGGTACCGCGCATCGGCGTAGAATCAGTTCGGACCGAGAGGAACGGTAGTATTGCTTCGTCTGCGGAGCAGTACAGACATTTTCGCTGCCGGTCATTTGCGCAATTGTTTATCTGTCCTAGAAAAATTATGATTTCGTCAGCAAAACGACCGCGGTCGGACAAACTTCGAAAATTTATTGCAGAAATTCCAGACTTAATATATAAAGGTGCTAAACTTAAATGTGTAATCTGTAAAATCCCGTTAATGTGTTGGTCCAGACAACATTGTCTACGACACGTAAATAGTGAAAAGCATGTCTCAAAAAGAAATTGCGCACGAGACAATGAAGAATCTATATTTAATTTATGCGTTACGTTTATCGCATGTAATATACCGTTTAATTTACTAGACAAGGAACCATTTATCTGCTTTTGGAATAACTATTCGGAGTGCAAATTACCAAGTCGAACATCGTTACGAAGAATTGTGCCATCTGCGCGCGAACATATTGAACAAAAAATAAAATTGGAGTTGAAAGATCAAAAATTGTAGTTATGTGTCGACGAAACAACAGATCGGAAGAAACATTCTGTTCTTAATGTAATGGCACGCACCTTCAATTCTATTAGTCTCCAAACGAATACAACAGTGTACTGCCGAAGTAATTTCAAAATTAGTGTTAAATACATTGGACAAGTTTGAACTTTCAACAAACCAACTCTTGATGTTAGTGAGTGATGGTGCTGCAAACATGCTTTCTGTAGGCCGGTCTCTTAAAAAGCATTCTGCTAATTTGTTACACATTACGTGTAAAATTCATGCTCTCAATCTTGTGGCGGATAGTATCAGAAAATGTTATCCTGAGGTAGGCGCTTTAATAGCGCATACCAAAGCAGTATTTGTCAAATCACCGAAACGTATTCGCGAATTTCACATACTGTGCCCCCGTATACCAGAGCCACCAGAACCTATTCTAACTCGTTGGGGGAACATGGTTGCAGGCCGCGTTTTATTATGATAAATATTTTGACAATATTAAGAACGTGGTTTTACAATTCGATACAAAGGAAGCTGCCGCTATCCAGAAAAGCCAGTCGAAATTTCAAGATAGTCCGGTTAAAATGGATTTAAAAATCATTCACGACAATTACTTCGGGCTAGCAGATGCAATAGAAAAATTACAAAATCCTGCGGTGCCGTTAGAAGAATCTCTACAAATAGTGCAACATGTTTACGCACAGCTATGCGCGATTGAAGACGCAAAAAATGTTTCTGTTCTAGAAAAATTTGAAAGTGTTTTTGAGAAAAATTCTGATTTTGGCACATTAAGACATATTTGTGAAGGTGCGTCAACAGAATCGTTAAGTTATTTGAAAGATTATTTTACTTACGCAAATATTACGACACTATATGTAGAACGTTCGTTCTCTGCATATAAACGCATTTTTTCCTCATGCCGTACTAGTTTTGCCGAAACAACAGTTGAAACATATCTAATGTTGCAGATATTTAACAGACATTATTCACTTTGTGATTTCACGGAGGACTCTTAAAATGGTAAGCGTTTGAGCACGTGTTATTTAATTTTTATTTAAAAGATGAGCGAAATTATTTGCGGCAGCAAACATCTCTATTAGCAGAATAACTCTAGTGGAACGCGAGGCCTGGTCGACTCTACGCTACTGCGCGGTACCGCTCGTGGCCAGCTTTAATTATTATTATTATTATTAAATGTGCACTAAAATTCTATTAAACGCCTTTCTGTTGATATGTCTGTATGATTCAATTTACTTCTTCAAATCGTAATAATGTATGCTGCAAAATTAAAGCTAAATTCCCACTATGCATCACCGATGCTGCGATTTTGAAGCGACAATAATTCAGAATATATATGCGACTTTTATTGTAATGCATGAAAATCGCTACACGTATTCACATTGTGTGTTTTACAAATTTCATCAGGGAAATTTGTTATCTCTGCAACTCACTTTTTTGTGTTGGCGGTAATTTGAAATGTTTGCTTTTGATAATTCGTTGAAACATGGTGTGTGTACAGATATGTACATGCTTGAAATTTAACAACTACATTAAATTATTGACACCAAGACAACATAAAATGTTGGCTGTAAAGAATTTACTAAATTTATGTAAAAATTGCATTCAAAAGTAGTCTTAAATTGAAGCAATGCAATTTTGGGTTGCGCGATTTCATTACTGCTTCAAAATCGTAGTATTGCGTATAGTGGAAATTAAGCTTTAGTAGGAAAATACATTGAAATAGTGACTTGTGTATTAAAAGAATAATGTTATATAGAGTTGGATCAATTAGAATTACGAAAACTGAATCTATTTTTAAAAAATGAAAAAAAAATTAAAGCTATGAGTGTTGATCATTGGCAAATTTGAATAAATTTTAAGAATAAAGCCAAATTTTGTAATTTTCTTCACGCGGTTGCTCCTGTTTTTTGACATCATGTTTTTAAGCAAAAACATATAGCAAAGCGCAGATTTACATATATTGAATAATAAAAAAAAAATACGAAATAACGTGAAGATAAAGAATATAATACAGCTCATTTATTATCTAGACTAAGTTCGTTAACTAACTGCCGAGACCAGCCTTAATAACTCATATCGATACCAATCGCTTACCTCCATCTTTCAAGGGTGGTAGATCTTCTTCAATTAGTTTAAAATTTTCTGCAGTGGGCATACCCTCGAAACGCTTGGCGTAGATGAATACTTTCGCCCTAACCATGGTGTTACAGGATTCGTACACTTGCAACTGACTGTGAACACAAAGTATAAAATAGCACTGTATCTTTTTTATTCCCACCGTCCTGCTTATCTAACTAAATTGACCTTGCCTCTTTAGAACCTAAAAAAATTCGCAAGTAAACAATTGGCGTGAATCGGCGGATTTTTATCTAAATTATTATTACTCAAGTGTTTAAGATTTTTAGAACTGTGTACTTTATAGATCTTTTCATCAATAATTTGAAAGCAAATATTGAGATTGCATCATCAATTTCGTTCGGTGTTCTTTAATTCCTTATTCATTGTCTAACTTGCGTTTGTACGAGGTGTGGCCATTAAATAACCGGACTGGTGCCACAAAACATTTTATTGATTACCAATTACATTACAAAGTTTATCCCCTTCAATGTACTCTCCTTGCCGATCTCTACAACGCTCCATACGAAATTTCCACTGTCGAAAGCAATGCTGGAAGTCCGTTTCTGTCAGCTTATTGAGAACCTTCGTCGCTTTCGCTTTCACCGCTTCCACACCTGTCAAATCTTGTCCCCTTAAGCTCCGATTTTACCTTAGGAAATAAAAAAAAGGTCACTGGGGGCCAGGTCGGGCGAGTACGGTGGGTGCTCCAACACGGTGATGCCGGATTTCGCAAAGAACGCCTTCACAGATAAGGCGGAATGGGCTGGCGCATTGTCTTGGTGGAGCATCCAGGATATGCTCGTTCACAAAGGGTAGTTAGAACCTCGACGTAATAATGTTGATTGACTGTCTGACCTTCAGGGACTCAGTGGACGTAGACAATTCCACGCGTATCAAAAAAAAACAATCATCATGGCCTTGAATTTAGACTTATCTTCGCTTTTTTGCCGTGGTGAGTTTGAGCTCTTCCAATGCATCGATTGACGCTTTGTTTTAGGATCGTAGGCAAAAACCACGATTCATCACAAGTAATCACTCTGTTTAACAATTCTGGATCATCATTAATGTTGTTTGAAAAGGTAGCATAAATGTTAATTCTCGATTCCTTTTGCTCTGGAGTGAGAAGTTTTGGCACCATTTTTGCGCAAACTTTCTGCATGTTGAATGATTCATGCAAAATCTGACGGACAGTTTCTTTGTTAATTCCTGAGATTTCAGCAACAGCTCGGACACTCAAACGACGATTTCCGCGGATCAATTTACCAATTTTCTGATTGTTGTCGTCCGTTTTTGATGTTGAGGGTCGTCCAGGCCGCGGATCGTCTTCGGTCGTTTCACGCCCGTCCTTAAACCTTTTACACCACTCAAAGACTTGTGTACGTGATAAACACTCACTTCCGTACACTTCCTTTAACATGACATGAGCTTCTGTAGCAGTTTTTCCCAGTTTTACAAGAAACTTGAGGTTAACTCGTTGCTCCATCTGAACACTCTGCATTTTTCCGACGCGGCGCTAGCGTAAGGACTTGAACCGACGATTGCGAGACTGAGCTACGTACAACCGTGCCCATCGAGCTTAGGGCGAGGGAAGCATCTACAAGCACAGAGATGTTCAAACCTGCCGTGGCGTGCTCGCTGTTTGCCGATAGTAGTACCAGTTCGGTTATTTATTGCCACACCTCGTATACCTAATATTTTCTTTGAGTAGATACATAAATTATTCATGCGCAATAATAGCGAACTGAATTGGGCGACAGTTTGTTTTAATAGCCCAAAATATTTTTTTAATTCTCCTTTTTAGTATTATTTATTACTATGTAGTAATAATTGTATTGTTTTTTGAATTTAACAAGTGATACACGTTTATTACTTTAATGTTGTTTATTACTAACAATTAACACAATTAACACAGTTAACACTACTACAATATGTGGCCGTTATTAACCAACTATATGCGTTGTTGGCGGGAACAGGTTGGTCAATCTTACCAACCTTACAATAATAAGTCATTAATATGGCCAATCATGGCGTACGCAATGGAAAGAACAGTAATAATGAGGACGATATTAGGACCAAACGTGACACGAAATGGAGAAAAAAGATTGACGACAAATGCAGAAATAGAGGAACAACTGGGACTCGAAAACATATAAAAACACAAAGATTAAAATGGGCAGGTCACATAGACCAGAAGAAACGATACGAAGAATATCACAAGGAAGACCAAGAAAGAGATGGAGCGATGACGTGGAAGAGAATTTAAAAGTAATGAGAAAGAGGGACTGGAAGTAGAGGAGTTGGTATACTTGGGTGCAAGATTAACAAACAAATGTGAGGAAGAAAAGAATTCGATTTACCGTTGAGAGGAACGTACACCGCACTGTGGGTGTTCTGCTTTGGGGTGCGATTACTTATAGCAGCAGGTCTCCCTTGGTGTTCATTCGAGGCAATATGACAGCACAACGGTACATTGCGGAGGTGGTTGGAACACATCTTCTGCCATACTTACAAGGGCTCGAAGATCCATTATTCCAGCAAGATAATGCATGTCCTCATGTAGCAAGGTTTTCCTTGAACTTCTTTGAACAGGCCCAGATTAATCTTTTGCCCTGGCCTCCAAGATCTCCAGATCTTTCTCCCATCGAACATATATGGGACATAATGGGTAGAAGGGTGCGAAACTTGCAGCGTCCTCCTTTGACTTTGGAGGCTTTGAGACATTAGGTGCAACTTGCATGGAAGGCGATACCTCAAGACGAGATAAACTACCTTATTCAATCAATGCCACGGCATGAAATGAATGTGTAAATCAGAGAGGCGGCCCCACACTTGTCACTGAGTATAATATAATTAATTTTTAGTCCATTGAATTTGCCTGGTCCAAGCTATTACACTGATACAATGAAACATGGTGATCTAATAAGCGCTTGGCTTATTAGAGTCGTTAAAAGCTCTCTCTTTGGCAGAATAATTATAGCGAAGTTCGAGAAACATAAGTCCATATGTCCTTAAGAAGGGTCATTCGGGCCGGGGTTCCGCATGGCTCTGTTCTTGTTGTTCAGTTTACTCATGCACGACGTCCCAAAACCACCAGGCACCGAACTAGCGATTTACGCCGATAACACAGCCTATTCTTCGTGCAAAAACGAGCGAATGTTTACTAGGCGGACGCAAACCGCCATCGAACAATTTACCGCTTGGTTCACAAAGTGGAGACTTTACATTAACAACAGCTAATGCGTCGCAATCCGCTTCACCAATTGAAGCCTCACGATACCAACGTTGTCATCGACGATGTTCAGTTGACTTGGGACACATCGGTCAAGTACCTGGTTCTGGTGCTGGTCAGTAAGAAATTTCTACGAGCCAAGGAGTAAATAACAGCGTTCTTGACCTCCGTGGCAATAGGGCGCTCCACCGTACCACCCTCAGACCAATACTCACATACGGTGTACTGGCATGGTCAACCATCGCCGAATACTAGTTAAGAAAGATACTTCAAAACAAGACTAGCCAGCGCGGCATGGTTTGTGTGCAACGAAGACTTAAGAGATTCCATCGATGCGGATGTATCATCGAATCCTCTCCAATAAAACCTGCGAGAAGGTTAACCCTGCGGTCATGCTGGTGGTAGAGGCCCAGGGCCGCCCACCACTTATAGTCCGTGTATTTTGAATTCCAGGACCGGCTACAGTGAAAGAGTAGGTGATTTATGAATGCCTACCTGGAGACTGGATGAAACCTGCGATATCCTTGGGGCATCACTTTGTAAACAAGTCTTTGCCGGCGAGAGAGGTGTCTTTTCATAGAAGCCCGGAGACTCCAGGGGCCTAATAGAAGAATGTGAATCTTATATAACGTTTCCGTTTAATTCTGTGCATTACAAAAGGAATTATTAATGTCAATAGATAAATTTGGATTATGTTATGATGAAGTAAATCATATTTCGCGCTAATTCTGACGCTAATTTCGCACAACCCTATATGAATGCAGGCTCTCATGCATTACAACACCAAACAAAGAAAATCTGATTCTGCAGGTGGCATGATGGTGGCAAAATATGTTGATTGCAGTTAGAATCCTGTTAATACAGGGTGCGGCAAAATGATAGGTACGATTTCAAATAGTCGTTGCACGGTTTGTGGAAGGGGTAAAGCAGTGCGCGCGGTCGCCTTAGGTAGCTAAGTTCGTGCCATTCTCAGTTATCGCCATGGCTTGGACCGGGGTGCAGCGCGCGTTTGCAGTCGAAGAGTTTATAAGAAATAGTGAATCTGCAATAGCGACACAACGTGTCTTCCGTATTCGGTTTGATGTTGGCCGTCATGGTGCCGTTCCGGACGGAAGAACAATTCGTCGGTGGGTTTTAAACTTCCGTGAAACAGGTTCTGTGCTTAAGCGAAAGTCTACTGGCCGGCCAATCACAGCAAGAACACCGGAAAATGTGAATCCAGTCAGAGTTTCAGTACAGCAGTCTCTCAAACGTTCTGCGCGTAGGCATGCAGCTGCGCTACGAATGTCAGACCGAAGTGTTCGAAGAATTTTACACAAATCACTTAGAATGCATCCGTATAAAATATAGTGGTACAGGAATTTTGTGAAAGAGATTTTGAAACCCGTACAAATTGTTGCCGGGATATTCTTCAGAACATTCTGCCAGCAGCTGTTTTTATGTCTAACGACGAAGCGCATTTTCATCTATCAGGGGCAATGAATAAGCAAAATTTTTGCTATTGGTCGGAAAATAATCCACGGGAAGTTCATCAGCGACCACTTCATAGCCAAAAGTGTCTGGTGTACAATTTCTAATTTCGGCGTGTGGGGTCCTTACTTTTTTGAAGAGGATGGAGTAACAGTAACAGTCAACGGAGGTCGCTATTGTGACATGTTGGACAATTTTCTACGTCCAAAACTGAACGAGTTAAACGATCATCAGCGAGAAGCTCTATGGTTCCAGCAGGATGGTCCTACATCGCACACCACACGTCGCTCACTCAATCTTTTCCAAGAAATGTTCCCGGGCAAAGTTGTGTCTTTCCGGGGTGACCTTGGCTGGCATCCGCGTTCGCCTGATTTGTTCCCCTGCGATTTCTTTCTTTGGGGATATCTCAAAGCGCAAGTTTTTAGACGTCGGCCACAAAATTTGAAAGAATTAAGGGCAATCATAAGAGAAGAAATCGCCGCAATTCCGTAAGAGATTGTCCGCAGAGCAATGATGCGCTTTCGTGAAAACGTTCAAGAATGTATCGACATGAATGGCCGTCATTTAAGTACTGTAATTTTTAAAACGTTGCAAAATGGCATGATATGTGCTTTTCAGAAATATAAAACTTTTTTCTTTGCTTTGTGTGGTTTGGTTTTTTGACATCCAAAATAGTGCCTATCATTTTGCCGCACTCTGTATTTAGAGCAACTTATGGTTATATGATTTAACTCTGTGATATATAAGTATAATTAATGATTAAAACATCCTATTAAGTATTTATACCTACTATTGCTATATATTTACATGTAAAATATGTGTTGCAATCTAGGAACCTATATAAATTTTCTACAGAAGAGCTGTAACTCGTGATTGGTATAAATGTGCATGAGTTGATGTATACTGGTTAGCAATTTTTTACTCCCTCGTATTTTTTCCAATAGTTCGAACTATACGCAAAATGCCTAAACCTAATTTTAGGCCATAACTGTAGTCTTTGATGTAATTGATAAAAATGCAAATTTGTTATATAATATGTGTGAATGTTTGTTGCAGATCCATCGCCTTATGCTTAGAGATAAAGCTAGAAATAGGGCTTACAAACAAGCAATCGATGACAATAAGGATATTTTTGAAGGGAAAGTAGTTCTTGATGTCGGTGCGGGCACCGGAATTTTATCGGTATTCTGTGCACAAGCAGGGTGCAGAAAAGTTTTCGCCGTCGAAGCAAGCGATATCTACAAAATAGCTGAGGAAGTGGTCAAAGAAAACAATTTGGAGGATACTATTCAGGTAAACGACTTTAGAGTAAGCTTCAATTCTGGAAACTAAAGAGTTGTTGATTGCAGGTTATACACGATCGCATCGAAAATGTCACTCTTCCCGGTAACATTAAGGCTGATATTATAATCTCGGAATGGATGGGATTTTATTTGTTACACGAAGGTATGTTGGATTCGGTAATTTGGGCGAGAGATCATTTTCTAAAGGACGACGGGATGTTGTTTCCGGAATCGGCAACGATATATTCGGCACCATGTAGGTAAGTTTCTTTGTGGGTTTGGGATTACTTTGAAATATCTGCTTGTTTTCTTTTAAATATCTTCTCGTTTTGAAATGATGTTCCAACTTTGTTCCTTAAGAATAGTTTTATATTAATTAATTATGTCCTTCATTGCAACATTTAGCTTTGCGTATTTCTTTATGGATGTTCACACCCTTGAAAGAAAAATTACTAACTGCAACATTATTAATAATAATTGTTAGTGAAGTCAATAACCGTTGTTAACCCATGTCGAACATATGAACTTTACTTCGGTATGACCGTCAAAAATCAAGACAATCCGTGGGTTCCACGTGTAATATACAAAACACCAAGGAGTATGGCAGTCATTAGGAGCTAACACGTGGTTAAAACTGTCGGGATGACAACCAAGGTTTCAGCAAAACGTAACTCTTTTAAATTTCACCAATATTTCGCTTTTATTTTAAAGCTTCATCAGTAGTCAGGGCAAACAGCGGTAACAGTCAGTGTAGTAGATATGTGGTGCGGAGTCGGCGATTATTTATTTCACGCGTTCACAGCGTCAGTACTAAATCGATGCTGTATACGAGTAGTTCTGTGTATATGTAGGCTGTCGTAACTTATTTCGTAATTGTACGCTTATGTTTGCTTTAAAAATGTCGCAGTTAGGTACGTCGCGAAAATGACCAATGGCAGATACAGTTTAAAACTTTATAGTGGACATGCCGGACTTAATTTTTGATGGCGCTAAAATTCAATGTCTAGTTTGTAAAATCCTTTTAATGTGTTGGTTCAGAAGCCATTGTCAACGTCACATCGAAAGCAAACAGCATTCTTCTGCAAAAAGTGGCATACGAGACCAAGAAAGATTTACATTTGATTTATATGTTACTATTATTTCATGTAATCTATCGTTTCGTTTACTAGACAAAGAAGCATTTGTCTCCTTATGGAATAAATATGCGGACTGTAAATTACCTAGTCGGACATCGATACGAAATGTAGTGCCATTTGCTCGTGAACATATAGAAAAAAGAATGAAAAT
This sequence comes from Dynastes maya, assembly GCA_029619315.2. NCBI lineage: Eukaryota > Metazoa > Arthropoda > Insecta > Coleoptera > Scarabaeidae > Dynastes > Dynastes maya. The sequence goes on along the minus strand of JAROYE020000010.1, from coordinate 18,038,540 downwards.
GGAATTGAAAGATAAAAAACTGTGGTTGTGTGTGGACAAAACAACAGATCGTCAAAAACATTCTGTGGTTAATGTAATGGTACGTACAATGGAACCACATCGACCGTCATCCTTCTTCTTACTTGCTTCCAAAAGAGTTATAAATTGTACTGCCGATCAGATTTTAAAGGTGGTGTTGAACTCATTGAACAAACTTGAAGTTTCAACTAAGCAACTTTTAATGTTTATGAGTGATGGTGCCGCAAACGTGCATTCTTTGGGCCGTTCTCTTAAAGAACACAGTGGTAACTTCTTACATGTAACGTGTAAAATCCATACTCTAAATCAGCACAAACGGTTCCTACATGTTTTCCACTAATAAATGCATTGATTGCTAGTACAAACGCAGTGTTTCTAAAGTCCCCGAAACGTACCCGACTATTTCACAAACTGTGTCCTGATTTACCTGAACCACCACAGCCGATTGTTACACGTAGGGGAACATCGTTGTAGGCTGCGTTTTACTACAACAAATATTTTGATCAAGTAAAGGAGGTAGTTTTAAAATTCAATCCGACAGAAGTTGCAGCAATCAAGAAAAGCCAGAAAATATTTCAAGATAGTCAGGTTAAAAGAGATTTACAAACTATTCACAAGAATTACTTCGGACTAGCGGAGGGAATAAAAAAATTACAAAATGTTTCGATGTCGCTAGTGGATTCTGTTTAAATTGTGAATGATGTTCACGCACAGTTATACGCTGTAGAAGGCGAAACAAATTGGTGTGTAATATGAAAATTTGAAAGTGTTTTAGAGAAAGACTCCGATTTTCTTATGTCAAAACAAATTTGTGAAGGTGCGTGTGAAGATGTATTAAGTTGTTTCAAAGATTATTTTAAATATGCAAATATAACATCGCTAGATGTCGAACGGTCGTTTTCGGCATTAAAAATCATTTATTCCGCACGTCGTACTCACTTAACTGAAACAGCTGTGGAAACATATCTAATGATTCAAATATTTAACAGATGTTACCCAGTTTGTGACTTCGCGGAAGACTTTTAAAACGGTAAGTGTTTCAGCACGTTTTATAATTTATTTCTTACCTTCTATTTTATGTGTAAACTTTTCTGTGCTCGCCACGCCTCTGGCTGTTACCGCATATTTGCCCAGGTTATTCATCAGGGTCATAAATGAGGTAAAGTAGATAGACCAAACTTGTGAACTTAAAAATTTAACGATGTCCATCCTAGAAGCTATGACTCCATCAGTCAGAGCTCCTTTTTGGTCGTCATCTCGAAAACTTTAACCACGCGCGTAATGTACTTGATGCGCCAGATATTTGAGGTATTGGTTATCTGGACAGAGACATTCTTTACCTTTCGCCATTTCTATGTTGTGGAGAGAACAAAAGAACTAAGTTGACGATGAGTATTTTTCACAATGAACATGACAATGTTGTTGATTTCTTTGGCAGGAACGGCAATTTGGTCTACTGCAATGATATTTATAAACTTTGAAGCTTTCGGAATACATCACAACCCCCGTTCGTGGAGATTATTGATAGGTACGTTAAAGACCGGTCTGAAAGCAGTCTTGTTACATAATGGAAACCTTTACCCTTCCATTCCAATAGGTTACGCTGTTTTTGTGAAGGAAACTTATGAAAATTTAGCAATTTTTTTAGAGAAGATAAAGCACGAAGTCTGTTCCTGGAATGTTTGTGCGAATTTAAAAGTTATTGCACTTATTTTGGGCATGCAATTAAGTTACGCAAAATACTTTTGTCTTTTATGTCTTTGGGACAGTCGTAACAGGGAAAACTATTGCATTAAGTATAAGTGGTCGCTACGAAAACACATTTTACCAGGAAAAAAACAATGTACATCAGTCCTTAGTCGAAAAAAAGTTCTAGCACCAGCTCTACGCGTAAAACAGAGGTTCATAAAGGACTTTGTTTAGGTGTTGCATCGAGAAGGTGACGGTTTGTAAACAAAATGCTTCACAAGTGCCTCCGGCTAATGCAGGAATCAAGTCACGATACGGCAGAGGTTCTCCTGAGAGAAAGCCGAGGTAAATAAGTGTACCAGGAGGCTTTTTCAGAAAAGCTGCCGAAGAACTCAGATGTACATCTTCTTGATCGGTGGAAATTATAAAACAAAATTTGAAACATCAATAACAATTTTATTGAAAAATAATAATAATAAATAATGAATAATGAAAACAAAAAGATAGAAAAATAATAGAGCAATCCAGGAGAACGACGTCTCTGACTCTGAGACGGATACCACGCAGGATCCTCAAAATGCTTCGGTGATTAGGAGTGGCTTTACTCCACTTGGATAATGTTAGTCAAGTTTTCTAGGGCTATTTGTAAATTGTTTATGCAATTTAATGCGTCTCGTGCAGATAAGTGACTGTTTTCTAATTGCTCAATAGCTTGTGCAACTTCAGAATAGTTCATTGCAATTTAATCTATTTGTTGTTGAACGTCCGAATTGAAAAAAAGTTGCAAAACTGCTGCAGAATCATTTGAATCAAGTTTCAAGATGACATTTTTCACTTGTGAAAAATATTTCTGATAGTAAGATACTGCCTGGAGCCATGTTCCCCATCGCGTTATTACAAGCCGAGGTGGTGGTGGTAATTTCGGACACAATTGTTTGAATACACGGATGTGTTTGGGAGATTTGATGAACACTTTTTTGGTAGATGCTATTAACTTATCCACCATCGGATACTTCTTTCGAATGGTTTCTGCTGCAAGGTGACATGCGTGTATGAGGCATGTTATGTGAAGAAGAGTCGGAAAGCATATTTTCAACATCCTACCAACTCTCAGCGTTGTTGCGGCTCCGTCAGTAACGAACATTGTGACTTGGGTTTCTGTGATACAAAATTCTCTCAGCGAATCTTTTATTATCTTGACAACGGTTTCTGCATTAGTTTTTTGAATCCTTTTACTGGATAACAACAATGAAGCTGGTGGACCATCATGTTTTAAAGGACGCACTACAACATGAATGACGCTGTGTTTCTCAGCATCAGTTGTTTCATCCACACATGGGTAGATTTTCTTATTTCTCAACTCGTCTTTTATACATTCCTTTGCTGTACCTTGCACACGTGGTAAATTGTGTCGTAATTGCATAAATGTTGGCAGCAAAAGACGAAAGTGTTCATTAGATACTAGATGTTGTGGGATGTTGCACACACTTAACATAAAAATAAAATCATATAAAAATTACCAGTACGGAATACTGTTTCTTAAATGCAATACATGACGTTTACTTTTACAATGTTTTCTACATTCAAACCTATCGCAACTTAGCAATCCGCTATTGCATATTGCGCAATAAAAATGGGGACCACAATATTCTAATCCAGGGAAATCCCTGAGATATTTATTCACATTCGAAGGCAACGTTACACCCTTTGGGCGTCCCATCTCCGCATACTTATTTGGCGTGCAGCGTGCAACGTACTGTCGCTTTGAACTCTCTCGCGGTACTGGCGAGATCGACTACGAGTTGAAAATTACCCCTACCCACGCCGCTACCGCTACGCTACTGCCATCCGGTACCTCCTTTTTAACAAACTCTAGTAATAATACAATACGGTAACTTTCGAGATGTTGCTCTACAAGCCAATATCAAAAAGTCGGTAAGGGAAAAGCTGTTGCAACACGTGCACAAAGCATTATAAAACTGGGGATACGACAAAGCAGATATAAAAATAGCTAAAAGCAAAATTAAAAATAGAGAAAATCAATGCTGTAATAATATGTACTCACCCTCTAATGCAATTCTGCATTTTTTAAAATGTAAATACGCCAAAGCATCTGATCGCAACGAGAGTCAATAATAGAAGAGACGTGGGAAAGTTTTATTCAGCCTAACATACGCGTAAAATTAATAAAAAAATTAAGAAGGAAACTCTCGATATTGCAACGAAGCGAAATAGACATTTGCGCGAATACATTTTAAAATAAACAGAACGCGTAACAACAAAATTGTTACAGGTTTTCAATACCTTCGAAAAAAGTTCTCGACAATTACAGAAAGAAAACTAAAAGAACGTATCTTTGTTGGACCTTAAAAATGAGAAATTTGAAACCAAATTAATTACGCGGGAGAAAGCAACGTGGGTGTCCATGATGCAAGCTTTTACTCGTTTAGTAATGGATGTGATTCAACCATTTTACGCTGCCGACTGCAATATGTTCCTTAAAGTGCACATTCTCCATTTTCCCTTTGATCTTTGTTCTGAAAACACGGGCGACCACCAAGACATTTTGAGAATGGAAAAGCGGTACCAGGGCAAATGGAATGGGCGTTTTCACATTTACCGACATTTGTTGACCGATTTCAGTGTCGAGTATTTTGTTTTTATTATTTCCCAAAGACTTTTAACTTTTAACTCACGAGGCCGGTATGTCAGTAAGTAAGAAAGGATCCCTTGTATGTGTTTATGTGAGATTTGATGTCCACGGGTATCGTTGTCGGTGTCATGCTGCTATCATGTCGGTAAATGTGAAAACGCTCAATCGTGTTATGTTAGTAGATTACTGTTGGATGTTAAGATGGGAGACCGTGGATGTTGTTCTTAAGAGGCAATGTAATATTTGGTCACCCTTCTAATTGTATGAATTGAGATAATTATTAAAGTATGTTATAAGTAGAAAAATATTTTCGTTAAAATCCGAACGAAATTAGATCTTTTATTAACATAAATATTTCTATGTTTTCTGTCAACATTACTATACGTCATTTCATAGCAAAACCAAAAATTAAAATTTGTTGGCTAGCGTTATCAGAAACAAATACTTAGAGTAGATTTCCTTTTTTGTTATAGTGTGCCGAGTATGTATGAAGAGTGGAACGATGTGGAGGGTATATCCATGAAGAGTTTCGCTTCAAAGTTACGATCGCAGGCATCACAAAAACCTGACACGACCATTGTAAAACCAGATCAAATTCTCGCGGACCCTGAAGTCGTTCTTTGGATAGACCTTCGTGAGGTCACCGTTGATGACCTACACTGTATAAAAGTTCAACATATCGCCGTAGCAAATAAAGAAGGCAAATACCAAGGAATTTGCATATGGTTTACTTGCACGTTTCCATCTTCTTCCACCGAACCGGTCATCTTATCTACAGATCCGGATGAGGAAGAAACTCATTGGAAGCAGACCACTGTAGTCTTACCAAACGAATGTCTTGTCGCTGAATCAGAACCGATCGCTTACGAATTAGTATTGACCCGTTCCGAAAACAACGACAGGCATTACAATATGGAAGTCATTATATTGGATCCCGAAGAAGTCGAGCATCCCGAATACTGTTCATGTCACATGACTAAATGCATTTTGGTGCGTGCTATGTTGGAGAGATACGAAAAGAATGAATAAAATGCCTAAAGCACTAAAACGAAATTGAAAAACGAATATTGACTGTGCTGCTGTACACAATTGAGCTACGATTTTTATGAAATTGGATACAGAAATGAATAATTTTGAAAAATATACATTTATAACTTTGTAGAGAAAGCATACAGTCAATTTTGCGATAAAGATATAGAAAAAACGGAATCAAATAAACATAAGCGAAAAATTTCTACTTCCAGCAATTTTAAAGATTTAAATCAAAATAACGTGGAAAAATAGGAATAACATCGAAATTCAGAGAACGATTGTAAAGATACGTTTGAAAATTGGCAATGAATAAATATAGGTCGCATTATTTCACCTATACGAAAGAAATATAACGACTAATAACTGTGACTTTTGCGAAATTCTGTCCGTTCTCATTGAACCAATCTATTAACACATTTTAAAAGACATACATATACGTAGAATTCTTATTTAAAAAAATAACATTTCTATTCATTTCTGATCTCATTAGATTGCATGAAAATCCATATAACATATAACAGAGTCAAAACAAAGATCCGAGCACATTCGGACATTGGGTACCAGTACTGTTAATACTTCCTGACAATCCAGTATCCTCTCCTTGCATACAAGTTCTCTGCATACTTTTCAAGAATCTGCTTATTCCCACGTTTGTTTACATCAATTCTAGGATCACTAAAAATATGGACCGTCTCGGTGGTCGAATGGTTAGCATACTTGCCTTTCCCGGTCGAGATGGTTGTTTTTTAAATTACGGATAAAAATCAAGGTATGCCTTCTTCTCGGATAAGGAAGTGAAACCGTAGGCCCCGTGTCAATACGATGTTTGGCACGTTAAAAATTCCTACCAAAGGTTGGAACACCTCTGGATTCAGCAAAATTCTAGTGGGGTTGGCTAATGATCATAGTAATCGATGCCTAGAAGTGCGAGGTGTATTCCGTAACCCGACGCTTCGCCCAATACACAACAACCACAACCACTAAAAATATGCAAACAGTATTATTGACAAACGCAATAACATTATGAATAGGGCTTCCGTAGTATTTAGATAAGATCTGGATTTCTTCTAAACTAAACATCAAAGAAACAGGCGATCCCATTAGATTTTTTGAATTTCAATTTTAAATCGGTATTGATTGATTGGTGTTGCCTATAAACGGGATAGTTTTTGTATCCTTACCTCTGCAATTCAGCAGGCCTATTGTATTAAACCTGCTTTGGTTTCAGTTTTACTCAAACAAGTTAATTCCCTTGATCAATTTAATAGTCTAGGCAGTAAATCTTTCTCTGATAGTGGAACAATTGCGTTTTGCAAAACGTTACTGTGCTGACTCAACGCTATGCATTCGAAGATAATATGAGAACCTGAAAAATTGAGGATTTTCTTGGTTTTATCGATTAAATTTAATTAATGAAATGAAAAGTTCAAGTCGCCGGTAGGATTCGAATCTATGACTCTCGTTTGCCGGACGGGTGCGCTATCATTACACCACAAAGTCTTGAAGGGAGGAATCCTTTTACATAATACATAATGTATCGAGATGTTGTAATGCATCTGCAGGTATCAAACATCTAGGTATGTAAAAATCCAAGTTTAGAATAGCATACATATTACTGCCTACCAATTGACAAGCTTTTAGGAAAAATTGCACTTTTTCAAAAATTCTTTGCGGAGTTAGAAAAAAACTCTCGCTTATTGTACGATAGGCTAAAGCCTAGTCATTTTTGAGTGCGTAAAGTCTCAATCATTCAATCAAAGTATCGGACAATAAGAGCAAATGTATGAAATTACCGGCAAATGCTTGAATAAACATTTAAAAATTGAAAGTGATTCATCAGACATTGTTAATAAGTACGACAAATCTTTAATAACCACAACGAACTCGAGAAGCGAGACTACCGAAGACATATCTAATATGCCATGTAATACTTGCTTAATGGCTGTAGAAAATAAATATAGCTATGGATGCAATGAAGTTCTGATGGAGATAATTAAGTCAAATGCTAGTGTAATTGCTAACTATGTTTCATAATTAACAAGTCAATTAAATATGGGGTTTTATGAACGAATGCAATTTAATATCTCCCATATGGCATGGATATATAGAAGGTAGGTTCATAAATACGGCAATACTTGATTTCACATGTCTGTATTGAATAGTTGAATAGAAACGGGAGACTTGTCGATTGGACTATTTCTGGATTTGTCCAAAGCATACGAGCGATTAGAGCATAACATTTTGTTTGGGAAACTGGAGCGGTATGGAGTAAAAGGGACATCTCTGAAATGGTTTAATGTTGCGTCCTTAACGACACTCTTTAGATTTAGAAAAACAATAAACGCGTAAATAACGTACTAAGAAATTTATTGTTTTCTTTTTACACACATGAACAATCTTTATGCTACAAACATGTTACAAATTACGACTTATCCATATTGCCACAGTACGCTGGCGCTCCCTCTATGTTATATATGTAACTGTATCTATTGAAGTGTTGTAAAATGTACATCGTCGAACGTCATTCGAGCACGTATAGTGTATTCAGTATGCCCACTTGGTCAATGTGAAATTCCCTCTGGCGGATATTAGTTCTTTTTCGGAAGTTTCTATTTTTCCCCGGGCCTATAATTTTTGGAGCGAGGGTACTAGGGCGTTTATTTAACTCCAGCCAACGACGATTTTGGTGAAACGGAGAAGAAACTCCTCGAAGTCGTGAAATTTAATGGAATATCTTCCTATAACAAATAACATGGTAAATGCAGAGGTATTTCGAGCATAATTTTGTAAATTGAATATTTTTCGTCAAGTAACTAACGTTTACGTGAGTGAAATTTATTATTGGGCAGTTGTCATTCATGTTTTGTATCACAGTGTAGCATAAAATCAGTAATCTAGTCGCGTCAATCCATTCATTCTCTCATGCTGCTTCTAAAAGTAGGTTTATTCATCAAAATTCATCGTTAAATTATATTTGGAATCATCAAAATTTACTGTGGATAAAACAATCAATATTGCGATTAAAATAAAGGGGAAGAGGTCAAGCTTTCATCGACTTACCTTGAATTTGGGCTGCGCACCCAGTTTCAAGTGTTAATATTTTGAATTGTAACATAAAACTTCAAAATAGAAGTGAAGGTTGGTGACTAAGGATAGACAGTTATTCAGGTTAGTTTAATTTTTAGTTTTCATTTCCTTTATAAACCCGTTTACTGATCTTAAAATTCGTTTAAATTGCCGAAAAACTGTTTAAGAACACTTCCGAACCCCCATTTTACATAATTATTTAATTAATTTTCGAAAGTTAAAATTTTTTCAACAATATACCACTTTTAAAACATTTCACTATACAGTGTGTAAAGTGATGGGGTATACAAGAGGGAAATTTTTTTTAATATTGATTTTTGAAAAAAATTTATTCTTCAGGATATTTTTTGCTTGCTTTGAAAGTACCAGCAATGTTTCGAAAATCTAAAATTTATTTCTAGTAATCTGTAAAAATAGAAAACTAAATTTTTTTATTGTAAGTTATAATTCTACATTATAATGAAGATAGCGATGATAAATAAATAAATAAAAAAACTAAAAAATAAAAAACTATTTTATTTACAGTATGCGGCAAAATAAACAGTACTGAAATTATGAAACGTTTATTATTTATGTATTTACTTTACATTATATAGCGATACTTTAATATTATATAGCGTTGCAAACATTATTCGCGACGACGTTCCCGATAAAACAGATGTTCAAGATGCCCTCCATTCAGTTTCAAGCAGTATTCATAGCGTTCACGAAGGTTCACATGCATGTCTGTGAACACAGGTTGTTGCATGGCACGAAAAAAACCTTCAATTTGAATCCGCAATTCCGGAATGTCAGATGGTGGATCGGTACGGAAAACAGTCTCCTTCAGCATTCCCCAAATGTACGCATCAGGTGGTGTTAGGTCTGGTGAGTGCGATGGGTATGGGAAATCAGTGCCACGCGAAATAAGGCGATCCCCAAAATGATTGCGCAGGATTCGAAGAAGCCGTGTGACAGGTTGCCCCGTCCTGCTGAAACCATTGTTGATTACGTGGTAGGTTCCTGGCACGACAAAGTCGCTGAAGATCATGCAGAAATGGTGTGAGAACCTGTTCTCTGTAGCGCTCCTGGTTCACAGTTAACGGCGATCCATCGTTTGCTTCAATGAAATACGGGCCCAATATGCCATGTGAGGATACAGCACACCAAATGGTAACACGGTCACTATGAAGGGGTTGCTCGACGATTATGTCGGGGCGTTCGAATCCAAGAAATCGTGTTGTCTGCTTGTTAATGTCTCCGTTTAAATGAATATGGCTTTCATCGGAAAACCAAACATTCGACAAGAACGACGGGTTTTCATAATCCATATCCAACACACGTGCGCAGTATTCGGCTCTTACACGCTTATCAGCTGCAGTCAGACGCTGTACGGTCTGTATTTTGTATGCAAACCCACCAATATTCTTGAACATTCGACGGAGCGATCGATCACTGATATTCAATTTTAATGATGATCTTCGGAGGCTTCGTTTCGGCGATTGCAGCACCTGATTCAAAACACGCCCGTGATTCGTATTGGTTGTGACTGTCACTGGGCGACCCACGTGACCTTTACGTTGGCAAAGCACACTTCCCGTACGACGAAACTTGTCAATAACTGCTAACATAACGGCGTTGCTCGGAGCCTGTTTCATTAACTTAAGCTTAAATACGTCGGCAACTTCTTTTAAGCTTGGGCCGTTTTCGCGCCCATTTCCGTATGACCGAAAATAGTACTCCACGATAAAAACTTTTTCTGCAACAATGAGAACCATCCTGAAGCAATTAACATTAAAAAGACATTCACATACGTTGTAACCACGTTCGGAAAACACTCGGTACGTTTCAGCGCATGACATATACACATTTGACACATGCGCATTTCAGTACTGTTTATTTTGCCGCATACCGTATTATAAACTGTCTACATAATCTCCTCCGTTTTCCAAGTTAACTTGTCTAACCGCTGACGTTATTCGTTGTTTTCTGCAATTTTGTGACACATCACCGTTTGTGGAAAAGGTACATTCATCGGAAAACAATACGCTCTTATGAAAATTTCTGTTTTCCATAAGCTTCTCACCAATCCATAAGCAGAAATCCAGTCTAAAAGCATGATCGCGAATTTCAAGGGTCACGTCTAAATTTTGACTTAAATGGAAAAATTTTGTTTCTTTTAAAAATTGTTTGTAATAAGGTGTGACTGACATTAAGCTCCGCTGCCCTCCGTCTTAATGATAAACGTGGATTGTCTTCAACGGACTGCAATGCCATAATAGTTACTGCATCATCCTCATTGTACATCTTTCTTCTTTTTGTCGACTATCGATCCTGTTTCGTCGAATTTTGCAATTAATTTCTTAAGAGACATTTTTGTTACAGCTACATCTGGATACTTTTGATGAAACAAATTAATTGCGTACCGATATGATATATCGCCAATACCGTAACATTTAACTAAATAAATTCTTTGCTGTAACGTTTTTGCAACGTCAGTTTGACAGCAATAAACGTGAGTTTGAGGAAAACAATTTATCATCGCTATCTTTATTATAATGTAGAATGATAACACAATAAAAAAATTTAATTCTTTATTTTTACAGATTATTAGAAATAAATTTTAGATTTTCGAAACATTACTAGTACTTTCAAAGCAAGCAAAAAATATCATGAAGAATAATTTTTTTTCAAAAATCAATATTAAAGAAAATTTCCCTCTTGTATACCCCATCGCTTTACACACTGTATACACTTCACTCCTTCTCTCTTTATAAATTAAGTTTTACAACAGGTTTTTTAGTTCCACTAGAACGTCTAAGTGCTAGTGGGAGTTGGTGTAAGGTTCCTAGGTTCGGTTGGTTGCATTGGTGTAATAGGTTTAGGCGTTTGTTCTTGTCGTTGGTCCGTGTTGTCTTTTTCTCTAGCAACTTTGCTAGTTCTTCTAAGTAAGTGGGATTTGCCTCCATTGGATTTTCTTCTCTTTTCTCTCCCCGTGACCCTTGGTAATGTAGGTATTGGTTCTCTGACATTTTTCATGGGTGATGAACAATGCTCTACAGGTTCCTTAATAGGTGATGGACTTGGCTTAAGGAATTGTTTTTGCGATATTCCCCGTTATTTTTCTCGATCTTATAGTCATTAGGCCCCGATTTCTCTAATATAACTGCAGGTTTCCAATCTCTCGTCCCTTCTTTAATTAAAACGTGTTGACCAGCGTTTAAAGGAGCTAGCGGTTTCGCTGATCTATCATAGTACATTTTTTGTCTCTTTTGTCTATCTAGTAATTTAGATCTAATATTATCAGTATGGTGTAGTGGTTGTAAAGTTTCTACTCCCACTGGTAAAGTAGTATGCAATCTTCGTCCCATTAAAAGAACAGAAGGACTTGGGAGATCCTGTTTAGGAGTTGCGTTATAATTAAGAACAGCCAGGAAAGGGTCTTGGTTAGACTCGCAGGTTTTCTTAAACATACTCTTAATTGTTTGTATGGTTCGTTCAACCATTCCATTACTTTGGGGATCGAGAGGGCTAGATGTGACTAATTGAATGTTGTAACTTTTAGCAAACTTGTAAAATTGAGCAGAATTAAATGGAAGGCCATTATCGGAAAAAATTATTTGTGGTTATTTTTTAAATTTGAGAGTACACACTCCGCGGTCTTAGATTTTATTTTGTTCACTACTACGAATTTACTGTAATAGTCTACCCCCACTATGAAGTTCAAATTACCCATAGCCATAAAATCTATACCTATCTTCTGCCAGGGTAATTGTGGGTGTTCATGTGGAGTTAACGGCTCTTTTGGGTTACTTTTTAAATTCATTTGGCATATTCGACAATTAAGAACCATTTTTTCAATATCGGCACAAAGTCCCGGATAATAAATTGCTTCTTGGTCTCGTTTTTTGCACGAAATTATTCCTTGATGTGACTCATGAATTAAATTTAAAAATTCATCTGTTAAGCTAGATGGTATAATAAGTCTTTTCTTGTAAAATGATATATCATGGTAGACAAAGATATCATTTCGAATGTCCCAATATTTTTTTTATTTCTGCTGAGACACTAGTTTTGTGTTGAGGCCAACCATTATTTGCATAGTATATAACTTTCTGGAGGACATCGTCATTCTTTATTGCTTCTTTTGGCCTCTCTCCGTTTTCTTTAGATGTTACAATTACACAAAATATTCTAAGATTAGAATCGAAATAGCTTGTATTGATTGTTTCAGGCAGAGGTTCTCGACTTAACCTATCAGCCACTTTAAGTTTATTTCCAGGAATATATACTAAATTGAATTCATATCTGAACAGTTTAAGTGCTAATCGTTGAATCCGAGGAGACATTTCATCTAAAGGCTTTTTTAATAGTCCTAATAATGGTCGGTGATCCGTTAGCAATGTGAAATTTTGTCCATATATGTAATAATGGAAGCGTTCACAACCGAACACAAGTGCAGCATCAATGTGATTGTATCGTTGCTGCGTTTGCGTTAGAGATACAGATGCAAATTCTACTGGTCTTCCTTCTTGGCAAATAACAGCACCTAACCCATATGAACTTGCATCAACTGAAAGAGTTGTTTCTTTTGATGGATCAAAATATGCAAGTGTAACAGCAGACTTAATCAAATGTTTAAGGCGACTAAAACAATTTTCTTCATTTTGAGTCCACAGCCATTCTACTCGCACACTCAGCAATCTCTTCAAGCAGGTTGTTTCCTACGATAAATTTGGTATAAATTTGGCGAAGTAAACAATCATACCAAGAAATCGTTGTAGATCTGTCCTACATTTGGGAGATTTCATCTTGAGGATTGCTTCTATCTTACTGTCGTCCGGTGACATACCATCAGAACTAATTTCTTGTCCAAGAAATTTGATTTTAGACAAACAGAATTTGGATTTTTCTAGGTTTAGAGTAAGCCCATTTTCTCTTATTCTCGATAATGTCGCATCAAGATTTCGATTATGCTCTTCCTCTGTACGTCCATAGACAAGTATATCATCGAAGTAAGCTATCACGCCAGGTACTCTTTCCAGTGTTTCATATACGTATCTTTAAAATACTTCTGGAGCCGATGTTAGACCATATGGTAAGCGCAAGTATCGATAACGACCAAAACATCTCGTTATAGTGCAATACAACGAACTTTCATATATCTAATAAACTAAAACATTTCGCCCCGGCCAGTTGCGAAAATAAACATTCTTGTGTAGGAATCTGAAAACATTCTCGCTTGACATATTTATTTTGATTGCGAGGATCGATACAAATACGAATATCGTTGTTACTTTTTGGTACAACAACTATTGGATTAACCTAATCAGTGGGTTCAGAAACAGGTACAATTATATTATTGGCTACCATCTCATCTAGTTTTTCCTTTACTCTATTTTTTAATGCAATTGGAATTTTCCGAGGAGCACTAATATGCGGGATAGCATCATTTCTTAAAGTAATGTTACAGTCTTTTTTAGCTTTGCCTACTCCTGAGAACAGATGCATATACTTATCTAGTATTTTACTCAAAGTTTGACTTGAGGTACTACATACAGCATTATTTACAATAGAAATATTAGCTTCAGTAATTATTTTCAACTTACGTACAGCATCTAGACCTAATATTGACATAGGCGCATGAGATTTTAAAATATAAAACAATAGCCTTTCACAAACAGATTCGATTTGACAATTCAAATATATCTAACCTAATACATTAATATCATGACCACTATAAGAAAATAAATGTGAGGTACATGGACTTAATTTGTTAATTCCAATATTAGACTTTTTAAAATCTGTCAAATTTAAAATATTCACTTGACTCCCAGTGTCAGTTTTTACATTAATGGTACATTTATGAATAATAATTTTCTCACACCACTCAGTAGCATTAGCAGTATTTGTTATAGACCAAACAATATGCTCATTATTACTAGGAACAGTATTATCTACTTGCGAGTCAGAGCTTTCAATATGATTGACATTAGATCGGTTAAAACAGACTTTTCTGTAATAACCTTTCTTTTTACATAAGCTACAATATTGATTATATGCAGGACATTTACCCTTTATATGTTGTTGTCCACATTTATTACATGAATACAAAGAAACATTACCTTTAGATTTAGTATTTGTTTTTTGATTGTTTACTGCACCTTCGCGTTCCATGTTATTTCTCTCTTGATTCCCTGCATAAAAGGATTTGAATCTTCCATTCTTCCTTCTTACAGCATCGACACCAACCAATGTAGGATTCCTTGCTATTTCCTTTTGGGTAGCGGCACTATCCTCCATTGCTCTGGATATATCAATTGCTTCATTTAATTTTAAATCAGGATACTGCAATAGTTTTGTTGTGTATTTGGAATAAAATACGGAGATTACTTTTAATATGTTTTAATTAACGAACACAAAAACGGCTATTGCAGGTTACCTAAGAACAATGTGCGTATCCCGCACATACAGATTATATATCTCTAATGGAGTGAAGTTAGCACATAACACTTCCCCTCTTCTTACAGATTTAATTTCTGGGGTGGTTTAGTGACTCTTCCAGACCTGGTGACAGTACTACCAGTTGAAACGGGTTTATTAGTACTAATTTTTTGTGTAATTTCTTCAAGTACATCAGATCCACAAGACTCAGCTTCCCCACTTACAGTATCAGTATTACTATTATGTGACGTAGGTAATTCACGAATGGGTGAAACGGGTGTATCAACCCTTTCACTTACAATATCAGAAATGAGTGCAACTGGGTTGTTATTACTTGTTATGGGCTGATACTTGCGTAACATACTACAGTGAACATATTTTATAATATTAACATTAACTAGATATGTGGCGTGAGATAAAACCTTAACTATTTTCCCTATTGTCCAGTTGTATGGATTCTCTTTATTAACAGTTTTAACATATGCAGACTCGTTCAGAACATAAAATGCAGTATTTTTACCTTTGTTCTTAATATTTACAGCCGAGCCAAAAGTAGGTTTTAATAAGTCAAGTCGTCTCCGAGGTTTGAATTTAAATATGGACTCGGCAGGACTTGTTCCCGTCGACGCAGTTGGAGTGTTACGATAAGTAAATAAAAAGTTTACTATCTCACTTTCCAATCCATTTAAAGGTATATTTGGACCAAATAAAGCTTTTTCCAAACTTTTTTTAATAGTTTGAACACTTCTTTCGGCACTGCCATTCGACTGCGGATGATACGGCGGTGCTTTTACAGGCTTGATACCATGAGCTTGGCAAAAGGTAACGAACTTAACTGAATTAAAAGGCGGACCATTGTCAGTTACAAGTTCTAATGGCAATCCTGTTACCGACAATATCTCTTTCAGTTTCAGAATTGTCTCTTTAGCTGTTGTTCCGTTTTTCATTAATTTAACGTCTATCCATTTAGATTTACTATCCACAAAAATCAAAAATGTGCTGCCATATTTGTGAAAGAAGTCTACATGCACTCTATGGAAATTATTCGCAGCTACTGGCCATGATATAAAGTCGTTGTTCGAAAAATTTCGAGTTTGCTGACAGACGTCACAGTTCGAAATAACTTCTTCGATATCGTCATTACAGTTAGGCCACCAGCACGACGAACGCAATAATATTTTAGTTCGTACTATTCCTATATGTTCTTCGTGCACTAGACTTAATACTTCTGATCTAAGTGATTTGGGTATCACTATTTTACTTCCCCAAAAGAGACAACCTCTTTCAACAGATAATTCGTGTCGTTTTACATAATACGGTTTCAAATCACTGTCAGTGGTTGAGTTTGGCCATCCTCTTAGCGTGAGATCCATTACTTTACATAGAACTGTATCGCATTTTGTAGATTCAGTAACGTCTGTATGGTCTAAGGGCATCGTTTCGTATAAACTAAATGAATATAGTGTATCCGAAATGCTTGTTTTGCGGTTTGCGGGTGATCTGGATAACGCATCCGCATTATTAATTAACTTTCCTTTCCTATATACTATATCATAATTATAGCCAGACAATGTTATGGCTCACCTCTGTATTCTAGAAACAGCTGTTATAGGCATGCCTTTATTTTGGCCAAAAATAAACTTCAAAGGTTGATGATCATTTACTATCGTAAAATGCCTACCGTAGATATACTTATGAAATTTCTTTATTGCAAACAATATAGCTAACGGTTCTTCCTCGATTTGGGAATACTTTCGTTCTGTTGGCGACAATGTACTCGACGCAAATAGCACTGGCCTATCCTCTCCATCAAGTACATGACTAAGTACTGCCCCTACTCCGTACGAACTCGCATCGCACGTGATAAAAATAGGTAAGCTTGAGTTATAATGAACCAGTACTTTATTGCTCAATAATAATTCTTTGCTTTCTCTAAAACAATACTCGCAATCTGGAGACCAATCAAAGTTTACATTTGCCTTACAAAGATCGTATAGTGGCTTTAATCTATGTAACAACATATGCAAAAATTTTGCATAATAGTTTAACAACCCTAAATACGATTTTAACTGTGTACTATTTTGCGGTCTTGGGGCATCCATCATACTATTAAATTTTTCTTCTGTTGGACTTACTCTTGCTTCACTAATTATGTGACCTAAAAATTCAACAGACGATCTGTAAAATTTGCATTTCTTTTCATTCACTTTGACATTATACTCGTCTAGTCGCTTGAAGCCATTTAAAGTATTTCTATGACATTCATTTAATGATGCACCTGCTATTAAAATATCATCAAGATAACAGTAAGTATCAGGTAATTCAGCCAAAATACTATCCAAAATTGATTGAAATATACCTGGGGCTGAACTCACACCATATGTCAACCTATTATATCTAAAGAGACCCAAGTGGGTATTTATCGTAAGTAATTCTTTGGCGGTATTACTTACTTGTAACTGTTGATAAGCTCCTTTCAAATCAATTACGGTAAAATATTTTTTTCCGCTCAAGTTAGCAAATATGTCATTTGGTATTGGTAACACGCAATGGTCAGTTTCAATTACTCTGTTAATTGTTTTCTTAAAATCAACGCAAATTCTGATTTCGAATTAGAATTTTTCTTCTGCACTACTACAATGGGACTTGCCCAATTACTATTACTCACTTTTGTTAAAACCCCTGATTTAACTAACTCATTTAATTCCTTTTCCACCTTAGATTTTAAAGCAAAAGCCAAATTATAAGCTCTATGGAAAATATGAGTAAAATTCTGCTTTAATTTAAATTCAACTTTAAAATTTTTAATAAAAGCTTTTGGATCAACTGAAAATACCTTTGAAAACTTTTGTTTTACCTCTGACTCTGACATATTTGAATCGTGTACAAAATTAGTGTCTAACGCACAAATAGTATTTTTCCAATAACTTATTTAACCAGTTCCTGCCTAATAATGGTACAAACTTATTTTCACAGCTTAAAACTAATAATGGCAACTTATACTTTTGTTCCTTATAACTAACATTTAACATAACTTGCCCTAATACATTCACTTTTTGGCCTGTGACCACTTTCAATTTAAATTCCACAATTTCCAATGGCTTATTGCCAAACAGAGACTTAAAATCTATTTCATGAATTACCGTCTTACATGCACCTGTATCCACTTCCATATTCATCTTTATCCCTTCGATTTCAACTAACACCCTGGCTGGTTTTTCACTATCAAGTGTACTTAGCTTGCCTAAGAACCCAATATCAATAGAGTCTTCACTTTCCCCGTCTGCCAATTCTTCTGTTTCAACCTTGTTTAATGCTTTCTTCTTCATCTTCTGGCACATAGAGCTAATATGATCCTTCTTTTTACAACTGTAACATTCCCAATTCCGCGCCAGACATGACTTTGGATTATGAAATCGACCACGTCTATAACATGCTCGGTTTTCATTACCTCCTTTCTTGCTAGATTCTCTTGCTTCCTGGCTGCTTCTGCCCTTATTTACTGACAACTGCTTGAATAACACTGCAACTGAACCCTGCACTAATTTGTTTTGTATGTCTGCAGTCTCTAGATTCAATGCGATAGTGCATGCTTGACTAAATGAAAGAGTTTCTGGTTCTCTGAGTAATTTCTTTTGTATATTTAAATCGTACACACCAGATACAAGCCTATCCCTTAAAGCTTGGTCCAAAAATTCCTCAAATTTACATGATTTTGCCAAATTCTTTAACGATGCTACATAATCAACTATTTTCTCACCTTCCTGTTGCCTTTTATTATGAAATTTATACCTTTCCACAATAATACTTACTGTAGGTTTAAACTTTGACTTTAATGTATCTACTAACTCTTTATAGGTTTTACTTTTGGGCGTGTCTGGATATAGTGCTGTCTTTAATGCTGCATACGACTTAGAACCTAGTAGGTATATCAAATTTGCGACTTTTAATTCCTCTTTCACTTCATTTACAATAAGGTATTGCTGCAATCTTTCTTCCCAACATTCAAATGGTTCTACCGCTTCGTTATATTCGCTAAAATTATTTCGCGCCATTTCCACAAGTTGAGATTGCACTAACTTAACCCACGCGATGTTCAACTTTTACTTAACTTACACAACCAGTATATTCTTAATTCACTATGGGTCCACTCGTCGCCAATTATATGTTGTGTATTTGGAATAAAATACGGAGATTACTTTTAATATGTTTTAATTAACGAATACAAAAATGGCTATTGCAGGTTACCTAAGAACAACGTGCGTATCCCGCACATACAGATTATATATCTCTAATGGAGTGAAGTTAGCACATAACAAGTTTCTCCTGTATTCTAGCATCTCGAACATCAAGAACTATACGATCTCTAATTAGAATATCCTTTTCTTTAAATTCGCATGTTGACACAACTTGTTTTAAGGCAGTTACGAATTGATCGAGGGTTTCTCCCGGTAATTGATCACGTTTAAAGAATTTGTAGTGTTCATATACGGGATTTTGAAGTGGGTTACAGTACTTAGTAAATTTAACTAATATTACCTCTAGTTCAGTACTATCTTCTCCATCCACATACTCAAATGTGTTATATATTTGTATGCCTTCATCTCCCAGGAGATTTAATAAAATTGCTATTTTAACGTCATCCTCTTTAGATGATTTCCCCGATGCCATTAAATAAAAGTCAAATTTCTGTTTCTACAACTTCCATTTGCTAGACACATTGCCATCGAATACAAAAGATTCTGGAGCTTTACAACTTTCGGCCATTTTCTTTTTACCTTTTTCTTTTTTCCTTTTTATTTATGTATTTCTCATTTACCCGCTGCCACCATGTCACGAGTTGTTCCCACTGGTCTTGTTGATGAATAGTTGTAAATTAAACACTGTACCCGTGAACTATATAACTTTATTTGTGTAATCCCTTTTACTGAAACATTAGGATCTGTATTATGTACACATGCGTCCATTCAACAACTTCAACTGATTCAAGAGGATGTATGTGTTGAACCTACTGTGTGAATTATAATACATACAACTCAGATAGCATAACTACCAAGACACATACATCGCACACATGTAATGCGTCAATTAAAGTGTGGGAGTAGAAAAAAATTATTTGATTATTACGTGGCCAGCGCCATTGTTACATTCACTGTCTACCGTCTGCGTATGAATTTTATATATGTTCATACATGCACCTGTGCAGTTATAAATATAAAGCACTACAACATACATTCGCATTATACAGACACTAACATTTAACATGTTATTTGACTTTAATGATAGTTCAAATCGAAAGTATATTTTCGTCCACTCTGTATAATTTTTAGGGATCATTTCTATTTTATCATCAAGTCTAATGCTTCGACTAAAAGTAAAAACAATTAGAAACATCTAGCTTAAATACGTAAGACAGGCGTGTCTCTTAAATTTTGGTCTACATTTTCAAGAATAGTTCTTCTTCTTCTCTTCTCCTTGTGCCTTTTCAGGCGTTGGAGTGGAATTCCGGTTCTTCTTTTACCCATATCTTCCATTCTTTCCTATCTCTTGCCAAAATCTTCATTTCATCAAGGGTTTTTCCTTTTTCTCTTCCTATTTCCTCTATCTGGTTCATCCATGTTTTCCTAGGTCTACCTCTTCGTGTCTTCCTTGATTTTCCCATTTCCATCACTTTTTTCGCCAGCCTATCCGGGTTCATTCTTATCATGTGTCCATACCAATTCATTTGTTTTTCTCGTATCTCTGTCATTATCGGTTTCTGATCTATCATCTTCCTGATCTCCTCATTTCTTAGTCTGTCCCATTTGGTCTTTCCAGCTGTCTGTCTAACATGCTTCATTTCAATAGCATCGATTTTTGCCTCCTGTTTTTTGTTTATTATCCAATTCTCACAAGCATATGTTATTGTTGGTACTATTATAGCGTTGTGGATCTTCTTTTTTACTATTGTCTCTATTTCTTTATGTCCTAATATTGTTTTATTCAATGAGTAATAGATTTTCGTTGACTTATTTTCTCTATTTGCTATTTCCGCATGCAAGAATAGTTAAATGTCTCAAAAAAGGCTTAAGTTAGGTATAGGAAACATAACAGTAATTTGCCTTTATTTAGCCCGCACTATCAAGATATGCAATAATATACAGGGTGTTATAATAGTTTAATTAATTCAAGAAAGTGTTTAGGTATTGTTCATAAATCAATAGTTTCATTTTCTTAAAATAAAGCATTTATTTACTTAGAACTCTTGAAATGCATATTATTTTTATCCAATTATTAATTGCACTTACCTTGTTTAAAACAGTACGACATATCCATACATAAAGTAGTAAATTATTCTTATTACTTGCGATTTAGAAAGGCTAGGGTAGGCTATTTACAGAATAATGTTCAAACAGAAGTGAACTTTAATGTAGAAGTACATATCAGAAAAGGGCATAGAAACAAAAACCAAGATAATGTTGATCTATAGCTCATGGTATCGATGGAATCGCTCCCGGCAAAAACAACATGACTTACTCCTGCCCACATTGCTGTTCATCTCTCAGTTTATGCCACTAATCTTCAAAAGCAGCACTGAAATACTTCCTGGCGCCACCTGGTTCCAGTCATGCCGTCCTAGAAAGTAGCGACAGAAAGCAGACCGGACAGATGCCATACTTACCCATAGTCATATCCATACCCATATAACCCTTCAACTTACAACATTTCATAAACATTAAATTTTCAAATATTTCTTAACTAAATGATTTACTTGGAGGAAACATTTTTCAACAACCGTACACTATAAGACTACATTACATTCCTCGTCTCCTCTCTTCCTCTGCTGCCAACCGTACATACTTATTTTCTGGCGGCAATATTTTAAAATTCAAACTACAAATTCTACAATTTATTATTTAATTTGCTTTCATGCGTCTTAAGTTTTTTCACTAGACACCATGTTTGTAATTATGCACTGTATGAATTCGGTATGTTTTCTATTCTTATTCTGTCAGTAACTATATTTCAGTGTCCGGTCAATATCCACATAATATAGGAATATCAAAGCTTTATTACTAACTGTTTGGTCTGAAACACATTTAAGGATACACATATGTTTAACACATTTCCGAATGTGCTCGGTCTTCCTCACAAAAACGAAGTGTTTTTATAAAACATTTTTAATATTCTTATGAGCTTAATATCAGCAGATTTTCAAACGCGAATCAAAGAGATATTTTAAGACGAAAATAATTTGGGAATGTAGGTGTTACATAAAAAAGCATAGGTAGATTTTGTAATATTATAAAATCAATTTAGTTATCGAGTTTAGGGTTGTGATTTTCTTTAAAAGAATGTGTTATTCACTTAAAGGACTGTTTTACTTACGTCTTCTATTAATTAATTAACAAATCTTCAAAAAAAATCACTTTTAGATGGTTTGTTCAATATTAATTAAAACTTGTATATATATATAGGTATACATTTCCATTTTGAAAATTCCCAGTTAGATTTCAACATTTTTCATAATCAGTGCATGGGATCTGTAACGAAGACTTTAACAGAGAAAAGATAGCAGCTTTCAACGACAGAGTTTAATCATAATTAATGAACACAATGGGATCAAATTTTGCACCAACACTATATCCACCGGGTCCATGTTAAGCAGGTCGTTGCAACGCAATCGCTTACAGATGAAAATTTCAATATAGTTGGGCGTGAAATGTTGGAAATTTATAGAATTAGTTCTGTTAAACCTAAACTTTGGTGCCTGCTTTCCATTGAAGTAATACCTTTCGGGTTTTGCCGTATTTGTTCCGCCAATGTACTTGACGCATTATCGAATCTGTTCCGGTCTGGTGGACCGTAGCGGAAAGTCCTCTTCCTGATATAAATAACAAATTCCTAATCTGGCCGGATGGAAAGAAGAGTTTCAGTGCACTTATACAGCAATATAAGAGTATCAATTTTACAATGGAGGTGGAAGAAAACGGTTGGCTGCCATTACTAGATGTGCACCGAAGTGTATCGATAATGTATTATCGCATGCTATATATAGGAGGGGAACTCACACGAGCAGATATAAATAGAATATCACACCATCATTTGCAGTAGAAGAGGTCGCTCAGCACTACATTCCTACGGATAGAGAGTTCCTCAATTCAAACAACAGAGCAGCAGAAGTTCCACAAATAAAGGACGCAGTACAGAAGAACGGATACAAACAAGGGAAAACTACTGGGAAAAAGAACGACAAGGATTCTAAAGAAGAAACAATTGGTTATGCCTATCTAGTACGTCGCTGAGGAGAAGAAAGATGTAACAGTTCATCAAGGAACACAAAAGAGGCGCACAACAAGAACACACCGACAAGTCACCAGTCACCAAATACCTTTACTAAAAAGGATAGCACAGTATTAACAGAGTCCTGACAACGTCATGTCTTTGGTTATATTCATTCTTTTGCAAGGAATCCTTTACATGTTGAATTTCCTCCGGTCTGTATTTTTCATCAGTAATCTTCCCTACACTCCCTAGGAATGTGTTGGCAAGAGATCTTTTCTGTTGTGGATGATGATGAGATAATGCATGCTGGCTATTACCACAAGAGAATGGCATGCGCATCGTTGGAAATTATAAAGAATCTGAACAATTTCAACCGAAAGGATGGATACAAGCAGCAGCACATAGAGGTCAATTCTTCGAGAACCCCGACGAAGCAACCACACCATCACGGAACTGGCCCATCAGACCGGAAGAGATACGGATAAACAGAGCAGAACGGAAATAAGATATATAACGGGAACCACGAAACAACGACATCAATCTTTAGAATCCTTCCGCAGAAGCTGAAAGTAATCAGCGAAACGTCGTCAATAATCTAAACGACATGGCAACACCTGGAAGATTATTCTATATGTATACATTGGAATATCAAGTTTATTTACAATAACGGTGATTTTACCATTATACTAAAATGTGATTTGACTCATTCGTTTATTAGATAAATTTTATTTATATATGTCAAAACAAAACAAAGAAAACCTAGTGGATAACCTTGCCATTACAATGATTTTGGTCAAACCTACGTTTGAAAAATTCTCTGCTATACCTTTAAATTCTTTTACTTTGCAAAAATTTATCACCAAACTAAATAAGTTTCCAACATCGCCTATTTTACACATCCTCCAAATAGAATTCTCTTAATATATACTGCCTTTTACGTCTTTTAACACAAATATCTCATATTGCTTCTTAAACATTACCGCAAATAAGAAAAAAATTAAGTTAGCGTTAGCAATAGCATAAGTATACCATAAAGTTATGGACCTCCATACATTATACACCACGTACATATATACCTATAATACTTACAATTAGATTTTAATGTCTGAGCATCCAATGACCAATGTTAGGAATAGAAGACAATCACCCCTTATTATATAGATAAAATTTTGATAACGTATATACAAGAATATAACGAATATTTACTGAATTAATATCTAAAATCGTTATTGAATACACACCAATATGTTTGTATGACACACCATTTTGCTAACTGCCATTATTTATGCTGCTCGCAACAATATTTCAATCAATTGTTTCATTTACATTTGAAATTTTGAATGTACTTAAACAATTTAGATACGTATATAAATAATAGGTAAGATAGTAATTCTTTCTTGTGATATACACTTTTCTATTATGTTATTGTCTCTACAACAATAAAGACTCTTTATAAGACATTGAATTTTTATTAAAAATTTTCTACAGAAGATAGTCTGTGGCATCATCGGTAAGATTGTCGTGATGCGGTCTTGTCTACGCCGTTTGACATGTTGTTCCCCATAATGTCCATAAATAATTCTTCACCAGAAACGTCGAACGCATAGAAGATAGAAGATATATATGATGTTGGCATCACTTCTATGATCTTTTAGGTTGGTAGTAATAAGAGACAAAAGAACGACTACACAAGTTTCAAGTTAGTGTGTTACAGTGCGTACTTACAATTAGTAAGTCACTAAGTTGGCTTTATCTCAGAAACAGAAGAACATAGTAGAATTGTAATTTTTGTTTAAATAAGTTCCAAAGCGACTCACCTATCATCTCCTTTTAGATATATGTCGGCGAACCTTGTATAAATAATTTTTTCATTACATATCGATAATAAATACGCATATCAAATTTTTTTGGCGTTAGATAGTCTTTGAGGCCAAATTAACTGGCTCTAATCATGTGAGTAAACATATAAAAATGATAAAACTGTGTATTTATAATTTGAAGATAGGAACAAGTATCTAAACATTTGTATTGCGTTTGCTACCATCTCCTATAAAACATGTTCACTGCGGCTCGTAATTTCGACAAGAAACGTTGAATTATTGTTGCCAAGCACCACGTTACAAAGATAAGAACAATATTTTACGATTTCATTACCAAAGAAAGATACATACAAAGTTATGCTTAGCAAAACGAAATTCTATAATAATAATAGAATACCTATAATAATAATAAGTTGTTGATATTGTCTCAAACATCGTATCAATAGAAACTAACGATTGATTATTAAGTATTCTCAAATATTGTTTTTCAATAGCAGCAACTACATTGGATACTTTGATCTAAAAATAATATAGGTACGAGTTACAGTGGTGCTAGAAATTTTGACAAATAGTGCAAAGCTCCTTTTGATAACATCTGAACAAAATTAGAACTGCATTCACATATTTTTTATAGAAATTCGGTTAGTTTCAAACTAAATACAATTCTATTAAAATTATTAAACTTGAAAATTAAAATAAATTAATTTGAAAAATAAATTTACTTTACCCACATGATTATCTTCGTCAACGATCTGTTATCCTCATTAGTAACGCTGGCCACAAGCAGTACCGCGCATCGGCGTAGAATCAGTTCGGACCGAGAGGAACGGTAGTATTACTTCGTCTGCGGAGCAGTACGGACATTTTCGCTGCCGGTCATTTGCGCAATTGTTTATCCGTCCTAGAAAAATTATGATTTCGTCAGCAAAACAACCGCGGTCGGACAAACTTCGAAAATTTATTGTAGAAATTCCAGACTTAATATATGAAGATGCTAAAATTAAATGTGTAATCTGTAAAATCCCGTTAATGTGTTGGTCCAGACAACATTGTCTACGACACGCAAATAGTGAAAAGCATGTCTCAAAAAGAAATTGCGCACGAGACAATGAAAAATTTATATTTAATTTATGCGTTACGTTTATCGCATGTAATATACCGTTTAATTTACTAGACAAGGAACCATTTATCTGCTTTTGGAATAACTATTCGGAGTGCAAATTACCAAGTCGAACATCGTTACGAAGAATTGTGCCATCTGCGCGCGAACATATTGAACAAAAAATAAAATCGAGCTGAAAGATCAAAAATTGTGATTATGTGTCGACGAAACAACAGATCGGAAGAAACATTCTGTTCTTAATGTAATGGCACGCAAATTGGAACCTCATCAATCGGCACCTTGAATTCTATTAGTCTCCAAACGAATATAACAGTGTACTGCCGAAGTAATTTCAAAGTTAGTGTTAAATACATTGGACAAGTTTGAACTTTCAACAAACCAACTCTTGATGTTAGTGAGTGATGGTGCTGCAAACATGCTTTCTGTAGGCCGGTCTCTTAAAAAGCATTCTGCTAATTTGTTACACATTACGTGTAAAATTCATGCTCTCAATCTTGTGGCGGATAGTATCAGAAAATGTTATCCTGAGGTAGACGCTTTAATAGCGCATACCAAAGCAGTATTTGTCAAATCACCGAAACGTATTCGCAAATTTCACAGACTGTGCCCCCGTATACCAGAGCCACCAGAACCTATTCTAACTCGTTGGGGAACATGGTTACAGGCCGCGTTTCATTATCATAAATATTTTGACAATATTAAGAACGTGGTTTTACAATTCGATACAAAGGAAGCTGCCGCTATCCAGAAAAGCCAGTCGAAATTTCAAGATAGTCAGGTTAAAATGGATTTAAAAATCATTCACGACAACTACTTCGGGCTAGCAGATGCAATAGACAAATTACAAAATCCTGCAGTGCCGTTAGAAGAATCTCTACAAATAGTGCAAGATGTTCACGCACAGCTATGCGCGAGTGAAGACGCAAAAAATGTTTCGGTTCTAGAAAAATTTGAAAGTGTTTTTGAGAAAAATTCTGATTTTGGCACATTAAGACACATTTGTGAAGGTGCGTCAACAGAATCGTTAAGTTATTTGAAAGATTATTTTACTTACGCAAATATTACGTCACTAGATGTAGAACGTTCGTTCTCTGCATATAAACGCATTTTTTCCTCATGCCGTACTAGTTTTGCCGAAACAACAGTTGAAACATATCTAATGTTGCAGATATTTAACAGACATTATTCACTTTGTGATTTCACGGAGGATCTTAAAATGGTAAGTGTTTGAGCACGTGTTATTTAATTTTTATTTAAAAGATGAGCGAAATTATTTGCGGCAGCAAACATCTCTATTAGCAGAATAACTCTAGTGGAACGCGAGGCCTGGTCGACTCTACGCTACTGCGCGGTACCGCTCGCGGCCAGCTTTACTCATTAGACTGAGCACAGATATGGGTAGCGAAACAACAACCTCCAGAATCTCCTATGACCTTTCAAAGTTTTCTTGAATTGGAAAAAATGGAGGGATGGAGAGGGGAGAAAACCGAAAACTCTAATCTAGTACATAGATGGGTCCAAAACGGGCACTACTTCTGGCGTTGGTGTTTATGAGGAAAACTAGAGGTACAAAGTTTGTACATCACTTGGGCGATACACCAAGGTATTTCAAACAAAAATATATGCTATACAAACACTGGTATAGTGGGCAACGAAATTGCAGACCAGCTAGCGAGAGAAGGCTCAAAAATGAATTATATAGGCCCTGAGCCGGGTCCTAGGTATTACCAAGAGTGCAGTGCGTGGTGCAATTAATGAGTGGATCATAACATAACACCAATTAATTTGGAAGCATGCCGCTGAACAAAAGCACAACAAACAGATGATGGGAAGACCATCGCAACATTTGACTGCTGACCTGCTCAGATTAAGCAAGATACAGCATAGGGCAGCAACACGTCTACTGACAGGACATGGCCGTTTGAAAGGCCACTTGCAGAAGATGGGGGTCTACAAAGATGAACCTTTATGTAGACTTTGCAATGAGGAGGAGGAAACAGCTCCTCATATTATTTTCGAATGTGCACCGCTAACTTAAAGCAGATTCGCTGTGCGAAGCGCAATTGAACTACCAATGGAGAAAGATTTACATGGGCTCTTAAACCTGATCGAGGGAACTAACTGGTTCAAGTAAAACGAAACCGAAGCGGGAATAATACAATAGGCTATTAGGTTTCAGTGTTGGGGATGTAAAGACCAATCCTACCCTGGTAGAAAATCAATCAATTAATCAATTCTACATGTGAAAAAAAAATTTGGGGTCGATTAATGTTCAAAAATGTATTTTTTGATATTAAATTTTTTATCAAGTTTTCTTGATTTAGTAAGCCATGAGTAAACAAACATTACATATCTGATCGTATCTTATATTGTAATTTTTGTGTATTCAAGGCTAAATCAAAGTTTGATATCAAAAAATACATTTTTAAACATTAACTGACAAATTTACTTTTATCACATGCACCGTGGATGAAATGACGTTATTTGATGGAATAGATATCAAAGGCTATTAAAATAAAAGTTACCAGGAATTAAGAATTTGCTAGTGTCTAATTAAAATTCATGGTAGCAAAAATCGTCTAATTTAGTTAAATCACTAAGTTGACTTTAACTCAGAAACCGTGACACTTTGCATAATGGCATTTTTGATTAAACAAGCTCCAAATCGACTCAAATACCACCTTCTTCCAGATACACGTCGGTGAACCATACGCCCTGTATATACATACAGTAAGGCCCTAAAGTCCTCACTTACAAACTAACTTTTGAACGACCAAGTTTTTAGAAAAACAGGTTGATTATGAACTAACTTTCTGTGTCATCGGAAGTGATGCCAACTTTCTTATCTTGGCTACAACAGCCTGTATATTTATATCCCAGCAATTCTCAATCTGTCGAATCCCAATTCTAAAAGCACGCGGATAGTGCTGGACACATTAATAAAACAGTACTTCCAGAATGCATCACCTTCATGGTAGAGGTGCTGGAATCGGTGTTTGCGCTCTCAGGGGGACTACTTTGAGGGTGACGGAAGTGAATGAAATCCTGATTTTCTTCACTTCCATTTATTGCTATATTTCGGGAACCTTTGGATACCACCTAGTACATAGTGTCTTGTTTTCGACGTTTGCATAAAGAACCTTGGAAATCATAAATATAAAAAATGTCATAAAGATTTCTGGGATGTATGTTCTCAAAAAGGAGTATTGTCCACAGGAATTATAAAACGTATAACTCTAGTTTATATTATGAATGACTTAAACATATCTATGCTTTATGTAAGTCACTTATGAAGAATGCTTACAATAGTTATATTGTGAAAATACAAAGTTCTCTTGCTCAAGATTCAACTAAATTTTGGTCTTTTATTAACAAAGAGCGAAGATGCACTCGAATCCCAGGAACTATGAATTACAATGGCTCTAAAGTCAGTAATCCCTCCGAAATCATGGGTGCTTTTGCTGATTACCTCAAAAGCGTTTGCATTCTATTTGATGAGCAAGAATGCGAGAATCTGGTAGCTGGACATAATGCTTCACTAAATGTTGTTGTACATTCTGTCACTGAGGAAGATGTCTTGGCGGCTTTGAAGAAATCTAAAAATAGTCTACTAAGCGGCGTTGTCGGTTTACTTATTCGAGATTGTGCTTCTGTGTTTGTTACTCGAATGCATCACATTTGGAAGATAATATCAAGCGTTTGCCCCGTATTTGAAAGTGGCGAGGTTACAGATGTAACGTCCCATCTCTATCTTTTGCAATTTTTTGAAGTGTGATGTTTGAGACTATACTATGCAATCACATATTTGCCTTTGTAAAAACAGTGCCGTTGCTATTCCCTCTAATGCATCCCGAGCGGGGGGAGAGAGAAGTGAGGGTTTGTTCGTTAGTTGAAATGGGCGAACCTTGCTCTAGCCGGCAAATTATAGACTCAATCGGTGTTAGTAGAAGTACTGTGAAAAGTATTTTGAAACGCAACAAATGCAAAAGTTCAAAATTGCCAGGAGATTTTTCCCCTTAATAAAGTAACATTGTTAGAATTTCAATGTATTTTGTATAATTATCGAATTCATTTTTCTTTAGTTTAATTTTATAAGAATCGTTGTTTATTTTTCCACTTAGAATTATTTTTTGGTTCCCCTACATCGCATTGCAGCAACAAAATGAGTATAAGAAACTGTATTTTCTAACATAATCTGAGAATACGCAGTGCTTCAGTATTAATACATTTTGTCAGAAGGCTTTGAATTATAATATTACCTGATTGAGCGGACTTGCGTGTTTATAATATGCTGATGTTTCTGTCTGATGATGCATATCCTGGGAGAGGCTACGCTTGTAGGCTTATGTTGAATGGTTTCGACATGGTGTCTCTACAACTAATACATAAGTTAGTAGGCGTAAAGTTCTTATATAACGTATTAAATAATAGAATTGATTGCACAGCGCTCCTTAGTCAAATAAATTTAAATGCACCACATCTTGTATTGCGTAATCACCCAGAGAAGTAGGACCAATGTTATTAAAATCGCCCATGAATATTATGTCTTCAAACTATAATGCTATTTCCAGTAATATAGTGAAAAGTTATAACACGAGGAAGAATTTGATTTATCGAAATTAATTAATGAATTTTATGGTCTGTAGGTTCGGGAGTGTCCCTTACACACTCTTTTTGCATTTTAAATTAAAAATGAAGACCAAATAATGACGTCGAATATTAATTTGAAAGAAGATAAGGAAGGGTGGAGTAACTCGACATTTCCGAACGTCAAAGAACGCGAGTAGGGTACTTGGAGTAACTGGAGTTACTTCACAACGAATACTCGAACTCACCTTATGTTTACGCGTTATGCACTCGAACCCCGCGTATTTTTAAATCACCAAATTGGACTTTTGTTGCGTATTTATTAAGAACACTTAGGCAAACACGTGATGATACAACGGTGGTTTTAACTTAACTCTTACTCCTTAGATGACGGCCAATTATTAGGATATACTTTTCGAATTACAATTTGATATTAAATTTCATTTTATTTTATTCTGAAAAGAGATTAATTTTAGAGAACAAACTGCCACGAACGTTCTTCATCTTAAAGCGTAACTCTATGATCTTAGACATTTGAAATTAGCAATAACTACACAATATTAAATTTTACCAAGGGACGTGACAACTTCTTAGCTAGTAGTATTTAATTTGCGATGTTATGGCAGAGATACGACTGAATTTATTAGATGCTGTAAGTTATTGTAGAAAAATATTTCATTAAATATGAACATTTGTAATGTGAAGAAAATTGGGAGAAGAGAGTTACTTAGCTGTTTCCCTTAGATCATCGTTGACTGGAGGTTACTATCTTCCAACACTCTCGCGACAGGGAGAAGGAAACTCGAGGCTATAAAAGGAGCAGGAGACACTGAGAAAGAGATCAGGGGATTTTGGTGTTGAATGAGTGGACATAGGTAGTTGGCTGAACGCATTATATATGGCGCTAATGACAGCGTTCGATGTAGTTTGTAACATTACAATAGATATAAACTTTGATTCATCGAAATATATTATCTCACAACTGAATAGAGCAGTGGTACCAAGAATATTGTTTCCTTTTGCGGAAGTTTTCTATGTGCTTTTTCCATTCTTGCTTTTCATACTCGTATGCATCAATTTTTTGTAAAATTTTCTGTATTTGGATTCTACCCGTTGAAGATAACCTATTTTTACTAGAGCTGTTATCCGGATCCGGATAATCGACTATCCGGATATCCGGATCTTGGTGTTATCCGAAACTTTGGATCTGCATCCGCTAATCGAAACCTCGGATCTGGATACGTTATCCGAAACATCGGATCCGGATCCATTATCAGGGCTGGATCCCCGTTATCGGATAATAGATTCGACCAGATAAAGAACCCGAATTCAAGATTTCGGATAGCGGATTCGGATCCGAGAATCAGATAGTGGATCATTATTATAAAATTTGTTATATTACAGTTTCCATAAGAGTTAAAAGCGGAAATTAGCTAGCGGAAAAAGCTAAATGCGTAATTCAGTTTGTAGAATTCAATGACGTGGTAAATTGGGTAAAATGAAGAAATAAATTTTGAAGGCTTATTTTAATTTTTTAATGATTTATTGGAAAATTCATAAAAGCCATGGTCGATACGCGTGGTCCAAGCTATTCAGTACAAAAAAGGAATGACAATAGATTTTGAAGTAATAAACATTATTTAGTTAATACAATGGTTATAAATGCAGAGACGCTATTAGAGCACTTGCCCAAGTATATCTCAAAAAATAACATAACAGAGCCTAAAAGCTTTTATAATGGCATTTTTTTCGGAAGCGATGAATTCCTTTTGTGGTTGTACAAGTATTTCTTTTCCTACACTTTTACGATAGCTTTTCCAATATTATCTCCATTCAGCATTCCAATTAGAGCTTGAATTATGTTCTCGAAACCCTCGGTCACTGTTTCTTTGTATTGCAGTTTGCCTGTTTTCAACAATTCCATGCTGTAAGCTTCGGCCTTACCCCATTGATCCAAAAACGTGTAAATAATGAAGCCTTTCATTTCAATTTCTTTAAACACTACGTCCATCAAGAATGTGGTAACTAGAATAATTTTAAAACAGGTTTAGAATTACAGATGTACGAAGAAATGTACACTGAGAAAAATTGTCCGATTAAGCTGTGTTAATAATACTACTTTATTAACCATAACTACATATTAACTTGTAGTTATTAAACCCGCGATACACCGTTATCATCGAGAGAACAAGGCCTAAACGCTTTTCGATGGCGTCACGCTGTTTAGGTGGTATATCGCCATGCACGATATTAGCCTAAGCGATAAAAACCATTTTTTTGCATTTCTTTTCTTAAGTTTTGAAGGGCTTCCGGTTTAAAGAGGATGCCAATCATCAACTAAGCGCTTCTTCGTATCCTATTCGATTTTATTTTGGAAAAACGAAGCAAAGACCAAAGCAAAAATCAAACACGTAACCGAGCACCGTTTTCGTGAAAGATGTATTTGTGGTTGATCTACCATTACTTTTTCCACGATAATTTTTAAGCAGGGTGTTTGTAGAACAAGTTATTATAATAAGTTATTATTAACCTGGGCAAATATGCGGTAACAGCTAGAGGCGTGGCGAGCGCATAAAAGTTTACACATAAAATAGAAGGTAAGAAATAAATTATAAAACGTGCTGAAACACTTACCGTTTTAAAAGTCTTCCGTGAAATCACAAACTGGGTAACATCTGTTAAATATTTGAATCATTAGACATGTTTCCACAGTTGTTTCAGTCAAGTGAGTACGACGTGCGGAATAAATGTATTTTAATGCCGAAAACGACCGTTCGACATCCAGCGAAGTTATATTTGCATATTTAAAATAATCTTTGAAACAACTTAATGCATCTTCACACGCACCTTCACAAATTTGTCTTAATATAAGAAAATCGGAGTGTTTCTCTAAAACACTTTCAAATTTTTGTATTACACACCAGTTTGTTTCGCCTTCTACAGCGCATAACTGTGCGTGAACATCATTCACAATTTGAACAGAATCCACTAGCGACATCGAAACAATTTGTAATTTTTCTATTCCCTCCACCAGTCCGAAGTAATTGAATAGTTTGTAAATCTCTTTTAACCTGACTATCTTGAAATATTTCCTGGCTTTTCTTGATTGCTGCAGCTTCTGTCGAATTCAATTTTAAAACTACCTTCTTTACTTGATCAACATATTTGTTGTAGTAAAACGCAGCCTGCAACCATGTTCCCTAACGTGTGAGAATCTGCTGTGGTGGTTCAGGTAAATCAGGACACAGTTTGTGAAATAATCAAGTACGTTTCGGGAACTTTAGAGACACTGCCTTTGTACTAGCAATCAATGCATTTATTAGTGGAAAACATGTAGGAATCGTTTGTGCCGCAAGATTTAGAGTATCGATTTACATGTTACATGTAGGAAGTTACCACTGTGTTCTTTAAGAAATCGGCGCCAAGAACGCACGTTTGCGGCACCATCACTCATAAACATTGAAAATTGCTTAGTTGAAACTTCAAATTTTTTCAATGAGTTCAACACCACCTTTAAAATCTCATCGGCCGTACAATTTATAACTCTTTTGGAAGCAAGTAAGAAGGAGGATGACGGTCGATGTGGTTCAATTGTACGTACCATTACATTAACCACAGAATGTTTTTGACGATATGTTGTTTCGTCCACACACAACCACCGTTTTTTATCTTTCAATTTCGTTTTCCTTCTTCTAGGTAATTTACGGTCCGCATATTTATTCCAGAAGGAGACAAATGCTTCTTTGTCTAGTAAACGAAACCATAGATTACATAAAATAAGAGTAACACATAAACCAAATGTAAATTTTTCTTGGTCTCGTATGCCACTTTTTGCAGAAGAATGCTGCTTGCTTTCGATGTGACGTTGACAATGGCTTCTGGACCAACACATTAAAGGGATTTTACAAACTAGACATTGAATTTTAGCGCCATCAAAAATTAAGTCCGGCATGTCCACTATAAAGTTTTGAACTATGTCTGCCATTGGTTGTTCTCGCGACATGCCTAACTGCGACATTTTTAAAGCAAACACAAGCGTACAATTACGAAATAAATTACGACAGCCTACGTATACATAGAACTACTCGCATACAGCATCGATTTAGTACTGACGCTGTGAACGTGAGAAATAAATAATCGCCGACTCCGCACCACATATCTACTACACTGACTGTTACCGCTGTTTGCCCAGACTAGCTATTACTCTTAATATCTCCCTCAATTACTCTTAAAAAGTCATCGACAAAGAACTGGAGACCAGCGAGAACCAAAGTTCAAGTAAGTGTCGTTTATGTAAGTTGTTTATTGCACAAAGTGTTAAAATAAAAGGTTTATGTAATATGTTTGAACTTCTGTTTTGTTAAAGCTGAAATAGAAAAAATATCATTAATGGCCAATCTCATCTTGATGACTTAATTTTTAACTTAACTAGGTATCGCTTAAATTACAGAAAAACATGCGCCATACGTAAAATTTACTTGTTTAAGTGATACTTTGTGCTTTAAGAATTATTTATAATTTAAAGCATGTCGGTTAGATTGGCCATTTACCTTCTGTGCAACTTAGAAATAAATGCGTTTCCAGAAACAAATTTAATGGCGTTTTATGTGAAAATTAGTTTACATGTATAAGAAGATACAAGAAATGTTCTGCATAAATCACTGTTTCCATTATTATTTATGTAGATTAAGCAAAAGTGCTACCATCTGTCAGAATGATAGTTTTTCAAGGATAGAAATTAT
The DNA here is from genome assembly GCA_029619315.2 of Dynastes maya. Classification (NCBI taxonomy): domain Eukaryota; kingdom Metazoa; phylum Arthropoda; class Insecta; order Coleoptera; family Scarabaeidae; genus Dynastes; species Dynastes maya. The sequence continues at coordinate 18,003,101 of JAROYE020000010.1, read as the reverse complement.
AGAAATCAATATTTGTTTATGTTCAATATAATGTTGCAGTAATAAACATTGTTAATGATTTGTTGTTGGTTTTCATTTCCACGCATATCTATTCTTGAATGAAATATAAAAAAGTTTTTACTTGCGGTTATTAAACATTTTTCTCAGTGTAGGATAAAGATAAGATAAAATTACCTTTTTCAGGGAAATCCTTGATGCAGTTGGACATAACCCCGCAACAAGATACCCTACCGAATCTGTTCATTTGACTGATAACAGTTGTAGCAATTTCTCCTCCCACCTAAAATAGCATGCACTTAAATTTCAATATATTACTTTTAGCAGAGCACCTTACATTGTCAAAGAAACAATCTATTCCTTTGGGTGCAACTTTCTTCAATGTGTTCGCTATGTTATCTTTTTTGTAATTGATGACGCTGTCAAAGCCTAATGTTTTTAGGAATCGGCACTTTTCATCGCTACCTGTAATCCCTATCACCTTACATCCTCTCAGTTTCGCTATTTGACCTACGTGACAACCCACTGCTCCAGCTGCACCCGTCACGACTACAGTTTCCCCGGCTTTTGGCTTGCAAATATCTAGAAAACCAAAGTACGCACTTGCCCTATAAAATTTTAGATCACGTCATCAGTATTAAGATTAAAAAGTTGAGTACCCTGGCATGCCTAGTACTCCCAAATAATACGACAAAGGCACTGATGTGTCGTCAGGAATCAAAGTTGGTGGTGGCTTGTAGAAATGATAAGGAGGATTTTCTTTAACAACGGTATGCGTTCTCCAACCAAAGCTTCCTATGATGTATTTTCCAACGGGAAATTTGGTCGATTTTGATTCTATGATCCTATAAATTAAAAGCATGAAGTCCTTAACGAAAATGAAACCAAGCATAGGGTAGCTAACTTTGCAACCTGCGTTCCTTCCATCGTTTTTCCAACTGTCATATAGGAACCGTACGTTCTCATGTAAGGATCCACGCTGAGATATAGCGCTTCTGCCAAAAATTCTGAAAAGTATTTTTGTTTAAAAATTAAAAAAAAATTGGTTTATGCTAGTGATTCTCGATCTTTTAGCATTGCTGGCCTAATTTTCAATCACAATTGTCACCTCCAACCTCCCCCCACTCCGCTTCCGTACCGTCGCATCGTACTCGTACAATGTCTGGAAGATTCCAAAGTATAGAAGCACTTGTGAAACAAAAATCTCCACAGTGAGTCTGGCGCAACATCTGACTGCTGACCTGCTTGAATTAAGCAAGATACAGCTTAGGGCAGCAACATGTCTATTAACAGGACATGGCTGTTTGAGAGGCCACTTGCATAAGATGGGGATCTACAAAGATGAACCCTTATGTAGACTTTGCAATGAGGAGGAGGAAACAGCCCCTCATATTATTTTCGAATGTGCAGCGCTAGCTCAACGCAGATTCGCTATACGAAGCACAATTGAACTACCAATGGAGAAAGGTTTACTACATAGGCTCTTAAACCTGATTGCGGGAATTAACCTGTTCAAGTAAAACAAAACCGAAGCAGGAATAATACAATAAGCTTCAGTGTTAGGGATGTAAAGACCAGCCTTGCTTTGGTAGGAAAATCAATCAGTCAATCAATCTGTGCTGGTCTGGTCTGAATATTGTGCAAATGACGGTTGTAATCCTAGTAAATTATATGAAAACGAGACCTCTAAAATTAGGAATCTTTTCTGCACTTTCTGCGCATGGATGCAGTACATCCATCGTTACTATTTTATTGCGAAAGAAGATGGTTAAGACATGAAATCGCCATTCTTCTATAAGAGGAAAACCGACCGAAAGCCGAGAAGTTTCGAGATGATTTATTTGTGATGAAATTGAGCTACTTGGTGGACATATTCGAGAAATGAAATACCTTAAATCTTCAACTCCAAGAAGCAAACACGCATATGTTGGATACGAATGATAAAGTTAATGCTCCTTGTAGAAAAATTGAATTGTGGAGCAGAAATGTAAGGCAAAAAAAACCTAGAAATGCTTGCAAATGTGAAGGAATGTGTTAAAACTTACAAGGCTAAAGAGCAACATGTGAAAATTGTTTTTGTAACCATTAGAAATTATTTAGCCATGCTGGCAGAGAATTTTAAAAAGTATTTTCTTACTGACGATAACTTGGTACGAAGTTACGAGAGGGTTAGGGACCCATTTCAAACTAGTCCCGAAGATCTCTCAACTTCCGAAGAAGAAATCTTCATAGACTTCACGGCAAGTGGCGAAATCAAAAGACAATTTAGTAATAAAATAAAATCACTCTTTGAATTTTGGGTAGGGGTGGATGATGAGTTTTCTGCACTGAAAACAAGTGCATTTCGTATACTATTACCATTTTCAATATGCTACCTTTGCGAAACCGGATTTTCTGCGGTGGCTAAATATAGAAAAGGAACTAAGAGTGTAAATTTCTAATAAACCTTTTTTCAAAAAGTTTGCAGTGCAAGACAGGTCCAAGGGAGTCACTAATAATTACTAAACTTGTTTTTCCTTTAGTACTGATAAGCTAATTATTGAATACGTTGGGCAGTACTGATGCAATCCTATTTATAAGTGGATTATATCAGTAAACGTGCATTTTATTTTTTATTATGCCAGAATGTATTTTATTGGTTTTCCTTTTTTCTCAGTAAAAATTAAATAAACCTTTTAATAATATATTTTCCTATTTTCGATATGCTCACCCCCCCCCCCCCATTTAATATTATAACTCCCCCGCCCTCCTCCCCAAGGGGGCGCCCTCCACAGGTTGAGAATCGCTGGTTTATGCTTTATCATGAAAATGTGTTTGGCTTCATAAAAGATTTCTTAATACAAAGTGGCACTTTCTAGTTCTCGAAATGTTAGTACCAAGAAATTTTGCATGAACTAATATTCAGCTGATTAATTATTAGAGCCCGGTAACTGGAGAGCAATCACAGCGGCGGTGTGACTGTGTTTAGGTGGGCCGATTATAATACGACACGACAAATCATCATCACTCAGTTTAGTTTAGCATTGGATAGCGGATAGGGCGTGTTGATTTTATTGATATAGACGTAGTTATTAATTGTAGTTATTATTTAGTGTACTGCGTTTTGATTTTATTGAGACAGACGTAGTTATTAATTGTAGCTTTTAGTGAACATGTCGAAGGCTAAAAAACGACCCTTTCAAGACATAATAAATAAGTTTATTTCTAACTTTCCCGATTTGTTTTACAACCAGAGCAAGATAGTTTGCAAAGTGTGCAAAATATATTTGATGTCAAATATGAAGTGTAACTGTACAAGATACGTAAATTCCGCACAGCATAAAAAACGAAAACTGGGCATGCCACCGAGAAGTACAATTTTTTTTCGATGTAATTCTTATGTTGATAAACTGTAATTTGCCACTAGGCGTACTCGATAAACAACCGTTTAAGGACTTTTGGGACAAATACAATCCCGAGTTGCGGTTGCCAACGGAGATAACGGCACGTAAGCATTTGTACGCGATAACGTGGAAAAGAAAATGAAACGCACACTGAAAAAAACAGTTTCTTTGATTATGTGTTGACGAGACAACAGACTGTAAGAAAAATTCAATTGTAAATATTATGGTACGCATACTAGACCCTAGTAAACCTACATTACCACTGTTATTAGCTAGCCGAAGACCACAAGAGTGTACTGCTGCAGCAATTACGAAGGTTGTACTTAGTACGTTGGAAAAATTTCAAATTTCAAAAGATAAAGTGTTGATGTTTATGAGCGATGGCGCAGCGATAATGCGTTCGGTAGGCAGGTCTCTTCTTGAACATGGTTGCAAGTGTTTACATGTTACGTGTAAAGTGCATGCTTTACATCTCGTGACAGAAACCATTCGACTAACATTTCACAGAGTGTCCTGGTATTTGTCAACCACCGGAGCCAATTCTTACACGTTGGGGAACATGGTTGTAGGCAGCTTTTTATTATGCTAAACATTTCAAAATAGTAAAAGCTGTTGTTGCACAATTCAATTCTGCCGAAGCTGCAGCTGTTAAGGGGAGCCAGTCGAAATTTCAAGATATTTCCGTTGAAACAGATTTAAAAAATATTCGTAGCTACTATAAAGGATTAGCTGACGCAATAGACCAATTACAAAATAGATGGTTATCATTATTGGAGTCTCTGCAAATTATGGACGGAGTGCATACACAGCTATTGACTATACATGACAAAATATAATCGCGTTTTAGAAAAGTTCGAGAGTGTGCTACAGAAAGATCCCGATCGTAGCACACTAAAACAAATTTGTGATGGTGTATCGAATAATCCACTGACTAAGTACAAAGAGTATTTTAATCATGCATCGGTAGATGTTGAACGCTCTTTTCCAAAATATAAATTCATTTTCTCACCACGGCGAACATCGCTCACCGAGACAACTGTGGAAACACGTCTAATGGTGTCAACTTTTTGCCACTCTTATCCATATAATGTTAATACTGATAATGGTGCTTCTAGTTTTACTGTTCCGTAGCCAAGGCTGCTTAAAAGGGTGAGTGTTTCACTACTTTTCACATATTATAGTTATGTATTAGTTCTGTTATTTTTTTTCTATTTTCTTACTATTGTTTTTGTATACTAGGCAGGTACGGCTATGGCACGACTCCCTGTTACCGGGCTCTATTAATTATACTCTATCAACAGAAAAGGTAAACCTTTTTGTTTTCTTATTATGCGTTAGAATTTTATCTGGAGCAGTTTGAAGTAACCGCAACAATTTTTTCTGATATTTTACGAATTTTTTTGCAACCGTCCCCTCCTTTGATTACTTTATTAGGGGAGTGTAGGGTAATAAGAAACTACCACGGTAATAAGATACATAAAATATTTCTAGAGCAGTTATTTTTAGTCTGACCACTATAATTTTTGGATGGTGAAGTCTATATGTGAATGTTTTTATGGACAAAATGTTATTTGCTTTCAATGAAATGATACGTAGAACACTTTTTGTTGTTTCTTATTACCTCAGACAAAAGTATCCTAATTACCCCATTGGAAGTAATAAGAAACAAGTTCTTCAGTTCTACCTTGCTATTAGTAAAATTTAGCATTGGTAATCGGGATCATCATAGAGGTGTATACTTTACCCCGTTACTTTTAGAGATTTCTTACCTTTGTTAATTTTTGTTATAGAGTGGTGAAAATGAGCGTGCTAATAAATCGTATCGAAAGATTTAAACAGAAGATTATTATTACTCTTATATTATTATTTTTAAGAAATTGGTTTATCGCTTACAATAAAATGTTACGACAATAATAATAATAATAATGGTCTTTATTATCCAACAGAAAACAAAGTCTAATTACAGGATAATAATAATAAAGAAAAAAAAAAGAAAAAGGTGCACAGCACTTCTGGACATAATATACAGCGTACACATATACAAACGCCAGTTATTATAAAACAGACAACTCTAATAGCAAAAAAAAAAATAAGAACATTGTTTAAGAAAAAAAGATACTGAACCAATTCAGTGCCACAGAGTTCCAGTACTTAATTAAGAAAAAAGATCACCATAAAGTTTATTAGCATTCTTCGACATGTGCGTTATTGGGGCTTTAAGTAAAATATTAGTCTTCGCTGTGGGAACAAAGAACATTTCCGTTTGTCTAGTTTTGTACTGAGGTACAAGAAACCTAACTGCTGCAAGTATGTTCGGGGCATCAATTTTATTAGTAATTATTTTAGCCAAAAATTTAGCGCTGGCTATCTCCCGACGAGTAGTTATAGTTTGCATATTATGTTGTTCCAATAGGCTGTCATAATCTGTTCCGCGTGGTGGATACGTACCAGTGATTTTAAAGGTTAAGTATTTTAGGAACCTCTTTTGTGTCCTCTCAATTGCAAGTTGTTGGTAAAGGTATATTGGGTACCAAACAACAGAAGCATATTCCAATCTAGGGACCACCAGGCTAAAAAACAAGGTTTTAAGAGTTTGAGGATTCAAAAATCCTCGACATGTTCTTATAAGAAAACCTAGCGATCGAGAGGCAGAATTGCAAATAGTAATTATGTGCTCAGAAAATTGAAGTTGTGAATCAAATAGAACGCCCAAGTCTTTAAACTGCGTTGATCTTGATATGGCGACGTTGTCCACCGTGTAGCCAAAAAGCATAGGATTTTTGGTTTTGAAGTATGTAACAACAGCACATTTACTAACATTGAGACGAACCTTATTATTAATACACCAAGAATGGATTCTGTTCAGGTTTGTTTGTAATTTTACTGAGTCAGCGGTAGACGATATCTCAGAAAATAGTTTTAAGTCATCTGCGTATGCGAGAACTCCACAATCAAGACAGGATAGGAGATCGTTAATATATATATTAAATAAAAGGGGACCCAAATTGGAACCCTGTGGAATTCCCGAAGAAGCAGTGTATACATTAGAGGTAAAGCCGTTATAGCAGACGTATGCGGATCTATTTTCTAAATAGGAAGCAATGAAATGATATAAAGTATATTAGAACGAACGTCCATAGCTTCAGCCATATGTTCAGGGCCACAGTTCACTCTAACACTTTCTTTCTGGTTGTTTCGAGGCATATTCAAGTAGTTAAATTAACCTAGATCAAATAACAACATTAAAGAAATAATACAAAATATCGGGAAAAATTTGTTAAATAAATAAAAACAAACAAACATTACGTTTTCTATTACTCCAAGAGTTTTTTAAATTGGGGTAATGATATACATACATATAATTGTTTCCAACATGCAAAAGAAAACAGAGAGACTGACAAACACGACAAAAAAGTGGGTCTGCATGTAAACACAGAAAAAACAAAACTGTTACCACAGAGTAAAGAAGGTCCAGATATAATTCTCGAAGGACACAGAACAGAACAAACAGAAGAGTTCTGCTACTTGGGTAGTATCATGAAATATGGGGGCGGAACAGATAGTGATGTGATAATAAGAATAGACCTACCAAGGAAAGCGTTTAATTCTTTGAATAAAATATGGTCATCAAAAAATATAAAGGTAGAAACAAAATTGAAGATTTTTAGATTAAACGTGAAAAGTGTTCTGCTATATGGTGCTGAAACATGGAAGATGAACAATGCATACATGGGTAAAATACAAGCATTTATAAATAAATGTCTGCGAATAATAATGAACATATTTTGGCTTATCAAGATGCGAAACGAAGACCTATGGTTGAAAACTAGTGAGGAAACTGTAGAGGAAACAATAACGAGACGTAAATGGAAATAGATTGGGCATACTCAGAAAACCACATAATAACCTAGCAAGGCAACCGTTAGATTTCAATGTTGATGATAAGAGAAGAGTAGGAACACCTGTAAACACATGGAAAAGAACTATACAGTTGCAGATGGAAAGCGAGAAACTAACATGGCACGAGATAAAAAAGTTGGTGCAAGACAAAAAGAAGTGGAGGGACCAAGTAGAAAGATTCGTAAGGAAGGAAAACACCGCGCAGGAATATTAGGCCTGCCAGTGTAATGGAGAATCTGCTATGGAAACACCTTTGAGAGGTGTCCTATGCCCGGTAAGGGCGACAGGTGGAAGAAGAAGAATTGTTTCCAGGTTTATGAATGGAAAATGTAAAAAAGTGCCACTTGAAAGCCTTTCTAATTGCCAACAAACCCAAAATAAAAAGTCAAAAGAAAACCTTACCAAAATCACTACTTACTTCAAAAAATGCAACTTTTAATCGATAAAGTTTATAGTAGACTCATCTTGAGAAAGATATATCTTTGCGAAAAGAATGATTTTTTGTTGTTTCTGGACAATAATTGTATATGTCTTATGGACTTTGTTAAAATCCTTTGATAAGAAAAATCCACGATTTTTTCTAGTATATTGGCTAATGCAATGTTTATTCTATGATATTAATTAGTTTATATAATTTTATTTTGATCACATGTTCGTTACGTGTACCCAGTTCTATCTGTTTCACCCTGAAAATGTTGCCATACTATCAGAAGCCAATTATTAACAAATACAGCAATGGGCAGGTTTATGATTGACGCTATTTGTAAATCATCTTATTAATGAATGATTTATCTTTCAGGAGTTTTAAAATTTTTTGACAACATTTCAGGAGTTTTAAAATTTCTTGACAAAATAGTAACTTTGTTTCATTTCAATCAGAAAAACCAGTTCTCATTGTTTTAACACTACTTATCACACAACACACCTAGTTAAAAGTAGTTACAAGAACATATAGCTCAACCTTCAACCCTACAGAAACTGCGGGAAAGTAAGCAAAAGATGCTTATCTCGTAAATCCGCTTTGTCTCCAGACAACATCCTTGACACTAAAACGACATTTACGTCCCTTGCGGCGTAAATCGTCGTTTATCAAGCGTAAATGTCAGTATTCACCACAATTGACCACGATGTTAACAGTCGCTGCCAGTTGTGATAGTTCTCGTCGTGTGTTATAATTTTGTATTTTATAATTGAGAGGAATTTTCTTGGTAATTTTCCACACTAAAGGAAGCTTTGATCTTTGGATAATAAACAGTCATATCAATATTTGTATTTTTTCACTACTTACCTCCATCATTTAAAGGCGGTAAATCTTCTTTAATTAATTCAAAGTTTTCCTCAGATGGCATGTCTGTGAACGGTTTAACGTAGATAAATACCTTGGCACTCACCATTTTCGAAGTATTCGCACAAGAACAGTGAATTTATGTTGACTTTATCATACTGTGTGTCATATATATACATATACATGTATATCTATTACAGTCTTGATCTTTGTACTTACATAGGTCAATGTTGTTTACCGTTGACAACTCCCACACGTCGCACAGTGGTCAATCGGCGGAAAAAAGTCCAGTAAATGAAGATTCAAATTTACGATTGCTTTTCATTGCGGTTCTAAATACTCCAAATAACTAAACTTGTAAAAATTAGCAATATAGGATGAGTTATAATGGGTTATTTCTAATGCCAAACAGGGGAATTGTATGTTGACAAAAACAGGGTTATTGTTGCTGTAACTAACGATTGATTTTTAATAACAAAGCAAATAGAAATGGGTAAATTAAGTTCGAGAAGCTATTATTGGATTACTAAACATTAAGTTTTGCTGAAAATTTATGTATATATGTTTTTTAATTACTGCTATAAAACTGTAATTATGAGTTCATCTCTAATGCGTTAAAAAATATTACATTTTGGACAATATCTAGTTAGCGTCGGTTGCCGCCGGTCTGTGGTTGGTATGTGACTGTTCATTAAGGTATTGTTAAGGTAATCGCATAGCTTTCAGCTGCCGAAAAGTGCCGCTTTTGGAATTAACCCCAAAAATAGATGCGCGTGCACGAACTAGGTAATTAGTCACATAATGCAACTATGTGTAATTATAGTAAATAATCATACTTAAATATTATAAGTAAATAATGCAAATAATATTTAAAGCCATAATCTTTAGATTTAAGTTTAATTTCAATCGAAACTATGTGGCAATACAGTTAAAATGAGCAAGTTTAGTATTTCGCATAGAGTATTAGTTGACATGGTGCTATTGTGTAAGCGTGATATTGGCCTTATTAGAGAGAATATGAAATCTACATATTCACATTTAACGGAGGAACAACGAGAAGTGGTATACATACAGAAAATATTTTTATATAAAATGGAAGAGTGCAAATCGATGCCGTAAAACATTTGAGTTAAAATATGGTGATTGGCTTGAAAACGTAGTTCACATTCAATTTGAGGACGAACAGGAAACCTGTCCTGGGCCACCCACGAGTGTGCTTAGACGACCAACGAAGGATTTCGATGATTGCTGTTACAGATCCAAGCGATATAAAGTTAAGAGAGTTTGCGAGGAGACATCTCATGAGCTGCTTGTAACCACAGCGAAAAGAGTAAATAAAGATGATACCATGAAAGTAACTGGCTTTAGTAATGATAAGGCGTTAGCTCTACTTATGGATGCTAACCTTTCGAAATACCAGTACGAACTTTTACGACATTCATGTAAAAGAAATTGATTGCGATATCTTCCTTCCTTATTATAAAATAATTCATATTAAAAATAATTGTTTTCCTGAAAATATAATCATAACAGAAGATTATGCAAGAGTCGGATTGCAAGAGCTATTAGACCACACAGTCAAAAAACTGTTACAATCCAAAAACTAAGAAGAATTAGCGGTTATTGGAAATACCGAATTAAAATTGACGACAAAGTGGGGTTGTGATGGTTCCTCTGATCACAGTGAATATCAGCAACACTTCGTAGATGATGGTGTATCAGATGAGTCCATGTTTTTATCGTCTATGGTGCCAGTAGTTTTAAGTGCAAAGAAGGATGCATCATCAATATATTGGAGTAATCCACGACCTTCATCCATTCGGTTTTGTCGACCGATCAAGTTTCAGCATGCAAAGGAGACACAACAGAAAGCAAGAGAAGAAATTCAAGAAATATAAGAATACATTACAAAATTAAGAGACACAAGTGTTTGCATTAACAATAGAGAACTATGATTGATGGCAAAGTAACGCAAGCGGTTATTCAGACTTCTTCGTCGGCTACATGTTTCATTTGTCACGCAAAGCCCTCTGAAATTAATAATCTAGATAAAATTAAATGTAGAGCAATAGACGACAACGCTTATCGTTTAGATATGTCCCCCCTTCACGTTCGAATAAAATTTATGGAATGCATTCTACACATTGCATATAATAGTAGAGTTTAAATCGTGGAAAACAAATGAGGTCACCCGTAATTTAAAGGAAGCTGCAAAGGAAAGGATTCAGAAAGAATTTCACAAACGTATAGGGTTGAAGATCGGTGTTGTAAAACAGGGAGTAAGGGCAACAAATAGTGGTAATTGTGCTAGGCGATTTTTCTGTAATCCAAAGTTAACTGCCGAAATGACTGGTGTTAGTGAAGCACTGATACAAAGATTCCTCACGATATTGGAAGCAATAAATTATGGCGGATATATTGATTCATGTAAATTCGGAAACTACGCCAATGAAACTGCCCAACTTTATGCTGAAGAATATGGATGGTACTATATGCCCATTGGTTTATTGTCAGAAGAACCACTGGAAGCCCGTAACAAAGATTATAAGCGATATCGTTTAAGCCATTCAAGGAAATGTAGCAGGATTGCTACAAATGAAGATGTTTTTCACATGTTGTTGGTGTCTTCAGACTCGTATATATCTCATTTGAGAGGAGAACCACAAAAATCATATTTAGAGTTAAGTAATGAGGTAAAAACGTTATTAGTCGATAGTAATTAATTTATTTAAGGTAATTTTTGTAAATTTTCAAGCCAAAAACTTATTGAGATATTTATGCACTTTCTTTAGATTGGGTTAAGTGAATATTCAATTTTTTTCTCGCGTATTTCAGTTTATATCACATGTGCTATATGTTCTATATATGTATACATATATATAAATACATACATATACATACACTTATGTAATATAACCGCATGCACTCGTTTTTAATGTAAAACTATCGTTTATTTGACTTTTTTCCGCTGCGTAATGTAAAATTGACCACTGTGCGTCGTACTCATTGCAAATTTAGATGCCGCCAAATGAGAGAAATGGATAAATATATCTGTATCCAGTAACATAAAATTATGTTGGCGTATATACCGCGTTAGTAAGTACCGTAGTAAAGTGAACCGCTGAAATATATGGACAGCGTTGCAACGTTTGCCCGCTTATGCAAGTATAAGGTGGGGAATCGGGCGAAGCAATTTATCTCTATCAGTATTCACTATTCAGTAATAATCCAATCGCCGTCAGGAGATGATCGCTAGATTCTGGCCATGCATTATACCTGTAGTTTATTTCTTTAATTAATCATCCTCGCCTTTCATCTTTTCTCCTTGGTTATTTTTTATATGCTTTCTTTGTGTCTCGAAATTATGCCGCGCAAGTTTTCTTTTTAATTACGTTCTTCTAAACTAAGAAGCACTGGAAATGACTGCTTATTTGAACATCTATTATAATAACACTGGACAATAGCCAAAATGTATCTAAAATAAAATCGACTAAATCTTACTATTTTTGGCGTGCTAAAACCGAAAATAAACTTACCTTTTAATATTAGTTCAAGTTTTAGAGATACGTGATGTCATGTGTCCCTATATATTAACACTGTAACCGCAAGTCCGCCCTGTACTGAACAGCCCCTGTATACAAACAAATGACAAACGCCACTATGGCGAATATTATGGAATTGAATAGAAAATTCTCGAATCTTCTCGAATATTCTCTAAAAATCTAGAAGCCGTATTTGGGTATATAAGCAGCTACAAAGCGGAGAGGTTAGTCAGTCGAAGTTAGTGAGTCTAATCGAATAGTTGACATTGTAAGATGTCTCGAAAGTGTGTAAAGAATCCAGATCACTGTGGTGAGGTGACTTTTACGTCTCAGAAGCGGTCTATTACTCCATTGATAAAACAGGCATATCGGCTTTATTTCGGTTGCAAAATAGGGGATCAAAACAAACATTGGGCGCCACATATCTGCTGTAATACATGCGCTTCAAGTCTGAGAAACTGGTTAAATCATAAAAAACGAACTATGCGGTTTGCTGTCCCAATGGTCTGTAGAGAGCCTACAAATCATGTTAATGATTGATATTTCTGCATGATACCTCGTGTTGGGCAAGGCACAGGTACATCCAAGAAGAAAAAATCGGTTATCAACTATCCAAATATACTATCTGCCATGAGACCTGTGTCCCATAGTGACGAACTTTCTATTCCAGGACCCCCAGGAACATTCACTTACGAATCAGATAATAGCGATACAGCGATTTGTCATGAAGAAGATATACCATCAACATCAAGAGATCCTGATTTGACACCAAGCACGTCAAACCGCCAACCGCACAAAATAACCCAGTCAGAATTAAATGATCTTGTGAGAGATCTAAAACTTCCAGGAAGTAAGGCAGAGTTACTAGGATCAAGACTGCGGCAGTGGAACCTATTAGAAGACGATGTTTCGGTATGTGTTTTTCGTAATCGCCATAAAGGCCTTGTACCATTTTTTGACATGGAAAATAACTTGGTTTTCTGCAATAACATTAGCGGTTTATTAGCGGCCTTAAATATAAACTACAAGCCAGAGGAATGGAGATTGTTTATAGACAGTTCAACATTCAGTTTAGTAGTACTATTGCATATTGGAAATATTCTATCGTCTATTCCTGTTGGATGTGCCGTTCGCATGAGAGAATCAAACGACAATATGAAGTACCTATTGACAAGCATAAAATACGATGAGCATCAATGGCAGATATGTGGCGACTTGAAGGTTGTTGCACTTTTACTTGGGTTGCAGCTAGGCTATACCAAGTTTTGCTGGTTTTTGTGTGAATGGGACAGTCGGGCAAAGGCACTTCATTACAAAAGATAAGACTGGCCTGTTCGACAATCATTAAAGCCAGGTCAAAAAAATGTACAACATATGCCATTGGTAGACTCCAAAAAGATTCTGTTGCCACCACTGCACATCAAATTGGGCCTAATGAAAAACTTTGTAAGGCATTGAATAGAGATGGGCCAGCTTTTCAGTACCTGCGTCAGAAATTCCCAAGGCTAAGTGAACCAAAATTAAAGAAGGTATTTTTGTTGGGCCACAGATTCGAAATATTCTGAAACACGAACATTTTGACAGCACTCTAACAGATATTGACAAAAATGCTTGGAATGACTTTCGCCTCGTGGTCACTTATTTCTTGGCAAATAAAAAAGCTGACAATTACGTTACTATTATTGAAAATATGCTGTCATCGTATCAAAAAATGCGTTGCAATACGTCTCTAAAGATCCATTTCCTATACTCACACCTGGACTTTTTTCCTGGAAACTGCGGAGCTGTAAGTGACGAGCACGGCGAACGCTTCTGTCAGGATATATCAACAATGCAGAAAAGGTACCAGGGAAATTGGAATGCTTCCATGCTTGCCGACTACTGTTGGACTCTTGTTAGAGATTCTCCAGAAACAATTCACAGAAGAATAGCAAAAAGACGGCGCATTTAGTGACTCTAAAAGTGTAAAAGTATCTATTTTTTATTATTTTGTTAAAAATAAAATAAAAAAAACCTGTTCTTAAAAACTGCAACTAAGCTTTAATTTCATTGTAATTTTTGTATTCAGCGCCCCAAAGTTAACAACAAAATGTACTTTTCAAACAAGATACAACAAATAAACTAAAATTTGTCGTCCAGTGTAATAGGTTCAACTGAATTTTTACACATATAAATACGATTCATTTTGACATAAAATTCCATTAAACAGATTTAGAAAACATGTTTTCGTTTTGGAATTTGCCTTTAAAAGTTAATGCATTTATTACGCACTTACGAGGGAAAGTCAGTAAGTAGGTCACAAAAAGCTATTATAAAAGTAATAAGAGAAATAGTTAGCCAAAAACAAGGTTTCTTTTTCAACATAGTCTCCATCTACATTGATACACTTATACCATCGCTTTATTAATGCCCCAATGCCTGCTGCATAAAAGTGTTTGGGCTGCCGTCTGAACCACGTGCGTACCTCTTGTTGAACATCATTATCACTCTTGAAATGTGTTCCGCCAAGATGCTTTTTTAGTGGACCAAACAGATGACAGTCGCTTTGGGCTAGGTCGGGACTGTAAGCCGGATGTTGAAGAAGTTCCCACCCTAATTCTTCAATTCTCGCCTGGGTCAACTGGGGCGAATGCGGCCTGGCATTATCGTGATGCAGCAAACTTTCGGAAATTCAAACGATCGTGCATCAGTTCGTAGGCTAAACCATGAGAACACCCTATTGCAGTTACTATGCTGTCTATTGTTACCTGCCTGTCAGTTCGAATCATCTCTTCCACCCTTCGAAGTGTTGCATCTGTCGCAATCTGAACGGGACGGCCACTTCGCTAATCGTCAACAACTTTTGAGCGCCCTTGTGAGAATTTCTCGACCCAGTTATACACGGCTTTACGCGACAAACACTTTTCACCGTAAACAGGAGACATTTCCTTATAGATATCTTTTGCAGGGAGTCCTTTTGCCCAGAAAAAACGCACAACAGCACGCTGCTCTCCCACAGTACACTCTTCGAGCACGGTCGCCATTTTAACATTGCTTGCGTACGCGCACGTCAACTGTCACTTGATTATCATTAAGCTGGATAGTGCTGCCTCCCAATGACAGATACGGAAAATAGCTCTCTGCTATTTTCAGCTTTCCCACAACAGTTTGTGACTTATTTAATGACTTTCCCTCGTACTATCATTTAAACATTTAATACATTGGATATTTGGAAATGCAAAAATGTAATCTAGTTATTTTATAATGAGAGGTTCTATTTAGTTTTGGAATTCGTAATTTTTCCTTTTAAATTAAGAACGTTTTCTTTGTTTCATATACGACAATTTAAGTATTTATTTGAAAATAATGAACGATTAAAGTCCATCAATAGGATAAAAATCAAATAAGATGTATCGCGTGTTTCCATAAATCTGTGTCGAGCAAATACCTAAAGCACGTACGTTAGACCACTGACTTACGACTGTGGCGGATTGTCTAGGGACAGAGTAGTGAAGAGGGCGTTCCAAACACAAGCGAAAACATTATTCGCTATATGTATGGAACCAGCGCTTATAAATGAATCCTTGTTTACTCTAGTATATAAATGGCGTATTGTACAATTCCCGTCATATTTGAAATAATTCTATTAGTAAGATTATCAGATTTATGATTTTAATGATTTCGCATTATCGTTGTTTATACACACATAAACAACAATATCGTCAAACACAGTCGTTAAACTAATCAAAATATATAGGAATTTATAGAAAGGAGAGAAGGACGTTTCTATTAAAGAATACTTATGAATAATCAGAAATTTATTTGCTGGAAAACTATACAATAACAAATTGAACTTAATTCAATGATTTTCATACAGTTTTTAACATAATACCTTACTTAATACCATCGTTACACAATCAATATTAATGACAATGAGAATAATTATTGATGAAAATATTGGCAAAATATGTTTACTAAAAAGCGAACCATACACGATCCCAATTTATACTTTGTTAAAGCTTGTGCGTGTGATGAGATTGGCGCGATAGTTCTTCAATGTTGGGTATAAAGTGCAGCGCGGTGTGGATGATTATGTTTTTTGCTTCTATAGTAGCTTCTTGATTGATGGCCGAGGAAAATCTTAATCTGGATTATTCTCTAATTGGAAATATTTTATATTCCAAAATTTATACATGAACCTACAGATAAAACTTACACTATAGTTCATTCACGTTAAGATTGCAGTAGATAGCGCTACGATCGGCGTCTATATTACACTGCCAGTGGAAAAATAGCGGCTAATTCAAATTGTAAATTGACAGCGTCTTGAGCGTAAAAGCGTGATTATTAACATTTTGTAACAATAGCAAAAGTACAATATCGAATGTAATTACGTATAGTTTTTCGTACGATGGCGTATAGATAACTAATGCCTCCATGGCCATAACTTTTATAATGATGGGCTAGACAGTGTCAAAAGTGGTTTGCCATCTACTTTAACTCCTGGTACATAAGTCTCCCTAGTGGAGATTCTCAGCAACATCGCGTTTGCGCACAACAGTTCTAAAAATGTCGACCGGCATGGACGTGCGGTTAAAGCTTTTCTCCACAGAATTGTGACCAGCGACGAGTCGTGGGCACATCATTACGACCCCCTCCATGGAATACAGACATAAGGATTCACCACAACCGAAAAAATTCAAAGCAGTTCCATCTGCCGGGAAAGTCATGTTTACCGTTTTCTGGGATTGCGATGGCATCGTTCACATTGAATTTTTGGAACGTGGCTGTACTATCAACTCCGAAGTATATGTTAACACCTTAACAAATCTGAAGCTACGGCTGCGTAGAGTTAGACAAAGTGCCAATTCTGCATCATGACAACGCTCGATCTTACAGAGAACGCGTATATTGGAGAGGTTTGGGTTTCATGACGTTTTACCTCATCCACCTTATAGGCCAGATCCTGCGCCTTGTGACTTTTTCCTCCTTCCGAAACTTAAGGCAAGGAAACATTTCAAAGGCAAGCGTTTCTCTTCGGATGCAGAGGTGATAACGGAGGTGCGGAAATGGTGCCGTGCGAAGACTCCAGACTTTTTCCGTTACGGATTTGCGCAACTCGTAGTACGTTGGCGTAAATGTATAGCTGTCATTGGCGATTATGTGGAAAAGTGATTATATCAGTGGGTAGAGGACAGTTTATACTACCATTTCACTCTTACATGTAAACAATATATCTATTACTAACAAATAGAGTTGCTCAATTTGCGCCAACAGCCAGTGGCGGGCGCATAAAAGTTTTCACAAAATAAATGGTCAGAAATAAACTATAATACGTGCTTAAACACTTACCGTCTTAAGAGTCTTCTGTGAAATCACAAAGTGAATAATGTCTGTTAAATATCTGCAATATTAGATATGTTTCCACAGTTGTTTCGGCAAACCGAGTGCGGTGTGAGGAAAAAGTGTGTCTATATTCAGAAAACGAACGTTCTACATCTAGTGACGTTATATTTGCGTAATTAAAATAATCTTTGGAACAACTTAACGGTTCTGTTGACGCACCTTCACAAATTTGTCTTAATGTGCTAAAATCAGAATCTTTCTCTAAAACACTTTCAAACCTTTCTAGGACACAAACATTTTTTGCGTCTGCTACCGCGCATAACTGTGCGTGAACATGTTGCACTATTTGCAGAGATTCCGCTAACAGCACCGAAGGATTTTGTAATTTTTCTATTGCCTCCACTAGTCCGAAGTAATTGTTCTGAATAGTTTTTAAATCCGTTTTAACCTGAGCGTCTTGAAATTTTGACTGGCTTGCCATGATAGCCGCAGCTTTCTTCGGACCGAATTATAAAACCACGTCCTTAATATTGTCAAAATATTTATGATAATAAAACGCGGCCTGTAACTATGTTCCTCAACGTGTAAGAATACGTTCTGATATTTCAGGCATATGGGGGCACAGTCTGTGAAATTTGCGAATACGTTTTGGAGATTTGACAAACACTGCGAGACTGTATCCAAGTACTTCGAACAGATTCAGAACATATGTTAACATACGACTAAATAAAAGACAGCGATATATCTAAATGTTCTGTAGAATCTCGGTTATTGTCATTGATGTAGTTAGATCAGCTATAGAATAAAGAAGAAAACCATGTTTCTATTTTGAGTGTCCTTATCTATTATATTTACACCGAAGTGAAACCTCTTGGCATCACCGATAAAGGAAAGTCAACAAATAATTGTAGGCATATTAATGATTACAATAAAATATCAAATATGCTAATTAACCACTATCAAAATTATCAAAATTCATCCAGTTTCATCATCTTTATATTTGAATTAAAACTAATAAAAAGTTTCCTTTCCGTATTTTATTTAACTAATGTATATGTAAAATCAATATATGAATGCTTATTGGCTGTGCAGCTAGAGTTTTGTAAATCAAATGATAGTATGAGAAAGGTGGGCAGATCATTTCAATTTATTATGCAAATTTTATTAAGTTGATACATGTTTGAATGATTATTCAAGATCAGATTCTGATGACAGGTCTAATGATGATGATGTATTTGCTGGTGTGATAAATTCTTCAATCATATCTTCAACCATATTGTCTAGTTGATACGCCTTACTATTTTCTTCGATAACATATTTGATACAATTCACTACACGTCACTACTCACAATACTGAGTCCCTTAATAAATATCGTTTTTACCTTAGATAATTTAAAAGTTTTGTTGTTAGCAGTGACATGATGTTTCACTTGTGCACATATACGTTCAAAGGAGTTTGGGTTGTGGTGATATGATGGCAATCTTAAAATTGTAACCCCATTATCTAATACCACTTGATTAATGACATATGTAATGGAGTTACCTACAATATATTTTTTGCAAGTAATAAAGTCGTGCAGTAAATATTGTCGTGTCTCTCCATATTATCTACATTATTATGTAACTACTATAACTATTTTGCGACAACTTCTTATAAAAACTACATCGAAGGTCAATAAAAAGCAATAAACTCAAAACTGAAACCAACAAAGATATTTGACAAATGACATTAAATATTGGTGATATTTCGTTTTATCCAACTTAATTTCATTTGCTAAATACAATATGTTTCATATGTATGAATTTGCCTCGTCTATTAGCCAATCACAAGCTACTATTAATTAATATTTCGGCTATTTTTTCTATCGTGAATAAAGTATAGATACTGGTGCTCAATAGCGTACCTAGAGGGGGCAGATGTTTTTGGGGCGGCATTTTTTTATATTTTTGTCTAAATTATATAAAAAATAAATAATATAATAACAAACAGCGCGACCGTCTCGGTGGTCGAATGGTTAGCATACTTGCCTTTCGATCCGATCGGCGCGGGTTCATATCCCGGTCGAGACGGTTGTTTTTTAATTACGGATAAAAATCAAGGTATGCCTTCTTCTCGGATAAGGAAGTGAAACCGTAGGCCCCGTGCCAATACGATGTTTGGCACGTTAAAAATCCTTACCAAAGGTTGGAACACCTCTGGATTCGGCAAAATTCTAGTAGGGTTGGCTAATGATCATAGTAATCGATGCCTAGAAGTGCGAGGTGTATTCCGTAATCTGACGCTTCGCCCAATACACAACAATAACAATAACAAACAGCGCCACCATCTGAAGAAGAGAGTATTAAAACGACATCAGACGCTGGAATATTACTCACAACTCAACTCAATGCAATCTTTTCCTTGTCTGTGCTACATCAATTTTTGGTAATTCGTTCTTTGGAAATTAATGACGCGCAACAATACTTGCAAAGAAACAACAACAACTAAGAAAATTTGTGGAGAGTTGGAGATATTTACTGGGCGTCGAGTTAAAAAGGAAAAAAATTATGAGCAAGTTTCATAAAACGTTTATTTCAACCTAGAAATCACATAAAAGTATAATGCAAAGCCTATTACCGTGAGATATGGAAAGATATAAAAAGAAATGCAGTTATATACATAAAAGAAAGCAAAAAAAAATGCTTTACATCTTAACAATAGCTTTGCCGGTGTTTTCGCCTTTAAGAACACCAACTAAAGCCTTAAGCATGTTATCAAAGCCCTCATAGACGGTTTCTCTATACTTCAGCTTCCCCTCTATCAGCCATTGTTGGTTTTGTGCTATAGCGTCAAACCATTTATCCAGAAACCGTTGTACGAAGAAGCCTCTCATGGTTAACTCAAACGAGATCATCGAGCGTTGGACACTGGTTGCTAGGAACACTTGGTTAAACACCTTTCCAACTTTATATTATCTGTCTCGTTACCTTTTGGGTACTCTGTCACATCTTTTGATAGATAACCGGAAATAGCACCACACACCGCTATCCTGCCATATTTATTCATGTTTTGCAATACTATGGAGCTAGTTTCACCACCTACCTACAAAGAGTATATTCTGTGTTAACAGTGAGTGGTCAATATGAATATAGAAATTTGTAAATCACCAAGGAGTATGGCGGTCGTTAGGAACTAACACGTGGTTCTAAACTGTCGGGATGACGACCAGGTTTCAAAAAATGTAACTCTTTTAAATTTTCACTAATATTTCGCGTTTATTTAAAGCTTCATCAGGGTCAATAAACGAGTTGAGTAGATAGACTGAACTTGCGAACTAAAATTCTTTCTTTAAGTGTATAGAAATTTGTTCAATATAGTGAGCGTACTAATACGAGGGTGAGTCAAAAGTTACTTACACTTTTAGTTCTACAACTGTATTAAACAAAGATAGGTGTACAACAGATACATTATTTTTCGATATAGTCTCCACCTTTAGCAATACATTTGATCCAGCGACCCACAAGCTTCCGTATGCCTTCCTGGTAGAAGGTGTTCGGTTGGTCGTGAAGCCACTTTTGCACCGCATCCCGAACGTCTGTGTCTGAGGCAAATCGACGACCTCTCAAAGCTTCCTTGAGCGGTCCAAAGAGATGAAAGTCTGAGGGAGCGAGATCAGCCTGTTGATAGTTTCTATGGTGTTATGGGCCGTGTGCGGACGGGCGTTGTCTTGCAACAACAAAACTTTCTTTGAGAGTAGACCACGGCATTGGTTTCGAATTGCTGGTTTCAGCTTATTCGCCAACAAAACGCTGTACCTCGTACTATTTATGGTAGTCTCCCTGTCCAAGTAGTCGTTCAGTATAGAGTCTTTTTCGTCCCAAGACACGGTTAGTATCACCTTCCCAGCCGATGGCGAGGTCTTGAATTTTTTCCGTGCTAGGGGATCCTGGGTGTTTCGATTCGGGCTCGTAGTGATGAACCCACGTTTCATCAACGGTCACTATTCTGCTTAAAAATGCGTCGCCTTCCACGTTGAAGCGATCCAGTAAGCGTTGGCAGATGTCCAAACGTTTGGTTTTGTTTTCTGCGGTAAGTATTCGTAGTACCCATCGCGCACACACCTTTCGAAATTTGAGTTCATCCTGGATAATTTGATAGGCAGAACCATGACTGATGTTTAAAGAAGATGCAACCTGCCCTATGGTAACTCGCCTATTTGCTGTAACCATCTCTCAAGCTTACTGAATGTTGCCGTCGGTGGTCGAGGTTGACGGCCGTCCAGTTCCCCCTTTTTGTGTTACGCTCTTGCGGCCACTTTGAAACATTTCGATCCACAAAAAAAAAACGCTTTTACGAGATAAAGCATTGTCCCCGTATTGTAACAAAAGTCTCCGGTGAATTTCAGCACCTTTCACACCCTCTGACCACAAAAATCGAATCACTGCTCGTTGTTCCCCTTTGGTGCAAACTAATAGCGGAACTGACATGCTTATGCTGTTGTAGCTAGCAGACAAATAACGCGATCGTGATTAGATTCTGCACACATGACCACAGAGGCGCCAACTCAACACATGCGCAAGCGGACGGCGCTACGATAACCTTCAAAGCTTGTTATGGCGAAAGTGTAGATAATATTTGACTTACCCTCGTAGTAGCTTTCCCCACAGAATTAAATTTCCATTAGAGCATAACAATAAAAAAGAACATAAAATATCATATTACAGCCTCTTATATGGTACAGGAGTTCGCGATCTAGCCTTTAACTATTTAACGTTAGCAAGTATCGACAACTGTACAATGTGGACATTTAGATACTACCGGACTTGACGATTTATTACAAAATAAAATTCAGTGTGCGAAATTATGATAAAAACACAATAGAATCTGTTCTCTACGTGTTTGCAGAAAGAAATTTTTTCTGCAAATTACATTAAAAACATTTACGACGTGAAAAAGATGTTTAGCCGTTCCCCCGGAATTGTCAATGACTGGAGATAAATTTACCTAATGAAACGGCAATGAGAGGGAATTCGAGGCTGTACAAGCCGTTGGAGAAGCCGAAAAAGGGCAGAACGGCGAATTTGGTTGAATTTTACTCCTTATGGCGCCAATGACGGCGACTTTTCATGTTGTAATTTATGTTATAGTACATATTGTGCACATCAAAAAATCATCGACAAACCTTTAGGAATTGTAGAAGTTTCTATAATAAATATCTTTTCTTAGTAATGCTTTCTTCTAAAGCAATCTTGTTTCAAAGTTAAATGCTGCGAAAGTTTTTCATCCCCTAGCAACTTTAAAATTTATCCTACTTATTTTAAATTACATACTTACATTATCGAAATAGCAGTCGACTCTATTTGGAGCAGCTTCATTCAAAGCTTTTCTTAAATCGTCAGTCTTATAGTTAATAACGTGATCGAAGCCAATACTCTTCAGCCATTTGGCTTTCTCGTCCGAGCCCGCAATACCAATTACTTTGCAACCTTTCATTTTCGCAATTTGTCCAACAATGCTACCGACGGCACCCCCTGCACCTGATACCACAACGGTCTCTCCTGGTTGAGGTTTGCATATTTCAAGTAATCCAAAATAGGCAGTGTTTCTGTAAGATATAGTTATTAAACTGCAGATGCTTGAGTCAGTGTAGATTTTGGAATATATACCCAGGCATTCCTAAAACTCCTAAGGCTAACGACAGTGGCAACTTTTCATCGATATCTACAATGTACGGAGAATTCCATTCAGTTCTAGGAATATCGTCTTTTCTAACACTGTGGGTTCGCCATCCGAAACCACCAACTACATATTTTCCAACGGGAAATTTGCTTGATTTCGATTGGATTACTCTGAAAAGAGTTCAGATAAGAGAACTTGTGGGATTATAATTATTGTAACGTTTACTTTGCAACCTGTGTGCCTATCAAAGTATCACCAATTTTGTAGCCGGGAGCATATGCTCTCATGTATGGATCAACACTAAGATAAACTGCTTCCACTAGGTATTCTAAAGAAAAGAGTAAATGAGGACATAAGAGTATTATGTAATAAAATTGATGAAATTACTTAAGTAGGCAGTCATAGTAACTAGGACAGATGAACATAAATGTAATTCAATACCAGGTAAAGTTTTATTTTAACAATTAGCTATCCAAATCGTTATGATATGTATGTATAGATCGCCAAATTCATGTATCGAAATATTTTTTGATAAATTAACAATATTACTTGAAACACTATTTAACAATTCACTAAAGTACGTTATATGCGGTGATTTTAATATAGATCCTTTAGCTAATAATAACAACACAAGCGAATTCTTGTCACTGCTCGATAGTTATGGGGCTGTTGTCACTGTAGCTGCACCTACTAGAATTGCGAGTTCGACTGGGTCATGCTTGTATTATAGTTAATAATACATTTATCTTTAAAGCGTCAACAATAGCTACCGGAATTTCAGACCATAATGCTCAAGTTGTGCGTTTAAATATTGATAATGAGTTGAATACTAATACAGTTGTGTTGCGTCGTACTTTTCACCGAGAAGCAATTTCCGAATTTTGCTCCTCGATTAAGGACGAACGATTTGGGTTGGCTTTTAAGAAAGGTTCTGTGTGAAATTCAATAACTTCCTTACAACTTTCAATCTGTATTTCAATGCACATTTTCTACCCATGTGATAAATAAACCGAGGAACTTCTCCGGAAATAATGATGTACCAAGAAAAAATATCTACTTTCGAATTAGTTACTTTATATTGGCCTGACTGCAAACTATACTTAAATCATCTAAAAAAGGAATACAAACAATTACTGGTACGTACAAAAAAAGAAATAAATGACCACAAAATTGCACATTCAAAAAATAAATCTAAGACTTTGTGGAACATTATAAATGACGAACTAGGAAAAACTAGTAGCCATATTCACAACACTACCGATCCTACGGCTTTAGCTAATGGATTTAATAACTTTTTCAACACTTCTTTAAATTTAAATGATATAAGAAATAACTGTATCAATACTAGTGCTAATCAAAATTCATTCACCTTCTTCTTCAGACCTGTAATACCATCAGATTTAAAGGAAATCATACACCGTATGATATTCTTAAGACGTCCCTATCCAGTGGTGAGTTTCCAACAACATTGAAATACGCCATTATCGTACCAGTACATAAGAAAGGAGATTATAACAACGTAGAGAATTATAGACCTATTAGTCATCTAACCACTTTCGCAAAAATTTTTGAGGCAATAGTCTCAGAGCAGGTGTATTCGTTTTTCGCAAAATATAACCTGTTTAATACAAATCAGCATGGTTACATTTCCGGAAAAAGTACTAGTACGGCATTATTTGAATATACAGAGTGGATACTATCTCAACTAGAAAATAACTTAGTATGTGGTCTTTTTCTAGACATATCAAAAGCATTTGACATAATATCGCATTCTATTTTGCTTGCGAAGTTGGAACATTATGGTATCAGGGGCATAGCTAATGACTGGTTCAGATCATATCTAGTCGATAGAAAACAAACCGTAAAACTACATAGTATTAGTGGTTCAGCATACTCATATACAACAACAAGAAATATTGGCGTACCACAAGGCAGTATCCTGGGTCCTCTATTATTCTTAATTTTTATTAATGATATGTTTGAAAATATTTTCAATAGCAATCAGCAAATTGTGAATTATGCCGATGATACCAACTTGCTGTTTAGTGGCGTTGACTTTCCTTGTTTAATTCGAAACGGCTCAATATTATTAAATTTTACGGAACAATGGTTTCAAGTAAATCTTTTACAGATAAATAGAGATAAAACGCGATGCATTTTTTTCAAATGTAATGAAGGTACTGAAACTCCGGGTAGTATAGCCTTAAATAACCAAAAACTTAAATTAACCAAACATTGTTCTTTCTTGGGTGTTGCTATAGATGATACGCTAAAATGGGATCAACAAATAGAGCAGATATGTAGCAGGCTCAGCGGTGTTTGCTTCGCATTAAAAATATTAAAGAAAATAACAAGTTTTTCAACTGTGAACACAGTGTATCATGCCTATTTTGCGTCAATCATTAGATATGGAATCATATTATGGGGATGTGCGTCGAATGTGTTGTCTTCATTTTACAGAAGCGAGCGGTGCGGGCACTGTTGGGTCTGGATTACGGTGTTTCTCTTCGGTAGCTATTCAAAGCGAACGGTTTATTGACACTATTCGGAATATATGTGTATGAATGTGTTATCTTTAATTTCAAAAATAAAATAAATTTCAGAGAGAATGAAAAAGTGCATGAATACGGTACTAGGTTCAAAGCTAATTATAATATTCCAAAACACAGATTGACAAAATTTACAAAAGGTGTGCAATACAATAGCATAATGCTCTTTAACAAATTGCCGGACAATATAAAATCTGAGACGAATTTTAGGAAATTTAAAAGGATGACACATTCATATATATGTGATGTTGAGCCATATTCGCTGAAAGAATATATTAATTACTAAATTTATTTTATTATGAAATGTGATGTAAATATCTCACTTAACTGGATTTCTGTTTGACGCCGGTTTCTACTTGTGTGCTTTTTTCTTGTAAGCTTACATTTCAGTAGAAATAAAGAACATTATTATTATTATTATTATTTCGTTATAATGTCATCATCAGGCCATCTGTAAGACATCGAAGAGATATAAGTAGTAACAAAATTGATGTGTCTTTTTTATATAAAAGAATTAATTAGGTTACAGAGTCGATGTGATGGTATGTATATACACATATTAAATGGAAAATATTACAAAATAAACGATTATGAAGACATATTATGGTTTAAAATCATAGAATTTATTACAAGTCAATGTAAGATTGAATATACATATTATATGAAATGATAGAGGTGAATTGTGGGTGTTTTCCATTTTAAAGATTATATGTGTCTATACTGATTTACACATTGACACACAGAAACACATTTTAAAAACTGAACAACTCTTTTCAGAAAGCAATTCGTCAAATTAAATCATAACCCTCTCAGGAAATATGTCAAGAATCTTAGAAATGTCATTCATAATAACAATATAATTTCTACCAAGTTCAATATTTTCAAAAATTTAAAAGAAATGAATCCTACAACACCCATAGTACATAGTCTCATAGTTACTACTCTCTCTTTATATATACATAAGTAGTTTTAAATTATATACAAACCTGTGCATGAAAATAGCAATCTTCAATGAGAATCAGAATTTGTTAATTTCTTTTTCAGATTGTTTACATTATTGACGGATAGATGTCATTATTAAAGTAACCTAAACTTGCGGACTCGCATAGGCGTCGGTATTACGGGTTAATATAAGAATACGAAAAATTCATAAATAAACTAAACCGGTAGAGAAGCAGGCATGTAGTGTCGACCTTGAATATAAATCATGTTAAACCGCGCTGAGAGAGATTTCGTTTTAGTACCGGTTGAGCTGTTGCAGAGATTAGTCGAACGGTCAAGGTTATGTACTTACGTGTCGGTTTTGAAAATATAGCTGGTGTTTTTTGGGTGTTGTAGTATTATACCAAGTACATAATTAGTGTATCGTTTCATATGGAACTAATATTTACATACCTAAGAAAACAATGCCTCGTAATAGATTTGCTACTAATGTACATAAGTATGTGTCACTTTTTCCCCATTTAAAATATGACGGTAGTGCAATTTTTGCTTAATATGCAATGTTCGTTTGGCTGCATTGGACAGAACTGATTGCCAGAGGCATGTCAATGGTATTAAGCATATGAGAAATGCAAGAACTGAAATACGTTATACACTATTCCTCATACATTTATTCATTATGTTTACCTCTTGTAATCTTCCGTTGTCGTTGGTGAGGAAAGCAGCTTTTAAAACGATTTGGCGACAATACGTTCCAAAGTACCCATTACCCTCACAAACACAATTACAGAATTATTTGCCGCGAATGAAAGAGATGCTAGAAAATGTGTGTCAACGTGATTTGTGTTCCAAAAAAATATAGATTACCGTGGATGAGACGACCGATATAAAGAAAAACAGTATTGTGAATGTAATAGCTCGCGTTTTATCTAGCGAGAACACAGCATCTCGATATTCGTTAGCTTGCAAACGTGTTCCACAATGTACCGCGGAAAATATTGAAAAAGTGATAATGAATGCTTTGAAAAAATTTAAAATTGCCCAAGATCAAGTTGTGATGATTGTGACAGATAGTGCAGCAACGATGTTAAGTGTTGGGCGATCCTTAAAACATATATTTCCTAACTTAATACATATAACCTGCGTGCTGCATGCTTTGCATTTAGTTGGTGAAGTTGTTCGACAACATTACGGAAACGTTGATCGGATGATTGGAAGTACTAAAGCAGTGATTCGTAAATCTCCTAAACGTTTAAAAGAATTTCGTAAATTTTGTCCAGGTATTCCAGAACCTCCTGAACCAATTTTAACGCGATGGGGTACTTGGCTAACAGCAGCTTCTTACTATTTGATCCATTTTCAATAAATTCAACCAGTTATAATGCAATTTAATCGGAATGAATCCAAAGCAATTAGAGAAAGTCAAAGAGAATTTCAAATTCCTCAACTTTTAGAAGATTTAACAACAATATGTACCAATTATACAGTATTACTAGATGCCATCAGAAAACTACAATGTACTGAATTGTCATTGCAAGAATCATTAGACATAGTGGAGAGTGTAAAAAATAAATTACACACATTAAATGATACGCCAGGATTATGCGCTAATCAAAAGTTGGCAGATGTTTTAAGGAAAAATCCCGATTTTAATACTTTAGAGGCCGTTTATAATAAGTGTAAGAATAGTGAACTTTTAAGTGATTTTGAAAAACAGTTTCTACATGCAAATGTAACTTCCTTAGATGTGGAGAGATCGTTTTCTATGTATAAGAATATTTTTTCTTGTCGACGCACAAGATTTAAAGAAGTAACTGTGGAAACATATGTAATGATGCAAGTTTACAGTAGTTCACATCCTGATGCCTCTAATTTGTTGAATAATTAGCAAGTAAGTTTATTTATGAATTTTTCGTATTCTTATATTAACCCGTAATACCAACGCCTATGCGAGTCCGCAAGTTTTGGTTACTCTAGTCATTATATTGTTTTGTAGTACTGGTAGTATCTAAAGCTAACGATAATGTAGAAATCGTTTTGTCACTTACCGGGGAATTACCCATCTTTAAGAAATAACCAATTTCTCTATGTGCATTAAAATAGTAGTGTCATTGATTTTGTGTGTATTACAGAGTGAAATTTGAAAAAATAGTAGGTTCCTAAAATTTTATTCATGTCTTGAGAGAATTTAATTATATAATTTTATTCAGTAGATTACTTTTTGTAATAATGGGTCGTGCAAAAACATTCCACCGCGTATGAGCAAGATAGACCCGAAATCGTGGTGGCAAAAAGAAAACGACAGATAGAGAGGACATTTTAAGGCTAGTTAAAAAAGATCTTTTCATTACATCTTCTAAGATAGTTAGCGAATTAAAGTTAAATATTAGTAACTCAACTGTAAGACATCGCCTAATGAAAGCTAACATGTTTGCCCGAAGACCCAGAAAAGTTCCGTTTCTAAAGGAAAGACACGTGAAGGTCCGAATTGAGTTTGCAAAAGAGCACGTGAACTGGTCACCTTCACGTTGGAGAAATATCCTCTGGACGGACGAATCAAAAATAATGTAATGTAGTAACAATTGTTCTTCGCAGCTCGTACGACGACCACCAAGCACTACTTTGCGTCCACCGTACACAAAAAAAATTATTAAGCATGGTGGGTCTAGTATCATGATTTGGGCATGTTTCTCTTGGAATAGGACGGGCCCTATTTTTAAAATAAGGGGCATTATGACGCAGGACAGTTATCTGCAAATATTAGCTGATGTTATGTTACCATATGCTGAGGAGGAAATGCCTCTTAGGTGGGTCCTACAACAAGACAACGACCCGAAGCATACGGCAAGAAGGGTGGCACAATGGTTTTCTGACAACAATATTATGGTTATGCCTTGGCCTGCACAGTCAGCGGATCTCAATCCGATTGAAAATCTATGGAATGACTTGAAGGCAGCTGTACATAAGATTAAACCATCGAATAGTGTTAAATTGTGGGACGTTGTGCGTACTGCATGGCTGTCCATTCCCCAAGAAAGATGTCGGCGATTAATTGACAGCATGATAAGATGTCGCGATGTTTTACAAAACAAAGGACAATATTGATTTAGTTTTGGAAAAAGTTTTTCAGATTTTATTATATTTATGGAATTTTGATTTATTTTTAATTGACACTGCTATTTTCATGAACGGCAATCATTGAAAATTATTTTTTGTTTTGCGAAGGCTACTCTTTTGTTCTCATATTTTAACTTTCTTTGGAACAAATTCACTTGTAAAACATACCTATCACTTGTATTTACAACTGCTGTAAAAAATATGAATAAATAGATTGTCTTCCAAAAACTGCTATTTTCATGCACAGGTTTGTATACGCTGTTTGTCAATTTTATTCTAGTCTCTACTGTAGTTTTTATGTACTTATACACTTTTCTTACTATTTTAATTTTTTAATCAGTATATACACATACAATCTTTAAAATGAAAAACATCCACATTTCAGCGCTACCATTTCATATAATATATTCAATTTTACATTGATTTTTAATAAATTCTATATTTTAAACCATAATATGTCTTCATTATCACCTATTTTGTCATATTTTCCATTTGATACGTGTATATACACACCATCACATCGATTCTGTAACCCAATTTTTTATAAAAAAATTGTTACTATTTATATCTCTTCGATGTCTTTCAGATGGCCTGATGATTAACTTATGTCGAAATCCATAGTTAATTATTAAAATAAAGCTTTACCTGGTATTGAATAATAATATCATGTAATTTCAGCAAATCCATCTCACCTCCATTTTTAAGCTCAGGTAATTCTTCTTCGACAATTTTCACGTTTTCGTCGGTTGGCATACCTTCATATGGTTTAACATAAATGTATTTTTTAGCGAGCACCATGTTGGAAAAGACTTTCTGAAACAGACCGTCACGCAATACAAAATTTTGCCCAGCGAATGCACGTATTCAGTGATTTTACATGGCTATAATTGTGCCTTTTATCTAATCGAAAAGTACGCCAGTCATTATAGCCAAAAATATCTTCAATTCATGTACTCTAATCCTAAAATTTCATTGATAATGTATATTATGACATCGGGAATGAAGGTATTGCATCATTATTGTTAATGAGTGAGCAGAATATCGTATATTTTAATTCTACTAATGCTATTAAATGCATACTTGATATTCTAGTACTGTGCACGGTTCATTAGCATTGCTAATGAACTGTGCATTCAAAAAAAGAGAAAGAAAACTGAGTTAGAAATTAAGTGTGGAAAGGAAAGGGAAAGTAAAAAGAGGAAACACTAGGATAATAAAGAGCGATATCGATCAGTGACAATTTGAATCGCCGCAGGCTTAAATAAAGTAAGTCAGTGTCATTTATAGTACTGTTGTATAAAAGAGCAGATCTGCAAAGAGGGAGATTCAATCCAATGTTAGTTCGCTGAATTTCGCAATAAAATGTACCTGATGTTTTACAATTGAACCTCGAAACAGTAAAACTCAAAGACGTGAGCAGGCTAGGACTATTAAGTAAATTGTTTACTAATTTATAAAGTTCATACTGCCAATTCGTTAATATGGCGTCTGTTTTCAAGAGGAAGTAATTGTATTTAGAGAGAATGTGTGTAAGATTATGAAATCATCTTATTTTTTTGTTTATTTGGTGTATACTTTACCCCAGTACTTTTAGAGGTTAATTTTTGTTATAGAGCGATGAAAATAAGCGCGACAAAAGACCGTATCGAAAGGTTTAAAGAAAAGATTATTATTAATCTTATGTTATTTTTATTAACAAATTGGTTCATCGCTTACAATAAAGTGTTATGATGTAAAGTATATTAGAACGAACGTCCATAGCTTCAGCCATATGTTCAGGGTCACAGTTCACTCTAACACTTTCTTTCTGGTTGTTTCGACGCATATTCAAGTAGTTATAAATATAGTTCTACAAACGCGTGCCACGGCAGAGCCGCCGAGAGGAGATTTAGGTTGATGCGAAGCCAGTGGAAAGTTTAGTCATTCGATAGGCGTGGAAGTGAACAGTCTTTTAAAACATGGAACGTCGTAAGCGAGGTTTACCTTTAGCATCGCATATGAATAAATATATTAGCCGTTTCCCTGGGTTGGAATATAAAGATACTATCATTCAGTGCAAAATTTGCAATATACGGTTGATAATTCGCGATACATTTCACTGTAGAAGACATATTAAAAGTAAACGTCATGTACAGAATTTAAGCAACAATATTCTCTACTGGGAATTTCTGTATGAATTTATTTTTATGCTAAGTGTGTGCAACATCCCACAACACCTAGTAGACAATGAACACTTTCGTATTTTTTGGAATTAATATGTTCCCTCGTGGAAACTATCAACCAATAGACAATTGCAATACAATTTACCACGTTTGCACGGTATAGTAAAAAACTGTATAGTAGACGAGTTGAAAAATAAGAAAAGTTGCGTAAGTATGGATGAAACAACTGATGCACAGAAACACAGCGTGATTCGTGTTGTAGCGCGCCCTTTAAAACGTAATGATCCAGCAGCTTCCTTGTTATTAACCAGTAAAAGGATTGAAAAAGTGATGCTGAAACCGTTGTGAAGATAAAAGATTCGTTAAGAGAATTTTGTATCACAGGAGCCCAACTCACAATGTTAGTTACTGATGGAGCTGCAACAATGCTGAAAGTTGGTAGGATGTTGAAAATATGCTTTCCGACTCTTCTTCACATAACATGTCTCATACACGCGTATCATCTCGTTGCAGAAACCATTCGAAAGAAGTATCCGATGGTGAATAATTTAATAGCATCTACCAAAACAGTGTTTGTGAAATCTCCCAAACATATCCGCGTTTTCAAACGATTACGTCCGAAACTTCCACTACCACCTCAGCCTGTAATAAGTCGGTGGGGAACATGATTCCAAGCAGTATTTTATTATCATAAATATTTCACAAATGTTAAGGATGTGATTTTAAAATTTAGATCAAATGAATCTGCAGCGATTCGAGAGAGTCGGCAACTTTTTTCCAATTCGGACGTTCAATTACAAATAGATGAAATTTGCATAAACTATTCTGCAGTTGTACAAGCTATATCGCTGTTACAAACCAGTCACTTATCTTTACGAGACTCATTAAATACCTTAGATAATTTGCAAGCCGTTCTAGAAAGCTTGACGGATCCTATAGGTCTAGATGTCGCTCAAAAATTTCGTGCAGTTTTAAATAAAAATCCCGATTTACAAAAGGTTCGGTCTATTACTGAAAATAAATAATACACAGAAGAGATAGAGGAATATCTGAATTACGCAAATCCTACTTCGCTAGATGTAGAACGATCATTTTCGAAATACACGAAAACGTTTTCAGACCAACATCGAAGGCTAAGTGAATCGACAATGGAAACGTTGCTTATGTTGCAGTTTTACGCGGTTTACCGGGGCAGTAGTATCTTGTCCCAGTGGCATCAAGACATCAATGAAAGGTAAGAGTATATTCTTTTTTAATAATACTGTATCTCACGTACCTACTTTTGCACTATACGCCTCTGACGTTGCACTCGTTTGTCGAACCTTAGTTATAAATCAACTTAGATCAGACAACATTAAATAAATAATACAAAATACCTTAAAAATAAAATAAAATACATTAAATAAAAACAAACACAAAAAAAATTACCTTTCCTATTACCCCAAGAATTTCTTAAATTGGGGTAAGGTACATACAATTTTTCTTCCTTTCTGGTTTATGGATTAAGAATTAAAAAAAAAAACGTCATTTGAAAGCCCTTCTAATTGCCCACAAACCCAAAATAAAAAATCAAAACAAAAGACCTTACCAAAATCAGGAAAAACTTTTATATTTCAAAAAATGCTACTTTTAATCGGTGAAGTTTATGGTAGAATCACCTTGAGAAAGAGATATTATTGCGAAGACCCTCCCTTAATTCTTTGTTAAAATACTTTGATTAGAAGAATCCACGTTTCTTTCTAGTATACTGGCTAATGCAATGTTTATTCTATCGTATTAATAAGTTTATATAATCTTATTTTGATTATTTGTTACGTATATTCAGTTTTGTCTGTTTCAGCCTGAAAGTGTTGCCACATTGTCAGCAGCCAATTATTAACAAATACAGCATAAGTGGGTTTACGATTGACGACATTTGTAAATCATCTTATTGATGAATGATTCTGATCTTTCTAGAGTTTTAAAATGTTTTGACAAAATAGTAACTTTGTTTTATTCCAGCCAGAAAAATAGTTTAAAGCCCACTTATGACACAACACAACACACCTAGTTTAACATAGTTACAAGAACACATATAGCTCAACCTTCCAACCCCACAGAAACAGCGGGAAACTAAGCAAAACATGCTTGTCTCGTAAATCCGCTTTGTCTCCAGACATTATTGACACTCATAGTATATTACATAACAAGAATGGAAAGTGAGTGATATCGTGCGAGTGAGAATGTTGGAAATCTCACGAGCAAACGATAGACACTTTCTAGAGAGTTTTGTACACTATTTTTCCTACGACACTGAAAAAAGTCATTTATTGCAAAAATATTTATTTCTTAGAATCAATAAAATTAATGGTCAGATTATTAATTTGACAGTTATTGAAAATGGGGTTTCTTAAAGAATTGGAGTTGAGAGTATGTGTCAGTGTCTGATATTGATATTGTTAGAATGTAGCTCACAATTTTCCCGAAAATTTTTAACGTTTCTCTTGGTTCTAAGCGCTCGTTTCAGATAAACAAAATAGCAACATACTTGTTAAAAGTAAATTATTACGGTTTTTGACAGATGAATGAAATTGTCAACTTTCATGCCTACCCAATTGTCTGAAATTGACATCTTTCTTACAGTGTCGTAGGAAAACGACATTTACGTTCCTTGTAGCGTAAATCGTCATCTATCAAGCGTAAATGTCACTATTGATCACGATGTTGACAGTCGCTGTCAGTTGTGACAGCTCTTGTTGTGTTTATAATTTTGTATTTTATAGTAGAAAGGAATTTTCTTGCTAATTTTCCACAATAAAGAACGCCTTAAATATTTCCACCATTTCTAAGGCAACACTTGCATTAAGTTTTCCCTCCGAAATGCCTTTTTTTGAATAGTCACTATTTTCAACGAAATTGGGTCATATTAAACTTTCTGTTAAATTATTTTTTTGAAAGAACACTAGCAATTTCCATAAAACGTTTAATTCAAACTTAAAATCACATAAAAATATGATGGGAACTCTATTACCGTGAAATATGGAAAGATACAAAAATAAATGCAGTTATATACACAAAATAAAGCAAAAAAATCGTTTTACATCTTAACAATAGCTTTGCCGGTGTTTTCGCCTTTAAGAACACCAACTAAAGCCTTAAGCATGTTATCAAAGCCCTCGTATACGGTTTCTCTATACTTCAGCTTCCCCTCTTTCAGCCATTGTTGGTTTTGTGCTATACCATCAAACCATTTATCCAGAAACTGATGTACCAAGAAGCCTCTCATGGTTAACTCAAACGAGATCATCGGACGTTGGACACTAGTTGCTAGAAACACTTGGTTAAACACCTTTCCAAATTTATATTACCTGCTTCTTACCTTTTGGATACTCTGTCATATCCTTTGATAAATAACCGGAAATAGCACCACACACCGCTATCCTGCCATATTTATTCATGTTTTGCAATACTATGGAGCTGGTTTCACCACCTACCTACAAAGAGCATATTTTATATGCTGCTAGAAATTTGTTAAATATAATGAACATACTAATAGTAGCTTGCCCCACAGAATTAAATTTTCATTAGAGCATAACAATAAAAAAAGCAAAATATCATATTATAGCCTGTAATACATTATAGGAGTTCGCGATTTACTGTCTAACTATTTGACGTTAGCGAGTATCGACAACCGCACAAAGTGGACATTTACTACTGGACTTGACGACAAAGTAACATTTAGTTTGCGAAATTATGATAAAAACAATAGAATTTGTTCTCTAGGTGTTTGCATAAAGAAATTGTCACTGACTGGCGATAGGTTTGCCTAATGAAACGTCAAGAAGAGGGAACCCGAGGCTACATAAGCCGTTGGAGAAATTGAAAAAAAAACAGAACGGCTTAACCTTGTCGGGCACTACTAGAGCAGAATGCTGCTCCATATGGCGCTAATGACAGGGACTTTTCATATTGTAATTTATATTATAGTACATAGTGTGCATATCAAAAAAATCATCGATAAACTTTTAGGAATTGTAGAAGATTCTATAATAAATATCTTTTCTTGGTAACGCTTCCGTCTAAAGCCATCTTAATTCAGAGTTAAATCTTGCGAAAGTTTTTCATCCCCTAGCAACTTTAAAATTTATCCTACTTATTTTAAATTACATACTTACATTATCGAAATAGCAGTCGACTCTATTTGGAGCAGCTTCCTCCAAAGCTTTTCTTAAATCGTCAGTTTTATAATTAATAACGTGATCGAAGCCAATACTCTTCAGCCATTGGGCTTTCTCGTCCGAGCCCGCAATACCGATTACTCTACAACCTTTAATTTTCGCAATCTGTCCAACAATGCTACCGACGGCGCCCGCTGCACCCGATACCACAACGGTCTCTCCTGGTTGAGGTTTGCATATTTCAAGTAATCCAAAATAGGCAGTGTTTCTGTAAGATATAATTATTAAACTGCAGATGCTTGAGTCAGTGTAGATTTTGAAATATATACCCAGGCATTCCTAAAACTCCTAAGGCTAACGACAGTGGGAACTTTTCATCGATATCTACAATGTACGGAACATTCCATTCAGTTCTAGGAATATCGTCTTTTCTAATACTGTGGGTTCGCCATCCGAAACTACCAACAACATATTTTCCAACGGGAAACTTGCTTGATTTCGATTGGATTACTCTAAAAAGAGTTCAGATAACAGAACTTGAGGGATTATAATTATTGTAACGCTTACTTTGCAACTTGTGTGCCTATCAAAGTATCACCAATTTTATAGCCGGGAGCATATGCTCTCATATATGGATCAACACTAAGATAAACCGCTTCCACTAGGTATTCTAAAGAAAAGAGCAAATGAGAACAAAAGAATATCATGCAACTTCAGCAAATCGATCTTACCTCCATTTTTAAGTTCGGGTAATTCTTCTTCGACAATTTTCACGTTTTCGTCGGTTGGCATGCCTTCGTATGGTTTGACATAAATGTATTTTTTAGCGAGCACCATGTTGGAAAATGCTTTCTGAAACAGATCGTTGTGCAATACAAAATTTCGCCCAGGAAATGCACGTATTCAGCGATTTTACATGGCTGTAATTGTGCTTTTATCGAGTCTAAAAATACCCCAGTCATTATAGCCAAAAATATCTTCAATTTATGTAGTTTAATCCCAAAAGTTTAATTGATAATGTATATTATGACATCGAGAATTAAGGTATTGCATCATTATTGTGTCTCGAATTGTTAATGAGCGAATATCTTATCTTAATTGTTTATTTTCATTCTACTAATCCTAGTATTAAGTGCATACCTGATATTCTGGTACCTTACTCGGTTCATTAGCATTGCCGTTGATGATTATAGCAAATTTGTTTATTTATTTTATTTATTTATATTAGAGAAGCATACAGGCGAACGCGATAGAATTTCCTCAACATACCGATTGGGAAAATGAGAAATTAGCTATATCGGTATCCCCTCCTCACTCTCTCGCCGTACATGCGAGAGAACGTGGAGGGGACTGAATAAAATCCGAGCAATCCCTGCTAGTACACTTCGAACAATGTCGGGACGTAGACGTACAATGCGAAGAGGGCACGTAATAATTTGAACTCAAGGTCGCCTAGAAATGAGAGTTTCGCATATTGATGTTATTGTTGCCACGAAGCTTAGACGAAATTAATAAGAAATTCTAACGACGAAAATAAAAACAGATTCTGATGAAATAAAAAGAAAAATAAATACTCCAGAAATTCACTCTAAGATCGTCCGCACATACTGCAGTCTACCTCGTAACTAACCACATCGGTAACCTTGAGGCATCGACTGCCGCTAACTCCTCCGCTTGAGAGCGAGGAGGGGAAAAGGATATGGCTAATTTCGCATTTTCCCAATCAGTATATACAAGTATTACAATACGTTTGCGTAACATACATTAGTGCATTTAAAAGAGAAAGAAAGCTGAGTTACAAATTAAATGTGGAAAGGAAAGGGAAAGGAAAAAGAGGAAATGCTAAGAGCGATAGCGACAGACAATTTGAATCGCCGCAAGCTTAAATAAAATAAGTCAATGTCATTTATAGTATTGTTGTATAAAAGATTGGATCTGGAAAAAAGGGAATTCAATCCAATGTTAGTTCGCTGGACTTCGCAATAAAATGTACCAGATAGCTTGTGCATTATTTCACTTTATGAGCTCAATTTGTTATAGCATTAAAAATAACTGCGTTCGAGTACGATGTACATTAGTAGAATTAGTGTTTGGGATAAAATCAATGAAAATAAATAAAACAAAATACTCGACACTGAAATTGGCCAACGACTGGTCGGTGAATGTGAATAGTGTCGTATTGGTGTCGGTGCTGTCTCGTAATCGTGTCAGTGCTGTTGTCGGTAAATGAGAAAACGCCCTATGTAGAAGGTTGTAGATAACATCGATTCCCATATCTTATTTGAGTCTATAGTTTCAGTATAATTTAAGAAAAACAAAAAACATCAAAATCTTCAGAGACTAATGCAACATTTCAAAATTAATCGAAAAGTGAAGAGCTTTCTAAAGTAGTTCCACAAGATCTACGAAGCTTCCAAAATTCACTAATATTCGTTCTTGTGGACAATTTCGCTAACCCATACCGTACAAAAATTCCTGGGCTTTTGAAAATTATTCTCAGGATTTATTCAATAAAAGCATTCAATTTGGACATCCTATTCTATTGAAAATCTTAAAATTTTAAAATATAAATAGAAAATAAAAATTTAATATTAAAATGTTGATTACTAGAGTTAAGAGGGCTACGCGCCTTTTGTTCCACTTGTATTGATGCAATACGTAATAATCGATTGTTACTGCGATAAACTTTCAGTTAGAAGCATCAGTATTAACTTATGATGAAATATGTAAACAGATTTC
Source organism: Dynastes maya (assembly GCA_029619315.2). Classification (NCBI taxonomy): domain Eukaryota; kingdom Metazoa; phylum Arthropoda; class Insecta; order Coleoptera; family Scarabaeidae; genus Dynastes; species Dynastes maya. The sequence goes on along the minus strand of JAROYE020000010.1, from coordinate 17,964,344 downwards.
GATGGAAAACAGCATTAAATAATGCCGAGTGCACACTTGACATTAGATTGGTATAAAGCCGATTTTACATTTATTGATTAATTGTTGTTGTTTCTGTTTTACATCTATCAATAATTTCGAGATCTTAAATTTGATTAATTTCTAGATCTTAAATAAGAACTTAGTCCTTGTATTACACAATCAATTGACGTAAGTCATAAGTTGTGTCTAGAGACGTCTGGTGTTCGATGGTTACCTGTTCCTTAACAGGTAACCAGTTCCTTTTCCAATACCTGTTTCTTAACATGTATTTGAATTTTTGAATTATTTCATTTTATTCATAAAGCAACTATTTACTTTTCTTTCGCAGTTACATTAATTCTAAAAAATGTATCCTCTTTTAAAGTCGTTTCTTTGACTGCATTCAATAATTTATTAATACTAGAGCAGCCAGAGCCGTCCATTCGACTCCATTACGAAGAAACATTAAAATACAATGGCTATAACCTGGCCCTTTTAGTGTTAAAAGAATTTTCATCCATCCGAAAGGGATCTGTTGCAAATTCTATTGCAGACTGTTGCCTTTTTTGGTTTCAACCACAGTCCAACCCATTACTTTCTTGATCGTTTGATTTTGTTATAAGGTGAGTAATCTTAGCTAACAGCAGAGAAAACATTTTTTTTCAAAGTTGTTATTCACTTTCCTTGCCTTATCGATTTTATCCTCGCCATCTTATGTACGAAATCACAACCTATGTACACGCACTCTTCGTGTGATATAGTGACAGTAATGTCAAAGGTAACTAGAAAATCGAAGAAAAATTGAAGCAGAAATAGAACATGTTCTAATTCGTCAATTTTTTCAACTTGGCCAAGTTGCAAACATCAAAATCTTCAGAGACTAATGCAGCATTTCAAAATTAATCGAAAAGTGAAGAGCTGTCTAAAGTAGTCCCACAAGATCTACGAAGCTTCCAAAATTCACTAATATTCGTTCTTGTGGACAATTTTGCTAACCCATACCCTACAAAAATTCCTGGGGTTTTGAAAATTACTTTCAGGATTTATTCGATAAAAGCATTCAATTTGGACATCCTATTCTATTGAAAATCTTAAAATTTTAAAATATAAATAGAAAATAAAAATTTAATATTAAAATGTTGATTACTAGAGTTGAGAGGCTTACGCGCCTTTTGTTCCATTTGTATTGATGCAATACGTAATAATCGATTGTTACTGCGATAAACTTTCAGTTAGAAGCATCAGTATTAACTTATGATGAAATATGTAAACAGATTTCGATGGAAAACAGCATTAAATAATGCCGAGTGCACACTTGAGATTAGATTAAAGGCAAACCAATAGGGGGTTTTGTAGGATACAGGGATTGGTATAAAGCCGATTTTACACTTGCCAATTTATTGATTAATTGTTGTTGTTTTTGTTTTACATCTATCAATAATTTCGAGATCTTAAATTTGATCAATTTTTAGAACCTTAAATAAGAACTGGGTCGTTGTATTACACAATAAATTGACATAAGCCATAAGTTGTGTCTAGTGACGTCTGGTGTTCGATCGTTACCTGTTCCTTAACAGGTAACCAGTTCCTGTTCCAATACCTGTTTAACAGGTGTTTGAATTTCTGAATTATTTCATTTTATTCATAAAGCAACTATTAACTTTTCTTTCGCAGTTACAACAACTCTAAAAAATATATCCTCTTTTAAAATCCTTTCTTTGACTGCATTCAATAGTTTATTAACACTAGGATAGCCAGAGCCGTCAATTCGATTGCATTACGAAGAAACATTAAAATACAACGGCTATAACCGGGCCCTTTTATTGTTAAAAGAACTGTTTTGGATCTATTGGAAATTCTGTTGCAGACTGTTGCCTTTTTTTGGTTTCAACCACGGTCTAACCCATTATCTTCTTGATCGTTTGATTTTGTTATAAGGTGTTATCTTAGCTAACAGCAGAGAAAACATGTTTTCTTAAATTTGTTGTTCACTTTCTTTGCCTTATCGATTTTATCCTCGTCATCTTATGTACGAAATCACAACCTATGTTCACGCACTCTTCATGTGACATACTAAGTGTATAAATATGAAACCGGATTTTTTTTAAAGAAAGTGCACGTTTATTGTATAAAAATTGTACAAAATATTTTATTCAAAGTATTGTCCATCGCTAGCTACACATTTTTCCCATATATCTGGCAGTTTGTGGATGCCACACCAAAAAACTGTTGCTCTTTTGATGCAAACCAGTCATCGAGACATTTTCGTACATTTTCGTAAGAAGTGAAGCGCTGCTCAGCAAGTGCGTATCCCATTGATGCAAATAAGTAGTAATCGGACGGAGCCAAGTCTGGTGAGTAAGCCGCATGCGGAAGTATTTCCCAAGTAAACGCCTCAATCGTTTCCTTGACGGGTTTTGATATGTGTGATGGTGCGTTATCATGAAGCAAAATCACTTTGTGTAACCTCTGTTGATATTCTGGTCGTTTTTCACGCAATGCTTTGTTCAAATTGAGCATGTGTTGTCGGTAGCGTTCAGTGTTAACGGTTTTAGCAGCTCATAATAGATCACACCGTTCTGATCCCACCAAACGCAGAGCATTGTCTTTCGTCCATGGCGATTTGGCCTTGCAGTCGATGTCGCTGGTTCGCCTGGAGCTACCCATGATCTTTTATGTTTAAGATTCTCAAAATATATCCACTTCTCATCGCCAGTCACCATTCGATGGAGAAATGACTTTCTTTTGGACCTGGCAAGTAGGTGCTTTTTCGGTTTTCCTGCTGTCTTTCATTCAGTTCATGTGGAACCCATTTTCCTAGCTTCTGGATCTTTCCCATGGCTTTCAAACGTATGGAGATGGCTTCCCGTGTCACATATAATTGCTCCGCGAGTTGTTTCTGCGTTTGAGCATCATCCTCGTCCAACAATTCTTGCAATTCCCTGTCTTCAAATTTTTGAGGTGGTCTTCCACGTTCTTCGTTTCTTAAGTCAAAATCGCCACTTCGGAATTTTTTAAACCACTTAAAGCACTGTGATTTGCCAAGTACATGCTCACCGTACGCTTCGACAGGCATTCTATGCGATTCTGCAGCAGTTTTCTTCAAATAATAACAGAAAATCAATACTGTCCACAAATCGTAGTTTCCGGGCACAAAATTCGATATGTTCAACGCTATTAAAAAACTATGGTGTTGTATGAAATTTGTATTGTTAAGTTGAAACTCGTTCACAGATGTCAAAACAACGCCAAGGCGCTCCTGACGGGTTTAACGGAAACTACACGTGACAGCTAGGGACATCTATAAACAAATTCCGGATTCATATTACACACCTGATAGTTACAGTAATGACAATGACAACTAGAAAATCGAAAAAAAATTGAAGCAGAAATAGAACATGTGCTAATTCGTCAATTTCTGCAACTTGGCTACGTTCTTATAACTGATCAATTTATTGACAGATGTAAAGTATTACGTCAATAACTTGAAAATAAAGTAAACTATACCTAAAATTGAACTAGAAATTGACAAATGTAAAGATATAACTTGGAGCCACACCAACTAGTTTTAAAAATTGATTAATAAATTGACAGGTGTAAAATCGGCTTAAGAAAATTAATCTTAAAGGCGAGTTTGGATAGTATTAAACTTACCGATGCCGCGTTTGCAAATTTCCGTAACAACCCACTTTGATTTAAAAGCGATCTATGTGTTAACATTGAAAATCAATAATTTTTTCTTACGCTATATTTATCTTCAAACTTTAATGCTTGACCTTCAAATATTTTCGAAAGTACGATAAAACACTGCAGCAATTAGAAATATGCCTGCCGAATTATTTGATTAATCACTTGTACTTGAGAATTTAAAATTGTTTTATAATATGATAAAGCCACCCAAGTGTCGTGAAAGCTATCATTCAAACATGTTACGTGCATGTTAAAAATAATACTTAATTTTAGATATAAGAGAAGTCAATATTAAAGTCCGTTTACATTGTTATTTTGGTTACCTAAGTTCAGGCGTAATGAACCATGAAAATTCAAGTTTTACATTTATTAAGGAAAAAGTACTACAAATATTTGGAATTATTGAATAAGTAAATAAACAATTATGATAATTATGGTTATAAATAGTTTGCTTTGCGAGACGTGCAATGAGAAGGTTAGGTATTTAAAAATGTATAATGGCAATTTTAACCTAAAATTTTCCGTAAACAAGGTTTTCTTACCTTATTTTTACTTGATGGCTTCACTAGTTAACGGGAAAACATTTATATAAACAAACAAAAAAATATTGCTGTTGGCGACGATTCACTTAAACCTTATCTACAATTGTAAATAAATTTGCTATCTATAAACGAAGTATTTATGTTTGCGGCGCATGTCACACATTTCTTAATTCGCTTCATTTCGTTTCAGGACCCAACGAATAGTTAGCGCTGTGACGCTTATTTGAACAGTCTAAAAGATATTTACCCAAGTATTAACACAAAGTTCTGATCACTTGTCCAAACAAACTAATGTAGCCTATCTTAAAACAAATATTTCACCGGCAAACAGAACCTGTCATGCCTCTCAATATGCACGCCCAGTAAACGCGATGCACTTTAGAGGAGAGCAGTTCTTATTTACCTTTTGTGAAATGGAAATTGGACTGGTGTCGGATTAGTTCTGCTAGCAACTCTAGTTAATTGAAAGTGATATTTGTTTATTTATATTTTGTTGGTGGATAAGGAATCAAATACGACATTGGGGAAGTATCAATATGCTTATGGCGGTCTATTATACCAATTGTAATTGCTTCAGCAAAACCCCATTTCGCGCCAAATTCGAAGTTCAAAAGTGTGCACCAATTAAAATAAGTTGAGGAGTCAAGAAGTAGAAATGAATATCAGAACATACCGCAAGGTGTATACTCCTAGAATATTTATTTTCAACTTACAATTATTTTTCTTTCAAAATTTGCTTTCCGAAGCCTTACATCATTAGTATAGATTAATTCTCCTTGACTTTGTTGGTAAAAAGCGAAGGAAGCTTGGTACTTCATTTCGAATGAAATTTTAGCTGAAACTGGGAAAACATTCGACATTTTTGACTAAAACGCAGGTAATAAGTCCAAAGCAGTACGGAACGTGATCAACAAGGAATTAAATCGACCAAATATTGATATCCGTCGCAATATGTCGCTAACCGCTGATGCCCTTAACAGGTATTTTTGCGAGATTGATGAGAAGATCGCGAGCGGGATACAGACTAAACACTCATCGGCAATTCTGCTCCGGGACAGCCACTTGGAAAACACATCATCATTTTATTTAAATCCAGTCACATCGACAGAAATAGAAAAGATATTAACAGAAATGAAAGGGAAGAACGCCAGAGATGTATATAATACTTCTGTTTCGCTACTGAAAGAGCTACGCGAGAAGATATGCGTATCTTTAGCGATCATTTTTAATAGGTGCATAGAACAAGGGGTGTTTCCAGGGTTGCATAAAGTAGGTAGAGTTGTTCCGGTGCTCAAAAAGGAAGAAGTTGTTCCTGTAAGTAGTAACTGTAAAGGAGTTCCAGCGGCCTGAACTGAAAGCAACTTTAGATGACTTACTTAGGAGGACATAATGGTAAAAGTTGAAGAACCTACCAATTGTTATTGTCGAGAAGTCGAATGGTTTTATTCGCATTTGTCTAGATCCAGTAGGAACCCATTCCCATGTTAGATACTCTAGCACTAAAGTTGAAAGATAATAGCGTTTATAGCGTCCTTGATATGAAAGAAGGTTTCGTATTGAACTTGATCATGACAGTAGCTTGTTATACACCTTGGTTACACCATTCGGTAAACATAGATTCAAAAGATTATTGTAAAAATGTAAAAAGTTATATTTTCTACCAATACCTACAATGAAAAAACATTGTTAAGCTTTCTTTCATGTAATTAATATGGAGTAAATACTCTTTCAATTCTTATAACCTCATCACGCTGCTCCATTTGGTAGCCATAATCGCCAAATCGCGTGACTCGTTTTCTAAACACTTCGTATACATTAGAAAGTCCTACCTTCGAGCGTACAACCGATATACATACGTGATCGTCATCGAGATGACGAAGTTGGAAAAGAAGAAGAAGTCTTCCAAGGAATATCAAACAAGCAAAGATATATGCGCAACCCGCACCAAGAAAAGAGAGAGAAAGGAGAGGAATTAAAGTACTTGTACAGCCCGAGGCGTAGCCACCTGTCGCAATCACCTCTGATGTCTTAATTTCGTTGTGGCGTCGCTCATTATGATCGTTCCGGAATTCGACTCATTCCTGTGTGAATTCAAATCGAACGGCGACAGCAAAAGAAAACGTTCGGTACAAGAAGAAGCACTGCCGTGACGCACCTAAGGGAATATCACGAAGAAAATTTAATAACTCCATTAGCGCAGCAATTAAAACGTACAACCGCAGCATTCCGAGAAACGTTTACCGATGCAATGAGCTATTATTTCATTCTTTTTTTTTAATAAAATAATAATGATTCCTATAATTCATTCCGCAATGTTCACAAAGGAAATAGATTAAATTCCAAAATTTATAAGCCAGAACAAGCTATCGAACTTTTATGCGTGTATGTACTAAGCATACCTCATTTAACTCTAAGAAAACGCGTGGGTGATTACATTGGTTTGTTAGTACAGCGAAATAAAAGCTCTTTCAGAATAATAGAAGACGCTTTACAATAAACTAAATCGAAAAGTAATGTTACGTGAGTCTCCGATAAAGCTTCCTCTACCATAAAAGATTTAGCGTGGGTGACGGAAAAGGTGTGAAGTAGAGAAAAGGATAAATTAATGTAACTGAGAGCGATAAGGTTCTTATTTTATTGCCTTTCTCTTATAGTAAATAAATGCTTTCATAGTCATTGACAAAGAAGCTCTTGTTTATTTAATATTCATCCTGACAATAGTGTATGCAACAGCCTTCCTTATGCTCTCGTACCTGCAACGGATACTGAAGTGCTTAAGATTATATCTATTTTTTTCTAATAAATTACATCATCCTGGTTTCTTCTACGTCTTCCGCTTCTCTTCCCATGCACATTTTCTGTTTATCTTTAAGTTATATTCTTCTAATACCTTATGCCATGCAGCGATTTTACTTTCCAGTTCTTCTTTACAGTTTGCAAATAGCACTAAGTCGTCTGCATATAGCAGTTCATTTGTGTACGTTGGCTTTTGCTTTCTGTAACCTAGGTGCGTCTTCTTCTGTTTATTCCCAAACGTTGCCTGCTAATTCGTCCATTAGGGTTATAAATAGCAGAACTTGTCCGCTGTGAGCCCTCCAATTCGTACTTTATTTAATGTTTCTTTGTACAGGCTTATGATCATCTGCGTTATTTTTTTGCCCACCTTTCTCTTAAACCACAAATTATGTCAATCTGCAAAAACGCGTTTGGGTCTCTTGGATTACTGACACGTGCATCACGTTACTTTGCAGATGTTCACCTATTTAAAATTGTATACAATGCTTTTGTCTTTAGTAAGGCAGAGTACGCACCGTTGGTATGGTACTCATTTTATGCATGTGATTGCTTACAATTTGAACGAATTCATCTCAAATTTCTCAAGTTCTTCACGAATACATTAGATGAAACTTACTCGGAGGTTGGCACACCTCAGTTAGACTTGCTATCTCTGCTAGAGAGACACAGCGTGGTATTCCTTTCGGAACGACGTGATAGACTATGCTGTTAATTCTTACTAAATCTGATCAATAATAAGATAGATTGTTCTTACCCTTTGGAGAGCGTCACATTCCAGGTCATACATTTAACCTCCAGGACTGAGACTACTTTCACACCACTGCATGCCAAAACAAATGAAGCGCTCACCTATTGCGGTGATGACCAGATTAGGGAAAACCGTTGGTGATGTTTTTAAAACGTAGTGCTGGTTGAAATTATGTCATTAGTTATTTTTTTCTTTCGTAATTATGTTAGTTATTAATTTTCTCATACTTAGTAAGCAATGTCTTTCTTTTTTTTTATTGTATTGCATATATTCTTTCTTGTCCTTCTATGGATTCATACCTGTTGGATGTAAATAAGTATTACTATTATTATTACTATCCATTTACATTATTCACTAATAACTCCTTTGTCTGCAATATATTACTTTTATTTGTTTGTTTTACTACAGAACCCAAATAAATTTGGGAAAAACAAAATGCCTTTAAAATCTAAGAGAAAACACTGAAATACTCATATCTCACACAATCAAAACAAGTTTTTGATCTTCCAACTCCACACCTTCGAAAAGGATGTTTGACGCCCTACAGAATAAATGCCCGTTTCAGCGATAACCTCATTTGGCGAATTTCAGTCCATTCAGACTAGGGATGGGTCGTTATTTAACTGTCTGTTATTTTATAACCGTTATGGATCCAATAACGGTTGCAACTGTTATCTCGCTGGGACTGTTGTGAGTATATCATCGACCGCCGTTGCGGCGTACTCAACTGCGTGGCGCTACGACCACGACTGTTTGATCGAAGCCGCTGTTTATTGCAGATACTAGTTACAACTCCCCTAGAAAAATAACTTATCACGTATCTACTTATATAAATATCCTCTCGAACGGTTATTACGACGGTAGTCGACATCGAGTCGGACGTTTATTATGAACATATTTTCTAAATAATTGCATGTATTGAAATTATCAAATGTAAAATAAAAGACCGATTTTATATAAAAAAATTACTTACAAAAACTAAAAATAAAACCGTTAAATTATTATATAGCATTTAAGCACATAGATGTTGTCGTATTTCGAAGATTAACTAAAATTAAATATAAGAAAATTAACAGTAGGATCAGTCAAAATGGTGGAAATTAAACGCTGCTGGTGATTGCATTGAATCTGTTTATCACATAATTTATTTTAATCTATTAACCAGTTTATAATTTATCTGAAAAACAACGTAATAAAATATTTATATTACAAAAAACTTCTGAATTTAAATTTTAGCGTGCTGAAAGATCAGTAGTTGCATATGTGCTATGTGGATTCATGATGCGTTATCGTGTAGAACTGTAGATTACGAAATAACGCTAAATCTGTTATTTTGCAACCATTATTTCAAAATAACGATAACAGTTGAAACGTTATTTTAAAATAACGATTTTTCCCATCACTAATTCCGACGTCCTATGAAGTTGAAAACAAAAGCTCACAGCATACTGCAGATCCTGCGAATATGACCAATTTCCCATTGTTAAAAACAATACTGCCCTGCGATTAATTCAGTAACTGTTGTGATTCAGGAATCTTTGCTGATCACTCTCCCCTTTCTTATATTTGTTAACATTGTTATGCATCATACTACCAAGAATCTTGCTTTACGCTGATAAGTTTAAGATCGTTCGGATAATAGAAACATTTTATAATTATGAGACCTTCCAGAATTATTTTATTTCTCTCTATAAATGGAGTGTTGTTAATGGGTTATTTGAAGTTTTTGACAGCAATTGCTGCCGATAGCAGCATCTTGAAGCTGTCCGTGTATTCCGGCAATTACTGAACAACATGCAATTGAATTAGTTTTTGTTGCGGAGGGTACGTCCATTAGAAGTATGCAGTCTTTCTTTGTTCTGTGTTTACCTATCCTGCTTCTTGCGCATTTCACTGGCATAGTATTGTAGATACTTTATTATCTTTTCCGAAGAAGACGTCCTCGATAAAGAAATTCGTTTGACGTAACACGTATGTACAGTTGCAGCAGATCAACAAATCTAATTGATTACCGATGGAAGCTATCATTTGTGGTTCAATTTCAATTGAAACCCAAAGCAAAACAGCGAATACATCGTCTAGCCCGCTATAGTTGTTTCTTTCCTTGTGACCGCAGCAATCAGATAGCAGATGCTTACCCGATCATTAATCTCTCTTAAAAACTGCGCCTCTAACCTATGTCTGCGCGGCGAGCTACGGTAATTTACTAGAAATTTGATTAAAAAAAGAAAGAGTATCAAATTATAGCAATGTCAGTCATTTAAGCTTTGTGTGTGGTAACTTCAAACGCATCATTGTCGCTAGGTGCAATCTTAAAGAATACCCATTATTACCCCGATGCGGTTTTCTTGTGTTTGTGCGTGGATTTCTCCCGCATTAACATTGTTATATTGACATTTTTACACTATGCCTATGACTTAATGATGTCCAGTATGAGCATACCTAAATCTTGTATACGGCAGCACTAAGCTTTAATGTACCTCATCACTAAAGTAACCCAACTACGCTGAAAGCCAGTGGCGGACGCATAAAAGATTGCACAAAATAAATTAAATGTGATACGTGCTCAAACACTTACCGTTAAGAGTCCTCCGTGAAATCACAAAGTGGATAATGTCTATTTAATATTTGTAATATTAGATATGTTTCCAAAGTTGTTTCGGCAAAGTGAGTGCGGCGTGAAGAAAAAGTGTTTTTGTATGCCGAAAACGAACGTTCTACATCTAGTGACGTTATATTTGCGTAAGTAAAATAATCTTTCAAATAACTTAACGGTTTTGTTGACGCACCTTCACAAATTTGTCTTAATGTGCCAAAATCAGAGTCTTTATCTAAAACACTTTCAAACCTTTCTAAAACACAAACATTTTTTGCGTCTTCTATCGCGCATAGCATGTTGCACTATTTGCAAAGATTCCACTAACGACACCGAAGAATTTTGTAGTTTTTCTATCGCATCCGCTAGTCCCACGTAATTGTTCTGAATAATTTCCAAATCTGTTTTAACTTGACTATCTTGAAATTTCAAGCGGCTTACCTTGACAGCCGCAGCTTCCTTTGGGTCGAATTCTAAAATCACGTTCTTTCTTCTCAAAATATTTAAGATAATAAAATGCAGCCTCTAACCATGTTCCCCAGCGAGTAAGAATAGGTTGTGGTGGTTCAGGAATACCGGGGCATAGTCTATGAAATTCCCGAGTACGTTTTGGGGATTTTACAAACACAGCTTTTGTATGTGCTATTAGAGCGTCTACCTCGGGATAACATTTTCTGATACTATCTGCTACGAGACTGAGAGTATGAATTTTACATGTAATATGCAACAAGTTAGCACAATGTTTTTTAAGAGATCGACCTACAGCAAGCATGTTTGCGACATCATCACTCATAAACATCAACAGTTGATTTGTTGAAAGTTCAAACTTTTCCAATGTATTTAACACCAACATTGAAATTACTTCGGCAGTGCATTGTTGTATTCGTCTGGAAGCTAGTAAAATTGAGGGTGACGGTCGATGTGGTTCCATTGTGCGTACCATTACATTAACCACAGAATGTTTTTTACGATCTGTTGTTTCGCCCACACATAACCACAGTTTTTTTATTTTGCAACTTCGATTTAATTCTTTTCTCGACATGCTCACGAGCAGACGGCACAATTCTGTAATGTTCTCCGACTTGGTAACTTAAAGTCCGAATATTCATTCCAAAATGAGACGTATGCTTTCTTCCTTAGTAAATGAAATAGTAAATTAAAGAAATAAACACATAAATTAAATTTAAATTTGTCATAATCTCGTGCGGAATTTTTTTTTGAAACATGCCCTGCACTATTTACGTGCCGTAGACAATCACTTTTCGACCAATACATTAAATCTATTTTACACACTACACATTGAATTTTAGCGCCATCACACTTTAAATCAGGCATTTCTGCAATAAATTCTCTTATTGTGGCCAACTTTGGTCGTTTTCGCGACGTAGGAAACATTTTCAAAACAAACGTAGAACTACGATATAGTATACGACAGCGTAGATGCATACACAACATATCGGCTTTCGAGTCGCAGTTATACTGACGCTTATACAGAATTGTCCCGGCCGTGTTTATTTTGTGTAAACTTTTATGCGTCAGCCACTGGCTTTCAGCGCAGTTTGCGTTGCTCTACTCATCATACGCCTAAGCAGTATCCAATTTAATTTTAAGGTGGATAGAATTTCTCGAGTGCACAATGTATTCAGTATTTGTAAGTGCAACATATGTCACTACTGCGACTCAGAAAGATCATCAACCACACATTGCTGGGCATATTGGGTATACTGTTAATAACACACAACATTTTATTTTTATTTTGTGAATTCAACGTTTTGTTTTTGCCTTATTTTTCTTATAAATTCAATATTTCATTTGTCTTATTTTGTATAAATGTATATTTCATATTTATATTCATTGAAATTTTAACTTTTTGTGAGACCATTCAGAGCTAAAAATTTTCAGAAAGTCTTCACTACTTGCAACATAACATTTATTCATCAGAATATTCAAAGTATTCGATATAAATTAGATGAAATCCTAATATTTATTAGTGATATGAATATTAACGCATTAGCTAGAAAAAAATACATATTTCGGGCTTTAAACTAGCTTCTTACTATTCTAGAGTACTTGGTTGTGAGGGGTCTTGCACATTTTTTAAAGATGACATCCAATATGATGAACTTCATTCCCTGACACAAATAAGCAAAGAATCAGTATGTGAATGCAGTGCTATAAAATTAACAAAACTAAAAATTGTTCTAGTTAATATATTGTAGTGATATTTTTAAATAAATATCAATTAAAATTGTGTTTTAATAAATTAAATTAAAGAAATTATGCTAAATTATCTCAGGGTTTACTTTTAGTTGTAAAACGTGGGAAATCTCACTTATTATCTTTTTGCAATCAAACTATTTGATAGAAAAATGAAACGATTCAATAATTTTAAAGGGAGACAATGATTTATTAATAACAATTTTGTTATAAATTTAAAATAAGATAAATTATATTTCTTTCAGACAATAGTAGTTGTACAAAAAAATATTCTGCTATCGTAAATTATAGGGTCAAAATTTGAATGTAATAAAATAAAATTAATGGTTTGTGTAATTAATCTTTAAAAATAGGATAATAAATTCTGGATAGTGCTTTGATTTCAGTTTTATCGTCAACTGAATTTTTATGTTTATTAATTTGTATCATTTCTAGTATGCATCTTGCTCTGTAATTGACTTCTTTATTGAGTATAGAGACATTATCGAAATTGAAGGTGTGTCCATTATTTATTGTATGTTTTTTTAGGGCAGTGACGTTGTTTTGATATTTGTAACCTATCATTCAGATGTTGTTGTGTTTGTCCAATCTAGACGCCATTACAGTTGTTACATGGGATTTTGTACACTACATTGGTTTGTTTATTTGTATGTATCTTATCTTTTCTTAGTTTTGAAAATGCAAACTTTAAATTATTGTAATTTTTGTGTGCTACTCTAATGCTATGTGTAAAGCTGGCCACGAACGGTACCGCGCAGTAGCGTAGAGTCGACCAGGCCTCGCGTTCCACTAGAGTTATTCTGCTAATAGAGATGTTTGCTGCCGCAAATAATTTCGCTCATCTTTTAAATAAAAATTAAATAACACGTGCTCAAACACTTACCATTTTAAGAGTCCTCCGTGAAATCACAAAGTGAATAATGTCTGTTAAATATCTGCAACATTAGATATGTTTCAACTGTTGTTTCGGCGAAACTAGTACGGCATGAGGAAAAATGCGTTTATATGCAGAGAACGAACGTTCTACATCTAGTGACGTAATATTTGCGTAAGTAAAATAATCTTTCAAATAACTTAACGATTCTGTTGACGCACATTCACAAATGTGTCTTAATGTGCCAAAATCAGAATTTTTCTCAAAAACACTTTCAAATTTTTCTAGAACAGAAACATTTTTTGCGTCTTGCGCATAGCTGTGCGTGAACATGTTGCACTATTTGTAGAGATTCTTCTAACTGCACCGCAGGATTTTGTAATTTTTCTATTGCATCTGCTAGCCCGAAGTAATTGTCGTGAATGAATTTTAAAACCATTTTAACCTGACTATCTTGAAATTTTGACTGGCTTTTCTGGATAGCGGCAGCTTCCTTTGTATCGAATTGTAAAACCACGTTCTTAATATTGTCAAAATATTTATGATAATAAAACGCAGCCTGCAACCATGTTCCCCAACGAGTTAGAATAGGTTCTGGTAGCTCTGGTATACGGGGGTACGGCCTGTGAAATTCGCCAATACGTTTCGGTGATTTGACAAATACTGTTTTGGTATGCGCTATTAAAGCGTCTACCTCAGGATAACATTTTGTGATGCTATCCGCCACAAGATTGAGAGCATGAATTTTATACGTAATGTGTAACAAATTAGCAGAATGCTTTTTAAGAGACCGGCCTACAGAAAGCATGTTTGCAGCACCATCACTCACTAACATCAAGAGTTGGTTTGTTGAAAGTTCAAACTTGTCCAATGTATTTAACACTAACTTTGAAATTACTTCGGCAGTACACTGTTGTATTCGTTTGGAGACTAATAGAATTGAAGGTGCCGATTGATGAGGTTCCAATTTGCGTGCCATTATATTAAGAATAGAATGTTTCTTCCGATCTGTTGTTTCGTCGACACATAACTACAATTTTTGATCTTTCAACTCCAATTTTTTTTTTTGTTCAATATGTTCGCGCGCAGATGGCACAATTCTTCGTAACGATGTTCGACTTGGTAATTTGCACTCCGAATAGTTATTCCAAAAGCAGATAAATGGTTCCTTGTCTAATAAATTAAACGGTATATTACATGCGATAAACGTAACGCATAAATTAAATATAAATTTTTCATTGTCTCGTGCGCAATTTCTTTTTGAGACATGCTTTTCACTATTTACGTGTCGTAGACAATGTTGTCTGGACCAACACATTAACGGGATTTTACAGATTTTTAGCACTGACCATTTTTAGCACAGAATTTTAGCACCTTCATATATTAAATCTGGAATTTCTGCAATAAATTTTTGAAGTTTGTCCGACCGCGGTCGTTTTGCTGACGAAATCATAATTTTTCTAGGACAGATAAACAATTGCGCAAATGACCGGCAGCGAAAATGTCCGTACTGCTCCGCAGACGAAGTAATACTGCCGTTCCTCTTGGTCCGAACTGATTCTACGCCGATGCGCGGTACCGCTCGTGGCCAGCGTTGGTTATGTGGCATTAATATGTTATTGACTCTTTCTGATAATTGTGGAGCACATGGTATAGGGGTGACCGGGGCAATGGCGCCATCTTAAGGCGTTTTACCTCATGAATCCTGTATGGTTGTTATTAAAATGAAGTCGATTTGCAGATCGAAACCTCATGCTTTTAACTGACACGTTGAATGTTTAAATTGTTCCTGTACTGAACGATTTATTAATACCAATGAATTACGTAAGGAAGTTCTCTGTGGTGGAATTGCCCCGGGCCCTGGGGTAATAGCGCCAGGCACATAAATATTTATTTAACATGTACAATAATTAGAATTTTATTTTTAATAAAAATAATAATAATAAGGATCCTATGATAACTAAGCAGAGAGATGTAATTTTTATATTTAAATATTAACAACAATACCAATTAATTTAAAAATAAAAAATTGTCATAGGTTTGAATATATTATGAATTTAGTTTTTTTTTAAATATAAAGTCCAACAAAATTAAGATAAATATATGAATGCCTCATGTCTCGAAAAGAAGCAGTTACTTTGAGCAGTAGCCACAAATGTAATTTTCGGCAGTGTCATAGCTGCTACATTCAAAATGAGCCCATTTAGAACATATAACACACCCATACCATAGTTCATTGTTTCTAAATTCTCCACAAATAATGCACACCTCTGCATCTTCATCAACAATGATAGCTGCATCGTCATCTTCACTGTCATCACAAATTAAGGTTTCATCAATGTCTGAATCTCCTTCTGAAGAATAGTCAAATTTTATTTTCCTTCTCCACCCTTTACTTTCTTTTTTATTTTTAGTTGCGCTACTCCTTTTCCTGTTGTCTTTAGCGGTTAAAGATTTCTGTTTCTGTTGTTTGGTAGGTTCAGCCCTACTCTTCCTTGTCTCCTTCAGCTTTCTCTTCTTTTCGATTTCTTGATGAACTTTTTTCATAGGGGTCCCTGTCAGTATTTCAGAATGTCATTTGCGAACTTTTCTCCTTATTCCAACGCAACCTCAGAAAAGTGGGACTGGTGACATGTCATTCAACGTGTCCTTGAAATCTGAGGTAGAAACGGAATATTGTTCCTTGTTTTACTCTTCAGATACTTGTCATACAAGTATCTAAAGAGGTTGATGGAATAGGATCTTGAGGATGAGAGTGTTTTGTAGGATTGTTTGACTCGGATGGATTCACAATGGATTCATGATTATCTTCTTGATCGCATTCATCCCCTCCATCGTTTTCCTGAACGATGACACATTGAGGAACCTCATCACTTGAAATGAAATCCCATTCGTCTATCTTATTTGTCTGGAAAGGATAAATTCCACATTTATCAAACCCAGCCACTGCCTTCTCAATAGTCGCCACCTTGATGTATGCTTTATTGAAAATCCCAGCAATGTCGTAAGGAGTGATCCTTTGGTGCACATTATTTCTGAGGAAGATGTCATATTCTCTATTAAATGTACTCTTTAAAGGACCGAAGAAAGTGATGTCCAGTGGCTGCAATCTATGGGATGTATGTGGTGGAATGGATACCACATGAATGAAGTTCTTACGGTAGAATTCATAACTATATATAGTTACAATGGTTATCGAGAAGCAAAAGAACGGGTTCCTCCTTGGCTGGTTTTGCAAAATTTTTCAAATGAATCAACCATTCTAGAAATATGCTGTCATTTGTCCAATCATTGTGAGAACATTTGTAAAGTGCTCCAGCTGGTCCTCCTTTTTCTAGAAGTGGGGACATGCGCTTTCTGGGATAAATGAATAGGGGAGGAATATAATTTCCAGAGGCACTGAATAAGTATATCACTCATATCACTGTTATGTTCTTTCCCCTTTCCCAGCTCGTCACTGCTCCAACTTGTTTTGACCTTTCAGTGCTAATATCTTTCCAAGTTCCTGGACTGAAGATATTCCCGTATCGTCCATATTATATATTTTACTTGCGTCAAAGTAATTGTTGCCGATAACTCTCTCTAAATTATCATAAAACAGAGCCACTTCTTTTTTGTTGAAACCCACTATTCTGTTGAGACTGGTTGCTTCCGGTTTCCTCAAACAAATGGCCGAGTTCTTTTTGCGGAATCCAGTTACCCAGACTTCTCCTGCCATTTTAGTTTCCCGATTGAAATTATGCTGAAGTCTAAGTTTTTCTGCCACATCAAATGTTTCACGCCTTAGCTCTGTCAAAGTAATCGCGTAGAATGATTTAGCCAATAAGAACAGGTGGTCACATAATTCTTTCTCCTGCTCTGTTGTATAAAGGGGTTTTCTGCCCAAGGAGGAAGGTATCTGCTTTGATCCTGTCACGTAATGTCGATCGCGGAATTTGAAATTTATTTGCAACACTCTTGACTGAAGATCCACTTTTAATCATTTCCATAGCTGCTTAAAGAGTTTCAGCACTCTATTTCGCTTTGTCGGTAGTTCTTTGGCGGTTCCGTACCATCTGCAAGTATATGAAGTTGTATAAATTGCGAAAATATATCTTGTAGGGGTAATACCGCCACTATGGCGCCATTTCCCTGGTTACCAGTGCGGCATTACCCCTGTGTGACAATATGGCGGTCAAAGATAAACATCTCGTCAACCATTCTATAAAACTTAGGTATGAAGACATAGAAATACAGCGAACTATCTTAGCTCTCTAGTGAGATATTTGATACAACAGTAGAGGAGAAATTAGCACACTCTCCTTCGAAATGCTTCTTAGATGAAAATCACATAAAATAGTTTTTGTTAGGTAGCGTCACTACAAACACAATTGAACTGATCTGAAGCAGATGCACCGTGCTTAATAGTTCTGCCGCTACAGTTCACCATTTCTATAATTCCACTTTTACCGATATGAACTGGTTTTAGAGAGGTGGCGGAATTGCCCTTGTCTCCCCTACTAACGTATTCTGTTATAGGTCTATCGTTGTTGTTTGAGTTTTTGATTATCTTCTTGGAATTGTAAAATGCATGGATTTTACTTTGAAAACAAAAAATTAAAAACCAAATTTTCAAACTTTATACAGATTCAAAAATTCAATAATCAATTATCTAATAACCGATGTCACGAAAATAATAAATACCAACTTAAAAGAAGTAAATACATTAAAAAAAACATTACAATCTTTAATCCACATTAGAGCAACGCAACTGCGCTGAAAGCCAGAGGCGGACGCATAAAAGTTTACACAAAATAAATTAAATGTGATACGTCCTCAAACACTTACCGTTTTAAGAGTCCTCCGTGAAATTACAAAGTGGATAATGTCTATTTAATATTTGTAACATTAGATATGTTTCCAAAGTTGTTTCGGCAAAGTGAGTGCGGCGTGAAGAAAAAGTGTTTTTGTATGTCGAAACGAACGTTCTACATCTAGTGACGTTATATTTGCGTAAGTAAAATAATCTTTCAAATAACTTAACGGTTCTGTTGACGCACCTTCACAAATTTGTCTTAATGTCCCAAAATCAGAGTCTTTATCTAAAACACTTTCAAACCTTTCTAAAATACAAACATTTCTTGCGTCTTCTATCGCGCATAGCTGTGCGTGAACATGTTGCACTATTTGCAAAGATTCCACTAACGACACCGAAGAATTTTGTAGTTTTTCTATCGCATCCGCTAGTCCCACGTAATTGTTCTGAATAATTTCCAAATCTGTTTTCACTTGACTATCCTGAAATTTCAAGCGGCTTACCTTGACAGCCGCAGCTTCCTTTGGGTCGAATTCTAAAATCACGTTCTTTATATTCTCAAAATACTTAAGACAATAAAATGCAGCCTCTAACCATGTTCCCCAGCGAGTAGGAATAGGTTGTGGTGGTTCAGGAATATCGGGGCATAGTCTATGAAATTCCCGAATCCGTTTTGGGGATTTTAAAATACAGCTTTTGTATGTGCTATTAGAGCGTCTACCTCGGGATAACATTTTCTGATACTATCTGCTACGAGACTGAGAGTATGAATTTTACATGTAATATGCAAGAAGTTAGCACAATGTTTTTTA
Organism: Dynastes maya; assembly: GCA_029619315.2. NCBI lineage: Eukaryota > Metazoa > Arthropoda > Insecta > Coleoptera > Scarabaeidae > Dynastes > Dynastes maya. The sequence continues at coordinate 17,945,274 of JAROYE020000010.1, read as the reverse complement.
ATAGAACGACCTACAGCAAGCATGTTTGCGGCACCATCACTCATAAACATCAACAGTTGATTTGTTGAAAGTTCAAACTTTTCCAATGTATTTAACACCAACATTGAAATTGCTTCGGCAGTGGATTGTTGTATTCGTCTGGAAGCTAGTAAAATTGAGGCTGACGGTCGATGTGGTTCCGTTGTGCGTACCATTACATTAACCACAGAATGTTTTTTACGATCTGTTGTTTCGTCCACACATAACCACAGTTTTTTATCTTGCAACTCCGATTTAATTCTTTTCTCGACATGCTCACGAGCAGACGGCACAACTCTCTGTAATGTTCTCTCACTTGGTAACTTAAAGTCCGAATATTCATTCCAAAACGAGACGTATGCTTTCTCCCTTAGTAAATGAAACGGTAAATTACATGCAATAAACACATAAATTAAATTTAAATTTGTCATAATCTCGTGTGGAACTTTTTTTTAAACATGCCCTGCACTATTTACGTGCCGTAGACAATCACTTTTCGACCAACGCATTAAATCTATTTTACGCACTACACATTGAATTTTAGCGCCATCACACTTTAAATCAGGCATTTCTGCAATAAATTCTCTTATTGTGTCCAACTTTGGTCGTTTTCGCGACGTAGGAAACATTTTCAAAACAAACGTAGAACTACGATATAGTATATGACAGCGTAGATGCACACACAACAGATCGGCTTTCGAGTCGCAGTTATACTGACGGTTATACCGAATTGTCCCGGCCGTGTTTATTTTGTGGTAACTTTTATGCGTCAGCCACTGGTTTTCAGCGCAGTTTGCGTTGCTCTAATCCACATTAACGATTTAAATATATTTGAAACATTTCTAACATCCCAAACCGAAAAGCATTTCAACAAAATAAAATCAAAAAATTAGAAGAAAAACATAAAAAAATCAATAAAACTTGGTTACACAAAAATATTAACGAACCAATAAATAAAGCAAGTACAACTTATTTTCTTGTTGAATAAATAGAAAGTAAAACGAATAGTAATATTTTCTAATATGTAGTTTGAAAAATAAAGCAAAATTACCACTGCACCGATGTATAATTCCTTATTTTTGTGTATCCTTCAAAATTGTACACAATTTACGATAATGTCCAGCTAAAGAAATAATTTAATCCTCGGCAATTTACCAGCTGCCGTTTTTCATTTCATCGCTTGGTTACGTTCCCAGGTTCGGATTTGTGAATTGAATGCAATTATATGAGCTGCGGACACCTGTTCCTGTTTTATGGACTCATTAGGCGAGCTAATCACCTGTGTCGCCGGACGAGTAAGAGGATTTAGTGGAGGCATCACCGAAAAGGGAAAAACGAACAAAGGAAACGCAAACCGTCGTATAATCGGGACTTTACGAGAGGCCTTTTGTAGTTGCCGATTGCCGAACCAATAGCCAGCTGACGAACTATTTTGCGATGCGAGACAATTTACTTATAGAAAAATTGTTGGAATCTCTGGATACTCAGTTCTTAAATATAATTTTTATTATTTACACGTTGTTCAATCTACACTATAGAAAATTATTATGTACATTTATAATGACAATCGATGACTATTTGTTGTTATCGGGAGAGGTTGTAATTTTAAACATATTTTGCTTTGATTTTACACAATGCGCTGTAGGAAAAATCGTATTTTTGTGGCCAAAAATGATCTTTTTCACCGTTCTTGTTCAACTAAATGAAAACAGGATTATTTAGTAAACATATGGGGTAGTTTAAAAATCTCTTTTAAAGATGAATCGTCATTTAAGTATAAGTTATGGTATGTGAACCACATATTGAGTAGAATGTTATCTTAGAGTCTAAGGTTACATATATGGGAATAATAAAGTAGTAAACAGTTCCTTGAAGTGTTTTGCATGGGAAACTAGCCGTCAGCAATTTAGATAATACAAAAGCTTTATGCAAAACAATTCAAGAGGAGTTATAGTATAGCGTGTGTTGTACAAACAACAGTCGTAATATTGTAATTCATGTACCTGTAAATATGTTGGTGAACCTACAAATAAAATCTTTTGTAGAACAAAACATTTGTTAAGCTTTTTCCGTGACTGAAAAACTTAACTGGCGCAGTCAGTAGGATTTGGCCATCATCCATCAACGATCAAAATCTCCGTAGTGGGTGAGTGAATTCCGATTCTTTGGGATCAAATCTGACACCAACCATGTACGCGGTTGCGAAGATAAAACTCTCTTGGTAACGCGACGGTCGAGTGGGAACCAGGTCTACAACGATCCAATTCTCGTTGAGAACCCCACCGGCCGCCATAGATAAGAAACAAGAACGAAACGAAACAAGAAACACTGAAGCAAGAAACAAACAACTTCCAATTCTGAAGAAAGAAACAAGCAATTCCAAACAACAGTTTCTAATCATCAACTTCATCAATTCATCAATCAACAAACACCGTTGATCCAGACATCATCATAGCACCTCAAGTCGAACTCAAGGTGGACAACGAGAACAACGTCGAGCTGAACATCGACATCAACGTGGACATTGTCGAAGGGACAGATTTCAACGGAGACATCATCGTCAACGTCAACGTCAACAACGAGGAAGACATCAACGTGGATATTGAAATAGTAGAACACAACATCGATCTACCAGCAGCAGCACCAGCCGCATGAAATTAGCAGTACTAATAGTAATCCTCATCGGAATAGGATTAACTTTGTTAATCAAAATAGAAAACCAGGCAGGTATTTTACCCATCAAACTAGGTATGGCATATAATTAAAGCTGGCCACGAGCGGTACCGCGCAGTAGCGTAGAATCGACCAGGCCTCGCGTTCCACTAGAGTTATTCTGCTAATAAACATGTTTGCTGCCGCAAATAATTTCGCTCATCTTTTAAATAAAAATTAAATAACACGTGCTCAAACACTTACCATTCTAAGAGTCCTCCGTGAAATCACAAAGTGAATAATGTCTGTTAAATATCTGCAACATTAGATATGTTTCAACTGTTGTTTCGGCAAAACTAGTACGACATGAGGAAAAAATGCGTTTATATGCAGCGAACGAACGTTCTACATCTAGTGACGTAATATTTGCGTAAGTAAAATAATCTTTCAAATAACTTAACGATTCTGTTGACGCACCTTCACAAATGTGTCTTAATGTGCCAAAATCAGAATTTTTCTCAAAAACACTTTCAAATTTTTCTAGAACAGAAACATTTTTTGTGTCTTCAATCGCGCATAGCTGTGCGTGAACATGTTGCACTATTTGTAGAGATTCTTCTAACGGCACCGCAGGATTTTGTAATTTTTCTATTGCATCTGCTAGCCCAAAGTAATTGTCGTGAATGATTTTTAAATCAATTTTAACCTGACTATCTTGAATTTTCGACTGGCTTTTCTGGATAGCGGCAGCTCCCTTTGTATCGAATTGTGAAACCACGTTATTAATATTGTCAAAATATTTATGATAATAAAACGCGGCCTGTAACCATGTTCCCAAACGAGTTAGAATAGGTTCTGGTGGCTCTGGTATACGGGGACACAGTCTGTGAAATTCGCGAATACGTTTCGGTGATTTGACAAATACTGCTTTGGTATGCGCTATTAAAGCGTCTACCTCAGGATAACATTTTCTGATACTATCCGCCACAAGATTGAGAGCATGAATTTTACACGTAATGTGTAACAAATTAGCAGAATGCTTTTTAAGAGACCGGCCTACAGAAAGCATGTTTGCAGCACCATCACTCACTAACATCAAGAGTTGGTTTGTTGAAAGTTCAAACTTGTCCAATGTATTTAGCACTAACTTTGAAATTACTTCGGCAGTACACTGTTGTATTCGTTTGGAGACTAATAGAATTGAAGGTGCCGATTGATGAGGTTCCAATTTGCTTGCCATTACATTAAGAACAGAATGTTTCTTCCGATCTGTTGTTTCGTCGACACATAACCACAATTTTTGATCTTTCAACTCCGATTTTTATTTTTGTTCAATATGTTCGCGCGCAGATGGCACAATTCTTCGTAACGATGTTCGACTTGGTAATTTGCACTCCGAATAGTTATTCCAAAAGCAGATAAATGGTTCCTTGTTTAGTAAATTAAACGGTATATTACATGCAATAAACGTAACGCATAAATCAAATATAAATCTTTCATTGTCTAGTGCGCAATTTCTTTTTGAGACATGCTTTTCACTATTTACGTGTCGTAGACAATGTTGTCTGGACCAACACATTAACGGGATTTTACAGATTACACATTTAATTTTAGCACCTTCATATATTAAGTCTGGAATTTCTGCAATAAATTTTCGAAGTTTGTCCGACCGCGGTCCTTTTGCTGACGAAATCATAATTTTTCTAGGACAGATAAACAATTGCGCAAATGACCGGCAGCGAAAATGTCCGTACTGCTCCGCAGACGAAGTAATACTACCGTTCCTCTCGGTCCGAACTGATTCTACGCCGATGCGCGGTACCGCTCGTGGCCAGCCTTACTTATAATACCGAGAATCAATACGAAATTATCATAATGAAAGACTATCAAAATTTATTACAAATTTGGGAAAATTATCAAATTCAAAAAAGCAAAACTGTAAAAGTAGGATTTCCAATTCCGCAGTTAGAACAAATAGAAATATTATGAGTGGAAATGGAAGATCAAATTCAAAATTATATCGACACAATTCAACTTGTCAAAAGAAGTAAAAGAGGGGCACTAAATTTCATGGGAAGTATTGTGAAGGCTATTACGGTGAATTTAGCTTCAGAAAATGGCGAAGAATACGAAAAACAAATTCAGGAGTTACAACAAAATCAGAAAATAATGAAAAATGCTGTAAACAATCAATTACAACTTTTAGACAATATAACAAGCCAATTTGAATAAGTAACCCAAACGCTAACTCAAAATCAGGAACAACTAAATACACGGATTGAGAAAAATGAAAACCGGATTGACGCACTAGAAATGGTAAATTTCCAAGTACTATTTCTAGAAGAGTTCAAGAACCATCTTGAACAAATCAGTGACGCCCTGCTATTCGCAAAAACTGGAATATTGCATCCAGTAATTATACCATCGCATATATTATTAAGTAGTATTAAGAACATTAATTTAGAAAATAAAGATAGATTTCCATTTGATATCTCAGTAGATCAGCTTTATAGAATAGAATCGCTTATTACTGTTAAATGTTATCAGAATCAAAATTATTATGTTTTTATACTATCTGTACCTATAATTAATAACGAGCCTTTTCAATATTATTATGTAACGGCTTTACCTTTACAAGTACAGGGTAATGTTTACAAACAAATTTCACCTCAAGTAAAATATATAGCAATAAAGAATAACCTTTTTATAACTTCAGAAAAAGCATGCACCTTTATTTCAAAACAAACTTATTTGTGTAAAAAAGAATTAGAAAATTATATTTCAGAAAACTCATTATGTGAAATCCATATGTTGAAAATGAATAATAAATATCAAAATTGTTCGTATCAAGTGTTTGAAATAAAGGAAATAGAAATTAGAAACCTAGAAACAGATGCTAAACTAATATTAAGTCCGGAGGAAACTAAGATAACAAAAATATGTAATAATCAAAGAGAAAGCAAAATTATTAAAGGGACATAAAATTTAGATAACTGTCAGTATAAAATTCGGAGTCAAATTATCAAAAATTACAAAACCATCTTAAAATTAGAAGTTAATCCATTAGATATGACGCAAAGCCACAAAAATATCAAAATTATAAACCTAACTCATCCGCCAATACATTCAATATCTAAAGATATTAATAACCAAAAGGATATTCTAAATTTGTTAACTTTTACGCAAGGAATTCATCGGGTAAATAATTGTATTGTTTACTGTATTTTCACATTAATAATTATAATTGTAATTGCCGTAATTTTATTAAAAAAAAATTAAAAAGAGAAAAACATTAATAAATAGTGACGTAGAAATGCAAGATTTAGCCTTGTAACAATGTACACGGTAAATCAGCATCTTTGGCGGGAGTTATGGTATGTGAACCACATATTCAGTAGAATGTTATCTTAAAGTCTAAGGTTACATATATGGGAATAATAAAGTAGTAAACTGTTCCTTGAAGTGTTTTGCATGGGAAACTAGCCGTCAGCAATTTAAATAATATAAAAGCTTTATGCAAAACAGTTCAAGAGGAGTTATAGTATAGCGTGTGTTGTATAAACAACAGTCGTAATATTGTAATTCATGTACCTGTAAATGTGTTGGTGAACCTACAAATAAAGTCTTTTGTAGAACAAAAAATTTATTAAGCTTTTTCCATGACTGAAAAACTTAACTTATAATAATTCTTGCTGAAAAGAGTAGTTATTGTTATTACATAGTCTCCCGAATACCTAAGAAAGTGCAGGATGTGTAAAAATATAAAACAGACTTATAACAATCAAAATACGTATATGCATAGCATGGATATTGATACTGAAGGTAAGTGTTTTTTAATCTAGATTTAATTAATTTATTTGTATATTTGAGAAGAATAACCTAGAAAATGGGATAACGTTCCATTTGGATTGAAATTTAATACAGTTTTCAATTTACAAAGTCTTTCAAAATTTTGTTTTTGTTCGTTTACAAAATAGCATGTAGTGTCATAATTAATGAACCATGCCGTATCAGTACATCAAAACCTTTTTGTGCGATAATCTGCGTTTATTGAGTTATTCTTATTTTGTAGATGAATATCACCTTAAACACGAATAACTTGTTATTGCTTGGAAAACTCAAAGTTACGAATTGGTTGCTATTTTAAACTATGTTATATCGTGCGTAAAAGAAAAAGACTTGCCCACCATACTTAATAATGATAAAAGAGAAAATTCGAATGTTTTGTGTAAATAATAAATAAATTCTTGTTGGTAAAAATGTAGTAGAAAATTAGGAAAAGCAAGGAAAAGCGGCAGAATTGCAAACTTTTGAGATATCTTTAATAGAACTATGGATCCTTTGATTTCAACTATTTCTTTAAAATCAAGAGAAAGGACAAGATCTCGCCAATAGTTTCCGACAGAGGTACTGAAACTATTAGAATTTCCAGTAATACATCTCATATTCATACATTCATAACCATCAGCGTCTGCACAAGAACCATATACTTCTAAATATGAATCAGAACCAGAACAACCGTTCCAAGGAGCAGATTTTAGTACAATTATTAACCCATTAATGGCCAAGCACAAAAATAACAGAAAAAAGTGTTTGTTTACATCTCTTCTAATAAGCTTTATTTAAATAATATTTGACATATTTCAAATAAGTAAAATAGCTCCAACTTGGTGAAAAATAAAGTTTCAAAAACGATATTTTAGCATAATGTAATAATAGTAATAATAATATTGACAAGTACGTAATAGCTATAATTTTTTGTGAAATACACTCTATTCTTCTTTGTGTTACTTTCTCGTGTTCTAATGAACATTTCGGTAGACCAATTTCCTATTGCTGTGGGTATAAAAGAACCATTTTCCCTCAAAAAACAAAAGAATGTAGTTAGAGAAAAGGTTATCAAAAAATAGCCTGTGTTGTGATGAATTTGGAACTGCAGCCAATAAATCTCACTATTCAACTGTTGCGGCTAAAGGATATTGAGGTTTATATACTTCAGCTGATACTCCTTCGTAAGGCAGAAATTGGTTGAGGTAAGAAAAGGCACCAAATTTTATATCCAAACTGCACAGGCTTTCCTTAGATGAATATTTTAGCCGAGTGCCTACCAGAATACAATGGTCGTATTTAGCGAACGCAACCGTTGCGGAACAGCTGAGTGAATAACCAATAAAAATTCAAAGCCACGTATTCGTATTGGTTATTTACTCAACTGTTTTACAACAGTTGCCTCCGCTGAATGTGCCAAATTTCTGCTCATCGATAGACAAATTACAGGAAAGTGTACCAAATTGTAAATATTTTCAACGAAGGGGGAACCAAATGTTTTGTTTAATTTTTGGCTTTACCTTTCCTGCTTGTACTTGATTGAAGTGTATCTTCAGTGGATAACTCTCTACTATCAAATTTCTTGTGTGAGTATATTTCAAGTGTTCCAGCAACGTCTACCATATTTTGTTGCTCCATAAGGAGAGTATCATATACACCGTCTTCGTCTACTGGCGGAGGAGCACTGCATCCGTTTCATCATTCACACCAGACATGCTTTCTAAAATAGGCACCAGTTCCGAATAGAAGCCCAAATTCATTAAATAGGCACTAACATCAGAACAATAGCAGATCTTATATTCAACAGAAAAGAATGTTGAAAATTGTAAGTGTCTTTTTCGTAAAACTGAAGATGCACAAGTTTAGTGTAAGAGGTTCCACCGGCCCAAACAAGATCCTAGTACTTCAGCTTTTCTTTTATTAAGCATAAATCTCTAACTTAATAATTTAGATCGTCTTGCGTTAGCAAATGACGTTCTGTATATAGCCTATAATTTTCATCACATTCAGAGTCTGATTTTCCTTCAGTTACTTCTTGAAAGAATTACATACGTAAAAACCTCTTCATAAGTTGTTCTTGATGAGGAGGATTAAGTAGGAACAGGACGAATTTCGTAGTGCGGAATTGGGGCGATCTGCAGGTTCTCTCCATATTATCGGAACTGCAAACGGCATCTTTCTGTACAAACCTCGATACCATGCATCCAAGGTAGATCTGTAGCTACCGCAAGTTACTTTATCTCGTTACTTTATGGCGATTTATCTCGATGAAGCATTGGCATGCCAAAATGAGCTTCATAAGTAGGGTTTCGGGCGGAATGCCAGGATCGTAGTAAGTACGTATGTACCCACAAACAAATAGCCGATTGGGCGAAGCAAATATTAACACCGACCGCCGATCGGAGATGCATGATGGATATACCGTAGTGCTCAAACCGCTACGTAAATATATTAAACGGAGAATACGAAATATATGAAACGGAGAATATGAGTGGGAGTATGAGTGACGCATACCGCGCTTATATTCTTTCTTTTCATCATTTACGTAGAGACGTGAGCACTATTGTATATATACCACGTATACACCGCACTGCTCAAGCCGCTACGTAAATATATGAAACGGAAAATATGGGTGGCAGCATAAATTTACACGAAAAAAGCTTTTTGAAAGCGGAGGTAATAAAGGAATTAGATAGTTACATACATCTCGTTCTGAAAACATGTCTCAAATAGCAAAAACTTAAAAATTTTCACTACAAACAGGGTAAGCAATCACCTTTTTCTTATATATATATTATATTACAAAACCGCAACAAAGAAACAAATTTCTAGTGTCTTTCGATATCTAGTCACTAATACAACTAAAATGCTGCACAGAATTGGTTAGCAAAGAATTTCTCGTGAAGGATGCTTTTCACATTTTCATTTGAGATGTTTACCACATTAGCCATCTCTGTAATCTTCAGCTGGTGGTCTGCTAGCACGATAAAATGAATTTTACTGATCATATCGTTCGTAGTCACTACAATGGGATGACATGGCCGCTCCTCCTCAAAGACGGATGTTTGGCTATGCTTAAATTCATTAAACCAGTATCTGATGGTAGTCATCGAAGTTGCATGGTCCTTAAACTGCATCCAACTTCTCCTTGATTTCTACGCACGTTTTTTCATCCAAAAAAAGAAATACATAAACTTGCTCACTTTCAACAGCTCTTAAAGAAACACTACTAGATGAATCCCCTTGAGATTTTGACAGACGTCGACTAAAGAATGGTACTTACAGTCGGTAATGCAAATTTTAACACAAAGCGCCATCTGTCTCCAAACACGGGTATTTCTCATACCACCCTCGCAAGTTGCCAACGTTCAGTTGAGTTATATGCAATTTAATGTGAGTTTCTCCCTATTAAAATTGATTTCCAGCTTGTAAAGTTCTGAGGTCAATATGAATACTAAGATATAATACGATGTACAAACATTGTTCTAAAAGTAATCCAAACGTAGTGCGATTGTTTCTACTATCAAGAACCTTACAATTTTAGTGATATGATGCCTCAAAAACATTATTATACATTTGTGTGACGAATAGCATTCGAGATAAATATGTATTTCTTTGTGGATAAATAACAAAATAATTCCTAGAAAATTCGGTCATCTTTCACTTTTCAAGATTGACCCATCACCGCAGTAATCACTTCTTGGAAACGAAGTCGGGCTATTATTTCGGCAATACCGGATCGCGCAAGTTGGGTAATTATAACTTACGACGGCGGCGAGATCCTTTGGCGGTATGCGAAGCGATCGAATGCGGTCAAGCGATGGCGGCCGGTGCAAGTGAGGTGATCGACAATCGACGATAGATGGCGAGACGGTTGAACGCCGCACAATAAGAACGACGAAGTAAAAAAGCAAAACAAAAGGTGGAAAGTCGTATACCTATAGAACCAGTTCCGTTTTATTAACATGTAATAAAAATCGGATACTGTCAACTACATTATTGGCCACTAATTGCATTACGCATGTATAAACGCACGATTATTGCATACCGGTCTTACCAAATAAGTAATGTCATACGTTCTCGCGTATTTTCATAAAATGTAAAAGCACATGTGTAACGCAATGTAAATATTTGCGAATTTAAGTCCTTGTCGAAAGAAATCGAAAAATTTATTGATTAAATTACCTGCCTACATCTTTTTTATTAATTCAATTGATTATGGTAACAATAAAAATAAAGTCTCCATCAATAATGTGGTGTTGTAACGCGGATCTCTCTAATTTTTCGATGTTCACGGAAGTAATATTACTTAATTTTAGCAAGTTTGTTGTGTATTTACAACTAAAAACCAAAAATGTAATCCTTCATTGCTTTGTTTATTTCGTATAAATACTCTTGCTATGGATTTTAACCTACTTGCGGAAAATGAGTTGTCAACAATCAAAATTTGATATGAAGATTAAACAAACAATTACCACGTGGATAAAAATTAATTTTATTGTTTGTGAGCACAGCGTTAATTAACGATCTACCTTGAGGTAGCGATTGTCCAGAGTTCTTTTAAAATGGAAGAGATAAGTAATGGCAATTAGTTTTATTTACAAAATAATAAGAAAAGATTGGTCGAAAACAAAATCAACTTAAGATAAATGAGATAAATAAAATATAATTCGGGAATATATTTATGTACAAGAATATACAAATATTATCGCAAAAATTCTGCCGTGAAAATTCTATACATTAAAAAACGGAAATTAATAAATAATAAAGTAATGTTCTCGAGCAGGTGTCTGTCGCCAGAGGATGCCCGCAGGGAGGGGTATTATCCCCCCTATTGTGGGATATGGTGATAGACGAACTGCTGATTTTGCTAAACAATGCTGGCTACTATACACAGGGATATGCTGATGACATTGTAATACTCACCAGTGGGAGAAACGCCAGCATAATCTCAGAACTAATGCAAAGAGCATTAAAAATGGTAGAAGTATGGTGCAAAAAGGAGAACCTTAGAGTAAATCCTGGAAAAATTGCACTCGTACCCTTCACCAAGAGAAGGAAATTGAACGGTTTAAGAGAGCCGATTCTTTGCAACGAAGTAGTACAGATCAGTCAGGAGGGTAAGTTCTTAGGTGTAACCTTGGACTCTAAACTGAACTGGAACTCACATTTACAAAAAATGACCGACAAATGTAAGAGGGTGTTAATGACAACCCGCAGAACAGTTGGGAAAACATGGGGACTCAAACCACATATGACGTACTGGTTGTACACTACGGTGTTAATACCCATGATAACTTATGGCTGCCTGGTTTGGTGGCCTAAGATTACACAGAAGCTTGCGATAACTAGTCTCTCGAAAATTCAGAGACTGGTATGTCTTTGTATAACAGGAGCTATTAAAAGCAGCAAAAACAGCTGCTATGGAAACCATGCTAAACCTACCTCCTCTTGAGATTTATATCAAGGGAGAAGCCAGAATGGGTGCATACAGACTGAAAAATACTAGCAACTGGAGATCTCACAGTGGATCTAGGCACACCAGAATAGAAGCAGAGTAACAAACCCTATCTATGATATGGGTTGTGATACAACAATCTCCAGGATCTCCTATGACAAACCTTTCAAAGTTTTCTTGAACTGGGAAGAATGGAGGGATGCAGAGGGGAGAAAACCGAAAACCCTAGTCTGGTACACAGATGGGTCCAAAACGGGCACTACTTCTGGTGTTGGTGTATATGAGGAAAACCAGGGATACAAAGTATGTGTATCACTTGGGCGATACACCACGGTATTTCAAACAGAAATATATGCTGCGCGTGGGAGAGTCTGCGTCGGCGACCGCAGGGTGGGACGATTTGCATTCTCTCTGACAGTCAGGCAGCTTTAAAGGCGCTAGCATCTTATCGTATAACCTCCAAACTAGTATGGGAGTGCCTGCAAACCCTAATGGCTCTGTCTAAACACAACAAGGTCACACTGGTGTGGGTGCCAGGGCACAGGGGCATAGCGGGCAATGAAATTGCAGACCAGCTAGCGAGGGAAGGTTCAAAAATGAATTATATAGGCACTGAACCGGGTCTAGGTATTACCAAGAGTGCAGTGCGTGGTGCAATTAATTAGTGGATCATAACACAACACCAATTAAATTGGAAACATGCAGCTGGACAAAAGCACAGCAAACGGATGATGGGAAGACCGTCGCAACATCTGACTGCTGACCTGCTTGAATTAAGCAAGATACAGCTTAGGGCAGCAACATGTCTATTAACAGGACATGGCTGCTTGAGAGGCCACTTGCATAAGATGGGGATCTACAGCGATGAGCCCTTATGTAGACTTTGCAATGAGGAGGAGGAAACAGCCCCTCATATTATTTTCGAATGTGCAGCGTTAGCTCAACGCAGATTCGCTATGCGAAGCACAATTGAACTACCAATGGAGAAAGATTTACTACATAGGCTCTTAAACCTGATTGCGGGAACTAACCTGTTCAAGTGAAAGAAAACCGAAGCAGGAATAATACAATAAGCTACTAAGCTTCAGTGTTAGGGATGTAAAGATTAGCCCTGCTTTGGTACGAAAATCAATCAGTCAATCAATGTTCTCGAGCGGAGTGTTGGATACCCACGATGGACAACTTTAGCCGTCAGCGATGCGGATAGAAATTCACCATGGGCAGCTCTAACCGTCAGCAATATGAGTGGGCTAGGGAAACCTACTTATCAAGGATGGTCCTAGTCGTCAGCGATGTGTGTTTGGGCAAATCTTGCTTAGAACAGCCCCCAGCCGTCAGTGATGCAATAGTGAGGGTACGGGGAAGAACAGGAGAGAACTGTAGAATGAAGTTCTGCATATCTAGAATTCATCTGACGTACCATTTCTTGTACATGATGTACGCAAGGAAAGCAACTTCAAAATATGAAATATTACACTAACAATTACCACGTGGGCGAAAATTAATTTTATTGTTTGTGAACTTAGTGAATATAATGAATTACAGCGATTGTGAGCACAGCGTTCATTAACGGTCTACCTTGAGGTAGCGATTGTCCAGAGTTCTTTTAAAATGGAAGAGATAAGTAATGGCAATTAGTTTTATTTACAAAATAATAAAAAAAGATTGGTCGAAAACAAAATCAACTTTAAAAAATAAATGAGACAAATAAAAATTAATTCGGGAATGTATTGATGCACACGAATATATAAATATTATCGCAAAAATTCTGCCGTGAAAATTCTATATAAAAAATCGGAAATTAATAACTAATAGATAATACCCACCATGGACAGGTTTAGCTGTCAGTGATGCGGATAGAAATTCAACAAGGACAGGTCTAACCGTCAGCGATGTGAGTGGGCCAGTGAAACCTACTTATCAAAGGTGGTCTTAGTCGTTAGCGATGTGTGTTTGGTCAGATCTTGCTTAGAACACCACCCAGCCGATAATGGTGCAAGAATGAAGGTATGGGAAAGAACAGGAGAGAACTCCCGTAGAATGTTATTCTGCATGGCTTTATATACCTAGAATTCATCTGACGTACCATTTCTTGTACATGATGTACGCAGGAACTTCAAAGTATGAAACGTTATACAAGCTCATATGCACTATCAAGAGTAACATACAGTGGCGTCAAAAAGTAAATGACAACAAAAACTAAATAGAATTTAAAAAAATACAAATGAAAGTATGTTACTAATAATGTTTTCCTTTTTTAGCTTAACAGTCTTAACAGTCGGTTATCGGTTTGTCACATTGCTTGTTTGAATTTCAAAGTATTATGTATGTATTGTATATTAAGATTATTTTTTTTGCTGACAGTTGTGAAGTGGATTACGTACACCGTTGTGCTTTACTAAGGTTCGATAACCAGACTCTCACAAGCTCTCATCGAGTAGAAATGGTGTACGTAACTCCAGCTAATACACCTCTATGTTTATATTAGCTTTTCATAGTGTTTAAGTGCAAATAGTTATGTTGTTATGTACCATTTTTAAAATACAAACATTAGAGTCAATTGCAGTTGTTGTTCTTTATATCTAACATTGAAGAACCCTGTGTTCCAGTTTACATCCACACACAGTGCTTTATTCTGGTAAACTCCATCCCAAAGACTCTCGTTACCTCGAACTGTATGAGTTTCCTCCGCGCTTTGGATAACTGTTTACCCGGATTCCCCTACAATAATAACCTGCTATGAGACATCAATTTAAAAACGTATCTCTGCCAGTAGACAGGCAGAACTGCGCCGTGCCATTAGGCAGATTGTGCACGGCAAGAGGACACCTGAATATGAGGGATGCCTTTTTTGCAAGAAACCACGTGTTATATGGAAATTATACCTATGTAGATTCTAGTTTTAATTCTTGGTCCACAATCTTAAAACTAGCAATTTTTTTTCATTTTCGTTTTTTTTTTAGTTCAACTGCTACGCTTTACAATAAACATTAAATTATATTTCAGTACATTTTTTATCTGAACATAAATATTTTTAATTAAAATTATTTTTCTTTAAGCGTTTTCTATTGTATAATAATAGTTATTTATATCACAAGGATCATAAAGACAGCGATTGCGATACTAGCAGTGAATGTTATCAGACGAGGCGCTAGCCAACATTATTTTATTATTAATATTGAAATGAAATTTGCAAAAATTCAATGACGCGCAATGACGTGCGCAATTTCTTTTTGAGACATGCTTTTCACTATTTACGTGTCGTAGACAATGTTGTCTGGACCAACACATTAACGGGATTTTACAGATTACACATTTAATTTTAGCACCTTCATATATTAAGTCTGGAATTTCTGCAATAAATTTTCGAAGTTTGTCCGACCGCGGTCGTTTTGCTGACGAAATCATAATTTTTCTAGGACAGATAAATAATTGTGCAAATGACCGGCAGCGAAAATGTCCGTAGTGCTCCGCAGACGAAGTAATACTACCGTTCCTCTCGGTCCGAACTGATTCTACGCCGATGCGCGGTACCGCTCGTGGCCAGCGTTAATTATGACAATAAGAAACGAGGCGAGTAAGTTAGATGGGAGAAAAATAAAAGAAGTGAATCAGTTTAAATATTTGAGGAAGATCACAGATTCTCAGGAAGATTGGAAGATGAAATTCTCTCTAACGAACAAAGTAAATGCAGTATATGGAACGCTATATAAGACACTCTTCAACAAACGAGAAATTACAAAAGAAGCAAAGGGAAGAGTATGTGAGTCAGTGCTGGTGTTGACACTTATTTACGGATGCGAATCGTGGGTTCTAGCAAACTACTTAAAAAGCAAAATTACGGCTTGCGAGATAAACATTTTACGGAAAAATGTGGCAGTGGCTAGATTGGACAAAGTGAGAGGTGAAACTATACGGAAAAATTTTAAGGTAAAAAGCGAAAATCAAAAAATAGAGACAGCAGTTATGATGGTTTGGCCATTTAGTGCGTATGTCGGAGGATAAGACGGTTAAAATGATATGGGAAACAGAGACGGGAGTTGAAAAGAGAAGAGGTAGATCAAAAAATAAATGGAATGCAGCAATGGCAGATATATTCAAAGAAAAGGGAATAAGCTAGTCTCAAGCTAAACGGGAAGCTAAAAATAGGAAAGAATGGAGAAAAATCATAGCCTCTATACTGATGGTAAAAGAGGACGGAGATAAGTAAATAGTTTTTCAAAAACTCTTTTTCCTGGATGTCTCCTGTCTGGTAATATTTTTCGCTGTAAATTCTACTGGCTAAAAAGAGATTCCTTTCTGCTTCGCCCAGTATGAAAATCATCCGCCACATCATCGTTGGAGTAATTCATTTTTATGTAAAACGAACGCTCTTCAGTGTACTTTCCATACTTTGACAACTTGCTATTCGTTTCATTTCTTATTAGCCGTTAATTTGAAGATCTTTTAAGCACATTAACTTTGTTAACAACTTTGAAATTGTGATTGTTCTGGATTATTGTAGAAACCGCTAAAAATAGGTAGAGGGAAACCTAATATCGATTGGTATGTAATTCTGCATCATTTCTTGTCATAATATACAGGGTCTTCCATTTAACAAAATCGAGAAAAATCATTTTGAAATTGATAAAGTCAATACTTTCATGATGTACATCCGGTGATAAAAACAATTTACTGACATCGTCACCTAATCTCAACCAATCCATAAAATAAATTTGAAAGCGTTTGGACGTAAGAATACTTTCTTTGTGATATGTGATTTTTCAATTATTTAACCGAAAGAGTTACAACCTTAAAACCACAAAACAGGTTATTTTCACAATCTGGGGATGCATGGAGCGCAGTTAGGGATCTTTGCTAATGTAAAGATATACAGGATGTTCTATTTAAAAAAGTGAATTTTACTGTGCCACCTTTTTTATAAAACACCCAGCATATCAGAATATATTTTCTAAAGATGCACAATTAATATTAGATTACATCCATAAAATATCAAATTGCTATCCAGCCCGAGTAATAAAAGGCGGACCTACTATTGCTGCAACCTGTATAGGATACCTATTTTTATCCTCAAATAACATCTGTAAGATATTAGTAACAATGCTCCTAAGTACCCGTATATTATGCAATCGATTCGATTACCGTGAAACTAGCAGACATTAAACTGTCATTACTCGTTCAAGTGGCTGCCTGCTGACAGCAATCAAAGCGAAAATTTACGCATCCTGCAAGATCGTAAAAGTTGCACAGCCGGTCTGTTATTAATTAACATAATCAATGCCTACGATTTACCGACCTTTCAAATTGCCATAAACATAAAACGTCTTGGCAGCAAATTAATTACCTACTAAGCACAATTAAATAGGGGACATGTCAATCCTCTGCATATTTTAGGCTTCCTGGATTAGAAAATTCCATTACAATCGTGTGTATGTATAAGATTATAAATGAATAGTTTTCAATGAGTAGTGTTTGAGGTATAATGAAAAAGCAAGACGATAATCTTTCGTAACATCTATTCTGCTAGTAATAAGTTAATTAATTTTGTTAATATTGCAATTAACATTATCATAAAATGTATTTTTATTATAACAAGTATACAAATTTAGTGATTTCATGTAGTTAAACGGAGGTCTAGCGAACATTTCTGTTATCGACTCTTTATACCAATTTAAAAGAAAATATACACACCGGCAAAGTTAAGGGAACGGAGTTAAATTTCAAAAAATTACCTCTTTTTTCTTTTTCCTTTCAGTGCTCCGTAGGCTTAGATAGTCATGATGTTTGATTGACGTTTACTACGTACATTTTTGTCATGTGATTCATTGTGAAAGTGTAAACATCCTTTAGTTACTGCATTTAATGTAAAACGCATATTTTCTCTTCATAAAAGTTTGTTGTTTTTTTCTTAAACCATTGTTCAAATTTGGCTTGTTTTTCATAATTATCACTACGTTGATTGTGAAATAAGGCATAATGTGCGATTTAGCACCGACTGATGTCGCTCGGGCTGTAGCAATCATTGAAAGTGGTCCATCTTACAGTAATATTGCTGAAATGTTTGGTAAATCAAAATCGACGATCCATCGCAATGTTACACGATGGAGGGAAACTGGAGAATATGTGAGAAGACGAGGTCAAGGCAGAAAACGCTCAACTGTGCCTGTAGATGATCGATTTATAGCGTTGCAAAGGCTCAGAAATAGGCGTCAAACAGTTATTCAAAAACGAAACGAACTGGAAGAAGTACGTGGAACCAGAATAAGTGAGCGTGCAGTTAGAAGAAGACTTAAAGAAGTTGGTTTGGGATCGTAGAGGCCAAAAAAAGCTCCAAATCTCCAAAGACATCACCGAGTAGCACGACTAGCCTTCGCTCGAGAACACCAAAATTGGAATAGGGGGAATAGTAGGGTCAAATTTTGTTCACGGATGAGAGCCGTCTCTGCGTAAATTCGATAGATGGTAGGAATAGACTGTATCGACGTCCAGGAGAACAAAATGAACAATCTAATTTTACCCCTAAAGTCTCTTTCGGTGGAGGGCCAATAATGGTGTGAGGTGGAATATGTTTAAAAGCACGCACAGAGCTTGTGGTAATTGATGGCGGCACTTTAACTGCCGATAGATACCTAAGGGAGGTTCTGCAAAACCATGTGATACCTTTCGCTCCATATATCGGTCCAAATTTCATGTTAATGCACGACAATGCTCGCCCTCATGTAATTCACTGTGTAACTGACTTTTTAAATCAAGTACAAACAACCAACAATGATCTGGCCTGCATGTTCTCCAGATTTGAATCCAATTGAACATGTTTGGGAGATGCTAGGCAGATGACTTAGGTTAAGAATTCCTGCAGTCCGGAACACCGAAGACGTGAGAGCTGCTCTAGTTGAAATATGGGAAGATTTGCCTCAAGAAATGATCGACAACGTCATTAGAAGTATGGGAAAACGGATGACCGCAATTGTAAGAGCTCGTGGAGGAAACATCCGTTATTGAAAAAAAATTGTTGTAATTTTTCTTGAACATTAAATGTTTAAAACAAGTCAAGATGTGCAATTCATTTTCTACAAAAATTTTACTTTTTTGTATTACGTTTTTAAAGAGGCTCGAGAATGGCATGAAGCTTTACAAAACAAACTACAATCAGCTAGCCATTAGTTAATTTTTCCAATAAAAAAAATTCCATTCAAATTTGTTATAAGAAAAGAAAGTTATGGAGAGAAAAAATCCATTTTATATCCGTTCCTATAAATTTTCCGGTGTACTGCAATATATTATAATAAATATAATATATTATCCACATTTTTTATTATTTCAATTCTTCACCAAGTTTCATTCAATTCGATTTTTCTGTATCCAATTTTTGCTTCCAGTATTACACATACAGCATGTCCACCTAGTGCGTGGACGGAAGATAATTCCTTTCCTGAGCAATTTGGTGAAAAAGTTTTCAAATACGGAACGTCCTGTATATTGTTACGATTTTAGACACCTCTCTTCAATTCGTGGTAACTATCATCAATAGAGTTGCTCAATTTGCGCTAAGAGCCAGTGGCGGGCGCATAAGAGTTTACACAAAATAAATGGTCAGAAATAAAATATAATACGTGCTCAAACACTTACCGTCTCAAGAGTCTTCCGTGAAATCACAAAGTGAATAATGTCTGTTAACCATCTGCAACATTAGATATGTTTCCACAGTTGTTTCGGCAAACCGAGTGCGGCGTGAGGAAAAAGTGTGTTTATATGCATCTAGTGACGTTATATTTGCGTAATTAAAATAGTCTTTAGAACAACTTAACGGTTCTGTTGACGCACCTTCGCAAATTTGTCTTAATGTGCCAAAATCAGAATCTTTCTCTAAAACACTTTAACCTTTCTAGGACACAAACATTTTTTGTGTCTTCTACCGTGCATAGCTGTGCGTGAACATGTTGCACTATTTGCAGAGATTCCACTAACGACACCGAAGGATTTTGTAATTTTTCTATTACCTCCACTAGTTCGAAGTAATTGTTCTGAATAGTTTTTAAGTCCGTTTTAACCTGACTATCTTGAAATTTCGACTGGCTTTCCTTGATAGCCGCAGCTTCCTTTGGATCGAATTGTAAAACCACGTTTTTAGTATTCTCAAAATATTTATGATAATAAAACGCGGCCTGTAGCCCAACGTGTAAGAATAGGTTCTGGTTGCTCTGGCTGCACCATCACTCATAAACATCAACAGTTGGTTTGTTGAAAGTTCAAACTTTTCCAATGTATTTAACACTAACTTTGAAATTACTTCGGCAGTACATTGTTGTACTTATCTGGAAACTAATAGAATTGAAGGTGACAATTGATGTGGTTCCATTGTACGTACCATTACATTAACCACAGTGTGTTTTTTTACGATCTGTTGTTTCGTCCACACATAACCACAGTTTTTTATCTTCCAACTCCGATTTAATTCTTTTTTCAACATGTTCACGAGCAGATGGCACAATTCTTTGTAACGATGCCCGACTTGGTAATTTGCAGTGCGAATATTTATTCCAAAAGAAGACATATGCTTCCTTGTCTAGAAAATTGAACGGTATATTACATGCAATAAAGGCAACACATAAATTAAATTTAAATTTGTCATAGTGTCGTGTGCAATTTTTTTTTAAGAATGCTGTTTACTATTTGCGTGACGTAGACAATCCCTTTTGGACCAACATATTAAAGGGATATTACAAACTAGGCATTGAATTTTATCGCCATCATAATTTAGGTCAGGCATTTCTGCTATAAATTCTGTAACTTTGTCCAGCATTGGTCATTTTCGCGACGTAGGCAAGATTTTTAAAATAAAAGTAGAACTACTAAATAGTATTTACGGCAGCGTACACATATACACAACAGATCTGGTTGAGACTCGCAGTTATACTGAGGGTTGCAACTCTAGTCATCAATATTCCCTATACCTATCCATCTTAGTTTTGAAGATAATTATTATAACTTGAAATGTTTGCAAAATATCGCTGTTTCTTTAACGACCGATATCTTAAGCGCCTTACACCCTAGTATATTTTTATAAAATATAATAGAAAAGCTCTTCTAGAATCTTTTTTGTAAACATTTCCCTATACCTAAAACCTTCTTTTAAAAAAGTACGGTGCTGTGACGAAATACTGTAAACCTTTGTTTCGCTAAAGATATTTATTAAAGCAAATGTGTAAACGTTATCTTTTTTGGTATAATTTCATCATCTATTCGAAGTAACCATCTTTTTCCTACATTGTCTAGTAAGTTAACCGGGATAAATAGTAAATAGTGAAAATAAGTAGACAAACGTTAATTAAAGTTCAGCATAAAAGGAATAGATTTATTTAGCATCGTGCACTAAGTTTTTTTCAGCAGTAAAAAATATAAGAACATACTGAAAGTTGTTTAAAAAAAATCGCAAATTAGTTAATTAGAAATATTGATGAAAGAGCTTCATGAATGAATTTCTTAAGGCAATGCATAACATGGACATTATACAGAATAATACTCCAGAGATGTTGGTAAAGGTTGAATAAAGTACAAGGAATCGCACTGCAGTTTATATGAAGTAAAATGGAGTTCACTTCGAATAGATATGAAATTGGATGCATGAATTAAATTTTGCAGTTTATTTTTAATGAAAATCTTTAGAAAAACAATAATTCATAGTATTTCGTCACAGCACTCTATGAATTTTAGCAAACAACTTATCAGCGTAGATTCATATTTAATTTACTAGAGAACGACACACTTTAGGTACGAGGGTAGATTGACAAGTTTCCTGAAACGCTGCTTGGGGGTCGTCAAATCGATCTGTCAAACAGTCTGGTTTTGACAAGCATTGAAGTCAAGTACCTTTTTGGAAGGGAGAACCGCAACGGAAATCAAATCAATTCATTACCTTCATTCTCCACCGTGAGTTTTTGGGTTTCGGAATTCAAGCGTAGCCGCATGCATACAAGTGATGAACCACGTTCAGGACGTTCGACAATGGCTACCACACCAGGAATTGTGGATAAAATCCATGACAAGATTTTGGCAGATCGCCGAATAAAAATGTGTGAAATTGAGGAAGCTGTGGGCATCTCCTATGAACTAGTAATTCATATTTTACATTATCAACTGAGTTTAAAAAAGCTTTCTGCAAGATGGGTGCGTGCCGCATTTGCGCAATTCGTAGTAAAAACCGATTGTTTGGAAGTGTTTACGAGGAATCCAACGGATTTCAATTCGTGACGATTCGTGCCCATGGATGAGACCTGGATT
Source organism: Dynastes maya (assembly GCA_029619315.2). Classification (NCBI taxonomy): domain Eukaryota; kingdom Metazoa; phylum Arthropoda; class Insecta; order Coleoptera; family Scarabaeidae; genus Dynastes; species Dynastes maya. Next base: position 17,923,037 of record JAROYE020000010.1, on the reverse strand, counting down.
CATCACTACACACCAGAAACAAAAATGCAATCAAAACAGTGGATTGAACGCGGTGAATCGGCTCCGAAGGAGGCAAAGACCTTTCACTTGGCTGGAAAGGTGATGGCATCGGTTTTTTGGGACGCAAAAGGAATTTTGCCAATTGATTATCCTGAAAAAGGAAAAACTACTGGCCAATATTACACAACACTTTTGGACAAACTGAAAGCAGCAATTCAGGAAAAACGCCCGGGAATGGTCAAGACAAAAGTGCTGTTTCACCAGGACAATGCGTCCGCTCATTCAAGTGCAATCGCTCAGCAGAAATTTACAGAGAAGTTCGAAATCATTCCGCATCCGCCGTATTTGCCTGATTTGGCTCCGTCGGACTTCCACCTGTACCCGAGACTCAAAACATTTATGGGGAGATTTTGGTCGAATGAAGAACTGATAGAGGCTTTAAACGATTATTTTGGGAACCTCGAAGAAAGTCACTTCAGGGAACGAATCGAGAAGCTAAAGAAACGTTGGAGCAAGTGTGTTGAGCGTCGAGGGGATTATATTGAAAAATAAAATGTAACTTGAATTCGATTTATTTTGTTTTCGTTGTCATTCTGGAAACTTTTCAATCTACTCTGGTATAGGGAAATGTTTATAAAAGAAAAATCTTTTACAGTTGCTCTATTAGATCGCGGAAAAATATACAGGGTGTTCCATTAAGAAAAATTGAAACAAGATGAATCAAACTTGGCAACGATTTCGATGGCCATCTTGTAGACTCCAGTTGATATGATAAACTTTTCGACATATTGCCTGAAGCTCCAAGAAATATTTAATCGAATAAAATTTGAATCACCACCTTAGCGTGTAAGGCGTTTAAGATATTAGCCGTTAAAGAAACAGGGACATTTCACAAAAATTTCAAAGTGTCAATTATCTCAAAAACTAAAACAGATAGGTAAAGGGAATATTTATGAAGGTTGACATGAATTAAAGAGTGGCATCTGAAATCGTAATAATATACAGGTGTTCCATTTAAAAAAACAAACTCGTTCGTATCGTGCGCAGCGGAAACTGAACAGCCTGTATACTTGGATATAATTTTATATTGTGCAGCGTTTGTCTCTGAATATTTTTTATTGAAAAATATTTTCTCTGAATTGCTCGGGAAAGGAATTATCGTGCGTTCACGCACTAGGTGGACACACTGTATACTAAAAGAAAGAAAACAAAAATTTGCTTAATCCGCATGGAGCTTTAGAGCCGACGTTCTTCGATGAAGTACAGATGTTACCAGCGCCGCAAATCGATTTGTCGCGGTTAATGTGAGAACCAACGACAGCTTCTTCTCGTTCCATGGCTCTGCAAAACGTACTTGCCGCCTTGCAAGCGCGGTGCAGTAGCGAAAGGACTGAATTGCCTTGACTAATATGTTAATTAGAATCCAAGTCCAGCGACGGTAGATTGCGATTATTTTCTAGCCTGGAACTGTTTATAAAATTAGCGAATGCGAAATAATCAATAAGATAGAAACACGTGCTCTGGAAAGGAGTTTATGAAATAAGGTACGTATTAAGATACATATGTATTTATTACCTTCTACAAAGAGAAAAAATCCAACATGCGGAAAAATAAACGAATAAAAATTGTTGGCGTAGACATTTTTTGTCATTTTAAGCAAAAATTTGAGAAGATTGCAGAAGTGTTTCACAGTACTACTTATATTTTGCTAATATGAACTAGCCCGATTCTTCTGGTTTCTAGATAGTAGTTACAAAATCAATAAGTTTTAGCTAAATTCGGAATTGATGATTTTATTGATGTTGATTATTGATGTTGTTATCCATAAGTAATTAATTATTTTCTGGCGCTACGTTGTGTTTAGGTTTGTCTCAGCAGTGGAAGTGTTAAAACGGTTTTTGTGAGTTTCTTACCCAACCTAGACTGTAATCATTGCGCAATTAAAAAACATTATTTATTGCTGTGGTTTAAAATTGCCGATTTTCAACCATCCGAAGAGCATATTCGTCATTGTATGATTAATTTTCATGTTGGAATGAATGCAACAGTTGCAACTAAGAATATTTGCGATATTTATGGCGATGTTCTTAAAAGTAAACAAATGTCAACGTTGGTTCAGACCTTGTAGGAGGAGACCTGTGGAAGACCTGTGGAATTTGATAATGAGGCTTTAAAAGCACTTGTCGAGACTGATCCAAAATTAAGTGTACAGGAACAAGCGGATACACTAGGCTCTACATGGTCGACAGTGCAAAGATATCTCCATGAAATTGGTAAGGTCTCCAGACAAAGTAAATCGGTTCCACACCAACTGTCGGATGCGAACAAGGATCAACGTCGCACAATATGTACTTCACTATTAACTAGACTAAGAAATGATCAATTTCTCAGCAGGATTGTAGATGTGTAGATTGGAGATGAAAAGTGGATTCTTTATTCCAATCTCCATGGCTCTCTGTTAATCAACCACCAGTTCCAACACCTAAACCCACGTTAACGCTGAAAAAAGTCCTATTGTGTGTAACTTTTTATGAACTTTTACAACCAGGCAAAACGATTACTGCTGACATTTATTGTCAACAACTGCAAAGATTAAATGTTGAGTTGTTGAAAAAAAAGCCTGCTCTGGGTAATAGAAAGAACGTGTTGCTTCAACGCAATAAATCTCGCGCAGCAATAGTGACTCGAAGAAAAAATCACGCAGTTGGATTGGGATCTGTTGGATTGGGATCCGATTATCATTTATTCAGATCTCTAAATGATACACTAAGAAAGAAAAATTTTCGATCAATTGATGTTGTTCGGTGCCATCTTGAACACTATTTACTATTTTTTATCCCAGCCAGGACAGTTCTACAAATGCGGAATTACAGAAAAGATAGCAAATTGTTTTAGATAATGATGGCTATTATATCTTAGATTGATAAATAAAACATTTTTCGAAAATTTATATCTTATTGTAAAGTAATTGATTACTTATGGGCACCCCTGATATTAACCTCTTACAAAAAGTATGTAAAAGCTTTCTATTCTTCATTTAGTAACTTTTAATTTGCATTAATACAATGCATTTTATGGGAAACTGAGAAAGTATGATCTTTCTAATTACCTGTGTTTACATTTAATAATACAGTGAGGTCCTAAAATATACCCCTCCTTCCGCCGAGTATAATTAAATTAACGGTGTCAACTTTCTTATTTTAAATGGATCAACCTATGTAATTTGACGTTTTTCAGCTAAAGAAATATTACGATATGCAGCATTTAATGTTTTAGTAATCTATTCTTGCTGTTATGGAATATTGACTAGAAAAGAGCACCAAACTGCTTTCTAGGACGTCAGATCCATGAGTTCATTGCTAGGCAATATAATTATGTTGTAATCAACAATTGTCAAGCTGTCAAATCTTAATTCTAAAAGCATAAACTATTCTTGTTGTTTATTGTTATAATATCCTGCATTTTTCATATTTTCCTTCTTTGTTCGCAGTTTTATTTTTTCCTTATTTCTTACCTGTTACTTATTTATTACATATTAATGGCTGTTATTTCTTCACTTGGACTTTAGAGTGGCGCAATTGCAAAAATAAACTTCACTGTTATCGTACACGTACACGTCCAACATTTATTTCTTGTAATTAAATTCTATTCCACAACCTTTCATGGAAATGAAGCGCTCCCTTATTTTCTCGCCAACATTGTCTATATCTTGCACCAATTTTTTATTTAAGTTAGAAGTAAAATTAGTCGAAACAGAACGAAATACGCTTAGACTTCAGACCATTGTGACTCGGAAATCATAAACATAATAAAGGAGAAGAAGAGAATAAGAGGAGAAGACAAGAAGAGGAGAGGAGGAGAAGAGGAAAAAAGGAGAAGAGGAGAAGAAGAGAAGAAGAGGAAAACAGAAGAAGAGAATAAGAGGAGAAGACAAGAAGAGGAGAGGAGGGGAAGAGGAAAAAAGGTGAAGAGGAGAAGAAGAGAAGAGGAGAAGAGATGAAGTGAGGAAGACGGGGCGTCCGTCGCCATTGGGGCAATTCCTCTGGGCAACGTTCTTCAGTATATAGAGGATGGGTTTATTGTAGCCTAAATGCAGTGCGTTCCCTATCACCCTCTTCTTGTCCGTAATCATAATGTTGCAATTGATGTTTCAATATGATGTGGCTGACTTTTTAACATACAAAAGAGTACATAAATCTCTTTTTATTGGAAGTATTTCTAGTTATAATACAGACGACATAAAAAAGGACAAAAGCAGCATAGTATGCTATGATATCTAATTTTAAATATTAAATGAATTGAATAAAAATTTTTCCTTATTCGTAATGGATGAATTAGCACAAAAACTAATCAATAATATACTAGGATCAGACATGGTTTATACGTGTTTTGGTAAATGATAGGAGTAAATGGATCCTAAGAAAGAAGAAGGTGGGCATTAGCTATTCTACGAGTCAGGCGTGTTGAGCGTGACCTCTGACAAAGAAGCAGTTTTAGTAGTTATATTTAAAACTGATAATGAGTGTTTAACATAGCCACAATTTTATTACGAGGGATGATCGTAAAATAAGGTTTCCATATTTTTAAAAAATAAACAGCATTCTTTATTTCCTTAACATTACACATCGTTTTAAAGGTAAAAACTTAAGCTATTTTTCGACATAATCGCCATTTCTATCCAAGCAGTTTTGCAGACGGTGCTCCGACTCCTGTATCCCCATGTCGTAAAATTCTGCCGCCAGTCCTTTCAAGAATCTTTTCAATTGTGGTGTTGGAAATCTCAGGAATCCAAAGAGCGAATTGACGAATGGCGACCGTCCGATCTTCAAGCAGTATGCTCTCGACCTTTTCAACGATTTCCTCTGAAACTGATGGTCTTCCGCTCCGCTCTTCATCGTGAATTTCTGTCCGACTTCCAGTGAATTGCCTACACCATTTGCGGACATGTTGAACAGCTATACATTTTTCTCCATTAACTTCGGTTAATTGGCGACGAATGTCTATAGGTGAAACCCCTTTCGCGTTTAAAAAACGTATCACAGCGCGAATTTCGCACCTGCCGGTAGCGGCGATCAGGAGTTCCATCTCGGACGGCTGCTTAGCCAACACTGAGCGGCGTAGCAAGACAGGAGTGGTACGTATATAGAGTGGGAGAGCTGCTGCACACGTCAATGTTGTCGGATTTCGCCTAACACGTCTTATTGCTGCTGTAGGGCGTTGGGAATCTTATTTAAGATCATCCCTCGTATATCGACTTTGGGTATCTTTTTAAATAATACGAGAGCTATACTTGCGGTGAGCAGATTGCTGTAAATTTACTTTGTGAATAATATACATATTTAACCTCAATAAGAGAGGGCGCGGTGAAATACAATTTTTAAGCTTTTGAGGTTAGTTTCTTCCTAAAGTTATTAATGGGTTTTAGTAACTTACTAACTTGGGTTCATATTAAGAGTAGATAAATAAGAAGGTATATATCTATATATTTCTACGAATTTTTAATTAATAACTTTACAGTGTTCTATAACGTGGTAGTTACTGCATGTGACTTCATAAATATAGATATAGAGGTGCACATGCATGGATAAATGCGTCTTATGCTTTACAATTAGTTCAATTCACAAGAACAATATTCTCGTGTAACCCAGCTAATGAAGGCATCAAACCTCTGGCTAGCTCGTTAAGGAATGGTTCTACCTTTTACCGTTTTAATGGTGGAATTCATCTAGAAAACGTTTCCTACCATTCCTACCGACGATGATTATTAGATGATGCACGTTTCTGGCTGATTGCCCACAGCAACAATTCTATTCCAACTACAGCGATTTCTCGAGTTGGACGTTTAATAGTCGTTCCTTTCGGCCAAGATGTAATGAGGGAGCTTTCGAAGAACGCATTCTAGGCTCTAATCAACAATAACAACAGTAAAACAATTGTTAAATAATACTCTCGGCGACTGACTGCGTAGCGTGATTAGACAAGAACATCTTTATAAATGCTTTCGCTGGTATTACCTACATATATGAGATGTATGTATCTCTTTTTCCAGAAATATTTTACGTGCAATGCGCCTATACTGTTTGGATTTTAAGGTACGGCGAAACCTTATTCTATTGAGAAAATTTGATGTTGCAACTTAATAATACTTCACATATTGCTGGAATATAAATTTACACATTATACCATTACGTGTTGATTTATTACATTTAGAAAATTTGTTGTTACTTTAATCTTTACTCATTTTTTCTTAAAGCTGGGGTGTACATAATTAAAAGTCCTCATCCATATCTACTATTTCACATGAATATTCCTATACGAGTGACTGACTATTGGTAATTACCAATTATGCTCAATTTGTCATCAGCTTCCTTATTGCTTACATTTTTTAACTACAATATTCTATTAATTACATGATTTGTATTGTAATTCACTAAAAGTTCTTTATGTTATATGTTCATTCGTTATTCCCTCATGTTTTCTGTGCTTCTTTATGCTTTACCGTATTCATTTGCAAAGAATTACCATTAGCGTATGTATAACCATTAATATGGAACAGGCTTTAAGTATTCAAGAGACAAGACAAATCCTAAAAGGACCATATACTTCTCTAGCGCGGCCGCATTAGGGGTTGTGTTGCATTTTTTCTTGGAAAATCAAGATTAGCTCGCGTGGGTTTCTTTCTGAAATATACGATGTATGCTTTTATGGCGAAGTACGAAGACTAGCTTGAAGCTTTTTTGGTTAGGCCATTCAAGGTATGTACGAATCTGTTCTTCTTCGTTCGAGAAGATTAGTTTCGAAGAAAGACGTAATCCCGAAATGTGCGCAATAAATATCGTCGAGGACAGCGGAGAAATACTGGGAATACTCGTAAATTTTATCGTTCAACGATAATACGACCACATGGTGTTACTCATATAGGAGATATTTAGGTTTGGATGAAGCTACACAGAGATGTATTCTTATAAATCGTTTTGTGTGAGTGAAATACTTTTAAGCTTTTATATTGACTGCTTAACGAGTAATGACTGACCATATGGTTCATACAACTTTGATGGTTCATGATGAATCAGCTAAAAGTTTGAATGACAAATTTTCAGGGTGTATAGCATTCGGTATACCGTGTGTAAGTATCTGGAACTATTATAATAGAGGAAAGTCGTTACTAATTCTTATTTTATGAATTAATGTAAGTAATGGGTTTAGATGTTAAACAAATATTTGGTCAATCATAAAAGCATAGTTATACATTTTTTGCTGGCTGCGCAAAAACACCCAATCACTAAATTTGAATAACTATAAGACATAGCTTACATGCACCTGATGAGGATTATACGAAATAGGACGAAATGCACTGCGAAGTATCACGAAATCCATAAACCAGCAGTGCTATTACATGATGTTTCAAATCTGCAGATGCGGAAAGCCAAGAAATGGAATCATTACCGATAACATCGGAAGACTTCACCAAATGGTGGTAGACGACTGTCAAGTTAAAGTTAGAGAGATAGAGATTGCAGAGGCTGTGAGCACCTCGAAAGAACGAAAGATTTTGGCATGAAAAAGCTAACCACGTGTTGGGTGCTGCATTTGCTCACTCAGGAACAAAAATGCATTCGAAAGTAGCAGTTTAAGTGAAATAAATCGGAATTTTTTCGGATAATAGCTGTGGATGAAGCTTAGATACACCAGTACACTCATGAAGCCAAAGTACGGTCGGTACAATAGACTGCGAAGGATGAATTGGCTCAGAAAAAGCCGAAGACTATTCAATCGGCCGGGAAAGGGATGGCGACACTTTTTCGGGATAGTCACGGAGTTGGGTTAATCGACTATCTTGAAAAAGGAAAAACAATAACGGGGACATACTTCGCATCATTATTTGACAAGCTGATGGCAGAAATTGCGGAAAAACGGCCGCGTTTGAAGAAAAAGAAAGCTTTGTTGCACCGAGGTAAGGCTCTGCCACAGACTTCAGTGGTTGCCATGGCAAAAATTCACGAATTGGGGTTCGCATTAGTAGGCCACCCACCCTATTCATCAGATCTGGTCCACAGGGACTTTTTTCCTTTTCCTAGGCTCAAAACTTTCCCCAAAGGACAGAGATGATTTTCATCGAATGTGGAGGCCATCACATTGATAAATGCCTATTTTGCAGAACAAGTTTCCAACTACTATTTGGACGGATTAAAGAGAAGGGAGCATCGCTTGGAAAACTGTAGTGACTTGTTGAGATATAAAGCTGAATTTGACAAAATTATCTGTTTATGCATCTTTCCACACTACCCGTAAACAAAAATAATAACCTGTAACAACTAAAATACATTGAAAGCAAACATAATAATATTCATTATAATTTTTATTGCAATAATTAATAGCTATTTATTTACCTGTTGATCTACAGTGAACGCTTAAAATTCCATCTCTGCGCCTGGATACAATTACGCAATTATTTGTAAAGGTTGTTCTGCATTTTTCTTAGAACTTGCATTCCGGAGTGCTTGTGTTATTCCTAACTTCACACATAAATAATATTGAAATGTTTTTATCTCATGGAAAAATTGAATATTTGCAATTCAATTAAAATTCTTAACTCTTTGTGGGATCGGAAATATTCTTTGATACCCTATTGGCAATTATTTATGAATTTTGAAATTAATAATTGGAACTTAACAAATATTAAAATTTAAAACGTGAGCTAACCTTGAATTTTATGAAGATGTCATATAAACACAATGTTTCCTGTGATATTTACAGGAAATTTTCTTCTTTATTTTAAATGTACTTCCTAATTGCTATATCGAACACTTTAATTGGAGACCGCAGCCAAAACACTAGTTAATTCAATGAAAGTCTAACCAGGATTGAGTAATTTAGTGGCGTGCCTCTTCTTCTTTATTTAATCGCGATAGCGATTGTTTCTTTCCACAGCAAATTTTGATAATTTCCACCCAAACATAAATTTTATGATGAATTTCGACGAATGAAGTTATTTATAGAAATAGCATGAGAGAATGAATGTGGTGGCGCTAGCAGATGACTAGGATTATGCAGCTCTATGCTCAAAAAAGCTGATAACATAAATATAACGAATTTTACTGACGATTTACTTAATCACTTTACGGTAGATATTTAATTTACGAATTAATATTAGAAATGCCTTTGAATGTTCCCTGTTGTCTGTTGTAGGAGAATTTTACATTGATTTTGAAGATTTGCGAGATTAGGAGAATAAAAACAAGACTGGATTTGTCCTTGTTCCACTAAGATCGTTGTTATCTGGACTTAAATTAATGATTTTGCGTCCTCGCTCTAAGGCCTGCCGGCCTGGGGTAAAAATTGTGGCTTTCGAAATTAGCTTTTCTCCGTTAGAGGGAATTTCATTACTATCGACTGACTATTCTGAGTACCCTAAACATCTGAGATTGACAGCTGATTTCCGATGTAAATATTGAACAGTTAAGAACAGCAATGTCAGTATGTTTTGTTTACGGTTATCATGGTAACCAAACAATATAGAAACTTCTTGGACGCAATGTCCAGGTACAGAAGTCGCGTTTAACTGTAAATATCTCCTTTGCTTTCAATATTGACATATCAATCATTATACAAAAAATTTTAAAGATGTAAATTTTCTATTCGGTGGATACAGAAGAAATATAGTGTGCCATTAAACAAAATATGCTTTTGGTATTTGAATTTCGCTGTGTTGTGTCCAATACTGAACACTTTGTACATTTCGCTTTACGCTAAAATGTATTTAGATTATTTGAAGGAAATAAGTATATCTGCATTTAGGTGACTGAAAACAAAACAATAAATATCTCGAAATCTGCTAGAAATAGATATATGAAACCCATATTACGTTGTTTTATTTCGAAAAATGTAAAAAAGTAGAGGGTGTTCTATTTGTAATGAATTTGTTGACCACTTATCGATCATCCTGTACATCTAGAAATATTTTTGAAAGTTAGCTTGTGGTGTCTATTACCTGAAAATTTTGATCTTCAACCACTTACAAAGCAGGAACAATTCTACATTTTCAAAAGACAACAGCCTATATAAGGTTGTTTAAAGTTATCGGGCCACTATTGCTAGCTTTGTTATTATTGATGATGGTTAAATTACTGAAGATGTGGTGGTTTTTCCGAGTACAATGGTGTCGAGAAACAAACAATTGCACATCGAATTCAACGCTATCTTGTTTTTAAATTGAGCACAATTATTTGATAGGAAATGAAACTGCGTAAAATATCCTTAAAAGCAAAAGAGATACGATGAAATTTATATTGGATAACTGAAACTGCAATAAGTTCATTATTTGAGCAGCTATTGACATAATCGAAACATGAAAAATATGTAATGCTTTTTTATTAAACACCCTCTATATTTATTCACAAATTGAAAGAGAGTGACATTTCAAACAAATTACTCTTATAACGATAAGGTCTCAAAATGAGAGACAAAAAGATTTGATAGATTTTAAGATGAAAAAATTAAAATTCAAATCATCGTTCAATTAGAGAATTTATTAGTGAGAATAATTGGTTTTGCTTACGGTTTTTTATTTTTTTTTACTTTTTTACTTTATTATTATTGTTACTAATTGTAAGTGTGACATGCTTGAGGCATATTTTGCATACAGTAGGAATTACGAAAGAACCCTGCAGTGTTACAGCGAAACATTTTCGAATAGGGTGCTGGCTACTAGAACATACTTTCTGCGTCTCTTCCGAAAAGCATAACTCAAAAATATTTGTAACTTTACAGGACGATTAGCTACAGAGTGACGCAACTAAGTTCCTTTTTTTTTTCAATAGAACAGCCGGTATATTAATCACCGAACTACATATAATTACAGTCTGAATATTTTTTATTAGAGATACCTTAGTGTAATAATTTTGGAGATATCTGCATTTCTTTAAAAAATTCCTTTCTGTCAGGTGTTCACAAAATTTCTTATACATATATCATGACAATGTTGATTGAGTCCTGTGGAAGGCAACTAGAGAACATACATACACAAATAAGTAGACAAACAAAAGCACTTTTCTTGTTTCAAGCTTTACGTTAAATATATCGTTGTAACTTCGAAACATATATTTTTTGAACATAATTACTCTAAACAACTTCTTCTGCTGTATATCTCTAGCCCGAGACGATCCTCTCCATTCCCATCGTGCAACTTCACGAAACACAATTATGGCTCAAAAGGAAACGAGGAAGAATAAGTAGAAAAAATGCTAAGGCAATAACTCCTCTTACCTCCGCCGCTACATCCCATCGCCGACGGTAGTCGAAAACAGCAGATGTCTCATTTGTGTTTTCGGGTCTTCGGTTGGATGACGTCTCTCGAAACTACATGCAGTAATTACATAGGGAGAAAAGTGGCGCCATACAATAGTTAAGTCATTATCTTTTGAAAGCCGTTGTGCTGCGCTTAAGAGCGAGCCTGTTTCGTTTTCGTCCCAGTTGTTATTGTATCTGAGTATGTGCCTGTGAATGTTGGCCTCGGCATATGTTGGTTAGTCTGTATGATAGGGATTAAATAATTAAGTCTGATTATTGAACAATTCTAAGTAGTATTTTGGGTTGAATTAAAAAGGGTAACATATTGAGAAGCAGCACTAATTATTTTTACTCCATTAAAAATTGTCAAAATTTAGTACGAAGGAACAAAAAAATGTGACATTTGCGGTCAACCTGCATTTATTCGTTGTGCATAGTGCAATTAGTTTCTTTTTTTCTTTTAGACATTTTTATGAAGACTATCTTTTTTGTACTGTAATTATGTAGCGTAAATCAACTGCTCACACCGTCAATTTATATAATATGTATCATTATTAACATAATAAACGATTTGTGTGCGTTGTGTGCTGCATCTCTTTAATGTACTTTTTACGCAGTTGTAAACACTAGACTCAATCGTTGTAAATAAAATTATATGTTTTCATAATTCACTGACGGAGGCCAAAATTGTATAGATCTTTGTTTTAGATACCAGATATAACGTGGTTGTGTTTTTTCTGCGTTTTTTCATTATAAACTTAATATACATCTATAAATTCAACGCAGTGTTTATATTTTTTTAGCAAATAAAAATTTTCCATTTGAAACAAATTAGAAAGTTACCCTCGCAGACTGGTAATAGCCGGGGACTGTTGAAATCTGGAAGGAAGGTGGTCAAAATCTGGTAAACCATCTAGGTAACCTGATTAAACAAATTTGGAGAGATGCCTAACACTTGGAAGAATGCAGTCGTCTGCCCAACTTATACAAAAAGGGGCAAAGCCTCGTGTAATAATTACAGAGGTATTGCTTTATTGGATACCGCCTATAACATTCTGGCACTGATCGTAAGAGAAAGGTTATGATTATATGAAAATCAGTTAATCAAAAGGGATATCAAGGAGGTTTTAAACAAGCAAAATCAACGATATACCTAGTATTCCTAATCAAACAAATATAAAATAATACCTACGAGCAAAATCTGGAAATGCTGTTTATTGACTACAAACAGGCTTATGATTCAGGTATTAGAAACAAACTGTATGAAGCGATGCTGAAACTAGGAATACCCAAGAAAGTAGTAAATTTGGCGAGAATGACACTGACAGACTTGGCTTTAGAAAATATGTATATTCAGAGGGAGCGGGATACAAACAACAGACTTAATCGACCGCAACAGACACCAGGTTATAGCGTACGTTGATGACATTGTTCTATTGATGAGAACTAAATGTGAACCGAAGAAAGTTTTTGGACAATTGGAAGAAAATGCGAAGGAATATGAACTTCTTATTAATGAAGAAAAAACTTAGTATCTGGAGATGAAAGTAGTGGAGAAAACACTGAATAACGCTATTTCACCAAAATTTGGAAGGGTTGAGCAATTTGACTGTCTAGGAGTAACAATCACGGACAAAATTGAAGATGTTCAAATCGATAAGAGACTGGCTAAAGGAAGTACAGCGATGAGGCCGTTGTTGAAAATGATAAAATCTAAATTAATAAGTAGAAGAACAAAAATAAGAATATACAACGTGTCCCAGGATTGATGTTACAAGAGGTGTATGGAACTAAAAATCTTTGAATCTTAATTTGGCATTTTGGAACTAAGCCCTGCTTGGTTTGAGTCTTATCTTTAGTTTACTTTCGATTTTTTAAAATCAAATAGGCCTTGACAATTAAGTAAAAATTATTTTCGTTTCGGGTAAAGTACCTATTTCGTTCGCAATATGCTAAAATGTTACTGAGAAAACTTGTTCACAATGAAAAATTATGCCGTTATACAAATTTTCTGAATGATCGGCCTACTTTAATAAAATCCATTATTTGTCAATTTAGTTTTAGGTAAAGTGGCTTTCTCGTTCACAATACGCCAAAGTTTTACTAAGAAAAGTTATTTTTTAGATTAATTTCTTTTATGGGTTGGCCTCAAAGACCTGGTTTACTCTCAACTCATACCCAACAGTAGAGAAATACTGAAAGAAAGGTACGAAACGCCGCACACGAAATACAAATCGAGGAAATTCGGAACAGTTTCAGAGAATTCAGATATCGCATAGAATGGTGCGCAGAAACTGGTAACAGCTATGATGAATACATAATAGAAGTGTTGTAAATTTAATTTGTGAGTAAATATAATTTATTTTGTTTAATCTAAAAAATGACGGTTTAATCAAAGTAGGTAGATCTTTTTGAACAACTTTTCTTAGTAAAACGTATTGTGAACGGAAAAGGTACTTTATCTGAAACGAAGTTGACAAATAATGGATTTTATCAAAGTAGGTCTATCATTCAGAAAATTTGCATAACGCCATAACTTTTCATTCTGAACAACTTTTTTAGTAACATTTTAGCATACTGCGGACGAAAAAGGAACTTTACCTGAAACGAAAATAGGTTTTGCTCAACTGCTAAGGCATACTTGATTTCAGAAAATCGAAAGTAAACTAAAAATAAGTTTCAAACCAAGCAGGGCTTAGTTCCAAAAGGTCAAATTAGGATTCGAAGATTTTTAGTTCCTCACACCTCTTGTAACATCAATTCTGGGACACGCTGTATAGAACAATAATCCGAGCTACAGGTTGTGAAACGTGGTTCCTTCACAAAAATAATAAAATCGAAATTGGAATTTGGGAAAGAAAGATTTTAAGAAATATATTTGGAGGTATAAAAAATGCTGATGGACAATGGAGAAGACGAACTAATGAAGACGTTATGAATGTTTACCAACACTCAAATATTACACAAACAGTTAAAGCCCAGAGAGCTAAGTGGCTAGGTCATGTATCTCGAATGCCGAATCAAAGATCTACAAGGAAAGCACTTTTTGAATGATAAGGAAGAAAAGGAAGAGGTAGACCGAGGAAAAGGTGGTTGGAGGCAGTCAAAAAAAGATATTGGACAAGCAGAAATCCAGGATTGGGAATGCAAAGCAATGGATAAGAAGAAGTGGAAGTCAGTAATAAAGACAATTCAAGCCATGAGCCATGAGGCTTGTAGTGCGGTTGTATATATGTCATGGTCACATGACAAAACTCGTCATGTCAAGAAAATCCTAGCACGTTCTTTTTTGTTCAAAATTAGCTTTATTCATCAACGTAATTTCCATCAAGAACAACGCAATCATTCCAGCGCCGCTCTAACATTTCAATACCACTTTTGTAAAACGATTTATCTTTTGCCTCAAAATATGCCTCAGTTTCAGCGATAACCTCTTCATTCGAGCGAAATTTCTTACCGGCGAGCATTTTTTTTAGGTCTGCGAACAGCCAGTAGTCGCTGGGAGCCAAATCTGGCGAATACGGTGGATGTGGGAGCAATTCGACGTTCAATTCATGTAGTTTTGCCATTGTTTTGATTGACTTGTGACACGGTGCGTTGTCTTGATGAAACAACATTTTTTTCTTCGCCATATGCGGACGTTGCTTTTCAATTTCGGCCTTCAGACGCTCCAGTAACGCTATATAATATTCACTGTTGATGGTATTTCCCTTCTCAAGAAAGTCGATGAATATTACACCACGAACATCCCAAAATACCGAGGCCATAACCTTTCCAGCTGATTGTTGTGCTTTCGGGCGCTTTGGACGAAGTTCACCAGTTGTCCACCCAGATGACGATCGTTTTAATTCCGGAGTGAAGTGATGGATCCATGTTTCATCCGTTGTCACATATCGACGCAAAAATTCCGGTTTGTTACGTTTAAACATGGCCAAACACTGCTCAGAAGCATCAACAAAGTTCTTGTTTTTGGTCAACAGTGAGCAAACGCGGCACCCATTTTGAACAGAGCTTTCTCATAGTCAAATGCTCATGCAATATAAAGCCAACACGTTCTTTTGATATCTTTACGATGTCAGCTAACTCACGCAACTTCACTTTTTGATCATTCAAAACGATTTTGTGGATTTTTTTGATGTTTTCTGGTGTTACCGCCTCATTTGGACGTCCACTGCGTTCTGCATCATCGGTGTCTCTACGACCACGTTTGAAGTCAGCAAACCAACGTTTTATTGTTGTTTCTGATGGAGCGGAGTCCCCATAACACTTTTCAAGCCATAGCTTCGCTTGAACGGTATTTTTTCCCATCAAGAAACAGTGTAAAATTAAAACACGAAATTGTTTTTGATCCATTGTTTTGGAAATAACAAAAGTCACTCTTAGCACAATAACTCACAAACTAATGAATAGAATATCATGAAATTTTAACAGCTGTCTTTTTAAGGTTAGTACTAACTGCAAAACAGGTGAATGCAATAAAACTAGCGCCATCTATGTGTTAGGCCCGGGACTTTTCAGCCCATGTGTTATGATGTGGAAATAAACGAACAAAAGCACGTTATCAGAAAAGTTAAAAATAAGAACCTTTGATTTACCTAGTTTCAGAAGAAGAAATATTTCAAAGACCACTAGACATTCACGTTAGTTGTGGCCATGGATTCAGGGGTAAGATGATCAGTGTAATTCAATAGAAATTTCAATTAAAAAGTTAATTATCTTCCAAAAACCCCAAGATTTTAAAATGAAATTTTACCATTAAATAAAAGCGAATATAACAACTATTATTCACGCTTACATGTAGTTTATAGATAAAAGTGATAAAATTATTTACATTGGTGTTCATAGTACAGCAGGAAAATACAAATTGTATTGCATTGCTATTCTGTAGTTCATTGAATCTACACAGAAAAAGATTCTGTGAAGACAATTGCAACAACGTAGAAACGATTTTGTATTGAAAATTCACGTAATCGTAAAAAGCTGCGCAATTATTAAATTTTCATTAAAATATTGTAGTAAAATATGCTTTAAAGCTAGTGAAATTTCGCAATAGGTAGTACTTCAGTAATACGTGAGTAAAAGAATATGCTGTTTTGATATTTAATAGACATCAAATAAACGTCAAAAAGGTGCCTAGAAACAATAACCAAAATAATGCCAATATGGCTCATGGTATTGATATTAGGTGGCGCCAGTAAATATTTACAACACTGTTTTTTGGAAACTAGTGACATAAGCTGAGTGAGAAGCCCTCAGAGCAAATGATGCTGGGTAGGCAGAAACATGTCCGTTGGGTAGTGCTTTCTGTCCTCACATTGCTTTTGGCGTGACTGATTCCATCAATACCACAAGCTATATATAGATATATAATTGTTGCTTTACATAATGTTGGCCGAAGTAATAGAGATATCCCAAGAAAATTGAAATTAAGTCGCCGAACTATTGACTATAACGTTAAAAAGTATCAAGAGGTTTGGCACATTATTAAACAAAAAACGAATGGGACGACGAAAATGACAGCACCAGCGGAAGATCGTCGAATAATTATGATGAGCAAACGGAATAGACGAAAAACTGCACCTGAAATAACGGCTGAAATAAATATTGAGCGAGTTACTTTAACCATCGCGAAAAGGAGATTAAGAGAGGGTGGTTTATTTGGCCGAATAGCGTTGCGTAAACCACCTTTATGCAAGCAAAATAAAATAAAACTGCTGCAGTGGACCAGAGGGCATCAACATTGGACAGTTGATGAGTGGAAAAATGTTTTTTAGAACGATGAGTCCAAATTTGAACCCTTCGATTCCAAGAGAACAATGTTCGTTCGAAGGTCGAAAGGAGAACGAGCAGCAGAATCATGTATAGTACCTACAGTGCACCATGAGGCGGGATCGGTAATGGTTTGAGGTTGTTTTGGTGCCGCATTTGTAGGAGACTTGATTAAAGTAGATGGAATTTTAAGAAAAGTGCGCTACCGGAAAATTTTGGAAGCAAATGCCATTTCATCTGGAGTGAGAATAATCGGTGACGATTTTCTATTTCAACATGATAGTAATCCGAAACACACTAAATTATGCCGCGAATATTTAGAATCGATAGAACGCGAAAGCAATATCAAAATAATGATATGGAGTTCTCAAAGCCCAGATGCTAATCCCATAGTGCTTTTATGGGAGGAACTCGATAGGCAGGTGAAAATAAATCCTCCAACTCTTAATAAATCGTTGTGGAAACAACTACAAGAAGTCTGGGTTAAAATAGAAACCGCTACTCTGACGAAATTGATAGAGAGAATGCCGCAAATGTGTACCGCAATTATTAGTAGTAGGGGTGAGTGGGATATTGCGGTTTGTTTTAGGTTCTAAAGTCTAAAGTTAGAATCTGAATTTTGTGTAGAAACACAATGAATATCAAATAATACTCAAAATGGTTTATAAATTACGAAGAGAAAACCAAACAACGACAAATTCGTAATCCACCGCTATGGTGGAAAATCTTATTTATGCGTTGTGAAGTCGATTAACTTGGAATGATAATTAGACTTATAATGGTTTGCCGTCGTATGTAACAGGGTTCATATTAAACACTCTTTCATCGTTGCTGTAATTATTATCGTCTACATATATGTTGTTTAACCTTTGGAAGCCCTGACGAACATCACTAAATTTACGATGCGATTCCGATGTGTAATGCGGTTGTTCGACCAAGTACAGTAGCTCCGCGACGCTTCTGCGCAATAATCCTTACTACTACCACTACTGGTGCTACTACAATACTACTACGACGAGAATCTCAGTCACTGTAAGCTACTATAATGCGTCCTCTCTCTCGTGCGGGTAGTAAGGTTACAACTGCGTACTTCTCCTACATCTTCCGATTCAAAAGATAGTCCCATCATCGGCGAAGAGAGGAAGAAGAAAGCATACATACGAACGACGACACACATTCTCCTGACGTACACATATACATAGGCGCACACACACACATCTGCTCGCAACACTATTCCGCAAGGATGCTTTTACTCAAGGCTAAATCTTAACAGTGACCAGCTGATGGCGGACGTATCTACAAAAGCGTGCATCTTCTTGGCGCTGTGGGACGGAAGACATAAGAGTGGGGGTCATTCATTTACAAAATTTAGTTCATGCAGCTGGATACAAGCCTATGATTATTTAATCCAGTTTATATTTACTACCCTATTTCACCTTAGAACGGTTTTCTAATAGTAATGAAACTTGTTTAGTATGATCAATAGGAACTCTATAATATATTATTATTATTACAAAATAATCTGTTTCTCGAACGTTTAAAACGCGGGCGTTCACTTCGAGAATATAAAGACAACGAAAAAGATTGCTATTGCTTTAGTTCAAACATATTACTAAATCGAAAACATATATGTAATTACCGAACATAAACTTGATAATAATAATGTCTCACTGTTTTCAAGTAAATCTGTACCTTTATTCCATTTTCTTGGCTAAGAGTGCAGCAGGGGAAAGCCACATTTCGACAACCTTTAATAGAACTAACGAAACTTCATACATAGTTTGCAATAAAAATACATCCAACTTGCAAAAATGAATTGGGACACTTTTTGGTAATTAGTTGCTAATACGTGATATCTTTCACCTATGTTTAACCTTCTATCTACCAGGTATTAGAAGACGCAGTAACTACCAGATGGGTCCGTTGGACCCACATATAGAAATGAATGGTTTTTATAATAATTAAAACCAAATTCATTCTTTATTATTTGCATACAGTACATGACAAGACAAAAACGCTTTGAACTAAACTTAATTCTACGATAGTAAACGTACTACATAATATTTTTCATCTAATACATGAAAGTCACATATAGTACAATATTACTTGCACGATCATTTTTTTTGCATGTTGCATACACTGTTTTCGTCTTCCTGTCCTTTCTAGACGGACATACGCTACATCTTGCCTTTTTTCCTTTGAGGCTCTGGTAATTCGACTGCATCACTCACTGTAGCTTGATTTTTTGTGTTGTGTTGTGGTCTGCTAGTTGTTTTCCAAGTTCTATAATAAAATTCCTCTTTTTCCTCAACTTCTTGTCACAATTTGGATTAAGAGACAACCATAATATGAATGCGTTCATAACGCTTATGTCAATCATATTATAAAAAATAACAAGTGGCCATCTGCGTGTCATTCTTTTGACGCTATAGTTTCTTGTCATTTTGTCCATTGTGTCGACGCCACCTTTAGTTTTGTTATAGTCAAGAATTATTTGTGGCTTCTTTTTTTATCTAGCGTCGACCTTCTTGTTGTTCTGCATAGTGCTGAGCAACGTACCACTCTACCCTTTCTTGGGCAATAAGACACAATGATTGCTTGATGTTGAAAACCAAATAAAGATGAATATACAGCTCTGTTTTTAGGTGTTGTAAAAGAAACTGGTTTATTTTTGTGAATAGTTCCTATCATAGTAAGTTTTTTCGAAAGTAAGTATTCGGCTAAAGAATATGATATGTAAAAAAGTTGTCGCATGTAATATTACGACCAGTGTTTTGTAGTTCTTTTACCAATCGTTTTACTACATTTTCCCCTTGATTTCTTTCCCTTTCTTCTTTCTTGCCTATATATACCTCTAACTTCCACGCATATGATTTAGTGCTGTCGCAGGCGGCCCATAACTTCAAGCCATATTTTCCAGGCTCTAAAGGCAAATACTGCCTAAAAGAGCACTTTCCCCTAAATGTCACTAATTGTTCATCAATTGTCACACTCCAACTAAGAATGTAACCATCTTGCAGATAACTATTCCACAGTTCAAAACATTCCCGTATTGGTTCCAGTTTATCGCTTGACCTTTTCTTTCTTCTTTCGGCAGCACTGTCGAATCTAATAACCCTTAGTATTTGTTGAAAGCGGTTCCGAGGCATTAGATCGTTAAAAATTTTTCTTCCATCTTTCACGCTCTACAGTTGCGAAATTTCTTCATTTTTTGACTTATACACGCCAATAGGTATTAGGATTCCAATAACATTTGTTAATTCTTGGTTGCCAATTAGTTTCCACTTATTGCCGTATACTATGTTACCTTCTACATTTGTCCATCTTGTTATAATATCCTGCAGTGGTTTCTAAAAGAATATAAACAAAGATGAAGATATGGAATCAATTTCGCTATTCGCAAAACGCGTGGGACCTGCTTTTTCCCGTAGAATGTTATGCTGGGCTCTCCTTCCTTGTTCAACTACAATTTCGTCTTCGAACCACTGTTGCTGATTATTTCTTGATGTAAAGGTTTTGCCAGTCCGTGGAACATCCTGTGAATCTGAATCGCTGTGTTCGCTTTCGGTCGTATAATCGTCATTATCCGACTCAGTTGCCACTGTTTCATCATTATCAATTTCCCCATCGTCATCTGAGGGTTCATAATCACTGCCAACTGCATCTTCATGATGCTCCTCGTCATTACTTTCATTCATTAGTGCTATCAGCTCTTCTTGTGTTAGTGCCATGTTTACTATAGGTGAACAGCAACACCTATTGTATGATATAGAATAGACTGAATAGACTAAATAAATGGTCAAGAAATCCCCAATTCTTCTTCTATGAGGCCGGGGAATCCCCGAATGCACACAGGGAATAAAAGAACAAGTCCCTTATCAGAGAATAAACATGAATCTAATACTAAATTGTGGGAATGTAATAGTGGGTCAATTGGACCCACACGGTAGTTAGTGAAACTAAAATCATATCGACAATTATTTAGTAGAAAAAGACCAAATTACTCCATAGAAGTATAATACAAGTCAACTCAGACAAAGTCCTAGAATCACACGGATAATATAAAAGATAAAAAAGTGTAAGGGTGGGTCCATTGGACCCACGTGGTAGACAGAAGGTTAGGACGGCAATACTGCCCTGTTTTGGCACCAAGAAGTAACTGTTGATATACGCCATAAGGGCTATGACTTCTTGCCTTAGGACGGCAGAATAAATCCTGCTACTTTTGTCAGTGCTCAGTACTGTAGAAGAATTTGCCGTATTTTCAAAGTATCCCAAAATCAATTTCGATGCTGGATCACGTATTGAAAAATAAGTTGCCAGAAAATACGTTTTTAGCAACTAGCTCTAAAAACTGAACAATTTCTATCGAAAATTACCGTAATAGTAGAGTCAAAAGTGGATGAAAGCCTTTGTCATGCACAAGCTGTAGAACGCATTGTCAAGATCGCAAATTCTCAGCCTGATATACAAAAATACTTTATACAGGGATGAAAAGAATGTTAGGAAGAAACAATAAAACCTGCCACACTGACATGTTATCTATCTGTAGCGTATAAAGTATTGTTAAATCCAAACAAACTTCCAAATTGACATTTTTTTCGGTAAAACATTAATATGGGTGAGTAGTCATACAATTACATGAAATTTGTTTATAAAAATGTGTTTGCAGGAATACCAGAAACTTAATTAATTAGCTCGGTCGACAAATGAATTTTTCGATGAATCTACATTAATCTCCAATGCAATCTAACTATCCTGAATCGAACTGTGTTATCGCATGCCGCCGTATACACTTACAAACATAAATATCATATACCCTGAATAAGTAAAAGACAAGTAAATATATCCAGATAGTACTTTTACACAAAATTATGTACAAATTACTAAGCATTGTAATATTACACAAAGTGCGCCTGTAATCTGTTCAATTTTACAGTCTTACACTGCCCCACTGTGTAAAATTTACACAATGCATGAATGTAAAGTTACATAAATTTTTTACGGTGTACAATTTGATTGACTCAACTAAATGGGTTTTTCAGTGAATTAATACTATCTTTTCCAAAATCATCAATTGTTAACCTATTTACTCAGATGTAAATGTCCACTTAAATCTGCAGTACGAGTACGAGGTTAGTCTGAAAAGTTTCCAGCCTAATAGAGAAACAAGTATTTATTTTGTCAACTTCATCATAGTCTCCTTGTAAGTCATATACTTTTCCCAGTGATGCTTCCATCTCTTTACTCCGGCCAAATAGCAGTTGGCATCTTGTTCTGCAAAATAGCCGTTTACTAATGTGATGATCTCTTGATTCGATGAAAGTATCTGTCCTCTGAGTCTAGGAAACAGGAAAAAGTCGCGGGGGGCCAGATCTGGTGAATAGGATGGGTGATCAATTCGAACCCCAATTCGTGAATTTTTGCCTTGGTGGCCACTGAAGTGTGAAACGGTGCGTAGTATTGGTGGAATAAAATCGGCCGCTGCTGACCTACGGCGCTATGGCCTGGTCCACAGCGGGTCCGACGCTCCTCAAGAGCCTGGAAGCTCTTCAGAACAGGACTCTACGCATCATCGTTGACGCCCCTTGGTTCGTCAGGAATTAACAGATTCGTCGAGATCTGGGCATTCCGTCTATTCGAAAGCATCTTGAGAAGATCCTTAGCTCGGCGTGGGCAAGGGCGCGACAGCGAGAATCCCTATGTGCAGATGGTCGTCGTCCCCCTCCTCTAGTGAAGATTCGTCGCCCAGCGGATTTCTTCAATTACGGCTGCGTAACGCCCACAACCCCAGACGACCATCCATGACTCCTCAAGACATAACCCTATTTGTTGCCCAATACAGCCATGACCCATCCGAGTCCAAAATTCTTCTACACCAAATTCCAATCTGCGTGAACCGAGTCAGTTTTATCAAAAGATGATTAAAGGGTACAAGGCAATTCAGTCCCACCTTAGTCCCGAAAGCAGTTCCCAGTGGTGGAATAAAACTATTTTTTCTCTCAAATGCGGTCGTTTTTCCGCAATTTCTGGTTATTGGTTTTCCTTTTTCAAGATAATCGATTAACATAGCTCCATGACTATTAGAAAAAAACAGTCCCCATCACTTTCTTCGCCTTTTTCGGAGCCGATTCACTCTTCGCAATTCACTGTTTCGATTGTGTCTTGGCTTCAGGAGTGTACTGGCATAGCCAAGTTTTAGCTACAGTTATTAATCGATGCCATTTATTAGAATGCATTTTTAGTCCTAAGTGAGCAAGCGCGGTACCCAATGCGCGATTAGCTTTCTCATGCCAAATTTCCAGTTAACATATGACAAACGCGTTCTTTCGAGATGTCCACAGCCTTTGTTATCTTTCTAACCTTAATTTCGACGGTCACCTAGCACCATTTGGTGAACTTTTCCGGTGTTATCGGTAGTGGTTGCATCTTCTGGCCGTTCCGGACGTTCATCGTCAACCAAGACGGTACACTGAGGGAAAGAAATGTGTTAAAATAACAAAATTGATTTTGTTAGCTGGAGAAGTGTTAGTCCAATGATGATGATTAAATTACCTATCACCTTGCGTTGACTTAACAATTACATTTGTGTCAAAAAATTCTGTTCGTGAAACACATTTATTTGGTTGGGAAGTAAATTTTAAAAAAAAGTCGTTTCAGCAGAGCACAATAGTGATGTCAATTTAACAAAATCGTAAAGGTTGAACAAAAATAATAAAAGAATAGCATTAAAGCTAAAAACGGTTTGATTTAACCAAAAAGTTGAATTAAGTTAATCAAACATAATTGTTGATACATAGGGATCAAATGTGCTTCTGAAATTAATATAGTGTGTTAATTGCCAGAATACGTTTTCGGGGAAACCACTGTATAGAAATGTCGATTAAAATGAAATATTTGTTTTAGGATACTTAGACATTAGCAGTTTTTCATGAATAAACCCTTCAGTATTGTATGCAGGTGTTCAGTTGATCAGCTTTTATTGGTTATAGTGGGGAGGCATCGTGTCTTGTCTTGTATTGCATCATCATTCTATCTATTATTTGGTACAAGTAGTAGTGTGCAGAATTTTTTCTTTAGTTTTTATATTTGTTTTATAAAAAAAATGGGGGATGATTATGTGAAAATATTATTAGTGGAATGGGAGTTTGACTGGTTAATACCGACTTTCGTAGGTAAATAGCTAGAATCTTTTATGAGTAGATACAAAAGTTAGTGAGGAAAATGGAGCCATATTGTTAAATTAACTGTCTTTGAGTCCCAATAAGTTCTAATAGAAATTACGAAACAATACAAATAATGTATACATTGAACATCTCCGATGTCGTAATACAATGGCTTCAGCTCTGACTTTTACAAAATGGTAAGAATTTCTTTTGTAAATATCGTTTTATTTATTTTGTTTCTTAGGGTAACTAGTTGATAAATGACACGTTACAAAGAGTACTAAATAGAATATTGTTTTTATTTGAAATTCGAAAAGTACCAGAAAATGCTTATGAAAACATTTTATTGAAGGTTGTGCTGATAATGCTTGTTTAACGAATTGAACAGGAACCGTTTGTGCTGTTTCGTAAGTGAAAAGTAGAACTACGGAAAATGTGTAAGCCCTGGTTTCGATAATTGTTCTTGTTGATGTTTATATATTTACATATAGATACGTACACGCGTCGTTTCTAATTTTGAATTTATTATGCTACAGTTTATGTAGAAAATTGCTTAGTTGTCAGAAAATATTTTTAAGAAGTTGAGGTAATAAATTTAACAGATGATAATTTATAAAAAATAATAATTAAAGAGAATATGCATATGTAAAAATTGTACAATTATAGAGAAAATAATACACTTCTACCTATTCAATTTGACCCTATAGTCGACGAAATCACGTACACCTTACAATTCACCCTTATTAGCGGAAGTCAGATTTTCCCAAATCAAGTTGCATATTCAATTATTAGCAATAAGCGGTATTTTAATAATTTCCTTATATACCTTCTGTCCATGCATAGGTAAATACTCCAGTGACCATCAACAAGTGAGTTTCAATTATTAACGATACAGTATCTAACGTTTGTTTTTTCTTCAAGAAATAGTTAATACTATTCAAAACCAACGTTCATCTGTTAAAATTAATACCTTAAATAAAATAAGACCCTTACAATGAAATCTTGAAATATGGAAACGGTAAGAAATTTGAATAAGAATTTTAACTTAAAAATATATTCGTTATTTAACTCAATATTGATGTAACTAATACGATAATTTCTATCATATTCGAAGTTTACAAACATCTTGTAATATACGCATTACAAATTCAATTACCCCCAATTACCTTGTAATCATTAATCATACCTGTTTATTAGAACACGAAATTGATGAAGAAGCCCTACTACAACTTGATGAAAATGTGATAAAGGAAATTATTCCGGTCATAGGAAAGAGAGTGAAATTTTTAGCAAAATTGCGACACTATCAAAATATAAGTGGCGCAGGTTTACTCCTCGCAGATAATATGTCTACTGACACACTTACTTTAAGTCCAGTCACAGAAGCTTCAGCAAGTAGTAGCACCAATTTGGAACAACGTCAGCACACCCTCCACGAGGCATACAACAAATCAAAGCGCTCATACCCATTCTTGGGAGAAGAAAACATGAAACGGGCATTTAAACAGTCTTATCAAATTGATTTACAACATTTAATGTACATGTAATTAGGAAGTACTTATTCGTATATATGTGTTTATTATATAACTTTGTAGTTTCAGATTAATATTGTCCTTGTGTTACTATTACATATCTAATGTATTGTCTTTTGCGTATCAGTGCTGAATATATTAGTTAGGATGGAATATTGCCTTTTATTTCTTTCTTCCACACTTGAATTTGTGTTTTTAAGTAAAAATATTTCAGGAGTAAATTCTACATGTCAACGTGAAATACTAAATATTTTGTTGCAAAGCTTGAATTTATAAATACTATTTTATTATAAACTTGAATTCTTTTGAACTTGAATTTGTTCAAAAGAATTCAATTTTGTAACAAAATAGTATTTATATTCATATTCATTAAGATTTTTTAACAAATGAAGGTACTCAAAACAACAAAGAGATTTGTTAAATTGAATAAGAAAAATGGTTGAGCTAACACTTTTATATTCTACACGCAACAAGTTTTTGTGTTGACGCAACACTATAATTTTGTTGACCTAACGAAATTACGGGAACAGAATGAACAAGGGATAAGTTTAATTCAATCAAATGAATATGTTACACTAACCGCTGAAATTGCTTAAACTGAGATTAAGCGCACTGTTGGATTAACACCTCTGTTACGTTTGATTTAACAAATATATTTTGAAGCAACGTTAAATGTTGATTGAACCAAAAATATCGGTCGACTGTATTTAACCTAAATTTTTTGGTTGGTTGTCCATATTTTTGTTGGATCAATGCATTTTTTTCTCTCAGTGTACGACCACGTTTGAATTCAGCTGCCCACAATCGCACTGCGGCAAATGGTGGGGCAAAGTCTCCGTAAACAGCATCCATCTTGGACTTAACTTGCGTAGGCGTATTGCCTTTCAGATGCAAGAATTTACAGAAACACTAACATCGACTGACACAAAAGACAACAATAAACAACAATATGGCTGATATTTTCAAAATTATCTTCTAACGCATGCGGAATTACATTACCAGAATATTTTTCACGGGTGACGCGTTCGTGTTGAGATTTGACACTTTTCAGATTATCCTCGTATACAAATTCTTTTAAATAATCCATGGTGACTCTGTGTGAGATGAGAATTATGAAAGGCAGAAATGAAAAGGTGGTCCAGATCTCAAAAAATTCTCTATTAAAGAATTAAACGACCGGTTTCGTGTTCAAGAACGCATCCTCAGGTCAGCTACAAAGTTCTTTTAAATCATCTACACAGACTTGGTACGTTTTGAAAAGTTTATTATAGTTTATTAAACATTCTGTGGACTTGTGTAATTTAAAGCGGCCCACAGACGATACAATTTGTAGTACAATAAATTGTACAATCAGTTGCACTGTAAATCGAAGAGACCAATCGACAAGACTTTTGTCCACAGACGTGTAAACATTTCCAAGCGATCACTTTAGTGGTTTAGTATATTGTTCACGATGGCACCATCCATTTCAGGGAAGGAAAATATCTGCTCTAGCAAACGTTTTGTATTCAGTAGATAATAATAATAATAATGTGAAAAAGAAGAAAAAAAAACAGTATATAGTATATAGTTATGTTACAAATAACAATTTAAAGATTTGAATTGGGGAGATAATCTGTTTTGTTTTTATTGGAAGTATTTACTTACAAAGGAAAAATGAGTTTAATCTAATTAAAATTACTTACAGTTATGTTGTGGCGTGTTTTTCTTTATATATGTGTGTGTGTATAAAATCCTACTTGTTCCTTCTTCCCTCTACTTGGTAAAATCCTCTTATTTTTGGTTCCTTCTTCCCTCTTCTTGGTAAAATCCTCTTATTTTGAAGCCCTTTGATGGTTTTTTTCAATTAAATTTCTTCAAATGGTTCTTAAAATTTTGTGACTGATTAAATATCCTTAACAATCGTTTGATATCATTTATAGTTCACTTGAACTGTTTTATATATATATGCGCTGGTGACTTTCACGATATTTTAACTTTTATGTCTCAATTTTCTAAAAGTCCATCGAAAAAATGTTTGTTATCTGTCAGAATTGTTTTTCGTTGCTGAATTCTGTTTTTTCTCGTCGTCCCTAGCATTGCCAATCTAACGACTTGATATTTAAATTTTGATGTTTTGAACTTCCAACTCGGTGTCGCAGGTAACGTAAGGGATTTTGACGGTCATTTTCAAATACAATGTGATTTTTGTGTGTGTATGTCATTTTTACAAATAATGTTTTTAATATATAAATAACTTAAAATAAGCTGAGGTTTTGACTCTCCCCTGTAACATGTCATTAACCGACCCTTTTTTTTAAAGAAAAGATTGATAATGTAAATAATCAAAATGTCGGAACTCGAATATTAATCGAAAATAATTCAAGTTCCGCATAAAACTCTATTAAAATCTAATCTCGGCGAATTTAGATATAATATTAATTATAATGAATTTAACATACGCTGTTCACGTTGGAGCATACCACTACAATAGTTTAGGACCATTGGACGGAAAACGTATTCTTATTAAAAAAAAAAACACCGAAAAGTGGCTCATTTCATACCAAAGCGTTGGTTCATATAAATCATCAGTTCCCTTGCATGTACTTCTGGAATCTTGTACCTTGAAAAAAATCATAAAAATATTTTCTAAACTCCATTTAAAGTCTTCTCTTGTTTTAAGTCTTTTTTCAGTTCTTTTCTGAATACCGTTTTCATATTATTAATTTTCTCTTTCAGAAAGCTCCAATTTTGCTTCAGGGTTAATTTCTTTTAATTTTTCTAGAAGAATTTCGTAGCTTGCGTTACGTTTGTGTTTGTTGGAATACTCATTACTTTTCACATTCTGTAAACAGGAATGTTTACGATTCTATAAATTTTATCCTACATTTTCTACTGCCTTCCATTGTTTAATAGAAGACAGGAAAACACCATCATGCACTAATAAAGTCTTGTTTTGAGTAAGTTCAGAAATTACATCAACAAGTCTAAAAACAGATAGACACGTTCAAACTTGTATATCCAACCCTACAGGTTTTTAAGCATGCTGTACTTCCATACGATCCAACCACTTCGAACGATCGATTGAACAACAACCCCACACATTTTGCAATTATTGTTCCTACGGTTGCATCAACTAAGATTGTACAACTTGTACTACAAGTGGTATTGTCTGTAGGCCGTTTAAGATATAAATGCTACCTAGGCATTCTCTACCAGGTTGTGGTATAGGGAACTACATGTAAACCTGCGCCAACCCAGGTAAGAAATGGACCGAATGATTTTCATTTTTTTTTTCAAAATACAATCTTTGAACCTTTATCTACGATTGGCTATTTATACAAAATTATTAAAATTAAACCTAAAAAATTAATTTAAAGACTTCAAATCCTT
Organism: Dynastes maya; assembly: GCA_029619315.2. Taxonomy (NCBI): domain Eukaryota; kingdom Metazoa; phylum Arthropoda; class Insecta; order Coleoptera; family Scarabaeidae; genus Dynastes; species Dynastes maya. The sequence continues at coordinate 17,893,909 of JAROYE020000010.1, read as the reverse complement.
CCAAATGTAAGAGAAAAAGCTATTTATTTTAATTGTTGATGTAATTGGAAAGATATGAAAAATTAAACCGGTCCGATCGTAGGTTTCAAGATGCAGAATTCAATATATTTTATTTCATTCAAATATATTGAAAAATAATTAAGATCTCTTGGCGCAGGTAATTAATACAGTTTCGGAAAATTGAAACTTCATGACGTGTGTATAAAATAGAAGTGGGATAGAGCGAAGGTGACATTTATTACATGGCTAGAGTTCCAACTTTATGGGCTTATTGTGATATTTTAAAAGAAAAGATTTGCCTCAATTTAGGAACTACTGGTTGGATTCTAGAGTTTTACAGTTTTAAAAGTTAGTTTTAGTTTTTTTGAATAGTTCCTGTAGTTTTTGGTTTCTGGACATAAACAATATAGATGGTGTAGATTATTTAGTTTGTTTTGGAGCCCAATGCATCCAAGCGAAAAGCAATGAAATCGTATCGTAAAGAAAGGTGGTATGCTAAAAAATTTGAAACAATTCCAATCTTCTTCAAGTAAGTAGTTTTATAATATTCGTCATGCATTACTGCTAAGAAGTAAATAGTCAAACAATTACTATTAAATCAAATCGTAATATTAGGAAATATATTAGAAATCTGATCTGTAAAGATAGCACCTCTACTTCAACAAACGTGATAAGGGAATTGGCAAAGATAAAGAAGACTTCGAAGAAAACTGTCAAAAAACAGATATGGAGATAAGAAACATTCGAGAAAGTAGAAGTAGGTTTTCTCAAAAATTTGGTAAAAAATAAGGAGGAGAGGTGTTCCCTACAACGCAAAACTGTGAAACAAGCAGAATGTGGAGAATGGCTTAAGTATAGAAGGAAACTTATAACTAGAGGTGGCCACGCGCGCCAACGGGCAGCGGCGTTGTTTCGATTAGGCCTCAGGTTCCACCAAAGCTATTGTGTGTAGATGTTTGCTGTCGTAAATACTTTCGCGTAGGTGTTAAATAAAAATAAAATAATGCGTGCTCAAACACTTACCATTTTAAGAGTCCTCCGTGAAATCGCAAAGTGAATAATGTCTGTTAAATATCTGCAACATTAGATATGTTTCAACAGAGCGAGTGCGGCGCGAGGAAAAAATGTATTTATATGCAGAGAACGAACGTTCTACATCTAGTGACGTTATATTTGCGTAATTAAAATATTCTTTGAAACAACTTAACGGTTCTGTTGACGCACCTTCACGAATGTGTCTTAATGTGCCAAAATCAGAATCTTTCTCCAAAACATTTTCAAATTTTTCTAGAACACAAACATTTTTTGCGTCTTCTATCGCGCATAGCTGTGCGTGAACATATTGCACTATTTCCTCAGATTCCACTAACGACACCGAAGGATCTTGTAACTTTTCTATTGCCTCCGCTAGTCCGAAGTAATAGTTGTGAATAATTTTTAAATCCGACTATTTTGAAATTTCGACTGGCTTTTCTTGATAACGGCAGCTTCCTTTGGATCGAATTGTTAAACCACGTTCTTAATATTCTCATAATATTTATGATAATAAAACGCAGCATTTAACCAAGTTCCCCAACGTGTAAGAATAGGTTCTGGTGGCTCAGGTATATGGGGATACAGTCTGTGAAATTCGCGAATACGTTTCGGGGATTTGACAAACACTGCTTTTGTATGCGCTATTAAAATGGTAAGTGTTTTAGCACGCATTATTTTATTTTTATTTAACAACTACGCGAAAGTATTTACGACAGCAAACATCTACACACAATAGCTCTAGTGGAACCCGAGGGCTAATCGAAACAACGCCGCTGCCCGTTGGCGCGGGTAACCAACTCTACTTATAACAGCATCCAACTTCTATAGTGTTTGTTCCAGAAAGGAAACTACGTCCAGCAAAAGTTTTGTAATATTATTCTATAGGGGAGATGTAACAACCAAAGCCATTGTCCATAGTAAACTGAATGAAGCTAAGGCACTTTCCAAACTAGAACAAAAACTCGCCATTAAAATTGAAAAATTTGGTCTATTTTTTGGCAGAAATCTGCAATTTTTAGGAGCAACATTAGATGGTATTATAGATGAGAATACTATTGTTGAGGTCAAATGCCCTTATTCAGCGTTTGGCAAGCAAAAAAAGATACATTTTGGAATTATGATGATAATAACTTTGTTATTAATAGAAAGAATGCTTGGTGATAACAGATTCAAGGACAACCACTTGTTACCAGTACCAGCCACTTCGGAATATTTAATGAATGGAGCTGTCAACTGTAAACGTCTAAAATCAGATTATTTGTTCATAAAATCATTGAAACTTCAGATCGAAGGGGTTTTGCCTTCCTTGCAGAAGTAATAGATGGTTTTAAGAGGGGCTTTACCTAAAATTCATCAATAATACTGTGCGCCATGGACGAGATGGATGGTTACATACATGAAACAAATGAGTACAAGAACAGATCAAGCTCCGCAGTCATTCTGATTGCTGTAAATAAACCGTTTGTTAATATAGGATGTAAACCGTAAAATTCGGGTGATTTGGTTATCTGTTTTAAATAATATATTTTTGGTCTAACCAATTCGATTTTGTGTTTGCTCTTTGTTGTAATTAATTGATTTTGTAACTAATGTATTTAAAAGAACCACAATTTTCAATACGAAACAACAATTTTACAAATTTAACCGTTTTAATTTTGCATTTTGTCCCTCATTCCTGGTATCAGCATTCTTTACAATTGGCTTGGTAGTTAGTGAATGAAAGGTGTTTTAAAAGTTTTTAATTAGACCTAAATAAAAACAAAGCATGTTTAATATGAGTTTATTATAATCATGATATGGAAAGTGTTAAGTAAGAGACACTTTGAGACACGCTGCGCATACTCGAGTAATTGAAGTTTGTGTATCCATGGTATCCTTCTTATTTCTTCAACATCGCGGTCTATTTTGAAGATATTGTTCGATTTTTATTCGGATGTACGTTGCGGACAACAGCGCGTCCATCCAATCCAATCCACGAGAGAGAGAGAAAAGTTAGGTTATGAGGCCAAGACGCCTTAGACGAACGATGGAGTGGATCGGGTACTTGGGCCCCGCGGGGACCTGTGCGCCTCGCTGGGTGGTCCTCGGTGTGGCCACCGACGTGTGTGGCGATCCCGCACTTCGCCCCGCTCGCCACCCCGAACTTCCTCCATCGTTACTCCTACCATCATCATCGTCATCGGGGTCTTTTTATCGTGGAGAGAGGAGACGGGCCGACGAAGGAGAAGAAATAGCCCGCACGATATTCTTGATCCTACGTTCTTATTCAAGCGCGTCCGGCTCGCCCTCGCGCGCTTAGCGCACTATTAGAAAGACGAAACGAACATTTGGACGATAATAATTCTTCTTTCCTTCACCTCTCTTCTGACAAGGCCGGCCGCAGTAGAGCGCGCAATATGTACGCGTATTGAAAGGGTTTAACGAAAATTTTCCAAATACTTTACATCCTTAAGGTCGATGTTATATACTACTAAATCGCGTTCATATTCTAGTTTTCTGTATTATCCACATCAACAGCATTTAACTTTGCACTGTAGCTCTACATGCTGTTACCATGTAAATACAACAGCTACGAAATTTCCAAAAACATGTTTTACCCATTCAACTCGCTTAAAATTGGGGTTGGAGATACATATATAAGATTAAGACGTTGGATATCGAGCAGCTTTAACAAACAAATATGTATTCAGTCAACCAAATTGTAATTTTAAATAGCGGCAAAGATATATATATTCTTTTAATTTAAAGAGATAGTTTTGTTGACAACGTTATTTGATTCAAACATATGATCTCTTGAAACAAATAACCTCAAGCTTAATTTGAATATACGTAATGCGTTTGATTCAACAATACAGTTATTTCTTTTAAAGAACTTAGTCTGAAACAAATATATTTTCCTTTACCATTTATTTGACTTCACCTTTTAATGGCAAACGTTCCCAAAATGGGAACATTCCAAAAATCTATTTTTTATTAAATTAATCATATTATTGGCATATGTTTTAAAGTATACGTAGATGTAAACTTTTCTGATTGTTAACTATCAAAATATTATGCAAATAATATGATTAATTTAGTCGATTTTTTAGTATGTTCCCATTTTGGGAACGTTCGATATTAAAAGATTAGGTAAATATGTATCCGCTTAACAAAATGTTTCTGTGGTTTTAAGTATTCTGCTACTTTGACAAATATATTATTTCGTTGGTAGACTCCACTGAAATGGTTAGCACGATTGATGCTTTCTTCTTTTTAGAGAAGAAAGAAGAACAAAAACCATTGAGTTGAACGTAATTAGCTCTATTACTTCAATGTGAAAGCAAGAATTTGCTAAAGGAGGGACTCATTCCAAAGGCACTAATTCTCTAAAATAAAATTTGGTGATCTATTGCATCGAAAGCGCTGGATGGATCAACTGTTCTGGGATGAAATAAGCAATAGTGACTAGATTCGCAACAGTTGATCTTCTAGGAATGAAACCGTGTTGGAGAATACGTACAATATACGTAGGGTATAGATTTATTTGTAGAGTAAGATAATCGTTCGTCGCGCCATAGGCGTGCGGTTTCTTCAATATTTATAATACCGAAAAAGAAGTAATAAATCGAATAATAATAAAAAAACTAATCAAGAATTGTAATATCTGTCACCCTCACCCTCTTAGGCAGCGTAATCAAGTAGGCTGGCGGATTGCATTGGAATTACTAAACATGAGAAGTGGAAGCACCATCATCAGTATTATAACCCAGTGGATAAGAATCGTAAAAAATTGATAGCATTAGATATGTTTCAATAGTTGTCTCGTGGAACCATGTTCGCAGTGGTGAAAAAATGTGTTTATATTTGGAGAAAGATCGTTCGACATCTACCGATGTAATACATGTATGATTAAAATAATCTTTGAACTCAATTAATGGATTAGTCGAAGTACCATTACAAATTTGTTGTAATGTGATAAAATTGGAATCTCTCTCTAACACACTCTGCAACTTTTTTAAAACACGAATATTTTTTGCGACATCTATAGTGCGTAGCAGAGTATGTACTTCGTCCACTATTTGCAGTGACTTTACTAACGACAACGCTCTATTTTGTAATTGTTCCAGTGCGTCATGTAAGCATTTATAGTAGCTATGAATACTTTGTAAATCTGTTTCAACAGAAGTATCTTGAAATTTATAACAGCTTTTACTTTTTTGAAATGTTCAGCATAATAAAAAGCTGCCTGCAACCAGCTTCCCCAACGTGTAAGAATCGGTTGTGGTGGTTCACGAATACCGGAACACTGTGCGTGAAATGTTCGAAAACGTTTTGGAGATTTGAGAAACACTTTTTTTGTACTTGGTATTAATGCATCTACCTCGGGATAACATTGTCTAATAGTTTGTGCCACAAGATGTAAAGCGTGCACTTTACACGTAACATGTAGACACTTGCAACCATGTTCAAGAAGAGAACGGCCTACCGAACGCATTGTCGTTGCACCATCGCTCATAAACACTGTGTTGAGACTTGGAAGTTTTTTAACGTAGTAAGTATCACAGTCGTAATTGCTGCACTAGTACACCCTTGTGATCTTTTGCTAGCTAGTAACAGTGGAAATGTCGGTTTATGTTGATCCAGTACACGAACTATAACATGTATAATAGAATTTTTTTTACAATCTGTTGTCTCGTCAACACACAACCAAAACAACTGATTTTTTAATGTAGATATGATTTTATTTTCCACCCCTTTGCGTACAAATAAAACATGCTTACGCGCTGTTGCCGTAGTTGGCAACTTCAACTCCGGGTTGTATTTGTTCCAAAAGCTCTTAAACGATTTCTTATCCAGTATGTTAAGCGACAAATTACATGTTGTCATCGTGACAAGTAAATCGAAAATAAAATCATTTCTATTTGACGCGCCGTTTTTTCTATTTCTGTGTTTTGCACTATTTACATACTTCCTACAGTCATTCTTTTGCCAGCTCATCAAAGCTTTCTCGCACACTTTACAAACTATTTTAGCACCATCGTACAACAAATCTGGAAACTCACATATAAAGTTTTCTACTTTATCAGCAAAGGGTCGTTGTTTAGCCTTGCGCACCCCTAGCTACGTCCCTGACTAGAAGGTTCGTTATTGTAGCAACCTTTGTAACAGATCTTTGACAAAATTTTTGCAACAATAGTGTAGTTAATGCTCGGCTCGGTGGTCTAGTGGCAAGAAGGCCTGCGCTTGACTGGGCAGAGTTAGGCGCCGTGTGTTCGAGTCCCGTTAGGATCAAATTTTCTTAGCGGATCCGAGCCAATTAACTGCGCTTCATCCTCTACGGCGAGGGGGTGATAGTAACAAAGCCATGGAACACTTTACACACACAATTTACACACTCAAGCCTCCTGAGGTTATGACAAGCTTTAAAAAGCTAATACACCTCGTTGGACAGTCACCACACTAAAAAAAAAAAAAGAAAAAAATAGAAATACAATCCGTTAATTGTAATCGAATAGTAGGGATTTACGCAAGTTGTAGCCGTATATTTACAAACAAATTGTAGTTAATTGTCCTACAATTGTTTCCTTCTTTATGAAATTTTTTTCTACTGCTCTTTTCAAACAACCATATTATTAGAAACAAAGAAAAAACAATGAATTATAGACGGTTAGCTGTCTCAATTCTTTTTGAAATTCAAAATTTACTACTTAGTTGTTATCAAATATTACAGTCGACGTAACATGCCAGTCAACTAGCAATAAATAAGATTACAATAAAACCACGTAACAAGTTGGCTTCAAGTTTCTTAAAAAAAATTCGAAAATACTTTGTCAGAGAAAAATTTATACGCTACCACAAAAGCTTGGAAACTATATAAAAGCAATAAATATCAATATTTTAGCGTCTTGTTGGTGTAACTGTCATCCCGTACAAGATGCGGAAGCATAATAAAATTTGAAGTTTATTACACGGCGATGATAAATTATAAGCCGTTATCGTTACAGATTTAAAGCGCCTGTACCATTAATCGAAAACATTTATTACGATTATCAAATCTGGACATGGTATTAAACTACAAAACAAAATGAAATGCTAATCATCAACGGTTTGTAGTTTCGGTATTTTAATATTAAGAAAATTATAACGATAGCAAGATTTAATACTGAAACTTATCACAACTATTCCTACTAGTTCTACTTAATGAATAACGCTCTTAGTTTGAACAACAGAAGGAAATTGTTGCGCGCTTTCTACTTTGATCCAGTTTCCTTAATTAGATAGCGCTAGGGTCGACTGTAAATTTTTCGTTTGGTGACATTTACAACAGATGGGATCCCATTTCTTGTCGTTCAAAAATTAGTCGCGATTTATCGCCCCTGTCCTTTCCTGATATTGCCGTAATTGGAATTAACGGAGCGGAGATGGGCATACTGTCGCTTTTAAACATCTGTTGATTGCTATTAACGGAATCCATTCGATCGTTTGGATCCTCTTTTCTATTTCGAAAGGTAATTTAAGTTCATTCTTTTGGGTGACTTTTATTTTTTTATTTCTCAATTCTCTGGCTAGCTATTCTATCAATAAAATAAATTTCCTATATCAGATCTTTTACAATAATCTTCTGTCTAGCGATAATTATGATATTGGTATATTGAGTGAAACATGGGCTACTGACAATTTATTAAATTCTGAACTGTTCAGTGATGATTTTGTGGTGTTTAGATGTGACCGTAGGGTCGGTCGTGGTGGCGGAGTTCTTGCTGGAATCTTCATTTTCTTGTGATAAAGTAAATATAGAACTGGATGCAGATCTAATAGAATATAATATTGATTTACTCTGCATTAAATTAATGGTTAGTGGAAAAGTTATGAATATTGTTACTACATACATACCTCCCTCTACACCCGTATTTGTCTATGAACAATTATTTCATAGGTTGAAGTTATTAGAGTTTTTTACAAAGGAATTTATTTTCGTGGGTGATTTTAATATTCCTAATTTAGATGATATAAGTTGCAGTAAGGCATATTCCATTAATAATTTTATGACAACCAATGATATCGCTCAGTTTAATCAAATCAAAAACCAAAACAATAGACTTCTAGATTTAGTTCTTTCTTCTAAAGATGTCATTTGTAACTGTGGGAAATGCGATTTTCTATTAGTTCCAGAGGATCTTCATCATCCTGCACTAGTTCTTGATTTTAAATATAACGTAGCTATTCCTAAAAAGTTCAAGTTATCAAATACCTCAAAATTTAATTTCAAGCGTGCTGATTACCTACAGCTGTACAATTTGTTTTCTAGAGTAAATTGGGATTCCGTGTTAACGATGTCGATATTGCATGTGACGTATTATATAACGTAATGAATGATTATTTCACTCAGTGTATTCCTACGTATGTTCCGTCAAATAGTTTCTTTCCAACATGGTTTTCTCTTGAAACGCAACGGCTAATTAAAATTAAACGCCATTATTTAAAAATGTCTAGATCTAGAGGGCTTAAGGTTTATATGGATAAATTCAAGGAATACAGGAAACTCGTTAGTTCTAGTATTGCATGTGATTTCCAAAATTGTATTACGGAACTATACTCTGTTCAAACTGATCCGAGTAAGTTATGGCCATTTATAGGATTTCCTTTGAGAGATTTCCTTTGGGATTCAGAACGCAACAATAAGTGAAACTAGAAAGATCCGGATAAAAAAAAATTCCAAATCACAAACTACACATAATTAAACATGAGTTTGAAACAGTGAATTGGACATCGGTTATGGCTAATTCCGAAGTAAACGAGTGCTATAATAATTTTATGGGAATACTCACTACAATAGTTGACAAGCACATAAACAAAAAAATTGTTGCGGTCTCAAATAAGCCGGAGAAAAGGTGGTTAACTGATAGAATCAAAAATACGTGTGCCATCAAAAGACGAAGTATGAAGAACTACAAAAGAATAAAACAGATAAAAATACGTACAATGTCTTTTGTGAACAACTGAAGCAGGAAATCGAGCAGTCACGAAGAGCTTCATATACAGAACATATAAATAACTCCACTAACAAGTGTAAGGCAACGTGGGATGTTGTTAGACAGATTCGAGGATCTGTAAGGGAACAGTCGTTCAACTTAAGAGATTTCGGCGCTAATGACAGCAACTATAGACAGATCCTAAACAGTATTAATAGCCACTTTATAGATCTATGTGAATACAGCAAACAAGACGACGAAATAATAACAGAAAGAGTTAAATACATACCTGAGTCTTTAGCGTTGTATTTGACGGACCACCATGAGGTAAGGAGCGTTATTGGTAGCCTCAATAATACTAAGGTGACTGGCGAAGATGAGAGCCCCAGTTTCCTTACTCAAGAGTTGTGCCGAGCATTTTGCACCTCCCCTGGCTCACATCATAAATACAGTATTCCAAACTGGGAAGTTTCCTGAAAGGTTAAAATACTCTGTTGTTAGACCTATTCACAAGAAGGGAGATAGGGATGACATTGGTAATTATAGACCTATTGCACTGATGTCGAACATCTCCAAGGTTATAGAAAAAGTTTTATATGACGGAATGACAAAATTTATGATCAAACACGACGTCCTGCATTCAAATCAAAATGGATTCATAAAGAAACGATCTACTATGAGAGCGACTTTTCAACTGTTGGAGGAACTATTGATTGGAGTGGCCAACAAGAAAATCACCGCCTGCGCATTTATGGATTTATCGAAAGCGTTTGACTGCGTTCACCATCAGATTCTCTTGTACAAATTGGAAGTAATAGGCGTCAGAGGCGTGTCTTTAGAATTGCTTGAATCCTACTTAACAAGTCGGAAACAAGCGGTGGTAGCTTACGATACAGCTGGTACAGAAACATCATCTTCTTGGAGAACTATCCAGTTTTTTTTTGTTCCATTATTGTAATTTCCCTTTTATTGTATATCCTTGTAGCTGGCCTAACGATGTGTTATTTGGACACGAAATTGGTCGCCCAATTTCTCAATAGAACTTTGTGAGATCTGGACCATTTTTTCATTCCTACCTTTAGTGTGATTATTTTCTTAACTTAAAACTAAATGATCTACCTGGACGAAATATTTTTCTATCTTGAATTTTCTTGATTTTCTAACCATAAGAAAATATTTATTTAATCCAAATAAAATTTCAAAGAAAGTTATTTTCTTATATTATACATTTTTAAAGTCTTGAAATAAAAGTATTTTCTTGAATAGAGACTGATTTTTGCAAGAAAATCTATTTTCTTGGTGCAAGAAATCATTTCTCTGCGTGTATAATTTATTCGTTACCTATTATGACCGCAGCAATTTTAATATTACAATGTTTGTGTTTGGTACAGCCACAGGAAAATATTGGTGTGATAGTTTCTCAGGCAGAACGATTTACTATCGATATGGGTAACGGGATAGGGCGTTTCCACATTTACCGACAGTAGCACCGACATAATCACGACACGGCACCGATACCAACACGACACCATTTACATTTGTCGATCAGTTGTTGACCTATTTCAACGCCGAGTATTTTGTCTTTATTCTTATTGGTTTTATTCCAAGGACACTAATTCTATTAATGTAATAACATTGCACTTAAACGCACTTTTAATGCTACAACAAATGATCTGCTTGAGCTAATATAGTGAAGGAATCGACACCGACGGGAGGACTACTACCTACCGACAGATCGGCAATTGCAATGACACGACCGACGTTGACACGTCGGTAAATAAGAAAGAATTTCCTGTATTTATATTAGATTTGATGTCCACCGGCATCGTTGTCGGTGTAGTGCTGCTATCGTGTCGGCAAATGTGAAAACGCTTATACTCTTGAATAGATGTGTCAGATACAGGTTGATAAAAAACTTTCGCTGATACCTAAGCTGCACTATTAGCTCTCGAGGCGTGGAAATTTCCTCCAGACTTGTAGCTGACTGCAGGAACAACCTTAATTTTCGAGTAGAAATAACAAGGTCACCCTCATCTGGACACTTGGACACACTAGCATTTATAACAACGAGGTAGCTGATGCCTTTGCTAGGACGAGAGTTGAGCAGACTCCGCTGGTTACAGAACCTCTAACTGGCACATCATTTAGCGGTGCCAAAATTCATGTTACCCATTGGGCCGAGCAAGAAGTCTTTCGAACCTGCAAGGGCGTTTTTGTTGTCCAACCGAGACAGAGCCAGGAAACTTATAGAACTTAACAACACCTCTAGCGGTATTCTAACGACAATCCTTACCGCCCAGGCCCGATTAAGGACACCTGCATCTAAAAATCTTCTCGAGTAAGGAAATAAAACCGTTAACCCCGTGTTCGGCACGTTGAAAATCGCTACCGGAGGTTGGAAGACCATTGAATTCGGCAAAATTCTAGCGGGGTTGGTCGCTAAAGTTCACAGTAATCGATGCCTAGAAGTCAGAGGTGTATTCCGTAACCTGACACTTCGCCCAATAATACAACAACTACACGCTGTATACCATCCGTGCTTAGGGCTAAAAATAAGCTTTAGATCGCACAATTTGAAAGTGTCGTAAGTGTACGTGCAGAGTTACAATAACCAGACCCAAGCCACTAGAATTATTCTTATAAAACCTAAGAACTAGTTTAAGAAAAATCGCTAGGAGGTTGCTTTCAATCACTAACGTGATTGATCGAAAATAACAAGCACCCGTAATTGAAGTCGAATTGAAGAATTGGAACAGATATGTGTAAAGTTATGTAATTTAAGTAAGTCAATTCGGTTGCAATGTAAACACAAGAAATCTGTACTACAATCAAAATTATATTTAAACTTTTTTGTGTATTAAGCTAGCACGATTCGAACGCTACAATTAAATCTAGTCACGAATCTTACATAAACATTTAAAATTTGGAAGATCGAACGACCGAAATACGATTTATTCGAGAGATTATTAAAATAATTTATCGATGGAAATTTCAAAATTGAAGCACGCTCTAATTCGCCCACCAGATCCGCTTCCCCGTTTACGTAACGTAAATCAAATCGTGATCCTATGCTTAATGAAGTGCGAACCAAAAACGGTGAACCGCGTCGCCGATCAATTCGTATCTAATATCTAGATCACATTCTACGATATACAACATATACGAGTTCCGCATGAGGCAATCGCTTTACAGTTACTTTACTACAAGAGAGAATAAACTGCAAGCCGAACGAAGTCTGTTACGAAACGTCATCCGATATACAGCGGTAGACACGCATGCGAGTACTAAAGAAAAGCTTTCCGTTCTTCGCCTAGACTAGTATGCGGACCTCACAGAGTTATGGATGAAAAAAGGCGAGCAATAGCAACAACAATAACAACAATTATAGCTATGAAGCGTCTATTATGCGCTAGTTACGTGCGGAGTTTGTTTGGTTCCGCACACGTGTTGAAGAAAAAGAAAGAAGAGGGGTCACGAAACTCGTCTTCTTGGAGCGAGAATACCATTGCAAGTGGATACAAAAGAAATCTAAACTGCATCAAATAATGTAGAAAATTCTCATCTCTACATTCTACTAAGAAAATTTCTAGGTATGTACATAGATGAAATCCCTAATTTAACCTTAAATGTCTTCAAACTATTCGTTAGTTTATGGTGAAGTTCCAATAATCATATATAAAGCGACGGCAGCAATAAAAAGCTTCAAGATACTCCTTAAGTTGCGTTGATTAAGCAGCGGTGTTCATAATAAAGCAAACAGCATTAAGTATCTGCACACTCCGCACCACACATTATTAATTAATTCGGAACAGCAGTTTCGAGGATTCTTGTGTCCTCATTATCAACCGGATTACTGAATGAATGTGAGAGAAAAAAATTCTATTTCCACCATGCTCGTTTATCCTACTCTCGAGGAAAAATATATATATTTACAAAAAATCGCTTTTGCCCCTTAACACTAGACATGCGAAATATATACGGAACGAGAAGGTCTCTTGTTATTGCCTGACATCTAGCCGTTCATCCTCATAACTAAAGCTGGTCACGAGCGGTACCGCGCAGTAGCGTAGAGTCGACCAGGCCTCGCGTTCCACTAGAGTTATTCTGCTAATAGAGATGTTTGCTGCCGCAAATAATTTCGCTCATCTTTTAAATAACAATTAAATAACACGTGCTCAAACACTTACCATTTTAAGAGCCCTCCGTGAAATCACAAAGTGAATAATGTCTGTTAAATATCTGCAACATTAGATATGTTTCAACTGTTGTTTCGGCAAAACTAGTACGGCATGAGGAAAAAATGCGTTTATATGCAGAGAACGAACGTTCTACATTTAGTGACGTAATATTTGCGTAAGTAAAATAATCTTTCAAATAACTTAACGATTCTGTTGACGCACCTTCACAAATGTGCCTTAATGTGCCAAAATCAGAATTTTTCTTAAAAACACTTTCAAATTTTTCTAGAACAGAAACATTTTTTGCGTCTTCAATCGCGCATAGCTGTGCGTGAACATGTTGCACTATTTGTAGAGATTCTTCTAACGGCACCGCAGGATTTTGTAATTTTTCTATTGCATCTGCTAGCCCGAAGTAATTGTCGTGAATGATTTTTAAATCCATTTTAACCTGACTATCTTGAAATTTCGGCTGGCTTTTCTGGATAGCGGCAGCTTCCTTTGTATCGAATTGTAAAACCACGTTCTTGATATTGTCAAAATATTTATGATAATAAAACGCGGCCTGCAACCATGTTCCCCAACGAGTTAGAATAGGTTCTGGTGGCTCTGGTATACGGGGGCACAGTCTGTGCAATTCGCGAATACGTTTCGGTGATTTGACAAATACTGCTTTGATATGCGCTATTAAAGCGTCTACCTCAGGATAACATTTTCTGATACTATCCGCCACAAGATTGAGAGCATGAATTTTACACGTAATGTGTAACAAATTAGCAGAATGCTTTTTAAGAGACCGGCCTACAGAAAGCATGTTTGCAGCACCATCATTCACTAACATCAAGAGTTGGTTTGTTGAATGTTCAAACTTGTCCAATGTATTTAACACTATCTTTGAAATTACTTCGGCAGTACACTGTTGTATTCGTTTGGAGACTAACAGAATTGAAGGTGCCGATTGATGAGGTTCCAATTTGCGTGCCATTACATTAAGAACAGAATGTTTCTTCCGATCTGTTGTTTCGTCGACACATAACCACAATTTTGATCTTTCAACTCCGATTTTATTTTTTGTTCAATATGTTCACGCGCAGATGGCACAATTCTTCGTAACGATGTTCGACTTGGTAATTTGCACTCCGAATAGTTATTCCAAAAGCAGATAAATGGTTCCTTGTCTAGTAAATTAAACGGTATATTACATGCGATAAACGTAACGCATAAATTAAATGTAAATTTTTCATTTCTCGTGCGCAATTTTTTTTGAGACATGCTTTTCACTATTTACGTGTCGTAGACAATGTTGCCTGGACCAACACATTAACGGGATTTTACAGATTACACATTTAATTTTAGCACCTTCATATATTAAGTCTGGAATTTCTGCAATAAATTTTCGAAGTTTGTCCGACCGCGGTCGTTTTGCTGACGAAATCATAATTTTTCTGGGACAGATAAACAATTGCGCAAATGACCGGCAGCGAAAATGTCCGTACTGCTCCGCAGACGAAGTAATACAACCGTTCCTCTCGGTCCGAACTGATTCTACGCCGATACGCGGTACCGCTCGTGGCCAGCGTTACTCATAACAAATAGAGTAAGACAACGGTACCTTCTCGTCAAATTTGTATTTCTTTCATGATGGCTTCGGCACGATTCATGCAAAATTGCTGGGTCAACTTTAACATTATGTACATTTGGCAACAATTATCACCTTATTTGCACAACAAATTGTACAATAATTTAGATCATTTATACTATCTATCCTTACTTAGCGCAGAGTTCAAATATTTTCGGCTGTACAAGGGCAGTATTCATTATGTTCCACTTCGTGGCAATTGTTGCCAAATTCACCGAAATTAAAATGAGGTACTTGATGTTTGGGGGTCCGGTCCTAGTGAAAACGGATGAAAGCGTATTTACAATAGCTCCGAAACGAAACTCAATTCTTGAGTGGTATCAAGCGGTTTGAAAGCACGGATGCTAACGTATAGTGTTTGAGAAAGTGTGTGAAATTATATATCACAAAGAAATTAAGGTTCTACCTTACCTTAAGTGGTACCTTAGTAGATATAGTATTTATTTTACCGAGATACGGCACTGAAGAGAAGCTAACCTCCGAAAAGTTGTTTTGGGTGATGGGCGCTTATCGCGATGCTGTGGGTAATAGCGGTCGAATGTACTCAGGCTAATAAAACGGAAAATTTAAACAGTAAAATGAGCGGCGTAAATAGTGATAAGTACACAGAGTACATCAGAGAACTCAAAGAAGAAAAGACTAGACGGAGGAGGGAATGAGATTTTCAAGAAGAGCAAAAAAGTAATAAGATATGCTAGAGCAGATGCTGCAAATAACGAAAGAGTTTAGAACGGAAATAAGGAAGCTAAGAAAAGAACAAAGGGAATTTAAGCTACAAATTAAAGAACTAAAGAAGAAATTAAGTGAGTTAACATGCGGTATGAAGAAATAAAACAAGAAAATTAACAAATGAAATTGTTATTTAAAAAGATGAACGATCGGGTAGAAAGGTGGAAAATGAGAAAATATGCAATAATATAGTAATGCAAGGCTTAAAAACTGAGAATCAAAATATATTAAGGGAAGCGATGGTAAATTTTATAAAAAAGCATTTGGAAGTTAAAGTGAAGGTAAAAGCAGCAATAAAGCTAGGACAGGAAACTTGCTTGACACAGATGGAAAATAACATAGACAAAAGTATAATTATGAAGAATAAGAGCAATTTGAGAAAGGTGAAAGGGAAAAAATATACATTAATGATGATCTATCAAGAAAAGACAGAGAAATACAAAAAAAGATGCAGAAACGCCCAAGAGGCAAGGAAAGAGGGAAAAGTAGTGAAAGTGGCATATCGTAAGTTGACGATAGACGGCGAAGGGTGGAAATGGGATACTGGCGAAGAAAAGCTGGGTAAGGACACGAATGTGGCAAAAAACTAATAAATTATTAGAATCAAGGAATAAGGACCATGGTAACGAACACGGCGATGAATAGTATGAGAAAGGAAAGATTGGAAGACAAGAAAGAGGAGAATAAAACAGGAAAGAAAAAAGTATTTGACGGGGGAAACAAAAGAATACTAGTAGGAACATGGAATGTAAGGGGAACTTTCGAGAAGGGATCATTAAAGCACCTAAATAATGAATGCAGAAAGTATAATTTCGAAATTATAGCCGTACAGGAAACAAAACAAACAGGAAATAACACAACAACTAGAAGATTATATATTTTTTAATAGCGAAAGAGAGAATAGGATGTTTGGAACAGGATTTTTGGTAAACAAGGAGTTGGGAGGAGCGGTGGTGGAATACAAACCTATATCAGGTAGAATGTGCAAGCTTCGATTAAGAGGAAAATACAAAAAAATCAGTTTTATAAATATACACGCACCGACCAAAAAAAAAATATGGACATAAAAAAATTTCTACGAGACTTTGAACAGAGAATTTGAGAATATACCAAGATACGATCTAAAGATTATAATGGGAGACGCAAATTCGAAGCTGGGAAAGGGGGAAATACACAGAAGAACGATAGGAAAACACAGTTTACACGTTGCATCTGAAAACGGATTATTCTTGACAGATTTTGGGAGAGAAGAAGGTCAGGAGTTACAGAGGCTTAGATGCGGACAGCGGCCACTTTATGGTAGAAATAAGGATGCAGTTGAGTGTACCAGAAAATAAAAATAAGAGAAACCAGAAAAGAAAAAAGAAAACAGTGGATGGTATGTGGGAAGACATAAAGAACCAAATGAAAACCTGTACGAAGAGATGTAAACAAAAAAATAAAGAAGGAAAGAAAAAATGGTTTGATGAGGAATGTCGTGAAGCCCTGGAGAAGAGAAAGTGCTATCGAATGGAACTGTTGAGAAACCATCAAAGGAAGCAGAAAACAAATACTCGAAGCAGAGGAGAATATACAAGAAAATTATTAGGAAAAAGAAAAGGAAGCAACAAGAGAAAGTCTTCATGGAAATTGAAGAATCATATAGAAACTATGAAGTAAGAAATTTATACAGAGGGGTGAGAAATGAAAAGTGGGGTTACCAACCAAAGACTGTGTATTTTAAGAGCAAGGAAGGAAAAATGGTAATAGATGAGGAAGAAATTATAGAGAGATGGAAAGAGTATTTCAGCGAGTTGCTAAACAAGGATAGCGAAAGTAGAGCAGAGAGTTATAACGACCAGGCAGTTTACCAACACGAACCAAACGAAGAGCCCCCTAGTATGGAAGGAATAAAGCATATAGTAAATAACTTGAAGAATAATAAAAGCCCTGGATCGGACGACATGACAGCGGAAATGTTCAAATATGTTGGAGAGAAGCCTCTAGAAGTAATGCATCATCTGATTAAGGAAATCTGGCTAGTAGAACAAATGCCGAGACAATGAACAGAAGCACTAATATGCCTTTGTTAAAAAAAGGCGACAGAGCAGAATGTGACAATTACAGAGGCATCGCACTACTCAATACTGCATATAAAATATTAGCAATTGCCATTAAAAATAAATTAGTAGGATGCATGGAGAACTGCGTAGGTGAATATCAGTGTGATTTCAGAGAAGGAAGAGGAGTAATAGACCAAGTATATACACTAAGAGAAATCTAGGCGGAGAGCTATGAATACCGGAAACCAACTTTTGTAATTTTTGTGGATTTCAGACTCAGTAAATAGAAATCGCCAAAGAGTATGGCGGTCGTTAGGAACTAACACGTGGTTCTAAACTGTCGGGATGACGACCAAGGTTTCAAAAAATGTAACTCTTAAATTTTCACCAATATTTCGCCTTCAACAAATGCCATAGCCTTATGTTTTTTGTTTAATCTCCTTTTTATATTGATCTTTGTATCGATTTCCTCATTCATCAATCACCGCTTCTCAAATGTACATCGTAAAAGAAAGAATTTTTGGTAGGAAGTTTGGCCTATCTACTCAACTCATTGTAAGTTACAATTTAAATATTTTTATTCTTTTAATTTATATGTTTGTAAATTGCACTTGTAGTATTGACCCTGATGAAGCTTTAAATAAAAGCGAAATATTGGTGAAAATTTAAGAGTTACATTTTTTGAAACCTTGGTCGTCGTCCTGACAGTTTAGTACCACGTGTCAGTAAATAGAGAGGAAGTATACGAAGCACTAAAGGAACTAGGAGTAAATCGGAATATAATCGCTCTGATAAAAATTATGCTCAGCTGTACAGGAAACAAGGTAAACATTTTAAGAAAAATTTTCGGGCACCTTTGAAGTCAAAGGAGGACTAAGGCAAGGGGACCCTTTATCAGCAGTCCTGTTCAACGTAGTACAGGAAAGAATAATAAGAAATTGGAAATAAATAGAGAAAACCTAATCTACTATAAGAAACATCGATGCTTAGCCTATAGCAATTATAACGAGAAGTAAAGAGGAACTTAGGAAAACACTGCGTCGATTAGCGGAAGCATCGGAAAAAACAGCATGGACGAACGACGGTCTCGCCGAGACACAGAAATTAACAATACAGATAGATGAAAATAGGAAGTACAATGGGGGGGGGGGATACTTTAGGACAGCACTCTATAATAAATTTAGATGGTATTGATTATATGGCGCGGTGTACAAGAGTACAATGCATAATTATACATCTCTTCCACTGTTGGCTCTTGATTAAATATTTCAAAGAAACTATACCAATTCTTTGTAATTATTTTTAATTATTGACTCATACCTTTTTTAATTTTACCTACAACAACAATTTCATGAGAATTGAAGAACTATGAATCGGTCTAATTGACAGCCCTTTTACGTTTAATTGGCTATTTATCTTGAAAATTATCAATTAAAGTCTAATTATAGGATATACGCTATTAATCACTACTAGAAAACAACTACTCAGAGTACGTTAACACAGTTGCTGTTAATTAGTGTTATGTAAGTGCCGAGATTGTTGAAACAATTAACTTGAAGGAATTTAAACATGCCTTAGACGAGAAAAATTGAATAATAAAGCAGAAATTGCATGTTTGGGTTAGAACATTACTTACACGGAAACTATTTTATCATTTCAATTATTTTATAAACTAGTCCCTTTTATAACTGAAAATAATGAATAATTATCTAGTTTCTATCAAAAGAATAAGCCAAACGGAGCCTAAATTACCTACATACAGTAAAAAATGTTTTATTAGAGTCAATTACTTCGGATTTTGTTATTTTAGCTAAATTTGAGAAAATAGCGTTATCGTAATTGTGAATGATAGATTATCTTTCAAGAAGACACTTCCAAAAGAACGATTGTACATAAGACTCGGTCCTGCAGGAAGAATTCACCCTCCTTATGGCACGGTACATCTAGCAGGACTATGGGAAAAACGGATACGTCAGTATTTTCAGTAACGCTGGTGGAATTTGTTGTCTATGTCCCATAGCACGTTAGCAATTTTTTTTTTAATACTTTCTTAGCTGTTTCCCAACACTTATCAGCTGAATAATCATCTCCAAGCAAGCACGTGCTCTTTGCTGTCGCGAAAATTGGGGCACGCGAGTTGAGAAGATCTGCCGTAACTGAACAAAATCAAATGGAACCACCCAGTTGCTTCCAATCGCGCTAATAGACAAAGGTGTGTTCTTTCGTTTCATATTTAACTGAGCGCGTTAGCATGACAAGAAGTGCTTTAAAATTGAGCGTGAAATGGTAGCACCGCAAGCTCATTCTGTCCTTACCGTAGGACACACTTTCGCTCACTGACAATAATTATCCTACACAAATTATAAACAAAGCTATAAAAAAATAGGTTGTTCAAATACAATTATAATAGCCATTATAATAGTCATAAATTTCAAAAAAAACTTAAAGATGAAACCCCTTTTGAAAAGATGCACATGACGTTTATTCGATTCCATGTAATGATTGTAAAAAATGTACAGAGAACAAATAAAACAATACATAAAAGGAAGCATTAATGGTCATAAATTTTCTAATAACATAAAAGCCTTAGAAAACACGCTAATTCTGCAGGGCATACTTTTAACTTCAATGTAAATAAAATAAAAGTATTGGATAAAGACACTACTTACAAGAGATGTATTTTAGAAAAGATAAAAAAACCGTAACAGTGTTAATGATAAAATAGAGATTTCAAACTTATCATAATATTCTAAACCAGGGGTCTCCAAACTTTCCAGCCTTAGTGTCATACTGATTACTCCAGTAACTTCCAAGGGCCAAAACCGTTTTAATTTTCCTGCCATTATCTATAATTTCTAGAGTAGTCGCCGAATACGAGAGCGAGTATACGCTTGCTAAATTTGCTAGTTCAATCAATATTGTGTATTGTTGCGACCGTGACACTTGACGACATTTGGTGGTCAAAAGTGGAAATAGGTAGTGGTAGAACCCGCTATCGCTAACAGATGGCGCTAGTAGTACTTTCGATAGCACAGTTGGTTCGAGAAAGTTCTGGTGTATTCTACTCACTTCGAGATGGCAGTAATTGAAGTATAAAAAGGCTAGCGGTGCGACCGCGAGTCAGTCTGCCTAGGGAAGGCGAAGGAAGCGAAACTGTCTGTTGTGAAATAAAATAGTGCGTAAAGTAAGTGCGTAAAGTGTGAAAGTCAACACTGAACAAGAGGCTGCAACTCGTCCAGCTTTCGTGTGGTTCTTGAAATCGCAAAACGTGGAAAACCATTCACCGATGGAGAAATGATCAAAGAATGGGTAATTACAGTAGCCGAAGAAGTGTGCCACCTTGAGTGGTTTTCTCTGGCCTTGGATGAGTCAACGGATGTGTCAGATACTGCTCAGGTGTTGATTTTTATTCGAGGAGTAGGTAAAAGCTATGAAGTGTATGAAGAACTTCTTGATATTGATAGTATTCACAGTACGACTACTGGGGAAGATATTTTTAAGAGAGTTGAAAATGCAATTAATAAAAAGAACCTTCGATGGAAAAACTTGAAATCTATTACAACTGATGGAGGCAAAAACATGTGTGGTAAAAATAAAGGAGTGGTTGCACTTGTGTCAAAAGCTGTAGAAAATGATGGTGGTTCAAGACCATTAGTGTTACATTGTATCATTCATCAACAGTCCTTGTGCGGAAAATGTTTGGATATGTCTGAAGTTGTAAAACAAGTCATATTAGTTGTTAATTTCACCAGATCCACTGGGTTGAATCACTGACAATTCCGCGAGTTTATTGAAGAGATTGGACAAAATGACTTACCGTATCATACTGCCGTACGCTGGCTTAGCTGCGGAAAAGTCCTTCGGCGCTTTTTTGAACTTCGAGCAGAGATCGAAATTTTTTTGAATGAAAAGCATCGCCCTCTTACCGAATTACAAAATAGCGAATGACTGTGGAAGTTAGCATTCTATGTCGATTTGACAAAACATATGAACGAACTGAATTTGAGATTGCAAGGAGAAAACCAGCTTCTCCCTGATTTATACACTAATATTAAACCGTTCCGGCAGAAAATAATACTGTTTCAATCACAATTACGTAAAAAATGTTTCACACATTTTAAAACATGTGAAATATTCAGCCACACTACTGAGTTTGAGTTTCCCATCGATTTTGCAATCGAAGCTTTGAGTCCTCTCAAAATGCACTATTCACAAGTACTTATACTTCGCGAAATTCACCGCCTGTGATCTCCCAAGTAAATTGAGTTTAATTACGGAGCTAAAATTCACCGTCTTTATCCACTAAACTCCAGGACCGGACTTAAAAATTGTAAGACTAAACAATCAATAATTTATATCCTTCAGACTGTTTTGATTTCTGCTTATTCAGTTCGTGTCGCCTAACGGCTCGTTTTCCTTGTTGATTACTTACCGATGCCGCCCTTTACATTGGCCGCCTGTGTGCAATGCGCACTTCGCGCCCTGATTAATTGCCATATCTTACAAGACGTGTTTAAAATAGATGTCATAATAGTATCGCGATGGTAGGTTATTTTAGCTGTCAAGAATGAGACTAATGTTTATGTACTCGACCAGCCTAAAAGATTTGTTTAATGAATGAGATGAATCAAACCGTGAACTCAGAACTTTTTTATCACATACCATTTTCAAGAAACAGAGGTTTCTAGGTTACATTATTAATAATAAATAACAATACCTTTATTTCCCAACAGAAAAACCATTTACAGAACAATACTTACAATAAAATACAATTGAATTCAACAAAATAACAACATAAAGGGATAAGGTGTATATACCTGAGCGATGCAGCTAACCAAATACTCTATCTAAACTAAACAAAAAAAATACATCGTCATCAGAATACCTATTGGCGCTTTTAGTCATATGTACAAATGGGGACTTACTGAGTAAGTTCGTTTTGGCTCCAGGCATGCAAAATAAGTTAGCAAAACGTATAGCAGATCTGTGACTGTTAAAGCCGACTTGCAACTTTTTTTACTCTGCAGTTACATTATTGGCATATAAGGGACGATTAAGAAAATAGTCATGATTAAGAAAATAGTTTCATATCACCAGCACATAATTGCATATTTTCAGAAGATTTGTAACAAATAATCTTATGATTTTGTTCTCAGTAATTGCAATAACATTTTAGTAGAAAGCTAGTAGTTTCAATTACGTTTCTCATGGCATTCTTTGTTTCTTTTCAATACTGCTGCTTATTATTAAAATTAGGTGGTTATAGATAGAGAATGCCTATGCACTTCTCATCTTTCTCGCCCTTCTTATAGTATGACTATTCTTTTTGTGCCAAAAAACTTGGAATAATTGAAGTATTTGTTTGCATTCAAAACTGAAGCCAACATTAAACCAAAACATTTACATTTGTATTGAACTTTGTTGTTTCTAATCGCAATTTGACGTAATTATAAACATCGCCTGATGGTTACCGGCTGTCTACTTCTAACCTCGGTCAGTTCGAAATCGCATCTTGTAACATCTGAAGGTATTAAGATGGTAAAACGTGGGTAATAAGTAGTCTGGGCAAACAGCGGTAACAGTCAGTGTAGTAGATATGTGGTGCGGAGTCGGCGATTATTTATTTCACGCGTTCACAACGTTAGTACTAAATCGATGCTGTATGCGAGTAGTTCTGTGTACGTGTAGGCTGTCGTAACTTATTTCGTAATTGTACGCTTATGTTTGCTTTAAAAATGTCGCAGTTAGGTACGTCGCGAAAATGACCAATGGCAGATACAGTTAAAAACTTTATAGTGGACATGCCGGACTTAATTTTTGATGCCGCTAAAATTCAATGTCTAGTTCGTAAAATCCCTTTAATGTGTTGGTCCAGAAGCCATTGTCAACGTCACATCGAAAGCAAACAGCTTTCTTCTGCAAAAACTGGCATACGAGATCAAGAAAAATTTACATTTGATTTATGTGTTACTCTTACTTTATGTAATCTATCGTTTCGTTTATTAGACAAAGAAGCATTTGTTTCCTTCTGGAATCGATATGCGGACTGTAAATTACCTAGTCGGACATCGATACGAAATGTAGTGCCATTTGCTCGTGAACATATAGAAAAAAGAATGAAAACAGAATTGAAAGATAAAAAACGGTGGTTGTGTGTGGACGAAACAACAGATCGTCAAAAACATTCTGTGGTTAATATAATGATGCGTACAATGGAACAACATCGACCGTCATCCTCCTTCTTATTTGCTTCAAAAAGAGTTATAAATTGTACTGCCGATGAGATTTTAAATGTGGTGTTGAACTCATTGAACAAATTTGAAGTTTCAACTAAGCAACTTTAATGTTTATGAGTGATGGTGCCGCAAACATGCGTTCTTTGGGCCGATCTCTTAAAGAACACAGTGGTAACTTCTTACATGTAACGTGTAAAATCCATACTCTAAATCTTGCGACACAAACGATTCCTACATGTTTTCCACTAGTAAATGCATTTATTGCTAGTACAAAGGCAGTGTTTCTAAAGTCCCCGAAACGTATCCGACTATTTCACAAACTGTGTCCTGATTTACCTGAACCACCACAGCCGATTGTTACACGTTGGTGCCTTGGTTGCGTTTTACTACAACAAATATTTTGATCAAGTAAAGAAGGCAGTTTTAAAATTCAATCTGACAGAAGTTGCAGCAATCAAGAAAAGCCAGGAAATATTTCAAGATAGTCAGGTTAAAAGAGAGATATTCACAACAATTACTTCGGACTAGCGGAGGGAATAGAAAAATTACAAAATGTTTCGATGTCGCTAGTTGATTCTGTTCAAATTGTGAATGATGTTTATGCACAGTTATGCGCTGTAGAAGGCGAAACAAATTGGTGTGTAATACGAAAATTTGAAAATGTTTTAGAGAAAGACTCCGATTTTCTTATATTAAGACAAATTTGTGAAGGTGCGTGTGAAGATGCATTAAGTTGTTTCAAAGATTATTTTAAATATGCAAATATAACATCGCTAGATGTCAAACGGTCGTTTTCGGCATTAAAAAACGTTTATTCCGCACGTCGTGCTCACTTGACTGAAACAGCTATGGAAACATATCTAATGATTCAAATATTTAACAGATGTTACCCAGTTTGTGATTTCACGGAAGACTTTTGAAATGATAAGTGTTCCAGCACGTTTTATAATTTATTTCTTACCTTCTATTTTATGTGTAAACTTTTATGCGCTCGCCACGCCTCTGGCTGTTACCGCATATTTGGCCAGGTTAGTAGTAAGTGCTAGAGCATAGAAGAGCAGCTTAATTTTTCTTTGTTTGTGTTTATTTTCTTTAAATATTTTATTGTACATCCTTTTTTTAACCCTATTAAGCATGTTACGCCCCTGATAAAATATCACATAACTTTATAGCAAAAACAATACATTACTAACTTGTGGGGACGAGGTCATATTTGTCTACACAATCAACGTTATGTTGGCTTCACCAAATACAGCAAGTATTTGGATATCAGCGCTGAAATACTTTTGCCCGTTTATTATTTGTGGTAAAAACAGGAATCAATTTCAATTTTCTTACATTATTGTATTCTTCGATTCTATTCGAAACTAGAACTCATATTTGTAGGTAGGATTACTTACACAATAATAATAAACAACTAGGCAAGTAATATGTTTTCTTTAATATGTACCACTTTTCTGACATCCACTACTTTCTTCTATATAAGGGTTATTGTAATTCTATTATTAAAATAAGAACACTCATTCGATTTTTACGTATGTTTTTAATATAAAAGATCTTATTTCTCAGTAATGTACACAAACTAATATACAAACAAAAAATAAAAATAGTTTATCCGACGTCATCAATTAAATTATAAATCTACATAATATAAATAATAATGTATATGTACAAGTAAGGTCCAGCAAACCTTAGCCACAAATAAAAACAAACAACAAAAAATTTGTACAAAAACTCAGCTAAAAAAGAAAATCATTAAAAATAAATAAACATTTTAACATAAAGTAAAAATAATTAAATAATAGCGTCGTAGTAAGTACTATTAGGATCTGCTGTGAAGTATCTCTAACTGTATCGGAAGCAAGGAAATAAATTAAAGCTCATAATACAGCTGTTTGACACCTCTTTGGTTACAAGATTGATTCTGATTTTTTTCTTATTGTTATTGTTACTATTACAAGACGTTTGTGCTCACTTTTACTGATAAAATACTTTTAAATTATATTTACATTTCTTTGTATCTTTATATGTATTTACTAAATCGATTAAGTTGGAATTAAACAAAGCTCAGTTCATTTTTTCCTGAATTATCACATATTAGTATTAGTAATTTGAATTGAAAATATTAAATTTTGTGCGTTTCGTATGTGAAAGCTTGGTTTAATTCTTATTTATTGGTAAATTCCCTAGGAACTAATGTTAATAACATAATATGATTAATTATTATGGATATTTTGACCCGTCACTTTGGTAATTAGAAGGATATTATTAGATATTTGTGCGTTAAAGGCTTTAATGGTAAAATTAAATTCATTTCGCGAATACTGTCGGATACAGTGAGGTAGATAAAGCAAAAAATGATCATTTCCTAATGCGCGTAACCGAAGCACGGCAGTGCGTCACGTTGATGATGTTAAGATCAATGCCACCAAAATGACGAAGAACGTATTAATCCGGGCCGTTGAAACGGCTCGCGATTTTTGCTCGTGGTCGGTCGGTATCTCGTTACTGTCGTTCACCTTTTTGTGGTAACACAGTTTCGCCATATTGTTCTGGATTCGAGTACAGTTCGCACTATCCCTTCCCGCACAGTAACAGTTCCTTAACTTCGCCGACTTTTCCAACCTCCGCAGAATATATATGGAGTTCCGACATCGACTGGTGCACTTCTTGCCGTAAAACATCGACTTGCAGTAATGCTCGTAGTATTCAAGAGCCATCGCGCAAGCCGGATCCGCCGAACAGATCAGCTGGGCCACGTGACAATTGACGACGGTCTCGTTCTTGTTGGCTCTCATCACTTCGGGTCTGCAGATGTCCACCCTTTGTTTCGTCTCTTCGCAGACGTCGTCGCTGCATTCACACTGAAAATGAAAAAAAAATTAATCATAAATCAATAGTTAGTATCTACTTTTGCTAACTTTTGCAGTTCAATTACATTTCCGGTGTTACCGAAAGTGACGTCAACTTTCTTATTTTAAATAGAACACCCTATATATTTTTACGTTTTTGGAAAGGTAATCGAAAAGCAAATCCAACGATACCACATGTAATACTTTAACTTAAGAAATATGACGATATGCAGCAATTAAGGCTTTGATAATCTGTTTTAGTTGTTACGCAACGTTGGCTAGGAAAGAGCGCCAAATTGTTCCTTATGACGCTAAACTGATCTAAGGAGCTCCTTACTAAGCAAAGTAATCACAATAATTGCCAAATTGTTCAATGTCAATTCCAAAAGCGTAAATTATTCTTGTATTTATTGTTATTATAACCTGCATTTGTCATACTTTCGTTCTTTGTGCCCGTTATTATTGCAGATCGTAACATGTCAAAAAAAGAAATACATTGTATGCATAATTGTCTTAAAAAAAATAATAATGTAGTTAAATAGGGATTATTTTTATGTAGTTTAATAATGAATGAGTTAATATTTAAGTTTAGTTATCCCTTTCTTTCTATAGTTAAATTAGTACACGTGGTAAATAGTAAAAAAAAGAAAATTAAAATTAATCGGTATCATTTGTAAATGTTTACGAAACGTTGTACGTTAAAGGCTATATCATTGTTATATCATTGTATGGCATTTGTATTCCGGTCTATATCGCTACTATCTAGGACGGCATGACTATATTTCTTGGGAGTAGATGGCGCCAGGGAACATTTCAGTGCTGCTTTTTAAAGATTACCGGCATAAACTGAGAGATGAACAACAATGTGGGCAGGAGCAAAAAGCGTTAGTGCTTTTCTCTTCTCATATTGTTTTTGCCGGGATAACCTTTGGTCTTTTGTAGACAGTTTTCGGTTACCTCCAAATACGCAGTGGATTTAGGAGCAGTTTTTCAAGACGGCGTAGTCAAGAACAGTTTAAGGAAAATGAAGTTGGATTAATGAAACGCAAAATATTAAAATAATGTTTGATTCAGTTTAATTGTGAAAAAAAGAAACGTATATTTTCATATTTTAAATTCCTGTAGTAACAAATTCAATTAGTGTAACCTTTTGTTCTATGAGGGTGGTAGCAATCCATCACAAGGAATAGGTGTTACATATTTGTGCAGTTAGCAAGGAATCACCGACACAACACGTAAACAATACCCCTATGAGTATAGACCCAGAAAATTTACTGGGGTGGGTAAACTGCAGCTGGTATCCCTATGAGTGTAGACCTAAAAAATTTACTGGGGTGGGTAGACTGCAGCTGATATCCCTGTGAGTATAGACCTAGAAAAGTTACTGGAGTGGGTGTACCGCAGCTGGTATTCCTGTGAGTATAGACCTAGAAAATTTACTGGGGTGAGAAAACTGTAGCTGTTATCCCTATGAGTATAGACCTAAAAGATTTGCTAGGGCGGGTATACTACATATCCCTATGAGTATAGACCTAAAGAATTTACTGGGGTGGGTAAACTGCAGCTGATATCCCTATGAACATAGACCTAAAAAAGTTACTGGAGTGGGCGTACTGCAGCTGGTATTCCTGTGAGTATATATCCAGAAAATTTGCTGGGGTGGGTAAATTGCAGCTGGTATCCCTATGAATATAGGCATAGAAAATTTACTGGGGTGGGTAAACTGCAGCTGGTATCCCTATGAGTATAGACGTAGAAAATTTGCTGGGGTGGGTAAACTGTAGCTTTTATTCCTGTGTATGTATTCGATCATTGTTCCTCACCCAAACCCTTAAGGTTTGGGGTTTTCAGTTAGTATTGAAATAAAGCTTGATTCAGTTTAATTGTGAAAAAAAGAAACGTATATTTTGATATTTTAGATTCCTGTAGTAATAAATTCATTTAGTGCAACCTTTTGTTCTACGAGGATGGTTGCATTAATCCACCACAAGAAGTAGGTGTAACGTATTTGTGCAGTTAGCAAAGAATCACCTACACAACGCGTAAAGAATACATTATACTGAAAAGATGATTCTTTGGAGTTTGCGCACAGAAACAGATATTACAAATTTGGTCTTTTGTCTATGTCGTTATACAAGAACAAAAAATAAGGTAGCAATACAGATAAGTGTTTCCTAATTCAATTCCACCAACATCCATATCAGAGAAGTAGATTATTATCTTTACGTTTTATTTCCCAATATGTTCGTCTTTGAAAGCGGTGTTTGTATAGGAAATCACTTAATCATTTAAGGTCGTACCTTTTACCGAGATAAATGTTACAACATGACAGATAATTCAATAAGTTCATTGCTATTTTTAAATTGCCTAGATATAGATGGAATTATTTACAATAATTTTATTGCACATTGTCTAACAAGTGAATTAATCTTTGTGTATATTTCGCTAATATAAATGTTTACAGTTTCATTTGTGTAAGTGTATTTTTGTGATAACTGCCTGTAGCTTCACCTTTGTAGATAATCGCTTTATTGTAGCGTGGTTTAAAATAATATCCTTGTACTTTATTACTTTATAGAGGTCATTGAAACAAAATCTTCTCTACCTTCTGCATCCACAAGTGTTCTATATTAAGACTTTGATAAATACATTTTAACGAATAAAGATTTAGGACCAAAAACGATCGATGCTACATTTAATGACAGGTGCAGCTACTTTCAGTGTGGCTAAAATGTGTTAAGATTGGTGACAAATTCAGTCACAATTACAGCAACCTGTACATGGGCATAATATTGCTAGAAATACCCTTTTGGACAATTTGTAGTCTCTACAACAGGTTGTCATGTTCTTTGTCACTTGTAATAAACGAAGTACTTTAAAGATGCGAAAATGATAGCATTTAGAAATAATATTTAATAAAATTTATTCTCTTCTTATCTATTTAAATGGAAATTAAACGAAAACAAATGAATATTTTTAATATAAGGGCCAGGACACTGTAACTGTGTGCATACAATGAAGGTTTTGACAAAGGGCTTCTTCTATCAGCGAACATCTCTCTTAACCCTTACAGACATTCAAAATTGGCTTCATTTGAGATCAAACAAAATATTTCTCACCAAAACCTTACTTTTATCAAGTTAAATGGAACATATAGAACGCTTTTTCAATCAAAAGTAATTTTTGTACATTGGGTCATAAATGAGCGTAAATTTGCTATGAAAGTTAATGTCTACTGACATACAAACTTTAAGAATGTCGGGTCTATAGAGGTTAAATGGACATTTTTGTCAGAATTAAGTTAATGGGTATTGTTTTCTTAGTAAATTAAACTCTTTTAAGCAGTCGTCTTGTTGAAAGAAGACGGATACTTTTTTCTGCCAGATTTTATGTAAAAGCTCTCTCCTACCGATCTGTACAACTCACAACGAGTGAATCTTTGATGCTCTAGACTCTAGAAGTTCCGATCTATAATAACTTGAACAAAATATTCCATTCAATAAGTAAAAATGAATTAAAAATATTTTTCAAAATTCAAAGTTCTATGAATGTGGACGATCGGCGTGAGAAAAATTACAGTTGTGAATACAATTTTTAGATCTCATGAATAATTATTAGTGAAATTTTGTGTTAATAATTATGAATTGGAAGTTGTCGACCAGAAGGATAAAACGCTTGATTCTTCCTGGAATACGAGGCATACCTTTTAAATTTTTACGAAAACAATGAAAGAAAAAAAAATTATTGGTACAAACCGCTTTATTGTTTTTCAAAATATTCGCCATTAGGGTTTATGTACTTTTGCATGCGTTTGAACCAATTCTTGAAACATTTTTTCAACTCTGAAGGCGGTGTCTCCAAAACACGGTTTCTGAAAGGTTCAATACCTTCTTGAAGTGGTAAAAATCGCTGTTCACGCATTTTCTGTTTGACATTCGAGACCAAAAGAAAGTCGCTAGGCGATAAATCAGATGAATACCGGCAATGAGACATTAATTCGATGTTTTTCTCCCTCAAAAAATCAATTGTTTGATGTGCTGTGTGAGAGTTAGCACTGTTATGATGAAGGATGATGCGACGTTGTCGATTGTTTCTCCTGATTTCATCGATGACTTCTGGCAAATAGATTATTGTATATCATTGAGCATTAGCTGTTCTTCGATTCTCCTCAGCAATGTTTGTGCGTGTCTAGCACAACGAAAGTAACAAACAACTTTTGTTGGATTCGGTTCATCTGGAAACGCCCAAACAGTTAATTGTTGCTTAGCTTCGTCACCTGTTACGATGTTGTGTACGGATTTTGAGGATCCACTGTCGAAATTTTTTGAGTATATTCTTGGGTCAAATTATGCGGAATCCATCGGGAACAGATCTTTTTCACATCTAAATGTTCATGCAAAATCGAATGTACTGCAGCCTTCAATTTGCCTAAGGATGTATCTATCTCACAGTAGCTCACATGCCGATCCTCTCCAATCATGTTGCGCCCAGCAACAATGTTTTTTGGAACAACAACCGATTTTGGTCGATCTTCATGAAATTCATCATTGACGAAAGCACGACCACGACGAAATTCTGCAAACCAGCGAAATTCAGTAAACGGCCTTTTCTGATGGTGCGTCATTACCCAAAGGTAAACGAAGGGATGCGAGTCATTGTTGTTGTGTTAGGTCTTTACTAAAATTGTAAAAAACCATCCAACGGAAACTTTCACATGAAATTTCACAAAATTGCTTTTTTTAAACGCCCATTGTAAATTTTCCGGCCGATTTCTGTTCTGCTACTGCTTCAACAATAACAAATGTCAAATTTTATGAAAATAGAAACGTCAAACCTCAACAGCGCCATCTAGTGGTCGTTTGTAGAAACTTAAGACGCTACCCTTGTATTTATCCCTAAATTTACGATAAACGAATAACACTTTCGGTGAATTCAGCTATTACTAACATATAATGAAACAATGAAAAGATTAAACAACAAAAACATGATTTACACTGTATTAGCAAATGGAAGTTACATATGAATATATTCCTCAAAGTTAGTTAATATAGGACCAAGCCGATTAAATATCTGAAAAACAGAACTGAAATTATGAGACGTGTTATACAGTGCGGTCCTAAAGTGTCACCCCCCATGCTAATTTTTGAACTTTTTTAGAAAAAATAGGTCGATTTCTATCTTTTGTGAACTAACTTTTGCCGTTATCGGCAGTTCAATTGTATTTCCGTTGTCACCGGAAATTATGTCAACTTTCTTATTTTAAATAGAACAGCCTGTATATTTTTAGGTCTTTGGAAAGGTAATTGAAAGACGAATCCAACGATACCACATACGTTATACCTTAACTTAAGAAATATGACAATATGTAGCAGTAAAGGTTTTGGTAATCTGTTTTTGTTGTTCCCAAAGTTGGCTAAGAAAGAGCGCCAAATTGTTTCTTGTGACGCCAGACTGATCCAAAAAGCTCGTTGCTAAGCAAAGTAATCATAATAAATGCCAAACTGTCAAATATCAATTCCAAAAGCGTACATCATTCTTGTTATTTATTGTTAGTATAACCTGCATTTGTCATACTTTCGTTCTTTGTGCTCGTTATTATTTTATGTAAGTTTAACTTGTTTTGTGAACTGTTCTTTCCCCTTTACTTTATCGAATTTAATTGTAATTAATTAATTGTGGTAGGTTTGTCTAAATTTGTTGGCTTTTGATAGGCAGTGTGCTTAAGTTTTTTATTTTTATGATTTTACAATAGCCTCCGCATGGACCACGTGAGATGAACATCAATTACCTAATTTTAATATTCAGTGAATTTGTCAACAATTACCACGAAGTGGAACACAATGAACAGTGCCCTTGTACAGCCGAAAATATTTGAATTTTGCGCTAAATAAGGATAGATAGTATAAAATTTACAGGGCGAACTGCTTTAACAGAAGTTAATGATTTAGATTATTATACAATTTATTGCGCAACAACAAACATAGTATTAAAATTGACCCAGTAATTTTGCATGGTTCATGCCGAAGCCATCATAGAAGTAACAACACAAAAAACCTAAAAAAACAGACATATTGTCTATCAAAAACTTATCACAACTAAACAAATTTACCATAACTAATTAATTGCTATAAAGTCAAGAAATGGTAACAATTAACAAAACAAGTTAAAAAAGAGAAAATAATAACGAGAACAAAAGAGGAACGCATGACAAGTGCAGGATATAATAACAATAAACAACAAGGACCTCACTCTATAAAAAATCGTCCTAAATGAATTTTCTTTGAAAATTCATTGATTTCTACTTACTGTTAGTATAAATCCTGAGTTACATATTTTGCGGAAATGTTGCCATTAATTTACGAAAATAAATAAGGAGAAAGTAACGGAGTACTCGTAACTATCAGTCTAGTTTAACTCAGCCACCGTTTTTGAAATTTTATCTTTTCTTTTTGAGTCTACAGACCCTGGCCAAATTACTTGAAACAATCAATATTTTGTAGTTTCTTTATAATAAAATATAAACTATACATGTATTATGTAAATATTAAATAAGTAATTAATATTTAGTCACCCTTAATTCTTCGGGGCATACTTTCAATGCAAGATATGATTGTCTCTTTTATATCTTCATCGTTCTCCCATACATCCTTTATATTCTTCATTAATATTACCTTTGTAGGGTTTTCTCTTTCATATACCTTGCTTTTTAGTCGATTCCATACGTTCTCGATGGGATTGAGGTCCGGTGAATTTCCGGGCCAACGTAAAAGAGGTATGTGATTGTCTTCAAAGAATTTCTTAACCTTTTTTGCCACATGGCAAGGAGCACTATCTTGCATAGATATACGCCCTGTCGGTATGCGATGTCCTGGCTTAAAATACGGTAATAACGTGTTTTTTTACACATTTATATACTGCTCTTGACACGTTGTACCTTCTACAAAATACCGTCTCCACTAATCACTCCCCAAATCATTACCTGCGGAGGGTGTTGTACAGTTCAAAGGACCGTGGGCTCTGTGAGACGTTCGGCAGGTCGTCTACGAACAAATTGTGTTCGCTGCACTAACACACAGAGCGAGCACTCGTCACTAAAAAAAACCTATTAAATAATGCAAACATTAATTCAGTAAAAATCATGTTAAGTTATTCACCTTTTTTCAATTCTCGTCTGTGAAATGTCGATATTCTCTTGCAAAGTTGAGACGAGCAGATTTCATTTTTTCTGTTAAACGCGGCTTTTTTGCAGGTCTTCGGCCCATTAGGCGATTTTCGCGCAATCGGCGCCTGCCAGTTCTGCTCGAAATCTCTATTCCTCTCTCTTGTAAATTTTTTTGAATCATTTTAATTGTAGCCAATCTATTGCTCAAAGCCTGATGAACAATTTCGCGGTCAGATCTGTTCGAAGTTTTTCTTTTCCGACCGCACTTTGCCCGTCTTTATGTCGATGTGCTAGCTCCTTCGTTTAAGTTTCTAGCTAAACGCGATACAGAAGAAGGAGATACTTTCTGTAATTTTGCAATTTCTCGTTGTGAATGTTTGTTTGATTGTAGAAGAGCTTGTATAGCGGCTTTTTGTTCACTTGTTAAATCTTTCCCGGGCATTTTCTACAAAAAACCCCAAATATTTCAATTTTTGTCAAATTCCAAATAATCAATTATTAAGAGAGAGATAGAATAACAATTTTACCTTTGCAATAACGATATATCAAGACAAAACACTTAACGATACTCCACAACTTAGCTTCTATACAGTTATGACGAAATATTTTAAAAAATATCGATGCTTTCTCTAAACTGTGAACTCGCTAAATGTAAGTTGATAACTGAAATATAAATTTTTGTAATGAACGTCCAGATAATTTTAAATACATTCTATGGTCTGATGAATCTAACTTTTTTAATTCAAGTACGTAATTATTTTTAGCAGGATGGGTTATCTCTCATAATTATGTTGACACTACCAATTTGCCAAATGAAACATTTAATCAAACATGGATAGGAACCAACGCGCCAATTCGTTAGCCTGCACGTTCTGCTGTCTTGACACCTCTAGATTTTCATCTATGGGGGCTTTATAGAGAATGAGATTTACACGCAGTGATATTAAAATAACATAGAACTCAAAACCAGTATTAGACAAACGTTAGGTAATATTTCTGGTCGAACTATTACAAAAACCAACCGGCGAGAGCCGAGAAATGCGTTGAACAGCAATGCTGAATATCTAATATAAAATTAAAATTACCCATTATTGTGTTTGTTGATTTTATTGTACCGTGAACATGTTATTTTGTTAATATTTCCATGATCTACTTAGAATTAAATGTTAACAAATTTCTTACGCTTTAAGTGCATCTCGTTTGTTCATTTTTAAGTTAAGGATAGTTATGTGTTTGACTTTCTTTGTTCAAAATCTTACGTTCTTTCCAAATGTGTAAAAGCATAGAGGGTGTTCGATTTTAAAATATACTATCTTACTGAATATTTCGAAAACGTGACATTCAATTATTCTTTTTTACTTTAGGAGAAAAAAATACTACAACTTTACCAATTTAACCAGAAAGTAGCTCCAGAAATAACGGAGATAGCAATAGTGCACCGGTAACTTTGGACAAAGTGTACAGTACCGGCCATAGTTATTTGCCCACCCAAAGAAATACGCATAAATAAAGGAAGTCCTAACTGAAAACGAAATTGTAGTTTTGCATTTAATAAAATACTCCTAAAACAAAAAATTGATCGTCTTTATTCAATTATAAAACTTATTTGACACAAAAAAATTAAATCTTCGTCTCGTCGAAATGTCCGCCTCGACCATCAATAATTGCGGCACACACTTGTGGCATTCTCTTTATCAATTTCCTCATAGTAACGGGTTCTATTTTAAGCCAGGCTTCTTGTAGTTGTTTCCACAACGATTCCTTGGAAATTGGAGGATTTATTCTCACCTGCCTATCGAGTTCCTCCCACAAAAGGTCTATGGGATTAGCATCTGGGCTTTTAGGAGGCTATTTTATTATTTTAATATTGCTTTCGCGTTCCACCGATTCTAAATATTCGCGGCACAGTTTAGAGGTATTTCAGATCATTAACATGTTGAAATATACGATAGCCACCGATTATTCTCATTCCAGATGGTATAGCAGTTATTTCCAAAATTTCGCGGTAGCGCTCTTTTCTTCAAATTCCATCTATTTTAACCAAGTCTCCTACGAATGCGGCGCCAAAACAACCCCAAACCATTACCGATCCGCTCCCACGCTGACTGTAGGTACTACACATGGCTTTACTGTTCGTTCTCCTTTCGACCTTCAAACGAACGTTCTTCACTTGGAAGAGTTCAAATTTGGACTCATCGGTCTACAAAACATTTCCCCACTGTCCAATGTTGATCCTCTCTAGCCCACTGCAGCCGTTTTATTTTATTTTGCTTGCATAAGAGTGGTTTACGCAACGCTATTCGGCCAAATAAACCACCCTCTCTTAACCTCTTTTTCATGGTGGTTAAACTAACCCGTTTTTCAGGCTCAATATTTATTTCAGCCATTATTTTAGATGCAGTCTTTTGCCTATTCCGTTTACTCGTCGTAATTATTCAACGATCTTCCGCTGGTGTTGTCACTTTCCGTCGTTCTGTTCGTTTTCTATTTAACAAAGCGCCAGCCTCTCGATATCAACAGTTCGGCGACTTAATTTCAATTTTATTACGATATCTCGGCCAGGATTATGTAAAACAAGAATCATTGTGCGGATTTCTAAAGGCAACTCTTTTATTTTCGGTATTTTAGATAATTTTATTAACGATATTCACTGTTTAAAAGAACAGTAACTACTAAATCTAAATTCATATTTCTAGTAGTTCGGGTAAATAGGAAATTGTCATCTTTACTTGCATAACATTAAATATTTATTAGTGAAGAATAATTGTATTACATTTCGGGTCTCTTCATGGTCCTACTTGGACCCCTAGTATCGGGTTAAGGAGATTCAATCGATAACTAAGTATCGGACGAGTGTTTTGTGGAATTATTTAATGTGATATCTTTACTTTACTTGTAGGTAATTAGTTATACCCCCGAAATAACAATAAATAAATAATTTTCTAAAATCCAAGCAAAAATGTAAGTGGGCAAATAATTATGGCCAGTAGTGTATGTATATCTAAGGAATTATGTGGGATGATTCTAGAGCAACGCAGCTGCGCTGAAAGCCAGTGGCGGACGCATAAAAGTTTACACAAAATAAATTAAATGTGATATGTGCTCAAACACTTACCGTTTTAAGAGTCCTCCGTGAAATCAGAAAGTGGATAATGTCTATTTAATATTTGTAACATTAGATATGTTTCCAAAGTTGTTTCGGCAAAGTGAGTGCGGCGTGAAGAAAAAGTGTTTTTGTATGCCGAAAACGAACGTTCTACATCTAGGGACGTTATATTTGCGTAAGTAAAATAATCTTTCAAATAACTTAACGGTTCTGTTGACGCACCTTCACAAATTTGTCTTAATGTGCCAAAATCACAGTCTTTATCTAAAACACTTTCAAACCTTTCTAAAACACAAACATTTCTTGCGTCTTCTATCGCGCATAGCTGTGCGTGAACATGTTGCACTATTTGCAAAGATTCCACTAATGGACACCGAAGAATTTTGTGGTTTTTCTATCGCATCCGCTAGTCCCACGTAATTGTTCTGAATAATTTCCAAATCT
Organism: Dynastes maya; assembly: GCA_029619315.2. Classification (NCBI taxonomy): domain Eukaryota; kingdom Metazoa; phylum Arthropoda; class Insecta; order Coleoptera; family Scarabaeidae; genus Dynastes; species Dynastes maya. The sequence goes on along the minus strand of JAROYE020000010.1, from coordinate 17,856,534 downwards.
GTTTTAACTTGACTATCCTGCAATTTCAAGCGGCTTACCTTAACAGCCGCAGCTTCCTTTGGGTCGAATTCTAAAATCACGTTCTTTATATTCTCAAAATATTTAAGATAATAAAATGCCGCCTCTAACCATGTTCCCCAACGAGTAAGAATAGTTTGTGGTGGTTCAGGAATACTGGGGCATAGTCTATGAAATTCCCGAATACGTTTAGGGGATTTTACAAACACAGCTTTTGTATGTGCTATTAGAGCGTCTACCCCGGGATAACATTTTCTGATACTATCTGCTACGAGACTGAGAGTATGAATTTTACATGTAATATGCAACAAGTTAGCACAAGGTTTTTTGAGAGATCGACCTACAGCAAGCATGTTTGCGGCACCATCACTCATAAACATCAACAGTTGATTTGTTGAAAGTTCAAACTCTTCCAATGTATTTAACACCAACATTGAAATTACTTCGGCAGTACATTGTTGTATTCGTCTGGAAGCTAGTAGGATTGTGGGTGACGGTCGATATGGTTCCATTGTGCGTACCATTACATTAACCACAGAATGTTTTTTACGATCTGTTGTTTCGTCCACAAATAACCACAGTTTTTTATCTTGCAACTCCGATTTAATTCTTTTCTCGACATGCTCACGAGCAAACGGCACAACTCTCTGTAATGTTCTCTCACTTGGTAACTTAAAGTCCGAATATTCATTCCAAAACGAGACGTATGCTTTCTTCTCTAGTAAATGAAATGGTAAATTACATGCAATAAACACATGAATTGAATTTAAATTTGTCATAATCTCGTGTGGAACTTTTTTTTGAAACATGCCCTGCACTATTTACGTGCCGTAGACAATCACTTTTCGACCAACACATTAAATCTATTTTACACACTACACATTGAATTTTAGCGCCATCACACTTTAGATCAGGCATTTCTGCAATAAATTCTCTTATTGTGTCCAACTTTGGTCGTTTTCGCGACGTAGGAAACATTTTCAAAACAAACGTAGAACTACGATATAGTATACGACAGCGTAGATGTATACACAACAGATCGGCTTTCGAATCGCTGTTATACTGACGCTTATACCGAATTGTCCCGGCCGTGTTTATTTTGTGTAAACTTTTATGCGTCAGCCATTGGCTTTCAGCGCAGTTTGCGTTGCTCTAATGATTACTGAACATCTCTCTTATACGGACAAAGTTTTAGGGCCTGTTAAGTTGTTTATTACTTACTATCGCTTTTATCTTATTTACATTCAAAGAAAAATCAAGTGACTACAAACGACTAAACTATAAACGACTATTGGCACTTAAAGGCTAATATGTCAAATTGAGATACAAATAAGTATTTTTACCATAGAATTTACAAGCTGTGAAAAATATGGGCAACTATCATAATGATTTAAATAGCTACTGAAATAGCCGGAATAAAGCCAAGAGAGAAAGAAAGACCTAAATAGGCACAATGCCAAGAATAATTGGCGCCATCTTAAAGACTTAAGACTGACACAACGTAATAAATATATACGTATAGAATGAAGTTTAATACTTATTAACCCAATAAAAGTCCTTCAAAGATTTAGAGTCAGTAAAATATTCAAGATTATTTTTGATTACAAGAGGACAGCGCACCGTTATTCAATGAATTATTTTAGCATTGCTAGTAGTAAATTTAACGTTATCGTCCAAACTCAGCTGATACAGCATAACAGTTCGATAAGATTTTCTACAACGCTCAAAAATCTCAAGTTGGATTACGAGATGTCAAAGTATATCAGTATAGTAGTAACTTTACGCAACGTAGTAGAAATACTGATTGATTAGAAGGATATTTACGTACGAATAAAAGCACATATTTAGGCACCTTTTAATGTATTCGAGTGTTTACCTAGGTCTGCTTCTATACGGTTCAGATTTAACGTATTGTAAACACTTACCGTCATAAGAGCTTTGCCTTCCTCGGTGGACGTCAACGCAATTAACGAATCCCGACAGATGCCCGGGCAGTACTTCATTTGGTAGTGTAGCACGGCCGAGCAGCCGGTGAGGTAATTCTCCAAGGCCATGCCGCAGCCTTCCCTCTGGGCGCACTTGAATCTCGCTTCCTCGCAAGAAATCGATGGATGAGCGGCGCTTCCGTAACAACTGACACCACTAAATAGCGCCATTACAAACACCATCATCCACCACATACCTGCAACGAAGAGAAAAAGGTACATAAATTAAACAGAACGAGAAAATTAGCAAGTTAATAACGAATTTGTTTGTAATAATTTATTACATCAGAATACTTTCCACAAGAAGAGCATAATTCTTCTTGGGGGGATTCGTGATGTAACAAGGTATTTCCTTGTAACGTTAGCCAATGTTGAGCATACAAAGACTAAAACTACTAAAGTAGACGAAATAGTGAGTTTTTAAATTAAACAGTCTAACATACATACTGAGAATTTTGGTTCTTTGTTTGTGTATAATGAGCTATACAAAGCAATCAATTAAAGATAATTGTTTGAATTGGATTGAATTTCGAAATCGAATTTAAAATCCGAATTCGAATGCTAAATTTTAAATTCATTCGACTTCACATTTGTTTGCAGTAAGAATTCGATATTCGACGTCAACCACCATTTGTCAATACACTACTGTCTAAGTTTGAGAAAGTTGTGTCATTTAGTTAAAGTTTAACAGCCATTGAATGTCTGCTTTCAATGGCTGTGCATTTTGGCGAAAATGGAAGAAAGTGAATTTCATGTGCTCATAAAGCATTATCTTTTGCGGATGAAAACCATCACTCAAGCCAGGGCTGAGCTTGATAAATACTACGAGGACTCTGTACTATCAGAATCAATGGTATAGAAGTGGTTTGCTGAATTTCGTTGTGGTCGTATAAGCACTAATGACGCCGAACGTTCTGGACGCCCAATTGAGGTCACTACATGCGAAACAATTGAAAAATCCCGATATGGTGTTGACTGATCGGAGATTGAAAGTGAGCGAGGTTGTAGAAGTCACAGGCACATCACATGGCTCAATGGTTTCAATTTTGAATGATCACTTGCGCTTTAAAAGGAAAGGGTACCCGGGGGAATTGGGTTTACCGCTTTTGCTCAAAATTTAAATTAAAAAACTGATGTTTTACAATTTCAAAGGAGTGTTTGACGTTTTTTTAAACCCGTAATCCGAGGGGTTTTTGGGGACTTTTTCGAAACCTTTTGAGGGAAAAAGGGGATCCCTCTACAGCAGTCAAAACGGGTTTTCCCCGGGGCAAAATGGGCGCCCCAAAAAGGGGCCAAAGGTGGATCTGTCGTTCAAAAAAAGCCCAGGGGCGACAGTTTTTTGGGTCCCCACGGGGCATAATCCACATCGTTACCTTCAAAAAAAAAAAACTAAAAGGCGAATATTACCCCAAAAATTTATTGTACAGGTTAAATGACGATTTGTTTAAAATTCATTTTTCCCAAATCGAAAAAAGGGGCCCGGGGGAAAAAAGATTTGGCTCCCAATAAAAAATTATCCCCCTCAAAAAAAAGGGCCTTTTTTAAAAGGGCCTCGGAAATTCTTTTTATTTGGAAGAGATCAAAAAATTGAGAAACATTGGAAAATGTATTGAGTTTAAAAGGAGATTTGTTCGGCAAACTTTTTTTTTGCCGAGGAAACATCTTTCTTTTAAAAAATTGCAGACCCCCCTCAAAAAAAAAACCCCATTAAAAAAATTATCCCAAAAAGGAAATTTTTTTTCTTTTGCAAAAAAGGGCCCAAAATTTAGGACATAGATACATAGATGATGATGGATATTTATTGATAGCAAAATATTTACAATAAATGTACATATCCCCCGTCAAAAAAAAGATGAAGTAGGTATCCCGGGGGACGGGCGTTCGGACCATTTTTAATCGAGTTTTTAAAACGAGTTTTAAATGGCTTTTAACGAATTTAAACCCAAACCTTAATTTCAAGGTCCCCCCCTTTAAATCCGCGAAAAATTTCCTGGAATCGAAGCTTGATTAGGGCTCACGCTTTTAATTTCCCGGGAAATTTTCCCTGGAATCGAAGTTTGAAAAGGCGGCCCCAAAAAACCCCTTTTAATTCCGCGACCCAATTTCCTGGAATGGGAAGTAATTTCGCAGAATCGAAGCAAAGGCGTTTTTGATTAGTAGCACCCCGCTTTAAATCCGGGGGAAATTTTCGCGGAATCGAAGTTTGATTAGCGGCTCGCGTTTTTTAACCCAAAATGGAATCGATTTGATTTAGCGGCCCCAACTTTTAATTCCCCGGATGATTTCGCGGAATTTTAGGAAATTTTTCGGGGAAAATTGATTTTTTGTTAACGCCTAAACCTCGCGGATTTTTTTTTAATTTAAACGCCCAAATCTCGGGGAAATTTTTTTTTAAATTTAAAAGGCCTAATCTGGGAAAAATTTTTATTTAATTCCGCCCAATCCCCGCGCATTTTCAAAGGGCCATTCGCGCCCCATAACTTCAGGGCTCCGCGGTTTGATTTCGGGGAAATTTTTATTAAATTAGCGAGTAATCCGCGGAATTTTATTTAATTAACCCCCCAATTCGGGGTTTTTTTTTTTAAATTTAAAACCCCTTTAATTTCTCGGGGAATTTTTTTTTAAATTTAAACCCCAATCTCGCGCCCCCTTTAAAGGGCCCATTCCCCGCCCCAAAACTTCATGAAAACCCCCGGGGTTTCGCGGTTTTATATTGGGCTTAATGAAAAATTTCCAGGAATTTTAACACGTCCCAAAAACCTGAGCCCTCTTCCTTTTTCGAATAGAGGGAAAATAAACACGGAAAAGTCCCCTTTTTGGGTGATTCTGGGGTTTTTTTAACACGTCCATCATGAAAATTTGCAATTTTGTAAAATTTTAAACCATTAAAATTTTAATTAGCCTTTAAATGGGAATTTTACGTCACCCCCCACGGGTAGAAATCCCCTTTAGGATTCCCCGGAATTTTTTTTGCGGGTGGGGGAAATTTGGGCGAAATTTCCGGGCCCACTTAAAAGTCATTCCCAACAATACCGAGCAGTATGTAGCTATGGTGCAGACCACGGCCCGCAGCGACATTAAAAAAAAATTTTATGGGACTCTTTCCCCCGGTTTATGGCGTCTTCGTTGAGAAGTGGTTTTCAAATTTTGGGGAAGGGTACCCCTTTGCTCGAGAGCCAGTTTGAGGACCCCCCCCCTCCCTAAAGGGAAAAAAGGGCGGTTTCCCTATACCCCACATGGTATTTGGGGAAAAGGGGCCCTCAGCGAGGGCCCGCTGCCACCGATACGGGCGCCCCCAAAAAACGATCGGGCCAATACCCCCCATTAGCATGTGCGATTACGAGCATGCGCAGAGCGTCTGGCGGGAATTAAAATCCCAAACCCTTAGGGGAGTATTCGGATTTGTATCTGAAGAGGGACTTTTTTACTGCTCGGGGACGTCTTCGAGAATTTCCCGGGAAACCCGGCATCAAGAATTAGGGGCTTGAAGCCCATTATTACACCGCCCCCGGACTTTCGGGGGAAACCCATGTTGAAGCACAAAAAGCGGGGAAATTAGACATTTCCCCGGGACGTGGACACCTTGATTTTCTTGGAGAAAGGTATTCGAGGGGGCAGAGGGCAATGCTTTTAAAGGGTTTAAAATTTCGTAATATTGTTTTTTTTTAAAAAAAAGTCTAATTCATATTATTTTTAAAAAGGTCCCCCGCCCCCCCAAAGAACCCCAAGTCCATTCCGGATAACCCCGGGGTTTGCCCGCACGTCCCTGATGTTTTCAAAATAAATCCCCGTCAGTGGGCATTCGCAGTCTCTGCCGAGGGAGGCCTGAAGGGGTTTGGGACGGGGGAAAATTTAAATTTTCCCACTTTCCCCACGAAAACCCCGGAAAAGGATTATTCTGGAGGTCGATCTAGAATATCCCAGCACTTTCCCACGTCGCCCAAAGGGACCTTCCGATGGGGACCTCCCCAAGCAAGATGGGCCGGGGTCTGCGTTTTAAAAGATGCTGGCCACCTTGTACAGTAAGGAGAAAAAAGGGTTTGTCCCAAACCAAAAACCCTCAAGCAGTATTAGGGGGGCCCGGATACGAGTGACCAAGATAAATAGAGCCTTAAGATTTAAGAAATCGCCAGGGGCTAAAACCATATATCGACCTGAACCCCAAGCGCTGCGACAGGGGCGAGAAATAGTTGAAAAAAAATCTCTTCCCAAAATCATGAAAAAATGCAGTGTTCGGAAGACTATGGAGGGAAAGTGAGGTTTCGGAGGGGGCATCAAGATCGTGGACAAGTTGGGGGGGACGATACGGCGCAGAGGCGTTAAAACAGTGTCCCAAATTTTTAAATGTTTTTTTTTCCCCAATTTTTTTTAATGAAATTTTTAAAAAATGTATAAATTTTTCCCCTTTTTTTATCCCCTTTATGTCCCTTTTTTTTTGGTTTAAAGTCGGAGCATTTTAAAACCCCCGCGTTAAATTGGGTTTTTCCGGGGAAACCTCGAAATTTGCTTTTTCCCGGGATATTTTTTTTTTTCCCCCTGTTTTTTTCCCGGGGGAATAAAAAAAATAAGCCCTTTGAACCCCTTTTTTAAATTCTTTAATTTTTGTTTTTTTCCCCAAACTTCTTCTATCGGGCGCCCTAAACCCACCCCCCTGGCCGACCCTTTTTGTTTTTCGTTCGGTTTTTTTGTATAAATCGTTACTCCCCTTTTCAAAATTTTAAACCACCCCTTTTTTTTTTTAAATGATTTTTTTTTTGGAAAAAATTCCCGTACTCGAAAAATATTTAAAACCCCTGAAAAAAGAAAAGGGGATAAGCCCCAAATGTAAAAACTTTTTAAATTCCCCCCTAACCTCCCCTTTCCAATTTTTTTGTCGAAAAGGGGAAAAGGGTTTTTAAAAAATTAAATTTTTTTTTTTTTTAATTTTTTTTTAAATTTTGATTTTAAAGGGGAAAGGAATTTTTAAGAAAAAAAACAATATTAAATTAAAAGTGGGCCCTTTGGCAAAAAAGGGATAAAACCCCCAAAATAATTTGGAAATTTTCCCCCTGAAAAAAAAGAATTTAAGGCCCCAATTTAAAAACATAAGGGGCCCAATTTTTTTTTTTACATTTTAAAAAGCGGTACCTCCCCGGTTTTTTTTTCAATTTTGAAGCCCGGAAAAAAAACCTTTTTTTTTTGATCTGGAAAAGCATACTAGCTTCAAAAGAAGCCCCTTTTTTTCTGCAGAAAATTTTAAAAGCCTCCCCTTTTGGGAAAAAGGCAAAAAAAATTTTTCCCCCTTTTCCCCCCCCTTTTACACGTAAACCCTACCACGGGCGTACATGATCACCCAAATTTTTTTCCCGGTTTTTTTTTTTAAAATTTTTAAAAAAAATTCAATGGTTTTTTAGAGTTGGGGAATTTTAAAAGCCCCTTTACCGAGGCGAAAGGAAAAACTCTTTCCCCCCCTGCCCCCCAAAAAAGCTTTTGGGAATTTTTTCCCCCCCATTTTTTACACTGCCCCCCCTTGCAGGCGACCCCTTTTTTTGTTTTTGTGCGTCAGAGGGTTTGCGGGCCCAAAGATTCCCTTTATGGCCCAGTTAAAACGCCGGAAAAAGCACATAAAGGAAAATTTTTATATTAAATTTTCCAGGAAAGGGCCCCCGCCCACCCCCATTTTGTTTTTTTAAAAAATTTTTTTAAATGGGGGAAAGGAACCTTCCCCCATTTTTTCATCAAAAATCTCGCCCAAAGATTTCGAACGCCCGGGGGTTCCCCCCTTTTTTCTTCATATAAATAAGGCGGGCAAAAATCTTCCCCCCTACTAAAATATAGGCCCAAAAAAACCCAATTAAAAAAATTTAGATTTATTTTTATTTCCCTTTGATTTTTTTTGGGATCCTCTCTAGAAAAAAAATAAAACCATACCTGACCAAAATTTTTTTAAAAAAAATAAAATTTCGTTTTCGTTAAAAATTTTAATGGGGTTTTTTTTTTTTTTTTTTTATTTTTGTCCCTTTCCCCAGGATTTCCCAAAACCTTTTACAATTTTTTTTGAATAATTTTTTAAATTAAATAAAACCCTTGGGCCCCCAAAACAAGGAAAAATTTCGTTTTTTTTTTTACTTTATTTTGAAAAATTTTTTCCCCCAAATTTTAAATTGTTTTCAATTTCCTAATTTTATTCGCAAAAATTATGAAATTTCATATTTACATTTCTTTTCCCCCCTTACAAAAGGGGGATTTGCCCCTGATTTTTGAAAGATTTTGTAATAGCTTTTAAAAAAAGGCCCGGTTTTTTTCTTTCAGAAAAAAATAAAAAGCCCCCCTTTTTGGTAATGGCTAAACCTTTTTTTTTTTTTTCCCCCCTTTACCAAGTACCCCTAAAGAGGGGAGGTAAATTAAAGAATTTACCCCCTTTTTTTTCCTGTTTTTAAAAAATTTTTTGAATACAAAGGTTTTTTTTAAATTTCAAAGTTAAAGTCCCCTTCACCGAGGCCGGGTGGAATCTCTTTTCGCCCCCGGCCCCAAGAGCCTTTAAAAACCCCCTCCATTTTTTAAACTTGGGGAAATATGCAGACGAAAAACCCTTTTTTACGTTTTTGTGGGGCCCCCCTCAGAGTTTTGGGGGACCATGGGAAAAACCTTTTTCAGGCCTTTGTAAAAACGATAAGGGCACATTTAGGAAAATTTTAAATTTTTTAATTTTCCAGGATAGTCCCCCTTGGGGCTCCCGTCGTTTTTTTTATAATTTTTTTTTTGGGGGAGGAAATTTTCCCTTTTAATTTTTACCCCCCCAAAAACCTCGCTTAACGATTTTCCCCAACCCCCGGACCCATTTTTTTTCTTTTTATATAAATTTAAAAAGGCCCAAACTCTCCTTTTACTAAAAAAATTTTAGACATAAACCCAATAAAATTTAATTTTTTTTTGGAAATTCCCCTTTTGATTTTTTTTTTTAAACCTCTCCCAGAAAAAAAACCAAACCCCCCCCTGGAAAACCTTTTTTTTTAAAATTTAAAAAAAAACGTTTTTCGTATAATTTAATTGGGGTTTTTTTTTTTTATTTTTTTTTGTCCCCTTTTCCCGGGGTTAAAACCCAACCCCTTTTCAAAAAATTTTAAAATAATTTTTTAATTTTTTAGCAATTTTTTCCCCCCAAAAAAACAAAAAAAAAATTTTGTTTTTTTTTATTTTTTTTTAGGGTTTTTATTATCCCCAAAACAAATGTTTTTTTCCCCAATTTCCCCAATTCATTTTGCATTTAAATTTTTAATCATTTTTTTTTCCACATTTTTTTTTGCTCTTACAAATGGGCCCATTTTTTGCAAGGGTAAAAGTTAAAAATTTTTTCCCAAAGTAACCCCCCTTTAACTTTTTTTTAATGCAATTTTTTTTTAAAGTTTTTGAGGCCCCAAAAATCCTTTTTATCCCGTTTTTTATTTTTTTTACAAGACCAAACCCCCTTGCCCCCAAACCCAAACCAAAAGGGCTCAAAAACCCGTTTTTGGAAAACGTTTTTTTGTCCCGCCCGCCCCTTTTTTTGACACGAAAAAAACCCCCGTTTTTAAAGATGTGGGGAAGCCGTTGCATTTAAAACGATTTCAAATTTTAATTTTTATATATTTACAGGCAGGTTAAAAACAGGTGGAAGAAATTTGACCTTTTTTTTGCTTTTTACCCGGCCCTTTTTTTGAAAAAAAATCTAAAAATATTTTTAAATTGGTTTTTTTTTTTTACCAAACCTTAAAAAATTTTTTTTCCAATTTTAAAAAAAAGTTTCCCCCTTTTTTTTTTTTCGAAAAAGCCCTGGGGTTTCCCATTTGGGGGTGCATTCCCCGGGAAAATGGGGGCACAAAGCGTTTTTTCGAATTGCAAAGTGGGATTTCAGTTCCCCCGGGGCCCCCCCGGGGCCAAACCCCAACCACGTCCCCCATCGCTTTTTATCATAAAGTATTTTCAGCCTTTCCCCGCACTGGTTTTTCGGAATACCTTTTTTTTTGTAAAAACTCCCCAAACTAAAATTTTTTTTCCCAAAAGCAAAAAATTCCCGTGGGTTTTTAAAAAATTTTTGTTTTTGTCCATAACGCATTAAACAGAAACGAGGCTGCAAAATTTTTATTTTTCTAGAATAAAAAAAGGTTCCCCCCCTAAATAACGCTAAACCAAAAAAAAAGTTTCCCAAAGGGTTTTAATATGGCTTGTAAATAAATTAAACCTTTTTTTCCCCCTTTTATTTTTTACAAAAATTTAAATGGCCCCTTGGCCCCAACCCCCAAAAGATCCAAAATCATTGGAAAAACCCCTTTAGTCCCCCGCCAGCAGCTTTATACGACGGAAAGGCCCCTTCAAAGATTTTTTTTGAAGCCCCCCTTGGCCAAAAAACAAAGGAAAACGATTTTTAACAAGGGGAAAAGGGAAAAAAAAAGGTGGGAAAAAAATCCCACTTTTTAACCCGCTTTTTATCAGCCCCTTTTTTGAAAAAAATTTTATAATTTTTTTTAAAAAAATGGTTTTTTTTTTTTTTTACAACCTTTGTTTTTTTTCAAAAAATAAGTGTCCGTTTTCCCAAAAGCCCCTGTATAACCCCCATTTTCCTTTCCCTTCAAGGGGAAAGGGGGGGTGGCCCCACCGCCCTTTTCCCCAATTTTTCCAAAAATTTAAAAAGGTTCTCGGGGGGAAAACCCCCACCCCCCCACCAAATCCGGTTTTTTCCCCTGTTCGTAAAGTTTAAATAGCCGTACCTTTCACTTTTTGCCCCCGGGAAAACACTTATTGGGGATAGCTCCTATCTACAATTTTTTGAAAAAAGCAACCCTTTTTGTGGGGGTTTTAAAATTTTTTTTGTTCGGCCATAACAGCATTATCAGCAGAAAACGAGGGGTGCAAAAAAATTTTATTTTCTAGAAATTAAAAAAAACAGGGGCCCCCCTAAATAAAAGCCTTAAAAAAAAGAAGTTTTTTTATAAATTAAATAGGCCCCGTGTAAATACCTTTTTTCAGTTTTTATTTTTTTTAAAAAGAGTAAAAAATGGGGCCTTTGGGGCCCAACCCCCCCAACGACTTTAATATCCCCCCGTTGGAAACGTTTTTTTTTGTCCCCAGCCCCCTTTAAAGACGACGGGCCCGGGCCCTTTCCCAAAGTTTTTTTTTGGGAAACCCCGCATAACCAAAGGTTTTTAAAATTATACGGGGGAGGTAAAAAACCAAATTTTGGGGAAAAAATCGACTTTTTTTAAATGCTTTTACCCGGCTTTTGGGACTTTTAATGGCCTTTTGAGGGAAACAGATGGAGAAAAAAGGTTTTTTTTTTTTTAATACTTTGAGGAGGAGGAAAAAGAGGAGAATTTTTTTTTTAAAACTTATGAGGGGGGCCCGAAGAAAAATGGTTTTTTTTTAAAAACTTTTTTATGCATTGGTTTAATTGTCCCCATTTGGGAAAATATTTTTTTTTTTTTACATCAATTTTTTTTTAATTTTAGAGAAAAATTGGGCCCCGGGACCCATGACATTATAAGAAGACCCAAAAATTTTTTAAATTAAAATTTTTTTTTTTATAGCAAAACGTTTTTTTATTACAAAAAATGAATGAACCCCCAGCGATAAACATCTAAGATCCCTTTCCCCCCTTTTAAGGGGGTGGCAGAAAAAGGGGGAAAATCCCCCAGAAAAGTTTTTTTAAAAACGCAAAAGCGCTTTGTTTAAACGGGTCCCCCAAAAGGGGGATAAAGCGGGGGTTCAAAAAATCGAAAAAAGTTTTTTTTGGCCTTTTCACATTTCCTTCATTCCCCCCTTCCCAAAAGAAAAAAACGGTTTTTTTCCCCTTTCCCCCCTTCCCCCCCGCCTCTTACCCGCGGCCCCTTAAAAAGTTACCTTTTTATCCCTTTTCCCGCTGTTTTTCAGAAAATAATCGAAATATTTTATTTTTGTTTTTAAGAAAAAAAAGTGTCCTTTTTTAAACCAAAAAAAACGTTTAGTTTAAATCGGTTTTTTTTTGAATAGCCTTTTTTTTCAAAACTGTTTTAAACTGTTTTAAAAGCGTTTTTAAAAAGCTTGGGTTTTAAGGCCCGTTTTTTGATTTTCTGTTTTTAAGGGCTTTTTTTTTTTTAGAAAAACCTTTTTTTTTTTAACTGTTTTTTTTAAGAAGTTTTTTAAGGGGTGTTTTAAAAGGGGTTTTTTTTTTTTTTGTTTAAGAGCCCGTTTTTTTAGAAAACTGTTTTTAAAACTGGGGTTTTTAAGTTTTTAAAGATCCCGGGTTTAAAAAACGTTTTTTTTAACTGAAAAAACTTTTTTTCAAAAGCCCGTTTAAGCGTTTCAAAAGCTGTTTAGAAAACTGTTTTTTTTTTTTTTAAACTTTTTTGATTTCGGGTTCAAGGGTGGTTTTTTGAAGGTTTAAAACCTTTTTTTTTAAAAGCCTTTTTCCCAAGGGGTTTTTTTTAGAAGCTGGGTTTTTTTAAACTTTTTTTTTGAAGCCCTTTTTTTTTTTCAAAAGGGGGGTTAGAAGCTTGGGTTTTAAAAAGTTTTTAAAACTGTTTTTAAGGGGTGTTTTTTTAGAAGCTGTTTTTTGGTTTTTTTTTTTAAAAGGGTGTTTTTTAGAAGCCCTTTTAAAACTGTTTTTTTAAACTTTTTTAAAAGATACGTTTTTGGTGGGGATTAAAGTTTTTTCCCCCGGGGTTTTAAAACGGTTTTTTTTCCCAGGGGGGGGATACGTTCCGGGTTTTAATACATTTGGGATGGGGAAAAATGTTGTTTTGGGGGCGACTCATGTTTTTTAAATTTTTTTTTTTTTTGGGGGGCGGAATTTGGGAGTATAGGGTTTGGGGGGCAATTAAGCCCTGGGATTTTTCAATTATCTATTTTTTCGAAAACCCAAAAGCTTTTTTTTTACCCCCCAAACCCACTACCCAAACCATCCGACCCCCAAAAAAACCCTTTTTTTAAACCCTGAGGGCCCCCCCCCTCCACAAACAACAGCTTTTTAAACATGTATTTTCAAACCGGGAAAAGTAATTTACAATCGGAAAGTAAAACACACCCGGAAAAGTATCACAACCCGTAAACGTATCGTTTTAAAAGGGGTTAAACAGCTTTCAACAGCTTTGAACCCTTTTGAAAAAACCTAAAAAAAACTTCTGAACAGCCCTTGAAAAAGGGTCTTTTTAAAAAGCCCCTTAAAAAAGCTTTTTAAACAGCCCTTGAAAAAGCTTCCCCTTTAAAAAACTTTTTAAAAGGGTTTTTAAAAAAGCCCCTTTTAAAAAGCTTTTTTTGAAAAAGCTTTTTTTAAAAAAAAGCCTTTTTAAAAAACCCCTTAACAAGCATTTCTAAAAAAAAAACAAAAGGGTTAAAAAAAGTTTTTCCAAAAAAGCTTTTTTTTTTTAAAAACTTTTAACCCGCCTTTTTGAACAGCCTTTTTTCAGGTTTATAAACGATTTTTTTAACCTTTAAACGTTAAAAACTTTTTAAAAAGCTTTTTAACGCCCTTAGAAAAAGCTTTTTTTTAACCAAAACCCAAACAGCTTTTTTTGAAAAAACCCCTTTTAACAGCTTTCTTTTAAAAAGCCTTTTTTAAAACTTTAAACAGCCCCTTGAACCCGCATCTAAACACTTTTTAAACCCGCTTTTTTAAACACTTTTTTAACAGCTTAAACAGTTTTGAACCCCGCCCATTCAGTTATAAAAGTTTTAAAATGATTTTTTTGGTTTTTTTTTGGTTTTTTCAAGGGCCCCAAACCCTTTTTTCCTTCCCCCGAAAAAGAAAAAATCTTTGATAGGTTTTTTTTGTAACAGCTTTGGAAAAGTAGAGGTAAACCTTTAAAAATGGCGCCCAGGGGAAAATTTTTTCGGTGAAAGGGGGGGGGTAAGGGGGGAAAAACCCCTTTGTCCCAAGGGGGGCTGAAGGAAAAAGTTTCAAGGGCCGAAAACCCTTTCCCAGATTTTGAAACTCGGCCCTCATACCCTTTTGCGGGAACCCCGGTTTTTTTTTTTACCCAGCGCTTTTTGCGGGGTTTTTTTATTTTTCCCCTGTCCCTTTTTTTGCCCCCGCCTGAAAAAAAGGAGCAGTGGATTTTTAGATGAATTAAACCCCCTGAGTCATTTATATTGTAATAAAAAAAACGTAATTTTTCCCATAAAAAAAAATTTTTTAAATTTTAAATTTGTTCCCTTTTTAAGGAATTTTTTAGGTTCCCCCCGGGCCCCTTAAATTTTCCCTTTTAATTAAAATTAGAGATTAAAAATTAAATATCTGCCAAGCAAGTAGCATGCAAATAAGTATTTTTTTTAAAAACTATTCTTTTAATTTTGTCCTCCCCCCATAAGTAAATTAAAAAACTAAATTTTCCATCCCCGTTTTCCCCCCCTCCCTCATAAGTAAAATTTAAAAAACTATTTTTTCCCCTCTTTTTTTTTTTCCCCCTTTAAACATTAAAGTACCAAAGGGCCTTTGGGGAAACAGGTTTTTAAAATTCCCAAATTTTTTTTCCACCTGTTTTTAAACCCGGCCCCGGGGATATATCTGTACCCCCTTGGGGTTTTGCAGCGGCCCCCTTTAACCCTCCTTTTTAAAGGGCCCGGGCCGGGCGTCCTTTAAAAGGGGTGGGAACCTTTAAAAATTTTCCCAAAGGAAAAATTTTAAAATCCCCTTTTTGGGGGGGTTTTGGCCCAAAGGGAGTTTTTTTGTTATTTTAAAAAAAAAAAAAACTGGGTAAAAAGGGAATTTTTTCTACAAGCATCCTTTTTTTTAAAAGGAAAATTCTTTTTTTTTAGCGTTTTTTTTTTTTAGGGGACCCCGCTTTTTTTTTTAGTTAAAAAAGAATTTTGCAGCCTTTGAAACCCCGCGATAATTTTTTTTGTTTTTTTTTGGGCCCAAAAATAAATTGGTTTTAAAAAAAACAGAAAAGGTTTTTTATTTTTTGAAAAGAGATAAAGCTTACAATAAAATGTTATTCCCCGGGAAAAAGTGAGGTACGGCCCGTTAAAATACGAAAAACAAACGATTAAAAGAAAGGGAGGGTTTTTGGGAGGGGGTCCCCCCACTGATACATTCATTTTTTGCAATTCGCAAAAGCGGGGTGCCCCACTTTTTTCCAAAGCAAACAAGGGTTTTACTGGGGGTTTTTTGAAAAAGTTTAAAAACCCCTTAATTTTTTTAAAGCAAAATTCCCAGGTTTTTTAAATAAAAACCCCCTTTATTTAAAAAAATGTAAAAATTTTTTTTTTTTTCCCCCCAACCTGAAAAAGAAAAACATTTTAAAAATCGATTTTTTTTCCCCCCCCGTTATACCTTTCCCCCGTTTTATTAATTCCCGATTCCCCTTTTTTTTATGCAAACGGGCCCCTTAACATTTTTTTGGAAAGGCCCTTTCCCTCGTCCCTAAAGCCGTGGCTGACTAAAAAAGATTTTCCCCCCTGAAAATTGGGGTCGGGGGGGGGGGTTTTTTGGGAAGGGAGTTACTTTGTTAAATGAACTGAAAAAAAGGGATTTTCTACCCCCCATTACTTTTTTTTCTATAGGAAATTTTCCCTTTTTTTTTTTAGGGGGGTTTTTTAGGAGACCCGCCCTTTTTTTTTTTAGTAAAAAATTTTTTGGGGAGGGCCTTCCCATCTGGGTGAATTTAAAGCTGTTTTGGACCCAACTAAATTTTTTTAAAACCCACAGAATGTTGGGATTTGGAAAAATTTTAGAATTTTGGACTTTACAATAAAAATGTAATTTTTCCCACCCAAAAGTGGGAGGTTTTCGGCTTTGTTACTATGATAAAAAGGAAAAGACCCCATTTTTAAAAGGGTTTTTTCCAAAGGGGTTTCCCCCCACCCCGAAAACATTTCCCGGTTTTCAATTCGTTTAAAAGCTGGTGCCACTTTTTTTCCCAAATTCAAACAAAGTTGGGATACATGGCCCTTTTTTGAAACAGGACAATTATTTTTTTTTTGCAAAAATCTAGGTTTTTTTTAAATAAAACCCCTTTTTTTTTAAAAAAAAGTAAAAAATTTTTTTTTTTTCCCCCAACCTGGTGGGGAAGGCAATTAAAAATCGATTCCCCTTTCCCCCTGGGTTTTTTTTTTTTTAAACCTTTCCTGGGAAATTTTAAAATATATTTTTCCCTTTTGGGAACCCCTTGTTTTTGCCAAAAAGGGTTCCCCCAAAATCCTTTTAACCCGGGGCCCGGGCCCTCCCTCATAAAAACGCGGGCGACTAAAAGATTTTTCCAAATGATATTGAGTCCCCTTTTTTGGTTTGGGTTTGGGAAGGCAGTTTTTCCCCCTTGTAAAAAATTTAAAATGGGTGGGGAAAAAATTTAAAACCCTCTAACAAAAACAAAAAGAATTTTAAAAATTTTTTTGTGGGTAAAACCCCAGCAAAAAACCTTTTCGTTAACCAAAGCCAAATCGCCCTTTGGGAAAAGCAAAAAAAAATTGGAAAAAAATGTTTTTGGGCCCCTAAAAATTTTGCGAATTTAAATTTGGGGATTTTTAACATTTTTTATTTTGGAAAATAAAAAAACTAATAAAGTAAGAAACGTTTAATTTTTTTTGTTTTTTGGGCAATTTCCCAGTAAAAAAAAAATTTTAAAATCCAAAAATTTTTTAAAAGGGGTTTGGGAAAACCCCGTTTAAAAACCCCCAAAAAAAATAAAAAACCCTTATAATTTTTTACTAACGTAAATTTTTTTTTTTCATTTGGAAAAAAAGGGGCAGGTTTTGGTTTTTTTTAGTTTTTTTCCCCAAAAAGAGGAAAGCCCCAAAAAAAATAAAAAAGGGAAACAAAAAAATCGAAAAAATTTTAAAATTGGTTTTTTGTCCTTTTAATTTTTTTTTTGTTTGAGGGGATGTGTCCCCTCTTTTTTTTTATATGAAAACAAAACGGGTGCGGGGTTCGAAAACGTTTTTTGCGAGGTTTTTTTTTTTTATGATAAAATGAGAGTTTTCCCACCCCCCTTTTAAAATTTTTTTTTTAAAACCACTGGAGTCCCCGGGAAACCCCAATTTTGGGAATTAATATTACAATCCCTCAATTGGGGTCCCCTTTTCGCGAATTTCTAAACCGGAAAAGGGGGATCCCTGGTTCCCCCCCCCGAACCCCTGACCCTCCCCCCCCGAAAAAGTTTAAAGGGTTCCCCTCCCCGCAATGTGGCAAATGGTTTAAAAAAGGAAAACGGAAATTCCAGCTTCCCCTTTCGCGCCCTAAAAAAAGATTCCAAACGCCCCGGTGAAAAAAGGAAAAATCAATTTGGGACTCCCCTCCAAAATTTTTTTTTTCCCAAATTTTAAACAGGGAAAAAGGGGTGAAACAAGTTTCGCCCCCGCTCCCCTACGGGGGGTGTTCCCCAAATGGGGGGGAAATTTAAAAAAAAAAGGTTTTTGGCCCAATTTTCCACAAGAGGCCTTTTTTTTATTTTTTTTGCCAAGGGAAAAAGGCCCTTTTCCCTTTTTTTTAAGCTAGTAGCAAAATCCCTTTTTCGGGTTTATGCAAATCCCCCTTTGAAAAGCAAAAAAATGTGGTGGAAAAAATGTAAAAAGTCCCCCAATTATGCGAATGAATTTTTGGGATTTGCCCCCCCTTTTTATCCCCGGAATTAAAAAAAATTAAAAAAGTAAGAAAGTAAATTTTTCCCTTTTGTTTTTTTTGACAAAAAGCTAAATAATTTTAAAATTTTAAAATCCAAAAAATGGGGAGGTTTTTAAAAACCCGTTTAAAAAAAAAAATAAAAAAAAAACCAAATTTTAATTTTCCTAAACGTTTTTTTTTATTCAATTTTTTAAAAAAATGGGTTCCCGGTAATTTTGGGGGGTTTTTTTTTTGGGTTTTTTTTTAGAAGGATTTCCCAAAAACTAAAGGAAACAAATAAATCCCGAAATTTTTTTGGTTTTTTCGTCCTTTATTTTCCCCATAGAGGGAAAATTTTGGGCCCCCTCTTTTTTTTTTTATATGAAAGCAAATCGAAAGCGGGCTTTTTTGAAATCTTTTTTGGAGATTTTTTTTTTTTTTGGAAAAAAAAATGAGGTTCCCCCCCCCCAACCCCCCTTTAAATTAAAAGAAAACGACTGGGGGTGCGTGGGCTAAACCCGGTAATTTTTAAAAATTACAAACCCCATGGGGGTTTCCCCTTCGGGGAAAAACTAGCCCCCCCCAAAATTTATCATTTGGGCCCCCCGAAACCCCTTTACGTCCCCGAAAGTAAAAGGGGGTTCCCCCCCTGCCCTAAAGTTTGGCCCCGTGGGGAAATGGGGGGCGGAAATTTTCCAAACCTTCCTTTTTCGAAAGGGGTAAGAGATTTTCCAAACGCCTCGGTTTAACGGACATACAATTTGGCCCCCCTCTCAAAATTGGAGCCTAAAATTTTTTAAAAAGGGGGAAAATTTGGGGATTTTATAGTTTCCCCCCCCTTGTAAAGGTTAAAGTTGGGCCCCAAATGGGAAAAAAAAGAAAAAAAGGGTTTTTTGCCATTCCCAAGAAGGGGTTTTTTTATTTTCCCCGCCCGTTTAAAAAAGGCCCTTTTTTTTTGAAACTATATGCTTTTTCCCCCCGCCAAACGAAAAAGTTTTTTTTTTTTTTCCCCGCTTTTACAAAAATTGGGGGGAAAAACCCAGGTTGCCGCCTTTTTAAATGTTTCCCAAAATTTTTTTCACCTATTTCATTTTTTTCGGCCTTTCCCTTCTTTTTTCTTTTATGTGAAAATTTCCCCAATAAAATTTTTAGGTTTTTTTTTTAAAAAAGTGGCCCCCATAGACACCTTTTTTTTTAATATTTTATTTTTTTTAGGAAAATTCCCTCTCCCGATTTTTTAAATTTTCCCAAATTTAAATTAAAAAAAATTAATCGCTCAAATCCCCCCAACCCTCCCACTAAAATTTTTGGGAATGGGAAGGGTTTTTGGAGGGAATTTTTTTAAAAAGGGGGGTTACAGTAGCTTATCGCCTCCTTTCCTTTTAAAGAATTTAAAATTAATTTGGTACGGGAAAATTGGGCCCGAAAAAACCCCCTTTTTAAAAAAATTTTTCCCCGGGGAAAAATTTTTATGAAGGGGAGGGTCACGAATTTTTTACAAAAACCCAACGAAGACGAGGGGCCCCATTGGGGAGGGTTTTGGCGAACCCTTTGAAGAAGGGTTTGCAAACAGAAAATTAAAAAAAAATTTTTGGGAAAAAGGGTTTTTTAAAAATTTTTTGTTTTTTTTTTTTTGCCTGAACCCAGAGAAAAAAAATTACCGGGTTTGCGGGGTTCCCAGGACCCCCGGTAATTTTAAAAACGCAGGGAATTTTTAATTGGGTTTCCCGGGGCTTTTTTTCAC
Organism: Dynastes maya; assembly: GCA_029619315.2. Lineage (NCBI taxonomy): Eukaryota > Metazoa > Arthropoda > Insecta > Coleoptera > Scarabaeidae > Dynastes > Dynastes maya. Next base: position 17,837,258 of record JAROYE020000010.1, on the reverse strand, counting down.
CTAAAGAAATGAGCATCACGAAAGAAAAAGCAACCCATTTCATTTTTCCCTTTTTTTCCCCCCCTTAAAAAATTTTTGGGGGGAAACTTAAATTTTTTTTGGGGGGGACGGAAATTTTTCCCCCCTCTGCGCCGTATCGTCCCCCTCCCCCCCCCCTTGTCCCCCCCATCTTGAATTTCCCCCCCGAAACCCCCAAGTTTTTTTCCATAGTTTTTCCCCCAAACACTGCATTGGTTTTTTGAGTTTGAAGACCCCTTTTTTTTAAACTCATTTTTTTCGCACCCTGGGGCCCCCCCCCAGGGGGCTTTTGTTTTTAGGTTCCCCTTTTATGGTTTTTTTTAACCCCCTGGGAAATTTTTAAATCCCCTTTTAAAGGCCCCCATGTTAAAACTTGGGGCCCCCTCGTTCCCCCCGCTAGATTTTCTGCTTTTTTAGGTTTGGGGGTTTGTGGGGCAAGTAAATTTTCCCCCTTTCGGTTTCAAGGTGGCCAAGGGATCTTTTTTTTACGCAGACCCCCCGGGGGGGTCTCTGGGTTTTTGGGAGGTCCCCCCCCCTCGGAAGGGCCCCTTTTTTTATGGGGAATGTTTTCCTTTTTGGTTTTTTAAAATCGAAACCCCCAAGGGAAAAAATTCCCTTTTTCCGGGGGGTTTTTCGTCGGGAAAAGTTTTTAAATTCAAATTTTTTCCCCCGTCCCCCCAACCCCAAATTTGAAAGGGCCCCCAAATTCCCCGGGAGAGACTGCGAAAAAACCCCCCAGCGGGACCCTTGGGATTTATGTTTGTAAAAACATCAGGGGAGTTGGGGTGGGCAAAAGCGGGTTCCCCCCGTGCGGCATGTACTTTGGTTTTTTTGGGGTTTTTTGGCGTACCTGGGAAAAAAAATATATAAAATTGAAAATTTTTTAAAAAAAAAAAAACAATTTTTACGGGATTATACCTTTTTAAGAAGGGATTTCGTCCCCTGCCCCCTCGAATCCCCTTTTTCCCCAAAAACATCCAAAAAGGGTCCCCCCGTCCTGGAGAGTGTCTAATTCCACGCTTGTGTGTTTTCAACATGGCGCCCCCACGAAAGTCCGGGGGGGCGTTGTAATAATGGGCGTAAAAGCCCATAATTCTTGATGCAGCTTCCCGGGAAGTTCTCGGACGTCCGCGAGCAAAAAAACGTCCCTTTTCAGATACAAATCCGAATACCCCCCAAAAGGTCTGGGCATTTGAATTCCCCCCCAGAGCTTCGCAGGGCCTCGTAATCGCACATGCTAATGGGAGTATTGGACGATCGGGGGGAACCCCCTGTATCGGTGGCACTGTCCCTCGTTGAGCCTTTTCCCAAACCCCACCATGTAGCATAGGGAAACACGCCTTTTCTTTTTCAGCAGGGTGGCGCCCCCCCTCAACTGGCTCTCGAGCACGGGTCCCTTTCCCAAATTTTAGAAGCCGTTCTCTAACGAAGACCCCAAAACCGGAACGAGTCGATAAATTTAAATTTTTTAATGTCGCTGTCGTCCCGGGGCCCCCTGCCCCATAGCTACATTGCTGGGTATTTTTTTTGGGAAATGATTTTTTCAAGTGGCCGGATTGCCCCAAATTCCTCCACCGCAAAAAAATTTTCGAGAATCGCTAAAGGGTACTTTCTACCTGTGTGTAGTAAATTTATTTCTCAAATAAATTTTTTAAGGGGTAATATTTAAATTTGCTTTATCATATGGGGACTTTTTTTAAAAATTCCCCAAATCACTAAAGGGTACTTTCTACCGTGTTCTATTTACGTCTATTTGAAATGGAAGAACTCAGTTTTGGTACGTGTTAAAAATTCCCGGAATTACCATTAAGGGCCCAAAATTTAAAAAACCCGAACCCGGGATGCATGAAATTATGGGCGCGAATGGCCTTGAAAGTGCGCGAATTTTGGGCGTTAATTTAAAAAAAATTCCCGAGATTAGGGGTTTTTAATTAAAAAAAAAAAAAACCCCGAGATTTGGGGGTTAATTAAATAAAAAATTCCCCGAGATTACTCGCTAATTAAATAAAATTCCGCGAAATCAAACCGCGGATGCAGAAGTTAAGGGACCGAATGCCTTTAAAGGGCGGGGAGATTGGGGGGTTTAATTAAAAAAAATTCCCCGAGATTAGGCTTAATTAAAAAAAAAATTTCCCCGAGATTGGGCGTTAATTAAATAAAAATCCGCGAGGTTGGCTTAACAAACATCAATTTTCCACGAAATTTGCCTAAAAATTTTCCCCAAATATCCGCGAATTAAAGCGGAGGGCCGCTAACAAACATCGATTCCATTTTTGGGGTTAAAAGCGCGAGCCGCTAATCAAACTTTGATTCGCCCCCCCCCCCCCCCCCCCCCCCCTGAAAATTACCCGCGGATTCAAAGCGCGTGTACTTAATCAAAAGCGCCTTTGGCTTCGATTCTGCGGAAATTACTTCGATTCCAGAAAATTTGCTCGCGGATTAAAGGTGTGAGCCGCTAATCAATTCGATCCAGGAAATTGCCCGGCGGGATTAAAAGCGTGAGCCGCTAATCAAGCTTTCGAAATTCCAGGAAACCGACGAAATTGCTCGCGGATTTAAAGGGGTGGACTTGAATATTAAGGTCGATTAACTTCGATTAAAAGCTCGATTAAAAGCTCGATACCAAGCTAGATTAAAAGTGGTCCAGAACGCCTGTAACATACCTACTGATGTATAATACAAACAATACCCGATATTCTTGTATAATAACCACAAAAAAATATTACACAAACAAATTTAAGATAAATTTTAGGACCAACATTGATTCAAATAATTATTTACGTCATACATAAATAAACTCTTTTGAACACTCATTAAAACGGTTTGTTTTTAAGAAAAGTTTAACAGTTTTATACTAAATCATTTATCTTTCCATTTGGTGGGCCGCATAATACGAGGTGTGGCTATTAAATAACCGACTGTTATTACTATCGGCAAAAGCGAGCACGCCACGGGCAGGTTTGAACATGTCTGTGTTTTTATAGATGCTTCCCCCACCCGGAGTTCGAATGGGCCGGTATACGGCGCTCAGTCTCGCTGTAGCAATCGTCCGTTCAGCCTTACGCCAGCGTTTCGCGTGGAAAAATGCAGGTGGTGTTCAGAGCGAGCAGCGTATAATCTCAAAATTTCTGTGAAAACACGAGGTTCTTTTTACCCTTCGTGAACGAGTGTGAAGGACGAAAAGAACCGATTTGTGGAAGGAGTTTCTTTGCGGAAATCCGGGATACACCGTGTTCGTGACCACCCATCGTACTCGCCGACATGGCCCCTGATGACTTTTTTTTTATGTCTAACGTAAAATCGGAGCAGCTTAAGGGGACAAATTTGGACAGTGTGGAAGCCGGTGGAAAAGCGTGGTTTCAGATAGAGCATGAGTTAACCTCAAGTTTCTTGTGAAATGGAAAATTGCTAACAGACGCTCATGCCATGTTAAAGGAAGTGTACGGAAGTGAGGGGTGTTGTATCGCGCAAACAAAGTTTTTGAGTGGTTGTAAAAGGTTAAGGAGGACGTGAAACGACCGAAGGCGATCCGCGGCCTGAACGACCTTCAACATCAAAAACGGACGACAACATTCAGAAAATTTGTAAATTATCCGCGAAAATCGTCGTTTGAGTGTCCGAGCTCTTGCTTAAATCTCAGGAATTAACAAGAAACTGTCCGTCAGTTTTTGCACGAATCATTCAACATGCAGAAAATTTGTGCAAAAATGGTGCCTTGTCTGTGAAGGCGTTGTTTGCGAAATCCGGCATCACCGTGTTGGACCACCCACCCGCACTCGCCCGACCTGGCCCCTGTGCCTTTTTTTATTTCCTAAGGTAAAATCGGAGCTTAAAGGGACAGCGTGGAAGCGGTGAAAGCGAAAGCGACGGAGGTTCTCAACAAGCTGACAGAAGCGGACTTCCAGCACTGCTTTCGACAGTGGAAAATTCGTATGGAGCGTTGTAGGGATCGGCAAGGAGAGTTCATTGAAGGGGATAAACTTTGTAATGTAATTGGTGATCAATAAAGTGTTTTGTAGCACCAGTCCGGTTATTTAATTGCCACAGCTTGTATATAATTTTATTGACATACATGCATCTAAAAAGAAAATGAAGCTGCATATACTGCTTGTGTTAAGTTTTCCTTGTTGAAAACGAGACATTCATTAATAAATTGATTGGTACATATTAATATTTTAAGCAATTTAAATAAAGGTCTGCAGGAATCGTAACGTTTTGATTTGGTAATTATTCTGATTGCTTTCTTTTTGAAAGATTAAGATCTACATTTGGTGTGCAGAACCGCTCCAAAACAAAATGCTATAATTCATGAAAGCTGTGAAATATACCATGATATGCATTAGCAACGCATCAAAATTCACCATTTAAGTTAAATTTGTCAATGCATGTAATGCAGATGTGCCAATTTGCCAACATGAGCATCTCACAATAATTCACTTTACAGTGGTCACACTTAGCATTGTTCGCTAAGGTGCATAACTACTACGTGGACTATTTTATCAATTATAAAGTTGTCAATACAATAGTAAAGTAGAATCAGTAGTTTCTTACTTACAAAGAAGAAAAAAAAATATAGAAATGGGAAATTTTTAAAACAGCATATTTTTACACTTTCACGTCAGAAGGTACCAGGCTTGAATACTGGCAAGATCGCTATGATGGTTTTGTTCTGGCGCGGTTTGAGTTGAGAAACACATTTGAGTTTCTTAATTCAAATGATTTGGATTTATAGACCAATTTCGTGTAAGAATAGTGGCAATTATTTTAGTTGCCCATTCGCCCGTTTTTGGAAGTATAAGACACCCTAAGCGCAACACCACCACTGTTTGTGTTAATATCTTTGAAACTATGGGAAGTATTAGAAAATACTTTGGATAACTTTTCAACTGTTTACTGGTATTAAATCGTCGCAGTTTGCGGGAACAACCCTCTTCCTCCAATTTTTTCAAATGTACATTTTTTTTGTTGCTAACAAATATAAAAAGGGGTTTACTTAGAAGCATGTTATACGGTATAATCTACAATGAATTCAAATTCTTTTTTATGGTAATCATAAAGGTAATAAATATTACATGAGTTGATTTGCCCTATATACACATACACTATAACATAAAATGTTTTGAAACAAAGAAATTGTTTGCACACGTACAACAAATAAATACAGATTCACCATAAATATTGCATTGAGATGTAGTCTGTGTTCGTCGATATATCCGCTTTTTACCGCGCGTATTTAAATAAGCTAAAGAACCTTGGCAATGATTATAATTGATTATGAATTAAAGATTGTAATTGAATAAAACTGTTCCGTTTGTGTAGATCTGACTATAATTTCTAAGTAATATTTCACCTGAAAACGTCCTCGTTCGTCGATGTATCCGCTTTATACGGCGCGTATTTAAATAAGCTAGAGAACCTTGGCAATGATAATTGATTATGAGTTAAAGATGTAATTGATAAAACTGTTCCGTTTGATAGATACTTACTATAATTCCTAAGTAATGTTTCACCTGAATACGTCCTCGTTTCGTCGATGTATCCGCTTTTATACGGCGCGTATTTAAATAAGCTAGAGAAACCTTGGCAATGATAATTGATTATGAGTTAAAGACTGTAATTGAATAAAATTGTCTCTTTTGTGTACCGTTATTTTTAAGTATTACATACCTCATCTGAACATCCTTTTAATTTTTTTCGCAAATTGGATTATTCTTTTAATCAAAATTTAAAATATAATAAAAGAAACGTGTTTATTTAAAAAACTTTTAACAGCAGCCAGCTATAATGTTACAAACTTACGCATGCCACATGCATATTTGGGAATTCAATCAGTTATTAGCAAAAATGGCCGCGCGTCTAAGAGAAGTTGGACAACGCTTATATATATGTACAAATTAAACGTAATTTGCATAATTTTTTTAGCAAATAAATTTTTACATTTGAAAAAAAAAAATAGGGGTGGGGGTTGTCCTGCGCAATCTGGTAGTAGCTATGGGAAAACACCTAACGCTATCATTTAAAGCAGATAAAAAGCTGTCCAAAGTATTTTTTTTATAATGTTTGTTCCGTAATTAGGTGTAAAATAAAAAAATCTTGAAAAGTGTACTGATTTGAGATGCAACCGGTTTCGCGTAAAACCTTTCTCAAAGAACTAATATTTAATAGTCTAAAACATGTTAAAAATTGAAAAATTGTAAAATTGCAAAATCTGTAAATTTTAACAAATTTGTTAAAATTGTACCATTTGAACAAATTCACAATTTTTCAATTTTAACATGCTTTAGACCAGGGATTCACAACCTATTTCTGCATCGACCCCTTACATTTTCCTTCTATAATTTTACAACATACAACATAATTATAAAAATAAATAATCACACACAAATAACTTAAGATAACAATTAGACTAAGAATATGAACAAAAATTTAGAAAAAAGATGGTTTATTAAGATTTATTTTATTATTTTTGGGCTATCACTTTTAATATTACAAATATGAACAAGTTTTCACAAGCCAAAATCGCAGATTGTAATTGCACAAATGTTTATACGATTTTGCACACGATTTTATTTAATGCGATAGCTGCGCTTGATGTTGATTTTTTTTTTAATATTTGGGCCAAAATACTTAACATAATTCACGCATATAGCGTAATGTTAAATATCGATCAATCGGCCTACCAACCCCCAATCGACCCCTTGATCATCACTGAACGCGCCCTGTAAAGTTTTCAACCCGACCCCGTTGGGAACCCATTTTTAGGGTATTCAATTTTAATGCCTAAAGAAGGGTTTTACCCGAAACAAATCGTACGTAAATTTAGTAAAGGTAAAAGAATTCGCGGAAATACACTTTTCATCAAGATATTCTTTAATACTTCCCATAGTTTCAAAGATATTAACGCAAATAGCGAAGGGTTGTGTTGCTTTTAAGGCAATCTACACCCTAATAACGGACAAATGGGTACTAAAAAAATTACCACTGTTCTTACATTACACAATCCTATAAGCCCACAAAGTTCCGTTTAAATCAGTGAATAATATGTATTGGTGTTCCCTTGTAAGTTGTCGAGTCACGTTTTGGTGCAATTCAAGCTTTTCTCCTGACATTTGCTAATTTTTAGCAAATAGAAATAGTAAGGGACTTTTCAATCTTAAAATACCAAAATTTATTGCACCATATATTTCAATTAACATGTTTTTGACAATTGGAAGGGGCAAGTGAATGAAGAAGTTATGTTACAAAAAGCTGTTTCTGAATAAATTAGGTTTTAAAAGGGTTGGTTGTGGGTTGTGGATTAATAATATATGGTTAAACATTTGAGTTGAACTTGAAACTTCATTACAACAAAAAAGTAGTTTTTTTTTTTATGTAACTTAACCCCTTCATCCACTTGCCCCTTCGATTACTTTTCCTGAAATATTGAATTTGTCAAGAAAAGATTTCGTCGAAAATTGTAAGCATTTTCAGATTCTTAAAAACATAAATTTTGTGAAACTTTAAACCTTTTACAAAATATTTTAGTTTAATCATAACGCTAATAATATAATATTAAGTTATGTACATAATTTAATTCAATATGAATTGCAATTTGATGCAGGTATTAGAGCAAGCATCACCAATATTTTCATGGCCCTGACAATTCTAAATTACAGGGGTATTTGTAGTGTTAGTATAACAACAACATTATAACTGGTATCGCTAAGTTATATAATGGCTCGTACCTTTAATTAGTCACGTACACGATCCCGTCTTAGAAGTTTTAAAAGACAAAAAAATCATTCAAAATCGGTGTAAAATAGAAAAAAGTGCATCGATATCGCTTGCTCTATTACCATGCTAAAAATAAAACGAGCTTATTGTCAATAATGTTGTATTAATGGGTATTAAAAAAATTTCGTAATTGAATTAAAAAAAAATAAACTCAACTAGAGGAATTAGAAGATACCGGCAATTACCCGGGAAAAATAAAAATAATAAAAAAAAATAGCTACTCACTGATATTGTAAAGGACGTGTCGACACCACCAAAATGCTATTACAAATAGAAGTTCCAAACAGAAAGTCTGAAGAAATTGCCTTATCTGAATAGCGGATATCTCACATTGCGAATGTGTATTAAAGCAGGAGTAAATATAATTGCGATATGGTTCAAAATCGCAAGCCGGCAAGGTTTTCGAGCGACAATTAGAATTGAAAAAAGTTTGTACTGTATACGTGACCGTTAGCATGCATTGCCTCATATGAAATTGCATGTCTAAATATGTAATTAATTCTTACATATGAATCGCGAAACGTACGTCGCCTTTTGTTTTTTCCCTTTACTCGTTGTTTCTAGCGGCCTTATCGTTTGATTCGTCCTCTCGAAACATCGCTTCTTCAGCGAATTACGTACGTACGAAATACTGTTTGTGTCTAGTGTAAATAAAGTTGCTGACAACCGAAAAAACAGTAGCATTATACAGATTGTAAATAACGGAGGTGTGTAGATTAGGATCATTGTTGGCACCGCCGTCGTATGTGCCTAATAAAACTAATAAATTTGTTTTTCGTATAAATGCGCTCACTTTCGCATAATAAACTAATTTTTATTCAATAAATTTAAAAGGTATTGTTAAAATATTAGGAAAACGTTAACGATAATTGCCGTTAATAGTAGTCTTAGATTTTCGACTTTTTGTGTTTACATCCTGTTTATTTAATATATTAATTCTGGCATTTACACTCACGCATAGTTTGATGTTTTAAGAGTCTAGATTTATGTAACTAAAATAAATTAATTGTTCAGATGTACAATATCAAACTATAATTTTTTAAATAAAAATTCCCATAGTAACATGGTAGCAGTGTTTCACAGCGAAATTTGCTTTTTATGTTGTCAAGTTAGTCTGTGTTTGTAGTAATTGTTTGGTTTTTCCAAAAGATACATATACATAGGTGTCCCAACCTTCTGGAATTGTAAAATTGTGCGATTCTATAAAACAGTAGGAAGCTAAAATTTTCCGATGACATAATAGACATCATAGAGTATCTTTCAAAAAATTTTCCGTATATACAGGTTGATCGATAAGATAACGGATCCGGCACCTACTTTGTTATTTTAAATGGAATGCTCTGCATGTTATTAAGTTTCTGATTTCTCAAAAAATTCGAAAATGCAATCACATTCAAGCGTAATTTAAATTTTTTTAGGGTGTTCAGTATGGAAACACCAAACTTTGCCAAATTCAAACACCAGAAACGTAGTTTCCCAAATAGCACCAGATACTTTTTCTGTACCCACTGTATAGGAAATTTATATCTCTAATGTGTCTGTATAATGATATACATATATGTCTAACTCTGAAATCAAAACAAATATTTACAGCTAAATGCGAGTTCTGCACTTGGAAATTACATCCAAAAAGGTTTCTGGTGATAATATTGTTTAGCTTACCCTGACAGCAGTAAACAAAACGTACTGACATTGACGACCTTTCACTATTAATAAGGACATAGGTAGAATATATATTAGGAAAAGGTGAAAAGGAAATGGTATATCTTATCTAGCAGGATGTATAAGCTGCATTTATTTTAACTGACGGTATCCACATCCGAAAACATTTGTCAAATGAAAGCCTAAGATTTGATGCTGCTGGTAGCATTCATTCTACTGATTTAGAAATAGAAAAAGAATTGCTAATGCATCTTTAATTTTAAATAAAAACAAAAAATGTAAAAAGAAAACAAGTAACTTACAACACAATTGAAATACATATGGACAAACTTAAGAACCTCTATTGTAATTTTTATTGCGATAATTATAATAACTGAATGCTTGAGATTCCTTCCTGCTACTTCGATACATTTGCGCAAACGTTTATAGAAGCTATTATGCACTTTTCTTGGCATACTAGGGGCCGTATGCAGAGTCGTTCGCTGGCGATACGCTAGCGAACGACTATGCGTACGGCTCTAAGTATCGCACTCCGGAATACTTGCGTTGTCCTTCAGTTCATACATAAATGTATTAACTATATTTTTTGTAACCTATTTCGTAAGAAACTGGCCATGCTTAGAGATTTAAATCAACAGTTAAGAACAGCAATGTAGTATGTTTTGTTTATTGGTTGCCAAGGTAACCAAACAATACTAATACCAGAGACCACTTGGATGCAGTATCCAAATGCAGGACTTGGGTCTAACTGTAAAATCCATTCTACTTTCATTGTTTGACGTGCACATCTTCCCAAAAAAATGCTAGATATATAAATTTATTTTTAATGAATAATTTACAGAAAAAAAATTTTATAGTTTTTCATCGCAGCACAATAATTTTTTAGCGTCAAACTTTTTATATTTTATTTATTAAAAGCACGAAAAATTTTTGGGTATAGGGAAATGTTGAAAAAAAAATTCTACTCAGTTTCTTTCAGCCCCCGGAAAAATTACAGGGTGTTCCTTTAAAAAAAATTTAAAAAGATGAACGAAAACAGCCGATTTCGATGGCCCCATGTAGACCCCAGTTGATATAAAAATTTTCGGATTGCCTAAAACCCCCAAGAAATATTAAATCCAAAATTTGAATCCCCACCTAGCGGTGAGGCGTTTAAAATATCGGCCCCGGGTAACGTAATATTTTTGCAAAAACTCAAATGGTGAAAATTACTCAAAAACGAAATAGATAGATGTGAAAATATTGATAAAAAGTTGCCGAAATTTTGAAGAGGGGTATCAAAAAAATCGAATAATTATAGGTTTTTTCCATTTAAAAAGAAAATTTTGTATCGTGCGCACCAAAAACTGAACATTTCTTTCTATATTTTGGATTAATTTTATGTTTTTGCAATTGTCTCCGAATATTTTTTTTTTAAAATACTTTTTTCTAAATTGCTCGGGAAGGGAATATGCCCCGGGCCCACACACCAGGGGGACACGCTGTATAACACTAGAACCCTTTTGGGGGTGAATTTTTAAAAAAACTCGCCTCTAACCAAAAAAACTACTTAAGCTTGTTTTACTGTTTTGGGGTAACCAAACAATACTCATACCAAAATTCAAGGGTGCAACTTCAAATGTTTTGACTGTAGATTCTTCGCAATGCGGGAACCTGTATACAGCAGTAAAATAAATTTTTGGGTTTAAAAAACCCATACCTAGTTTGTGTTAACACTAAATTTTCTGTTCAAAATAGGTATAACTTTTAAATTTTTTTGTACAAACAATTAAAAAAAAAATCAAAATTTTGGTTTTCAAATTCTTAGGGATTATTCTCATGGCACATTTTTTTGTGGAAACTTCAATTCTAAAAATGCTGGAAAAATTAAAAACGCAGATATAAAAAACGTAGAGCAGTAATTCATCAAGACTATTAACTTGTAAAAATGCAAAAATTTCAATACTTTCAGCAATAAATACCCAAAAAGGGGATAAAAGCAGTAATTCAAGTTGTCTAGAGCTGATTTATTTCGGTGCTTTACGTTGTTTGGTAGAAAATCACTATTGTTTTATTAGACGTTTTTTCTTTTTTATAATATAGGGCCGAGGATTTTTATTTTCCGCGTTGATATTAATCACAAAAAATATGATTCCTGGCAACCTATATTGTACATTCTTGCTATCTTCTTTAGTTTAAAATTTTGTTTGTAAATTTATGAAGAATTAAGTTTTGAAGAAGATTTGATTTTGAAAAAAAAAAAAAGGTTCGTAATGCCCCACTAACCAATAGTAAAAAAAAAAAGGTAAAAATAATTCCCGATATCCAACCCACGAAACAACCGAATCGTGCTTTTGACAATTAGTTTCCCAGGTGTGTTTGCACCTCCTTATAGGGCGGGCCAAAGGACCTTTAGCCCCTCTTAACACTTTCTGACAGATTTTCCCTCTTCCTAGGCTTAATAGATCCCCCAGGGAGAAATCCCTTGCTAGATCTTGCAAATGGATGCCATCGGGAAATTTTTCTGTCGGCCCTCTAATCATGTAGGTCGAGGTGGAGGACGACCGGGGGGTTCCACCGCCGCCCGCGCCAGGAACAAGTTGATGATTTTCTTGCTCTTTCCGGGGTGTGCGCGCCAAATTTTTGAATATGCCCTATGGAGGAAATTTTGGAAAAAGTCCTGACGTATTTTGGTATTTTCTGTTTTCCCCCAAGTTGCGGGCCGGTCGTCCTCAGGCCAACGCTCCGATTTTGAGATTGGTCTGAGCCAGTTTTTAAAAATATTAGTTTAGTCTTCAGATCTAAGCAAGCCCCCCGAAAAAAAGCGCATTAGCGATTCCTGGCTCCCGTCAGGCCCCGACGAACACGCCCAAATACTTCCCGTAGTGCCCAGGGATCTCAGTCCCCAACGTTAACTCTCAAGGAGCGGTCTTCGTCTTCGGTAAAATGAACAGCGCACTTTTCCCTCTCCTTAACCCTTCACCCCCCACCGTTCCATCCAGTGGATAATACACCTATGGCCCTCTGGAGCCGTCTAAATATTTAAACCCCGCTCCCTTGACGACTGTATATTGCCCCTATATCGGCATAGATGGGGAAATGTCTTGTGAGGTCCTGGAGTATCACTTTTGTAAAATTTTAAAAAATTCAGGGGGGAAGAGGGGGCCCTGTGGTAAACCCCACAAACGGCCTCCCCGACGAAAAACGTAGGGCCTTTTTAAACCCAAAAAAACTTCCCCCGCAAGTTGACCCCAAGCGAGATGAGATTTCGCCGACGTCAATACTCCCCTTTTTCAGCAAACCGGGTCCAAACAGTTATCAAAACCCCCTTTGATACATCCGGAAAAACCACTCCAAACCCTTTTTTTACTTCAAAAGATCCCAAAATGTTAAAATAAACGGAACAGCTGGAGGGCGGCCAATAATCCGGCTCGAAAACCAAACGTTTTCTCAGGGGGGGATCAATGTCAAAAACCGGTCTCTAAGGGGATTCAAGTTGTTGCCTCCACAATTCTTGCCAGTGCAGAAATCGAAAGGGAAATTGGTGAATGAATTCACGAAAAATACTCGTGAAAAAGACCAACCTTAAAATTTTATTTTTGTGGGAAAGTAAAGAAAAGGAAACATAATTTTTTTTTTTTTTATCGCAATAATTTCTTTCATTTTTAAAAATGAAGGCATAAAAGCATCAAAATGGGGCAAAAAGTTAAATAAACTTAAGCAAAGGTTCTAAACGAAAAAGGATTTCTCCCGGGTTATATTTTGAATCCATCCCCACATTGTTTTATCTAAATGCTTCGATGAAAATAACGCTCATAAAACCTACAAAAACATAAAAAAATACTTTATTTCCAAAATTTTGGGTACTCTAAATCTGCACGTTTCGATTACCAAAACTACATCGTCAGCAGTAAAACTGAATTTTGCTGCAAGATAAAACAGGGTTGCTATGCAGTATTTCGAGAGTCAAACATTTTGGGTCTTTGGACTGGCCCCCCGTCACCCGATCTCAAAAGCAAAGAACATTTTGGGGCCATCCAAAGATAAAAAAATTCCAAAAAAACCCGGGAAAAAATCGGGAAAATTCTTTTAACGAATCAACAGCAGTGGCAATTTAAAACCACAAAAATTTTGACAATTTAGTAATGATCCCAAACGTCTTCGTGCTGTTTTCACAAATAAAGGAGGAAATACGAAATATTAGTTTTATTACGATATTTTTAAAATTTTTGTTTTTTTTTATTTTTTATTATCGTAAACTTAGAAATGTCTAACAAGTAATTTTTTAAATTTTTTATTTTTAGCCCAAGATATTTTTAAAAAAACTTTTGACAAAATTAATAACATTTTTTTGAGTTTTCAGTTCCCAAAAACAATTTACTTAGATCTTGCTATTTGATCCACTGAAAAAATAATACGACGTTTTTTATCGTTAACTGGAAAAAAACCCATTTTCATACCCGTAGCCCGGGGAAGCCTAGCCAAGGTATATAGTTTTTGTGCCCATTTTTATAATTGCTTTTGGGAATGTTGCAAAAATTTTTTTTAAAAAGTTGAAGTTTCATACTGTAACGGTTTAAGACCTAGCCCAAAAACAGAGTAGGGTGCAAGTTACTCTTTTTCTATAAATTTAAGGGTTAACGCTTTAATGTTTTAAGGTGGTATAATGTAAAATTACACAAGTGTTAAAATGCCCGTGCACCTTTATTTTAATAAAAACAAATAGAAAACCCATATTTTTTTAATCGTAACAAAGTCGTTTTTTAAAATACCTACCCCTAACGAAAAGGAAATAGTTTGTAATATTCGAATGCGGTACATCTAATACAGCGGTAGCCAGGGTTTTTAAAAAAAATTCAAATATCAAAATGATGCCTTTTGATATTACGCCCCATATTTATCGTCTACTTATAAAAAAAAACGCATTGGGTTTATTTTTTCCCAGCAGTTCTAAGAATCATAATTCTAATGTGTATCACCATATACGCAGAAGGCGATAATTAAATACCCATTTTTCCTTTGTTTTAAAAAAAAGTGAGGTAATAAAAAATGGAACATTTATTTCTACTCAATTTTTTTTTTAGCAAAATTTTTTGAGACTATTTTTAAAAATAATAAGTAATTTTTAATTTTTTAAAAAGGAATTTACCTTTTAGATTTCTTTTAAAAAATAATCTTAATTCAGAATGTGCCAAAAAATGTCTCAATTTGCTGTTGCTATTTTCAAACCGTCCTATGCGAACTGGTTTATATATTTTTGAGCCAAGTTGTATCGTTTAATTTGGGAAAGGGGCATTATTTGTCTACAATTTTTTTTTATTGCAGGGATTTGTAAAGCAATTTTTTTTATAGTAGGCCATCTTTATGCTAAAAGGAAAACCCCTTTAATTTCGAAAATCCACCTTGAAAATATGAATTTTTAGCCCCCAAATTTATAAAAAAAAAAACTTTGAAACAACTTAATGCATCTTTACACGCACCTTCACAAATTTGTCTTAATATAAGAAAATCGGAGTCTTTCTCTAAACCCCTCCAAATTTTCGTATTACACACCAATTTGTTTCGCCTTCTACAGCGCATAACTGTGCGTGAACATCATTCACAATTTGAACAGAATCCACTAGCGACATCGAAACATTTTGTAATTTTTCTATTCCCTCCGCTAGTCGAAGCAATTGTTGTGAATAGTTTGTAAATCTCTTTTAACTGACTATCTTGAAATATTTCCTGGCTTTTCTTGATTGCTACAGCTTCTGTCGGATTGAATTTTAAAACTACCTTCTTACTTGATCAAAATATTTGTTGTAGTAAAACGCAGCCTGCAACCATGTTCCTCAACGTGTAACAATCGGCTGTGTTGGTTTCAGGTAAATCAGGACACAGTTTATGAAATAGTCGGGTATGTTTCGGGGACTTTAGGAACACTGCCCTTGTAATGTCAATGCATTTACTAGTAGAAAACATGTAGGAATCGTTTGTGCCGCAAGATTTAGAGTATGGATTTTACACGTTACATGTGAGAAGTTACCACTGTGTTCTTTAAGAGATCGGCCCAAAGAACGCATGTTTGCGTCACCATCACCCATAAACATTAGAAGCTGCTTAGTTGAACTTCAGATTTGTTCAATGAGTTCACACCACCTTTAAAATCTCATCGGCAGTACAATTTATAACTCTTTTGGAAGCAAGTAAGAAGAAGGATGACGGGTTTGATGTGGTTCCATTGTACGTACCATTACATTAACCACAGAATGTTTTTGACGATCTGTGTTTTCGTCCACACACAACCACAGTTTTTTTTCTTTTATTCCGTTTTCATTCCTTTTTATATGTTCACGAGCAAATGGCACTACATTTCGTATTGATGTCCGACTAGGTAATTTACAGTCCGCATATTTTATTCCAGAAGGAGACAAATGCTTCTTGTTTAGTAAACGAAAACGATAGATTACGTAAAATAGAGTAACAAATAAATCAAATGTAATTTTTCTTGTTCTCGTATGCCACTTTTTGCAGAAGAATGCTGTTTGCTTTCGATGTGAGTTGACAATGGCTTCTGGACCAATACATTATAAGGGATTTTACAAACTAGACATTGAATTTTAGCGTCATCAAAAATTAAGTCCGGCATGTCCACTATAAGCTTTTAACTGTGTCTGCCATTGGTCATTTTCGCGACGTACCTAACTGCGACATTTTAAAGCAAACATAAGCGTACAGTTACGAAATGTTACGGACAGCTACATATACACAGAACTACTCGCATACAGCATCGATTTAGTACTAACACTGTGAACGCGTGAAATAAATAATCGCCGACTCCGCACCACATATCTACTACACTGGCTGTTACCGCTGTTTACCTAGACTACTGATAATACGCAATTTATTATCCTTTTAATGCTGGAGATTCGCATAAGTCTGGTTGTCACATAAATAATGATCTTCAAATGCTTGTCGATGTACATATGTATCTATGTGTAAAGCGCTGCCTTTACGTTAATAAAAAGAAAACTGTTTTACTTTTTGGTCGTACCATCACGTATACTGCTTTGCCCATTATCAAAATAAAGATAAATAGTGAAGTCATTCCTGCGTCCGTGATTTAGGAGTTTGCTGGAACAAACTTCGATTTAAACAACAGGGTGTTAACATGGGTTAATATGTAATTAAGATATTCTCTTTTCCACGTTTTATTATTATCTCTTTTATACTATTAAATATTTGCGTCTATTTGACTTCATATTATGTATGTATGTTCCGATACATTTGCTCCTTACTGTACTAAAGCACTACATTTAATTGTACTTATTTTTTAGTAATGAATAATGATCATCGAAACATATCGCTATTCAATCTGAATGAATATTCAATGAGACGATGCCTCTTCGTATCGCCGTGGACGTTTAAGTGTAAAAATGTAATCGCTTTTCTAATGGATTGAGCGGTCAAGTCAACACAACAAGACCTGTTTATAAATTAAGGTCGTGATTTTCCACGCATCCGTCATGCATAAGTAAGTTTATATCGCGTATGGATTTCTATAATTCATGGCGCAAACAGCGTGGATGGTATCTCCATGATCCTCTTTTGTTAGGTTGTATTTTTTCCCTTTTAAACGCAATACGAATATCGCACTTGACCCTTGACAGTAAGTGAAATTTAAGTCTTTTTATATTCAAGGCCGTCCATTGTATTATTTTTAAGCTGTAGTCGCTTTAGAGGTAATCATGGCAACGATTAATTGCAGCGGAAATGATTCGGATCGCGTGGCGAAATTGCACAATTATAAAGGAAGTATGTGACGAGTGCGATTGGTCCAAATAAGACACGTATTCGTACGATTACCTAATGAAGCACATAAATCAATTTAGGGAAATTTTTCTGCTTTAATTGTTAATCTTTATGTTACATTAGTTTTTAAGCGTAATACAGTAAAAATCTAAAGGCTTGGTCCAACACCCTTAAAAGCCGAAAATTTACAATCCAGTACATGCGCAATACAAAAAAAGAGCTGGAGTAAATTTTACGATTTCCTGTGTTGCGTTCAAAAATTCAATAGGTATTCCTCGAGTACTCCCTTACTCGTTCAAAAAAATAGCGGATCACTTGCTCTTGACAATGCTTATCGTACTTTCTGAACGCTGGTAGATGCTCCACTGTTCCCGGGAAATTTTTTACCGACCTCTGGGGTCGTTCAAAAAAGCTGGGTATAGGTAGGGTACTGGTAATAGAGGGAATGGTCGCATGACTTCTTTTACCTTTTGTGCGCGAGAAACCATTTGATGTGCTGAGACAAGGTGGACTGTAACAAACACGCAATACCGAAAAACACAGAAATTTACTTTGTCATGATGAAACCTGTAATTTGTCACTTCGCTTACTCCCCGAAAAAAGAACCGTTTCAGAATTTTTGGGAAATAAGTACAACCCCGAGTTGAAGTTGCCAACTACGAAAACGGCACGGCAGAAAGTATTTTTCATTTGTATGCGAAGACGTGAAAAAGAAAATCAAATCAGTTGTTTGGGTTATGTTATATAAGCAAAGCAACTGATTTTTTAATGTTTCTCGCACAATTACAAAATATTTTTAGCACCGTTGTAGAATAGATCAGGAAAGCCCAGATAAATTTTTTTACTTTACTAGCAAGGGTCGTCAAACAAGACGACCCTTGTTCACATTACACATTTTAAATTAATAATTATGTATTTATAACGAATAACACGTAACAAAAAAACACAACCCAGCCCTCGCTTCCTAAGCTGAACGAAAAAAACAAGGGGGGACGCTCTGACAAAACGAAAATCGATTTTTGCACACAGCCCGTTACTTCGGTGAAACGCCTATGTATCGCAGAGACGATTATCTCAATCTAGTTATAATATATATGTTTATATAAAACATAACTAGTTAATATGATAAAAAGAGTTTGTTAAAAGGTGGTACCGGCAATGGCGCACCGCATAAAAGTAGGTACGTAATATCAATATTAGTGAAAAATAATATTGTTACCTTTTCCTGTCGTCTTGATGTCCACTGTGACAATTGACAACCGCCCGGTAAATGCGTAAAATTGCAACATCAGCAACGCTTCCTTGTCGATTCATTCAGCCGTCGACGATGTTGTGAATACGTTGTCGTATACTTCGAAATGATCGTTCGACATCCAGTGAAGAATATTTGCAAATATCGGATATTCCTTTTCCTCTCTGGGCCCTCTTGATTTTTATTTTTGTAGACCGACCTTTTGGTTAAATCGGGATTTTTCGTTTAAAAATTGCCATCAAATTCTAGAGCAACATCGACTCCTATAGGTTCGTCAAGTTTTTTACAGCGGTTTTTGGTAAATTGTTTATGCAATTTAATGTTGTCTCGTGCAGAAAGTAACTGTTTTAAATTGCTCAATAGTTGTGCAACTTCAGAATAGTTCATGGAAATTTCATGTATTTGTTGTTGAATGTCCGAATTGGAAAAAAGTTGTTGACTATCTCGAACTGCTGCAGAATCATTTGAATCAAGTTTCAGATGACATTTTTCACTTGTGAAAAATATTTCTGATAGTAAGATACTGCCTGGAGCCATGTTTCCCATCGCGTTATTACAGGCTGGGTGGTGGTGGGTGGTAATTTCGGACACAATTGTTTGAATACACGGATGTGTTTGGGAGATTTGGTAAACACTTTTTTGGTAGATGCTATTAACTTATCCACCATCGGATACTTCTTTCGAATGGTTTCCTGCACGAGGTGGGCATAGTGTATGAGGCCATGTTATGTGAAGAAGAGTCCGAAAATATATTTTCAAACATCCTACCAACCCTCAGCATTGTTATGGTTTCCGTCAGTTTAAAGAACATTGTGACTTGGGGTTTCCCTTTATACAAAAAATTCCCCTCAACGAATCTTTTATTATCTTGACAAAGGTTTTTTGTATTAGTTTCCTTTTCTGGATAACAACAATGAAGCTGGTGGGCCATCACGTTTTTTAAAAGGACGCGCTATAACATGAATGACGCTGTGTTTCTGAGCATCAGTTGTTTCATCCACACATAGGCAGATTTTCTTATTTCTAAACTCATCTTTTATACATTCCTTTACTGTGCCTTGCACACGTGGCAAATTATATCGTAATTGCTTGATGTTGGCAGCTTCCATGAGGAACGTACTTAGCCCAAAGAAGACGAAAGTGTTCATTATATACCAGATGTTGCACACAATTAACATAAAAATAAAAATATATAAATTACCAGTATGGAATACTGTTTTTTTTAAATTCAATACATGACGT
Organism: Dynastes maya; assembly: GCA_029619315.2. NCBI lineage: Eukaryota > Metazoa > Arthropoda > Insecta > Coleoptera > Scarabaeidae > Dynastes > Dynastes maya. The sequence continues at coordinate 17,817,538 of JAROYE020000010.1, read as the reverse complement.
TTACTTTTACAATGTTTCTACATTCAAACCTATCGCGACTTAGCAATCCGCTATTGCTGTTTTGCAATAAATATGCGGACTTCTATATTCTAATCCAGGAAATGCCTGAGATATTATTCACATTCGAAGGGAATTTTTACACCCTCTGGGGTCCCGTCTCCGCGTACTTATTTTGGGGTGCAGTGTACAACGTACTGCCGCTTTGAACTCTCTCGCGGTACTGTCCAGATCGACTGCGAGTTGAAAATTACCCCTTCCCACGCCGTTACCGCTACCACCTTTTTAACAAACTCTAATGATAAGCATTATATTAAACATAATATATATATAATATTTAAATAAAAAAAATAAATAAAAAAATAAATGTAGATATACAATAAAAAAGGGAATATCCTAACAAAGCTATGAAACCCTTTAAACACACAATTTGGATCGCACCTCCCGCACAGAAAAAGATGCTGTTTTTCTTCTGGGATGGAGGATAATATAAGATGTGTGGAGTAGGTCAATAGATGCACCATGATTACGTGATTACATAAAATATCGAATAGTTCTATCAATATATAGTGCGGGCCCCAAAGTGGCAACAATTACCACGAAGTGAAACCCTAATGAACAAATGCCCTTGACACCCGGAATATTTGACTTTGCGCTAAATAAAGATAGATAGTATAAAAATTTATAGGGCGAACTGGTTTAACAAAAGATAATATGATTTAAATTATTATACAATTTCTGTGCAACCCCTGGCAAATAAGGTGATAATTTTTGCCCGATTTACATATTATTTAAAAATTTACCCAGGAATTTGCAGGGTCGTGCGAAGCCATCATAAATGTAACAACACAATAAACATAAAAAGCAATATATTGTCTATTAAAAGCTAACAAATTCAAACAAACCTACCATAATTAATTAATTGCAATAAAGTTCGATAAAGTAGGAAAAAACAACAATTAACAAAACAAGTTAAAATGAAGAAAATAATAACGAGACGAAGAAGGAACGTACGACAAATGCAGGATATAATAACAATGGAACAACAAGAATAATGTACATTTTTGTAATTGAGATTTGACTGTTTGGCAATTGTTATGATTACCCTTGCTTATCAACGGCTCTTTTTAGATCAGTCTGGTGTCACAAGGAAACAATTTTTGGGGCTCTTTCCTAGCCAACTTGCGTAACAACAAAATCAGATTACCAAAATCTTTATTGTCGTCATATTTTTTAAGTTAAAATAACATATGCGGCATTGTTGGATTCGCCTTTCGATTTCCTTTCCAAAAAAGAAAATAAAAAAGTTTGACGTCACTTCCGGTGACACCAGATATCAATTGAACTGCAGGTACGGCAGAAGTTAGTTCATAAAAAGTGAAATCGGCCTATTTTTTCTGTCGTTTGAAAGTTAGCATGGCGGGGACTTTAGGACCTCACTGTATAACATATGTGCAGAAACACGCCAGATTTGCACTTTGAGATGGCTTTGTTTTCCCATTTAGATGACAATAAACCGCAGGATTAGATAAGATCATTGTAGATGATTGATGACGTTTTGTAGAATTTAGTACCTAATTGTTCCTTTAATGGGAACTCGTTATATGAAAGCGAATGATAACCCACATCCTTCAATTCAAATAAATCGTATACAAAAGTAAGTAAAACATAAATATTATGAATGGTTTGTAAGGTAAAAAACTAGAACAACGCAAATATAAAAGTTTAGACAAAAAAAATTTCCCATGTGATACGTGCTCAGAACACTTACCGTTCTAGGAGTCCTTCCGGAAATCACAAAGTGGATAATGTATTTTTTAATATTTGTATCATTAGATATGTTTCCAAAGTTGTTTCGGCAAAGTGAGTGCGGCGTGAAGAAAAGTTTTTTTTTGTATGCCGAAAACGAACGTTCTACATCTAGTGACGTTATATTTGCGTAAGTAAAATAATCTTTCAAATAACTTAACGGTTCTGTTGCCCGAAACCTTCACAAATTTGTCTTAATGTGCCAAAATCAGAGTCTTTATCTAAAACACTTTCAAACCTTCTAAAACAAAAACATTTTTTTGCGTCTTCTATCGCGCATAGCTGTGCGTGAACATGTTGCACTATTTGCAAAGAATCCCACTAACGACACGAAGAATTTTGTAGTTTTTCTATCGCATCCGCTAGCCCCACGTAATTGTTCTGAAAAAATTTCCAAATCTGTTTTTAACTTGACTATCCTGAAACTTCAACCGGCTTACCTTGACAGCCGCAGATTCCTTTAGGTCGAATTCCCGAATACGTTTTGGGGATTTTATAAACACAGCTTTTTTTATGTGCTATTAGAGCGTCTACCTCGGGGTAACATTTTCTGATACTATCTGCTACGAAAAACTGAGAGTATGAATTTTACATGTAATATGCAACAAGTTAGCACAATGTTTTTTAAGAGCTCGACCTACAGCAAGCATGTTTGCGGCACCATCACTCATAAACATCAACAGTTGATTTGTTGAAAGTTCAAACTTTTCCAATGTATTTAACAACAACATTGAAATTACTTCAGCAGTGCATTTTGTATTCGTCTGGAAGCTAGTAAAATTGAGGGTGACGGTTGATGTGGTTCCATTGTGCGTCCCATTACATTAATCACAGAATTTTTTTTTTACGATCTGTTGTTTCGTCCACACATAACCACAGTTTTTTATCTTGCAACTCCGTTTTTAATTCTTTTCCCCGACATGCTCACGAGCAGAACGGCACACTCTCTGTAATGTTCTCACTTGGTAACTTAAAGTCCGAATATTCTTCCAAAACGAGACGTTATGCTTTTTTTCCCTTTAGTAAATGAAATGGTAAGTTACATGCAATAAATACATAAATTAAATTTAAATTTGCCATAATCTCGTGTGCAATTTTTTTTGAAACATGCCCTGCACTTTTTACGTGTCGTAGATAATCACTTTTCGACCACACACATTAAATCTATTTTACAAAACCTACACCATTGAATTTTAGCGCCATCACACTTTAAATCAGGCATTTCTGCAAAAAATTCTCTTATTGTGTCCAACTTTGGTCGTTTTCGCGACGTAGGAAACATTTTTTCAAAACAAACGTAGAACATGATATAGTATACGACAGCGTGATGCATACACACAGATCGGTTTTTCGAGTCGCAGTTATACTGACGCTTTATACCGAATTGTCCCGGCGTCAGTTTGCGTTGCTCTAGTAATAACTGTAATGATTTACTATTAAATTTTCAAATACATACAGTGCCTATATTGGATTGTTAAAAAATAACGCAAATGTAAGTAAATTGCCTACTAATTTCTTGATTGTAAATTTTATAATCTTGAGAATTTGAACGTAATTTTCTGCATAAAAGAGTTCTTAAGTCTGTTTTACACGCCACGATTTATTTGGGCAAATTTTTTGAATAAGTTCTTGACCAAGAAATCTGTAGAAATACGCGGCTTTACATGCTGCAATAAATTTAACAATTTTCTAAGGATCGCGAATGCTCGTTTAGTTTCGTCAATAGTTGAACGGGAGAATTATTAAGCAGGCAATTTTTCATCTGCTTATAAAAGTAGATTGCAATCTGCCTTTGCCAAAAAGTTTTTGGTATATGCAGAGATTAGCTTAGGTTTTCTTCGGTTTCGGTTACTTAGTTCAAATTATCTATTAGATTAAAATCGCCGTGATTTTTCGAAATTTTACTCTAATTTTACTTTAAAAACATTAAAACAAACCGTAGGTACTTTTCTGGGTTTCTGGGTTTTGGGATTAAAACAGCAGTGTTAGTGAAAAATCGTCGGAAAATTGTGGCAAAAATAGACATGTTTTATTCAATTCAATTAATCGTAAAGAAGACCTTCAAAGAGATTTAAGACAGGCGTACCATTTTAAAACAGTCATAAAAATCCTGGCTCCTTCCAATTAAAAAAAATTTTAAGAAAGATTTACCTGCTTTATACAATGTATGTAATTATCTGGTTATATCTAGAGTAACTGATGATAAATTTCTGTACGTGTATATACTTGTACCGGTTCAGTAATTAAAAAGGAAAAAATTTTTGACTCATAAACGAAAAACTTTATTTTCCTCAAAATAATTTACAATCAGCAGGTAACTAGTTGTAAAATATATGGTAGCTATAAAATTTTTCTATGCAAAATCAGTGCAACCTCTTTTCTCCGAAGTAACGTCCATCCTTCAAATTTTATGTCAGGTATTCACTTCTTTAGCAGAAAAAACAGAAAAGTACGTGAGCACTTGAGATGATTGAATCCTATAGGGCAGGATAAGGTCTATGGTTTTAAGACATTTCTTTCTTATATATTTGCATGATCATTTTTGTATATAATGGATAATGGGTATAACTGCCCTTTAAATTTAGCTGTTAGGGAACTTAACCGTCTACCAAAAAATATCGATATTTTTCAATTATCGTGTTTACCACCCAGATTAGGTTGTTAAACTTTACCTAAATTAGATTTGAGTCTTTCTTTTGCTTTTGGGCTAGTTTTGTAATTTTGATATAATTTGTTATATAGATTAAATTACGCTAATATATATATATGTGTAATTTTTGTGACCTTTTTGGGAATTTTCCCGTTGGTCAAACGTATAAATAGATATAAATAAATAAGTATAAGTATAATAGAGTAAATGTTCGATTATAAATTAAAGCACCAGTCAATATTTCAAATTCGATTCCCAACATGTCTATATCCTCCAATCATTCTAAGTATAACACTCTTATTGCGAAATCGAAATGCTTTCAATCTTTAATAACTTTAAAAATAAATCCACTTCCGGTCCAAATGGTATTCCTTCATTTATATTTTTTATTTTTAGGAATTTAGGTTTGAGTTGATAAACCCACTAACTTAAAAATGTATCATACCAAGACGGTATTTTCTCAGAACTTCTTAAGACCACGTCGGTAAAACCTATATTTAAAAAAGGCAACAGGAAGGATATAGCAAATTATAGGCCAATTTTGATATCCTCATAGCTCTCGAAACCCTTGGAATACGCTGCTCTGAATCGCATAAAAAGCTTCATAAACAAACACAATCTTTTATCTTCTTTGCAACACGGATTTCGTGCTGGTTGCGTTACTGGCCATTCATAATAGTATATTAGAAGATCTGAAAGTAAACGCTATCCTGTAGGAATTATTTGCGATCTATCGAAGATATTCGACTGTGTCAAGCACAGTCTTCTCTTTGATAGGTTAAATCAGTTGGGCTTCAGGGGCAAGGTGGGCGACTAGATAGTATCCTATCTTTCAAACAGAGTTCAATTTGTCGAGATGGAGATAACAAATACAAAAAACAGATGTAAGATACAAAGTAAGGTTACTTTGCATTGTTCAGGGAGCTGTACTCAGTCCGCTACTATTTTCTTTATTTTTAGAGGATATTATCGATTTCCTGTGCGATTTCCATGTGGTATACTATGCTGATAATATAACCATGCTCCAATCCAGCAGCGAGAAGGATATCGAAGGTCTCACTAATATATTGCTAGCGCTAATGGCCTAGCTTTAAACACAGACAAAACTAAGGGTATACTTTTCCACACCTTCCAAAAATGAATTAATTTACTACCCAATCTTGTAATAAATATCAACATGATCGACAATGCTAAGGATGCAAAACTTTAAGGAGTTACGTTTTCATTGACCTTGATGTGGGACAAGCATTGCCTACTGCTAATATCAAAATTAAATACTGTGATTTTTAAGCTTAGGCAGTTAAAACATTCACTAAGCCTAAACACTCTAAAAACTGTATACTTTGCGGAATTTCAGTTAATAATTTTATAAGGGATACACATTTGGAGATCGAGTCCTGCAGCTAAAGAAGTTTTTTTCAAACAAATTAGATGCCTGGCTAACGTTAGCCAGCTGACCTCGTGTAGATCATATCTCAATCATTAAAAATGTTGACCTTGTCTGAGTTATTACCTCAGAAGCTAATTGTTACATACACAACAACAAAAATTAACCAACACTACAAAACAATACACAACATAATTACAATATAAGAAATATAACCACACATCTCGGAAAACACTCATTGAGTTTGAGTGCAGATAGCGTGAATATTTTAGGTATTAAGATATACAATCATTTTCCAGAAGATTTTAAAGAGCTAAGCTGATGCAAATTTAAAAATAAAGTTAAGATATGGCTGCAGTCAAAGTGCTTCTATTCAATGAGTGAATACTTTGAGCAGCATTAATGTGTAGATTTAGATTGTACGAGGGTAAGTCAAATATTACCTACACTTTCGCCATAACAAGCTTTGAAGGTTATCGTAGTGGCGGCCGCTTGCGCATGCGTTGAGTTGGCGCCTCTCTGTTCGTGTGTGCAGAATTTAATCACGATCGCGTCATTTGTCTGCTAGCTACAACAGCATAAGCATGTCAGCTCCGCTATTAGTTTGCACCAAAGAGGAACAACGAGCAGTGATCCGATTTTTGTGGTCAGAGGGTGTGAAAGGTGCTGAAATTCACCAGAGACTTTTGTCACAATACGGGGACAGTGCTTTATCTCGTAAAAGCGTTTTTTTTTTTGTCGCACGAGCGTAACACAAAAAGAGGGAGCTTAACGGCATTCAATCTCGACCACCGACGACAACATTCAGCGAGCTCGAGAGATCGTTACAGTAAATAGGCCAGTTACCATAGGTGAGGTTGCATCTTCTTTAAATATCAGTCACTATTCTGCTTAAAAATGGGACGCCTTCCGCGTTGAAGCGATCCAGTAAGCGTTGGCAGATCTCCAAACGCTTGGTTTTGTTTTCTGCGGTAAGCATTCGTGGTACCCAACGCGCACACACTTTACGAAATTTGAGTTCATCGTGGATAATTTGATAGGCAGAACCGTTGTAGCTAGCAGACAAAATTTAATCACGCGATCGTGATTAAATTCCACCCACATGACCACAGAGGCGCCAACTCAACGCATGCGCAAGCGGCCGCCACTACGATAACCTTCAAAGCTTGTTATGGCGAAAGTGTAGATAATATTTGATTTACCCTCGTATATGTTCTTTTGTATTAATACCTCTGTACGTTTTTTTTGTATATTCCTTCTGTGACATGTCTCATACCCTGTTTACGAAATAAATTACTATTACTACTGCTAAATGTATATTACATAATGTAAATATAATAGATATAGTCTGTAGATTTGCCTGTCTGTAGATAAGATACCGGTGCACGATTGATTCTACTACATTTTACTCATTATCGTTAATACGTTTATTTCAAAGCTATAATAATATTTACATAAGATTATACAGATAATCTATACAGCTAATAACGAGTGCATTCGCAATATGCTTCTATATTAATCATTAAGGCCGGTATTCCATATATAAGAGAAAATTGAAATAATATAGTTTCTGTTCAGTACTCAGAGATTTTTTTTTAATGTATTTTTGTATGGGGTATCTCAATAAGAACGCAAGATTTAAAATGCGCGCTATTTTCGTTCTGTTAGATTGGCGGCACTCATACATCGGTATTCATCATCTCCCATTGTTGCGATTAGTAGTTATGGAACACCACATGAAGTAACAACACGTATGGGGAGTGTTATGCAGAAACAGTTCGCAAACTTAGTGGAATTTTCGGTCGACGAAATCAGTCAACAGCATCAAGCAGTCAACGGTTCAAAGAATAATTAATAAATTCGAGGAAACTGGTTCGATTATGAATAGTAAAGTAACCGTGCGTCATCGTGCTGGCCGATCTCTGGAGAACATTGCCGTAGTGCATGAAGGTGTTGCTAAAAGTCCAGGAACATCGATATACCGTCGTTCACAAGTTCTCCCTAAAGATCTTCATCTGCACGTTTATAAGATTCAACTGACCAGAGAATTCAAGCCAGCGGAACATGTGCAGCGAGAATTTGTTAATTGGGTGTTGGAAAACCAACAAGTGGAAGGCAATTTTTCGAAGAAAATCATCTTTAGTGAGGTGCACTTTCAACTTGATGGACACGAGAACATACAGAACTGTCGGATTTGAGCAGTTGAGAATCCTCGAGTCATTCATGAAAAGACATTGCATGTACAACGAGTCACTGTTTGATGCGGATCTTGCGGATACTGGGCCGTACATTTTCGAAAATCATACTGAAATTATGGTAACAACGTACGCTATCGCAACATGACAACGGAGTTTTTGTGACCTCGTTTGGACGGTATTGATATTGAAGGTATGTGATTTCAGCAGGACGGCGCAATTTGTCACACGGCGCGCGAAACAATCGAGTGTTTGCAAGAAAAATTTCCTGGCCCATCTTACGCAATGGCGACTGGAAGTAGCCACCGAGATCGTCCGATTTGTCACCATGCGACTTCTTACTTTGAGGGTTCGTGAAATCTCGCGTCTATGCCAACACACCACGAAGAATTCCTGAGCTCAAGGCGAAGATTAGACGTATATTTGGCGAAATTGAATCGCAATTATGCGAAAAAGTAATCGAGAATTTCGTCAAAAGAGGAACAGTGTGCCAGCAGAGTCGTGTGGACATTTGCCAGATATTGTTTTTCACACTTAATCGTAGTGTACTGAAATGAAAGTAATAATTAGTGTGATTATTTAACTGCAAAATGCAATTAGCAAATAAAATGTCTGTTAATTACAGAGGGAAACAACAATCTTTTCTGGTACATGACAGAAAAGCATTTGATTTCGATATAATTTCTAATTTCTCACGCGAACATCTACAAGAATTTATATTCTTATACTTCGTTTCTTCTCTTTCTTGTTGGGCAAATGTGCTTTGGTGAAAACGTTGGTAATGTTTATCACTATGGTTAAATTGGGTTTGGAAAACCTTTTCTGTGTTTTTATAATAAATAATATTTCAAGAATCAAGAAGACACAAGATTTATTTTAAATATCGTTCAACGCACAAATGTTTAAAAATACGCCTTAGAAAAGATACAAGGAAAACACTTATACAATATATTCGAAAAATTTCGATATTAACGCAAGCAAAATTTATTCCTTTTATATGAAGTTATATTTGCTTTAGTAGTACTAATGCTCTAATAAATGCCATAACATTTTTGTGAAAGAGAAACCATCCTTCTATTTGGTACAATTTTAGACAATTGAATTTGAAAAGTTGGCACATATTCTCGCTGCTCTATATTCTTAAATGTAAGAATCTTTTGTTCACAAGAGAAATTTGGACATAGTTCTTTGTTCCATCCGAAAAATTGTGATACGCATTCATCCTTAAACACTCCATAGAATATATCAAAATGTTTACGCGATATAGAACGACGTTTATACTAATAATAAGTAACTTCGGTATTAGAAAAAAATTGTTCTGCCTTGCTATTGGGGGAAGATAGAAGATGCTTGTTGAGGTGAATAAATATTTTCAGTAAAATTAAATTTAACATTCACCTATGTACGAGGCACGTTCAGAAATTAAGTTCCATTTGGTAATAGAAACAAAACGAGTAGAACAACTAGTTATTGCAAAAAAAACAACAAACCTTAAACTATCTTTCTACATACCTCCCACCATTTTATAGCCACTTGCCACAGCGCGGCACAAGTTTTTGTATGCCTTCCTCATAAAACGTTGTCGCCTATGTTGTCAAGCATGTTGTAACACGTTCTTTGAACTCTTCATCGTTGTTGAATTTTTGACCACCAAGGAACGCTTTCAGGTGACACAATTGCGTCACGCAGTGCCGAGGAATGCTCACAAACGGTATTGTTTCGATCCATGAAAATGTCCGACTTCACACTGCGAATAAGACACAACAATTCTTACAGGACTTTGTCTGGACCTAGTTTGACCACCCTCCGTACAGCCCTGACCTCGCCCCTAGCGACTTCCATCCCTTTTTGCACCTGCAAACGTTCCTTGGTGGTCAAAAATTCGACGATGAAGAACTCAAAGAACATGTTACCACATGGTTGACAACACAGGCGGCAACGTCCTATGAGGAAGGCATACAAAAACTTGTGCCACGTTATGATAAGTGCCTACAAAATGGTGGGAGCTATATAGTTTAAGGTTTGTGGTTTTTTTTGCAATAAATAGTTTTTCTGTATCTGTACTCGTTTTGTTTTTATTACCAAACGGAACTTTCTCGACGTGCCTCGTATTTTAGAAAAGTTGTTGTTTGATGAAGTGTGATTTTACCTAATAATTTTCTAATGGTACATCAGGAACAGTTTAGAAGTGGGAAGTAAGGTTGATAGCCCAATCCAACTGTAATTTTCTTAGAAAGCTTGATTTCTATGATCAAAAATGCTTAATTCTTGGGAAAGGTAGCGGGAATTAAAAAAAAAGATAAGGAAAGAAACACAGAAATAAGAGAAAGGTAGAAGGTAAAGCCAGCTGTTATAGTACTGGAAAATAAAAAAAAATAAGCAGATTCGGACATTTACTAAGAATGCTAGAGAGCAGACAAGTGAGAACGATATGAAAAGCAAGAGCAATAGGGAAGAACAGAAGAGGGAGGCCAAGGAGGACTTGGGACAGCATAGTGGAAGAAATATTAAGGAAAATATTGGAACTCAGCCTTAGTAATTGCAAAAAATAGAAAGGAATGGAAGAAATTCGTAAGAAGATTAGGATTATGTTATGTTTTATGAAAAGAATATATCATTTTATACTAAATCCTTTTCCTTGCATCCTATATGTAGTGATGTAGTAGTTTTAATTAATAAGTACCCATCTAGTATCTACAAATCTTCTGTAGAAACGTTGTGTTCAGTTAGGCGTTTCTAATCAATTTATCTTTCAAAGGAGGCATTTTTCTGGAACTTTTGAGTTTGGCAACATTGGTCCCCTTATTTAAGAAGGGCGATACATACAATTATAACAATTATAGAGCCATAAGTCTTTTTCCCAGCGTCTTGAAGGTCTTTAAAACTGGGGTCTTTTTTTCGCTCGAATAATTTAACTTGCCCCGGTTTTACATAGGGTATAAGCACTGAAACTGAATTTTGTGAATTTCTGAGAGAAATTGTGAATGCATTGAATCAAAAATTAAATCTACCGGCTTTATTAATTTTTCCTGCGCTTTCGATTTAGTGAATTATGATATACCGTTGTTTAAGCCGTCGCGATATGGTGTCCGCGGTAAGCCACCTGATTTGCTATCGTCTTATTTAAAAAATAACACTAAACTAGTTATGGTTAATAATGCTAAAAGTAGTTGTCCTGCAGTTAATCAGGGAGTTGTGTAAGAATCTATATTGGGTCCTTGATTGTACTTAATATATTCCAACAACCTGATTTTTTATTTGAATACAAGTTCTACTTCTACTGGTAGATGATTTAGGGAGTTGCTGTTGCCAGATAGTGGTAGTTTATCATTTTCTCAAAGAACCTGTATAAATGATAGTTGTACGTTCTATATCATTGATATTAGGGACGCTGTGAATATTATTATTTCTAAAAATAGCAACATTTGATAGATAATTGTTGTTGTACTCCACAAGAGTATTTTCTTCAGTGATACGTATTGGATTGTATCAAATTGTACACTCTAGATAAATTTCTGTATTTTCAATCCTTTCAATTATTGTGACTGTGTCTTCAATATCTTGCATAATTTGTTTTATAAGCATTTAATTTAAGAAATAAAATATTATTATTTACGAAACCGCTTTCCTTTAAAATCTCATTTATTGATGTTAAAAATTCGTTTAAATTGCCGAAAAGGTGTTTAAGAACACTTCCGAATCCCACAGTTCTTTTAAAAATTTAATGAAACTACAAAAAATTCAATTTTTTTATCAATTTCCCTAGATGAAAACATGTCATAACGTGTATCAAGTTCTCCATTCGTATCCCAAACTTTTATTGGATCAGGTGAGTATATTACTCTCCTTCACGAAGAAAAAAATTGTGCAAACGTTCGACACCGACGTGAACATTCTAACGCTACCGAATAGTTTAAATAAACACCCTAGCAAACATTTAAAATTAGACCTAAAGTGACCAAGAATTCTACGAAAAGTGTCAGAGCACAAACCGATTGCACGTTTTGTTCTCTTCCACCCGTCTACCTGAACCCAAACAAAAACCCTCTCGACTTTGTTAGAACGTCCGTACGCGCTCCGAACAGCTGCTGAAACGAAAGCAAGAAAACCTACTGTTTGCTCTCGCCGTCTCCCTCCTCAATTTTCTCTCTTTTCGTCGCTCCGTATACGCGGTCTTCGACGAAGACACGTGAGCCGCATTCAAGGTCGCACAGTAAACATTTGACGGTTGCACTTGCTCCTTTTTTTGCCGATCTGGTCCCGATGACTTACATTCGATGTTCTGCAAAATTTTTTAAGTAGCCTCTACATCTGCTACCTTCGTTTTCCGTTCTTGCTTTTTTGCAACAATGAGAACAGTAATAAGTAGTTTAGTATCAATTTTATTTTTAAATTTGTAATTGATATACATACATCAGCAGTGTTTTTAAAAAGAAAAAAACACAATGAGATTTTGAATAAATTAACCCACTGGCCTTATTTTGGCACTTACCGAATGGTCACTTTAATTCGATTATGAGATTGCGTACCTTTCGTTGCACTTAATAATTTGAAATACTGAACACCGTAAGCACTCGTAAGTCACGGAAAAATGTCGACATGACGTATATTTTGACACACACATAATATTTCTAATGGCTATTTTTTGAATCTTAAGAATTCTGACTGCATAAGTTGACGCACCCCAAAATAAAATGCCCTAGGCAATTCTTGATTGAAAACACGCGTAATGGCACGCCAGTAATGTATCTGTAGAGATAGCATTACGTAGACGATATAAAGCATAACATACTGAGGAAAGCTGTGGTTCTAAATTAGTAATATGTGATTCCCAATTCAAATTTTGTTCAATATGCAATCCCAGAAACTTAATATAAGTCACTTGCTGTATTGTTTGAGAATGTATTCGTAATATATTCGAGGCATTTACGTTACTAATAGCTGGAGTAAAGTGGATAAAAACGGTTTTCTTTGTATTAAGGTAAAGCCTATTATTCTCAAACCATACCATCAAGGTATTAATCATTGATTGCGTGTCTTTAATCAACTTATCAAAGGAGGGGTCGGAAACTAGAAGACTGATGTCATCTGGATATACTTCTAGATTATTGTCCGTCGCCATACTTGGCAAATCATTAATAAAGAGAATGAACAACAAAGGACCCATTGCTGGCCCCCCTGCGGTACTCCTCTCACATTGGTAAGACTATTCGAAATTCTCCCATCAATTTCCACAATGTGTTGCCTATTAGAAATATACGAAGTAGTCCAATTATGCATGGTTCCACGAATGTCATAAGCTTGAAGTTTAGTGAGGAGTATGCCGTGATCTACTCCAATACATTTTTGTTGTTCATTTATTTTTTAATATAGTAGGTCAATAAGCTGTAATACAGCCGATTTAGTAGATCTTTTTCTAAGAAAACCGTGTTGTGACGAACTGAATATGTTGTGATGGTCTAGAAATGTTGTTATTCTCTCATAGATAATCTTCTCCATGACTTTAGAAATGGAGGATAGCAAAGAAATCGGCCTGTAATTCTGCATTACATCTCTTTATACCACATTGACACATTGACACGGTAATTTATTTTTATTGCTAGTGAAATATATTCTAGCAAGACATTGTAGCCGTCAGAATTATCCAGGTAATTTTTCATACAAACTTTACAAGCGTAATTGCCATGCTTCGTAACGTTACCTAGATTAATGTAGGTTGATTCGCTTACCTAGATACTACTTTATCGTATTATTAGAATAAATACGTTCTTTTTGTCACACAAATTATTTTACAATTGCAAAAAGAAGCAACTGAAACATATTAGATTATTAAAACTATATAGCTACATTACATATGTTTGATAATAGATCACCTAATTATCGAAATGTCAATTACGGGGGAGTGTGTTGCTATTATCGAAGCTTGGTGTATTTAAATTTATTTAAATGTTAAATTAAAAATGCTGCTTGAGAAACCGATTCAATCGACACCATTTAAAGCGTTACCATCAATCAAGTATGCTGTCACGTGTCATCGATTGTAACAAGCACGTTACATACACTATATAAGTAATGTTGGCAAGCTCTTTGTCGCTATTTTTTATGAACCTGTAGCGCTCGTCGCCAACCTCCTCAACTTCCTGCACGAATGCGGTAAAAATATTCGTGTACGTATACCGACTGAGTGTTTTGAAGTTAGCCAAGATGGATGCGATACGAATAGAGAATATTTCCAATTTATACATACTTTAATGTTGTAAAATTTTAAAAATTGTTTATGGATATAATAATAATACTCAGTCGTAGATCCGGGAGAAAATAACAACATTAAAATTTGGCGTTTACGCGCCCTCTCTATGTTACTGCGTCACGTAACAAAACCCCGCGTTCTTTTGAAGGAGCAAATTTAAATTACCCTGGGATTTATTATTATTATTTTTGTTGGGCCATGGCGCACATGCCTTTAATCACTGCAACCTTAATAGATCTATTGTAACAGAATGTCCTCATGTGTGTTAGAATAGTGGGAGGCTTTTAATAAACCTTAGTACTACTCTAGGATCTGCTTCCTTCTGTTCAGTAAGTGCAAGAGATGGCCTACTGAAGTGTTGGTGTCGTGTGCGACTGATGGCAACACATTCACATAGGATGTGTTCTGCCGTCTCCAGATCTTGGCATAGACGGCAGATTTGATCTTTGGCTTTTCCTAGTATAATAGATGATATTTTAGGGCTACATGTCCTGTCAGAAATCCTGCCAGTAATCTGAGTATTACAGCCTGTAGTATGACATTAGAGTTCACGATTTAGCGCCTAACAGACTGACATTAGTGAGTATCGGCAACCGTAAAATGAAGTGGCGGCTGGTGGTGACATAAAGGGGAGGGTAAGGACAACGCTTCGATTTCCTTGTGTATTTTTTGTCAAGTACAATGTACACGATGTACAATGGAAATACACGAGAGAATCGAAGCCCTGTCCTTGACCATCCATTTGCATCACCACCAAAAATTATGATAAAGATAAGATAGAATTTATTTTCTACGTATAGGAAAAGTTACATTAAAAACAAATATTAGGAACCTGAAGAATATGGAATAAGAAGTTATTTAGCCGTTTCCACGTAACTAATACTGTACGGTGAGAACTGTACAGAGGCTACTAAGAGCTTCCGACTGTTAAAACGTCTGAAAATGCACTGACGGCCTGCTTTAATGAAATTTCAGCGCACTGCACGTCTTCAGTTTGCTCAAGCAAAAATGGGGTGGACAAGACAGTGGAAAACTATTTTCAGTCACGATGGCCCAGATGGGTTTTCCTATTTTTACCATGATATACGTAAAAAAGAAGTGATTCTGTAACGACGGCGTGCTGATGGTCATGGTATGGGTAGCTATTTCCTATAATGGACCTGTTGAATTAGTGAAGGGCAGGCAGAATTCAGAAAAGTACATCCAGCTATTCCAGTAATTCCATCCCGACTATTTAAGGTTGTAAGAAACAATAGTAAAAGTACTCATTATTGATCAATAAAGTATTTTGTTATTGCAAACGAATCGTTTATTTCGTAGATTGATCGTATTCAAGTGGCGTTTTACAATACTGTACTTATTATCAGCAACGTACATTTGCACTGAGATTTAGGAAAATTACCATGTTGGGTACATATTTTTATACCTCCCTCTTTATTTTCGAAAATAACAATTCCGCAATGCCGCATACGTGCTTGGTCCTATTCATATTGCGGGGAATGTAGCTAGGAATCTTTTTAACAATAAAAAATGGAGCCTTTCCAAATAAAAACCAATTAAAAATTATCTTCGCTCCAGAATGAGTGATTTAAGATTGTGAATTCCAGCGGTACTTTCCATAGAACAACAATTAGCAAGATTTTGACAATGTCATTCAGGGCTCTTCAAATAAAAATGCAAGAAAAATAAATAGATATATAAACGCGCTTACATTTTGTCATTATGAGTACAATCTGTTTAAACAAAAGAAATATTTTTTTAATTTATTTATTTACGTCCAGTAATTGTTTAATAACCACTCTTGATGTTGATTGACTTGGAAAAAGACGGCAAATTAGGGACCGCCCCACGTGGCAAAAGCTCTAGGTACGCCACTGACTTGACGTACGCCATCGAGCGTATACTCGCATTTTAATCTAAGCAGACCTGCCTTCACAAAGTATACAAAACAGAATTCCGCCAATAATTCAGCCGAATACAATAGTGAAAACTAACACGGTCTCTGCTATTTATGTGTTCATGCATTTGAATTCCCAACTGCCTTTGCATTCTGTAATTGGGATAATGTATTTGTGCTACATCAATGGGCGAAGCGTTAAAAGTGGAGGTTCGCTGTACAAAGCTCTTGTCTTTATTGTTGCACTCAACTTTGTGTGGTGGTTCGAAATCATGGTACTGATGTGCTGGCAATTAATTCGTTAGGGGTTTCAGTTTTCAAATTTGTTCATTTCGTTGTGAAATAACTTGACGTTTCCGTAAACTTCGTTCGATTGTATAAATCAAGTTATATCTGCAGCCATTTCTTTTGAAACTCTAATTTACCGCTATGTTAAATACAAAAAAACAAACATTTACTCCTAGATTAACATACGTGAATTCCCTTTAGGCTTTGAGCGCATTTTCGTATGTGATTCGGTGTTTCTACGTAACTAATCATTGGCTAGAAGTATATTTAACTAATAAAACCTAGGATACAGACGGAGGGGCGCCTCATAGCTATGAAAGCCGCTGAAGAATTCAAAATGGGTCTAATGGGTCCTCTGACACATGTTGCCGAAGCGGAATTGGCTGAACGTCATTCTTCATGGCGCTAATAACGGCGATTTTGCTTATTGTATTTTTAATAGTACAATGTATAATGACGGTGTTCTACAGGAACAATGAAAAATAAGTTGGAACAGGGAGGGGGAGTGAATTAGATTTAAATTATATTATAATTATTATTAATTACAACTATTAAATGAGGGGATAAGAAATGCAAGAATTTTTGAGCCAATAAAAACATTGCTCAGCTTATCTTACTAACTTACTAACTAGCTACGAAACTTAACACCATCAGTAAATTTGTTAATCTAATATATCTAAAGAAAATTATAGTTAAGATAGTTAGGTACAACAACTAGAACTTGAACAAGCAGAGATTTTTTGCTTTAAACTTTTGTGCCAAAAAGCAGAGACTCTCAAAGCGTATACATATGAATCCGGCCTGTTACACAAACGTACACAGAATCTAATTGGAGCGGAGAATCTACGTTAGAGTGGGTCCTAAACTACCAGAGTATTGAGGGAAATGAGAAAGCCGAAAAGCTGGTAAAAGAGGCAGCGGATATTCGTTTCATTGATTTAAACTATTACTGTGGTCTACAATAGAGCCACCTATACCAGGAAATTAGGAAATGGGGGGAACGTCAAAATACCTCATAATGGCAAAACATACCAGGTCAAAATCACGTGGAGGCATCCATATCAGGTTTACCAGAGACAGCAAAGGGGATCTCAGAATGCTGACAGGTTTATAGACAGCTTATGCAGCCATAAAGTATCTATTACATAAACTAAGAAAAGCTGAAAACCAAATCTGCCATTCTATCCAAATGTACTGCCATTAGCGACAAACGACATCAACATTTTAGTATGCCATTCCTAACATTTACTGAATTGAAGGAAGAAGATTCCAGAGTAGTATGAAGGTTCATCAAATGCCTCCAACTATTGTAACATACTAAAAGGCACCATTACAGTAGGTTGCAGCGACCAAACACATCAATATCATGGCCCGTCTCAATAATAATTGTAATAGAATTCGAACATGACCAAATGCACAGTTTTGTTACACTGACACTCTTACAAGAACAAATATGACATTTCCGCGACATCTGTCCAATGTGTTGGTTGCTATATAGAAACCTTAAATTATTTAATTCTGTTTCTTCTATGTATTAAAAAATTTGAAGGTTTAGAATATAAACTCACTTATACAAACATGTCACATTGAAAAAAAATATATTGTAATGATATTTATTTACTCTCGTTAGAAAGTGTTTTATTTTGACAGTTTAATTGCATTTAGTTCCATTTTATTACGAGGTAAAGTAGTGTTGATGGCCTCTTCTCTTCAGTTTCCTCCAGATCAGCTTTTCTTCTTTGTCTTACACATGCAGACACTAAGTATTTTAGTTAAAAAGGAGTCCAGTAAATAACTTTTAGTGCGAGAAACAAAATTTACTAACGGAAAGTTAAATTATATTTCTTCATATCAAAATTATGTTATTCCATCGTATATGGATAAGCACACTTTCATGGCGACCATCCTAATTTACTGCACTTGACATTACCGTACCTGGAAATTTGGACATCATCACCATGGAAGCGAAAGGTATTTTCGATGGATTTCAAATTCATCAAAAATGTTATTTTATTTAATTCAGATCGTTAACTGGGGATCCGAAAAAGAACAAAAGGAGATGGGATAAACAAGTTTCGATAACAAGACTTATTTTCAATATTCCTGGATAAAATTTTAAAGTTTTAAGTTAATATGAAACTATTCCAATGGAAAACACAAAAACTTTAGTAAGTAAATCTATTTTTAACCTTTTAACACCAAAATTTGAAGAACGAAATATTTGGTTTTGAATCCCAAAATCCCAAAATATCAAGAACATACACCGAAATACTTTAATTTTCTGAAGGACGTCAGTGTGTAGGTACTAAAATTTACTGTTTGGCCAAATAAGAGAGAAAATTAAACCTAATTAATTACACTGGGGAACAATTTGTAACACAATTTCTGTTGAGTTTGGTTTTTGAGCTGTTTTATAGTTAATTAGGCGTGCTGGTTTCAAAACTGTAGTTAGTTGTCTTCTACCACGTCAAGTTTTATCTCTACAGCTTATGAGAATGTGACTACCCTCCGCGAAATCGAGCATGGCCCATAGGAAGCACTATTGCTCTCCTATTGGCTGACACAAAGCTTCTCCGATGGGCGCCGGGAATGACACATGGGAGAACAGCGAGAGGTTTATACTTGTCTGGACTTGTTCAGCTACGCCTGAGATACTATAGTGAGACGTTGTGTGTCGCTCTGAAACGGTGCAGCCCATTCCGACGTGGAGTCTGAGTTCTTGTTTATATACAAGGTTAGCAGTGTTTAGTGTTTATTTATATATGAACTGAAACTTTTCCTTATGTCTACCTCTGCTAGTTCACGTCGTGGTCCACAGATTCGACAGCTTGTTAAAGATGAACATTTCATCGGAACAATGTCAGAAATTGAAAAGAATGCTTGGTTGGTATTCAAAAACTTTGTTAAAGGCTATCTTGGAAATACACGAGCACAGAATTACGCCAAAATTGTCCAGCAACTCTTGGAGAGCTTCAAACTGCTAGGTTGCAACATGTGCACCAAAGTGCTTTTTTTACATAGCAATCTTGCTAACTTCCCGGAAAATCTTGGTGCGGTCAGTGATGAACAGGGTGAGCGATTTCACCAGGATTTGAAGGTCATGGAGGCACGGTATCAAGGTAGATGGGATGTACATACATATGATGGCTGACTATTGTTGGAGCATCAAGCGAGAATGTCCACAGATTAAACATTCCAGTAAAAGCTATAAGCGAAAATTTTTGCCTTAATATGTAATTACCGTTCGATAAAAAAACAACTATTTATATGAACACAATTTAACTTACAATAACTATTATAGCCTTTCTATGAATAAAATTATTCTTTGTAAACAGTATATTTGGTAAGTTTTTACTTTATTTTCCTTTATATGCACAATTTGTATGACTTTTGAGGGTATGCTGTAGCTTAAAAAGTTGACGTGATTGACAAAAACTACGGTTATTTTTGGATTGGGAGGCCAAAAGTTAGTTGAAAACAAGTCACAGATTTAAGACAACGAAATTACTGTTCCCCAGTGTTATTTCTCAAATTCAAAAACACAATAAATACACTAAAATTATAATATAGCTGTTGGTTAACGATTGCGCTAAGCTTTTGTTTAAAAATTCAAAACTTTATCAGGGGAAATATAATTTCTTCTTAATTAAAAATACTGTACCTCTTGAATACTAAAAATTGTTTAATTTTCTATCCCTTTCGATTGGCAAAAGAAAATAAGTAGATCCCACACAAGTAATTTATAAAAACGTTAACTCTGAGTTATTAATTTCTTTAATTACTAGTCTTACTACGATATATAGACAAAGCCTCTTATTTTGGCTGTAACTTATTGTTTCTTACACCTACCTTCAAGAAAATAACTTATCAACGAAAATTTGGTGCTTGATATTAAGTAATGTGCAATATATTAGGCAGTCATTTTTATTGTATGTGGAATCATTAGATGTGAAAGCCAATTTCAAGTTCAAGCTGGACACTGTATCACGCTAGCGTTTGGTGAATTGTTACTTATCGGTAGCAGATGAAGCAGATACGTTCAGCTGACATAAAAACAATTTAGGTTCTATGGCAAAAGAAGGTTTTGCCACTTGGAAATATATTTTGAAGTTAATTACTGCTTTATCTACGTTTTACTTCTTTGCGAGGTCTTATTTCAAAAATTAAAGTGTCTTATCTGCAAAATCTTATTTATTTATTTTTTAAAGATGGTCCATAAGCTCTTTAAAACTTAACTTCAGGAACCTTTAATGTGTGAATTGTGTGTGTAAAACGTTCCACAGCTTTGTTACTATCACCCCCTCTCCGTAAAGGGTGAAGCGCAGTAAATTGTTCCACAACTGTGAATGGTGACTGGGGAGTGTACCGGATCCACTAAGGAAATTTGATTATTAGTTTCGTTAATTCTTCAGGTGGTAAAATTTATTCCGTGATAGCAAAGATTATACGTCAATCAATTGATAATAATACGCTAGCCTGAAATAATAACAGCTGGATGATATGAATTTGTACCAGAAAGGTATGATAATTTCAAACATTCAATAAAAGAACGTGGTATACATAAGAAGTCGTTTCTAGTCGTACGTCCATTGGCTAACTTTAAGGCGCTCAATCTGTATACGTTTCAAATGATGTCAGTGTTTAGAAACAAGAATATAAATTAAGACACGATCGAGGCTCGTTGCTTGCGGCTGTTTCCTTTTACATTAATCGAAAATTTCTATACCCAACGAAGTTAAAAAAAAAACAATAAAATAAAACAAAATATATTTATGCATAGATATTTCCTCGTATAACATGCACATATCGATACTAATATAAAAGTTTATTGACTGGAAAGCTACGGCGTTTATCTGTTTTCGATCTGAGCTAATAACATTTCAAAATATATACTTCAAGTTGCCGTGTATATACCGTTATGTATGTATGTACACATATATAGCTACCTGCTTCTGCGACTAATGAGATTGCAAGATATGTGCGTTATTAAATAGAGCATGAATGTATAAAGTTTAACATTACATAAATATACTCGGACAACTTACTGTTTTAAAAAGTGATCAGATCAGGTAAAATTCCATGTGAGGTTTTTGGTAACAAAGGTGCCTTCGGCGATAAGTTTGATAACCGTGATATATAAATAGGATACCAATATTTAATGTATTCGTCTTACTTTTATCAACCACAATGAATAAAGAAAACTGAGTTATGATGCAGATTGTACGTTAATTTTGCCGTCTGTTACTTTCACGCACGGGTTTTTATTCATAATTGAACGTTAGGTATCTGGTTCTACAATTAAGTTGGAGTGAATAGCACATATGTATGTTAAGCATACGACCACCCAGACTGTTATTACAATTATGTAAATAAGCGTCATGATGATCAGCGTATATCAATTTAAATATACAATTTTACAGGCGCCGCCACCAAAGTTGTGGCGAAATAATTACCCGATAAAAATATTTCGTAAGTTTATTCGCTTTCGAGAGAAATTGAGATTTGAACTTATTGCACACAGTATTTCACGCATTTTTCATAATGTACGATATCTGAAAACATAAGATAAACTTCATATCAAATACTGATTTATTCAACGTATGTCAAAATGTACGTACCATATAAGATTTTTTTCTTGTTATGGACTTTTATAAAATTGTAGTAATGCAAAAAGTTTGAGCACCTTTTAAAATCAACTTAACATTCATTAAACGCAATTTATCTTCTACCGTGTACAGGCTGGACATTTAAAATTGAAAGAGGCTGAGAGTAAAGTACCCTTATTTTTCATAATAGAGGAAAATTTTATTTAGAAAAGTTATTCATAATTAATAGTTATAATCTAATATGAAATGACATCCTTCTATCGCAAAAATAAAAAAAAATGCATTTTCTTCTGGATCATCCTTTATGCACTCCATATTTACAACATCTAATCTACTTAAAGTATTCGTAATTGATATAACTAATCCAAAAACGGGAATTAGTGGTACTCCTTAGGTGTTTTGAGTTGTTATCAAGAACTATTAAAATTTACCTGAAAAATTCACGTATTTTTGGTGCATTTTGTTTATGTGCTCGGTGAATTAGGACATGATTCGAAGTTATTCTATAAATTACACTTTAAGACAAGTAATATTTCAAATTATAACCTGTTTTCGTTGAAGGATTTAGTTATTTGATAGTATTCAAACTTATGAAGGAATAAGTGGTAGTTGTGTCGAGAAAATGATTTATCTTTCAATATTGGCAAGAAAAAATAAATAAAACATAACAATATTGAACCGTAATACAGAAATACATTAAATTTCGTTAAATCAGTTATCACACTTCAGTGTGTTGTCCGTCTCTTTCCAAGCAGGTAGTGATTCTCCGCGAAACATGACTAATAGCGTTAATTATGAAACGTTCAGGTATT
This sequence comes from Dynastes maya, assembly GCA_029619315.2. NCBI lineage: Eukaryota > Metazoa > Arthropoda > Insecta > Coleoptera > Scarabaeidae > Dynastes > Dynastes maya. The sequence continues at coordinate 17,794,647 of JAROYE020000010.1, read as the reverse complement.
GATGCCGCATGTTCAATAATAACGTCTTCAGGATGGTCTTGATTGCAAAAGATCGTCCTTGATAAACGTTGCTTGTACCAGCCTTCCAGTAATCTACAACTAAGTTGTTTCAAAATGCATTACACCAATTGTATCGTTCCAAGTCGTATCATATTCGAATTTCATTTTAAGTTTTCTAACATTTGAAATGAATACAGTTTGAAAGTTTCAATACATATTAACTTAGCGACCATACTCCTTCATATTATATACCGCAAGCATTAAAAAAATGTGATATAAAAAGGTTTTTTTGATTTATCACAACTTTTCTTAGATGGAGAAGATTTTTGAATAACATGCTTCAAACACGTTCCTGGAGATATTCATTTCTAGTCCTTCGAACCGAAAAATTGATTTAAATCGTGATTAATGGTTTCTAAGTTTTTTCAAGGGCGCCGAAAAATAATTACGAAAATATGTCTTTACTGCTACTACAGACCGCAGACGCTACTAACTGACATCCAGATGTTGCAACCAGCAAGAGAGGGAATTAGTGTTTTAATGAATGGTCTGTGTTTGTGCGGACGTCCCGACGAGAGAATCGATATACAATTGCATTTCTGCAGCTACGAAGCGCGCAGCGAACGCAGCAAGACGGCAACAACCAGCCAAGCGAGGAAGTTTGTAACAAACATGTGTAGGGTTTTGTTAGGCAATAAAATCAACACCTCAAATTATGTTTACCGATTTCGTAAACACAGCTTTCGTAATGGCATCATAATTTGAAACAAGTTGGGGAAACAAAAGTAAACACGAGCGCCTATAGGTTTCTTGTGATGGCATATTTAGACAGTTCAAACATTACGCACCAAAAAGGAGAGACGTACGCAGGAGAAAAAAGGAAGAACGTGAAATTACGTGCATTTGCCGTTGAAGTTTTTATTAACTATACAAGTAAACGTGGGGTGAAGCGTATGCGTGGATCTTTTTTTTCTTTTTTCATCTTAAAGAGTTAACAGTTGTAAAATATTTACGTAAGCAATAAAATACGATATTCTTCAGTGCACGCTAACAGTAAGTTAAGAAATATGTGGCGGCTTATATTTCTAAAAATGCCTCAAAGCGTTTCGCAGAAGACCAAAAGGCAGAGGTTTTAACTATTAGCAGAAATAGTAAAAAATCTTTAGTGCCTCTTAGAAATAACATTCACGTTTTTTTTTTTTACTTTTTAACACGAAAACGGTTCCTATAAAGTTTGAAACTTCCAATCAATTCCAGGGGTATACAATCTCTCAGTTTATATACATTTTGAGTAAATCGCAAATAATAACGTTTATGGAAGAGTTAACAAAAATAAACTCAAAATTTCGATTACTTGTCCTCTACGTAAGAAAACCCGCGTTCTTTCAAATGTCCGAACATGGATTAATATTTTGCTGGAAATAAATTTGGAACAGTACAACATTTTAAATTACTTTAAAAATGTACCATACAGCGAGATACACTACCGCTCATAAGTATTTGGGCACTTCAAATTTCAGGGCAAATCATTAAATATTTAACTGGAAATATTAAAATATGTATTTGGCACTTAAATATACACAAATATACAACTTTAACAATTAAACTTATTTATTGCACCTAAATTTTAGGTTCGTCTATGTAAGCTCCTTTACTTGTAATGATAGCGTGGCATAATCGGGGCATTCTTGCAATTAACTTTAACAATGTTTTCGGAGTTATTCGAGCACATGCTGCCTGCAGTTTGTTCCACATGTCATCTGCCGCAGTTGGAGCAGTTTTTCTTACTTCCCGGATCGAGTTCATCCCACAATAATTCGATGGGATTCAAGTCCGAGCTTTGGGGTGGCCATTTCATGATTGTTAGTGTCCTTTCCTCTTCCAACCGTTTTGAATATTGCTTGCATAATTTTGAAGTATGTTTTGGGTCATTGTCTTGTTGGAAAACAAAATCCTAACCCAAAATTCTTACACCAGAGGGTATTGCAAGATGCGTTTGTATTGCTTTTTTCTCATTATGCCTTGAATTTGGACGTGATCACCTGCGGATGTACCAGCAAAACAACCCCAAATCATGACCGAACCACCGCCATGTTTGACGGTAGAGACTGTGTACGACGTGACGTAGACTATTGTCTACGTCACTATGACAAATTTAAATTCAATTTATTTGTTACCTTTATTGCATGTAATCTACCGTTTAATTTACTAGACAAGGAAGCATATATCTTCTTTTGGAATAAATATTCGGACTGCAAATTACCAAGCCGGGCATCGTTACAAAGAATTGTGCCATCTGCTCGTGAACTTGTTGAAAAAAGAATTAAATCGAAGTTGACAGATAAAAAACTGTGGTTATGTGTGGATGAAACAACAGATCGTAAAAAACATTCTGTGGTTAATGTAATGGTACGTACAATGGAACCACATCAATCGTCACCTTCAATTCTATTAGCTTCCAGACGAGTACAACAATGTACTGCCGAAGTAATTTCAAAGTTAGTGTTAAATACATTGGAAAAGTGTGAACTTTCAACAAACCAACTGTTGATGTTTATGAGTGATGGTGCCGCAAACATGCTTTCTGTAGCCCGGTCTCTTAAAAAACATTGTGCTAACTTGTTACATATAACGTGTAAAATTCATGCTTTCAGTCATGTGGCAGATATTATTAGAAAATGTTATCCTGAAGTGGACGCTTTAATAACGCATACAAAAGCAGTGTTTGTCAAATCCCCAAAACGTATTCGAAAATTTCACAGACTGTGCCCCCGTATGCCTAAGCCGCCAGAACCTATTCTTACACGTTGGGGAACATAGTTACAGGCCGCGTTTTATTATCATAAATATTTTGAGAATATTAAAAACGTGGTTTTACAATTCGATCCAAAGGAAGCTAGGGCTATCAAGGAAAGCCAGTCGAAATGTCAAGATAATCAGGTTAAAACGGATTTAAACACTATTCAGAACAATTACTTCGGACTAATGGAGGCAATAAAAAAATTACAAAATCCTTCGGTGTCGTTAGTGGAATATCTGCAAATAGTGCAACACGCACAGCTATGCGCGGTAGAAGACGCAAAAAGTATTTGTGTTTTAGAAAGGTTTGAAAGTGTTTTAGGGAAAGATTCTGATTTTGGCACATTAAGACAAGTTTGTAAAGGTCAACAGAACCGTTAAGTTGCTCCAAAGATTATTTTGATTACGCAAATATAACGTCACTAGATGTAGAACGTTCGTTTTCTGCATATAGACACACTTTTTCCACACGCCGCACTCACTTTGCCGAAACAACTTTGGAAACATATCTAATGTTACAAATATTAAATAGACATTATCCACTTTGTGATTTCACGGAGGTCTCTTAAAACGGTAAGTGTTTGAGCACGTATCACATTTAATTTATTTTGTGTAAACTTTTATGCGTCCGCCACTGGCTTTCAGCGCAGTTGCGCTGCTCTAGTCATAACCAAACCTCAGGGCCGTGCCGTATGGATGCGCGAAGTGTGCGTTGCACGCAGGCAGCCAATGTAAAGGGCGGCATCGGTTAGAAGTAATCGACAAGGAAAACGAGCCGTTAGACAGCACGAACTGAGTAAGCAGAAATCAAAACATTCTGAAGGATATAAATTATTGACTGTTTAGTCTTAGGATAAAAAAATGCTTCTAAGGAATTTTACTACTTTTCGAATCATATCTAATGTTGCAGATATTTAACAAACATTATTCACTTTGTGATTTCACGGAAGACTCTTAAGACGGTAAATGTTTGAGCACGTATTATATTTTATCTCTGACCATTTATTTTGTGTAAACTTTTATGCGCCCGCCACTGGCTATTGGCGCAAATTGAGCAACTCTAGTTATTGCTTCGTTTATTATTACTGGTTCCTTGTAGCTCCCGTTTTGAACCAGTTATTCTGAAAAATTTTCAGAGCTATGACATTAATCGTTGTTCTAATTAATAAATGTTGCAATAATCTAATATTGAACGCTTATACCACTTACACACTATTGAATAAAATAAACCATAATTAGCAATTTTACGTTGTATCTTTTGAGATTATATCAAATATTAGAAAATTGTTGTAATTCGAAATTAATACTATTATATAATGCGAGACTCTACGAGATTCTTACGTAATCCAACAAGGAACGGCTTCCCAATTTGGTTAACCTTTCGTTTACAAATTACAAAATCATAAATCACTTTAATCGCGTCCTGATAGCAACGTCATATACATCGATATTGTCCAGCTGGCGTCCAATTTGAAGGCTATTGTCTGTAATTTGCATTCGAATTTTGAATATATTTGAATTTGAAGCGTCATGGAATTTGCATAAATTGATGCTATAACCTGAAGAAATTACAATAACAATAATCATCGTTTGCTTTAGATATTATCGTTGGTTAGCAGTGCTATAAAAATGATTTATACGATCAAGACAAGAAGGAAAGCATGTGCAAGCCGGTATTGTTTTGAATTTTAAATAATATGAATAAAATTAACGTTTCCTTTCCGATTATTACATCATTTTTTAGCAAAAAAGAAAGAAAACTAGCTCCAAAATATAACATTAATTCTTGTAAACTTTCAAGGATATTATTTGCTAGAAAAACAGGTTTATGGCTGTGATATCATTTTCCTACTAAAACATATCAATAGTCAACCGGCATAACTCGAAAAAACTTTTACGGTGGACAATACTTATCCGTAAAAGCATGATATTGCGTAGGAATTCACGGAATCCTAATTGAAATTCTAAGCAAGGCGAAGGCTAGCATATTTAACGAAATTTATGCATCCTTGTTCTTCGCAACGGTACAAACATTAATTTATTTGACGTACTGAAGTCTGTCTGTCGTTCATCCTTGATTTAGGATGTATTTTACAAATCTTATCGAAACAAATCTCATGTTTAACATGCTCTTACAAGAAAAGTAATAAAGATAAATCATCTTTAGGAAATTAATTGTTCATATATTATTTCTAAAGCGTATAATAATATACACTGCGTCAAAAAAGGCGAATATTTCAAAAATGACAACAAGTTTCGCTTTGAAAATTGGCATATCCATCTGAAACCGTTTCTCTAACTATACAGGGCGAGTCAGAAAAAATACCAACTTCTTTATTTTAAATAAATGTGCAGTTCCATGCGCTACAAAAGCATTTGTTAATATCAAAAAATTGAGGTTAGGTTATTACAAAGCAAATCATTGGTCTCAGTTGCCTAAGGCGGCGTTCACATAGGGTAGCGCTAAATTAGTGTAAGAATATGACAACTGAGACCAATGACCTGCTTTGTCATAATAAGAGCAACGCAAACTGCACTGAAAGCCAGTGGCTGACGCATAAAAGTTTACACAAAATAAACACGGCCGGGACAATTCGGTATAAGCGTCAGTATAACTGCGACTCGAAAGCCGATCTGTTGTGTATGCATCTACGCTGTCGTATACTATATCGTAGTTCTACGTTTGTATTGAATATGTTTCCTACGTCGCGAAAACGGCCAAAGTTGGACACAATAAGAGAATTTATTGCAGAAATGCCTGATTTAAAGTGTGATGGCGCTAAAATACAATGTGTAGTGTGTAAAATAGATTTATTGTGTCGGTCGAAAGGTAATTGTCTACGGCACGTAAATAGTGTAGGCCATGTTTCAAAAAAAAATCCACACGAGATTATGACAAATTTAAATTTAATTTATGTGTTTATTGCATGTAATTTACCATTTCATTTACTAAGGAAGAAAGCATACGTCTCGTTTTGGAATGAATATTCGGACTTTAAGTTACCAAGTGAGAGAACATTACAGAGAGTTGTGCCGTCTGCTCGTGAGCATGTCGAGAAATTGAAAGATAAAAAACTGTGGTTATGTGTGGACGAAACAACAGATCGTAAAAAACATTATGTGGTTAATGTAATGGTACGCACAATGGAACCACATCGACCGTCACCCTCAATTTTACTAGCTTCCAGACGAATACAACAATGCACTGCCGAAGTAATTTCAATGTTGGTGTTAAATACATTGGAAAAGTTTGAACTTTCAACAAATCAACTGTTGATGTTTATGAGTGATGGTGCCGCAAACATGCTTGCTGTAGGTCGATCTCTTAAAAAACATTGCATATTACATGTAAAATTCATACTCTCAGTCTCGTAGCAGATAGTATCAGAAAATGTTATCCCGAGGTAGACGCTCTAATAGCACATACAAAAGCTGTTTTTGTAAAATGCCCAAAACGTATTTGGAAATTTGATAGACTATGCCCCGGTATTCCTGAACCACCACAACCTATTCTTACTTGGGGAACATGGTTAGAGGCTGCATTTTATTAACTTAAATATTTTGAGAATACAAAGAACGTGATTTTAGAATTCGACCCAAAGGAAGCTGCGGGTGTCAAGGTAAGCCGCTTGAAATTTCAGGATAGTCAAGTTAAAACAGATTTGGAAATTATTCAGAACAATTACGTGGGACTAGCGGATGCGATAGAAAAACTACAAAATTCTTCGGTGTCGTTAGTGGAATCTTTGCAAATAGTGCAACATGTTCACGCACAGTTATGCGCGATAGAAAACGCAAGAAACGTTTGTGTTTTAGAAAGGTTTGAATGTGTTTTAGATAAAGACTCTGATTTTGGCACATTAAGACAAATTTGTGAAGGTGCGTCAACAGAACCGTTAAGTTATTTGAAAGATTATTTTACTTACGCAAATATAACGTCACTAGATGTAGAACGTTCGTTTTCGGCATACAAAAACACTTTTTCTTCACGTCGCACTCACTTTGCCGAAACAACTTTGGAAACATATCTAATGTTACAAATATTAAATAGACATTATCCACTTTGTGATTTCACGGAGGACTCTTAAAACGGTAAGTGTTTGAGCACGTACCACATTGAATTTACTTTGTGTAAACTTTTATACGTCTGCCACTGGCTTTCAGCGCAGTTGCGTTGCTTTAGTCATAACCTAACGTCAGGGCCGTGCCATATGGATGCGCGAAGTGTGCGTTGCACACAGGCAGCCAATGTAAAGGGCGGCATCGGTGACAAGTAATCGACAAGGAAAACGAGCCGTTAGACGACACGAACTGAGTAAGCAGAAATCAAAACAGTCTGAAGGATATAAATTATTGACTGTTTAGTCTTACGATAAAAAAATGCTTGTAAGGAATTTTACTACTTTTCGATGTATATTATTTTATATTACTCCATTTCTTCGCCAGTTGATCATTATCATTAGAAATAAACGAACTCGTGCTTAGAGAGTAGAGTTATTTCGTGAATAATATCTGACACGTTGAAGAACTTCGCTCTTGAACTGTATCTGCATTTTAAAATAAAGAAACTAACCGATGTTACTTATACACCTTAGCCCTAAGTTTTAGTCACTATTATTCCGACTGTTGTACTTTGTAAATAAGGAGGGGAGGAGTGGCGGCACACAGACGGTCGAGTTGTTTGGAACGGCACTGCCTAACCTAAATTTATTTGTTGGTATTATGAGGCGTCCTCCTTTTACAAAATAACTAAGTGATTGTAAAGCGAAATGATCTCTAAGTGATTGGAAAGTGAACCAGCTCAACTGAAAACGAAGTGATTAGACGTTAGGAAAAAGAACACATATTTCAGTTTACATAACCACAACGTAGCTAACCAATAAAATAAATGATTATGGTTTGGACTTGTTCAGTATCTTAGCAATTCCATCGAAACTGAATATTTACAAATGGAACGCTATCAGCGTCAAAGTGATTATTTGGCGATTTTGAATCAATAAATATTCAGTCATTAACGTAAAAGGAGGACGCCTAAGAATTGCCTTATATTAATATTAATGATGGTTGGATATGATGACCGCAAGGGGGCACAACAGGAAGTATGTGATTTATTCAATCGAACTCATAATCAAATGTAGACGAAATGTTTGTTGATTCAGATAATAAAATATGCATATAGGTTGTGTATATTTAATTATGAATTACAGTGACAGCAATAAATTTATTCTTCAATGGGCAAACGAAATTATGAACTCGTTTTTTTCTAAAGAGTATGTGGAGGTTTTGTAATTAATCTGTACTTATTATTTTGCTTATTCCATCTATTCTTTAAATATGTAAAGTGTATATTTCGCATTACTTTGAATCGGCGTACTTTCTTAATTTTCAAAGAGAACGTTTAATCTGCAGGCAGTAGTTCTTTGATGTTTGGCATTGTTACCGAAGACAAATTCCTAACCGTGAGCTATTTAGTTACTACTTATCTAACTTTAATGCAGATAAGCTTAATGACGTCCAACAATGAGCAGTCAAAGCTCAGATTAAGTTAGTTAGTACTATTGTTATAAAATGACTAACAACTGGATCATGGTTGGACACATTTAGAAAAAAAACATGGCAAGTGGTTGCCAGGCACCGAAATCGTGTGTGACATCTCTGTTGCTGAAGAATCTTCTTATTCCCCATCTGAGAACCAACCTTCAACTACTAGTGGTGGTCGTTCTAGATAAAACTAAAGAAATTCACTATTTAATACGTTGGCGATGAAATTATTTATGCCACTGTGATGTGTCCGTGCTTGAACAAAAAATGGATGCAGCCAATATTATTAAATAACTTTCGATCGCATCACTACAATGTTGGGAATAAGAAACATTGCTCCCACATCAAATACTTGTCATAGTAATTTATTGCATGCAATTGCTACTAACTGTAATATGTAAGATAATAAAAAATGTCTCTTTAGCAATAGTAATAATAATTACTATTAGTTAATTTTGAAAACAGCAACGGTAATCTAAGAATTTTATTTTGACAGTTCTATTATTAGATTTTAACTTCGAAAGTACTGAAATATGTATTTTTACTTCGCAAATTGATCAGGTCTATTGCTTTGATATTGCAGATCTTTTCAGTTAAATGAAATAACATTCACGGATCTCGTGGATTGTTTATGGTAATCAGAGTACATTGTGACATTTGTGTACACATGATAGCATTATCCATCCTCTTTTCACTGTCAATATCTTTGATTATTCTATTTGGCTATCGTAAGTTAGCTTGTTTACAATTATCTTTACCGTTATTATCATCCTTTCTGTCAATTCCGTCACATAGTAAGGATATTGGGCGAATTTTAGTTTATATCTTTTCCATATATCGAATGTTATTTAACATTTAAGTACATATTGTTTAAATGACGCATTTGCAAACAAATTTAGCAACCATTTTTGATGTATGCCGAATAAGCGAAATTGCCTATTACGTGAAATACGCAAAATTTCGTGACATTGCGCGGCTTTGCTTAATACACGAAATCGGCAATATTATTGTCGTCGTCGTCGTATAGTAGGCAATAACAAATCTGGCAAAATCGCGAAGTCGGCAAAAACAAACATGCAAACAATTGAGGTTATGTTGGTCTTGTTAAACATTGTTACAGTGTAAACGTCAGCTTTCAAAATACTAAGTAAGTGATAATAGTGACCTTAAATAAGTCACAACAGTACTAAAAAATACAACTTTTGTAGGTATGTATGTTGCTATGCTTCAAAAGATTAATTTATTATTGCTCGGTTTCTTAACTCGCTAGAAATTTCAATGGGTATCTGACGTTTAGAAACCAATGAGCCTTATAAAACAATTTATAAAACAATGTGAAAGATGCACGGAGAAAACAAAGAAAATGTCGGCTCCAGGTCTAGTAGTACGTCCAATAACAGTTAATGACCTTAACCCAAGAGGCCAAGTTGATTGATTTCCAAAGTTCCAAAGTTTGATTGATTTCCAAAGTTTGTCTGATGGGCCATATAAATTCATTTTGCATTATAAAGAGCATTTAATCAAATATAGTATTTTAAGACTTGTAAGAAAGGCGTAGAAGTCGCCAAGGAATTGTTTAAAATTTTTTTGGACTTCGGTGCTCCACATGTTCTTCAGTCAGATAACCGACGTGAATTTACGAAGCAATCAAACATGAAAAGACTCCTTAATCGCTTGGTTGCGCGCTAATGATACACCATCTTGGACTACAGGACTGGGGTTTGTACGGTAGGGAATTAATACAACTTAGCATGAAGCCATCAAAATGAAACCGTATAAGGCTTCGTTTGGCCAATAGCCAAAAGTTGGATTAAACTCCGAGGTTTCACGAGAATTTTTATTTCAAGCGGAACTTTAGAAGAAGACCTGATAAACTGGATAAATTCTAATAACATTAGGAACACAGCCAGTGACGATTTTGCTAAACCAAATGAGAATACGGGGATACCTAATATTGAAAAAGAAATAGCTCTAAGCTTGATAGCACTGCAAGATAATAGAATTGGTACAATACCGGAAGACGTAGAATTTCATGAAAATGAACCTTTGCCAAAAATAGCTACTTTCGGAAGTGCCACCTGGCATCTCTGTAACTGAAGAAGTTCATCCAGCTGTTGAAAGTGAACCCTTTCCAGAAACAGCTACTTTCGAGGAGCCTCTTGGCATCTCTGCAACTAAAGAAGTTCATTCAGCTATTTTATGTAGATATATAGCATCTGAAAACATGTACTTTAAACACAGAAAATGGTTGAATGATCTAATAAAAGATTGTCTAAGTTAAAAGTTGGAGACAACGTACGTATTGGTGGGGATTAGTCAATTCGATAGAGGCAGAGGTGATCCTGCAAATCTAAATGGTGTTATTATGGAAGGAAATTACGATAAATTTAGAGTTGGCATTAGAAAAGAGATTATAAATACTTGGTTTGAAAGAAGTAGCGTACAGTTATCGAAATTCGAACAACTTAAGATCGAAGATATTCCAGATGATGAGGCGAGAATAAGAACGCTAGTTAGATTATCTTCCATTAGTAGTGGGTAGGGATATAAAAGATGTATGTGTATTGCAAGGTGTATAAATAAGAAATGTAAAAGCGATTATAAATGCAATTCAGCTTGCCACGCTGGCAGAGTTTGCAAAAATAACGATTAAACATGAAGCGTAGTACCTACGTATAAATCTTATATGTTATTTGTTATGTTGCTTAAACTTTTCATCATAGTTTCATAATAGAGTTTAGATTCGTTTATACATTTGTATCATAATCCTATAATACGTATGTATTGTTTATTCCGTACATTACATTGAATAAAAGACATTTTTATGTTATAGACTTATTCATTTCTAACTTTGCCGATTTCAGGGAGCAGGCATTTAAAGTTCAATCTATTACCGATTATATGCATGAGACAAAGCCGCCACCGATGCCACGAAATAGGCAAGATTTTGCGTATTTCATGTAATAGCCAATTTCGTTTATTCGGCGTAACATATATAATGTAGTACCTTAGAAACTCCGCGAAATATCTTCTGTTATATTTTTGGATAAATGAAACAACTGTTACCTAGTGATTAAAGGTTAGCATTGCTCTCGGTATTTGTCGACGAAATACTGCGTCCGTACGTATCCTAAAATATATAAATTTTGGCACGACTGTTATCAATCATTATTCAATATCCAATACTCAAATTTATAATCTTTATACAGATAGCATTCTCAAAATTGCGAAACTGTAATTTATAATTTACTATAACTTTCAGAAAAGTTCATTGTTATATTTTATGGTACTACATGTCATGTATAGCAGAAGCAAGTATTGTCTTACAATCAGTGCTTTATAAATGCCTTTATTTGGGACGGAGTACAATAGTACTTCAAAAAATATTGCTATCTTAATCAGAAATGTTCATTTTTCAAGAATTAATAGGTTATTTTTAGAAATCTAATTAGAACAAATGAAATTAGAAATGTTTAGATAACCTTTTTAACATTTTAGATGAATATGGCTCAGGTTCTTTTTTAAATCTACGAGAATTCAATGGACTGTTTATACTGTAAAGCTGTGCTTTCTTTTAATATCCTTTCTGAACGCGCTACGATATAACCTATATCTAAGTGCACTTGAAATTCTTGGAACTCATTGAATTTAATATTAGTGATATTAAGTGAGTAATAGATACTTGCAGACTGACAGGATTTTTTTGGTGGCTTCATAAATTTAAGTGTAACTAGTTTCATCATTTAATTATAATTTCTTTCGAATTAAGTGAATTGAGAATTTATTGAAGTACACTAGCGTGAAATGAAAGTACTGCATAGTAAGCTATCAAACAGAATACAACTAGAATAGAATTTAATCAAACATAAATACAAAAGTTAAATAGTGAGTCTATTGGCAACACATGTCAATGGATAACGTGCTTAAGTTGGCCGCTGTTGTGTATTAAACAATAAACCCCAGTTACCCATTAAATTCCTTCATTAGATTTGTAAAAATTGCCCCTCAAAGGTGATGGTTTGGAATCAAAATCTAAATTAAATATGTATTAGGGGATCATTAGATTTAACATCTGGAGATTTCTTCTTCCGGAGACACTTGAAAAATTAAGGTATGTACATGTAACGTAATAATAAATTAAATGTATTATTCCTCATGGAAAATTTTCTAAATGAACGATATTAAAAAGATATATTCGCCGGAAAAATAATTTAAAAGGCTGGCATTTAAAGAAAATAAGACAGTTGTCATCACAACTAAACAGATGCATGATAGAAAATGGGAAATGATTTACCAAACAATGTTGGTTCAAAACATTCCTTTCGTGCGAGCAATATTTAGCAAGTTAGCACCACACGCCACCTTTTTCCATCCCCGTATAAAGTGTGTAGATAATTAAAGCTGTGAAACTTACCGTGTTTTGTATTTTTCTTGATCTAATCACATCGTCCTCAACAACGACATAGCACAATAGTTTCGAATACATGCACGTATTGTGGGACGCACATCAAAGTCTCGAACTCCGAAGTACCACAAAACAACGTAAAAGTCAGAAAAAGGAAAAGACAAGTAACCTTACGCACGTGAACCCTTAAGAAACAATAAATATTAAATAAACCAGAACATCACCGAAAATCGAACTCGACGCGGGCAAACGAAAACTTCTTGGAGGGTCCGAAGAACTGCTACACGTCCGTCTCTCGGTCCGTGTTCCTAGTATCTCGTTTTCGAGAGAAAGACGTTGGTTCGTTGTTGGTTGATGCGTGTGTGCGGCGATAATCCTTCGCCTTACCGGTGTACCTAACTACATAGGCCGTGGAAGCGAAAGGAAAGAAGTGTACTTCGCGCACTTCGTTGTTTGTTGTTGTCAGCGTTTAAAGAACCGCGTCAAATAGCAGCGCTAGACTGTACGTCTTCTCGCATCGGTCGCGGACACGAGAATGCAGCTTTGGATTAAGTTGTGCCGGAGGAAAGCTGACAGTGAGTTTGAGAATTCTCCGTTTTCGTTTTTGTTCCCCCTAAACGACCAAAACAGCCCGTCCCTTTCTAGTCCATTGCGCGCGTTCATGGAGCTTTACCGGTGTGTGTATATGTGCATGTTTACGACGTGTCCGTTCCTTTTTCAACGCATCGGCCCTACTTCTTATTCTTCTTCTTCCTTCTGCTTTCGGTATTTCTTCTCTCCTACTTCCTCTTTTCTAATATTGTTGCGTTAACGTTTCTTCTCCTTCTGCTCTCCATTGCAACCAACGACGCCAGATGGGGATGCATCGTTTCTCAATAGTATACAGCCTCATTCATATGTACCGGGCATAATACATATTATGTAATTTCTGCTCAAGGTTTGATGAAAATGCGATAATGGTGGTGGTGCCAGTGAAGGATGGTGTAATGGAAAATTAGCAATTTCATATTTGTCTTGCTTGCTATTTTATGTTTTACATACATGTCAATCAACCGCGTCGTGTTTATTCACCTTAGAGAAGACTGCAGTGTCAGTGGTCTAGCCTTTATTGCAAGGAAAGAAGAATTTCCATATATATGATTTTTCTACACTTAGTATTACATTATTATCGCTGTGACTAGTATACATACCGTATATGAATATTTATGAGAGTTTTAATAAATTATTAAAATGAAAAGTTGAAGCTTCTCTTCTGTATACACCGCACACATTTCTCAAACAAAGATGCATATAAAGTAAGGAACACATTAATGCTATAGAAATAAACCTGGAATATTCTGATTACCTTTATTAATATTAAGTTTAAATACCTTCAGTTCCTCACACAGTATTCTAATGCCCTCTAGCGAAGCTGACATTAATGAAGCATCACTGGATGATTTTTCTGAATCACTAGCACTCCACAGATTCACTTACACTAGATACTCGTGTTCCAATGGAAAACAATTACTGGCTTTTTCTAATTTCCCTGTGAATTTTCTTCTTAAACCTCACTCTTTGGCTTTAACATAGTCCAGTTCTTCCTCTTCTTTTGATTCATCAGTTCCCATTTTGTAGTTTTCCCATGTTTTTTTTTTACAGTTCGATGGCAGGATCGCCATGTAATAAATCGTAATAAAGACATGTCTTTAAGACCTTTGGAATCTATACAAACTCTTAACAGTGCATCCGCTACGGCGTTCTCCTTCCCCTTTATTGTAATTTTAATAAAGTATTTTTAGGTTGATGATCCAAACGACTGTGTTGTTTTACTAACAAAAATTTGCGAAAGTGTGTTCTCAGCGGGAATTATTGCAAAACCTAGAAAGCAAGTGATTCCCATACTTATACTTAATAGAAATGATAGGGAAATCCAAATTAGAAATGTTAAACCAATAACGACCACATTAGATAATTTTGAATCATACCATTTCGATAATAACGAAATTTTCTTAGATAGAGTACATAAAGTTTTGGATCATATAAATATCAAAAATCTAAACATAGAAGGAAAAGACTATACAGAAAATTTCCGCGGATGTTTTTTTGTTAGGAAATGATCCTGTAACAATGACTAAGTGACTGTAAAGAAAAATGAACACCCAGTGTATATTAAGCAGTATCGTTTACCGCACAGCCAAAAATCGGAGATAGATAAACAAATTACAAAAATGTTAAATGACGGTATCATAGAGGGAGCCAGATCAGATTGGTCATCCGCTGTATTAATTGTTCCCAAAAAATGTGACGCCAACCGTAATAAGAATTGGAGAATCGCAATTGGTTACAGGAAAATAATAAAATTGAAGATGATCGTTTTCCTTTACCTAATATTACTGAAATATTGGATTCTTTAGCTGGAGCTTTCTATTTTTCTCATTTAGACCATTCTCAAGGGTATTACCAGGTTGAATTAAAAAATAGTCCAAGATCTTTTTCACGCGTTATGACCATCGCAATGTGTGGTTTAAATTTCGAATCCTGTTTTGTATACCTTGACGATCTTATTGTATTTGGAAACAGTTTACAAAATCACAACCAAAATTTAATGAAAGTATTCAACAGACAGTCAATCTAAAACTAAACCCCATAAAATGTGAATTAAAAAAAAAAGAAATATTGTATTTGGGGCACATAACCTCAGCAGATGGTATTACACCTGATCAGAACAAAATTCATTCTATTTTAAATTATCCAATTCCCGAAAATTCAGCTGATTGTAAAAGATTTGTTGCTATGGCTAATTATTTCCGTAGATTTATTCCGAATTTTGCAAAAATCGCAAGTCTATTAAACAAATTGTCACATAAAGCAGTCGAATTCACTTGGAATGAAGACTGGCAAAAATGTTAACTAATCCCCCAATTTTGCAATATCCAGATTTTTCTGCTGATAAGTTTATTCTTACAACAGATGCCTCTGGTCACGTAATTGAAGCAGTTCTTTCAAATGCAGATAACAAGCCAATTGCCTATGCCAGTAGAGCGCTAAATAAAGCTGGAACGAGGTACCCTGTAATCGAAAAAGAGCTTCTAGCAATTGTTTGGGCTGTGAAACATTTTAGACAGTACTTACATCGTCGTAAATTCGACATCTTTACCGATTACAGACCGTTAATATACTTATTTGGCATTAATAACCCTTCATCGCGATTGACAAAATTTAAATTAGCACTTGAGGGGTATGATTTTAAAGTAAATTACGTAAAGGGGAAGGAGAACGCAGCAGCGGACGCACTGTCAAGAGTTTGTATAGATTCCAAAGATCGTAAAGACATGTCTAATAATGTATTCGTTGTTACCAGGTCTCTCGCTTTGTATGGGTAATATTATATATGTATGATATGAGATCGCAAATAGTTTATATTAGCCAAAGACATCGATCAACTCTAGCCCTAGACGCAGAGTTGAGATGCTTACGTAAGGTGTGTAAAGAATATGGAATTCCACAAATATATATTGAAATATCTTTCTCAGGGTTTTTACTCTAAATTTTGTTAAATTTTCAAATTTAACTCTATTAAATGATTTTCGTAGGTTCAGGGGTATCCCTAGATACCCTTGTGGCAATTTTGAATGAATTTGTAACTTAGTGAAATCAAATTAACGAATTTTTAAGATTTTAAAATCAACTAACCTTTAAACTTTCGAACGACGCTAATGTAAATAAACACTCTGTTTAAATGCACACCACAGGAACTGCCTGTTCTGGATATTTAACCCTATTTGCTTTTCTAATAATGACTTTGAATACACCACGAACACTTATCTTTGGATTGGATTCACGACAAACTTTGATTCAACCAAGGCCGAATAAAGATTGATGAAAATTTGAGGGCGTCGTTTCTCTTTCATTTATTTTAAATCGCGAAAGACCGGCGATTGTTTTCTTTCACAGCCAATTTTGATAATTTGCCTAAATAGAAACTAACTTTTCGATGACTTTCAATCAATATGATATTAGTACACGAGAACGAATGCAGTGACTTAACCAGGAGGTTGTTTGTTGATGATACGAATTGTCACCAACACGTGTTCAACAAGCTTTAAAAGAGAAAATCCACTACTAATTTATGGAAACCGTTCAGATAAGGATTTAATTGACGAAATATTAGCTGTTGCGCTTTGAAATTTACGTTGTTGCTTATTCCAGACGATTTTTACGTTAACTTAGAAGAAGTAATTGAATAGGAAGATTGATAAACGAGTAGAATTGTCCATGATACCCCACACTCGTCGTTATCTGGACTTATAATTAATTTCCATCGTCCTCGCCTCAAGGACGGTTGGCTTAGGGGGGGAATGGTAACGCAAAAATTATTTGTATTTGGTTGCCAACGAGTGGCCAGCCTGACATTTACTTCAGTACCGAAATGACAACCGAGAAAAGTTGTTGTCGTCGTAATCACGACGTTGAACATAATATAACGACCAATGTTGGACAAAGTTATAGAATTTATAGCAGAAATGCTTGACCTAAATTATGATGGCCTTAAAATTCATTGTGTAGTTTGTAATATCCCTTTAATGTGTTGGTCCAAAAGGGATTGTCTACGTCACGTAAACAGTAAACAGCATTCTTAAAAAAAAAATTGCAGACGACACTATGACAAATTTTAATTTAATCTATGTGTTACCTTTATTGCATGTAATCTACCGTTTAATTTACGAGACAAGGAAGCATATGTATTCTTTTAGAATAAATATTCGGACTGCAAATTACCAAGTCGGGCATTCTTACGAAGAATTGTGCCATCTGCTCGTGAACATGTTGAAAAAAGAATTAAATCGAAGTTGAAAGATAAAAAAACTGTGGTTATGTGTGGACGAAATAATAGATCGTAAAAAACATTCTGTGGTTAATGTAAAGGTATGTACAATGGAACCACATCAATTGCCCCTTCAATTCTATTAGCTTACAGACGAGTACAACAATGTACTGTCGAAGTAATTTCAAAATTTGTGTTAAATACACTGGAAAAGTTTGAACTTTCAACAAACCAACTGTTGATGTTTATGAGTGATGGTGCCGCAAACATGCTTTCTGTAGGCCGATCTCTTAAAAACATTGTGCTAACTTGTTACATATTACGTGTAAACTTCGTGCTTTCAGTCATGTGGCAGATAGTGTTAGAAAATGTTATCCTGAGGTAGACGCTTTAATAGCGCATACAAAAGCAGTGTTTGTCAAATCCCCAAAACGTGTTCGCAAATTCCACAGACTGTGCCCCCGTATGCCTGAGCCACCAGAACCTATTCTTACACGTTGGGGAACATGGTTACAGGCCGTGTTTTATTATCATAAATATTTTGAGAATATTAGGAACGTGGTTTTACAATTCGATCCAAAGGAAGCTGCGGCTACCAAGGAAATCCAGTCGAAATTTCAAGATAGTCAGGTTAAAACGGATTTAAAAACTATTCAAAACAATTACTTCGGACTAGTGGAGGCAATAGAAAAATTACAAAATCCTTCGGTATCGTTAGTGGAATCTCTGCAAATAGTGCAACATGTTCTCGCACAGCTATGCGCGGTAGAAGATGCAAAAAATGTTTGTGTTTTAGAAAGGTTTGAAAGTGTTTTAGAGAAAGATTCTGATTTTGGCACATTAAGACAAATTTGTGAAGGTGCGTTAACAGAACCGTTAAGTTGTTCCAAAGATTATTTTAATTACGCAAATATAACGTCACCAGATGTAGAACGTTCGTTTTCTGCATATAGACACACTTTTTCCACACGCCGCACTCGGTTTACTGAAACAACTGTGGAAACATATCTAATGTTGCAGATATTTAACAGACGTTATTCACTTTGTGATTTCACGGAAGACTCTTAAGATGGTAAGTGTTTGCGCACGTATTATACTTTATTTCTGACCATTTATTTTGTGTAAACTTTTATGCGCCCGCCACTGGCTGTTGGCGCAAATTGAGCAACTCTAGAAATAACCCAACTTATAAAATTATAGCTAATGTTATTGTTCAAAATAGACTTGTTAGTATGGAAGTTGACACAGGTTCAACTTATTCATTAATCTCGGAAAAGTCTTTTAGGTCACTTAATGTAGTGTTATTATGCAAACATACAATAAAACACAAATACATTAGGTTTCGTCAAAGTTAAAGTAGAATATAAAAATCAGAAAATTACAGATGATTTGTGCATAATTGGGAACAAATTAGATACGATTGTGGGTCGTAGTTGGTTGTATAAGCTAAAATTAAATTGGGCTGAAATTAAAAATTGTAATGCAAGTTCTAAATTTCAATCAAAAATTAATAAGATTATTGACGAATATTCAGATATTTTTGATGTGTAAAACCTAATTCTAAACCGGTCTTTTATAAAGCACGATTAGTGTCATATGCTATTAAATCTAAAGTAGAAGCCGAATTAGGTAGACTTGAAAATTTAGGATTCATTACAAAGACTACTTTCTCCGAATGGGCTACAGCAATTGTACCTATAATCAAACATACAGATGAAGTTCGTTTATGTGGTGATTACCGTATTACTTTAAACAAATTTATTGAACCAGATATTTATCCTACACCTAGTCTCGAAGAAATTTTATCAAAATTGTCGAACGGTGCGATTTTTTCAAAATTTGATATATGCGAAGCATTCATGCATATACCTGTTTCTACAAAAACATCTAAGTTGCTAGCAATAAATACATCTAAAAGATTGTATAAAGTTAATCGACTAATGTATGGTGTCGCTAATGCACCATCGATGTGGCAACATCATATGGATTTGATATTTAATAAGGTCGAAAGTTTGCAGGATTTCTATGACGATATTAAAATAGCTTCCCCTAATATAGAAGATCATTTCTGTAAATTAAAACAATTCTTTCAAATATGTCGCAAGCAAAATATGTTTTTAAAGAAAGAAAAATGTGAAATTTTAGCTGATAAAATATCATACTTGGGTTACACTTTAGACGAAAAGGGATTACATAAAACTAAGGACAAAATTAATTCTATATTAAAGGCTAAAGCACCTGAATTCATTTTTACTACTAATGATGATAGCTTGGCTATCGAAACGTGCGTCCAGTACAAGTTAAGCATTGTGGTAAGGGTTTTAGCAAATTGTTTCCATGTTCCAATGCCACAGATTTAGAATACCCGATTACTACAGAACGTCATTCAAATGCAGATTTTGCTTCACGTTTTCCTTTTGAAGTAAGTAAATATAACGTTGTAAATTAACCACATATCTTCCCAGTTAATCAAATTAGTTCAATTATTGATCCAGTGTTAATCGCGAAGGAAACCAAGAGAGATCCTGAATTAATTTCACTTTTCCGATCAATTTTAGGCACAAATGACCCCGATATAAATAAAACTGCTGAATATCCTATAGAGCAGGGTGGTATTTTGAAGGGTATTACAGTATTTATACCTAGGCGTTTGCGTGATTCAGCGCTTACGGAACTTTATCAGGGTCTTTTAGGAATTGTGAAAATGAAAGGGTTAGTAACTAGTTATGTCTATTGATCCAATATAGATTGAGGTATTGAAAGTTTGGCGAAAAATTGTAATCATTGTGCTCAGCAAGCCAACCAAACAACTAATGTGCCTATACATCCCTGACGATATCCAAGTGGTCCCTGGCAGATGACATATATAGAATTTGCTGGGCCTTATGCTAGTCATTATTTCTTGATTATAGTTGATGCCTACTCTAAATGGGTTGAGGTTTCACACGAATTTGAATTATTTATGAAATCTAACGGAATTAAACATTTAACGCAAGCACCATATTTTCCTTCCTCCAACGGACAAGCAGCACGGTATGTTCAGAGTATTAAAAAAGTGTTAGGTTCTTTCAATGGTCCCATTAATTTAAGGTTAAGACTTAATAACTTTTTGCTGCATTACCGTAAAACTCCGCATGCAACCACGGGGAAAAGTCCCGCAGTGCTTATGTTTAAACGAAATTTACAAACAAGATTAGACCTTATATAGACCTAATATATCTTACAAATCATCTAAGCAAAATGAAAATTATGATAACAGCGTTAAACATAAAGGGCCTTATGCATAGTCAACCCCTTAGTAGCATGTTAGCACGCTATTACTTAGTAGCTACTAACATCCTATTAAGATCATACTTACTTATGCTATTCATAGACGCATATTTAGTGGCCACTAACTAATAAGATAATAGTAGTAGAAAACATATGGCAACAGGGTACAAAACCGCTGCGAGCATGCGTATTCTCCGTATAGTGAAAACCTTGAAAGTGAATTCTAACCAAAGTTAATGTACAGTGCCTGATTAGGAATAACTATTTTGTTTTAAACCAATTTTGTAAATTAATATTGAAGCCAATTGAAATTTTACAGTAAAACCGAGGAGGTGAGCAAAATGTAGTGAAAAGTTTAGTGTTAATAAGCAATTTTTACAGCAAAAACATGGATAATGGTTTAATAGATATTGTTGCAGAATTGTTGGAAATTGAAGAAGCTCAAATACATTTGCTTCGCAATCCAAAGGTGTACTTAGAACGCCAAAACCCTCTGGATATATATGATGAGGAATCGTTTTACACAAATTATCGGATGAGTAAAAATGCAGCAAACAGGGTAATAGATTTAATCCGTAATGATTTAGTTGTTGATAGCAATCGTGGTTTGCCGATTCCTCCTCATATCCAAGTACTTGCCACACTTAGATACTTGGCTAAAGGTGCATATGGTACTGATATAGGTAAAATTATTTGTTGTGATAAGCATTTTATTTCAAAGCAATTAATTTCAGCTGAACTACATGGACTTTCACAGTCAACGTTAAGTCGGGTTGTGAGAAGAGTAGTACTCAGTATTGCTCAACATGTACAAGAGTTTATAAAATTTCCACAGGGGGAAGAATTAATCAGAACAAAAGAACAATTCTACAACATTGCTCACTGCCCGAATGTGGTGGGTGCAATTGATTGCACATTAAAATAAAAAATCCTGGTGGCGAATACCAACTAATGTACATTAATCAAAAAGGATATTATTCATTAAATGTACAGGTACGTGTATTATATTTATTTAATATTCTGCGTTAACAACTCTTTAAACATAGATGGTATGCAATGCCAAAAGAAAGATCTGTGATATCGTTGCACGATGGCGAGGAAGCACTCACGATTCAAGGATCTGGAATGAATCCTCATTAAAGACCAGGTTTGAGGTATAAGTATATATAATGTTAATAACACGTGCATCATCAATATCATTTCAGAATGGAACAATAGATGGTATTCTCCTTGGAGATAATCGATACCCATGTTCAAGGCATTTATTAACTCCACTCTTAAATCCAATCACAAATGCAGAAGTAAGATACAATAGAGCACATGTATCCACAAGGAACATAATTGAAAGGGCATTTGGAGTAATGAAAAACAAATTCAGATGTTTTTTCAATGGATTGAATTTAAATATTGATACAACCAAAGCTGCTATTGTGGCTATTACAATTGTATACAATATTATCATTGATGATAGAGAAGAAATTGAAGGTAACTATTTTTTTTTGTGTTGTGTACTTTTCTTTTTCAATTTATTTTTTAGAACACGACCTAGAACATGAAAACAATATCGTCGAAAATGGTAATGGAAACGGAAATGTATATAGGCAACACTATATTCAAACATATTTCAATTAAAATTTATGACTATTTACGACTGTACTTACATTGAATAAATAAAATATCTTACATTTAAAATGTCATACAATTTATTGTTTAGAAGTATTTATATTTATTAAACTAATTGTAACACATTCATTTTTTTCTTTCATCCAACAGTCTCATTCGCTTCCTGTGATATTCTCTTTCATGCTCCATTCTCAAATACAATTTATTGTTTATAAATATTTATTAAACTAATTGTAACACATTCATTCTTTTCTTTCATCCAACAGTCTCATTCGCTTCCTGTGATATTCTCTTTCATGCTCCATTCTCAAATTATGCAACTCCCATGATTGTTGTATTGCGACATCCATTCGTTTTCTATTTAATACAAGTAATTGCTCTTCATATGCAGTCATTTTCTTGGTCACAGTCTTAGATTTTCTTGGAGTATTTCTTTCTTCTGGTTGTACAATAAAATGTATCTCTTCAAAATCCTGTTTTAAAAATGTGTTCATTTTCAATGTGTGTATACTTTAAAGAAGTCTCACCTCATTGCCTGTATCCTCTTCCAGGTTCTCATCTTGCATTGGAGAAAATGGCTGCGGTTCCTACAGAAACAAATAAATAAATAAATAAATTTCAAGTCAATCAATAAAACTTACAGCAGTAACAGTATTCTGCAATAGTGCTGGGCCCATTATTGATGTGTTTGCTGTCGCAAAAGAAACCTAAAATACTCCCATATATAAAATATTTTTGAGCAATGCATTACCTTAACTCACATCACTGAAATTAACCTGTTCCTTTACAGTGGCTATAGGAATGTCAGGGGATTTGAGCTCTGCTACCTGAAAAGATTTTAATTATTTAATTAGAAATTCTTCAGATAGTGCTTATGTAAACTAACATTGTAGATTGCATCAGAGTCATATTGCGATATGTCCTCTACAAACTCCTGCGGAAGCAAGTCCTTAATCTTCCAATCAATTTCTGAAGGAGCCGGTGCACTCCTATACTTCTTAAACATGCTTATGTTTTTTTTGGCCTGCACCTTCATTCTTTGCCACTGCTCCTTCATACGTTTCGAATTGCGTGCAAAACCTAGCAAAAAGTAAATAATTATAATTTTTAATAAATTTATAACATTATATAGAAATATAGCAGTAATATGATACATAACATACCTTGTACTTCCATTTTTTGGGAAATACGCTCCCATGCTGTGTTTTTATCTTTATTTAAAACGGTTATTTTTTTTTTATTTTCTATTATTCCCAATTCACTTTTTATGGACTCTAGAAAAACATTCTTTTCTAGATCGTCCCAATTTTGTGAGCGTGCACGTTTTTTCTAAAAAAATTGCAATTCAATTAATATTGTATGACTATTACGCGGTAATATTACACGTACATCAAGGGATTGCATATTTGTGTTGCTATTAATGTGATTACTAAACCGACTTTAACGCAAAATTAATTTCTTTTACCAAATTTTTACAAACACGAACACTAATAAACACCTGTCAAACAAATGTGGTTAGATTTAGTATCGTTTTCGCGCCTTAAACATACCCTAAATTCCTACTAAGGATTTAGTTGGCAACTAAGCGTAGTACGCTACTAAATACAACTATGAATAGGAATTTTCTTAATAGGGTCTTAGTAAGATCTTAGTGGCTACTAAATATGACTATGCATAAGGCCCAAAATATTTAGTATTGGTGAAAAAGTATCCTTTCGTGATTATAGTAAAGACAATAAATGGAAATTTGGTATAATCGCAAGTAAAATCGGTAATGTTGTTTATGAAATTAGCTCTACTAATCAGTTAAGATTTTGTGGTAACAATATTGCGTTAAATAATGGTGGTCCTATACATACGCCCGAAAATATTGCACCTTCAGTTACAGCCCGAATCTCGAACGGACCTACACCTACAATGTCCCTGGAACCCGGCGAAGACTTGATCACTTTAAGAAGGACGTCCAGGATAACCAAGCCACCTGAACATTACTCCGCAGAAGAAGGGCGAAATAAGGGGAGAGGTGTTGGATACGGTCCTGTCTAGTGGACTTATATTTTAAATATGTATACGTCCTAATGCAACAGAACACCTTTAGAACCCAATCTAGGCACACTTAATATTATTAGTTTGCATGTGATGTTACAAAGATATTATTACATTAAATAAATTTTGTCAAAGTTAAAATACACAACAATTTATAATTTTTGCCTGAAATTTTAATCATTTATTGCTCTTAAAAATGCTCACATATGTACAAATTTTCATTGAAATTCTGTTAGTTTTCGAATGAATAACAGTGCTCCATTTATCTGACCGGAACTGTAATGCACTTTCTGTAGTGAACGACGACGTTTGGAGGAGAGTTTGTGGTCTAGGAATCGAGCATCTCTTCGGTTTCAGTTGGTACAGTGACCCCGACCCTGTACTATGTACGTAGTATGTATATATAGACTTACGTCACGCTTACACGTACAAGTCGAGCACTAGAGGCCACCAAACATCATTAACAACAACAACAACAACGGCGGCAATAAAGAACGGAATTTCTTCCTTTTTCGATGTCATTCCCTTGATTGAGATCTATAGAGCTACATACGTGCACGATTATGAACTGTCCATTGTAATACAGTTTTAATTGACGAATTGTTCTCTTAGTTTTCGTGTAAAATTTTTCATTATCACTTGTTTCCAATGGCGGATGTAAGATGGGGTAGAATGGAGTCAAGCTCATTTTCTGAAACAAAAGCAAATTATCAAAGCAATTGCTACAATGAGGTGATACATTGCAAAACGCAATTTTTGAATTGCATGTTTTTCTACAAATAGCACAGTTGATCTGCACGTGTCCTACATAACACATTTTTGCAAATACTACTATGTTGTGTAAGATGGGAGATACCAGTGTAGAAGTTTTCAAAAATGTTGCACGTTTTTCTAATATACAAGGGACACATAAAGAAATAAGTACTGCCTTTTGAATCACATATATCAAAAACTACGTTTTGCAATGTCCCTCCTCATATATACGAGGGTCGTCCGACAAGTTTCAAGCCTCAACATGAAGATGGCTTGTTGAATTACTCGCCAGAAATATTCTGGTAATTTAATTGCGCATGCGTTGAAAGATACTTTTGAAAATTTCAGTCATGTTGGACGCTCAGTTGCTGTTTAACAGTCGTTTGTGTCAGTCGTTGTTAGTCTCTCTGTAAAAATGGAACAAATCAAATATCGAGCTGCAAATTAAAGCCGAGATGGATACTGTTTACCTGGACTCTACATCATCATTTATCATAGTGAAATTTTGGACAGCTGAATTTAAGCGTGGTCGTACCAGCTTGGCCGACGATGAACGTTCGGGACGGCCTAAAATTACAACCACTACCAATAACATCGGAAAAGTCCACCAAATGGTGCTAAATGACCGTCGAATTAAGGTTAGAGAGATAGCAGAGGATGTGGGCATCTCGAAAGAACGTGTTTGTCACATACTGACTGAAGAATTGGGTTTGAAAAGGCTAACCGCGCTTGCACACTCAGGACCAAAGACGTATTCGAATGAACATTTCCAAAGCCCTGTTGAAGCAGAGTAAGCGAAATAAGTTGGAGTTTTGGCGTCGATGAATAAGTATAGATGAAATTTGGATATACCAGTACACTCTTAAAACCTGAGTGCAGTCGAAACAGTGGACTGCGGCGAAGATTGTTCTATTGGCTGGGAAAGTGTTGGCGACTATTTTTTGGGATAGTCATGGAGTTGCGTCAATTGACTATCTCGAAAAAGGAAAGGGGTATCTCACGCATCACTATTTGACAAGCTAAAGACCGAGATTGCGGAAAAACGGTAATATTTAAAGAAAAAGAAAGTTTGGTTCCATCGAGACAACGCACTTCTCAAACTTCAGTGATCGCCGCAGAATAAATTCCAGTATTCTTTGACCAAAAATAATAATTCATTATTGTGATTAAATTTCTGATAGGAAAATTATTACAATACGATTAATAAAGAACATATTGGTATTTTAATACAAAACTAATTTGTAAAAACGTAAAATATACAAATACGATAAGTACATTTATAATAGAAGGCAAAAGTTATTTCTATTAAAACAATAGGACTTTCCTTACTAAATAATATCTCCTGATTCTAAGACAACATCGTCTAGAAGTTCAAGTTCTGCATTAGTAATTGCACTAAAATCTGCTTCTTAAAATGGTTATTCTGGTTCTGATTCGTATTCAGAAGTATATGATTCTTGCGCAGATGTTGAAAATTCCAATTGGTTCAGTACCTCTGTTGGAAACTGTTGACGCGAACTTTTCCTTTCTCTTGATTTTAAAGAAATAGTTGAAATCAAATGGGCAGATGTGTCGTCCGTAGCTCTATTAAATATATTTGAAAGGTTTGCAATTCTGCTGGTTTTCCTTGCATGAAATTCTCTACCGTACTTATACGTATAATTTGTTGCGAAATTCTGCGGCGTCTTTCAACCATTCTTTATATTTTTGTAAACGCAGTTTACGCAGAACATTCGCATTTTTTCTTTTATCATTGTGAGGTGTGGTGGGAAAGTTTTTTTCTTTTGCGCACGATATAACATTGAGTTCTCATAACTGGTAACTTTGAGTTCTCCAAACAGTAGAAAGGTCTTCGTGTTTAAAATGATATTCGTAAATTGCAAATTATCGCACAAAGAGATTTTGATGTACTGATACGGCATGGTTCATTAATTTTACAACACTTGTTATTTTGTAAACAAACAAAAACAAAATTTTTAAAGACTTTGTAAATTGCAAATAGCACAAGATTTAAACGCAAATGGAACGTTTTCCCATTTTCTACGTTATTCTCCTCACATATACAAATAAATTAATTAAATCTGGATTTAAAAAGAAAACTTACCGTCATTTTCAATATCCATGCTATGCACTTTTGTCTTTTAATTGTTATAATTCTGTTTTATGTTCTTACACTTTCTGCACTGCCTTACGCGGTCGGTAGACTAAATAATACAATAACAATAACTACCCTTTTCAACAGGAATTCTCTTACTTGAAAGATGATTCATCTTTAAAAGGTTTTTAAAGTACCCCATATGTTTACTAAATAAACCTGTCTTCATTGAGTTGAACAAAGAAAAAAATCATTTTTGGCCACAAAATACCTAAATTCCCGAATTGAAGTTCGAATTGATGGACCGCCCACTCTATTTGTTAGATCTAGCCTCTAGCGACTTTTTCTGTTTCCTAAGCTCAAAATTTCGCACGGAGGACAGGTAATGAGGGGGCCATCACATTCGCAAATGCCTATTTTGCTGAACAAGATGCCAACTACTATTTGGACAGGTTAGAAAAATGGAAACATCCCTGGAAAAGGTGCATAGACTTACAAGGAGACTATGTTGAGAAATAAAGCTGAATTTGATAAAAAGATACTTGTTTCTGTGTTTGGCTGGAGACTTTTCAGACTACTCTCGTACTTTCGTATTGAAGAATCACTGCCGCCGTTTAATAAACGAAATACCCAACAAAGCCTGTTTATTTTCCACCCCTCCCAAATATTAATAAGTTTAAATATTGTGGTACGTAGGCTTCCGCCGTCGTCATTAACACTATACTCTTGGTTTCCGTTGGAACCGAGTCGATATCGTTTTTTTTACCTTCGTCCTTTCGTCCGCACAACTATGGGACATCTTCAGGGCTGTTTCTACACACTGACTGGAGACTATTCATTCTGGAGGGATTTATATAGCGCTTGTTTCGGGTCAATGGGGCGCATCAGTTGGAGAAGGTGGGGAAGGGTTGGTGTAGCGGTTAATGGTAGTTTGAATATCTTTCCTAGAATAATTATTGCAGATCAGAGTTTCAGTGAAGTGGTTCAGTTCTTGAGGAAGTGGTCTTCAAATATCCCAACAATTTAAATCGCGAAGATGGTTTTCCGCTCCATTGACTCGAAACAAGCCGTTACCACCGAGAAAACAAGGCCTAAGCACTCTTCAATCACGTCACGCTGTTTAGGTGATGTATCGCGATGCACGATATTAGCCTAGGCGGTAAAAGAATCATTTTTTGCATTTCTTTTTTCAACTTTGAAGGGCTTCCAGTTTAAAGAGGATACCAGCCGTCAACTGAGACCTCCTTCGCATCCCATTCGATTTTATTTTGGAAAAACAAAGTTTCAAAGCGAAAATCACAGTGACCGATCACTGTTTTCGTGAAAGATGTATTTGTGGTCGATATTTAATCGACTAATTTATTATTATTTGTAATTGTACATGTATTTGGACGAAACTAAGTAAGAGTGCGGACGAAATGTCGGAAAAAGCTACGACAACGAGGCGATTCCAATCCGGAAACCAAGGGTGTAAAGTTTAATTATTCTTTGGTACGTAGGCTTCCGCGGTCGTCAATAACACTGTACTATGGTTTCTGGGTTGGAACCGGTATAGTGCCAATTATTCCTTATTATATTATAGTAGTAGAAGTAGTATAGTTCATTATTCTTTTTCAGAAATACAACCGCTACAACTGGAACTTTGCTATCACCATCATCACTCCCTCCACGCCGTGGTTCGTTATGGAGAAAATAGTTGTTCAGGATACTGCGGGTGCTCACTAGTAGTGGTTCCTAGACGGTTTTTCATGCAGCTAACTATACCTCCTCAGCGGTGGTTGTACCTTTTACGACTCGTTTCATATTTCTCGGTAAATCCTCTTATCTAGCCGTGAACCTCTGCATAAGAAACTGAACATTACTGACAAACTGCTTATAGATTTAAAGAGATGCTGAAGATTTTGGTTTTTAGAGCAAAATGAAGAACTTATTTCCTTTACCTCTATATCGTTCATTTTTTAGCTGAGTTTCTTAAAATGTAGCTCCCCCACCAGAATTCTTGTACTCTCTTTATTTCTCTTTATCTTGTTATACTACGAGCCCCGTCCAGCTTCAGTTAGCCCACACACAAAATTTGTAGTGTTGTTGATATTTATCGTTCAAGGAGCAAACCCGGCAGCTACAATGTAATATCTAAAACAAAATATGCAATGTAGAGAACTTTAGGAGAGATCTGGGTTCAATGGTGCGTTTCAACGCTTTTTTTTACGGAAATGACGATGACAGATGTTTGGATTGTATAACAGTTAATTGATAATGCAATTGTTGTCAATAATGGGCAGGGGAAAGGCAATTGATGAAAAAATTCGATCAAGTATCGTTAATTTACACAAATCCGGAAAATCAAACGGTGAAATCGGAATATAGTTTAGCATATCCAGATACACTGTTCGAAATATTGTAAAATAGTACAAATTAAACGGTTCAGCTGCCCAAAAGCCCCGATATGTGAAAAGTCCAAATTAATAGACGCTGATGGACAAGCTTTGAGTGAGGCTGTTGGAAGACGTGTTTGCAGGTCTTCATGTCATTCAGTAGCAAGAAAAGTTGACTTTGGAACCTACAAGGTAAGTTTCATGAGTTCAATCCTAAGGGACAAAAGATAATTCGTTTCTCCCTTCGCGAAGGCAAAAGAAAAACCGTTATTGACCCTAAAGCGAAGCAGGTTGAAATGGGCTAGAGACCATCGAAATTGGGATATGGAGAGGTCTCTAATAATGTACATTAGAGTGAAGAGTCGCGATTTGAAGTTTGTGTCGGTGATAGCCGAGTTATTCGCTAGAAACATGAAACTTATCATCCTGACTGTCTTAAGCGCAAAGTTAAATTCCCATCTTCGGTAATGATCTGGGGTTCAATGTCGGCTAGAGGAGTTGGAAAATTACACTTTATCAACGGCATTGTTAACTCCGACAAATATTTAGACATCCTAGAGGAACCTTTGCTGCCTACTTTGGAAGAGAGCAGGATTTCTGGAAATGACTTCATTTTTCGGCAAGACGGTGCTGTATGTCATACTTCTAAAAGATCCATGAAATGGCTTTCAGACCAGTCCGGACCTTTCGCCCATCGAGACGTTCTGACATATCATGAAAAAGAGGTTGCGAGCTAATCCTGCCAGGATTGTGCAAGAATTCAAGCAAAGGCTCCAGAACATTTGGGATAATTTCACTGCAGAGGAGTGTCAGGTTCAGGTAAATAGTTTACCGAGAAGAATGGAAGCAGTTATTAAAAATAAAGGTGATGTTAGTCAGTGGTAGAATGAGCTATAACTCAGAGCTGAAAATCACAAATTTGAGTTTTTCTTTTTTCAGTCCTACACAGTTCCAATTGTTGTAATCAGTTCCGTTATTTTTGTGCAATATATTTTCAAACTGTTATTTGCAAAATAAAAATTGAGAATTATACCTCTATTAGTTTAGATCTTCAATACATGCTAATAACTGAAATTTTATCAGGTGGGCCAACTGAAGCTGAACGGGGTTCGTATTTACCCATTTACCACTTATTATAACGTAATACTTTTAGCCACTTTTGTTATTAAAGAAAATGTATTCAATTGCCTCTATAGTTTTAAGTTTAGTTTCAGCTTATTTTATTAGCATTGATTTAATTTTGTTCTGTTCTTTTAACGGTTTAGAACACATTCTTATGTTGATATAAAGTGGAAAATACTCAATTATATATTTTATTTCAAAGACAAAGAGTACGAGTTTTCAAATAACATAAGTTGAAAAAGAAACGTAGTTAATGGGAAATTTAATCTAAACGCTATATAAACACACTTCAATAAAGACAACCTATTTGAAATATTTCGCGCGTATTGTTTGTTTCAGGAGGCACAAACAGTGTGAGTGTATTTCTTGTACTGGACACGAAAGACAGTTTGAGACTACGCATAGGCGATAATACAGCAATAGCGGTAGACACTTGTGCACCGATCATTCGACCGCACCAACCACTTTATAAAACAAACATGACAAAAGTCAAGTTCACGATTACGACCATCAGCAGTAGACCACGCCGTAACGACAAATATTGACTCCGCTTGTTTGGATACATCTAAAGGCTAATAATTACTGGTTAAAAAAAAGGGAAACTAGAAAGTGAATATGCAAAGCGTGTGTAAACCTTAGCAGGTCCTCTAATTAGCATTTAGAATACGATATACCTACGTAGGCATATGTAGATTGCATTAGATCGTTGATTAGCAATTGGAAACTGATTCAAACGTAATATTTGAATATAAAGCAATAATAAACTACTTCATGGTTAGCGTAGTTAAGAGAAAGTCTTTGATAAAGTGGTGAAAAGGAAGAACTTGTGCACTTGGTGTTCAAAGAACAATTATATAAGCATTGTTCATATGGTTTACAGGTTGAGTTAGTACTTTAATTTTTCTTAGAAGGTATATTTTGCGATAATTAAGACATTGGGACCATTATATGTATATCTAGGAGTGCTCTCAGTTTCTTTTTTATTCATTTTTCAAAAAGTTAATCAAATCCTAGACCGAAAACATAGGTAGTAACAGATGGAAACTAATTTAGTGTTATGTTATTTATTTGTACGAGTTTTTCCCTTAAAATGTTGTATTACAGCTGCTTGTAACTCGCTATAGTCCTTAAAACGACGTCGCCTAAGGTCTTTCTTTAAATGAGAAAATAAATAATAATCACTTGGGGATCCGGACTATACGGTGGATGTTCCAATTCTTGAAAGCCGCATTGTGAAATGGCGGCAGTACGGACGGGTGCATTGTCATGTAATAATCGAACGCCTTTTGTCAATTCTCATCGACGTTTTGCACGAATATTGTCCCTGAATTTATGTAGCAAAGACGCATAACATATGCTGTTGACAGTTGTACAATCCTAGAATATTGTGCCCATCACCTTTTTCGTTGATTGAACAACTTTCGACTTTCTGGGACAAGGTTCATCGGGTCGCCGCCATTCCATCGATTCCTTTTTGGATAAAGCATCATAATACAGAACTATTGCTTCATTTCCTATGACAAAATCGTTAAAAATTCAATGACCGCGTGGTACTCAATTTTCGTTACCTGAGACATTTTCATGCACTAGTCATGTTGTCTGGCTAGCTACTAAAAACTACTACTCTTCGAGCCATAATATGTATAGTGTAAGCTTCGCACATGTGCAACTATGATGGAGTTTGAACACGCTCGATCCTGTATAAGCCTGTCAGGCCGAGAATTTATGGCACCTACCTCGTATTTTGCTGATAATTTGAGTGGTAATGACGATAATTTGTGGAATTTTATTGTTCTTGGGATGTATGTGGATAGTAATATGATGCATCATGCCTGTTCTTGTTGATTTCTTTATGGCATATTAAAATTTTATGGTTTTGATTGTGTTTGTATTGTTTTTTGTTTATTACATCTTATTCTGCGAAATAGGAGCTTACGAATGTGACGGTCTTCTCATTCAATGAAAATCTCTGTCCTCCGAGCGAAACTTTGAGCCTAGGAAACAGAAAAAGTTGGAGGCCAGATCTGGTGAATAGGGTGGGCGTTCTATCAGTTCGAACCTCAATTCATACATTTTTGCCATGGCGACCACTGAAGTGTGAGACGGTGTGTTCTATTGGTAGAACAAAACTTCCTTTTTCTTCAAGTGCGGTCCTTTTCCGCAAATTCATCTTTCAGCATGTCAATGATTGTTATATAATATGCCCCGTTATTGTTTTTCCT
The DNA here is from genome assembly GCA_029619315.2 of Dynastes maya. NCBI lineage: Eukaryota > Metazoa > Arthropoda > Insecta > Coleoptera > Scarabaeidae > Dynastes > Dynastes maya. The sequence continues at coordinate 17,761,589 of JAROYE020000010.1, read as the reverse complement.
TTTTGAACATAGTCGATTAACACAACCCCATGAACTTCCCGGCCGATGGAAGAGTATTCGCAGTACACTGTTTCAACTATGCCAAAACTCGACGCCAAAACTCCGACTTATTTTGCTTAAAATGCTTCAACAAGACTTCGGAAATGTTCATTCGATTGCGTTTTGGTCCTGAGTGAGCAAGTGCGACACCCAACGCGCGCTTACCTTTTTCATGCCCAATTCTTCAGTCAATATATGATAAACACGTTCTTTGGAGATGCCCACACCCTCTACTATCTCACTAACCTTAATTCGACGGTCGTCTGGCACCATTTGGTGAACTTTTCCGATATTATCGGTAGTGGTTGCAGTTTTTGGCCGTCCAGAACGTTCGTCGTCAACCAAGTTGGTGCGACCACGTTTAAATTCAACTGCCAAAAATATCACTGTGGCAAATGATGGTGTAGAGTCCCTGTATACAGCATGCACCTCTGCTTTAATTTGCGTAGGCGTGCTGCTTCTCAAATCAGAAGAAAAATAATTTTTTCCCTTTTTACAGAAACACTAACATCGACTGACACACTGACAAGCCAAATTTTCAAACGCATTTGTCAACACATGCGCAATTATATTATTAGATTATTTTTGACGAATAACGCCATCTTCATGCTAAAGCTTGAAACATTTCAGACTATTCTTGTAAAAGGGGAATGCCTCTATGTCCCTGTTTTTAAATATCGGACACACTAGTGCTTCTATACATTCCTCCGCCACTTTTTCTTTTTTCCCATATACTTCGGATAAGACCATTAGCTTATCCTGTAGCTTGTACATTCCTATTTAATAATTAATAACAGATTCATTTTACAGGATTCCAATCACTGGTGAGAACATAGACTTTCGGTAAGTAACCTTTTTGTACATTGTTTGCTTAATTTCTCTTTGATTGAAGATATGTCAAAATAAACTTAAAGAAATCAGAATATTCCATTAAGATAAGAAAAGATTCCAGTAAGATAAACAGGACAAATATCTCACAATCATCAAAAAGATGCATACGAAGACTAAGAAAATTTTTTATCAAGGACCAAATTCGGCGAAGTTCGACAGTTCCATTTACCATTTAGGCTTAGACTTTAAAACAACTTATGATAAACTCAAGGTAACACTGCCACTTTATTCATTCACATGTCCAATCATTCAGGCAAAGTAAAATTCTTAAACTTAAAAAAAAGAAAAATCCTAATTGCAATCAAAAATAAAAATAGGAACGCCACACATTCTACAAATGTCCAGCCACAGTCACAAACTTTTTATCCGCAATTTATTAATTTTTCAAATGTACAATTTGATCAAAATGAAATCAATATTTTAAATAAAAACCTCAATTTCAATACACTTTCTTCACACTCAGAATATAATAAGGACCTAGAGATTTTAGCAGTAAAGACAGAATCAATCCTACAGTTTAATGATTTACCATCAAAAAGTTCCATCAAAAATGATATTGTTTACTTTCTAAAAAGAGAGAAACAAAAAGTTAATTCACAATCGCAACACCTTCCCAGACTATATACTTTTGACTGTCGAGTCCTACACTCTATAAAACTTAAATTGAATAACTTAGTGGTCACGAAAGCAGCAAGACTGAACTGGTGGAAGTTCAGTCTTGCTGCTGATGATGATAGCTTGGCTATTGAAACGTGCGTCCAGTACGAATTAAGAGTTGTGGTAAGGGTTTTAGTGAACTGTTTCAGTGTTCCAGTGCCACAGTTTTAGAGTACGCGTTTTATATAAAGATTAATCAAGATAGCGGCAGCAATGTACAATTAAATTGTAATGAGGGCACAGAAATTTATAAAAAGAAACACATTTTAATGAATTCAGTTTAGTACACTTACATTTTAGCCATTAAATCAATCATAGCTTTATAAGTCTATAAATTAGCCTCGTTTTGGTACAATTTTTTTAATGAAAAATTGTTATTGAAGATATAACGTAATGTAATCTATTATAACCTAAACTATTTCAACGTACAAAACTCACCTTAATTTTCAATATAATGACAAACCAAATGTGGGGAGGCTATTAAGAACTTCTCAATGTCTCTCTAAATACATGACATCTATATTTTCGAAGAACATTCTGGGAAAAGACGATTTAGTTGTCTATTATTTTCCCTTGCTTCTAAACGTCAGTGCAGATGCTAATGTTTTCTTTTGTAAGGCTTAGACAGATGTGGGTTTCCTTCTTTTCGTCAGAATAATTAAAAAAGGGATCCCTAGTGAATTTTTTTAGAAAGGAATATGTTTATTTACATCTGCTCTTTTTCGCACATTACATCTCCTACCTGTATAAATTTAAAACTACCTAGATCTAGAAATCGGCCGGTTCGTGACAGGCCATAAATTACCCGTGAAATACCCCGAAACTGGAATTATTGACAACTTAAGGAGTCCCATCGTGCACTTACGACACGCAACAATGATAGAAAAGGTGAAACGGGCATGAAAAGGTTTTAACTTCGCGTTCCGAAACGTGTATACCTGACAGTATTGAGAAAAAAATCAGATCTCAATAGCGTAGCAAGGTGCGATTTTGGACTTCGTAAAGTAAACTTGTTGGCATAACGCAATATTTTTGATATTTTATCTTATACGTGTCGAATTCTTGGCAATTCTCATAAGCCTGATAATGAACTTGTAAACTAAAGTTTTCTCTAACTAGCGCTATTGCACTTATACTGAAAATTCAAAAGGTTTGATAAGCTTCTTTCACATCTTACTACACTGAACGAAAAAGGTACGTAAACATAATGAAAAAGTACGTTAATATAACAATTTTTTTATTGAAATTGGTCTAACGTACATATATACGCTATATACAATAAACCATTTATTAATGTCTAGAGTTTGTTAAAAAGGTGGTACCGGCAGTGGCGCACTGCATAAAAGGAGGTACGTAATATACAATATTAGTGAAAAATAATATTGTTACCTTTTCCTGTCGTCTTGATGTCCATTGTGGCAATTGGCAACCGCCCTGGTAAGCTGCGTAGAAATGCAACATCAGCAACGCTCCCATTGTCGATTCATTCAGCCGTCGACGGTGTTGTGAATACGTTGTCGTATACTTCGAAAATGATCGTTCGACATCCAGTGAAGTAAGATTTGCAAATGTCAGATATTCCTTTTCCTCATCTGGGCACTCTTGATTTTCAGTTGTAGACCGTACCTTTTGTAAGTCGGGATTTTTCGTTAAAATTGCACCAAATTTTTGAGCATCATCGACTCCTATAGTGTTCATCAAGTTTTCTAGAGCAGCTTGTAAATTGTTTATGCAATTTAATGCGTCTCGTGCAGATAAGTGGCTGTTCTCTAATTGCTCAATAGCTTGTGCAACTTCAGAATAGTTCATGGAAATTTCATCTATTTGTTGTTGATCGTCCGAATTGGAAAAAAGTTGCTGACTATCTCGAACTGCTGCAGAATCAATTGAATCAAGTTTCAGGATGACATTTTTCACTTGTGAAAAATATTTCTGATAGTAAGATACTGCCTGGAGGCATGTTCCCCATCGCGTTATTACAGGCTGAGGTGGTGGTGGTAATTTCGGACACAATTGTTTGAATACACGGATGTGTTTGGGAGATTTGATGAACACTTTTTTGGTAGATGTTATTAACTTATCCACCATCGGATACTTCTTTCGAATGGTTTCTGCTACGAGGTGACATGCATGCATGAAGGATGTTATGTGAAGAAGAGTCGGAAAGCACATTTTCAGCATCCTACCAACTCTCAGCGTTGTTGCGGCTCCGTCAGTAACGAACACTGTGACTTGGGTTCCTGTGATACAAAATTCTCTCAACGAATCTTTTATTATCTTGACAACGGTTTCTGTATTAGTTTTCTGAATCCTTTTACTGGATAACAACAATGAAGCTGGTGGATCATCACGTTTTAAAGAATGCGCTATAACATGAACGAGGCTGTGTTTCTGAGCATCAGTTGATTCATCCACACATAGGCAGATTTTCTTATTTCTCAACTCGTCTTTTATACATTCCTTTACTGTACCTTGCACACGTGGCAAATTGTATCGTAATTGCATAGATGGCAGCTTCCATGAGGGAACGTACTTAGCCCAAAAAAGACGAAAGTGTTCATTAATACTAGATGTTGTGAGATGTTGCACACACTTAACATAAAAATAATTCAACAAATTGAATCTGCACATGCTACAGTTCATATGGCTCCAATAGGACGGTGCCACATCAAACGCAGTTCATGCTACGATGCAAATTTTGCGAGAAACTTTTCCCAGCCGACTAATGTAAAAAAATGGTGATATCGACTGGTTCCTATGGTGTCCTGATTTGACCGCCCCCGATTATTTCCTATGGGGACACTTAGAGGGAAAGGTATACACAAACAACTCAACCACAATCCTGATGCTTAGGGACAACATTCGAAATAAAGTTGTCGAAATAACATCAGAAGTCTGCAAGAATATTATGAATAACGTGCCTAAAAGAGGTCGCATTTGCGCCATGGTCAGAGGTGGCCACTTGACCGACTTAATTTTTCAAAACGCACCCTGCGTAAAAAAGATTGTGACTTTCAATTAATTAACATAAAATTATTTAAAAGAAACCTTTCAGTGTGAGTATCATTTATTATATAAAACGCGTAAACTGCATAGATTTCAAATTTGAATAATAATAATAGCAAGAACTGTGGCAAACACTAGAGTATAGACACACTTCGCACCACACTAGCTATTTAATAATAATAATAATAATAATAATACTTTATTTTCTACAGGATGAACCCAAGTACAGAAAATTTTATAATTGTTTAATGTATGCAAATAATTGATTAATTAGGAACAATCTGACTGCAAAAAGAATAAGTGCAGGAGAAGTTGAATCGGAAATTCACGAATTCAACTTCTGTCGTTTCTTTTTTTGTCTATTCTTGTCTTTTTTGTCCTCTCCTGTACTTATTCTTTTTGCAGTCAGAGCTGTTACAGAATTTTAGACTTACAGACCAAGAATTTTTTATTATTTCAAACTCTAAACCGTTTTCTAAAACTAGTGGTAACAACACAATATGTAATCGTTTAATATTTTTCTCACTTGTCAGCTTTTGGAAGATGTTTCAGTGCCAAATTAGTGGCTCATTAGGTTCTAATAGGGAAAATCTTTGGACGTGGAGATTAATGAGAAGAGTTTCCAAAATTGTATTGTAACAAGGAAGCAGAAAGACGGTTTTATTTTTTTAAAGTTTATTTGTAACTAGTCTTTGTAATGTTGCTGCTGGGATAGAATGAAATGAAGAAATTGATATGCTGGCCGAGAAATAAGTGGCATGCCTTTCGCTGGGCCGGATTTCCGTTGTGGTCGACAGAAGAGCCGCCTAATATTCGAGATTAGAAAACGGTAAGAAGATCAGAAAAGGCTTCGTCACGCGAAGGTATTTGTACCAACTTCGAAAAAGACAACGAAATGCACTAGAAAATGGAATCTCAAGTCAGAAACAACCCTAGTATTTCAACACCTACTGAACTAAAGGGAGAAGATACTAAGTATTGTAACACATACTAAGAGCACTGTTATGGTTGGCCTTCTCAGAACGCACTCAATACCTCGCCTGCTTCACGCTTCATGTATCCCAAGCTTTGGATGGTAAAGATCAAGCAGGTACAATCCATCTAGATTTTCAAAAGACTTTCGATCAGACGGATTACTGCATTCTCCATCGAAAATTACGAACGGTTGGATTTTGTCAACCTCTGTGCTACTTGCTTGAATCTTATGTCGTCACAGACAATTTCAAGTATGCTGCAGATGTTCCATTCCACGCATTCCAAGCATGTTAGCTACCCTCGCTTGTACTATGCGCATAAGAATCTAATCTCCTAATATTCCCTCCTTATACGTTAACGTATGATGACGGATATCAAATTGTTCTCTGTCACTGACACCCTTTCAGACACTGCACTTGAGAAGAATGTCAACAGTGTTTCTGACTGGTGCAGAACTAGTAGGTTATTTTTGAACGTGTTTAATTGTTTCTGTGTAACGCTTACCAAACGTAAACAACTTACAATATTGGCGAACATGCAACACTGTTCGCTACATCAATTAGAGATCTAAAGGTGCCCTTTGATTCATTTTTGCCTTTTTCTAGCCGTGTTTTTGGAGACTGTGTACAAAAGCTATAGACCTTAGGGATTTATTTATCGTAACTGCGAGGATTTCGGTAACATAGAACCGTTATCTACATTATTTTTTCTCTGATTCATTCCTGATTAGAATATTGTGCTTTAATTTGGTTTCCCACATGCATAACCTATGTAAATTCTGTAGAGTCTGTCAAAAGGAGGTTTCTGAAGTTTTTGCATTTCCTACTACTATTACACAGAAAGACCCAATTAATTGAAACGACTAGATCTTAATTAATTCAACTAAAATCTGCTTTTCAATACGGACAAACAAATATCATGTTATTTGAAACAAAATATAGTTGGAATAACAAAATAAATAGTTTCCACGAGCAAATTCCTTTAACAAAATAAACTCAGTTGACTTGAACATTTTTTTCATTCCAGAGGAATTTCATCCAGATAGAAACTATCGGTATAGCTCTTTGCTAAACAAATTTAATTTTACACCACTTTACACTTTACGCCGGATTACATAACTACTTAAGCTCTTGTTTTCTCTCTTGCATAATCGAGTCAATTGTCTATGGCTGCTGTAGAAATGTAATTTTCGGGATCCTATACTCGACACCAAAACGTCGTTTATCTTCTACTGTAACCTGAACAGGACAAATGTTTTAATGTGGTCTCTGATTTCCTTAATTTGAGGCAACTTTAATTGCATCGTAGACCTTTGTGATATTAATGCCAATACTGATTTTGATTCTAGTTTTTACATTTTGCAAATCGTTTACATCATAATGTTCATTGTAGTACATCTTGCGGTTCGAACATGTGCGTGAAAGGTGCTATTGTGGACGACGAAAAGAAGAGGGAGAGGAGTGGTAGAAAGGAAACCGAAAGAATAAAAATCTCTGGAGACGTGGATAATTAAGACATTAGTGGAGGTCGAGATTGCTCCGGTTGATGGTGGACAAGGGACGGCTATTTCGAGAAATTTACATTTATGAGAAGATAAGGAGGTATGTCGTCCGACCGTTCTTTGGTTCTTCGGCATTGACGATTCTAAAAAAAGAACAGAGAAAAACAGGCGTCAAGAGAGAGTTTATTACGGTCGCGTTAGCCTCGTCAACAGGAATTACCCCTCTAATATTAGTTAGTGGGTAATTATCATTTCTTGGTATTGTCTTTGTTAGATGTAATAACTGAGGTATTGCAGAGTTTCGGTCGTTAAATTCAAATCATTACTCAGTTCCCTCGGATGTATTATTAGTAGTGTAGTTCTCGTTGAAGAAAATTATTACTTTCAATGACTATCAGAAGATTTTTCTTTTTGTTTCATCCAGAGCTATGTGTATTGCAGCGTTCTTACAAAATCAAAAATTTATTTTGTACATTTTACCTGAATGATTTGCTTATTTTATTTTGTTCTTTCCACCTTCAAATTTCCGTTACATAAAATAAATTAATACACATTTCTACTTCTCTCTTTGAAGCTTATTGCAGGAATACATGTAGTTGAACTGTTTCAGAGATCATGCACTCGACCAAAAGCAACTCATTAACATTTGTTTTACCAAAAAACGTTTTTTGATTACACTAACCTCCGGTTTACAGAAAGTGAAGTAAATATTTAAATAGGACGTTGATGTCTAATTAACTTAATTTTATGACATCATTAACCACGACTAAACAACTTTAATCATCAATTAAATTAATTCGTGAATTAAAACTAAATGTCAGTTTGACATCTGTCAATATTAATGTCAAAAACAGTTAAACACCAAGGAAATAACTGTTATTTACATAAATTTAACAAGAATTTATATAATGTAGAACAGATAATCATCTAAAGATAGTCGTTAACACAGGCCAACATGTTTTGTGCTCTCGATCGCCCCAAATGTCATCTTAATTCTAATTAGTTAATCATGAATTAAACTCAAAATGTGTGTGTCAACAGAAATTAATTTAATCGAGTGTCAAATCTTAATTAATTACCAAAAACGCATATTAAGTGTCTTCAACTAGCCGTAAAATCTGCAGTTGAATCAATCGTATTGCAACTAACTTCGGGTTAATAGCGCGAGCATGCGCATTATAAAAGTCATCCCAAACACTAATCCCCGTTACCCATAACTTGACAAGAGTTAAATTCTTGCAGATATACACATTTTTCCGTAACCCAGCATTTACACAGGTTGATTGATTGATTGATTTTCCTACCAAAGCAGAGCTGATCTTTATATCCCTAACTCTGAGGCTTAATAGTCTATTGTATTATTCCTGCTCCGGTTTTGTTTTACTTGAACAGGTTAGTTCCCGCAATCAGGTTTAAGAGAGTATGTAGTAAATCTTTCTCCGTTGGTAGTTCAATTGCGCTTCGCATAGAGAATCTGCGTTGAGCTAGCGCTGCACATTCGAAAATTGCAAAGTCTATATAAGGGTTCATCTTTGTAGATCCCCATCTTATGCAAGTGGCCTCTCAAACAGTCATGTCCTGTTAACAGACATGTTACTGCCCTAAGCTGTATCTTGCTTAATTCAAGCAGGTCAGCAGTCAAATGTTGCGACGGTCTTCCCATCATCCGTTTGCTGTGCTTTTGTCCAGCTGCATGTTTCCAATTTAATTGGTGTTGTGTTATGATCCACTCATTAATTGCACCACGCACTGTACTCTTGGTAATACCTAGACCCGGTTCAGGGCCTATATAATTCATTTTTGAGCCTTTCCTCGCTAGCTAGTCTGCAATTTCATTGCCCGCTATGCCCCTGTGCCCTGGTACCCACACCAGTGTGACCTTGTTGTGTTTAGACAAAACCATTAGGGTTTGCAGGCACTCCCATACTAGTTTGGAGGTTATATGATAAGATGCTAGTGCCTTTAAGGCTGCCTGACTGTCAGAGAGAATGCAAATCGTCTCACCCTGCGGTCGCCGACGTAGACTCTCCCACGCGCGTTTGTATAGCATATATTTCTGTTTGAAATACCGTGGTGTATCGCCCAAGTGGTACACATACCTTGTATCCTTGGTTTTCCTCATATACACCAACGCCAGAAGTAGTGCCCGTTTTGGACGCGTTTACACAAGACAGTATTACTGACACTGCCGCTGTGTAAACGCCTACTGTTCTTCAACAACAGCTGGCGTGGCAGTTGTCTCACCGGCTGTCATGACAATTTTCATCACAGCATTTAAGACAGCTACTGAGCTTGTAAATCAAAATAAAAATGACAGAAATCAAATTTCGGGGTCAACACCTTGTTGATTTTATTAAAAAGTACCGAGAACTTGAGTGTTTATGGAGCATAAAAAGTAATCTTCACAAAAGACTTAATTTAAACTAAATTTAAACATTTGCTATAATAAATATCTGTGGCCAAAGAAAAGTTTATAATAGTATTTCGTCACAGCATCCTAGGTTTTTAAATGGAAAACTTATCTGCATGGCTTCATATTTAATTTACTTACAAAGGACGCATTTTAGGTATAGGAAAATGTTTACAAAGAAGATTCTAGAAGAGCTTCTCTATTATATTTTGTAAAAATGTACAGGGCATTCCATTAAAAGAATGTGAAATATCATGAATCAAATTTGGCAATGATACCGGTGGCCATCTTGTAGAAACCGGTTGACATAAAAAAAAATCTTCAGTATCTTTCGAAACACTCCAAGAAATACTCAATCGAATAAAATTTGAAGCACCACTCTAGCGTATAAGGTGTTGGAGATATCGACCGTTAAAGAAACAATGACATTTCGCAAAATCTCAAATGATGTTAATTATCTCAGAAACTACCAAACTTGTGCGCAGCAGAAACTCAACACCCTGTATACTTTAATATAATTTCAGATTGTGCAGCATTTGTCTCCGAATAATTTTTATTTGAAAACCTTTTCCCTACATTTCCCAAGAAAGGAATTATCTTCCGCACTAGGTGGACACGCTGTACATTCTATACAAATTCTCTACCGAAAAAAAAGCAATGTGTTTATTGGTAAATAAGTATTTCCCAGAAGATCGTTTCTGTAGCTAAATTCTTTCTAGACAGTGCGATTTTTTGGCCAGGAGTCAAGAGGCATATTTTTGAACCAAGTTTATCATTCATTTGGGATTATGTTTTATTATTTTGTTTCGTCTTTCAACTAGTTCACTTGTTCAATTTACCTATTTAGCTGTTTTTATTTTGTATTTGTTATTTTGCATTTTTTGTTCAAGGATCCATTTTGGGACTGGTTATATTCTCACTATATATTAATGATGTATTTACTTTTTTAAAAGATTTCTTCATTGTAATGTACGCTGATGATACTTCTGCTTTGGTCAGCGATCATTCAGATGCTGAAACCATAGAGAAGGGCAACTTGCTATTTGGAAGACTCTACCTATGGTTCTCGCTATAGCATTTCAAAACTAAGTAAAATTTCTTGGCATCCACTTAAGTGCTACCTATTCTTGGCAAACACATTACGATAATTTGTGTCCCAAGATGAGCCAAAGAATATTTCAAATTCCCACTATGCATTACGTGTCTTATTAACGCCGAAGCGTGCCATCCGATGTATGATGAATAGAAGATCTAGTGAATCTTGCAGGTCATTGTTTTCGCACTTAAAAATACTTCCTTTCATAAGCTTGTGTATATACAGTGCTGTCCAAAGTGTCCCCCCCCCATTCTAACTTGTGAACGACAGAAGCTAGTGTTTTCAGGAAAAATAGGTTGATTTTTATTTTTCGTGAACTATCTTTTGCCGTTATCGGCAGTTCAATTGTATTTACGATGCCATCGGAAGTGACGTCAACTTTCCTATTTTAAATGGAACATCCTGTATATTTTTACGTTTTTAGAAAGGTAATCGAAAGGCGAATTCAACGATACCACATATGTTATACTACTAACTTAAGAAATATGACGATATGCAGCAATAAAGGTTCTGGTAATCTGTTTTTGTTGTTACGCAAAGTTGGCTAGGAAAGAGCGCCAAATTGTTTCTTGTGACGCCAGACTGATCTAAAGAGCTCGCTGCTAAGCAAAGTAATCATAACAATTGCCAAACTGTCAAACCGTAATTCCAAAAGCGTAAATTATCATTGTTGTTTATTGTTATTACATCCTGCATTTGTCATACGTTCCTTCTTTGTTTCCGTTATTGTTTTCTCTTATTTTAACTTGTTTTGTTATTTGTTGTTATTTCTTTACTTTATCGAACTTTATAGCAATTAATTAATTGTGGTAAGTTTGTTTAAATTTGCTAGTTTTTGATAGACAATATGTCCGGTTTTTAAGTTTTTTTGTGTTACTTTTATGATGATTTCGGCACGAACCAAAATTGCGGGATCAATGTAAATCTGGTAACAATTATCACCTTATTTGCCATGGTTGCGCAACAAATTGTGCAATCATTTAAATCATATTATATTCCATTAAAGCAGTTCGCCCTGTAAATTTTATGCTATACATCCTTACTTAGCCCAAAGTTCAAATATTTCCGGCTGTACAAGAGCAGTGTTCATTATGTTCCACTTCGTCATAATTGTTGACAAATACACCGAACATTAAAATTAGGTACTTGATGTTTATCTTACGTGGTCAATGCGGAGGCCATTGTAGAATCAACAACATGAAACTGATACTTAAGCACATTTCCTATCAAAAACTAACAAATTTGAACAAATCTACCACGATTAATTAATTGCAATAAAGTTCAATAAAGCAAAGCAGAAACAACTATTAACAAAACAAGTTAAAATGACAAAATAATAACGAGCACAAAGAACGAAAGTATAACAAATACAGGTTATAATTACAATAAATAAGAAGAATGATCTAGGCTTTTGGAATTGAGATTCGACAGTTTGGCAATTGTTATTACTTGGTTAGCAACGAGCTCTTTTGAACAGTTTGGCGTCACAAGAAACAATTTGGCGCTCTTTCCTAGCCAACTTTACGTAACAACAAAACCAGATTACCAAAGCCTTTATTGCTGCATATCGTCGTATTTCTTAAGTTAATGTATAACATATGCGATATCGTTGGATTCGTCTTTCGATTACCTTTTCAAAATCGTAAAAGTATACAGGATGTTCTATTTTGAATAAGAAAGTTTACGTCACTTCCGGTGACATCGGAAACACAATTGAACTGTCGATAACTGCGTAAGTTAGTTCGGAAGAAATAGAAATCGACCTGTTTTTTTTCAAAACGCTAGCTTCTGTTGTTCAAAAGTTAGTATGGGGCGGGGATCCTTTAGGACCTTACATAAAATTGAACGCCAGTACTTGACAAGAAATAATTGAAGGGACAAAAGGATGAAGTGAAGGAGTTACGTTAAAAACTATTTCTGAATAAGTTTTAATACGGTTAGTTGGCATCTTTTATTGAATGATTATTTTCAAATGCAGTTTGTTTGATTAGAAAGAAAGGGTTGTGGATTAATACGGTTCAAACATATGAGTTTTCACGAAATTTATTCATTACAATAAAAGGTAGATTTTTTCAGAATGTGACTTAACACCGTCATCCACTTGCCCTTTCAATTATCGTTTGCCAAAGAAAGTTTTTTGAGAATTGTCCATCATTCAGGCATTAGATTATACAACAAACTGCCAACAGCGTTCTTAACATTGTTACCACAATTTTTATACTCTGTAAGAATACTTTAATTGCAAATTATAAAACAAGAAGCATATAGAATTACAATTATGATTTTGACGTGTAGCTGGAAGTGTTATTAATAAAGTATTATGGTTATTAATTAATTTATTCTTCTAACCTTACATACTTCGTACACTGACAATTACGTCTGACATAAAGAAAGATTTGCACTTGAATTATAGCCTGATGCAAATTAAAATATGAAGATATCTGTAGAGGAAGACCTATAGCTAATAGGATTAAAAGAAAACCTTTGAAAATTGCTAAAACTGCTTAACACTATATGTTTGAAGAGATAATAGGTAAATAGAAACGCATTTACGCAATTACCACGGGTTGAGATAATAAGTTGAAAATACAAAATATCTCAAAAACGATTAGCTTTAGGTATAGGTAATGCTTTACATAATTAACACAAAATACTATCAACTACTTAAAATTTAGAAATATACATGGCGTTCCATTTAAAATAATAAAAAAAAATAAAACCTTTAGTACGTTGTCAAAGATGATCTATGATGAGGATGTTCTTTTACTCTAAGTCAGGGATCGGCAACCTTTTTAGGGCAGTGAGCCACTTTCAAAAAAAATATCTTTATACGGGTTGCACAGTCCAAAAAAGACATTATTTAGTAGTTATTTTATTAAAATAATAAAAATGAAACTCTAGTAATATAGTAATACAAATAAAAATAAAATACAAACGAAAATAGCTCATTTTATTGCAAAGTAAACATTAAAATTCAATGCGACTGTTGCTGTAGTATAATTTTTAATAATTCATTGGAGTTGGCATCAGTTTGTGATGCAGAGATCCTTAGAATGTTTTGTAAATTGTCATCGGTCAACCTTGTCCTGTACTTTGACTTAATAACATTCATTCTTGAAATTGTTTGTTCGCATAAATATATGTTTCTAATAATGCAAATCAGTGATTTTGCAAAGTTTCTTAAGTTCGGAAATTTATTTTCTGGTAGACTTACAAAATAATGTCAAATTATTTTTGTACATATTGTTTGCCTGTAAATCAATTAATTCTAACTGTAAATTATTAGTTGTGTTTATTACATCAAATTTAAAAGGATTTTCGAATATATCTGTCATGTTCTTGCGCAAAAAAAAATCTTGAAATCGGAAACAAAAATTATCGTCCAATAATTTTAAAGAATTATCTGTCACTTTTTGTTAACATCGATTGCAAAGTACGTTTAATTCCTGTAAATCGCCCCTTAATTAATTTTCCTTTGCCTTGTAGAGTTATATTTAGTTTATTGAAGTAAGTTGTAATGTCAACAAGAAAAGCTAACTCGGTTATCCGTTGAAAATTTGATAATTCTGGTATGCTTTTTTCTTTATAAAAAATATTTCAATTTCGTCTTTCAAATTAAAAAATCTCAGAAAAGTACATAATTTCTTAATATTCTGCATCAATTTCATTTAAGAATTCTCGAAAGTTTCGATGATTCATACCGTTCTTGCGAATATAATTGACGGTTGATATTACAATATCCATGGCATTTTTCAAATTGACAACTTTCGCACAAAGTGCATGTTGATACAATAAACAGGCATGTGCAGTATGTAATTCAGTAATTTTTCTATTAATTAACCCTATTAAATCTGTACTATGACTTGCCATGTTCTTTGCACCATCTGTTGTCACGCACCTCAAATTTTCCCATTTCAGATCGTAGATACTAAAAATATTTAATAGTTGCAAAAATATATTTTCGCCTTTTGTATTTCCATGAAGATTTTTTAATGCAGCCGGATAAAAACCAACAGTTTAGCTAGTTATATCGTTGCTTTCATCAAGTGTCAGAAAAACTTTCGTATTGCTAATTACACATATACCAATATCGAACAATGAATATTTTTCAAAAAGAATATTAATTAAAAATAAAAGAATACGTATTTTTTGAAATATTAATTTTCAAAACGTAAAAATAGTCAATGAGTATAATACAGAGATATAAAATTTAATAAACCTGTATCAATTTACGCTTACACGGACTGCTTTTAGCTCCATAGGTTAATTAATATCCAAAGTAGAAAACAAAATATCAAGTATTATTATAATTATAGTTGTTTTTGTAAAGCACTTCAAAAACAATTTTCATAAATAGTTGGAAAACAATTGATTATAGGTACAGGCAACCGTATACCTGTAGTGACCCTAGATTCTCCAGTACACAAAGTGGATAATGTCTATTTAATATTTGTAACATTAGATATGTTTCACAAAGTTGTTTCGGCAAAGTGAGTGCGGCGTGAAGAAAAAGTGTTTTTGTATGCCGAAAACGAACGTTCTACATCTAGTGACGTTATATTTGCGTAAGTAAAATAATCTTTCAAATAACTTAACGGTTCTGTTGACGCACCTTCACAAATTTGTCTTAATGTGCCAAAATCAGAGTCTTTATCTAAAACATTTTCAGACCTTTCTAAAACACAAATATTTCTTGCGTCTTCTATCGCGCATAGCTGTGCGTGAACATGTTGCACTATTTGCAAAGATTCCACTAACGACACCGAAGAATTTTCTAGTTTTTCTATCGCATCCGCTAGTCCCACGTAATTGTTCTGAATAATTTCCAAATCTGTTTTAACTTGACTATCCTGAAATTTCAAGCGGCTTGCCTTGACAGCCGCAGCTTCCTTTGGGTCGAATTCTAGAATCACGTTCTTTATATTCTCTAAATATTTAAGATAATAAAATGCAGCCTCTAACCACGTTCCCCAACGAGTAAGAATAGGTTGTGGTGGTTTACGAATAGCGGGGCATAGTCTATAAAATTCCCGAAAACGTTTTGGGGATTTTACAAACACAGCTTTTGTATGTGCTATTAGAGCGTTTACCTCGGGATAACATTTTCTGATACTATCTGCTACGAGACTGAGAGTATGAATTTTACATGTAATATGCAACAAGTTAGCACAATGTTTTTTAAGAGATCGACCTACAGCAAGCATGTTTGCGGCACCATCACTCATAAACATCAACAGTTGATTTGTTGAAAGTTCAAACTTTTCCAATGTATTTAACACCAACATTGAAATTACTTCGGCAGTGCATTGTTGTATTCGTCTGGAAGCTAGTCAAATTGAGGGTGACGGTCGATGTGGTTCCATTGTGCGTACCATTACATTAACCACAGAATGTTTTTTACGATCTGTTGTTTCGTCCACACATAACCACAGTTTTTTATCTTGCAACTCCGATTTAATTCTTTTCTCGGCATGCTTACGAGCAGACGACACAACTCTCTATAATGTTCTCTCACTTGGTAACTTGAAGTCCGAATATTCATTCCAAAACGAGACGTATGCTTTCTTCCTTAGTAAATGAAATGGTAAATTACACGCAATAAACACATAAATTAAATTTAAATTTGTCATAATCTCGTGTGGAATTTTTTTTTTGGAACATGCCCTGCACTATTTACGTACCGTAGACAATCACTTTTCGACCAACACATTAAATCTATTTTACACACTACACATTGAATTTTAGCGCCATCACACTTTAAATCAGGCATTTCTGCAATAAATTCTCTTATTGTGCCCAACTTTGGTCGTTTTCGCGACGTAGGAAACATTTTCAAAACAAACGTAGAACTACGATATAGTATACGACAGCGTAGATACATACACAACAGATCGGCTTTCGAGTCGCAGTTATACTGACGCTTATACCGAATTGTCCCGGCCGTGTTTATTTTGTGTAAACTTTTATGCGTCAGCCACTGGCTTTCAGCGCAGTTTGCGTTGCTCTATTTATGATTCTTGTACAAGATGCCTTTTTCTTTTATCAATAGTAAAGGTGCTATCGAAGAATCTCGCAGTGTTACTCTACCCTGTATGTATTTCCAGAAACTCTTACCTTACCCTTTCCCTTAAACTATCTAAATTACAACAGAATTTATAATTATACTATAAAGAAAATATAGCACCTATAACTATAGTTGCGGTTAATAATGGCTTCTATCAGCCCTATAGGTATTTCTTTTTGTTTCAGCTGCAAGAAAAATTATACAACATAATTATTACGTTTATGGCGGACGCTAGCCGCTCTAACCAGTGATGATTTAATATCAGCTTCTTTAGATACTGATTCCGTCACGGAATAATCACGTTGCCCATGCCGAGATCAAAGGTGACCGCCCGAAGCCGCCTTATTGAGATATTATTTTGTGGTAAGCGATTGGAGAAGAAAAAAAATCTTATATAGTGGTTTCAAGCCACGAAGATGAAGAGGGATCTTCAAGCAATGTATAGACGACATACATACATAGCCAGATACGTACTACCTACGAACGAATCCAGAGAGGAATGCCGACAATAGGTTTGGTGATAAAATATTAACGGTGGAACGGAGCTATGTGTGGTGACGAAAGCCTGACAGTTTTTCGACCATTGGTATTGCATAATGGTGGTGTATTCTTGCCTCTTTCTCTTTTTATTACGTTCGGAGTCGATGTGATTTGGACGTAGCTTTTGTTCTTGAGCCGGCAGGTGGGATTTTGAGAAATATCGTTTTCAATTTTTCGGGAGGCTATGGTCAATAAATTATATTATTTTATCCCCGCTTGTATTATTCGTACATTTGTTAAAACATTTTACTTACATTTTATTTTTACTCACATTTCATTTATAATGTTTTTGTACCTGAAAGATAACAAATTGCTGTGTTGTTTTTTAAATATAGGTTTTTTTAAGTAATAAAAAAACCAAAAATGTGTGTGAATGCACCACAATTACTATTTCATTCTCTTCCTCCCCTATATTATCCAAGATTTTCAGTTCTATTTTTGTTGCTGCTATTTTTGACAAACTTTCATTAACAAAAGATGAATTTCTCGAAAGGGGAGTTCCTAAACATGGTATTTGTTCTTGGCGTTTGCAAACAGAAATCCACTCTTAGCATCTCTGTGACCTACTACAAAAAGCTTGGAAAACACGACATCCCCTACAATGGCAGAAAGCATGCAGCAGCTTCAATTAAACGAGGACAACTTGGCTAAAAATATAAGCCAGTACGGTTGAGAATATCTAAAAGTATGAATTATATTTTAGAAACTCAAAATAATAGTTTCGTATTACATACGTTTCGTATTACTTTATAAAAAATCTAAACAATTTGCATAAAAAAGAACAATTGAGTAGAGGTAAACGGTTTTGTTCTTATCATCTCACAATTTTAAAATAAACTGAAACGTAGTACTTAATTGTTGCCTTCTACGTTATGTGGTGATTCATATTAGAATTGTTATATCTAAGAATGTGTTGGAAATAAATATAACATTGTATTTTTTTTAATGATAAGTAAAACGATAAATATGCGCGTAATATCAAAGGCACTTTTGATATTTGATTTTTGTTTAAAAATCACGGCCATCTAACTATTACATACCTTGCATAATCGAATATTATAAACGTATTTCCAATAAAAGTGCAATATCTTCGAAAATACTGGAAATAAGTATTACATATATTATGGGTACCATTTTGAAGGTAATTTTACATACAAGGAAATTGTTAGCAATATCAAACAATATAAGTTCTATTTAAAAAAAATCGGAAAAGAAGCGTTTGAATTTCGGTAAATGTTGCACTACATATTTAACAACCTGTATACATTTTTACATTGTACCACCTTAAAACATGTAATATCTTCACCTTACTTTAATTAACTGAAACTCATAATACCTCAGACAAGACCTTTATTAAATACATACATTAACTATTAACTGAGATACAAAGGTGAGTGGTTACTATAATGGCGTCGTTTCACTTCTTGACGTACTCGTGTGTATGTGTTTACATTATGTTGGTAATACAGATTTCTGTATAACAAATATAATTTTCTACTGATATATTAAAGTGTTCGCCTCTAGATTGATAGCAAAAGAGTAACTCGCGACACTATAATTTTCTTCATGATAGGCCTTAAAACGATAGACTGTAACTGTCAAAATTTTGACAAAATTTGTAATATAGCCACAAGTAATTATCGAAAGTACACATAACCACATACCATTGCAAAGATAATATGAGTGGCTATCAAAATGATTAATCAAAATATAGCAATTCATTAAAAAAAAAAAAATTAAAGGCTGTTGCGGAAATTAGGAGCACCTTGTATATTTGTAAATAATTTTATAAAATAGGCTATGGTATACTATATACGTACAGGAAATCTCATTTCTCTATCTTTGATAGTTTTCACGCAAAATTCCGCCGACACACCAATGGCGCACCCGGTATACAGGTGTACACGACACAACAACATTCTCTTTTATTTCTTTATTATTAAATTACTATAAATATTGCTAAGATTATTGATGTTATATTTGTCCTTTAATGATTTTTTTAATTTTTTTCTAAACGTGTACCTTTTTGGTGTCTAATAATATGAAAAGTATTTTTCTGTAAAAGCCCAAGTAAGTATAGAAAAGGAGAAAACAAAAGCAACAATTATTTAAATGTAATTTATTATAGGAAAAAAAAACAATAAATACAAAATTAGTTTGAAAAAGCAATAAAAAAGAATTCCAAAACGTTGCACCTGATATGGAATAATCCCCAAAGAAAGACATAGATTTGACAAATATAATTATTTACAAATGATTCTATCAGCTTCAGCGTTTCATTATTATATTATTTATAATTTTTCCAGATAACGGCATTTAAAAATTCAAATGTAACAATTCATTCTTATACATACCTGATTCTTTTAGTGGTTCAATTATGTCGTTTTATATGTGATAGTAGATATAATTATGTACCGTTATCAATCTTTCAAATTTATCGCCAGAGCAACAATTTGTGAAACAAGTTATATCATTGTTATTACCAATTTAATTGCAAGCTACAAGAGAACTTGTTGAAAGGATAATATACATAAATACGCTGTTGTCGTTGACCCATATCAATATTTTTCTAGTTTATACCCTTAACATTATACAATGAATCAAAAGAGTTTCCACGCACAATTTGACAAATGAAGCTTCTATGGATTTGTTATTGTCCGCCATTAGAGTACGTACAAAACTGAATAATCCAATAGAACCTGCCACTAGACTACCTCAGAACTCTGTCCTTAATCTCTGAAATAAACAATATCAACGTAATGCGAATGAAGCGGACAGCAAGATACCTGAGGTAGTCTAAAGGAGGACGTTTGCACGGTTGTTCTTCTGGCTGGACATTGCCAGCTAAAGAAGTACCTCTTAGGGATGGTACTAACCGGATATCTGCGATGCAGGAGCTGCCAAACTGAAGACGAGATAATTGAATACGAAGCAGGCGCCATAAATTCTCGGCCTGATATAGAAAAAATAAACTTGATAAAATATAACAATTTTTATTTTTCAATATAACCTCCCCTAACTTCAATACATTTATTACAACGATCAATTAATAATTCTATACAGTCGCAAAAAATAATCTAAAGTTTTTCCTCAAAATATTCTAGAACAACTGCTTGCAACTCACTATCGTCCCTAAAATGACGTCCCCTAAGGTCTTTCTTTAAATTAGAAAATAAATAATAATCACGGAGCCATGTCCGGACTATACGGTGGATGTTCCAATTCTTGAAAGCCAAATTCGCGGATGGCAGCTTGTGAAGTGGTGGTAGTATGGACGGCTGCATTGTCGTGCAATAATCGAACACCATTTGTCAATTCTCCTCGACGTTTTGCATGAATATTGTCCGTCAATTTATTCAGCAAAGATGCATACTATGTGCTGTTGACAGTTGTATTACGCTCTTTAAAGTCAATGATTAAAATATCCTCAACAATTTATGGCACCTACATCGTACTTTCTCTGCAAGTGTCCTGCGCTGGCGTCAATTAGAGCAAATATGCTAAAGGGCTCTCCAGTAGACCAACGAAAGTGCGCTGAAAGCCAGTGGCGGACGCATAAAAGTTTACACAAAATAAATTAAATGTGATACGTGCTCAAACACTTACCGTTTTAAGTCCCCCGTGAAATCACAAAGTGGATAATGTCTATTTAATATTTGTAACATTAGATATGTTTCCAAAGTTGTTTCGGCAAAGTGAGTGCGGCGTGAAGAAAAAGTGTTTTTGTATGCCGAAAACGAACGTTCTACATCTAATGACGTTATATTAGCGTAAGTAAAATAATCTTTCAAATAACTTAACGGTTCTGTTGACGCACCTTCACAAATTTGTCTTAATGTGCCAAAATCAGAGTCTTTATCTAAAACACTTTCAAACCTTCCTAAAACACAAACATTTCTTGCGTCTTCTATCGCGCATAGCTGCAGGTGAACATGTTGCACTATTTGCAAAGATTCCACTAACGACACCGAAGAATTTTCTAGTTTTTCTATCGCATCCGCTAGTCCCACGTAATTGTTCTGAATAATTTCCAAATCTGTTTTAACTTGACTATCCTGAAATTTCAAGCGGCTTACCTTGACAGCCGCAGCTTCCTTTGGGTCAAATTCTAAAATCACGTTCTTTATATTCTCAAAATATTTAAGATAATAAAATGCAACCTCTAACCATGTTCCTCAACGAGTAAGAATAGGTTGTCGTGATTCAGGAATACCGGGGCATTGTCTATGAAATTCCCGAATACGTTTTGGGGATTTTACAAACACAGCTTTTGTATGTGCTATTAGAGCGTCTACCTCGGGATAACATTTTCTGATACTATCTGCTATCAGACTGAGAGTATGAATTTTACATGTAATATGCAACAAGTTAGCACAATGTTTTTTGAGATCGACCTACAGCAAGCATGTTTGCGGCACCATCACTCATAAACATCAACAGTTGATTTGTTGAAAGTTCAAACTTTGCCAATGTATTTAACACCAACATTGAAATTACTTCGGCAGTGCATTGTTGTATTCGTCTGGAAGCTAGTAAAATTAAGGGTGACGGTCGATGTGGTTCCATTGTGCGTACCATTACATTAACCACAGAATGTTTTTTACGATCTGTTGTTTCGACCACACATAACCACAGTTTTCTATCTTGCATCTCCGATTTAATTCTTTTCTCGACATGCTCACGAGCAGACGGCACAACTCTCTGTAATGTTCTCTCATTTGGTAACTTAAAGTCCGAATATTCATTCCAAAACGAGACGTATGCTTTCTTCATTAGTAAATGAAATGGTAAATTACATGCAATAAACACATAAATTAAATTTAAATTTGTCATAATTTCGTGTGGAATTTTTTTTGAAACATGCCCTGCACTATTTACGTGCCGTAGACAATCACTTTTCGACCAACACATTAAATCCATTTTACACGCTACACATTGAATTTTAGAGACATTTTACTAATTATTTTAGAATAGAAGATTAACTGCTTGAAGAGAGAAGCGAAGGGAGTATTCGTCGCACAGAAGCAAATCATCCGAGCTATTATGGGTCTTGCTCATATGGATATTTGCAAACTTTTATTTAACCTTTATGTAACTGAAATAGAACCCGGGTACTAATTCCGTCTCTAAAGTAGGATACTTTTTTTGTTTATTATTTTTGCAGCGCGTATCGCCGTGACATCTCGAAATATGTCATAGATAAACTAAGCAAAAGACACCAAAAGAAGGTCAACTACATAATGCATAAGTATAAAGACGAAGAAAATCAGAACGTGAGAGAAGTGCTAGACTTATTAAAACAAAAATTAGCTGTTAAAGTAAATAGAAGAAGAAGATACAAACAAAGTCAAAAGAGAAGGAATCAAAATAGGCCCTGAATATAAAATAGAACAACTAGAAGAACAAGCACCTTCTACAAACGAACTTACGCTACTTGGATAAAGGACGAAAAACGATTAACCGAAAAAGTGCCGTATATGACGGACGACGAAATCAGAGTGGAGGACGTTCCAGAGGCAATTAAGAAACTGCAAAACTGGAAAGCACCCGGTGTTGACGGCATACATAACTTTTGGCTAAAGCAATTCTCTCCAATACATAGCAAAACAGTAGAAGTATTTAACAACATTCTGAGGAACCCGGAGGATATCCCAGATTACTTTACTCGTGGCAAAACGTTCTTACTCCCTAAAGTCCAATCACCAAAGCTAGACCCATCACAATACAGGCCAATATCCTGCCTTCCTACAATATATAAACTGTTAACATCTGTCATAAGTAATAAAATATACAAACACATTGAAAAATACAATCTGCTACCAAAAGAACAAAAAGGATGTAACGGGTATAAGGAACAAATTATCATTGACACCTTGATAACGGAACATGCAAATAATTTGAAAGGTGATCTCTATTGGGGATATATTGATTATAGAAAAGCCTTCGATAGTGTTCCACACAGCTGGTTAATTATGGTTTTGGAGATCTACAAAATCGCGCCCAATTACGAACAGCGTTAGAAGTGTTTATGCGGAACTGGCAAACAACGCTGCTTTGCACTGGGCCCACTTTCCACCATGTTAAATAAACAGAATTATGGTTACCAAGTAGCCGCCAGACACAAAATAAACCATCTAATCTACATGGATGATATCAAGATTATAGGTCGGACCCCAGAAGAAATAAGAAGTATGCTAAAACTGATAAACACGTTTACCACCGACATTAAAATGGAATTTGGCCTAGAAAAATGCAGAACAAACGGAATAAAACTGGGGAAGTGGAAGCAAAAGAACCCAGTTGAATTGGGAGATCCTGCTAACCAAATAGACGATCGTATAATTATACAAGCGATGGATAAAGCAGAAAATTATAAATACTTAGGTGTACTCCAGGCCAGAGGAGTGGAACACAGGAAAATAAAAGAACTACTGACTAACAAATATACAGTACGTCTAAAGCAACTTTTGAAAACTAAACTAAATTCAAAACATCTCACGGCAGCCATTAATACATACGCAACACCTGTTATCAGTTATTCATTTGGTCTGATTAAATGGACCAACACCGATCTAGACAATATCAATAGGCTAACCAGAAAGAAGATGACGGAATTCCGCACACACCACCCGCCCAGTTGCACCGAAAGATTATACCTGCCAAGGTCAACAGGAGGCAGAGGACTAGTAGATATAAAACGGCTACACTATAAAATTAGCAGTGGAATACGGAATTACTTCTACAACAACTCAGAAATGGATCCTACACTTTCGGCTGCTGTAAAAATGGATACCAACTATACACCACTGAACCTGAAAAATAGACGAGCAGTTGTAGGCGTTAATATTACTAAAGAAGAGTAGCTAGACAACTGGAGTAGAAAACAACTACACGGAAGACATATTAACATCATGAAACAGGAGCACATCGATTTTGAAGTTTCTAACAGATGGTTGTGTAATGGCGACATATTCCCGGAAACAGAAGGTTTCTTATTATCGATCCAAGATCATGTAGTTCCTACCTTAAACTACAGAAAATATATCATAAAAGACCCGAAAGTGAAAGACGATAAATGCAGAATGTGTGCTACAAAACCTGAAAACGTTATTAGTTCCAGTCCGATAATGGCAGCAAAAGAGTATACCGACAGACACAACTCAGTTGCCAAAATAATACACAGTTAGCTCGCTTACAAAATGGAATACTTACAAAACCGATCCCCGTACTACAAACACACCTGAAAGCGTCTGTGAAAATACGAGAGCAAGGCTATATTGGGACAGGACAATCCAAACAGAGCACCAAGTGAATCACAATAGGCCTGACATAATATTCCACGATAAAAGGACTAACCAATGTACAATAATTGATATTGCAATACCAACTCCTGCGAATATCAAAGAAATTCAAGAACAATATTATTTATACTATTTGCATCAAAATACTAAAATTAAATGTTAATATATAGAACAGTTTGTGCAAAACTATTAGCAAGAAAAAGGTAAATTCTTGAAATAATACTTAGGATGGAGATGAAATTACCTAGATTATGTAATTTTTTTCTTGAATGAAATACTGAATTTTACATTTGAACATTTCTAATACATCTATGTTTTCGCTGAATAAAATCTTATTTACATAATGTAGAAGCTCTTCGGTAAAGCACTTAAACCAAAAATATATGTATTTACGCGAGTTTCCATTTATATTGCTTGTAGTTCCAACCAAGAAAATAATTTTTTGGGTATATACCAATAATGTAAATGAACACAAACTTTTTTGCACGAGTGTACATTTAAAATTCCACTCCATCGGTTAGTTACTCCAATCTAATTCCTGTATAATCGCCGCGTACTTACCCGCAAAACAAACATAATTATCATTCGTGACGAAATCAGTTGTCAAAACAGAACTAATTGCTGTACGCGATATACGTAATTAATACTACATACAGACTGGTTCGTTAAAATTTTTAGATGGTTAAAACGGCTACGGTTGTCCATTGTTTGTACTATCAATTAGGAATTATTGGGAATGTGAATCGTTAATTAACGAGAGGATATTTACAACGCACTAATGGAAGAACCGTTTGGTATACCGAGCTTCTATAGATAAGCGGAACTTGAATAATTTTTCTCTTTTGAGCAGGTGTAATTCATTATGAAATACTTAATTATAAACTATATATGGGTTGAAACAAAGAAAAATGTCAAAATGATATTAAGGAGTGTACTCAAAAACACAGCTGTTATATATATGTCAATGATATTGTTGTACGGATAGTTACAATAAGAACATATAGATAGCACGACAGACAGAAGAAGAATGGCCGTTAGTAAGCAACGTGTTGTAACATTTTAGCATAATTGTGTAAGTAAAACTAAAGGAAATAAATCATCTTGTGTTTGATTATTACCCACATAATACAACAGCAGAGCTCCCAATATTTCTTTAATTAACACATATATAGGTTTCGTACGCCATCTGGAGGCGAACCTATAGAGGAATGGAAAAGATTTGTTCAGTAAGAAACAACGCCTGTACTTTTGATAATTTAAAGGGCTGATATTTATATTGTAAAATGGTCCTGTAACATTGTTTAACTAAAAGCTTTTGATTTCCCTTTCTAAATAGCATCTGAAAAAATAATAATCACATTTAACAGAAAAAAATTTTTTTTGGGCCATTTCATATTAGTTGAAACTGTTGAATTGTTTCGATGTTATGTCTGGCAGTTCGAGCCAGGAGTTGACAACCATAACACATAATTTGTTTAATATAGTCTTTAGCCCTTTCTTTTTGTCTCTAATGTGGTTCTTCCAAAATAAGAAAATTGAAAGGAAATACGACATCCTTATCATTACGGATACAAATATCTGATCCCCTTTTTCAATTAATAGGAATTTGTAAGCTTGAGTAATGTGATGTACGTCTGGTGCAGAGCTTATACAATCTTCAGTGAACAATCTGTTCCGCTATGACTTACTTGATGAAGTAGTACGTTTCTATGGTACATTAGTTTCATTTTTAGCCTCAAGTGGTTATAAAGTGTTCTACAACGAATTTCGCCTACTGGAATCGTTTTGGGACCCAGAGATTTTGATAACCGAATGATAGCAATATTTTATCTGCAGACCAACGTTGATCGAGGAAAGGATATAAAAAGTTATGTGCTTTAATGAACAGGGTTGATCGGAGTACAATTTATTGTCTAAAAAATTATGCTCAAATGATCAGAGATATATAGCGTGTCCACCTAGCGCAGATACGAAAGATAATTCCTTTCCTGAGCATCCAGAGAAAAACTTATCAAATAAAAAACATTCGGAGTCAACATGGGGATATATTGAAATATATAGGGTGTTCAATTTCTGCGGCGAAAAATACAAGTTTGATTTTGTAAATGTCTTAACGACCAAAATCTTAAACGTCTAACACGTTAAAATGATGATTCAAATTTTATTCGATTTAGTATTTCTTGGAGTTTCTACAAGCATCTAGAATCTACAAGACGGCCATCGAAATTGTTATCATATTTGGTTCATGCTAATTTAAATTTCTCTTAACTGGAACACCGTGTATATTTTCCGAGAATCTGATAGAGAAACTGTTCTAGAATTATCTTTCTAAACGTTTTCCTATATTCCTAATTGCTACATGACATGGAAATTACAACACTAAGAAGAGGTGCGAATTTTTTGACCAAATTTTACAGAAATGTATATATTCAAAGGTAATAATTGATTATAATTTTGTTGTGATGGATTAAATGGCCATGGCATATTTGACACTTCATGCAGTCTTTTCTGACATTCATGTCAGGAATATTTCTTCCGAGTTTTGATTCAATTTTCACCGTTTTGTCTTGTCATACTTTTGTTTAACGTGTTTTGTTTGGAAATTACGCCAGATGAGCAAATTCGACAGAGGTGGAATTGTTGGCTTGCGCGAAGGTAGTTTTTCGTTCACCAAAATTCCAAATCGCCTTGGCAGGAACCAATCCACCGTCATGCGCTATTATCAGTTATGGACTAGGGAAGACCAGGAAAGTCGCCGAAGAAGAATCGAGAGCTGAAGAACAACTAATAAGGTGCATGGCCGTCACCTTTGCTTAATAGCACTAAGAATCCGACTCTCCAGTACCAGGTGAATTGCCGATCTATATTTAGGTAATGAAGGTCGTCCTGTGACCCATATTATTACCACTTACGACTCAACACCGACAACAATGTTTGGAGTGGTGTAGGTTGCGATTGCATTGGAACGTGAAGCGGCATAGGGTGGTGAATTTCGATTTTGTACAGGGAGTTATGGTATGGGGTGCTATAGCATTTGGGAACAGGTCTCAGTTAGTGTTATTCCGAGGCACCATAAACGGACCATAATAGGACCACTAGAGAAATATTCAATTTATAAGAATATTTATTAAATATAATTTGTTTGAACGATTGGAATCTCGATTGTAATGACGGTTGTTCGAATTAGAATTGTTGTGATTTCGACTTAGATAATTCGAGAAATTCGTTTGATTGCGACTGGACGTTTGCTGAGGCCTAATGTTATTGTTGTGAGATGTCGATGGCGTATTTAGAGACGAAGAATTACCATTAAGGTCCGACCTTTGTTGACTATTATTACCAGATGTCTTAGAAGATGAATTTGTTTTAAATTTATTATCGCCCTGTTTATATTTCTCAAGATCGTCAAATTGTACAAAAAGATTGCAGAATTTCGAATAAGACCTTATGTTTTGGGTGATGATTTTACAATTTCAAATTCATAATGCCTGGATAAATATTTTATTAATTCAGCCTCTTCGATTTTTGGGGTAAGGTGTTGAACGATTGAATGTTTTTTTGTGAAATATTTTTCTTTCAAACACTCTTTAGATGAACCGTATTTGCCGGCGAAGAGATCGGCTCTCACCTTAGTTTGGACGTTTTCACCCCAGTACTTGTTTAGGAAAAGCGATTCGAATTGGAAAAAATTTTGAATTCTCAATTATATCAAACCATATCAGAGCATCGTGAACCAAAGATGACTCTATCAACACCAATAGCTCCGGGAGATTCGTCTCAGATTAAACAAGACGTTTTAAAGCCTTTACGAATTGTATTCGGTTATCGTCCCTGCCATTGAACTTAGGTATAACCTCCTTTAATTTAAAATTGATTAATGAAGTATCTGACAAACTCGGATTAGACTGATCGACCTGCGAGATACCTTCGGACATACATTTGGACTTAAATTTTGACTTAATAACTGACGACTGGACGCTTCTAATTCATCAATGCGTTTCTGCGTGTTCTCGGTCATGCTACGAAACTGATTAAATGACCTGTCTGTCTTAAATTCCATCATTTTTGTAAAGTAACCAAACCCATCGCTTAAGTCGGATGCATCGCTACTGTCCGCTATTCCTGTTTCTAGGCATTTTAATGACTTACCTTAATTTTTCTGTCGCTTATAACAGAATTTAAATTTAAAATTGCCCCACGTTGGGTGCCAAGTTTGAAATGTGTTTTCTCAGGGAAATTTTTTAAAAATTTTAATTTTCTAAATTAATTAAATTTCTAAATTCTTTTTGGGAATCGGGAGAAGAATTTAGAAATTTAATTAATTTAGAAAATTCAAATTTTTAACAAATTCCTCTGAGAAAACATTTCACTACATACAGTAGCTGGGGTGTGTTGCTTCTAACTTTGCTTTATTTATTTTCTTCTACTTTACATGCTATAAACACCATGTCTTCATTTGGCGAATATGGAAGGGTTAAATATAGAAACTGTGCCAAACTCTCTACAGCCATAATATTCAAAGTCATTGCGAAATTTAAAATTGCGGACGAGTGCGTCTTTTCTAACGGTGTAATCCGCTGAGGTTTTTCCACGAGACTTTGGTCACGTAAGCCCCTGCTATCTACTTGCGAATTCAAAATAGAAAGCTTCGATAAACCACAATAGAATTCGTAAATAATATCCAAAGAATAATGTTATAGATATGTATATGTGAGTATGGTTTTTTGAAAGTGACTTTACTGTCTAAGATGAAAGCGTTTCCATAAGCGAGATTTTATTATTTCCGGTACCAAAAAGTCCGGCGTGTCGTCGCTTATTGTTGTTAAGATGTTCAAGGTGACCGAATGCGTAAACCATTAGATAATGTGGCCGATCGCTTAGTAAAACGGCTCACGTTAGTACCGACATGTTTAATTTACATCGGACGAAACGAAGTCTGTCTTCTTTTGTATTCGAATTGTGAACATCATCATCATCAGCAGCAGTAACGCTTATTTCAAATACAGCAGGAATGTAGCGTTCTCCTGCAATTGTACGCCTTGTGCAAGACTCCAAAGCAATAAATTTAACGTCGCTGTCAGACCCGGCTGCTAAAGACGCGCATGTGAGAAGTTTACCGAAGCTACCTGGAATACTAATATGAGCGTATACATTTGTAATTCACCAAAAGAAACCTTTGAAATTTTCTTTATGTTACAATGATCTATGTTCGTTACGCACTAAATAAAACGAGCTTTCATAAGTGACTAAACTCGCATGTTACTAGAGAAGTAAGGTTTCAATTTTGCCTTTGAAATTAAAACAGGCGTGAGTTGGATAATGTTGGAGTTTCTATAAGATTGACACTTTACTTGTGAATGACTTCGCGTAATCGATAAATATATTGTCTGTAACGTATAGTCGATAATCATGGTTTCCACATTGTCTAGTTATTCTTAATTGTCGATAATGCAGACTTTATTTTTATTATTTTGTAGGTAATACGCATGCGCCGTAAAAAATGTGTACATCAACACTATTTAGAGGTTATATATGTCACTTACAATTCTGCAATCAACGAATATAAACACATAGGGGTAATTGGGCTAAAACTAATACCAGCAGAGTAAATTGTTTCGTTGTTTCGTCGTCACCCCACATCCAACTTGTAACAAAGTTATTATTACACGTTCTGTTAAACATGGGGACTCAAACCACATATGACGTACTGGCTGTACACTACAGTGGTAAGACCCATGATAACTTATGGCTGCCTGGTTTGGTGGCCTAAGATCACACAGAAGCATGCGATAACTAGTCTCTCGAAAATTCAGAGACTGGCATGTCTTTGTATAACAGGAGCTATTAAAAGCACTCCAACAGCTGCTATGGAAACCATGCTAAACCTACCGCCTCTTGAGATTTATATCAAGGGAGAAGCCAGAATGGGGGCATACAGACTGAAAAATACAAGCAACTGAAGATCCCACAGTGGATCTGGGCACACCAGAATAGAAGCGGTAGTAACAAACCCTATCTATGATATGGGTAGTGATACAACAATCTCCAGGATCTCCTATGACAAACCTTTCAAAGTTTTCTTGAATTGGGAAGAATGGAGGGATGGAGAGGGGAGAAACCCAAGAACACTAGTCTGGTACACAGATGGGTCCAAAACGGGCACTACATCTGGCGTTGGTGTATATGAGGAAAACCAGGGATACAAAGTATGTGTATCACTTGGGCGATACACCACGGTATTTCAAACAGAAATATATGCTATACAAACCTGCGCGTGGGAGAGTCTGCGTCGGCAACCGCAGGGTGAGACGATGTGCATTCTCTCTGACAGTCAGGCAGCCTTAAAGGCACTAGCATCTTATCGCATAACCTCCAAACTAGTATGGGAGTGCCTGCAAACCCTAATGGCTCTGTCTAAACACAACAAGGTCACACTGGTGTGGGTGCCAGGGCACAGGGGCATAGCGGGCAATGAAATTGCAGACCAGCTAGCGAGGGAAGGTTCAAAAATGAATTATATAGGCCCTGAACCGGGTCTAGGTATTACCAAGAGTGCAGTGCGTGGTGCAATTAATGAGTGGATTATAACACAACACCAATTAAATTGGAAACATGCAGCTGGACAAAAGCACAGCAAACGGATGATGGGAAGACCGTCGCAACATCTGACTGCTGACCTGCTTGAATTAAACAAGATACAGCTTAGAGCAGCAACATGTCTATTAACAGGACATGGCTGTTTGAGAGGCCACTTGCATAAGATGGGGATCTACAAAGATGAGCCCTTATGTAGACTTTGCAATGAGGAGGAGGAAACAGCCTCTCACATTATTTTCGAATGTGCAGCGTTAGCTCAACGCAGATTCGCTATGCGAAGCACAATTGAACTACCAATGGAGAAAGATTTACTACATAGGCTGTTAAGCCTGATTGCGGGAACTAACCTGTTTAAGTAAAACAAAACCGAAGCAGGAATAATACAATAAGCTACTAAGCTTCAGTGTTAGGGATGTAAAGACCAGCCCTGCTCTGGTAGAAAATCAATCAATCAATCACACGTTCTGTTCCTTACAATGTTAAGAGTTTCTCCTTGGGTTTTTTTAATGCCTATGATTTTTACGCGTTGTGATCTTGATTATGATTTGATCTAAATGCTTAATTGCATTAGAGTGATGACAACCAGGACCTATGGGAACAAAATGAAGGAATTATAGATTATGAGAGGCACGATATAACGGAAGATAAATTTACCCAAGCTATAAAAAAACTTAAGAATGGGAAAGTGGCGGGAATGGATAATATTAAAGCGGAGATGATAAAATATACGGGAACACTAACATTTCGATTGTTACACAAAATATTGAATGAAGCTTGGAATACAGGATGCATACTTAGAGATTGGACTGTAGCAGCTATCATGCTTATCTTCAAGAAGGGAAACCCTAAGAAATATTCTAACTACCGCGGTATTTCGATACTGAGCGTAGCGAACAAGATCTATGGAATCATTCTGGAAAGGAAATTACGGGAAAAAATAGAAAGTACGTTGGATGACCGCCAGTGCGGCTTTAGACCCGGCAGAGGGACAACAGATCTGATATTCACGGTGAGACAGCTGACAGAGAGAGTTGAAAGGAGTGGTGATAATTTGTTTTTATGTTTTATTGATTTGGAAAAAGCCTTCGGTAGTGCTCCCAGGCAGGAAATATGGAATGTCTTGGGAAAGAGAGGTGTGGAAAATACGCTATGTGCAATTAGAAGTATATATCATTGCACCAGGAACTTAATCAAAACAAACAACCGAGTGTCTGATGAATTTATTACTGGCACCGGAGTGAGGTAGGGTGGAGTACTGAGCCCTCTATTGTTTATTGTTTTGATGGATGAAATCGCTAGACAGTATATACCAAAGTTGAAAAAACTGAGAGTAGGAGTCAGAAAGCTTTCCCAGATTTATGTGTTTGATCTGTTGTACGCGGACGACCTGGTAACTGTTGCGGATACTGAAACGAAATTGCAGCACAATATCGATATCTGGACTAATGGTTTCAAGAGATCTCAGTTAAAAGTTAATGATGAGAAGACGGAGGTCTTACTAGTGGGCAAGGACAAAGTTCACACAAATGCCAGTATAAATGGAAAAATTATACAGCAAACCGACAACTTTAAATACCTGGGATCAGTTGTAAGACACAGCGGGCAGCCAGAAGCAGAAATTGCGGGAAGGATCGCCAGTACGTCGAGGCTTTTCTGTACGTTGAACAGATCATCTGACCGGATGAAAGAAGTGAGTCTGGGGACAAAGATGCGGGTTTTTGGAAATATATTGTAATGTTCAATATTTACAATAACAATATCAGCTGTCCAGATAACGACGATTTTAGGGTAACGTAGATACAACTCCATATTATGTGCAATTTCTCTATTTGTAAATCGTCAAAATTAATATAAAATTCTTCTAAAATAGACAACAGGGTATATGCAAAAGTATTTCCAACATCATTCCGTAAATTAAATCTCTGTCCTAATGTTATTAAATAAATCCTCAGTAAAGTTCGTCATATTTATGTTGTTCATATTTATGTTGTTTATGGTTCTTTTAAGCACAGAGTCGTCTAATTTCAGTCATCTGGTAGCGTCACCGCATTCGTTTACACATGCTATTGCTATAAATAACTTCTTTTCGTCGAAATTCCTCATGAAATTTATATTTGGACAAAAATCATCAAAATTAGCTGTGGAATGAAACAATCGCTATCACGATGAAATAAATGGGTAGAGGGACGCCAGAAATTTCATCAATTCTAATTCAGCTTTAGTCGAATCAACTTGTGTTTTGCCTACGGCCTCAGTTTAAAGTATACAATAAATAGAGGAATTAGAGTATAATTTCAAAGAAGAAAAGGTTCGAGGTTAGAGCAGACAGATTCCTGTAAAGGTCATGATAAACAGAGTGTTTATGTGACAGCTTCATTCGAAATCAAGGTTAGTTTTAATTCTAAAATTCGTTGATTTCCATTAATTTAATTCAAAATTCACAATAACATTACCAAAAGAGCATCCAGGAATACTCCCGATCCGACAAAGAATTTAGAAATTTAATTAATTTAGAAAATTCAAATTTTTACCAAAATTTCCATAAGAAAACACATTTTAATATATGTTCCGGTCGCGACATACGGATGCAAAACGTGGACACTTTAATAAGTCATAGAGACAAAACTAGACTGCAAGCATGCGAAATGCGGTACTTGAGAGCAGCAGTGGGCGTAAGTAGGCTGGACCATATAAGCAATGAGAGTATCCGTAAGCGTTATTCTTTGAACTCCATGGTGGAAAAAATTGAAAAGAGACAACTTCAATGGTTCGGGCATTTGGTGCGAATGGATGAATGAAGAGGGGTCAAGCAGATCTGGCAAGCAAAAGTGGATCGAAAACGGAAACGGGGGAGACCAAGGTAAACGTGGAACGAGAATGGGCGAAGTGCTACTGAAGAGAGATCTGGACTGGCGGCAGGCGGAAAAGATTACTGAAAGGTAGAAAAGGAAGGACTATGTATGTATGCATTAGAGGGTGAGTACATGTAAGCTACGCGCAGAGAAATGGTTTCTTGCATCAAGAAATTAGATTTTCTGCCAAAAATCAGTCTCTATTCAAGAAAATATTTTTATTTAAAGTCTATAGAAATGTTTAATATATATAATTATTATATATATATATATTATATTATATTATTATGTATAATTTCGAGACACAAACAAAGCAAATCAAACATAACCAAGGAAAAAAGATCGAGAAAGGCAAGGATGATCAATTAAAGAAATAAACTAGGGGTATAATGCATGACTGGAGTCTAGCGCGATGGTCCACAGACAGCAATTGGATTGTTACTGATTCTGATTCATTCCAATCGCGCGACTGCATGGCCTTTTACTTTCATTCGAGCAAACGTTGCAACGGTGTCCATATATTTTAGCGCTTCACTTTACTACGCAACTTACTCACACGGTATACTAGCATTGAGCACTAGCATAAGTTATGCGGTCGATTAGTCGCGTACACTTGTTCTACTTGTGTTGATCCATCTACGCATGACGCACTCCATAAGAAGAAATTTACAAGACGAAAATGTCGTTTGAAAATACTGGAGCAGCGAATGTAAGAAGTGTTAGGACGTGTGCACTGCGCAAGGCGAAAATAAAGGTCTAGTTTTAATGAAACAAAAGACTCCAACAAATTAAATAAAGAGTTTATTCTTTCAAAAAAACAAATAGAATTCTATACAAAAGGTTCAAATATCCCTCCTTCCACAACAAGACATGGCCCGCGTCTGTTATAAAAACTCTTACACATTTCGAAGCATCTCGATTGTCACGGCTCTTAAAAACCAACTCAAAACATTTGCATTT
The DNA here is from genome assembly GCA_029619315.2 of Dynastes maya. Classification (NCBI taxonomy): domain Eukaryota; kingdom Metazoa; phylum Arthropoda; class Insecta; order Coleoptera; family Scarabaeidae; genus Dynastes; species Dynastes maya. Next base: position 17,726,700 of record JAROYE020000010.1, on the reverse strand, counting down.
TCAGACCTTTCAATCATATCTGGCATATCTTGCGAGAGATACTGTAATGTGATAACATTACAGAAGTATTAATCAGTTTTATAAAAGAATGAATTCTTTTAGATGCTTATCCCAAGGGACAACTATGCAAGTGCTTGTGTGAACGTCTCATGTAAAGTATTATAGAACGCACTAATTGTAAGTTCTGTTTCTCTAAAATCACTTTTTTCATACCACATAACGCACACAACCATGCTTTTTTGCACATCTTTGACAATTCAAATTAAAATTATTACGTGACATGTAAACTATTATTTCATTGGTTTATTATTAAAGCTGGCCACGAGCGGTACCGCGCAGTAGCGTAGAGTCGACCAGGCTTCGCGTTCCACTAGAGTTATTCTGCTAATAGAGATGTTTGCTGCCGCAAATAATTTCGCTCATCTTTTAAATAAAAATTAAATAACACGCCCTCAAACACTTACCATTTTAAGAGTCCTCCGTGAAATCACAAAGTGAATAATGTCTGTTAAATATCTGCAACATTAGATATGTTTCAACTGTTGTTTCGGCAAAACTAGTACGGCATGAGGAAAAAATGCGTTTATATGCAGAGAACGAAGGTTCTACATCTAGTGACGTAATATTTGCGTAAGTAAAATAATCTTTCAAATAACTTAACGATTCTGTTGACGCACCTTCACAAATGTGTCTTAATGTGCCAAAATCAGAATTTTTCTCAAAAACACTTTCAAATTTTTCTAGAACAGAAATATTTTTTGCGTCTTCAATCGCGCATAGCTGTGCGTGAACATGTTGCACTATTTGTAGAGATTCTTCTAACGGCACCGCAGGATTTTGTAATTTTTCTATTGCATCTGCTAGCCCGAAGTAATTGTCGTGAATGATTTTTAAATCCATTTTAACCTGACTATCTTGAAATTTCGACTGGCTTTTCTGGACGAGTTAGAATAGGTTCTGGTGGCTCTGGTATACGGGGGCACAGTCTGTGAAATTCGCGAATACGTTTCGGTGATTTGACAAATACTGCTTTGGTATGCGCTATTAAAGCGTCTACCTCAGGTTAACATTTTCTGATACTATCCGCCATAAGATTGAGAGCATGAATTTTACACGTAATGTGTAACAAATTAGCAGAATGCTTTTTAAGAGACCGGCCTACAGAAAGCATGTTTGCAGCACCATCACTCACTAACATCAAGAGTTGGTTTGTTGAAAGTTCAAACTTGTCCAATGTATTTAACACTAACTTTGAAATTACTTCGGCAGTACACTGTTGTATTCGTTTGGAGACTAATGGAATTGAAGGTGCCGATTGATAAGGTTCCAATTTGCGTGCCATTACATTAAGAACAGAATGTTTCTTCCGATCTGTGTTTCGTCGACACATAACCACAATTTTTGATCTTTCAACTCCGATTTTATTTTTTGTTCAATATGTTTGCGCGCAGATGGCACAATTCTTCGTAACGATGTTCGACTTGGTAATTTGCACTCCGAATAGTTATTCCAAAAGCAGATAAATGGTTCCTTGTCTAGTAAATTAAACGGTATATTACATGCGATAAACGTAACGTATAAATTAAATATAAATTTTTCATTGTTTCGTGCGCAATTTCTTTTTGAGACATGCTTTTCACTATTTACGTGTCGTAGACAATGTTGTCTGGACTAACACATTAACGGGATTTTACAGATTACACATTTAATTTTAGCACCTTCATATTTAAGTCTGGAATTTCTGCAATAAATTTTCGAAGTTTGTCCGACCGCGGTCGTTTTGCTGACGAAATCATAATTTTTCTAGGACAGATAAACAATTGCGCAAATGACCGGCAGCGAAAATGTCCGTACTGCTCCGCAGACGAAGTAATACTACCGTTCCTCTCGGTCCGAACTGATTCTACCCCGATGCGCGGTACCGCTCGTGGCCAGCGTTATTTATTATTCAACGGCAACGAACTGGAATGTTATACATACGTGTGTAACCGTGCTATCAAGCGGTCAATGCAGTGCCAACGCGCTGCGGCCGGGTATGTACAGCACATTCATACATTCTACTGTATTCTATACTCGGATATTTTTGACACAACCGGTATATATATTAAGGGTTAAATTGTTTTCACAAACAAGTGGTAATACTTCAGTGAAAACTATTGATATTCTGTAAGTTGATCTGTTGATTATGTTTTCAAACTGATTTTCAAAATTGAATTATGTATTAATATTTAAATATACCGTTTAAAATAACATCAAACATTTTTAATAGAATGTATTTGGTCACACTTTCTACTTCTCTCAACGTATCGAACATTAGGCTTACAATTGTTACGCTTACATATCATATTCCATTACTTTTAAGTTATCTATGGTTCAAGTTGTGCAATTTAAACGAATTGCGAATTAGATATGTTGTTGATTTTGGTGGTTTTGTGAATATTTTTAAAGTGTCTAAATATCATCGTCTATTATATAGTGACAATCTTACTTAGCACAGTTTTAAAATTGGAGCATAACTTGTGATCGCACGGAATCGATGGTGTTGTGATGGAATTCACGTGTTTTCTTTTAAATTATTAAAAAGATTTAAAAAAGTGTTCCGTTTAGTGGGTACAATTATTACCAGTGAACGGCAAAATCGTAAGGGGTATGACTCAGAGCGGGGATTCGTAAACAAGATACAGAGACGCATTAAGTGTATGTTGCATATTTCAGACGCTAAGTTTTTATAAATGTATTTAAACGAAATTCACATATTAATTATAAATTGAAAATAGAAGATATGTATATACATATGTAATAAATTTGTGTCAAGTGGTAAATAAGAGAAATGAATTAGCCATTACCACAAGAGCTTTTTCTATATTTTCTGCCGTTTTACTGCAGACTTCTTTTTGAAGTTAATACGTTTTCCAGCATCAAAAGCGTTCTTTTAACTTCATAACTTGTAAGCGGAGCAAAAGTAAAACATAATTTAAGAGAGATATTTTATTTATTTACAGTGGTACCTTGGTTTACAATAGTATCTTATTACGAAATTTTCGGGTTACTGAAGAAAGTTTGGATGAATTTTTGTTTCCAAAACCGAAAGGTATTCCCTGATACGAAACGCGGCTTAGAACTTTTACAGATTCGGCAGAATTTCCGCGCGACTCATGTACATGCTAGAAAAAGATAGTTATATACAATGTAATGCGATGGTTTGTGTGATTAACTTCTCACTATTCCATCGCCTCGCAGCTGACTTGAATTCATAGTTAATAAAGTCATTCTTACTTTATCCGAAAATCCTTTTATCTTTGTGTAAAATCTTTTTCAAGAAACAAAGTCGAAAGTTCAATGGTCAAATACTTTCTTAATTGTCGCGTCGCTAATTTTGTAATATGTATGAGAAAGCCTCATCACCCTCACTGTCTTCCGTACGCCAGAAACACTTCTTATTAATAGTAGTGTATGTAAGTGAAGTTATTTCTTTTTAATTTTAATCTTAAGAGTTTTTATTGATCTTTGTACGTAACTTTATTTTCTATATGTTCAATTGTATTTAAAATACATAAAATGATTTGTGATTATTTTTTTGGTTACGGGAATGGATTATCTCCTTTATTTCTTATAGGAATGTTTGATTCCAATTGCGAAATTTCGGATTACGAAATGTTTTCGGAACCAATTAATTCCATAAACCGAGGTACCACGATATTTAATTTTTGTATTTCTCCTGGCAATTGGTTTAGTGTATTTAAATCGGGGTTTCTGCTGAACACTTCATCAACTTAATCAGTTTATTTCTAATATCACCCGGAATACTCGTCGTTTAATGTATTGAACGCGTCTCTCAATTTTATATTTTGACTTTCATTCAAGAATTGTATCGTCGCTGTTAAAAAGCTAATAACGAAATAGAGAATAAATGCAGTAAATATACGTAGAATCATTTGAGAAAGGAGTTCGATGCGAATACTGTGATGCCTACCATACACTGATTCCTCGATCTTGAAATAATCCGCGTACATTACAGGCTCTGCATACGGCTCTGCTGCGGCTGACGTCATCCCATATAACTTTGTCGTTCTCTGATTATTACTCAAGATTTGAAATTAGCAATTGGTCAATGAAATTACTTACAATACGAGCTTTTATCACAGTTTCATCGATCATAATTAGCATTGACCTAAATACAGAGTCGATTGTTAATTGTAAGAAATTGTATTGTACGTTATATAAAATACCATTTTCGATAAACTGCGAAATAATTGAGAGCAATAAGCGTGAATATGTATAAGAAACTAATAGATTTGGACCTCACAAATTGGAATGTATTTTACTTATCAGAGCATATGATGGTTTGAATATTATACATACACTTGTTAGATTAACATATGCAGAATTCCTTGCTTAAATTAGTTGATCTTTACATAATTTTGTACGTGTATTATTATTATTATTATTATTATTATTATTATTATTATTATTATTATTATTATTATTATTATTATTATTATTATAAATATTACTAATATTATTAAAAAAATAATGTATGAAATTTTATTTATTTATAATTACGCTATAATTTGAAAACAAATGATATTTGTGCATTTTTTTAGATTGACCAACTTCAAGACCAGTTTATTTATTATATACACATCGTCACATATAAATCAGTTCAACACATCGTACGCCATAGATCCTGCGCCTGACAACAGGCTTTTTATCCGTGTCGACGTCGCTCTGTAATATGTAGCGCAGTATTGTTCGTAGAATCGTCGGTGTTTCTGTCTGCACTTCTTACGAACGCACAAGACCGCAACGGCACCACTGAAGTATGCAATACCTATGCCAACGCTTCGCTTTATGCAAAGTCCGACATAAATTACGTTCACTTTGCGGTGCGACGCTCTCCACCTATAGAGTCGGACCCGGTTCTGATTTATTGTTTCGAGTGCGAAGTTGGCGATCGTGAAACGCTAAAATATCACACGACGCTTCCACAAGAATGTGTAACACATGTACGAGTGCCCAGGTTCGGATGTATGTACGTACTTAGAATCGGAAGATTTATGAAGGAGGGATATTACTATTTGCGGTGAGCCGTGAATCATGCCGAGCCGACCCCGCATTGTACGATCGTTTCTGTTAATTGTTTTGTCAAGTTGCTATAAATCTCGTCTAATTAAACAGGGACTAAATAAGAAACCATTTATAAACTGTAGAGGTAGAACTATTTTTCATAGACGGGAGCGTCGGACTGAGAATGCACACATCATAAAACAGCCAGGTTCGTCCTTGTTAGGGAGAACTCCTACAATATCATGCCGCTGTTAGTTTCATGTCCCTATTATTCTAATGATCAACATTTCCTTCAAGCATACACTTATCCCCTAAATGTTATTTAGGTTCTTCTTAATGCATTTTAAGAAGAACCTAAATAACATAGTACGACATGCAACCATAGATATTTGTATGCAACTAGCCAGAAAAGCAGCAAGAGAGTCGGTCATCAACTCGTGTCAAAGATCAGTTATGAACCATAGAAAAACATCAAAGAAGGTTCTACCCAAATCATGTACTTGAACAGCTGACTTGAACAGTAACAGTGAACTAACAAACTAAACTAAAACGAATCTTTTAAAGTAACCGTAGACTGACCTGACCACAGTCACGCTTGGTTTAATCCTCCAGCGCCTTGTAATGAAACTTATCATTAACCTGGGCAAATATGCGGTAACAGCTAGAGGCGTGGCGAGCGCATAAAAGTTTACACATAAAATAGAACGTAAGGAACAAATTATAAAACGTGCTGAAACACTTACCGTGAAATCACAAACTAGGTAACATATGTTAAATATTTGAATCATTAGATATGTTTCCACATCTGTTTCAGTCAAGTGAGTACGACGTGCGGAATAAATGTTTTTTAATGCCGAAAAGGACCGTTCGACATCTAGCGATGTTATATTTGCATATTTAAAATAATCTTTGAAACAACTTAATGCATCTTCACACGCACCTTCACAAATTTGTCTTAATATAAGAAAATCGGAGTCTTTCTCTAAAACACTTTCAAATTTTCGTATTACACACCAATTTGTTTGGCCTTCTACAGCGCATAACGTGAACATCATTCACAATTTGAACAGAATCCACTAGCGACATCGAAACATTTTGTAATTTTTCTATTCCCTCCGCTAGTCCGAAGTCATTGTTGTGAATAGTTTGTAAATTTCTTTTAACCTGACTATCTTGAAATATTTCCTGGCTTTTCTTGATTGCCGTTGGAGTATATCGACGTTACTATTAGAGGCAGTCCCCCAGAATTTTGTTTTCCATGGCTTCCTTTTAGAGAATATGTGTTTTCTCTGCAGAACATGTTTGTCTGCGGGTGATAAAGGTAGCAGTGAGCGTACCCGGTGATGTAGGTAAGTTTGACGTAAACTGTAGATACAGAATAGGTCCAAGTACACTTCCTTGTGGGACACTAGAATGTATTTGTTTCAGTTCAGTTCGAGCTTCTTTTTACTTAACGTAAAAGTACGAGGGTGTATCAAATATAAACGGGACTCGTTTTTAAAAAAAATCTAACTTTATTTAACTAGGCTTGCAAATATATATTATTTTTCTACATACTCTTCCGCCCTAGAAATACATTTTCCCATCGGATTGGGAGCTTTTTTATACCATAATCGTAAAAACTCTTCGGACGTTCGTGTAGCCATTGGAGCACAAACGCTTCCACCGGTTCGTTGTCGTCGAAAACTGGCCTCCAAGCTTCTTTGAGGGGTCCAAAAAGATGGAAGTCACAAGGTGACAAGCCTGGACTATAGGATGGATGTTCCGGCGTTTCCCATCCACTTTTTGCATCGTGGCGTTAGCCACATGAGGCCTAGCGTTGCTATGCAGAAGAATGACACTTCTGGCCGATTGCTTCTTCCTTTTCCTTCGAAATGATAATTTCGCGGCATCCAGTACTTCACAATAATATTGCGCATTAATTGTGCGTCGATCATGGAAAAAATCAACGTGAAAAATACCTTGCCGATCAAAAAAACCTGTTGCCATTAACTTTCCGGCTGACAACCGCGTATTTGACTTCACCGGTGCCCTCTCGCCGCTCTTTCTCCACTCCATACTCGCCTATTTCGATTCGGACGTGTAGTGGTGCACCCAAGTTTCGTCACAGGTGACGATGCGATTCAAAAATTCCTCACCCTCTTGCTGGTATCATTTGAAGAGTCTCTGCGAAACCTCCAATCGATGTCGCTTGTGATCCTCCGATAACAGACGTGGAACCCATCTAGCGGCCATTTTGCGAAATCCCAAGTCATCTGTCACGATCCGTTGGATACTCCCGTAACTGATGTTTACTTTCGCAATGATTTCGAAGAGAGTTATGCGCCGATTTCCCTCTATGAGATTTCGGACCGCCTCGATGTTGGCCTCGGTCACACTTGTCCTTGCGCGGCGATCATGGCTCTTGTTCTCGACCTTTTCACGCCCTAAAAAAAAATTTTTGTGCCATGCAAACACACGGGTTCTTGACAGGGTGTTGTCCCCGAACTGTGTCTGTAATCGCCGCAAAATTTCAGTTTGGTCCACCCCCTTCTTGGCTAAAAATTTGATAATAATCCGCTGCTACACGGAGACATGCAGTTCTTTCTCGCTCATGGTTTCTTTTGATATTAAAGGGGCCCGAGAGAGTTGCGGTCGGTTCTCCTCCCTCCCTAATGGTACAGCCTACCTGCGCATCAACCCCTTCCAGGTCTAGAAGCCCTCCGGAATTTTTAAGAATATCAGTCCCGTTTATATTTGATACACCTTCGTATTATTTTGGAAATATGATATGACGATGTTGTAAGAGTTTAATGGAAGAAGCTTTTTTGTTTTGTAAAGAAGGTCATCGTGTCATACCTTGTCGTATGCTTGTGAGACATCGAGAAAGACTACGGTACAGTATTTTCCGGATTGGAAGCTTTTGTGGATTCCAAACAATTCTGTGTACTTGCTCCAATTGTGCTGTGGTGATGTCGAAATCCAAATTGATGGCACGGGATTAATTCAAGTTGTTCAATTACTGGTAGTAGCCGCAGCAAAAATAATTTTTGAAACACTTAGGACGGTATGGGAAGAAGACTGATGGGTCTGTAGGAGGAAGGATTTTCTGGGCTTTTGCCAGGCTTGAGCAATTTATGAATTTAGTAATAATACAAGTAATATTCAGTGGGGTCTTAAAGGATCCCTACATCAGTTTACCAACTTTCAGTATTTTCAACGGTTTAGATACATCTTCGGTATCACCGGAAGTGATGCCAAATTTTCCTATCTTAAATAGAGTACTTTATATACTTTCATGTTTTTGAAAGAATAATGGAGGGGTACATGTGTTACACTTTATACGAAAAACTATCGTGATATGTAGAAATAAGTGTTTCGGTAATCTGTCGTTTTTGTGGAAAGATGGTTAGAAAAAGAGTACCAAATTGTCACCTAAAGAACTCATTGCTAGGCAACGTAATTACAATAATTATCAATTTGCTAGTGACGTTCAAATCTCTGGTTTTTCATTCTTATCTTCATTTTCTCTTATTTATGACTATCTTGTTAATAACTATTTATTTGCTCTATTGAACTTTATTGCAATTAGTTAATAAGTTTAGTTACATTTATCATTTTGTTTGTTTTATTAGTTTTTTTAGTTGTTGCTTTTACGATGATCTACGGATGAACCATGTAAGATAAAAATTCTCCAGCAATTTGAACCTTGTTATCTCTCTCAAAGTTAGTTATCCTGTAGAATTTGTAGCATAGAGAACAACGCTATTATTTTTGACAGCCTTGACATAACTTGTATCATCCTCCGCTACTGCTCTTTAGTGTATTATAAAATTCGAATAACACGAAACAAATGTAAATTACAAAAATAAGCTTTGTCAATTGAATCTATGTAATCATGTTACCATGCTCCTATCATAGAGAATCATACGAATAAAGCTCATTCTCATTAGTACTACACTCTTGGTTTCCGGGTTGGAACCGCGTCGTTGTCGTAGCTTTAGCCGACATTTTGTCCACACTCGTATGTGACATCTTCAGGGTTGTAACTGCACACTGACTAGTCTAAAATTCAAAAAGATCTTTCGGTTATAAGACAAATATATTTCTTTGACTTACTTGAAATTACTGACCGGAGGGTTTAGTATCACAAGTGACAGGAAATTACCGAACTGTTTCCGAATGTTACGAGCTAACTAATGTACAGTGTCACACATGTCATATGGAATTTCTTGTTTTTATCAATATGTATTGGTAAATGTTGATTTAGCCATTCATTTTTGAGTAAAAGCTGATGTCAAATGAGTCAAATCACATCCATACGAACAATCATGTCACTTTTGATTGCCAGACTTTACATTTTCTTCCGGAAAATACAAAGTATGGTTGTATTTATTAAATTTTGTTGTATCAAATATAAAGTTGTTTATTTTCCTTCTTCTTCTAATTCTCAGTATTCAACACTACTAGTACAATTTTTTTTTCTTTTAAACCAGTGGTGGCTAGTAGTGACGTAGATAGGAAGTCAATAACTCTTCGATTTTTTCGTGTATTTTTTTCTCAAGTGCAATGTACACGATATGCAACGAAAATACACGAGGGAATTGAGGCCTTGTCATCGACCCCCCATTTACGTCAGCATCAACAGCCGCCACTGTTTTTAAACAGGTTATCTTTTGTGTTAATGATTCTTTACAATTCCATTCTTATGTCAGATTACTCAATAAAGATTGTATACTTTATAGTTATTTGTACAAACTAAAGCAACTTTGCTTCAAGTTTTGCTACAGTTTTATTGGAGTGTTTCTTGTTTATGTAAAAATTGTCCTCCTAAAACAATATTTAATTACAAAAATACATTTGTTCTAAGAAATAATTTTATATAGATTTGGCTTAATTGAATTAAATGAAAAGAAAAATGAATCTTTTTTAAAGAAATGGGAAAAAATAGGCTTGTACTAAAATGTTGTAAATTAGCAAATTGGTAAAAGATTAGAAAACAAGCAACTCTTTCTTGGGCATTTTATAAAATAAAAACAGATTTTATAATTTCTGAGTAAAATTTCAAATTTGGCGGTTAAAGAAAGGACGTCATTGCTAATATGTATGTTATTTGACGCCATTTTTTGAAGCAAAAACAAGTAACAAATTAATTTTAAAAAAATTAAATATTAAATAAAATAACAACGAAAATACAAATAAAAATACAAATAAAAATACATATAAATAGAGGATAATAAGTTGACAAAAAATGAACGATCTGTAGCAATGAGTAAATGTAAGAGAGGAAAAAGACAAAGAATAAAGGTCTTTTTCTGTTGACGTTCCAAATTCCAAAAAAGAACAATTAATATTTAAATATATTAATTAATTAAAAAATTCCCATATGACTTTTGTGTGACACTGTATACAGGCTCATTAATTTTGGACCCTGACCATGGAGATTATTGGAGTTAGAGGATAGGTTTAAATTTGACAAAATTGTTCAGAAAAAAAAACTCCATTGGTCGGTGCCATAATCCAATATCGCGCCGATAAGAAATAAGAAAGTTGACGATGACCAGAAAGAGCCGTAACGTCATTTAAAAACACCACTAAATAGAAGATCGAAAGTGGCCTGGAAAATGTATTTTCAGTTTTTCTCTTTAAGGCTAAAGGTACTCGAGATAAAAGAAGAAAAAAATCCTTTTCGTTTTTTTTTTAAATTTCGAACGTAATTTGTCGCAGGTCCATTTTCAGGATCATAACAAACACAAAATTTAGCATATTTGCCTACCCCCTACCTCTAATAATAAGCAAGATCCCAAGATGGCGAGGGTCGAAAATGGATCGGTCTGTATATCAAAAAACAATAAGATCCCGAACCTGTATAAAATAACATAAGTTTCTTACGCATGCAAGGTTTTGGTAAAGTTATAAAGATTTTCATAAGCTTGTATTTTGCTTAATTCTTATTTTAATACCTTAAATTTTTGCTTTTACACAATTAGTTTCGTGTGAAGAATATGATTTCATTCCTATTTAAATGTAAAAAAAATTCAGGATATCTCACGATTTTTCGGAAACACTGTTTACAATTTATAAATTAAAAATGAATTATCGACACAGATTTCGCGGATATAGTGCATTCTTTATTCATTTTTAGTATTATGGAATTGTTCACTTGAAATTTTACTAATCTGCAAATAATAGGAAAATAACCGTTCGCATTGTGTATTAATTATTACTAAGGTAGTGTGACATTCACTTATTCTGCAACCATAAGTGTGCTAAATATGATTCAATCCATTTTATTGTCTTACGTTCAACTAATATACATAATAATAGAGATAAATGTCGTAAACCAACAATAATAATAATATAAATGCTATAAATGCACTTTGATTAGCGATTTTAGCATCGCATAATGCATCGTAAAAATATAGAATGGCCATGAAACTATTAGGCATGCTTTCAGCGTTGAAGTTATCGTTTGATCGATTCAATTTTGATTTGTCAATGAGCTCGAATAAGGTAGTATGATTGTATCCGCGTAATGATCTACACTTACAAGACGAGGAATTTCCGTTGATTATTCTTAGTTAATGGGCCTACGGCGTATGAAAAGTTTGAGAGCGATTGCGTTATGAGATTAAATGTATGATTTGTTAGATTCAATAGGAGGATGTGAAGAAAATGAACAAAAGGCAAGTTACTTATCCGTTCAACCACGATCGTCGTTGTCTGGACTTAAAATAATTTCCTAGCATTTTGACGCTGAACTAGTGGACATACTGAACTCAGTATACATATGTGCCGCTAATGACAGCTACGTTCGATGTTGTAGTAGTAAAACTGAATTCAGTTTTACTGCTGATGATGCTAGTTCGGCTATCGAAACGTACTTCCAGTACGAGTTAAGTATTGTGGTAAGGGTTTTAGTGAACTGTTTCAGTGTTCCAGTGCCACAGATTTAGAGTACCCGATTATTAAAATTTCCTGATAATTTTGTTTTAATGACTTCAAGGCATCATATCTCGCTGACCATCTTGTGTCAGACAGGGATTTCATCACAAAAATTCTTTCGTTTGCATTAGAATTTAATGAAATTCTTGCATTAATTTCTTCTTTTAGCAAGTTCCACCTGTATGTGGAACCTAACAAGAAATTGTACAGTGTTTGTGCAATCCCAAAAAAAGATATAGCTTCTACACATACACTAGCTGCTGTCTGTCCAACAAGATTCAGAGAATGAGCACTACACGGTACAAATTCTGCAAATTTGATTATTTCTTTTATCTTACTTTGGACACCTTGATATTTTCCAGACATATTAGCCGCATTGTCGTAACTTTGCGAACGGCAATTTTGAATGTCAAGATTACACTCAATTAAATATTGCACAATTTCTCGAGCCAGATCAATCCCTTTGTGGCTTTTTAGAGGCAGAATTTTTAAAAAAACTTTCTGACACTTCAAATATTTGTTAATTCACGTATCTAATTACAAAAGTAAGTTGATCAACATGTTGCAAATCAGGTGTAGAATCAACTATTATTCCAAAATATTTTGATTCTTCTTGTAAAATTAAATGAGTAACATGATCGCCTAATAATTGAATAAATTCATCGCAAATTGTCGAAGACAGATAAGATATTTTTCCATCCAATATTTTTAGTTTTTTCAATATGATCTGCTAGAAACCCGTCATATTTTGCTAGTAGTTCGAATATGCCTAAATAATTCCCATTGTGTACTGATCCAAAAATTTCATCTTTGCCTCTTAATGGAAGTCCACGTTGACACAAAAAAAAATTATAGCATCAATAATTCTTTGCAAAACCTTTTGCCAGTACTCGCATTCATTTTCATATGGTTTTGAGAAATCTGTTTCCAAGCCCTGTTTTTTTGATCTAACCATCCAGTTAAAACACGCCTTGGTATGAGAAACACTATTTTCATACGGCTCCCGCTGTGGCATTTTTCCAGTCATTGAAACCTGTGGTAAATTGATCCTAATTTTCTTCAAGCAAAAATAACTTACAGGGTCCGCAGTAAACTTTATTTGTTTTTGGCGAAAATATTAGCCAAAAGCATTTTGCACTTAAATATTGATTTTGAAATAAATCTTTGCGTCGATCCGCTAACTTGTAAAGTAGCTTTAATTATTTCCTTATCTTCAAAATCAATGTTTTGTTCAAAACTACCTTTTTCAATCAAATATCGCAAAACTTATCCGGACTTACTCCATTCAGCAGGATCATTACTAAATATTTCGTATTTACTGTAGGATGTTGTTGGTTCTTGTTTATCACTGCCAGAATCATTAGATATGGGTCCATGTCGACATGAATCAATTTCAATGACTTCATCTTTGTGTTCGATTGGTGACCCCGTTTGAACATCTGAAGCTGCTAAAGGAGTGTTTTCTTTTTAAAAAAATCCCAATAAAGACGTCTGTCCTTTAGCAGATTCTTTCAATTTTTTTTCGTGCAATTTTCCTTTTTCTGCACCACTGAGATAATGGCGTTTCATTTCTGTAAAAAGTAATAATATTATAAATTTAATTAATAGAACAGCATAAGGTTTTGTAGTTTGAAAAGTAAATTGTAAGGCCACGATTTCAGCATGTATTAGGACGGCATTTATTCGGTTACTAAAATTGCAAAGCTTGGCCTCTAATGGACACAACTCTCAAACTTTAAGTCAGTTTATTTTGTGCTTGAGTATGTATTTAAATAAGTTTACTGTTTAATAATAAAAATAAAACTTACCTTTATAAATTCCCGTGTCTTATTGTCAAATTTGGAAATAAGGTTGAAGTGTATGTCAGAGTAATACTTCACGATCACTGAATAGCGAGCGGATCGGTAACTTACTAATATCTGCTTTCTTACGTATATCGCTGTCGTGTGTAGACTGAGCGCAGAGCAGCGCGTCGCGCTTAAATATACGGGGACAAAATCGATAAGGGACGACACTGGAACTTTCCACGCTGGTTCACGCTATTCGAGATACTGCGTTCGATTTCTAGACTTCTCTGGTACGAAATTTTTGAAATTGTTTGCCTTTCGATTACGAAACAATAAAATTTTTGTAACTGTTTGGAATAGTGAATACTATAGTTAGAATTATTTATAGCTTATAACTATTTGGAATAACGCTTTATAGTTATTATAGTTTATACTTATTTGGAATAAACTTTTTACTATTAAATACAAAATAAGTTAATAATGAGCCAGTAATTCGTTAACTACTTAAAAAAAAAAAATGTAAGAGCAGTAAGAATTTTAAAAATTAACTGATAAAATACGCTTATTTTCAAAAATCCAGGAAGGGACTTAAGAAAATTATTAGACTTTCGAAATTTATGCTAACCTAAATAATTTTATTGTAAAATATATTTTATTGTAAAAATAAATTTATATTAGGTATATAACCTTAAATGAGCCGGGGGCCCCCTGAGGTCCGGGGCCGCTAGGCACGTGCCTAGTTTACCTTACGGGTAATCCGCCTCTGTCCACATTGCACTAATTGAGAAACGAACAAAGCTATTATCTTCTTGAGATGTAGAATATTTGAACATAAAGCGTACTGCACCACAGATAAATAATAATTCATCTTTAGTTACGAGGTTACTACTTATTATGGGCTAATTATTAAACTTGATTTTTGTTGTAATTGACTTTTTCAAGTGAACATAACCTCTCTTTTTGTGTATTATTGACATTTGACATTTTCATAAAAGCTCAGCTTGCGTTCGGAAAATAATCGCTCCATTTACTCCAACAATGATTGACATTTTTTTTCAATTTTTTACTTACTTACCTAATCCTTATCCCCGGAGGTGTAGGGATTTGTGGGGTTGAGTTGGATTCTTCCTCCGTATGTCTTTCCTTTGATTTCTATCTTAGGCGATTTTTTTCACAACTGCTGCTCTCGCTTCTTTTTCCCAGGTTCTTCTAGGACATTCTCTCTTCTTTTTCCCTAGCCCTTTTACCTCAAACATTTTTTTGTTAGCCTTTCTCCGCTCACCCTCATTATGTGCCCCAACCATCTGACTTGACGCTGTTTAACTGACTCTGTGACAGGAATTATATTTAGTTGTCCCCGGAAAGCTTCATTTCTTATCCTATCTTTTCTTGTCTTGTTCTGGATCCTTTTCAAGAATCTCATCTCCGCGTTGTCTATTTTGCTTTTCTGTGTTTGATTTAGGGTCCACGATTCGCTTGCATAAGTTAAAGTAGGCTTAACCACCTTTCTGACCACTTCTGTTTTTTCCTCAGGAAGCTATTTCTGATGGCATTACATAATCTGCCGATTGAGGCTAACCGTTCGTTAATTTCATCTTCAAGGTTTCCTTGCTCATTAATCATTGAGCCTAAATATTTAAAATTTTTGACATACTTCAGTTTCTGTCCTTCCAGGTAGATACTGTGTTTGACCTCTTGTGTTCCTACTACTAGTGTTTTTGTTTTGTTGTAATTAATAACCATATTGATCTTCTTAATTTGTTCATTAAAAATGTTCAGGTTGGTTTGTAGGTCTCCCTTCGATTCTCTGAATAGAACTACGTCTTGGGCGTAGCAAAGCTCCGAGATTGTCACCATGTCTAGTTTCCAGTGACCGACATTAAACTTTCTTAATTTTATCCTGTATTCTTTCACTGCTTCGTCCAGCACTACATTAAATAAGGTAGGATTTAATATGTATCTGCTGAAAGACTCAGACCTCGCATTTCTTGTCCCGATGTAGTTTTCAGTGCTGTTGTATAAGCTTCGTATGCATTCAATTAATTCTTGGCTGACTCCTCTTTCCCTTAACATCTCCCACACGTCGGTTCTCTTTTTGTCGAAGGCTTTCTCCATACCTATAAAACCCAGATGAACTTCTCGTCGAGTTCTTAAAGCCTCTCTATCGCCTGTCTTAAAATGAAAATTTGATCCTGTGTTCCTCTATTTTTTCTAAAGGCGCATTGAGTATCTTCTATGTCGGCAACACCCGTGCCCCAGTCTCTAGGAGTCTTCTTTTTTATTTTTATTTGGTTCAATATGTTTAAAATCTCATTCTTGCTTTCTGCCTCCAGGTATTTCAAGATTTCATTAGCGATGGTATCATGTCCAGCCGCTTTACCTAGCTTAATTTTCCTAAGAGATTTTTCGAGTTCTTTTATTATTATCACGGCTGTGTGGTCTGTAGGATCCAAGGTTTTGAAATGTTCAACGGCGGAGAAATCCTTACATACACACGTACGGATACACATATGTACACACATACGTACATATATTTCCATTTGTCAAGAATGTTTTACGCAACCCTAAAAACATGAAATATTAATGCACCAGAAACTGCGGGCTTAGTTCAAAATGCTCTCGGCCGATGAATAATCGCTATTTGTTGTCACGCATCGTTTGAATAGGGTTTTGAGTTTCAAGTTCTTTTTTAAAAACGTATGGGCGCAAGGGAAGCATTGAAATAAAACAACTTGATGGTGACGGTAGTTGTCGGTTATTCCACGGCACGCTTAGCCTCTACAGAGTTCGAACAAGCGTGCTATTAAAGTCTTGGAGACAGTACGGTATTTAAAAATAAACACGTATGTATATAAATAAAGAGCAGATACGATTATGGAACACTAAAAGGAAATAGATATTGTTAAAATATCGTTGGTGACTTATATTGGTGCAAATATTCACTTGTTTGAAATTCACATATACAAATTATTTTTGAAAACATTACTCAAGTTTTATTATTCTATTATCTTTTAGAACTCCAATTATCCTTTTATGGTATCCTGACAGAGTTTCACCATGTCAAAATTGCTCATCAATCAACAATCATGATAATATAAACAAAATTGAAAAATAATGATGAACATACTTGTTGCAGAGCAATATTCTGCAGTAGCTGGACACCTCCGTCAAAATGGAGACCATAACATACACTATGACAACGTGAGGGTATCCGTCCAGCCAGAACTATACACTACTACCAGAGAATGGTATGTCAACCTTTGAAAATTATGAAGAATCCAAACAATTTTAACCGTGAGGATAGATACAAGATCAGCAACACCTAGAGGTCAACTCTAGGACAACACCATCGAAGCAATCATATTACGACGGAAATAGTCCATCAAACTTTTAAAAACAAATCTTTAGAAACCTTCTGAAGAAGCTAACAGTATGATCGGCGAAACGTCAAGAGTAAACTCAACAACACGGCAACACCTGGAAGATTATTCTGCAGTAGACAACGGCCGTGAAAGCCTACACTCAAATAATGATGAATATACTCCTTTCTGATTCGTTTTTAATACAAACCCATCTTCAAACATCTGGTGACCTATGCGTAAATTTATTTTAGAGAAAGATTTACTGCATAGGCTCTTAAACCTGATCGAGGAAACTAGCCTGTTTGAGTAAAACGAGACCAAAGCAGGAATAATACAGTAGGGCCATTGGCCCGCAGTGTTAAGGATGTAAAAACTCATCCTGCTTATGGCAACAATCAATCAAACTAATCAGGTACTCTAAATCTGTGGCACTGGAACACTGAAACAGTCCACTAAAACCCTTACCACAATACTGACGTACTGGACGCACGTTTCGATAGTCAAGCTATCATCATTAGTAGAGTGTGACAAACGGTTGCACCCGCAGAGGCGCCGTGAAAGGAGCTTTATTTACTATGTATATACAAGGAATCAAGTGGACGTTCGGTTATTACCGATTGATCGGTGTGCGTGTACTATTGATAATGTTCGAGAAACTAGTGAAACCGTCCGGGGCGTACCGCACAAAACTAGATGCAGTATTAATAAAAAAATAATAGATTGTTATTGACGTATCGATGACCACTGCGGTAATGTGCGACTGCCATGGTACGCCACGTAGTACTGCAACATAAGCAATGCTTCCATTGTCGATTCGGTCAGGCCACGACGACGGTCTGAAAACGTTCTCGTATACTTTGCAAATGATCGTTCAGCATCTAATGAAGTAAGATTTGCGAAATCCAAATACTCCAGTATCTCTTCTGTGCAGTCTTGAATTCCAAATATAGATCGAACCTTTTCTAAATCCGGATTTTTATTTAAAACTGCACGAAATTTTTGCGCGATATCTAGTCCTATAGGATCCGTCAAGCTTTCCAGAGCAACTGCTAAATTGTTGATGTTATTTAACGAGTATTGTATAGGTAAGTGAATATTTTCTATCTGCGAAATAGTTTTTGTCGCTACAGAATAGTTTATGGAAATGTTATCTATTTCTTTTTGAACGTTCGAATCGGAAAGAAAGTTGCTGACTCTCGCGAACCGCTTGAGAATTATAAAAATTAAGTTTGAAAATGACATCTTTCACTTGGGAATAGTATTTGCGATAGTAAGATACTGCCTCGATCCATGTTCCCCATCGCTGAGATGGTAGCGGAATTTGCGGATACAATTGCTTGAATACGCGGATATGTTTGGGAGATTTCACAAACACTTTCTTGGTAGATGATATTAAATCATTCACCCTAGGGTACTTGCTTCGAATTGTTTCTGCTACGAGATGACATGCGAGTATTGGGCATGTTACCTGAAGAAGAGTCGGAAAGCATACTTTTACCATCTTATCAGCTTTCAGCATTGTTGCGGCTCTGTCAGAAACTAACATGATGATTTGGGCTCCTTCGATACAAAATTCTCTTAACATGTCTTTTATTATGTTTACAGCGGTTTCGGCATCAGTTCTCTCAATCCTTTTACTGGCTAACAACAAGGAAGCTGCTGGACCATTACGTTAGGACGCGCCACTATATGAATCACGCTGTGTTTCTGAGCATCAGTAGTTTCGTCCACAGTGAGCCAGATTTTTTGATTTCTCAACTTGTCTTTTATACAGTCTTTTACTGTACTTTGCACATGTTGTAAATTGTACCGCAATTGTCTTTTTGTTGGTAGTTTCCATGATGGAACATATTTATCCCAAAGAAGACGAAAGTGTTCATTATCTACTAGGTGTTGTGGGATGTTGCACGTGCTTAACATGAAAATAAAGTAATACAAAAATTGCCAGGGAATATTGTTTCTTAAATTGAATACATGACGTGTACTTTTAATATGACTTCTACATTCAAATGTCGTGCGACCTAGCAACCTTATACCGCAAAATTTGCAACGAATGTGCGAACCTGTAAATACCAAACCAGTGAAACGCCAAATATATTTCTTCACATGCGATGCAAGAGGTACACCAGCCTTACGTCCCATGTTTTCGAAAACACAGAATGAGAATCCGATAAATAACCGAATTATCGAACTCCTCAATGTCTATCGCATTACTGAACTCTGCATCCACATACGTACATGCACAGGCGTCTCTGCGGGTGCAACCGTTTGTCACGCTTTAATCATTAGATTCAGTTTTACTGCTGATGATGATAGCTTAGCCATCGAAACGTGCGTCCAGTAGGAGTTAAGTATTGTGGTAAGAGTTTTAGTGAACTGTTTCACCTTAAATTATAGCTTTCCGTAAAGCAATCGTGGAAAAGGAAATGAAAAAGAAGAACTGTAATTAATTTAACGACACGAAGGAAACATAAGATTAATAAAAGACAAAAATAGCTTTGGCACGTAATGGTACCTATGTATATCCTCATATACATATCGTACATATGTATCCATATAATATGTGCGGTACCCACTGTGTACTGATTACACAGAGCTAATTATCTTGGCGAATTCCATTTGATTTATTACATGATTCAAGATGGTACCAAGCCGTCTAGTAATTACCAGGAAACGCAATCGTTGCATACAAACGAAATCCGATGACGTTGCTTCCAACGCCGTACTAAAACTGATTAATCACTCAATTTACCTTTGAGGACGCTTTATTTTATATAGCAACCAATATTTATTTATTTCTTTTTGTGTACGAAGGTAAAATGTTTTGTAGAACTGAAGGACAAGTAGAGCTTACAATCGTTGCTTTTTAGTCATAAATAGAGTAACCTAAACTTGCGGACTCGCATAGGCGTCGGTATTACGGGTTAATATAAGAATACGAAAAATTCATAAATAAACTAAACCGGTAGAGAAGCAGGCATGTAGTGTCGACCTTGAATATAAATCATGTTAAACCACTCTGAGAGAGATTTCGTTTTAGTACCGGTTGAGCTGTTGCAGAGATTAGTCGAACGGTCAAGGTTATGTACTTACGTGTCGCTTTTGAAAATATAGCTGGTGTTTTTTATGTGTTGTAGTATTATATCAAGTACATAATCAGTGTATCGTTTCATAAAGAACTAATATTTACATATCTAAGAAAACAATGCCTCGTAATAGATTTGCTACTAATGTACATAAGTATGTGTCACATTTTCCTCATTTAAAATATGACGGTAGTGCAGTTTTTTGCGTAATATGCAATGTTCGTTTGGCTGCATTGGACAGAACTGATTGCCAGAGGCAATACCTTATACACTATTCCTCATACATTTATTAATTATGTTTACCTCTTGTAATCTTCCGTTGTCGTTGGTGAGAAAAGCAGCTTTTAAAACGTTTTGGCGACAATACGTTCCAAAGTACCCATTATCCTCACAAACACAATTACAGAATCATTTGCCGCGAATGAAAGAGATGCTAGAAAATGTGTGTAAACGTGATTTGTGTTCCAAAAAAATATAGATTACCGTGGATGAGACGACCGATATAAAGAAAAACAGTATTGTGAATGTAATAGCTTGCGTTTTATCTAGCGAGAACACAGCATCTCGATATTTGTTAGCCTGCAAACGTGTTCAACAATGTACCGCGCAAAATATTCAAAAAGTGATAATGAACGCTTTGAAAAAATTTAAAATTGCCCAAGATCAAGTTGTGATGATTGTGACAGATAGTGCAGCAACGATGTTAAGTATTGGGCGATCCTTAAAACATATATTTCCTAACTTAATACATATAACCTGCGTGCTGCATGCTTTGCATTTAGTTGGTGAAGTTGTTCGACAACATTACGGAAACGTTGATCGGATGATTGGAAGTACTAAAGCAGTGTTTCGTAAATCTCCTCAACGTTTAAAAGAATTTCGTAAATTTTGTCCAGGTATTCCAGAACGTCCTGAACCAATTTTAACGCGATGGGGTACTTAGCTAACAGCAGCTTTTTACCATTGGATCCATTTTCAACAAATTCAATCAGTCATAATGCGATTTAATCAGAATGAATCCAAAGCAATTAGAGAAAGTCAAAGAGAATTTCAAATTCCTCAACTTTTAGAAGATTTAACAACAATATGTACCAATTATACAGTATTACTAGATGCCATCAGAAAACTACAATGTACTGAATTGTCATTGCAGGAATCATTAGACATAGTGGAGAGTGTAAAAAATAAATTACACACATTAAATGATACACCAGGATTATGCGCTAGTTAAAAGTTGGCAGATGTTTTAAGGAAAAATCCCGATTTGAATACTTTAGAGGCCGTTTATAATAAGTGTAAGAATAGTGAACTTTTAAGTGATTTTGAAAAACAGCTTCTACATGCAAATGTAACTTCCTTAGATGTGGAGAGATCGTTTTCTATGTATAAGAATATTTTTTCTTGTCGACGCACAAGGTTTAAAGAAGTAACTGTGGAAACATATGCAATGATGCAAGTTTACAGTAGTTCACATCCTGATGCCTCTAATTTGTTGAATAATTAGCAAGTAAGTTTATTTATGAATTTTTCGTATTCTTATATTAACCCGTAATACCGACGCTTATGCGAGTCCGCAAGTTTTGGTTACTCTAGTCATAAATCATAAGCCTTATATTGCGTACGGAATAAATTCATTATTTCATGAACGAAGCATATTTTGGAAAAACCATCGAAGGTTCAATTTTTGTTGTCATTTTGCCATAATCAATTTACGAAGACAGTGTGAAATGTTTCTAACCTCAACATGAAGAAATCGTCAACAATATTCTGGTAATATAATTGCGCATGCGTTGAAAGATATTTTTGAAAATACCAGCCATGTTAGACGCTCAGTTGTTTTTTAACAGTCGTTTGTGTCAGTCGATGTTAGTGTTTCTATAAAAATGGAAAATATCGAATATCGAGCCGTCATTAAACTCATGCATTTGAAAGGCAATACGCTTACGTAAATGAAAGCCGTGATGAACGCTGTTTACGCTACCATTTATCACAGTGACATTTTGGACGCCTGAATTTAAACGTTGTAGCAGCTTGGTTGAGGATAAACGTTCGGGACGGCTTAAAATTGCAACCACTATCGATAACATCGGAAAAGTTCGCCAAATGGTGCTAGACGACCGTCGAATTAAGGTTAGAGAGATAGCAAAAGACGTGGGCATCTCGAAAGAACGTGTTTGTCGTATATTGACCGAAAATTTGGGCATGAAAGAGCTAACCACGCGTTGGGGGCCGCGGTTGCTTACTCAGTACCGAAAACGCATTCACGGCACACTCCGCACCACACAAATTATTAATTAATTCGGGAAGGCCTTTTCGAAGACGCGTGTGTCATCATCATCAGCTTAGTATTCACATCACCAAAACAATTAATAATGATAGCAATGCTTGTGGGGTAGTATGGCAAACACAATATTCACGGCACACTCTCACATCAATCGGTACTGGGCTGATGATAATGACCCACGTGTCCTTCGGAAAGGCCCTTTCCCAGAGGTAATTAATGATTTGTGTGGTGCGGAGTTCCCTGTGAATATTGTTGTTTGCCAGGCTCATTCTTAAATTTGTTAACCTACTACCAATAGCAACCCATAGAATGGCCAAACTGTGGTGTTAACGAAGACTTTTGCAACCAAATTCCAATCAGATCACTGGACAAATCGACAAAAAGTGAAACGATAGTTCATCGTCATTCATTACATTCTCTATAATATTTTTTATTAACCTACATTTTTTCCACTCAATACTATCAATGCACTGCCTAATGAAACCTTAAACACAAATACATAAATTTTTTATTTCCTACGAGTGCATCATAGGCGCTGTGCCGTTATTCATTCACCCGACCGGAGGAAGAAGAAACTCAACCAAAAAACTCACTTAAATACAGGATATAATTATCCACGCATTCGAACGAAGATGTTTTTTGTTCGGCCCATCCGCATTATATAAAAGGCAGACGTCGACTGATGTTCGAGAATGGAACGAAACCGAAACAAAAAAAGCGAAAGAAAACGAAGAAAGTAAAACTACTTCCCCCTGGCGTCACCTTTTTCCTCTTGTTTATTGTGCGTGGTCGGTATTTTGCCTGGTAGCTTCTTCGGACTGACAAAAAGATAAATGTTCATCGAAGTGGATAGAAAGAAATTTTTTATTACCGGTAACCTGGGCGTTGCGTCGAAGCCTTTAAATAAATTGTAAACGCAATATGATGATTAAAGCTGGCCACGAGCGGTACCGCGCAGTAGCGTAGAGTCGACCAGGCCCCCGCGTTCCACTAGAGTTATTCTGCTAATAGATATGTTTTGCTACCGCAAATAATTTCGCTCATCTTTTAAAAAAAAATTTAAAATAACACGTGCTCAAACACTTACCATTTTAAGAGTCCTCCGTGAAATCACAAAGTGAATAATGCTGTTAATATTTGAAACATTAGATATTTTTTCAACTGTTGTTCGGCAAAACTAGTACGGCATGGGGAAAAAAAATGCGTTTATATGCAGAGAACGAACGTTCTACATCTAGTGAACGTAATATTTGCGAAAGGGTAAAATAATCTTTCAAATAACTTAACGATTCTGTTTGACGCACCTTCACAAATGTGTCTTAATGTGCCAAAATCAGAATTTTTCCTCAAAACCCTTTAAAATTTTTCTAGAACAGAAACATTTTTTGCGTCTTCAATCACGCATAGCTGTGCGTGATCATGTTGCACTATTTAGAGATTCTTCAACAGCACCCGCAGGATTTTGTAATTTTTTCTATTGCATCTGTTTAGCCCGAAGTAATTGTCGTGAATGATTTTTAAATCCTTTTCAACCTGACTATCTTGAAATTTCGACTGGCTTTTTCTGGATAACGGCAGCTTCCTTTGTATCGAATTGAAAAACCACGTTCTTAATATTTTCAAAATATTTATGATAAAAAAACGCGGCCTGCAACCATGTTCTCCAACGAGTTAGAATAGGTTCTGGTGGCTCTGGTATACGGGGGCACAGTCTGTGAAATTCGCAAATACGTTTGGGTGATTGACAAATACTGCTTTGGTATGCGCTATTAAAGCGTCTACCTCAGGATAACTTTTTCTGATACTATCCGCCACAAGATTGAGAGCATGAATTTTACACGTAATGTGTAACAAATTAGCGAATGCTTTTTAAGAGACCGGCCTACAGAAAGCATGTTTGCAGCACCATCACTCACTAACATAAAGAGTTGGTTTGTTGAAAGTTCAAACTTGTCCAATGTATTTTAACACTACTTTGAAATTACTTCGGCAGTACAGTTGTTTTCCCTTTTGGGAGACTAATAGAATTGAGGTGCCGATTGATGAGGTTCCAATTTTGCGTGCCATTACTTAAGTAACAGAATGTTTCTTTCCGATCTGTTGTTTCGTCGACACATCCCAAACAATTTTTGATCTTTCAACTCCGATTTTATTTTTTGTTCAATATGTTCGCGCGCAGAATGGCACATTCTTCGTAACGACTTGGTAAATTTGCACTCCGAATACTTATTCTTTAAAAACAGATAAATGGTTCCTTGTCTAGTAAAATTAAACGGTATATTACATGCGATAAACCTAACGCATAAATTTAAAAATAAATTTTTTATTGTCTGTGCGCAATTTCTTTTTGAACATGCTTTTCGCTATTTTCGTGTCGCAGACAATGTTTTTTCTGGACCAACACATTAACGGGATTTTACAGATTACACATTTAATTTTAGCACCTTCATATATTAAGTCTGGAATTTCTGCAATAAATTTTCGAAGTTTGTCCGACCGCGGTCGTTCTGCTGACGAATCATAATTTTTTCTAGGACAGATAAACATTGCGCAAATGACCGGCAGCAAATGTCCGTTAAATGCTCCGCAGACGAAGTAATACCTACCCTTCCTCTCGGGCCGAACTGATTTTACGCCGATGCGCGGTACCGCTCGTGGCCAGCGTTAATGAAGATTGTCCAGGTATCTACCATATGTACAGGTTGGTCATTTCGTTCAGGTACAAAAAATTATGCAATAATTTACGAAAAATATCCATTGAAAAACAACCCTTATTTTGGCTCATATACCACCCAAAAAACATTAACTTGTATCATAGCCGCCTTAATTCAAGACAATTACTGTTTCAATTATCCGCAATACAATAACTGTTTTAAAAAAAAAAAAATGTTTTCTTCGCGTGTCTTTTTTTCCGCTTAAATGAATAATTGTATTTCTTTTTTTAAAACATTTGTTACCTTGATTCAAGAATATCTTGTTAAAAAAAAATTTTAAAAAAGGGGTCCTTAGTTTTAAGTAAATGGCCGTTTATAACACAAAACCCAAAATTTTCTTAAGGATAGTAAATAGTTTTTTTTGATTCAAGAAAGCGTTTAGGTAGTGTTCATGAATAGAGCCCGGTAACTGGAGAGCAATCGCAACGGCGGTGTGACTGCGTTTAGGTGGCGGGGAGGGCTGGCCTATTATGATACGACACGACAAATCATCATCACCCAGTTCAGTTTACCATTGAATATCAGATAGGGGGTGTTGATTTTATTGATATAGACGTGGGTTTTTAATTGTAGTTTTTATTAGTGTGTGCGTTTTGATTTTATTGATACAGACGTAGTTATTAATTGTAATTTTTAATGAACATGTCGAAGGCTAAAAAACGACCTTTTCAAGACGTAGTAAATAAGTTTATTTCTGACTTTCCCGATTTGTTTTACAACGGGAGTAAGATAGTTTGTAAAGTGTGCAAAATACATTTGATGTCAAATAAGAAGTGGAACTGTACAAGACGCGTAAATTCCGCACAGCATAGAAACGAAAATTGGGCATGCCACCGAGAAGTGCACTTTTTTATGTAATTCTTATGTTGATAAACTGTAATTTGCCACTAGGCTTACTCGATAAACAACCGTTTAAGGACTTTTGGGACAAATACAATCCCGAGTTGCGGTTGCTAACGGAGAAAACGGCACGCGAGCATGTTGCATTTGTAGGCGATGACGTGGAAAAGAAAATGAAACGCATATTGAAAAAACAGTTTCTTTTGGTTATGTGTTGACGAGACAACAGACTTTAAAAAAAAATCAATTGTAAAATTATGGTACGCATACTAGACCCTAGTAAACCCCTAGTACATTACCACTGTTACTAGCTAGCCGAAGACTACAAGAGTGAACTGCTGCAGCAATTTCGAAGGTTGTACTTAGTACATTGGAAACATTTCAAATTTCAAAGATAAAGTGTTGATGTTGAAGAGCGATGGCGCAGCGATAATGCGGCCGGTAGGCCGTTCTTTTCTTGAACATGGTTGCAAGTGTTTACATGTTACGTGTAAAGTGCATGCTTTACATCTTGTGGCAGAAACCATTCGACATGCTCTCCCGAGGTAGATGCATTAAATTTCCCAAACGCCAACGATCATTTCACACAGAGTGTCCTGGTATTCGTCACCGCCGGAGCCATTCTTACACATTGGGGAACATGGTTGCAGGCAGCTTTTTTATTATGCTGAACATTTCAAAATAGTAAAAAGCTGTTGTTGCACAATTCAATCCTGCCGAAGCTGCAGCTATTAAGGAGAGCCAGTCAAATTTCAAGATATTTCCGTTGAAACAGATTTAGAAAAATTCGTAGCTACTATAAAGGAGTCTCTGCAAATTATGGACGGAGTGCATACACAGCTACTGACTATATGTGACGCAAAATATAATCGCGTTTTAGAAAAGTTCGAGAGTGTGCTGCAGAAAGATCCCGATTTTAGCACACTAAAACAAATTTGTGATGGTGTATCGAATAATCCACTAACTAAGTACAAAGAGTATCTTAATCATGCATGTATAACATCGGTAGGTGTTGAACGCTCTCTTTCAAAATATAAACTCATTTTCTCACCACGGCGAACATCGCTCACCGAGTACAACTGTGGAAACACATCTAATGCCGTCAACTTTTTGCCACTCTTATCCATATGATGTTAATATTGATAATGGTGCTTCTAGTTTTACTGTTCCGTAGCCAAAGCTGCTTAAAAGGGTGAGTGTTTCACTACTTTTCACATATTATAATTATGTATTAGTTCTGTTATTTTTTTTCTATTTTCTTACTATTGTTTTTGTATACTAGGCAGGTGCGGCTATGGCACGGCTCCTTGTTACCGGGCTCTAATTATCATCTTAACCAGTGCCATCTTATGGCATATAGATTAATTTGGCGATACACTAGAAGACGTATTTGTATAGAATTTGATAAGCGTTCCTTACCAAGGTCTTATTGTTTGGATTTTTATTATTATATTACTGTGTAGCGATTGTAACCTTTTCTTAATTTTGGTCATTCAATATCAAATATTAGATACGTAAACTTATGGTTTTGTCATAAAATTATATGATGAAGGTGGCTGAAATAGCTAATGGATTGATAAATTATTGTTTTATTCAAATAATGTTTGCTTTGAAATTATTTTATTTATGAATTTATAGACTTTTGATGGTAGGATGTTACATGGGCTTTGCCTTAAATAGAGTGGTATTAGGTTACAACTCGTTCCCTATCAAATTTTAAAATTTGGGTTCTCATCTATTCTATGTATAACGTTAGTTTCAATAATCTGATAGTATAATTTCAAGAAATAAAGATGAAGTTTCCCTTTAGATGACCTCCGGACTACTGCAATTTTGCAAATTACGCCTCTTTCCCTGTATAAATATCGCGGAAATATTTAACCTTACATCAAATACATTTCAAACCTTTAGTTTTAATCTGTAAATGTAAATAAGATAGATTTATACGATGCGCGTTTTTCAGGATCGAGCAAATATAAATCATACATTAATACCTTCGTTTTGCAGTTGGATTCGTTATATGTAGGTACGATTTCCCTTTCATTGCAATTAGCTTAATGTATGGGACATCTGGACATGTACCAGCAGGTTGTATATCTAATTCTGTATACAACTTCTCGTATTAGAAGCCTCTATTATCTGCGTATAAATATAAATTATCAATGCTATAAAACGCGACGCAATAACGACCTAGTAATTACCCCACGAACATCAATTACGCTTAGCAAATTATACAAATAAAGCTTATTTATGTTAGACTGCGTGTGTAGTAATAAAGCTATACGATGCTTTTTATTTAAATTTATGTCCATTCTGTGCATTCTATGCATTGGCATTGGTTTTTAATGATATAAGATATTATCCTAAAAACTTTAACGTTTTATTGCGAAACAAATTACTTGATTTGATCATTAAAAATACATTATTGATATCCTATCGCAGATTTTATAAGCTTTCTATAGGACTCTTTGGAGTATTGGGTAGATTTAAGGCATCACGTAAAAATTAGGCATTGTTATCAAACTAACGATTCTAAAGTTTTTCAAAGACGCTCTTCCCTACGCTTTTTATTTTCACAATTTAATACGCCGTGCCAAATTGTAAATGTGTGGCCGAAAACCGTTGCACTTCTCAAACTCTACAAACGCACGGGTTTTGGCCAAACTCTTCCTCAATATCTTTGGAAAAATATTCTTGCTTTGGACTGCTTCCTATCAGCATTCAAGAAGATCTTAGATTAGATTAGATTTAATATCGAGGTGGTTCTTGACCTGTTCCACTGCGACCTTTTCAGATCTATTATGGTTCCTCTATCATTAGATCAATTACGCTAGCTTTGCCATTTACACCAGACCTAGCAGCCTTTTGGATATTCCGAACCCACCTCTAAGAGCCTCCAGAGTGCTGTACAATCGCACAGCACGTGGACGGCAGTCTCTTCTTCCGCCTGGCAGAATCTACACGCTATTTCCTCTGTCAGGCCTAAGTCGTTCATATGTTTCTTGAGCAAGCGTACTATTGTTCTAACAGACTCTCTGCCCCTGCTTAGTAGGTCTCCTGCAAATTTAGGCCTGTGTCCAATCAGAAATTGCTTGGCCTGTCTCAGACCCGGGATGCTCTTCCACCAGTCATGAGATTTCTCATATTTCCATTGTTTAGTAGTTGTTTTAAGTACCGTGTATGCTATGCCCACGGAATGTTTTGGGTTTCTGTCAGCATTTGACGAGGCTGCTCGGGCTAATTCGTCTGCCTTGACATTCCCTCGATGACCTTCGTGTCCTGGTACCTAGACCAGGGTCACCTTAGATCGGCTGCCTTGCCTATTGAGAGCACTCATGCATTCCCACACTAGTTTCCATTTTACCGGTGTAGCCAGTGATTTTATCACTGCTTGGCTGTCTGAATAGATAGCACTAGATTGATAGTTACTTCCATGCTTGTCTAGTTCTTCGATACACCCCAGCACTGCTGCTATTTCGGCTTGAAATACTGTGGCGCTTAGCGACTTAGTTATTTTTGGTATAATTCCGAAAATTCAGGCTCCGACTCCAATTTTCGTCTTTGAGCCATCCGTGTACCAGATAGATTAGGCTTGGATAGGCTGGCCTTTTTTCTATTCTTCTCTATCTAGTATTACCGTATTATAATTCTCATCGAAGCTGTATTTGGGTCTCGTGGCATCACTGAGATCGCTTGTTATCGGCCCCGCCTTGTGTTCCTTTAACAGTTTCTGATGATCTGCACCAAAGATCTTTGTCATCAGAGAAACGAATTCTTCATAGATGTTCCAACAGCTTGTAAAGTTAATAATAATCACTGCAAGGCAAATCTGGAGAAATCAAGAATTTCGAAAGTAGTGTGAATGGCAACCATAAAAACACAATTCTTGTGAACTGCAATGTTAATCTGCTGACGAAAAAATATCTGAATGTACTCCGTCTTTTTTCAATATTGCTTAATGAACTTTCAACAACTTCCCTATCTCATCACTTCACCTTTTTCTGTGTGATGAATAGTATTTTCCCATGTTGTGATAGTACTTAGGGGTTTCCCACATTTTCATGAATTTGTCGGCACCATGCTCACCTCCATTAATGTGATTCTGTATCCCATAGAATTCCTTATTCAATAACGTGCATACAGACCCGTTCTTCGATAACTTTTCTGGGCAAATAATAAATAGTGTAAAGTTTCGTAGTGAATAGGTCGGGTGATTATCAAACAATGTCGCTGTAATAATCACCAGATTTATTCGACATTTATATCATGCGATGCAACTTTGAAATTATTCGCATGGAAATTCAATATTATTCTGAATGCAGGGATTTTAAAAACTATTGCACTTTTTCTCCATATAACATCAATTCAATGTTTTCTGTATTGAACACTTCCTATATTGCAAAATAATAATGGATCCGAGAATCGAATAGTGGATCCGGATACTAGAATTCGGATAGTCGAATAGTTTTGGATACGGATATCTGGATCTCAGTTTTTTCTGATACCTATAGCAGTAGCTTTTAGTGCTCGGACAAAATATCAGAGATGCGCTACGTATAAATAAATCCATCGACAGTGCCAGCGTGTAAAACAATGCATATACACATACAGTGTAATTTACATTATCTAAAGAACAAGCTTCTAATCCATGAATATTGTACATGTACATACCTTCTGTCCTTAGATTTTGGTTTCTTAACACCTTGTCGGATATGGTCCTGCCATGAATGGTCAACGGAGCCATTTTCAAAAATTCTTGTTTCATCTAAAGAGACAAACTGGCAATAACTGGTGCACAAATGTTTAATACATGATTGCAAAAATTGACTTTAGCATTTGCTATGTGTGGCAATTCTATCGTATCCTTATCGAGGATCATCTTTTCTGCAATGAAAACCTATTTTAAAATAAAAAAAAATATTGGAATATTTTCTGGGGGGATTTTTAGGAAAAATTTGAAATTTTCTAAATTAGTCTACATTTTTAAATTCTTTGTGGGATCGGGAGTGTTCCTAAATACTCTTTGGGCAATTTTCTAGTGAATTTTCAAATTAATAAATCGAAATTAACGAATATTAGAATTAAAAATATAACTAACCTTGAATTCGAATGAAGCCGATGTCATATAAACGCTCTGTTTATAATAACTTTTACAGGAATCTGCCTGCTCTTTCAACTTTCAACCCTTTTTTCTTTGACTTTAATTTCACTATCGAACACTTTAAATTGGTATCGTAGTCAAGTAAACACAAATCGATTTGACGAAAGCTGAATCGAGATTGATAAAAATTTTGGCGTCGCTTATCTTTCTCTTATTTGTAATCGCGATTGTTTCATTCCACAGCAGATTTTGATAATTTAACCCAAATATAAAATTTCATGATGCATTTCGATGAAAGGAATTTATTGATGGCAGTAGCTTACGAGGATGAATGCAATGACGCAACCAGGTGGTGATATTTAGGGGACTCTATGACTTAAATTCTGACTGACAACATAACCATGATGAAATTCTCTAACGATTTACATAATAATATTCGGACAAAAATTTAATTTATGAAATGATGTTTGAAATACTTTTCAATTTACCCTGTTGTTTGTTTTAGATGACTTTTAGATGAACAGAAGAGTGGATTTGTCCGTGTTACCCTACGATCGTCGTTGTCTGGACTTAACTTTATTATTTAACATTAACGCCCCAAGGCCAGTTGGCTGGGGAGAAACGGTGACTTGGAAAATTACATTTTAACCCCCAAGAGGGATATTTCATTACAAACGGGTGGCTAACCTGAATACCCTATCCGTTCTGAGATTGACAGCTGATATTGTTGTTGATGGAAATATTGGACATTAAAATATATATCTCTATCCTATATATGGGAGATTCTCATTTTGTCATTAATTTATAATAAATAAAATTAATTGTTCAGTAAATGTGAAGTGCTTTATATTTCAATTTTTTACAGTTAATGGAACTAGAGCCAGTAGAAATGAATCCGGGAAAACAAGGTCTATTATAATATGCTTAAACCGGAAGAACAGTAGCAACAAAAAATTCGAAAACAGATGCATTATCCGTCATTACACTTACCTGCAAAATTTCATCAATACCATCGTTTCCGTTTTAAAGATATTTGCTTGGTTCCATACTTTATCCAAACTGTATAAGTTTATAAAATTAGCTCCCTTAAAATTATATATTTTTGCTTTAGAACCAAATTCGATAGTAGGCATAGCTTTTAAGCGTGATAAGTTAACTATCAGAGCTGGATGATGAGTCCTCAGATAGTAATGGTTGTTCATTCCTAGTTATATTAAGTGTAAAGTTATTTAGAATTAAATTAAGTTGATGATTATTGCCCTTTGCTATGCTACTATATTGGGACAACATACTAAATTCAATAAAATTATGTATGATATTACTGCGAATATCATATACTTCGAGCTTATTGAAATTTCCTACATTAAAATCACCAAAAAAGTTACTTAAATTAAATTTAATTATAACTAAAACATCACCATTAAATATTTAATCAGTTAATTAAGTGATGGAAGAGCCGATTGGTTAATGTAGAGTTATAGTGCAGTATTGCACGATTGTAGTGCAATACAGCTGTCGTACAATTACGGCTTCCAGAATAACGAAAATTCTCCCACCGTTATGTTTCCAAACTGCAGATGCTCACACGGTGTTACTGCATTAGACAGAGATGTTACTTTAATTCCCAGAAAGTCGTCCTCTTTGGTGATAAAAACAGCATGATAATTAGACTTCAGAAAATAATTCTTATTAATTAAGAAGCAGCTGCTTATACCTACGTACTACTGCAAAAGAACAATTGTTATATCGCAGGATGATAAAGCAATTTGAACAAAGTAATTTGCTACTTACTAAACGGTTATACATTTTTTATGCTTAAGTACTTTTTCATTATCAAATGCACGTGTTCATTATTGTCGCTTTATCTATTGATCTAAATCTATAAAACGTTCGGTGCATTATGTTCACATACTGGCCGGTCTACCTCGCATATATTATCGTTTCATCGCCGAATTAAGGGGAATCTACGTTTAGAAATCTCTCGGACGGCACGTCCGAAACCGCAAACAAAAGCTGGTCGAGATCGAAACAAATCAGATAATGTCACGGGAATTAAGTATTCAATGAAAGTTGCGCCGTCATCGGAAAAGATTAACAGTCGACCAACAGCAGCCGCATCAGCATCCAACAATTTCGAACCTCTTGCGCTTCGTCAAAGAAAGATCCGGCGGATTGAACACGCCATTCTGACGAGCTACGGTTTTATCGTCGTTAAATCATTTCTTTGTCTTTTGGGGTGACACGTGATACAGACACATTTACTGTTCCTAATATTCGGAGATAAATGAAGCAGGAAATGAGATTAACTATGTAAATTTGTAGCTATGTAAATGACCAATACTTAGAAACAACTCAATCAATTACCTGTGCTTCCTGAACTAACTAAATGCTAGCTTCCAATTGTCTCAAACATGTACCTACGTATATACGAGGATGGTATGAGAAGTACCCGTGTTTATGTCAAAATCTGCATTACCGACTAGTAGTATTATTTAATCGACGCCTGTCAAAATTCTAGAGAGATGGTTCATAGTAATAATAATAATAACAATAATAATAAACTTTATTATCACAGGTATAAAAATACATAGATAATTGTCAAGGCGCTATACAATCCTAACTAATTTGCTTTGCTTAGATGTTCACATACTTTATAGTATGGCTTGTCAATCAAATACCTTCTTACTTCTTTCTTAAAACGTGGCGTGTTACCAATGATCCTCAATTCCTTCGGCAATGCATTGTAAGTTTTAACGATCATGTACAAAGGACTCCTTTCAAAGCCTGCCGTGTTGTGATACATTACTGATAACAGGCCAGCATTACGTGTAGGTATTTGATTAAAGTGGCCGTTCCGCTTTAAATTATATTCACTATTATATAGCAGCAGCAACCGATATATATATACAATAATGGTACGGTAAGTAGATTGAGCTGCTTGAAATGTGGGCGACAGGTATCTCGAGGATTTATATGCAACATGCATCTCAGTATGCGTTTTTGTATTAGGAATACCTTCCCCGCATGAGTAGACCCTCCCTAAAATACAATGCCGTATGACATGACAGACTCCACACACGCCCTGTAGTACCGCCGCAGAGTCTCAAAAGTGACCTTATTTCTTAGTCTGTAAATGCTGTAGTATGCCTTATAGAGTAATATTGCTTCGAGAGTAGTACTGTTATCCGGATCCGGATAGTTTTGAATCCGGATACCCGGATCTTGACGCTATCCGTATCCATTATCCGAAACCTTGGATCCGGATCTACTATTCGAAATCTCAGATTCGGATCCACTATCCGAAACCTCGGATCTGGATCCGTTATACGAAACCTCGAATTCGGATTCTTTATCCGATACTTCGGATCCGAATCCCTTATCCGATAACGTGGATTCAGCTTCGTTCTCAGATAATTTTCACAAGCAAATACTAAGGTGCAGTGCCGTAAAATTTCGTAGTAAGTTATAAAAACCTGCAATAAATCAAGCAATTATCAAACAATATAGCTGCAATAATCACTAGATTTATCGAGCACCTACGTAATACAAAGTAACTTTGAATCGCGCGGAAATTCAATACTACTCTAAGTTCACAGATTTCAAAAACTACGAGGTGTGGCAATTAAATAACCGGACTAGTGCTACTATCGGCAAACAGCGAGCACGCCATGGCAGGTTTGACCATGTCTGTACTTGCAGATACTTCCCCCACCCTGAGCTCGATGGGCACAGTCTCGCTGTAGCAATCGTCCGTTCAAGTCCTTACACTAGCGTCGCGTCGGAAAAATACAGAGTGTTCAGATCGAGCAACGAGTTAACCTCAAGTTTCTTGTGAAAAACTGGGGTTGTAACTACCCTTCATGAACGAGTGAGAAGACGAAGACCCGATTTGTGGAAGAGCAAATCCTGGATGCTCCACCAAGACAATGCGCTAGCCCACTCCGCCTTGTCTGTGAAGGCGGTCTTTGCGAAATCTGGCATCACCGTGTTGGACCACCTACCGTACTCGCCCGACCTGCCCCCTGTGACTTTTTTTATTTCCTAAGGTAAAATCGAAGCTTAAGGGGACATAGTGATAGTGTGGAAGCGGTGAAAGGGAAAGCGACGAAAGTTCTCAACAAGCTGACAGAAACGGACTTCCAACACTGCTTTCGACAGCGGAAAATTCGTATGGAGCGTTGTAGGGATCGGCAAGGAGAGTACATTGAAGGGGATAAACTTTTTAATGTAATTGGTGATCAATAAAATGTTTTGTAGCACTAGTCCGGTTATTTAATTGCCACACCTCGTATCGCACTTTTTCCATATAAGTTCGATATTTTCTTTATTAAGCACTTTCTACATTGCAAAATAATCTTGGATTGGTCTTGTTCGAATTTGAAAAAATGAGAGCTACTTTGGTATCAATTGTAATATAAGTAGGGTTGTAATTCCTGGCGGCACAATAGGATCGGATCCGTTATTATGTGTAGATATATACAGAACTGAGCATAACTAACAGACCACTTACTTCCCCCACGTTATTGTCGCATTGTATTCTTGAATTGTAAGAAACACCATATATGTACATGTAATTTAAATATGTTTATTTTAATAATTTATAATATTAAAATGAAACTATATGTATGATATTAAAGAAGAGAAAAAAGATCTAATGTTTAGTGTGTATGGCCACCTTTAGCAGTGACAATGCTTCGTGCTCTTCAATTAATTTATTAATTGAGTCTTGTGGAATTTCATTCCATTCTTCCTCCAAGACTAAACAATTCGTCTGCATTCTTTGGATTTTGCTTGAGCTTAGTTCTTTCCAAATAATTCAACACATGATCAATAATGTTGAGATCTGGGCTCTTCAGCTATTTCATTTAAATAGTATTTAACGATTCGAACAACGTGCTTCGGATCGTTAACAACAGGATAACGATCCGAAGCACGTTGCTGATGAAACTCTCGCCGATAAGCCGTTTTGAAGATGATATTCTACTCTTCCGCAAAATGTTCAAATATCATTTGGCAGTCAAATTTCTAGTAAAGGCCCGGTTCCTATCGATGTTACACAGCCCCAAACAGGAACTGATCCTCCACCATATTTGATGGTAGCTTGTAAACACCTTGGATTATACGCCTTGTGCACTCCTTACAACGCACTCCTTACAAGTTGTCTTCTTCATAGTCCGAATATTTCCAACTCATCCGTCCACGATAGCACACGGCACCGATCTTCTAAAGACTAACAGAGAAATAATGAAAAGCCATCACCAAAAAATAACGCAGTGAATTGCAACAGTGACCTAATTCAAACAAAATGACTATAAAGAATTCCCGACTCCTCTACGAATACGGCGTAATAACTACAAGAAATTCTTTACTCAACTGTACACTTTTGAGATAAATACAAAAAGCGAAAGATATTTCAATAATACACACATGTATAAAACGTCTGGGCAAGAGTTATCTGTTTAAAATAGCCACTAACACTATGACTTTTGAAATGATATTTGGATAACACTCAACAATTATACCTATCTACTGTCTACTACAGTACTGGACGGGCTAGGGAAAGCCCAGCCCGCCCGAACCCGCGGGCGGGCTCGGGCAGGCCTCGTCTCTTTTCATTGCGGGTCGGACCTGAATTTGTACGGGCCTGACGGGCCGAGAATGTTTTATTAAATAAATCAAATGTATGTATATAACGTATGCAGCAAATGTTGTTTAGTTTTTACATTATCGTTTGTATTAACAATTTTTTTAATGTATGTTTTCTTTTGGTTAAAGAAACTATAAAAATGTTTAGAAATGGACAGCGCAAATATAATTACTTAAACAGGCTAAAATAATTTAGACGGGCCAAACGGGCATAAATTTTCTAACGAGCGGGCCGGGCGGGCCGGGCGGGCCTTGTGCCGAGGTAATGAACACAACGGGCGGGCCGGGCCGTGAAAAATAGGCCCGTGCAGTGCTTTACTGTCTACACATTAATGAATGCGAATAGATCTTACTAATCATAATAAAAATAATGAAAGTTCGGAATATTTTATTTTGAAGTAGGAAATCAGTTATTATTGTAAATGGTTTATACGAGTTTAACCGTATGAGTTTAGGTTTATGTAACGCACCAGCTACTTTCCAACGTCTTACACACACAATAACAAATTAAAGATCTTAAATAGAAAAAAGTAATAATATATTTAGGCGATGTTATAGTAATGAGCATCTGGGAGGAGCATCCGCAACATCTTCAAAAATATTCGACAGGTATGCTAGGTTAATATTACAACCTATAACATGTAATTTCGGTTGAAAGAGCATCAAAGTCTTCGGCTTTCAAATTTCAGGATTAAGTATTTCACCAAATTCCGAGAAAGTTGAAGTTATATCTTGACTTACTCGGCACCTCCACCATATATGTCACCTGTCTAACGACTAGGCGGTGTTCAGAAATCACTCGCTTATACCTAGTTAAAACTTTTTAAACTATTAATGCTTAATCCTGGGTGTGAATCGGCCAGCATACTTTATTAATTAAATACCTACTCATGACTAACACGACATTAATTATATGTAAAAACACTTAATCTAAGATTATCAACTTGACGCTAGAGGGGACATTTTGACGCTCTGCTTAAATGTTAAAGTATACATGCTCTCCTGTGAGGCGATTCTCCAAAATGAAAGGGCCAATTAAATAACTATGGACCATACTACACCACACGATTACCGAAAACTTGGACCATATACAAGAACGCTAGTAAAAATTTTATTTGTTATAGAAAAATTTGATTCCAGTTGTGAAATTTCGTATTACGAAATGTTTTTTCGAACCAATTAATTCCGTAAACCAA
Source organism: Dynastes maya (assembly GCA_029619315.2). NCBI lineage: Eukaryota > Metazoa > Arthropoda > Insecta > Coleoptera > Scarabaeidae > Dynastes > Dynastes maya. The sequence goes on along the minus strand of JAROYE020000010.1, from coordinate 17,688,693 downwards.
GGCACCACTGTAATTGGAATGTTGCATATAAAATAATTTACTAGAAACCAAAATTGTGTTGATTTTCCTGTTGGAAAAGAATTATTTTTAAATATCAACAACAAAGTTTTAAAAAACATTACAGAATAAAACTTTTATTTTAGTGTATCATTACAGTGATTCTAATGATAATGACTTCTTATACTTGTTATTAACATTATTTTTGGTTATTTTTATGCTTATTTTAAGTATTTTTTGGTGTTCAGGAGTTAAGTGTGTATTGTTAAGGTACGGATATTTTTTTTATAAAAAAAGAGCTTTTGCATGCTCCGAAATCTTTCGAATTTTATGTATGTCATCTAGCAATTTCTCTCATCACAGCGTGGCAACACTGGAACAGAGGGATGGGACATCGGTGACAAAATATCGATGTTGATTACACTGGGGAACAATTTGTAACACAATTTCCGTTGAGTTTGGTTTTTGAGCTGTTTTATAGTTAATTAGGCATGCTGGTTTTCTTCTACCACGTCAAGCTTTATCTCTACACCTTATGAGAATGTGACCACTCTCCGCGAAATCGAACATGGATCATAGGAAGCACTATTGCTCTCCTATTGGTTGACACGAACCTTCTCCGATGGGCGCCGGGTGAATGACGCATAGGAGAACAGCGAGAGGTTTATACTTGTCCGGACTTGTTCAGTTATGCCTGAGATACTGTAGTGAGACGTTGTGTGTCGCTTTGAAACAGTGCAGCCCATTCCGACGTGGAGCCTGAGTTCTTGTTTATATACAAGGTTAGCAGTGTTTAGTGTTTATTTACATATGAACTGAAACTTTTCCTTACCTACCTCTGCTAGTTCACGTTGTAAGTGCTTAAACAGCCCCGATTCGTTTTGTTACATATGTGGCAGTTTTAGCATTCCCAGTCAAAGGACAAACATCAGTACATTTGTCAGGCAAGTCTATTTTGCCTATTTTAAAGTGAAAATTGGTGATCAAGATAAATCATGGGCCCCTCACAAAGTGTGTAAACAGTGTGTTGAGGGTTTACGGATGTGGACCAAGGGAACACGTGATAAAGTTCCATTTGATATACCTACGATTTGGCGAGAGCCCAGAGATCATTCAAGTGATTGTTACTTTTGTATAGTGAAAACGTTAGTATATAACAAGAAAAACAAATGTAAAATAGAGTATCCTAGTTTACCATCAGCTATACGCCCAGTGCCTCATTCAGCCGAAATCCCAGTGCCAGTTTTCAATGAATTACCCTCTTTGGAAATACGGGAATACGAGCCTGGTGAAGATCAAAGTGACCCCAACGATGAAGATTTTGAAATTAAAGATGACTCCGTTCGTAATGGATTTGACCAGCATGAGTTGAATGATTTAGTACGAGATTTGGGACAATCCAAAAAAAGCTTCACAGCTCTTAGCATCAAGACTGCACGAGAAAAACTTGCTTGAAAAGGGAGCTAAGGTATTCTATTTTCGATCAAGAGAAAGTGCGTTTCTACAATACTTTCGAAGTGATGATGGATTTGTGTATTGCCATAACGTACATGGTTTAATGGAAGAGTTGGGAATTTCAGCCTATAACGCAACTGAATGGCGACTGTTTATCGATAGCTCAAAGCGGAGCTTGAAGTGTGTTCTCCTCCACAATGGAAATTTATTGAGTTCAATCCCGAGAAGCCATTTAGTTCGTTTGAGTGAAGAATATGAAGACATAAAGAGAGTCATTGATTTGTTGCAATACCACACGCACCAATGGATCATTTGTGTTGACCTGAAAATGGTTAGCTTCCTTCTTGGCCAACAACGCGGATATACCAAGTATCCTTGCTTTTTGTGTATGTGAGACAGCAGAGCTCGTGGCAAGCATTTGGGTGCAGCCGAATTGGCTGCCACGATTTGACCTGAAACTTGGTGATCCAAACATTATACATCAGCCACTTGTCGACAGAAAGAACATTATATTTCCACCTCTGCATATAAAATTGGGTCGCATGAAGCAATTCGTTAAAGCTTTGCCAATTGAAGGAGACTGTTTCAAGTATCTCATTTCGGCATTTCCTAGCCTGTCATTTGAAAAGATAAAGGCCGGTGTTTTTGATGGTCCATAGATTCGGCAGCTTGTTAAAAGTGAACATTTCATCGGAACAATGTCAGAGATTGACAAGAATGCTTGGTTGGCATTTAAAAACATTGTTAAAGACTATCTTGGAAATACACGAGCACAGAATTACGCTAAAATTGTCCAGCAACTCTTGGAGAGCTTCAAACTGCTAGGTTGCAACATGAGTACCAAATTGCATTTTTTACATAGCCATCTTGCTAACTTTCCGGAAAATCTTGGTGCAGTCAGTGATGAGCGGGGTGAGCGATTTCACCAGGATTTGAAGGTCATGGAGGCACGGTATCAAGGTAGATGAGATGTACATATGATGGCTGACTATTGTTGGAGCATCAAGCGAGAATGTTCACAGATTAAACATTCCAGAAAAAGCTATAAGCGAAAATTTTTGCCTTAGTATATAATTACCGTTCGATAAAAAAACAACTATTTGTATGAACACAATTTAACTTGCAGTAACTATTATAACATTTGTATGAATAAAATTATTCTTTATAAACAGTATATTTGGTAAGTTTTTACTTTATTTTCCTTTATATCCACAATTTGTATGACTTTTGAGGGTATCCTGTAGCTTAGAAAGTTGACGTGATTGACAAAAACTGCGGTTATTTTTGGATCCAGAGGCCAAAAGTTAATTGAAAACAAGTCAGACTTAAAACAACGAAATTGCCGTTCCCCAAATGTTATCGATGTAAATCTCGAACACCGATTTCGTTGAGCAGAGGTGGAGTGTTATCAAGGTGAAAAGATATCTTATTGTAAAGATGATTGTCTAAAATAAAGGAGTTTTCATTTGCAATGTTATAATTTAGTTTGAAAGGTCTTTGTCTTTCACATTTCTCATAGAAGTCCATTCTTATACCTTGTGGTAGGTAATGTAGTAATTATAGACTATCCGCTGCTATGGTGTGATTGATTTCGGCTGCACTGCGAGCTCTCGAGGCAGGGAAAACCTCCTCCAGACTCGTAGCTAACAGGGGAAGGTTCCCAACTCGAAAATTCAGAAAAATTTTAGACTTTGTGTGTGAATAGTCTATCCTGGGACATGAACAAAACTATTTTTTTTAGTGAATACAGTCGTATATACGACAATTTCAAATACAACTGCCACTTTCCATATAGGTACGCTGATGAGCCGTGATACGGCGAAACGCGCGTCCGTACATGGTGGTTGGTGGTAGTTGGTTCGTTATTATTTTTTTAGTGCGAAAAAACATGTTGATAGGTTGAAAACGCCGCCCGTCCTTAGAAAAGAATCTAGAATTTCGATTGCATAACACGAAATATAATTTAAAATGTCGTTAAATACATACAAAATTTATTTAAAACAAATAAATGTATATTCACAAAATAAGCAATGCTAAATATAGCATTGCTTATTTAATGTGTAATATGTAACATGTAGTAACACATGTATCTATCTTCACTTGAACAACATTTACATGTTAATTAGATAAGAGACAATTAATCTGCATCATAGATGTCCCTATCTTGTTTATGAAAGACCGTATTTACTAAAAAAATGACACGTACAACCACACCACTAATTACAACTTACACTACATTAGAATTATTGTTCTTATTTGCTTGGAGTTCGTATTACAATAAGCAGAAAAGAAGGAATTATAAACATAAAACGAATAAATTTGAAACTTCAGTCATGAATATAAAAAAAACAATACTTGTGGAATTTTTTCCAAACTCTAATATTTGGAGCATTATTCTACGTCTGGAGGGTAATTTCATGAAATTGGTTTGATGCTTTTGCATTTTGTAATTATTGTAAATAGCAAACAATCCTGGTATATTACTATTTGCAGACAGTGTAGTTATCTGCGCTACGTGCACAGATAACTACACTGCATTCGTTTCAACTTGTGATTAAGGCTCGACTAAGGTCAAGCAAATATGTATATATAATATCAATTGTCACCGATACGCGCATTAAAAATAGTTTTATCGTCATCTTCAACCATAACCTGCTCTAGTTTCTAATATGAGTTACAGCGAGTTGTGGTCTAAAAACGTAGCTAGTAAGGCGATTGCTTCGTTTTATTTAGACAAATACAACTATCTATTAAGATGGAAGGATTATAAAGAGAATATTTTGGATGTTGGTTGTGCAGAAGGCTCGGTCACACGAGAAATACTATTTCCATACATAAATAATCATGTGGAAAAACTTACAGCGATCGATAGGCTAGCAGATATGATAGATCACGCGAAAAAGTTGAACACAATAAAAGAGATCGAGTTTGAAGTGATGGATGCTGCAGATGAGAACAGTGCAGAGGAGAAATCAAATCAATTTGATCACATATTTTCAAATCTAGTAGCGAATTGGATTCCAAATAACAGGTAAGAAAGTATGTTTCTTGACCTATTGTCTTTTCAAGATTGTTCTCGCAACGATAAAATTTCATTGTTATATGAGCTTTAAGAAGGTTGCTCAGATAAGTTAATTTTTAATATTATCGTAATCATTTTTTCTTGAATGGTGAAGTCTACGCTTTCTCTAGTTTTCCACTGACTGTGCCGATTCTGGTCCGAAATCGAGTGTATTTTCTTATTGCGGCCGAAATACACTTCCCACCTCCTACCTTAACTATTTACTGTTTATTTATAATAGCTACATATAATTGGACAGCTCGCTTTACTGCTTGCGGTAGGAATGGTGAGGATAAAAAGTAAATTTGGACCTCCATCAGAAAATATATGAAATTTTGGGCCAAAATTGGCATATCTGTACTATTTTCATTGATCTTCTTACTGTTTAAGCGATGAATAAATATTATTCTTCTCAACTAAACAGCACATCTTCCTCAGGTTACTGCTGCTCGCCCTAAAGATTCAATATCAAGCTGATGTTTAATTTTTAGTGAATTTAATCCACTCGGTGTACCAAACATTCACTCTTTTCTCTCCTTTTTGTTACGTTCCCTTTTTCTATTTTGAGTTCTTTTTCCTTTTCGTAGCTAGCATCGCTAGTCTTCATGTTACACAGAGTCATCCATATTTATTGATCATTCCTAGTTTTGTCGGTGGCCTTCTTTGTTTGTTGTTTGTACGTTAGTCACCAAGACAGGCCCCTTTGGTGTGAAGCGTGTGTCCCCGTTCTGCTTCCTAGCCTTTGTTTTGCATCCTCGTTTCATCCTTCATATTAAATATGTCTACACGTTGTTATATATGTGACCTTGATATTTCCTCCGAAAAGGAAATCCCTTGTGATCTTTGCAAAAGATACGCACACGCACCCTGTTGCGGCTTATCCAGATCTGAAGCGGTCTTGCTCTGATATAAAGCTCCAACTTGGCAAAATTGAGCAACTGACTACAACAGTGGATTCTTTACAGAAAGAAATGCAGTCCATTAAAATCAGCATAGATTTAATTTCCGCAAGTCAAGCGTCTACCTCTAATCAGGAGAAGTCTTTTGATTTTGAGGAAGTTATTCAGGAAGTGGCTGAGAGAGAGATAAGGAAGACAAACATTATTCTCTATAATATGCCGGAGAATGTTAGGAAGGTTAGTAAGAGTAAGCAGGAGAAGACGGATGTTGCAACTGTGGGGGAGGCTTTGCGTTTGCTGGATGTCACGGTTGAGGAGTTCACACCTTATAATTATAAGTTAGATAGCAAGCGACCACTTAAAGTTCGTCTTCAATCGCATGATGATGTTCTTAAGGCTCTTCTGTCTGGCAAGAAGCTGAAAAGCTGAAAGAAACGGATAGATTCAAAATGGTGTCGATTTCCGGTTATAGAACCACTTACCAGGCCAATTTATTGAAAAACGTAAAAATGGAACTAAATCGTCGAAGAGTAGCAGGTGAAACAGACATCACCATCAAATATGTCAAGGATGTTCAAAAAATAGTGAAGCTTTCGAAAAACTAAATGTGTTCAACAGCTTTAAACCAACTATCCCACTAAGCATTTATTATAAAAACGTTCGTGGTCTCCGCACAAAAACTGAAGCCGTATACTTAAATACTCTTTCCCTAAATGCTGATATTGTATTATTGGCCGAAACTTGGCTTTCCCTAGACATTGCAGACAGTGAGTTATTCGATCCCTCGTTCAGTGTGTTAAGAGCAGATAGAGACTTTCAGCGCGTCGGTAGGGTTACTGGTGGTGGTGTTTTGACAGCACTTTGCACTCCACTTCAGGGTGACTTAGTAAATATATTTCAAAACGTAGATGTTACGCATTTAATTAATATTGTAACTTGTAAGTGTAAATTTGGCCATCTTACCATATTTGTTAAACCTGTACATTCCTCCTGACCTTCAAATTGAAGAATTCGAGATATTTTTAGATGTGCTATGCGTTGAATTACTAGGTAAAAATGTTTTATTATTTGGCGACTTTAACGTACCACAATTCTTCAACGAGAACGCCAATGATTGTAGGAGCACCGCTCCCAGGAATTTCATAAACGCGTTAGGTTTAAAACAATACAACAATGTACTTAACTCTAACGGTAGAATTCTGGATTTGATCTTCTCTAATCTGCAGTCTGGTATCAATGTGTTTCGCGATGATGATCCAATTGTACCTGAGGATGCACATCACCCTGCACTAAGAGTAGCAATGCAGGTGAGAGCTGAAAATCTACCATCAACATTCCCTTCAAACAAGGATGCAATGTATGACTTCTCGAGGGCCAATTGGGACTTACTACACACGGATTTGGCAAATGCTGATTGGGCTTTCATTAAAGAACGTGTTGACGTAGACGATGCAGTAGCAGACTTTTACGAGGTATTATACGGTCTACTTGATAAATCAGTACCTAAAATTAACAAAACAAACCGTACGTCTCCACCGTGGCTTAACAGCCACATCAAAAACCTAATTAAGTTAAAGAATACTTACCTGCGAAGATGGAGAACAACTTCATCTCTCAACGCCCACAATGAATTCAAGTGTTTGAGGCGGTTGCTAAAAAGAGAAATGAAAAAGGCACATGCTGATTATCAAAGAAAAGCTGAAAACAGCATCGCGAGTGATCCCAAGTTTTTCTGGCAATATCTAAACAACAAGCGTAGTACGACGAGAATCTCTGAAAAAATGACCTGGAAAAATTTATAACTTGACAATCCCAATGACATTGTGGAAGCCTTTTGCGATCAATTTACAGAGACCTTCCGATTACCCTCTCAAAATGCCCGCTTAATAGAAGAGGCTACACTCGCAAAATACTTCCATATAAGATTTTTCACCGAAAATGATGTTTTAGACGGAATTAAACATCTGAAGACTAAAAGAACTGCTGGCCATGACTCTGTACCGAGTTATCTAATACGTAAATGTACTAATTGTTTCACTGTACCACTCACTCGAATTTTTAACTTATCTGTTAAAACAGGAGCATTTCCAAAGTTACGGAAAATCGCCAGAATAACACCAGTCTTTAAAAATGGCGATCCAACTCAAGTGGAAAACTACCGACCGATTGGTATTTTATCGAATTTTGCAAAGATTTTTGAGCACACCGAAGTCTCCAGATACGTCAAGCCCTTTTTATCACCATTTCAACATGGATTTATTTCGGGTAGATCCACTATTACTAACTTAGCAACGACTACGCAATTTTTAAGTGAAGCATTGGATAAGAGACAACAAGTCGACGTAATATATACAGACTTCTCCAAAGCTTTTGATATTATAGATCATACATTGCTAATTAAAAAACTTGAACGCTCAAATGGCTTGATTCAGCTTCTGTCTTCGTACCAATGATGGGTCTAGCTACGTCTACTTCAACGGATTCTCGTCCAAACTATTTCAAATTCACACGGGTGTCCCTCAAGGTTCAATCTTGGGACCACTCTTATTTAACATCTTCATCAACGATCTGTTATCCTCGCTAGACTGTAATGTGTTGGCGTATGCGGATGACTTGAAAATCTATAGACAAATAACGAATATTGCTGATGCAGATAGTTTACAAGATAGTCTGGAAAGCATACATAAGTGGTGAATCAACAATGGTCTATTACTAAACATAAACAAATGTGCTGTTGTATCATACTCTAAGGTACGGAATCCTATACACAAAAATTACTACATAGGCAATAATCTGGTCTCACGCAAATTAACAATGAAGGACCTAGGGGTAATATTTGATCATCAACTTCTCTTTTCGGAACACATTTTCGCAGTATGCAGCGCTGCGTCTAAAACCCTAGGGTTTTTGTTGAAATCTTGTCGTTCGTTTACTACCACAGCTCCGCTAAAAACATTGTTCAATGCATTAATAAGAAGTAAACTGGAATATGCATCGGTTGTGTGGTATCCGATTTTCACGTATTT